>OY970829.1:26189763-27512574 GCA_963853835.1 Calendula officinalis
GAGGCTCTAGGCTCAAGGCTCAAGGCTCAAGGATCAAGGGTCAAGGATCAAGGCTCAAGGCTCAAGGCTCAAGGGTCAAGGGTCAATGCACAAGGTTAATGGCTCGAGGGTCAAGGGTCCACGCTCAAGGCTCGAGGCTCCAGGGTCAAGGCTCAAGGCTCATGGCTCAAGGGTCAAGGCTCAAGGCTCAGGGCTCAGGGCTCAGGGCTTGAGGCTCAAGGATCCAGGGTCAAGGCTCAAGTCTTAAGGCTAAGGCTCAAGGCTCAACGCTCAGGGCTCGAGGCTCAAGGCTCGAGGCTCAAGATCAAGGCTCAAGGCTCAAGGCTCAATGTTCAAGGTTCAAGGTTCAAGGCTCAAGGCTTAAGGCTCAAGGCTCCAGGTTCAAGGCAAAAGGCAAAATGCTCAAGGATCAAGGTTCAAGACTCAAGGCTCAAGGTTCAAGGCTCAAGGCTCAAGTATCATGGATCAAGGCTCAAGTCATGGCTGAAGGGTCAGGACTCAAGGCAAAAGGCTCAAGGCTCAAGACTCAAGGCTCAAGGCTCAAGGCTCAAAGCTCAAGGCTCAAGGCTCAAGGCTCAAGGCTCAAGGCTCAAGGCTCAAGGCATAAGGCTCAAGGTTCAAGGCTCAAGGCTCAAGGCTCAAGGCTCAAGGCTCAAGGCTCAAGGCTCAAGGCTCAAGGCTCAAGGCTCAAGGCTCAAGGGTCAAGGCTCAAGGCCCAAGTCACGGCTCAAGGGTCAAGGCTTAAGGCTCAACACTCAAGGGTCAAGGCTTAAGGGTCAACACTCAAGGCTCAACTCATGGCTCAAGGGTCAAGGCTCAAAATCTGAAGGGTCAAGGCTCAAGCCTCAATGCTCAAAGCTTAAGGTTCAAAACTCAAGGCTCAAGGGTCACGCCTCAAGGGTCAAGAGTCAAAATTCAAGGCTCAAGGCTCAAGGCTCAAGGTTCAAGGTTCAAGGCTCAAGGCTTAAGGATCAAGGCTCAAGGTTCAAAACTCAAGGCTCAAGGGTCACGGTCAAGGGTCAAAAGTCAAGGGTCAAGGTTCGAGGCTGAAGGTTCAAGGCTTAAGGCTCCAGTCTCAAGGCTCAAGGCTCAAGGCTCAAGGCTCAAGTCATGGCTCAAGGCTCAAGGCTCAAAAGTCAAGGCTCAAGGCTCAACACTCAAGGGTCAAGGGTCAAGGCTCAAGTCTCAAGGCTCAGGGGTCTAGGCTCAAGTCTCAAGACTCAAGGCTCATGGCTAAGGGCTCAAGGCTCAAGGCTCAAGGCTCAAGTCACGGCTCAAGGGTCAATACTCAAAAGTCAAGGCTCAAGGCTCAACACTCAAGGGTCAAGGGTCAAGGGCCAAGGCTCAAGTCTCAAGGCTCAAGGCTTAAGGCTCAAGGCTTAAGACTCAAGCCTCAAGGTTCAAGGCTCAACGCTCGAGGCTCAAGGCTCAAGGCTCAAGGCTCACGACTCAAGGTTCAAGGCTCAAGGCTCTGGTCTCAAGGCTCAAGGCTCAAGGCTCAAGGATCAAGGCTCAAGGCTCAAGGCTCAAGGCTCAAGGCTCAAGGCTCAAGGCTCCAGGATCAAGGCTCAAGGCTCAAGGCTCAAGGTTCAAGGTTCAAGGTTCAAGGAAGAAGGCAAAAGGCAAAAGGCTAAAGGCTCAAGGCGTAAGGCTTAAGGATCAAGGCTCAAGTCACGGCACAAGGGTCAAGGCTAAAAAGTCAAGGCTCAACGCTCAAATATGAATGGCTCAAGTTATGCTCAGCATGTGAAATGGGCAAGCAGAAGAAGAGTTCATTCAAATCTAAAGTCAATCATTCCATCAATGAACCTCTTACTATGATACATATGGATCTTTTTGGCCCCATCAGCACACCATCTTTGGCCAAAAAGATCTATACTCTAGTCTTAGTTGATGAATTTTCAAGATATACTTGGGTCATCTTCCTCAAGACTAAGTCAGATGCAACAACAGAAATCATTGCCTTTATAAAAAGAGAGGAACTTCAAAAAGGCAACAAGGTCAAGCAACTTAGAAGTGACCATGGTACTGAGTTTAAGAACTCAGTATTAGCAGATTTCTGTGAAGAAAAAGGAATCATTCAAAACTTCTCTGCAGCCTACACACCACAACAAAATGGTGTTGTAGAAAGAAAGAACAGAACACTGATTGAAGCTGCAAGAACTTTATTATGCCATGCTGGACTGGCACTGAGTTTCTGGGCTGAAGCTGTAAACTGTGCAAACTTCACTCAGAATAGAGCCACTATAGTCCAAAGACATCTGAAGACTCCATATGAGTTATACAATGGCAAGATTCCTAATGTGGAATATTTCCACATCTTTGGGAGTAAATGTTTTGTACTCAGTACAAAACAAAATCTCAATAAATTTGCTCCCAAAGCAAATGAAGGTGTGTTCATGGGCTACTCTCCACACTCTAAAGCTTTCAGAGTGTATATCATCTCAACCAAGATGATTGTAGAATCCATTCATGTCACATTCGATGAAGATCAGAATGAGCATTCTACCTCAGCAAGTGAAGACATAAGTGGCATAGATATTCTATGCAATCCAGAACACTCCATTGCTGAACAGCCTAAGTTTCATCCACACTTTATTCCTAATAAGTTTAATGAAACTGATCAAGTTCAAACTCAGTATCACTCAAATGCGTCTAATACTGAGGTTCCCATATCAGAGGACCTTCATACTGAGTTTCCAACTAATGATCTGAACCACTCTATTTATGAAGAAGGTGAAACATCCAACACTTCACAAGAATCCACATCAACTCTGCAAAATGAAGATGAACAGCAACCTGCACAGTCTAATACTGATCAGAATTCCACTCAGTATCAGACAGACAACACACCAAATCAACAAGATATTGTTGATCCTATTTCAAATGCTCCCTTAGGAAACAATTTAAGGGAACAGAGAGACCATCCACACTCAAACATTATTGGTCCTATTGAAGAAGGTGTCCAAACAAGAAGAAAATTAGAATTTCCAACCCAAGCAACTGCAAACTTTTGTTTTTTCTCAAGTTTTCTATCTACCATTGAACCAAAGAAAGCTGATGAAGCTTTATTAGATGAAGATTGGGTAGAGGCTATGCAAGAAGAGCTCACAGAGTTTGAAAGAAACAAAGTTTGGAACTTAGTACCACCTCCTTCTGGCAAAACTATTATTGGTACTAAGTGGGTGTTCAGAAACAAGATGGACAAGGCTCAAGGCTCAAGGCTCAAGGCTCAAGGCTCAGGGCTCGAGGCTCAAGGCTCCAGGGTCAAGGGTCAAGGCTCAAGGCTCAAGGCACAAGGCTCAAGGCTCAAGGCTCAAGGCTCCAGGCTTAAGGCACAAGGTTCAAGGAAAAGGCTCAAGGCTCAAGGCTCATGGCTCAAGGCTCAAGGTTCAAGGCTAAAGGGTCAAGGCTCAAGGCTCAAGGCTCTAGGCTCCAGGATCAAGGATAAAGGCTCAAGTCACGGCTCAAGGGTCAGGACTCAAGGCAAAAGGCTCAAGGCTCAAGGCTCAAGGGTCAAGGCACAAGACTCAAGGCTCAAGGCTCAAGTCTCACGGCTCAAGGCTCATGGCTCAGGGCTCAAGGTTCAAGGCTCAAGACTCAAGGCTCAAGGCTCAAGGCTCAAGGCTCATGGCTCAAGGCTTAAGGTTCAAGGCTCAAGGATCAAGGATCAAGGCTCAAGTCACGGGTCAAGGGTCAGGACTCAAGTCAAAAGGCTCAAGGCTCAAGGCTCAAGGCTCAAGGCTCAAGGCTCAAGGCTCAAGGCTAAAGGCTCAAGGCTCAAGGTTCAAGGCTCAAGAATCAAGGATCAAGGCTCAACTCACGGCTCAAGGGTCAGGACTCAAGGCTCAAGTCACTACTCAAGGGTCAGGACTCAAGGCTCAAGGCTCAAGGCTCAAGGCTCAAGGCTCAATGCTCGAGGCTTAAGGCTCAAGGTTCAAGGAAAAGGCTCAAGGCTCAAGGCTCATGGCTCAAGGCTCAAGGTTCAAGGCTAAAGGGTCAAGGGTCAAGGCCCGAGGCTCGAGGCTCGAGGCCCGAGGCTCGAGGCTCGAGGCTCGAGGCTCGAAGCTCCAGGCTCCAGGCTCCAGGCTCAAGGCTCAAGGCTCAAGGCTCAAGGCTCAAGGCTCAAGTCTCAAGGCTCAAGGCTCAAGGCTGAAGGGTCAAGGGTCAAGGCTCAAGGGTCAAGGCTCTTGGCTTAAGGCTCAAGGCTCAAGGCTCAAGGCTCAAAGCTCAAGGCTCAAGGCTCAAGGCTTAAGGCTCAAGGTTTAAGGAAAAAGGCTCAAGGCTCAAGGCTCAAGGCTCAAGGATCAAGGCTCAAGGCTCAAGGTTCAAGGTTCAAGGCTCAAGGATCAAGGATCAAGGATCAAGACTCAAGTCACGGCTCAAGGGTCAGGACTCAACTCAAAAGGCTCAAGGCTCAAGGCTCAAGGCTCGAGGCTTAAGGCTCAAGGCTCAAGGCTCAAGGCTTAAGGCTAAAGGCTCAAGGCTCAAGGCTCAAGGTTCAAGGCTCAAGGATTAAGGCTCAAATCACGGCTCAAGGGACAGGACTCAATGCAAAAGGCATAAGGCTCAAGGCTCAAGGCTTAAGTCACTACTCAAGGGTCAAGGCTCAAAAGCAAGGCTCAAGGCTCAACACTCAAGGGTCAAGGGTCAAGGGTCAAAGCTCATGTCTCAAGGCTCAAGGCTCAAGGGTCAAGGGTCAAGGCTCAAGGCTCAAGGCTCAAGGCACAAGGCTCAAGGCTCAAGGCTCAAGGCTCAAGGCTCAAGGCTCAAGGCTCAAGGCTCAAGGCTCAAGGCTCAAGGCTCAAGGCTCAACGCTCAGGGCTCGAGCTCCAGGGTCAAGTCTCAGGGTTCAAGGCTCAACCCTCAAGGCTCAAGGCTCAACGTTCAAGGTTCAAGGTTCAAGACTCAAGGCTTAAGGCTCAAGGCTCCAGGTTCAAGGCAAAAGGCAAAATGCTCAAGGATCAAGGTTCAAGGCTCAAGGCTCAAGGTTCAAGGCTCAAGGCTAAAGGCTCAAGGATCATTGATCAAGGCTCAAGTCACGGCTCAAGGGTAAGGACTCAAGGCAAAAGGCTCAAGTCTCAAGGCTCAAGGCTCAAGGCTCAAGGCTCAAGGCTCAAGGCTCAGGGCTCGAGGCTCAAGGCTCCAGGGTCAAGGCTCAAGGCTCAAGGCTCAAGGCTCAAGGCTCAAGGCTCAAGGCTCAAGGCTCAAGGCTCAAGGCTCAAGCCTCAAGGCTCAAGGCTCCAGGCTTAAGGCTCAAGGTTCAAGAAAAAGGCTCAAGGCTCAAGGCTCATGGCTCAAGGCTCAAGGTTCAAGGCTAAAGGGTCAAGGGTCAAGGCTCAAGGCTCAAGGCTCAAGGCTCAAGGCTCAAGTCTCAAGGCTCAAGGGTCAAGGCTTAAGGCTCAAGGGTCAAGGGTCAAGGGTCAAGGCTCTTGGCTCAAGGCTCAAGGCTCAATGCTCGAGGCTTAAGGCTCAAGGTTCAAGGAAAAGGCTCAAGGCTCAAGGCTCATGGCTCAAGGCTCAAGGTTCAAGGCTAAAGGGTCAAGGGCCGAGGCCCGAGGCTCGAGGCTCGAGGCTCCAGGCTCTAGGCTCCAGGCTCAAGGCTCAAGTCTCAAGGCTCAAGGCTCAAGGCTGAAGGGTCAAGGGTCAAGGGTCAAGGGTCAAGGGTCAAGGCTCTTGGCTCAAGGCTCAAGGCTCAAGGCTCAAGGCTCAAAGCTCAAGGCTCAAGGCTCAAGGCTTAAGGCTCAAGGTTTAAGGAAAAAGGCTCAAGGCTCAAGGCGCAGTGCTCAAGGCTCAAGGCTCAAGGCTCAAGGCCCAAGGACCAAGGCTCAAGGCTCAAGGCTCATGTCTCAAGGCTCAAGGCTCAAGGTTCAAGGCTCAAGGATGAAGGATCAAGGATCAAGGCTCAAGTCACGGCTCAAGGGTCAGGACTCAAGTCAAAAGGCTCAAGGCTCAAGGCTCAAGGCTCAAGGCTAAAGGCTCAAGGCTCAAGGCTCAAGGCTCAAGGCTCAAGGATCAAGGCTTAAGTCACGGCTCAAGGGTCAGGACTCAAGGAAAAAGGCATAAGGCTCAAGGCTCAAGGCTCAAGGCTCAAGGCTCAAGGCTCAAGGCTCAAGGTTCAAGGCTCAAGGATCAAGGATCAAGGCTCAAGTCATGGATCAAGGGTCAGGACTCAAGTCAAAAGGCTCAAGGCTTAAGGCTCAAGGCTCCAGCCTCAAGCCTCAGGGCTCAAGGCTCAAAGCTCAAGGCTCAAGGCTTAAGGCTCAAGGTTCAAGGAAAAAGGCTCAAGGCTCAAGGCTCAAGGCTTAACGCTCAAGGCTCAAGGCTCAAGGCTCAAGGTTCAAGGCTAAAGGGTCAAGGGTCAAGGCTCGAGGCTCGTGGCTCCATGATCAAGGCTCAAGGCTCAAGGCTCAAGGCTCAAGGCTCAAGGCTCATGGAAAAAGGCTCAAGGCTCAAGGCTCAAGGCTTAAGGCTCAAGGTTCAAGGCTCAAGGATCAAGGATAAAGGCTCAAGTCGCAGCTCAAGGGTCAGGACTCAAGGCAAAATGGCTTAAGGCTCAAGGCTCAAGGCTCAAGGCTCAAGGCTCAAGGCTCAAGGCTCAAGGCTCAAGGCTCAAGGCTCAAGGCTCAATGCTCGAGGCTCGAGGCTCAAGGTTCAAGGAAAAGGCTCAAGGCTCATGGCTCAATGCTCAACGTTCAAGGATAAAGGGTCAAGGGTCAAGGGCCGAGGCTCGAGGCTCGAGGCCCGAGGCTCGAGGCTCGAGGCTCGAAGCTCCAGGCTCCAGGCTCCAGGCTCAAGGCTCAAGGCTCAAGGCTCAAGGCTCGAGGCTCAAGGCTCGAGGCTCGAGGCTCGAGGCTCGAGGCTCAAGTCTCAAGGCTCCAGGCTCAAGGCTGAAGGGTCAAGGGTCAAGGCTCAAGGCTCAAGGCTCTTGGCTCAAGGCTCAAGGCTCAAGGCTCAAGGCTCAAAGCTCAAGGCTCAAGGCTCAAGGCTTAAGGCTCAAGGTTTAAGGAAAAAGGCTCAAGGCTCAAGGCTCAATGCTCAAGGCTCAAGGCTCAAGGCTCAAGGCTCAAGGCTCAAGGTTCAAGGTTCAAGGCTCAAGGATCAAGGATCAAGGATCAAGGCTCAAGTCACGGCTCAAGGGTCAGGACTCAAGTCAAAAGGCTCAAGGCTCAAGGCTCAAGGCTCAAGGCTCAAGGCTCAATGCTCAAGGCTCAAGGCTCAAGGCTAAAGGCTCAAGGCTCAAGGCTCAAGGCTCAAGGTTCAAGGCTCAAGGATCAAGGCTCAAGTCACGGCTCAAGGGTCAGGACTCAAGGCAAAAGGCATAAGGCTCAAGGCTCAAGGCTCAAGGCTTAAGTCACTACTCAAGGGTCAAGGCTCAAAAGCAAGGCTCAAGGCTCAACACTCAAGGGTCAAGGGTCAAGGGTCAAGGCTCATGTCTCAAGGCTCAAGGCTCAAGGCTCAAGGCTCAAGGGTCAAGGCTCAAGGCTTAAGACTCGAGACTCGAGGCTCAAGGCTCAAGGCTCAAGGCACAAGGCTCAAGGCTCAAGGCTCAAGGCTCAAGGCTCAAGGCTCAAGGCTCAAGGCTCAAGGCTCAAGGCTCAACGCTCAGGGCTCGGAGCTCCAGGGTCAAGTCTCAGGGCTCAAGGCTCAACGCTCAAGGCTCAAGGCTCAACGTTCAAGGTTCAAGGTTCAAGACTCAAGGCTTAAGGCTCAAGGCTCCAGGTTGAAGGCAAAAGGCAAAATGCTCAAGGATCAAGGTTCAAGGCTCAAGGCTCAAGGTTCAAGGCTCAAGGCTAAAGGCTCAAGGATCATTGATCAAGGCTCAAGTCACGGCTCAAGGGTAAGGACTCAAGGCAATAGGCTCAAGTCTCAAGGCTCAAGGCTCAAGGCTCAAGGCTCAAGGCTCAAGGCTCAAGGCTCAGGGCTCGAGGCTCAAGGCTCCAGGGTCAAGGCTCAAGGCTCAAGGCTCAAGGCTCAAGGCTCAAGGCTCAAGGCTCAAGGCTCAAGTCTCAAGGCTCAAGGCTCCAGGCTTAAGGCTCAAGGTTCAAGGAAAAGGCTCAAGGCTCATGGCTCAAGGCTCAAGGTTCAAGGCTAAAGGGTCAAGGGTCAAGGATCAAGGCTCAAGGCTCAAGGCTCAAGGCTCAAGGCTCAAGGCTCAAGGCTCAAGGCTCAAGGCTCAAGGCTCAAGGCTCAAGTCTCAAGGCTCAAGTGTCAAGGCTTAAGGCTCAAGGGTCAAGGGTCAAGGGTCAAGGCTCTTGGCTCAAGGCTCAAGGCTCAATGCTCGAGGCTTAAGGCTCAAGGTTCAAGGAAAAGGCTCAAGGCTCAAGGCTCATGGCTCAAGGCTCAAGGTTCAAGGCTAAAGGGTCAAGGGTCAAGGGCCGAGGCCCGAGGCTCGAGGCTCGAGGCTCGAGGCTCGAGGCTCCAGGCTCCAGGCTCAAGGCTCAAGGCTCAAGGCTCAAGGCTCAAGGCTCAATGCTCAAGGCTCAAGGCTCAAGGCTCAAGGCTCAAGGCTGAAGGGTCAAGGGTCAAGGGTCAAGGCTCTTGGCTCAAGGCTCAAGGCTCAAGGCTCAAGGCTCAAGGCTCAAGGCTCAAGGCTCAAGCCTCAAAGCTCAAGGCTCAAGGCTCAAGGCTTAAGGCTCAAGGTTTAAGGAAAAAGGCTCAAGGCTCAAGGCTCAAGGCTCAAGGCTCAAGGCTCAAGGCTCAACGCTCAGGGCTCGGAGCTCCAGGGTCAAGTCTCAGGGCTCAAGGCTCAACGCTCAAGGCTCAAGGCTCAACGTTCAAGGTTCAAGGTTCAAGACTCAAGGCTTAAGGCTCAAGGCTCCAGGTTGAAGGCAAAAGGCAAAATGCTCAAGGATCAAGGTTCAAGGCTCAAGGCTCAAGGTTCAAGGCTCAAGGCTAAAGGCTCAAGGATCATTGATCAAGGCTCAAGTCACGGCTCAAGGGTAAGGACTCAAGGCAATAGGCTCAAGTCTCAAGGCTCAAGGCTCAAGGCTCAAGGCTCAAGGCTCAAGGCTCAGGGCTCGAGGCTCAAGGCTCCAGGGTCAAGGCTCAAGGCTCAAGGCTCAAGGCTCAAGGCTCAAGGCTCAAGTCTCAAGGCTCAAGGGTCAAGGCTTAAGGCTCAAGGGTCAAGGGTCAAGGGTCAAGGCTCTTGGCTCAAGGCTCAAGGCTCAATGCTCGAGGCTTAAGGCTCAAGGTTCAAGGAAAAGGCTCAAGGCTCAAGGCTCATGGCTCAAGGCTCAAGGTTCAAGGCTAAAGGGTCAAGGGTCAAGGGCCGAGGCCCGAGGCTCGAGGCTCGAGGCTCGAGGCTCGAGGCTCCAGGTTCCAGGCTCAAGGCTCAAGGCTCAAGGCTCAAGGCTCAATGCTCAAGGCTCAAGGCTCAAGGCTCAAGGCTCAAGGCTCAAGGCTCAAGGCTGAAGGGTCAAGGGTCAAGGGTCAAGGGTCAAGGCTCTTGGCTCAAGGCTCAAGGCTCAAGACTCAAGGCTCAAGGCTCAAGGCTAAAGGCTCAAGGCTCAAGGCTTAAGGCTCAAGGCTCAAGGATCAAGGCTCAAGTCACGGCTCAAGGGTCAGGACTCAAGGCAAAAGGCATAAGGCTCAAGGCTCAAGGCTCAAGTCACTACTCAAGGGTCAAGGCTCAAAAGCAAGGCTCAAGGCTCAACACTCAAGGGTCAAGGGTCAAGGGTCAAGGGTCAAGGCTCATGTCTCAAGGCTCAAGGCTCAAGGGTTAAGGATCAAGGGTCAAGGGTCAAGGCTCAAGGCTTAAGACTCGAGGCTCAAGGCTCAAGGCTCGAGGCACAAGGCTCAAGGCTCAAGGCTCAAGGCTCAACGCTCAGGGCTCGGAGCTCCAGGGTCAAGTCTCAGGGCTCAAGGCTCAACGCTCAAGGCTCAAGGCTCAACGTTCAAGGTTCAAGGTTCAAGACTCAAGGCTTAAGGCTCAAGGCTCCAGGTTCAAGGCAAAAGGCAAAATGCTCAAGGATCAAGGTTCAAGGCTCAAGGCTCAAGGTTCAAGGCTCAAGGCTAAAGGCTCAAGGATCATTGATCAAGGCTCAAGTCACGGCTCAAGGGTAAGGACTCAAGGCAAAAGGCTCAAGGCTTAAGGCTCAAGGCTCAGGGCTCGAGGCTCAAGGCTCCAGGGTCAAGGCTCAAGGCTCAAGGCTCAAGGCTCAAGGCTCAAGGCTCAAGGCTTCAGGCTTAAGGCTCAAGGTTCAAGGAAAAGGCTCAAGGCTCAAGGCTCATGGCTCAAGGCTCAAGGTTCAAGGCTAAAGGGTCAAGGGTCAAGGCTCAATGCTCAAGGCTCAAGGCTCAAGGCTCAAGGCTCAAGGCTCAAGGCTCAAGGCTCAAGGCTCAAGGCTCAAGGCTCAAGGCTCAAGGCTCAAGGCTCAAGGGTCAAGGCTTAAGGCTCAAGTGTCAAGGGTCAAGGGTCAAGGCTCAAGGCTCTTGGCTCAAGGCTCAAGGCTCAAGGCTCAAAGCTCAACAATCTTGGATATTGAAGAGTTCGGGCCGAAGAGGGATGTTCGGGCCGAAGTGGTGTTCGTGCCGAAGTGGGATGTGCGGGCCGAAGTGGTGTTCGGGCCGAAGTGGTGTTCGGGCCGAAGTTGAAGTTCGGGCCAAGGTCGGAGTTTGGGCCGAGGTTGAAGTTCGGGCCGAGGTTGAAGTTCGGGCCGAAAATGAAGTTCGGGTCGGGAACAGTGAAGAGTTTGGGCCGAACTTGTTCTTGGCAGTGTCGAACGAACCAGCTATTTTGGTTACTCGTGGGCGTGATACGGACACCCGAGCTGAAAGTTATGAATGTTTTAGTATAGCACCTTTTGTCACACAATCTTGGATATTGAAGAGTTCGGGCCGAAGTGGGATGTTCGGGCCGAAGTGGTGTTCGGGCCAAAGTGGTGTTCGGGCCGAAGTTCGGTGTTCGGGCCGAGGATGATGTTCGGGCCGAGGTTGAAGTTCGGGCCGAGGTCGGAGTTCGGGCCGAGGTCGGAGTTCGGGCCGAGGTTGAAGTTCGGGCCGAGGTTGAAGTTCGGGCCGAAAATGAAGTTCGGGCCGGGAACAGTGAATAGTTCGGGCCGAACTTGTTCTTGGCAGTGACGAACGAACCGGCTATTTTGGTTACTCATGGGCGTGAAATGGACACCCGAGCTGAAAGTTATGAATGTTTTAGTATAACACATTTTGTCACACAATCCTGGATATTGAAGAGTTCGGGCGAAGAGGGATGTTCGGGCCGAAGTGGTGTTCGGGACGAAGTGGGATGTTCGGGCCGAAGTGGTGTTCGGGCCGAAGTGATGTTCGGGCCGAAGTTCGGTGTTCGGGCCGAGGATGATGTTCGGGCCGAGGTTGAAGTTCGGGCCGAGGTCGGAGTTCGGGCCGAGGTTGAAGTTCGGGCCGAGGTTGAAGTTCGGGCCGAAAATGAAGTTCGGGCCGGGAACAGTGAAGAGTTCGGGCCGAACATGTTCTTGGCAGTGACGAACGAACCAGCTATTTTGGTTACTCGTGGGCGTGAAACGGACACCCGAACTGAAAGTTATGAATGTTTTAGTATAGCACATTTTGTCACACAATCTTGGATATTGAAGAGTTCGGACCGAAGAGGGATGTTCGGGCCGAAGTGGTGTTCGGGCCGAAGTGGGATGTTCGGGCCGAAGTGGTGTTCGGGCCGAAGTTTTGTGTTCGGGCCGAGGTTGAAGTTCGGGCCGAGGTCGGAGTTCGGGCCGAGGTCGGAGTTCGGGCCGAGGTTGAAGTTCGGGCCGGGAACAGTGAAGAGTTCGGGCCGAACTTGTTCTTGGCGGTGACGAACGAACCAGCTATTTTGGTTACTCATGGGCGTGAAACGGACACCCGAGTTGAAAGTTATGAATGTTTTAGTATAGCACCTTTTGTCACACAATCTTGGATATTGAAGAGTTCGGGCCGAAGAGGGATGTTCGGGCCGAAGTGGTGTCGGGCCGAAGTGGGATGTTCGGGCCGAAGTGGTGTTCGGGCCGAAGTGGTGTTCGGGCCGAGGATGATGTTCGGGCCGAGGTTGAAGTTCGGGCCGAGGTCGGAGTTCGGGCCGAGGTCGGAGTTCGGGCCGAGGTTGAAGTTCGGGCCGAGGTTGAAGTTCGGGCCAAAAATGAAGTTTGGGCCGGGAACAGTGAAGAGTTCGGGCCGAACTTGTTCTTGGCAGTGACGAACGAACCATCTATTTTGGTTACTCGTGGGCGTGAAACGGACACCCGAGCTGAAAGTTATGAATGTTTTAGTATAACACCTTTTGTCACACAATCTTGGATATTGAAGAGTTCGGGCCGAAGTGGGATGTGCGGGCCGAAGTGGTGTTCGGGCCGAAGTGGTGTTCGGGCCGAAGTTCGGTGTTCGGGCCGAGGATGATGTTCGGGCCGAGGTTGAAGTTCGGGCCAAGGTCGGAGTTCGGGCCGAGGTTGAAGTTCGGGCCGAGGTTGAAGTTCGGGCCGAAAATGAAGTTCGGGTCGGGAACAGTGAAGAGTTTTGGCCGAACTTGTTCTTGGCAGTGACGAACGAACCAGCTATTTTGGTTACTCGCGGGCGTGAAATGGACACCCGAGCTGAAAGTTATGAATGTTTTAGTATAGCACCTTTTGTCACACAATCTTGGATATTGAAGAGTTCGGGCCGAAGTGGGATGTTCGGGCCGAAGTGGTGTTCGGGCCAAAGTGGTGTTCGGGCCGATGTTCGGTGTTCGGGCCGAGGATGATGTTCGGGCCGAGGTTGAAGTTCGGGCCGAGTTCGGAGTTCGGGCCGAGGTCGGAGTTCGGGCCGAGGTTGAAGTTCGGGCCAAAAATGAAGTTCGGGCAGGCAACAGTGAAGAGTTCGGGCCGAACTTGTTCTTGGCAGTGACGAACGAACCAGCTATTTTGGTTACTCATGGGCGTGAAATGGACACCCGAGCTGAAAGTTATGAATGTTTTAGTATAACACCTTTTGTCACACAATCCTGGATATTGAAGAGTTCGGGCGGAGAGGGATGTTCGGGCCGAAGTGGTGTTCGGGCCGAAGTGTTGTTCGGGCCGAAGTGGTGTTCGGGCCGAAGTTCGGTGTTCGGGCCGAGGATGATGTTCGGGCCGAGGTTGAAGTTCGGGCCGAGGTCGGAGTTCGGGCCGAGGTTGAAGTTCGGGCCGAGGTTGAAGTTCGGGCCGAAAATGAAGTGGGAGACAGGAACAGTGAAGAGTTCGGGCCGAACTTGTTCTTGGCAGTGACGAACGAACCAGCTATTTTGGTTACTCGTGGGCGTGAAACGGACACCAATTATTTTGCTTACTCGTGGGCGTGAAACGGACACCCGAGCGGAAAGTTATGAATGTTTTAGTATAGCACCTTTTGTCACACAATCTTGGATATTGAGGAGTTCGGGCCGAAGTGGGATGTTCGGGCCGAAGTGGTGTTCGGGCCGAAGTGGTGTTCGGGCCGAAGTTCGGTGTTCGGGCCGAGGATGATGTTCGGGCCGAGGTTGAAGTTCGGGCCGTGGTCGGAGTTCGGGCCGTGGTCGGAGTTCGGGCCGAGGTTGCAGTTCGGGCCGAGGTTGAAGTTCGGGCCGAAAATGAAGTTCAGGCCGGGAACAGTGAAGAGTTCGGGCCGAACTTGTTCTTGGCAGTGACGAACGAACCAGCTATTTTGGTTACTCGTGGGCGTGAAACGGACACCCGAGCTGAAAGTTATGAATGTTTTAGTATAGCATCTTTTGTCACACAATCCTGGATATTGAAGAGTTCGGGCCGAAGAGGGATGTTCGGGCCGAAGTGGTGTTCGGGCCGAAGTGGGATGTTCGGGCCGAAGTGGTGTTCGGGCCGAAGTGGTGTTCGGGCCGAAGTTCGGTGTTCGGGCCGAGGATGATGTTCGAGCCGAGGTTGAAGTTCGGGCCGAGGTCGGAGTTCGGGCCGAGGTTGAAGTTCGGGCCGAGGTTGAAATTCGGGTTGAAAATGAAGTTCGGGACGGGAACAGTGAAGAGTTCGGGCCGAACTTGTTCTTGGCAGTGACGAACGAACCAGCTATTTTGGTTACTCGTGGGCGTGAAACGGACACCCGAGCTGAAAGTTATGAATGTTTTAGTATAGCACCTTTTGTCACACAATCTTGGATATTGAAGAGTCCGGGCCGAAGAGGGATGCTCGGGCCGAAGTGGGATGTTCGGGCCGAAGTGGTGTTCGGGCCGAAGTGGTGTTCGGGCCGAAGTTCGGTGTTCGGGCCGTGGATGATGTTCGGGCCGAGGTTGAAGTTCGGGCCGAAAATGAAGTTCGAGCCGGGAACAGTGAAGAGTTCGGGCCGAACTTGTTCTTGGCAGTGACGAACGAACCAGCTATTTTGGTTACTCGTGGGCGTGAAACGGACACCCGAGCTGAAAGTTATGAATGTTTTAGTATAGCACCTTTTGTAACACAATCTTGGATATTGAAGAGTTCAGGCCGAAGAGGGATGTTCGGGCCGAAGTGGTGTTCGGGCCGAATTGGGATGTTCGGGCCGAAGTGGTGTTCAGGCCGAAGTTCGGTATTCGGGTTGAGGATGATTTTCGGGCCGAGGTTGAAGTTCGGGCCGAGGTCGGAGTTCGGGCCGAGGTTGAAGTTCGGGCCGAGGTTGAAGTTCGGGCCGAAAATGAAGTTCGGGCCGGGAACAGTGAAGAGTTCGGGCCTAACTTGTTCGTGGCAGTGACGAACGAACCAGATATTTTGGTTACTCGTGGGCGTGAAACGGACACCCGAGCTGAAAGTTATGAATGTTTTAGTATAACACCTTTTGTCACACAATCTTGGATATTGAAGAGTTCGGGCCGAAGAGGGATGTTCGGGCCGAAGTGGTGTTCGAGCCAAAGTAGGATGTTTAGGCCGAAGTGGTGTTCGGGCCGAAGTGGTGTTCGGGCCGAAGTTCGGTGTTCGGGCCGAGGATGATGTTCGGGCCGAGGTTGAAGTTCGGGCCGAGGTCGGAGTTCGGGCCGAGGTTGAAGTTCGGGCCGAGGTCGCAGTTCGGGCCGAAAATGAAGTTCGGGCCGGGAACAGTGAAGAGTTCGGGCCGAACTTGTTCTTGGCAGTGACGAACGAACCAGCTATTTTGGTTACTCGTGGGTGTGAAACGGACACCCGAGCTGAAAGTTATGAATGTTTTAGTATAGCACCTTTTGTCACACAATCTTGGATATTGAAGAGTTCGGGCCGAAGTGGGATGTTCGGGCCGAAGTGGTGTTCGGGCCAAAGTGGTGTTCGGGCCGATGTTCGGTGTTCGGGCCGAGGATGATGTTCGGGCCGAGGTTGAAGTTCGGGCCGAGTTCGGAGTTCGGGCCGAGGTCGGAGTTCGGGCCGAGGTTGAAGTTCGGGCCAAAAATGAAGTTCGGGCAGGCAACAGTGAAGAGTTCGGGCCGAACTTGTTCTTGGCAGTGACGAACGAACCAGCTATTTTGGTTACTCATGGGCGTGAAATGGACACCCGAGCTGAAAGTTATGAATGTTTTAGTATAACACCTTTTGTCACACAATCCTGGATATTGAAGAGTTCGGGCGGAGAGGGATGTTCGGGCCGAAGTGGTGTTCGGGCCGAAGTGTTGTTCGGGCCGAAGTGGTGTTCGGGCCGAAGTTCGGTGTTCGGGCCGAGGATGATGTTCGGGCCGAGGTTGAAGTTCGGGCCGAGGTCGGAGTTCGGGCCGAGGTTGAAGTTCGGGCCGAGGTTGAAGTTCGGGCCGAAAATGAAGTGGGAGACAGGAACAGTGAAGAGTTCGGGCCGAACTTGTTCTTGGCAGTGACGAACGAACCAGCTATTTTGGTTACTCGTGGGCGTGAAACGGACACCAATTATTTTGCTTACTCGTGGGCGTGAAACGGACACCCGAGCGGAAAGTTATGAATGTTTTAGTATAGCACCTTTTGTCACACAATCTTGGATATTGAGGAGTTCGGGCCGAAGTGGGATGTTCGGGTCGAAGTGGTGTTCGGGCCGAAGTGGTGTTCGGGCCGAAGTTCGGTGTTCGGGCCGAGGATGATGTTCGGGCCGAGGTTGAAGTTCGGGCCGTGGTCGGAGTTCGGGCCGTGGTCGGAGTTCGGGCCGAGGTTGCAGTTCGGGCCGAGGTTGAAGTTCGGGCCGAAAATGAAGTTCAGGCCGGGAACAGTGAAGAGTTCGGGCCGAACTTGTTCTTGGCAGTGACGAACGAACCAGCTATTTTGGTTACTCGTGGGCGTGAAACGGACACCCGAGCTGAAAGTTATGAATGTTTTAGTATAGCATCTTTTGTCACACAATCCTGGATATTGAAGAGTTCGGGCCGAAGAGGGATGTTCGGGCCGAAGTGGTGTTCGGGCCGAAGTGGGATGTTCGGGCCGAAGTGGTGTTCGGGCCGAAGTGGTGTTCGGGCCGAAGTTCGGTGTTCGGGCCGAGGATGATGTTCGAGCCGAGGTTGAAGTTCGGGCCGAGGTCGGAGTTCGGGCCGAGGTTGAAGTTCGGGCCGAGGTTGAAATTCGGGTTGAAAATGAAGTTCGGGACGGGAACAGTGAAGAGTTCGGGCCGAACTTGTTCTTGGCAGTGACGAACGAACCAGCTATTTTGGTTACTCGTGGGCGTGAAACGGACACCCGAGCTGAAAGTTATGAATGTTTTAGTATAGCACCTTTTGTAACACAATCTTGGATATTGAAGAGTTCAGGCCGAAGAGGGATGTTCGGGCCGAAGTGGTGTTCGGGCCGAATTGGGATGTTCGGGCCGAAGTGGTGTTCAGGCCGAAGTTCGGTATTCGGGTTGAGGATGATTTTCGGGCCGAGGTTGAAGTTCGGGCCGAGGTCGGAGTTCGGGCCGAGGTTGAAGTTCGGGCCGAGGTTGAAGTTCGGGCCGAAAATGAAGTTCGGGCCGGGAACAGTGAAGAGTTCGGGCCTAACTTGTTCGTGGCAGTGACGAACGAACCAGATATTTTGGTTACTCGTGGGCGTGAAACGGACACCCGAGCTGAAAGTTATGAATGTTTTAGTATAACACCTTTTGTCACACAATCTTGGATATTGAAGAGTTCGGGCCGAAGAGGGATGTTCGGGCCGAAGTGGTGTTCGAGCCAAAGTAGGATGTTTAGGCCGAAGTGGTGTTCGGGCCGAAGTGGTGTTCGGGCCGAAGTTCGGTGTTCGGGCCGAGGATGATGTTCGGGCCGAGGTTGAAGTTCGGGCCGAGGTCGGAGTTCGGGCCGAGGTTGAAGTTCGGGCCGAGGTCGCAGTTCGGGCCGAAAATGAAGTTCGGGCCGGGAACAGTGAAGAGTTCGGGCCGAACTTGTTCTTGGCAGTGACGAACGAACCAGCTATTTTGGTTACTCGTGGGTGTGAAACGGACACCCGAGCTGAAAGTTATGAATGTTTTAGTATAGCACCTTTTGTCACACAATCTTGGATATTGAAGAGTTCGGGCCGAAGAGGGATGTTCGGGCCGAAGTGGTGTTCGGGCCGAAGTTCGATGTGCGGGCCGAAGTGGTGTTCGGGCCGAAGTGGTGTTCGGGCCGAAGTTCGGTGTTCGGGCCGAGGATGATGTTCGGGCCGAGGTCGGAGTTCGGGCCGAGGTTGAAGTTCGGGCCGAGGTTGAAGTTCGGGCCGAAAATGAAGTTCGGGTCGGGAACAGTGAAGAGTTTGGGCCGAACTTGTTCTTGGCAGTGACGAACGAACCAGCTATTTTGGTAACTCGTGGGCGTGAAACGGACACCCGAGCTGAAAGTTATGAATGTTTTAGTATAGCACCTTTTGTCACACAATCTTGGATATTGAAGAGTTCGGGCCGAAGTGGTGTTCGGGCCGAAGTGGGATGTTCGGGCCGAAGTGGTGTTCGGGCCGAAGTGGTGTTCGGGCCGAAGTTCGGTGTTTGGGCCGAAGTTTCGTGTTCGGGCCGAGGTTGAAGTTCGGGCCTAGGTTGAAGTTCGGGCCGAAAATGAAGTTCGGGCCGGGAACAGTGAAGAGTTCGGGCCGAACTTGTTCTTGGCAGTGACGAACGAACCAACTATTTTGGTTACTCGTGGGCGTGAAACGGACACCCGAGCTGAAAGTTATGAATGTTTTAGTATAGCATCTTTTGTCACACAATCCTGGATATTGAAGAGTTCGGGCCGAAGAGGGATGTTCGGGCCGAAGTGGTGTTCGGGCCGAAGTGGGATGTTCGGGCCGAAGTGGTGTTCGGGCCGAAGTGGTGTTCGGGCCGAAGTTCGGTGTTCGGGCCGAGGATGATGTTCGGGCCGAGGTTGAAGTTCGGGCCAAGGTCGGAGTTCGGGCCGAGGTTGAAGTTCGGGCCGAGGTTGAAGTTCGGGCCGAAAATGAAGTTCGGATCGAGGTTTTAGTATAGCACCTTTTGTCACACAATCTTGGATATTGAAGAGTTCGGGCCAAAGTGGTGTTCGGGCCGAAGTGGGATGTTCGAGCCGAAGTGGTGTTCGGGCCAAAGTGGTGTTCGGGCCGAAGTTCGGTGTTCGGGCCGAGGTTGAAGTTCGGGCCGAGGTCGGAGTTCGGGCCGAGGTCGGAGTTCGGGCCGAGGTTGAAGTTCGGGCCGAGGTTGAAGTTCGGGCCGAAAATGAAGTTCGGGCCGGGAACAGTGAAGAGTTCGGGCCGAACTTGTTCTTGGCAGTGACGAACGAACCAGCTATTTTGGTTACTCGTGGGCGTGAAACGGACACCCGAGCTGAAAGTTATGAATGTTTTATTATAGCACCTTTTGTCACACAATCTTGGATATTGAAGAGTTCGGGCCGAAGAGGGATGTTCGGGCCGAAGTGGTGTTCGGGCCGAAGTTGGATGTGCGGGCCGAAGTGGTGTTCGGGCCGAAGTGGTGTTCGGGCTGAAGTTCGGTGTTCGGGCCGAGGATGATGTTCGGGCCGAGGTTGAAGTTCGGTCCAAGGTCGGAGTTCGGGCCGAGGTGGAAGTTCGGGCCGAGGTTGAAGTTCGGGCCGAAAATGAAGTTCGGGTCGGGAACAGTGAAGAGTTTGGGCCGAACTTGTTCTTGGCAGTGACGAACGAACCAGCTATTTTGGTTACTCGTGGGCGTGAAACGGACACCCGAGCTGAAAGTTATGAATGTTTTAGTATAGCACCTTTTGTCACACAATCTTGGATATTGAAGAGTTCGGGCCGAAGTGGTGTTCGGGCCGAAGTGGGATGTTCGGGCCGAAGTGGTGTTCGGGCCAAAGTGGTGTTCGGGCCGAAGTTCGGTGTTCGGGCCGAGGATGATGTTCGGGCCGAAGTTTCGTGTTCGGGCCGAGGATGATGTTCGGGCCGAGGTTGAAGTTCGGGCTGAGGTTGAAGTTCGGGCCGAAAATGAAGTTCGGGCCGGGAACAGTGAAGAGTTCGGGCCGAAGTGGTGTTCGGGCCGAAGTGGTGTTCGGGCCGAAGTTCGGTGTTCGGGCCGAGGTCGGAGTTCGGGCCGAGGTTGAAGTTCGGGCCGAGGTTGAAGTTCGGGCCGAAAATGAAGTTCGAGCCGGGAACAGTGAAGAGTTCGGGCCGAACTTGTTCTTGGCAGTGACGAACGAACCAGCTATTTTGGTTACTCGTGGGCGTGAAACGGACACCCGAGCTGAAAGTTATGAATGTTTTAGTATAGCACCTTTTGTCACACAATCTTGGATATTGAAGAGTTCAGGCCGAAGAGGGATGTTCGGGTCGAAGTGGTGTTCGGGCCGAAGTGGGATGTTCGGGCCGAAGTGGTGTTCGGGCCGAAGTTCGGTATTCGGGCCGAGGATGATTTTCGGGCCGAGGTTGAAGTTCGGGCCGAGGTCGGAGTTCGGGCTGAGGTTGGAGTTCGGGCTGAGGTTGAAGTTCGGGCCGAGGTTGAAGTTCGGGCCGAAAATGAAGTTCGGGCCGGGAACAGTGAAGAGTTCGGGCCGAACTTGTTCGTGGCAGTGACGAACGAACCAGATATTTTGGTTACTCGTGGGCGTGAAACGGACACCCGAGCTGAAAGTTAAGAATGTTTTAGTATAACACCTTTTGTCACACAATCTTGGATATTGAAGAGTTCGGGCCGAAGAGGGATGTTCGGGCCGAAGTGGTGTTCGAGCCAAAGTAGGATGTTTGGGCCGAAGTGGTGTTCGGGCCGAAGTTCGGTGTTCGGGCCGAGGATGATATTCAGGCCGAGGTTGAAGTTCGGGCCGAGGTCGGAGTTCGGGCCGAGGTTGAAGTTCGGGCCGAGGTTGAAGTTCGGGCCGAAAATGAAGTTCGGGCCGGGAACAGTGAAGAGTTCGGGCCGAACTTGTTCTTGGCAGTGACGAACGAACCAGCTATTTTGGTTACTCGTAGGTGTGAAACGGACACCCGAGCTGAAAGTTATGAATGTTTTAGTATAGCACCTTTTGTCACACAATCTTGGATATTGAAGAGTTCGGGCCGAAGAGGGATGTTCGGACCGAAGTGGTGTTCGGGCCGAAGTTGGATGTGCGGGCCGAAGTGGTGTTCGGGCCGAAGTGGTGTTCGGGCCGAAGTTCGGTGTTCGGGCCGAGGATGATGTTCGGGCCGAGGTTGATGTTCGGGCCAAGGTCGGACTTCGGGCCGAGGTTGAAGTTCGGGCCGAGGTTGAACTTCGGGCCGAAAATGAAGTTCGGGTCGGGAACAGTGAAGAGTTTGGGCCGAACTTCTTCTTGGCAGTGACGAACGAACCAGCTATTTTGGTTACTCGTGGGCGTGAAACGGACACCCGAGCTGAAAGTTATGAATGTTTTAGTATAGCACCTTTTGTCACACAATCTTGGATATTGAAGAGTTCGAGCCAAAGTGGTGTTCGGGCCGAAGTGGGATGTTCGGGCCGAAGTGGTGTTCGGGCCAAAGTGGTGTTCGGGCCGAAGTTCGGTGTTCGGGCCGAGGATGATGTTCGGGCCGAAGTTTCGTGTTCGGGCCGAGGATGATGTTCGGGCCGAGGTTGAAGTTCGGGCCGAGGTTGAAGTTCGGGCCGAGGTTGAAGTTCGGGCCGAAAATGAAGTTCGGGCCGGGAACAGTGAAGAGTTCGGGCCGAAGTGGTGTTCGGGCCGAAGTGGTGTTCGGGCCGAAGTTCGGTGTTCGGGCCGAGGATGATGTTCGGGCCAAGGTTGAAGTTCGGGCCGAGGTTGAAGTTCGGGCCGAAAATGAAGTTCGAGCCGGGAACAGTGAAGAGTTCGGGCCGAACTTGTTCTTGGCAGTGACGAACGAACCAGATATTTTGGTTACTCGTGGGCGTGAAACGGACACCCGAGCTGAAAGTTATGAATGTTTTAGCATAACACCTTTTGTCACACAATCTTGGATATTGAAGAGTTCGGGCCGAAGAGGGATGTTCGGGCCGAAGTGGTGTTCGAGCCAAAGTAGGATGTTTGGGCCGAAGTGGTGTTCGGGCCGAAGTTCGGTGTTCGGGCCGAGGATGATGTTCGGTCGAGGTCGAAGTTCGGGCCGAGGTCGGAGTTCGGGCCGAGGTTGAAGTTCGGGCCGAGGTTGAAGTTCGGGCCGAAAATGAAGTTCGGGCCGGGAATAGTGAAGAGTTCGGGCCGAACTTGTTCTTGGCAGTGACGAACGAGCCAGCTATTTTGGTTACTCGTGGGTGTGAAACGGACACCCGAGCTGAAAGTTATGAATGTTTTAGTATAGCACCTTTTGTCACACAATCTTGGATATTGAAGAGTTCGGGCCGAAGAGGGATGTTCGGGCCGAAGTGGTGTTCGGGCCGAAGTTGGATGTGCGGGCCGAAGTGGTGTTCGGGCCGAAGTGGTGTTCGGGCCGAAGTTCGGTGTTCGGGCCGAGGATGATGTTCGGGCCGAGGTTGAAGTTCGGGCCAAGGTCGGAGTTCGGGCCGAGGTTGAAGTTCGGGCCGAAAATGAAGTTCGGGTCGAGAACAGTGAAGAGTTTGGGCCGAACTTGTTCTTGGCAGTGACGAACGAACCAGCTATTTTGGTAACTCGTGGGCGTGAAACGGACACCCGAGCTGAAAGTTATGAATGTTTTAGTATAGCACCTTTTGTCACACAATCTTGGATATTGAAGAGTTCGGGCCGAAGTGGTGTTCGGGCCGAAGTGGGATGTTCGGGCCGAAGTGGTGTTCGGGCCAAAGTGGTGTTCGGGCCGAAGTTCGGTGTTCGGGCCGAGGTTGAAGTTCGGGCCGAGGTCGGAGTTCGGGCCGAGGTCGGAGTTCGGGCCGAGGTTGAAGTTCGGGCCGAAAATGAAGTTCGGGCCGGGAACAGTGAAGAGTTCGGGCCGAACTTGTTCTTGGCAGTGACGAACGAACCAGCTATTTTGGTTACTCGTGGGCGTGAAACGGACACCCGAGCTGAAAGTTATGAATGTTTTAGTATAGCACCTTTTGTCACACAATCTTGGATATTGAAGAGTTCGGGCCGAAGAGGGATGTTCGGGCCGAAGTGGTGTTCGGGCCGAAGTTGGATGTGCGGGCCGAAGTGGTGTTCGGGCCGAGTGGTGTTCGGGCCGAAGTTCGGTGTTCGGGCCGAGGATGATGTTCGGGCCGAGGTTGAAGTTCGGGCCAAGGTCGGAGTTCGGGCCGAGGTGGAAGTTCGGGCCGAGGTTGAAGTTCCGGCCGAAAATGAAGTTCGGGCCGGGAACAGTGAAGAGTTCGGGCCGAACTTGTTCTTGGCAGTGACGAGCGAACCTGCTATTTTCGTTACTCGTGGGCGTGAAACGGACACCCGAGCTGAAAGTTATGAATGTTTTAGTATAGCACCTTTTGTCACACAATCTTGGATATTGAAGAGTTCGGGCCGAAGTGGTGTTCGGGCCGAAGTGGGATGTTCGGGCCGAAGTGGTGTTCGGGCCAAAGTGGTGTTCGGGCCGAAGTTCGGTGTTCGGGCCGAGGATGATGTTCGGGCCGAAGTTTCGTGTTCGGCCGAGGATGATGTTCGGGCCGAGGTTGAAGTTCGGGCCGAGGTTGAAGTTCGGGCCGAAAATGAAGTTCGGGCCGGGAACATTGAAGAGTTCGGGTCGAACTTGTTCTTGGCAGTGACGAACGAACCAGCTATTTTGGTTACTCGTGGGTGTGAAACGGACACCCGAGCTGAAAGTTATGAATGTTTTAGTATAGCATCTTTTGTCACACAATCCTGGATATTGAAGAGTTCGGGCCGAAGAGGGATGTTCGGGCCGAAGTGGTGTTCGGGCCGAAGTGGGATATTCGGGCCGAAGTGGTGTTCGGGCCGAAGTGGTTTTCGGGCCGAAGTTCGGTGTTCGGGCCGAGGATGATGTTCGGGTCGAGGTTGAAGTTCGGGCCGAGGTCGGAGTTCGGGCCGAGGTTGAAGTTCGGGCCGAGGTTGAAGTTCGGGCCGAAAATGAAGTTCGGGACGGGAACAGTGAAGAGTTCGGGCCGAACTTGTTCTTGGCAGTGACGAACGAACCAGCAATTTTGGTTACTCGTGGGCGTGAAACGGACACCCGAGCTGAAAGTTATGAATGTTTTAGTATAGCACCTTTTGTCACACAATCTTGGATATTGAAGAGTTCGGGCCGAAGAGGGATGCTCGGGCCGAAGTGGGATGTTCGGGCCGAAGTGGTGTTCGGGCCGAAGTGGTGTTCGGGCCGAAGTTCGGTGTTCGGGCCAAGGATGATGTTCGGGCCGAGGTTGAAGTTCGGGCCGAGGTTGAAGTTCGGGCCGAAAATGAAGTTCGAGCCGGGAACAGTGAAGAGTTCGGGCCGAACTTGTTCTTGGCAGTGACGAACGAACCAGCTATTTTGGTTACTCGTGGGCGTGAAACGGACACCCGAGCTGAAAGTTATGAATGTTTTAGTATAGCACCTTTTGTCACACAATCTTGGATATTGAAGAGTTCAGGCCGAAGAGGGATGTTCGGGCCGAAGTGGTGTTCGGGCCGAAGTGGGATGTTCGGGCCGAAGTGGTGTTCGGGCCGAAGTTCGGTATTCGGGCCGAGGATGATTTTCGGACCGAGGTTGAAGTTCGGGCCGAGGTCGGAGTTCGGGCCGAGGTTGAAGTTCGGGCCGAGGTTGAAGTTCGGGCCGAAAATGAAGTTCGGGCCGGGAACAGTGAAGAGTTCGGGCCGAACTTGTTCGTGGCAGTGACGAACGAACCAGATATTTTGGTTACTCGTGGGCGTGAAACGGACACCCGAGCTGAAAGTTATGAATGTTTTAGTATAACACCTTTTGTCACACAATCTTGGATATTGAAGAGTTCGGGCCGAAGAGGGATGTTCGGGCCGAAGTGGTGTTCGAGCCAAAGTAGGATGTTTGGGCCGAAGTGGTGTTCGGGCCGAAGTTCGGTGTTCGGGCCGAGGATGATGTTCGGGCCGAGGTTGAAGTTTGGGCCGAGGTTGAAGTTCGGGCCGAGGTTGATGTTCGGGCCGAAAATGAAGTTCGGGTCGGGAACAGTGAAGAGTTCGGGCCAAACTTGTTCTTGGCAGTGACGAACGAACCAGCTATTTTGGTAACTCGTGGGCGTGAAACGGACACCCGAGCTGAAAAGTTATGAATGTTTTAGTATAGCACCTTTTGTCACACAATCTTGGATATTGAAGAGTTCGGGCCGAAGTGGTGTTCGGGCCGAAGTGGGATGTTCGAGCCGAAGTGGTGTTCGGGCCAAAGTGGTGTTCGGGCCGAAGTTCGGTGTTCGGGCCGAGGTTGAAGTTCGGGCCGAGGTCGGAGTTCGGGCCGAGGTCGGAGTTCGGGCCGAGGTTGAAGTTCGGGCCGAGGTTGAAGTTCGGGCCGAAAATGAAGTTCGGGCCGGGAACAGTGAAGAGTTCGGGCCGAACTTGTTCTTGGCAGTGACGAACGAACCAGCTATTTTGGTTACTCGTGGGCGTGAAACGGACACCCGAGCTGAAAGTTATGAATGTTTTAGTATAGCACCTTTTGTCACACAATCTTGGATATTGAAGAGTTCGGGCCGAAGAGGGATGTTCGGGCCGAAGTGGTGTTCGGGCCGAAGTTGGATGTGCGGGCCGAAGTGGTGTTCGGGCCGAAGTGGTGTTCGGGCTGAAGTTCGGTGTTCGGGCCGAGGATGATGTTCGGGCCGAGGTTGAAGTTCGGTCCAAGGTCGGAGTTCAGGCCGAGGTGGAAGTTCGGGCCGAGGTTGAAGTTCGGGCCGAAAATGAAGTTCGGGTCGGGAACAGTGAAGAGTTTGGGCCGAACTTGTTCTTGGCAGTGACGAACGAACCAGCTATTTTGGTTACTCGTGGGCGTGAAACGGACACCCGAGCTGAAAGTTATGAATGTTTTAGTATAGCACCTTTTGTCACACAATCTTGGATATTGATGAGTTCGGGCCGAAGTGGTGTTCGGGCCGAAGTGGGATGTTCGGGCCGAAGTGGTGTTCGGGCCAAAGTGGTGTTCGGGCCGAAGTTCGGTGTTCGGGCCGAGGATGATGTTCGGGCCGAAGTTTCGTGTTCGGGCCGAGGATGATGTTCGGGCCGAGGTTGAAGTTCGGGCCGAGGTTGAAGTTCGGGCCGAGGTTGAAGTTCGGGCCGAGGTTGAAGTTCGGGCCGAAAATGAAGTTCGGGCCGGGAACAGTGAAGAGTTCGGGCCGAAGTGGTGTTCGGGCCGAAGTGGTGTTCGGGCCGAAGTGGTGTTCGGGCCGAAGTTCGGTGTTCGGGCCGAGGATGATGTTCGGGCCGAGGTTGAAGTTCGGGCCGAGGTTGAAGTTCGGGCCGAAAATGAAGTTCGAGCCGGGAACAGTGAAGAGTTCGGGCCGAACTTGTTCTTGGAAGTGACGAACGAACCAGCTATTTTCGTTACTCGTGGGCGTGAAACGGACACCCGAGCTGAAAGTTATGAATGTTTTAGTATAGCACCTTTTGTCACACAATCTTGGATATTGAAGAGTTCAGGCCGAAGAGGGATGTTCGGGCCGAAGTGGTGTTCGGGCCGAAGTGGGATGTTCGGGCCGAAGTGGTGTTCGGGCCGAAGTTCGGTATTCGGGCCGAGGATGATTTTCGGGCCGAGGTTGAAGTTCGGGCCGAGGTCGGAGTTCGGGCTGAGGTTGAAGTTCGGGCCGAGGTTGAAGTTCGGGCCGAAAATGAAGTTCTGGCCGGGAACAGTGAAGAGTTCGGGCCGAACTTGTTCGTGGCAGTGACGAACGAACCAGATATTTTGGTTACTCGTAGGCGTGAAACGGACACCCGAGCTGAAAGTTATGAATGTTTTAGTATAACACCTTTTGTCACACAATCTTGGATATTGAAGAGTTCGGGCCGAAGAGGGATGTTCGGGCCGAAGTGGTGTTCGAGCCCAAGTAGGATGTTTGGGCCGAAGTGGTGTTCGGGCCGAAGTTCGGTGTTCGGGCCGAGGATGATATTCGGGCCGAGGTTGAAGTTCGGGCAGAGGTCGGAGTTCGGGCCGAGGTTGAAGTTCGGGCCGAGGTTGAAGTTCGGGCCGAAAATGAAGTTCGGGCCGGGAACAGTGAAGAGTTCGGGCCGAACTTGTTCTTGGCAGTGACGAACGAACCAGCTATTTTGGTTACTCATGGGTGTGAAACGGACACCCGAGCTGAAAGTTATGAATGTTTTAGTATAGCACCTTTTGTCACACAATCTTGGATATTGAAGAGTTCGGGCCGAAGAGGGATGTTCGGACCGAAGTGGTGTTCGGGCCGAAGTTGGATGTGCGGGCCGAAGTGGTGTTCGGGCCGAAGTGGTGTTCGGGCCGAAGTTCGGTGTTCGGGCCGAGGATGATGTTCGGGCCGAGGTTGAAGTTCGGGCCAAGGTCGGACTTCGGGCCGAGGTTGAAGTTCGGGCCGAGGTTGAACTTCGGGCCGAAAATGAAGTTCGGGTCGGGAACAGTGAAGAGTTTGGGCCGAACTTGTTCTTGGCAGTGACGAACGAACCAGCTATTTTGGTTACTCGTGGGCGTGAAACGGACACACGAGCTGAAAGTTATGAATGTTTTAGTATAGCACCTTTTGTCACACAATCTTGGATATTGAAGAGTTCGAGCCGAAGTGGTGTTCGGGCCGAAGTGGGATGTTCGGGCCGAAGTGGTGTTCGGGCCAAAGTGGTGTTCGGGCCGAAGTTCGGTGTTCGGGCCGAGGATGATGTTCGGGCCGAAGTTTCGTGTTCGGGCCGAGGATGATGTTCGGGCCGAGGTTGAAGTTCGGGCCGAGGTTGAAGTTTGGGCCGAAAATGAAGTTCGGGCCGGGAACAGTGAAGAGTTCGGGCCGAAGTGGTGTTCGGGCCGAAGTGGTGTTCGGGCCGAAGTTCGGTGTTCGGGCCGAGGATGATGTTCAGGCCGAGGTTGAAGTTCGGGCCGAGGTTGAAGTTCGGGCCGAAAATGAAGTTCGAGCCGGGAACAGTGAAGAGTTCGGGCCGAACTTGTTCTTGGCAGTGACGAACGAACCAGATATTTTGGTTACTCGTGGGCGTGAAATGGACACCCGAGCTGAAAGTTATGAATGTTTTAGTATAACACCTTTTGTCACACAATCTTGGATATTGAAGAGTTCGGGCCGAAGAGGGATGTTCGGGCCGAAGTGGTGTTCGAGCCAAAGTAGGATGTTTGGGCCGAAGTTCGGTGTTCGGGCCGAGGATGATGTTCGGGCCGAGGTTGAAGTTCGGGCCAAGGTCGGACTTCGGGCCGAGGTTGAAGTTCGGGCCGAGGTTGAACTTCGGGCCGAAAATGAAGTTCGGGTCGGGAACAGTGAAGAGTTTGGGCCGAACTTGTTCTTAGCAGTGACGAACGAACCAGCTATTTTGGTTACTCGTGGGCGTGAAACGGACACACGAGCTGAAAGTTATGAATGTTTTAGTATAGCACCTTTTGTCACACAATCTTGGATATTGAAGAGTTCGAGCCGAAGTGGTGTTCGGGCCGAAGTGGGATGTTCGGGCCGAAGTGGTGTTCGGGCCAAAGTGGTGTTCGGGCCGAAGTTCGGTGTTCGGGCCGAGGATGATGTTCGGGCCGAAGTTTCGTGTTCGGGCCGAGGATGATGTTCGGGCCGAGGTTGAAGTTCGGGCCGAGGTTGAAGTTCGGGCCGAAAATGAAGTTCGGGCCGGGAACAGTGAAGAGTTCGGGCCGAAGTGGTGTTCGGGCCGAAGTTCGGTGTTCGGGCCGAGGATGATGTTCGGGCCGAGGTTGAAGTTCGGGCCGAGGTTGAAGTTCGGGCCGAAAATGAAGTTCGAGCCGGGAACAGTGAAGAGTTCGGGCCGAACTTGTTCTTGGCAGTGACGAACGAACCAGATATTTTGGTTACTCGTGGGCGTGAAACGGACACCCGAGCTGAAAGTTATGAATGTTTTAGTATAACACCTTTTGTCACACAATCTTGGATATTGAAGAGTTCGGGCCGAAGAGGGATGTTCGGGCCGAAGTGGTGTTCGAGCCAAAGTAGGATGTTTGGGCCGAAGTGGTGTTCGGGCCGAAGTTCGGTGTTCGGGCCGAGGATGATGTTCGGGCCGAGGTCGAAGTTCGGGCCGAGGTCGGAGTTCGGGCCGAGGTTGAAGTTCGGGCCGAGGTTGAAGTTCGGGCCGAAAATGAAGTTCGGGCCGGGAATAGTGAAGAGTTCGGGCCGAACTTGTTCTTGGCAGTGACGAACGAGCCAGCTATTTTGGTTACTCGTGGGTGTGAAACGGACACCCGAGCTGAAAGTTATGAATGTTTTAGTATAGCACCTTTTGTCACACAATCTTGGATATTGAAGAGTTCGGGCCGAAGAGGGATGTTCGGGCCGAAGTGGTGTTCGGGCCGAAGTTGGATGTGCGGGCCGAAGTGGTGTTCGGGCTGAAGTTCGGTGTTCGGGCCGAGGATGATGTTCGGGCCGAGGTTGAAGTTCGGTCCAAGGTCGGAGTTCAGGCCGAGGTGGAAGTTCGGGCCGAGGTTGAAGTTCGGGCCGAAAATGAAGTTCGGGTCGGGAACAGTGAAGAGTTTGGGCCGAACTTGTTCTTGGCAGTGACGAACGAACCAGCTATTTTGGTTACTCGTGGGCGTGAAACGGACACCCGAGCTGAAAGTTATGAATGTTTTAGTATAGCACCTTTTGTCACACAATCTTGGATATTGATGAGTTCGGGCCGAAGTGGTGTTCGGGCCGAAGTGGGATGTTCGGGCCGAAGTGGTGTTCGGGCCAAAGTGGTGTTCGGGCCGAAGTTCGGTGTTCGGGCCGAGGATGATGTTCGGGCCGAAGTTTCGTGTTCGGGCCGAGGATGATGTTCGGGCCGAGGTTGAAGTTCGGGCCGAGGTTGAAGTTCGGGCCGAGGTTGAAGTTCGGGCCGAAAATGAAGTTCGGGCCGGGAACAGTGAAGAGTTCGGGCCGAAGTGGTGTTCGGGCCGAAGTGGTGTTCGGGCCGAAGTGGTGTTCGGGCCGAAGTTCGGTGTTCGGGCCGAGGATGATGTTCGGGCCGAGGTTGAAGTTCGGGCCGAGGTTGAAGTTCGGGCCGAAAATGAAGTTCGAGCCGGGAACAGTGAAGAGTTCGGGCCGAACTTGTTCTTGGCAGTGACGAACGAACCAGCTATTTTGGTTACTCGTGGGCGTGAAACGGACACCCGAGCTGAAAGTTATGAATGTTTTAGTATAGCACCTTTTGTCACACAATCTTGGATATTGAAGAGTTCAGGCCGAAGAGGGATGTTCGGGCCGAAGTGGTGTTCGGGCCGAAGTGGGATGTTCGGGCCGAAGTGGTGTTCGGGCCGAAGTTCGGTATTCGGGCCGAGGATGATTTTCGGGCCGAGGTTGAAGTTCGGGCCGAGGTCGGAGTTCGGGCTGAGGTTGAAGTTCGGGCCGAGGTTGAAGTTCGGGCCGAAAATGAAGTTCGGGCCGGGAACAGTGAAGAGTTCGGGCCGAACTTGTTCGTGGCAGTGACGAACGAACCAGATATTTTGGTTACTCGTAGGCGTGAAACGGACACCCGAGCTGAAAGTTATGAATGTTTTAGTATAACACCTTTTGTCACACAATCTTGGATATTGAAGAGTTCGGGCCGAAGAGGGATGTTCGGGCCGAAGTGGTGTTCGAGCCAAAGTAGGATGTTTGGGCCGAAGTGGTGTTCGGGCCGAAGTTCGGTGTTCGGGCCGAGGATGATATTCGGGCCGAGGTTGAAGTTCGGGCCGAGGTCGGAGTTCGGGCCGAGGTTGAAGTTCGGGCCGAGGTTGAAGTTCGGGCCGAAAATGAAGTTCGGGCCGGGAACAGTGAAGAGTTCGGGCCGAACTTGTTCTTGGCAGTGACGAACGAACCAGCTATTTTGGTTACTCATGGGTGTGAAACGGACACCCGAGCTGAAAGTTATGAATGTTTTAGTATAGCACCTTTTGTCACACAATCTTGGATATTGAAGAGTTCGGGCCGAAGAGGGATGTTCGGACCGAAGTGGTGTTCGGGCCGAAGTTGGATGTGCGGGCCGAAGTGGTGTTCGGGCCGAAGTGGTGTTCGGGCCGAAGTTCGGTGTTCGGGCCGAGGATGATGTTCGGGCCGAGGTTGAAGTTCGGGCCAAGGTCGGACTTCGGGCCGAGGTTGAAGTTCGGGCCGAGGTTGAACTTCGGGCCGAAAATGAAGTTCGGGTCGGGAACAGTGAAGAGTTTGGGCCGAACTTGTTCTTGGCAGTGACGAACGAACCAGCTATTTTGGTTACTCGTGGGCGTGAAACGGACACACGAGCTGAAAGTTATGAATGTTTTAGTATAGCACCTTTTGTCACACAATCTTGGATATTGAAGAGTTCGAGCCGAAGTGGTGTTCGGGCCGAAGTGGGATGTTCGGGCCGAAGTGGTGTTCGGGCCAAAGTGGTGTTCGGGCCGAAGTTCGGTGTTCGGGCCGAGGATGATGTTCGGGCCGAAGTTTCGTGTTCGGGCCGAGGATGATGTTCGGGCCGAGGTTGAAGTTCGGGCCGAGGTTGAAGTTCCGGCCGAAAATGAAGTTCGGGCCGGGAACAGTGAAGAGTTCGGGCCGAAGTGGTGTTCGGGCCGAAGTGGTGTTCGGGCCGAAGTTCGGTGTTCGGGCCGAGGATGATGTTCAGGCCGAGGTTGAAGTTCGGGCCGAGGTTGAAGTTCGGGCCGAAAATGAAGTTCGAGCCGGGAACAGTGAAGAGTTCGGGCCGAACTTGTTCTTGGCAGTGACGAACGAACCAGATATTTTGGTTACTCGTGGGCGTGAAATGGACACCCGAGCTGAAAGTTATGAATGTTTTAGTATAACACCTTTTGTCACACAATCTTGGATATTGAAGAGTTCGGGCCGAAGAGGGATGTTCGGGCCGAAGTGGTGTTCGAGCCAAAGTAGGATGTTTGGGCCGAAGTTCGGTGTTCGGGCCGAGGATGATGTTCGGGCCGAGGTTGAAGTTCGGGCCAAGGTCGGACTTCGGGCCGAGGTTGAAGTTCGGGCCGAGGTTGAACTTCGGGCCGAAAATGAAGTTCGGGTCGGGAACAGTGAAGAGTTTGGGCCGAACTTGTTCTTGGCAGTGACGAACGAACCAGCTATTTTGGTTACTCGTGGGCGTGAAACGGACACACGAGCTGAAAGTTATGAATGTTTTAGTATAGCACCTTTTGTCACACAATCTTGGATATTGAAGAGTTCGAGCCGAAGTGGTGTTCGGGCCGAAGTGGGATGTTCGGGCCGAAGTGGTGTTCGGGCCAAAGTGGTGTTCGGGCCGAAGTTCGGTGTTCGGGCCGAGGATGATGTTCGGGCCGAAGTTTCGTGTTCGGGCCGAGGATGATGTTCGGGCCGAGGTTGAAGTTCGGGCCGAGGTTGAAGTTCGGGCCGAAAATGAAGTTCGGGCCGGGAACAGTGAAGAGTTCGGGCCGAAGTGGTGTTCGGGCCGAAGTGGTGTTCGGGCCGAAGTTCGGTGTTCGGGCCGAGGATGATGTTCGGGCCGAGGTTAAAGTTCGGGCCGAGGTTGAAGTTCGGGCCGAAAATGAAGTTCGAGCCGGGAACAGTGAAGAGTTCGGGCCGAACTTGTTCTTGGCAGTGACGAACGAACCAGATATTTTGGTTACTCGTGGGCGTGAAACGGACACCCGAGCTGAAAGTTATGAATGTTTTAGTATAACACCTTTTGTCACACAATCTTGGATATTGAAGAGTTCGGGCCGAAGAGGGATGTTCGGGCCGAAGTGGTGTTCGAGCCAAAGTAGGATGTTTGGGCCGAAGTGGTGTTCGGGCCGAAGTTCGGTGTTCGGGCCGAGGATGATGTTCGGGTCGAGGTCGAAGTTCGGGCCGAGGTCGGAGTTCGGGCCGAGGTTGAAGTTCGGGCCGAGGTTGAAGTTCGGGCCGAAAATGAAGTTCGGGCCGGGAATAGTGAAGAGTTCGGGCCGAACTTGTTCTTGGCAGTGACGAACGAGCCAGCTATTTTGGTTACTCGTGGGTGTGAAACGGACACCCGAGCTGAAAGTTATGAATGTTTTAGTATAGCACCTTTTGTCACACAATCTTGGATATTGAAGAGTTCGGGCCGAAGAGGGATGTTCGGGCCGAAGTGGTGTTCGGGCCGAAGTTGGATGTGCGGGCCGAAGTGGTGTTCGGGCCGAAGTGGTGTTCGGGCCGAAGTTCGGTGTTCGGGCCGAGGATGATGTTCGGGCCGAGGTTGAAGTTCGGGCCAAGGTCGGAGTTCGGGCCGAGGTTGAAGTTCGGGCCGAAAATGAAGTTCGGGTCGGGAACAGTGAAGAGTTTGGGCCGAACTTGTTCTTGGCAGTGACGAACGAATCAGCTATTTTGGTAACTCGTGGGCGTGAAACGGACACCCGAGCTGAAAGTTATGAATGTTTTAGTATAGCACCTTTTGTCACACAATCTTGGATATTGAAGAGTTCGGGCCGAAGTGGTGTTCGGGCCGAAGTGGGATGTTCGGGCCGAAGTGGTGTTCGGGCCAAAGTGGTGTTCGGGCCGAAGTTCGGTGTTCGGGCCGAGGATGATGTTCGGGCCGAAGTTTCGTGTTCGGGCCGAGGTTGAAGTTCGGGCCGAGGTTGAAGTTCGGGCCGAAAATGAAGTTCGGGCCGGGAACAGTGAAGAGTTCGGGCCGAACTTGTTCTTGGCAGTGACGAACGAACCAGCTATTTTGGTTACTCGTGGGCGTGAAACGGACACCCGAGCTGAAAGTTATGAATGTTTTAGTATAGCATCTTTTGTCACACAATCCTGGATATTGAAGAGTTCGGGCCGAAGAGGGATGTTCGTGACGAAGTGGTGTTCGGGCCGAAGTGGGATGTTCGGGCCGAAGTGGTGTTTAGGCCGAAATGGTGTTCGGGCCGAAGTTCGGTGTTCGGGCCGAGGATGATGTTCGGGCCGAGGTTGAAGTTCGGGCCAAGGTCGGAGTTTGGGCCGAGGTTGAAGTTCGGGCCGAGGTTGAAGTTCGGACCGAAAATGAAGTTCGGGTCGGGAACAGTGAAGAGTTTGGGCCGAACTTGTTCTTGGCTGTGACGAACGAACCAGCTATTTTGGTAACTCGTGGGCGTGAAACGGACACCCGAGCTGAAAGTTATGAATGTTTTAGTATAGCACCTTTTGTCACACAATCTTGGATATTGAAGAGTTCCGGCCAAAGTGGTGTTCGGGCCGAAGTGGGATGTTCGGGCCGAAGTGGTGTTCGGGCCAAAGTGGTGTTCGGGCCGAAGTTCGGTGTTCGGGCCGAGGTTGAAGTTCGGGCCGAGGTCGGAGTTCGGGCCGAGGTCGGAGTTCGGGCCGAGGTTGAAGTTCGGGCCGAAAATGAAGTTCGGGCCGGGAACAGTGAAGAGTTCGGGCCGAACTTGTTCTTGGCAGTGACGAACGAACCAGCTATTTTGGTTACTCGTGGGCGTGAAACGGACACCCGAGCTGAAAGTTATGAATGTTTTAGTATAGCACCTTTTGTCACACAATCTTGGATATTGAAGAGTTCGGGCCGAAGAGGGATGTTCGGGCCGAAGTGGTGTTCGGGCCGAAGTTGGATGTGCGGGCCGAAGTGGTGTTCGGGCCGAAGTGGTGTTCGGGCCGAAGTGGTGTTCGGGCCGAAGTTCGGTGTTCGGGCCGAGGATGATGTTCGGGCCGAGGTTGAAGTTCGGGCCAAGGTCGGAGTTCGGGCCGAGGTGGAAGTTCGGGCCGAGGTTGAAGTTCGGGCCGAAAATGAAGTTCGGGCCGGGAACAGTGAAGAGTTCGGGCCGAACTTGTTCTTGGCAGTGACGAACGAACCAGCTATTTTGGTTACTCGTGGGCGTGAAACGGACACCCGAGCTGAAAGTTATGAATGTTTTAGTATAGCACATTTTGTCACACAATCTTGGATATTGAAGAGTTCGGGCCGAAGTGGTGTTCGGGCCGAAGTGGGATGTTCAGGCCGAAGTGGTGTTCGGGCCAAAGTGGTGTTCGGGCCGAAGTTCGGTGTTCGGGCCGAGGATAATGTTCGGGCCGAAGTTTCGTGTTCGGGCCGAGGATGATGTTCGGGCCGAGGTTGAAGTTCGGGCCGAGATTGAAGTTCGGGCCGAGGTTGAAGTTCGGGCCGAAAATGAAGTTCGGGCCGGGAACAGTGAAGAGTTCGGGCCGAACTTGTTCTTGGCAGTGACGAACGAACCAGCTATTTTAGTTACTCGTGGGCGTGAAACGGACACCCGAGCTGAAAGTTATGAATGTTTTAGTATAGCATCTTTTGTCACACAATCCTGGATATTGAAGAGTTCGGGCCGAAGAGGGATGTTCGGGCCGAAGTGGTGTTCGGGCCGAAGTGGGAAATTCGGGCCGAAGTGGTGTTCGGGCCGAAGTGGTGTTCGGGCCGAAGTTCGGTGTTCGGGCCGAGGATGATGTTCGGGCCGAGGTTGAAGTTCGGGCCGAGGTCGGAGTTCGGGCCGAGGTTGAAGTTCGGGCCGAGGTTGAAGTTCGGGCCGAAAATGAAGTTCGGGACGGGAACAGTGAAGAGTTCGGGCCGAACTTGTTCTTGGCAGTGACGAACGAACCAGCTATTTTGGTTACTCGTGGGCGTGAAACGGACACCCGAGCTGAAAGTTATGAATGTTTTAGTATAGCACATTTTGTCACACAATCTTGGATATTGAAGAGTTCGGGCCGAAGAGGGATGCTCGGGCCGAAGTGGGATGTTCGGGCCGAAGTGGTGTTCGGGCCGAAGTGGTGTTCAGGCCGAAGTTCGGTGTGCGGGCCGAGGATGATGTTCGGGCCGAGGTTGAAGTTCGGGCCGAGGTTGAAGTTCGGGCCGAAAATGAAGTTCGAGCCGGGAACAGTGAAGATTTCGGGCCGAACTTGTTCTTGGCAGTGACGAACGAACCAGCTATTTTGGTTACTCGTGGGCGTGAAACGGACACCCGAGCTGAAAGTTATGAATGTTTTAGTATAGCACCTTTTGTCACACAATCTTGGATATTGAAGAGTTCAGGCCGAAGAGGGATGTTCGGGCCGAAGTGGTGTTCGGGCCGAAGTGGGATGTTCGGGCCGAAGTGGTGTTCGGGCCGAAGTTCGGTATTCGGGCCGAGGATGATTTTCGGACCGAGGTTGAAGTTCGGGCCGAGGTCGGAGTTCGGGCCGAGGTTGAAGTTCGGGCCGAGGTTGAAGTTCGGGCCGAAAATGAAGTTCGGGCCGGGAACAGTGAAGAGTTCGGGCCGAACTTGTTCGTGGCAGTTACGAACGAACCAGATATTTTGGTTACTCGTGGGCGTGAAACGGACACCCGAGCTGAAAGTTATGAATGTTTTAGTATAACACCTTTTGTCACACAATCTTGGATATTGAAGAGTTCGGGCCGAAGAGGGATGTTCGGGCCGAAGTGGTGTTCGAGCCAAAGTAGGATGTTTGGGCCGAAGTGGTGTTCGGGCCGAAGTGGTGTTCGGGCCGAAGTTCGGTGTTCGGGCCGAGGATGATGTTCGGGACGAGGTTGAAGTTCGGGCCGAGGTCGGAGTTCGGGCCGAGGTTGAAGTTCGGGCCGAGGTTGAAGTTCGGGCCGAAAATGAAGTTCGGGCCGGGAACAGTGAAGAGTTCGGGCCAAACTTGTTCTTGGCAGTGACGAACGAACCAGCTATTTTGGTAACTCGTGGGCGTGAAACGGACACCCGAGCTGAAAGTTATGAATGTTTTAGTATAGCACCTTTTGTCACACAATCTTGGATATTGAAGAGTTCGGGCCGAAGTGGTGTTCGGGCCGAAGTGGGATGTTCGGGCCGAAGTGGTGTTCGGGCCAAAGTGGTGTTCGGGTCGAAGTTCGGTGTTCGGGCCGAGGATGATGTTCGGGCCGAAGTTTCGTGTTCGGGCCGAGGTTGAAGTTCGGGCCGAGGTTTAAGTTCGGGCCGAAAATGAAGTTCGGGCCGGGAACAGTGAAGAGTTCGGGCCGAACTTGTTCTTGGTAGTGACGAACGAACCAGCTATTTTGGTTACTCGTGGGCGTGAAACGGACACCCGAGCTGAAAGTTATGAATGTTTTAGTATAACATCTTTTGTCACACAATCCTGGATATTGAAGAGTTCGGGCCGAAGAGGGATGTTCGGGCCGAAGTGGTGTTCGGGCCGAAGTGGGATGTTCGGGCCGAAGTGGTGTTCGGGCCGAAGTGGTGTTCGGGCTGAAGTTCGGTGTTCGGGCCGAGGATGATGTTCGGGCCGAGTTTGAAGTTCGGGCCAAGGTCGGAGTTCGGGCCGAGGTTGAAGTTCGGGCCGAGGTTGAAGTTCGGGTCGGGAACAGTGAAGAGTTTGGGCCGAACTTGTTCTTGGCAGTGACGAACGAACCAGCTATTTTGGTAACTCGTGGGCGTGAAATGGACACCCGAGCTGAAAGTTATGAATGTTTTAGTATAGCACCTTTTGTCACACAATCTTGGATATTGAAGAGTTCGGGCCGAAGTGGTGTTCGGGCCGAAGTGGGATGTTCGGGCCGAAGTGGTGTTCGGGCCAAAGTGGTGTTCGGGCCGAAGTTCGGTGTTCGGGCCGAAGTTTCGTGTTCGGGCCGAGGATGATGTTCGGGCCGAGATTGAAGTTCGGGCCGAGGTTGAAGTTCGGGCCGAAAATGAAGTTCGGGCCGGGACCAGTGAAGAGTTCGGGCCGAACTTGTTCTTGGCAGTGACGAACGAACCAGCTATTTTGGTTACTCGTGGGCGTGAAACGGACACCCGAGCTGAAAGTTATGAATGTTTTAGTATATCATCTTTTGTCACACAATCCTGGATATTGAAGAGTTCGGGCCGAAGAGGGATGTTCGGGCCGAAGTGGTGTTCGGGCCGAAGTGGGATGTTCGGGCTGAAGTGGTGTTCGGGCCGAAGTGGTGTTCGGGCCGAAGTTCGGTGTTCGGGCCGAGGTTGAAGTTCGGGCCGAGGTCGGAGTTCGGGCCGAGGTTGCAGTTCGGGCCGAGGTTGAAGTTCGGGCCGAAAATGAAGTTCGGGACGGGAACAGTGAAGAGTTCGGGCCGAACTTGTTCTTGGCAGTGACGAACGAACCAGCTATTTTGGTTACTCGTGGGCGTGAAACGGACACCCGAGCTGAAAGTTATGAATGTTTTAGTATCGCACCTTTTGTCACACAATCTTGGATATTGAAGAGTTCGGGCCGAAGAGGGATGTTCGGGCCGAAGTGGGATGTTCGGGCCGAAGTGGTGTTCGGGCCGAAGTGGTGTTCGGGCCGAAGTGGTGTTCGGGCCGAAGTTCGGTGTTCGGGCCGAGGATGATGTTCGGGCCGAGGTTGAAGTTCGGGCCGAGGTTGAAGTTCGGGCCAAAAATGAAGTTCGAGCCGGGAACAGTGAAGAGTTTGGGCCGAACTTGTTCTTGGCAGTGACGAACGAACCAGCTATTTTGGTTACTCGTGGGCGTGAAACGGACACCCGAGCTGAAAGTTATGAATGTTTTAGTATAGCACCTTTTGTCACACAATCTTGTATATTGAAGAGTTCAGGCCGAAGAGGGATGTTCGGGCCGAAGTGGTGTTCGGGCCGAAGTCGGATGTTCGGGCCGAAGTGGTGTTCGGGCCGAAGTTCGGTATTCGGGCCGAGGATGATTTTCGGGCCGAGGTTGAAGTTCGGGCCGAAAATGAAGTTCGGGCCGGGAACAGTGAAGAGTTCGGGCCGAACTTGTTCGTGGCAGTGACGAACGAACCAGATATTTTGGTTACTCGTGGGCGTGAAACGGACACCCGAGCTGAAACTTATGAATGTTTTAGTATAACACCTTTTGTCACACAATCTTGGATATTGAAGAGTTCGGGCCGAAGAGGGATGTTCGGGCCGAAGTGGTGTTCGAGCCGAAGTAGGATGTTTGGGCCGAAGTGGTGTTCGGGCCGAAGTTGTGTTCGGGCCGAAGTTCGGTGTTCGGGCCGAGGATGATGTTCGGGTCGAGGTTGAAGTTCGGGTCGAGGTCGGAGTTCGGGCCGAGGTTGAAGTTCGGGCTGACGTTGAAGTTCGGTCCGAAAATGAAGTTCGGGCCGGGAACAGTGAAGAGTTCGGGCCAAACTTGTTATTTTGGTTACTCGTGGGCGTGAAACGGACACCCGAGCTGAAAGTTATGAATGTTTTAGTATAGCACCTTTTGTCACACAATCTTGGATATTGAGGAGTTCGGGCCGAAGAGGGATGTTCGGGCCGAAGTGGTGTTCAGGCCGAAGTGGGATGTTCGGGCCGAAGTGGTGTTCGGGCCGAAGTGGTGTTCGGGCCGAAGTTCGATGTTCGGGCCGAGGATGAGGTTCGGGCCGAGGTTGAAGTTCGGGCCGAGGTTGAAGTTCGGGCCGAAAATGAAGTTCGGGCCGGGAACAGTGAAGAGTTCGGGCCGAACTTGTTCTTAGCAGTGACAAACGAACCAGCTATTTTGGTTACTCATGGGCGTGAAACGGACACCCGAGCTGAAAGTTATGAATGTTTTAGTATAACACCTTTTGTCACACAATCTTGGATATTGAAGAGTTCGGGCGAAGAGGGATGTTCGGGCCGAAGTGGTGTTCGGGCCGAAGTGGTGTTCGGGCTGAAGTTCGGTGTTCGGGCCGAGGATGATGTTCGGGCCGAGGTTGAAGTTCGGGCCGAGGTCGGAGTTCGGGCCGAGGTTGAAGTTCGGGCCGAGGTTGAAGTTCGAGCCGAAAATGAAGTTCGGGCCGGGAACAGTGAAGAGTTCGGGCCGAACATGTTCTTGGCAGTGACGAACGAACCAGCTATTTTGGTTACTCGTGGGCGTGAAACGGACACCCGAACTGAAAGTTATGAATGTTTTAGTATAGCACCTTTTGTCACACAATCTTGGATATTGAAGAGTTCGGGCCGAAAAGGGATGTTCGGGCCGAAGTGGTGTTCGGGCCGAAGTGGGATGTTCGGGCCGAAGTGGTGTTCGGGCCGAAGTGGTGTTCGGGCCGAAGTTCGGTGTTCGGGCCGAGGATGATGTTCGGGCCGAGGTTGAAGTTCGGGCCAAGGTCGGAGTTCGGGCCGAGGTCGAAGTTCGGGCCGAGGTTGAAGTTCGGGTCGGGAACAGTGAAGAGTTTGGGCCGAACTTGTTCTTGGCAGTGACGAACGAACCAGCTATTTTGGTTATTCGTGGGCGTGAAACGGACACCCGAGCTGAAAGTTATGCATGTTTTAGTATAGCACCTTTTGTCACACAATCTTGGATATTGAAGAGTTCGGGCGGAAGTGGTGTTCGGGCCGAAGTGGGATGTTCGGGCCGAAGTGGTGTTCGGGCCAAAGTGGTGTTCGGGCCGAAGTTCGGTGTTCGGGCCGAGGATGATGTTCGGGCCGAGGTTGAAGTTCGGGCCGAGGTCGGAGTTCGGGCCGAGGTTGAAGTTCGGGCCGAAAATGAAGTTCGGGCCGGGAACAGTGAAGAGTTCGGGCCGAACTTGTTCTTGGCAGTGACGAACGAACCTGCTATTTTGGTTACTCGTGGGCGTTAAACGGACACCCGATCTGAAAGTTATGAATGTTTTAGTACATCACCTTTTGTCACACAATCTTGGATATTGAAGAGTTCGGGCCGAAGAGGGATGTTCGGGCCGAAGTGGTGTTCGGGCCGAAGTGGTGTTCGGGCCGAAGTGGTGTTCGGGCCGAAGTGGTGTTCGGGCCGAAGTTCGGTGTTCGGGCCGAGGATGATGTTCGGGCCGAGGTTGAAGTTCGGGCCGTGGTCGGAGTTCGGGCCGAGGTTGAAGTTCGGGCCGAGGTTGAAGTTCGGGCCGAAAATGAAGTTCGGGCCGGGAACAGTGAAGAGTTCGGGCCGAACTTGTTCTTGGCAGTGACGAACGAACCAGCTATTTTGGTTACTCGTGGGCGTGAAACGGACACCCGAGCTGAAAGTCATGAATGTTTTAGTATAGCACCTTTTGTCACACAATCTTGGATATTGAAGTGTTCGGGCCGAAGAGGGATGTTCGGGCCGAAGTGGTGTTCGGGCCAAAGTGGGATGTTCGGGCCGAAGTGGTGTTCGGGCCGAAGTTCGGTGTTCGGGTCGAGGAAGATGTTCGGGCCGAGGTTGAAGTTCGGACCGAGGTCGGACTTCGGGCCGAGGGTGAAGTTCGGGCCGAGGTTGAAGTTCGGGCCGAAAATGAAGTTCGGGCCGGGAACAGTGAAGAGTTCGGGCCGAACTTGTTCTTGGCAGTGACGAACGAACCAGCAATTTTGGTTACTCGTGGGCGTGAAACGGACACCCGAGCTGAAAGTCATGAATGTTTTAGTATAGCACCTTTTGTCATACAATCTTGGATATTGAAGAGTTCGGGCCGAAGAGAGATGTTCGGGCCGAAGTGGTGTTCGGGCCAAAGTGGGATGTTCGGGCCGAAGTGGTGTTCAGGCCGAAGTTCGGTGTTCGGGCCGAGGAAGATGTTCGGGCCGCGGTTGAAGTTCGGGCCGAGGTCGGAGTTCGGGCCGAGGGTGAAGTTCGGGCCAAGGTTGAAGTTCGGGCCGGGAACAGTGAAGAGTTCGGGCCGAACTTGTTCTTGGCAGTGACGAACGAACCAGCTATTTTGGTTACTCGTGGGCGTGAAACGGACACACGAGCTGAAAGTTATGAATGTTTTAGTATAGCACCTTTTGTCACACAATCTTGGATATTGAAGAGTTCGGGCCGAAGAGGGATGTTCGGGCCGAAGTGGTGTTCGGGCCGAAGTGGGATGTTCTGGCCGCAGTGGTGTTCGGGCCGAAGTTCGGTGTTCGGGCCGAGGATGATGTTCGGGCCGAGGTTGAAGTTCGGGCCGAGGTCGGAGTTCGGGCCGAGGTTGAAGTTCGGGCCGAGGTTGAAGTTCGGGCCGAAAATGAAGTTCGGGCCGGGAACAGTGAAGAGTTCGGGCCGGACTTGTTTTTGGCAGTGACGAACGAACCAACTATTTTGGTTACTCGTGGGCGTGAAACGGACACCCGAGCTGAAAGTTATGAATGTTTTAGTATAGCATCTTTTGTCACACAATCTTGGATATTGAAGAGTTCGGGCCGAAGAGGGATGTTCGGGCCAAAGTGGTGTTCGGGCCGAAGTGGGATGTTCGGGCCGAAGTGGTGTTCGGGCCGAAGTTTGATGTTCGGGCCGAAGTTCGGTGTTCGGGCCGAGGATGATGTTCGGGCCGAGGTTGAAGTTCGGGCCGAGGTCGGAGTTCGGGCCGAGGTTGAAGTTCGGGCCGACGTTGAAGTTCGGTCCGAAAATGAAGTTCGGGCCGGGAACAGTGAAGAGTTCGGGCCGAACTTGTTCTTGGCAGTGACGAACGAACCAGCTATTTTGGTTACTCGTGGGCGTGAAACGGACACCCGAGCTGAAAGTTATGAATGTTTTAGTATAGCACCTTTTGTCACACAATCTTGGATATTGAAGAGTTCGGGCCGAAAAGGGATGTTCGGGCCGAAGTGGTGTTCGGGCCGAAGTGGGATGTTCGGGCCGAAGTGGTGTTCGGGCCGAAGTGGTGTTCGGGCCGAAGTGTGGTGTTCGGGCCGAGGATGATGTTCGGGCCGAGTTTGAAGTTCGGGCCGAGGTCGGAGTTCGGGCCGAGGTCGGAGTTCGGGCCGAGGTTGAAGTTCGGGCCGGGAACAGTGAAGAGTTCGGGCCGAACTTGTTCTTGGCGGTGATGAACGAACCAGCTATTTTGGTTACTCATGGGCGTGAAACGGACACCCGAGTTGAAAGTTATGAATGTTTTAGTATAGCACCTTTTGTCACACAATCTTTGATATTGAAGAGTTCGGGCCGAAGAGGGATGTTCGGGCCGAAGTGGTGTTCATGCCGAAGTGGGATGTTCGGGCCGAAGTGGTGTTCGGACCGAAGTGGTGTTCGGGCCGAAGTTCGGTGTTCGGGCCGAGGATGATTTTCGGGCCGAGGTTGAAGTTCGGGCCGAGGTCGGAGTTCGGGCCGAGGTTGAAGTTCGGGCCGAAAATGAAGTTCGGGCCGGGAACAGTGAAGAGTTCGGGCCGAACTTGTTCTTGGCAGTGACGAACGATCCAGCTATTTTGGTTACTCGTGGGCGTGACACGGACACCCGAGCTGAAAGTTATGAATGTTTTAGTATAGCACCTTTTGTCACACAATCTTGGATATTGAAGAGTTCGGGCTGAAGAGGGATGTTCGGGCCGAAGTGGTGTTCGGGCCGAAGTGGGATGTTCGGGCCGAAGTGGTGTTCGGGCCGAAGTGGTGTTCGGGCCGAAGTTCGGTGTTCGGGCCGAGGCTGATGTTCGGGCCGAGGTTGAAGTTCGGGCCAAGGTCGGAGTTCGGGCCGAGGTCGAAGTTCGGGCCGAGGTTGAAGTTCGGGTCGGGAACAGTGAAGAGTTTGGGCCGAACTTGTTCTTGGCAGTGACGAACGAACCAGCTATTTTGGTTACTCGTGGGCGTGAAACGGACACCCGAGCTGAAAGTTATGCATGTTTTAGTATAGCACCTTTTGTCACACAATCTTGGATATTGAAGAGTTCGGGCCGAAGTGGTGTTCGGGTCGAAGTGGGATGTTCGGGCCGAAGTGGTGTTCGGGCCAAAGTGGTGTTCGGGCCGAAGTTCGGTGTTCGGGCCGAGGATGATGTTCGGGCCGAGGTTGAAGTTCGGGCCGAGGTCGCAGTTCGGGCCGAGGTCGGAGTTCGGGCCGAGGTTGAAGTTCGGGCCGAAAACGAAGTTCGGGCCGGGAACAGTGAAGAGTTCGGGCCGAACTTGTTCTTGGCAGTGACGAACGAACCAGCTATTTTGGTTACTCGTGGGCGTTAAACGGACACCCTATCTGAAAGTTATGAATGTTTTAGTACAACACCTTTTGCACACAATCTTGGATATTGAAGAGTTCGGGCCGAAGAGGGATGTTCGGGCCGAAGTGGTGTTCGGGCCGAAGTGGGATGTTCGGGCTGAAGTGGTGTTCGGGCCGAAGTTCGGTGTTCGGGCCGAGGATGATGTTCGGGCCGAGGTTGAAGTTCGGGCCGTGGTCGGAGTTCGGGCCGAGGTTGAAGTTCGGGCCGAGGTTGAAGTTCGGGCCGAAAATTAAGTTCGGGCCGGGAACAGTGAAGAGTTCGGGCCGAACTTGTTCTTGGCAGTGACGAACTAACCAGCTATTTTGGTTACTCGTGGGCGTGAAACGGACACCCGAGCTGAAAGTCATGAATGTTTTAGTATAGCACCTTTTGTCACACAATCTTGGATATTGAAGAGTTCGGGCCGAAGATGGATGTTCAGGCCGAAGTGGTGTTCGGGCCAAAGTGGGATGTTCGGGCCGAAGTGGTGTTCGGGCCGAAGTTCGGTGTTCGGGTTGAGGAAGATGTTCGGGCCGAGGTTGAAGTTCGGGCCGAGGTCGGACTTCGGGCCGAGGGTGAAGTTCGGGCCGAGGTTGAAGTTCAGGCCGAAAATGAAGTTCGGGCCGGGAACAGTGTAGAGTTCGGGCCGAACTTGTTCTTGGCAGTGACGAACGAACCATCAATTTTGGTTACTCGTGGGCGTGAAACGGACACCCGAGCTGAAAGTTATGCATGTTTTAGTATAGCACCTTTTGTCACACAATCTTGGATATTGAAGAGTTCGGGCCGAAGTGGTGTTCGGGCCGAAGTGAGATGTTCGGGCCGAAGTGGTGTTCGGGCCAAAGTGGTGTTCGGGCCGAAGTTCGGTGTTCGGGCCGAGGATGATGTTCGGGCCGAGGTTGAAGTTCGGGCCGAGGTCGGAGTTCGGGCCGAGGTCGGAGTTCGGGCCGAGGTAGAAGTTCGGGCCGAAAACGAAGTTCGGGCCGGGAACAGTGAAGAGTTCGGGCCGAACTTGTTCTTGGCAGTGACGAACGAACCAGCTATTTTGGTTACTCGTGGGCGTTAAACGGACACCCGATCTGAAAGTTATGAATGTTTTAGTACAGCACCTTTTGTCACACAATCTTGGATATTGAAGAGTTCGGGCCGAAGAGGGATGTTCGGGCCGAAGTGGTGTTCGGGCCGAAGTGAGATGTTCGGGCCGAAGTGGTGTTCGGGCCGAAGTTCGGTGTTCGGGCCGAGGATGATGTTCGGGCCGAGGTTGAAGTTCGGGCCGTGGTCGGAGTTCGGGCCGAGGTTGTAGTTCGGGCCGAGGTTGAAGTTCGGGCCGAAAATTAAGTTCGGGCCGGGAACAGTGAAGAGTTCGGGCCGAACTTGTTCTTGGCAGTGACGAACGAACCAGCTATTTTGGTTACTCGTGGGCGTGAAACGGACACCCGAGCTGAAAGTTATGAATGTTTTAGTATAGCACCTTTTGTCACACAATCTTGGATATTGAAGAGTTCGGGCCGAAGAGGGATTTTCGGGCCGAAGTGGTGTTCGGGCTGAAGTGGGATGTTCTGGCCGAAGTGGTGTTCGGGCCGAAGTTCGGTGTTCGGGCCGAGGATGATGTTCGGGCCGAGGTTGAAGTTCGGGCCGAGGTCGGAGTTCGGGCCTAGGTTGAAGTTCGGGCCGAGGTTGAAGTTCGGGCCGAAAATGAAGTTCGGGCCGGGAACAGTGAAGAGTTCGGGCCGGACTTGTTTTTGGCAGTGACGAACTAACCAGCTATTTTGGTTACTCGTGGGCGTGAAACGGACACCCGAGCTGAAAGTTATGAATGTTTTAGTATAGCATCTTCTGTCACACAATCTTGGATATTGAAGAGTTCGGGCCGAAGAGGGATGTTCGGGCCAAAGTGGTGTTAGGGCCGAAGTGGGATGTTCGGGCCGAAGTGGTGTTCGGGCCGAAGTTCGGTGTTCGGGCCGAGGATGATGTTCGGGCCGAGGTCGGAGTTCGGGCCGAGGTTGAAGTTCGGGCCGAGGTTGAAGTTCGGGCCGAGGTTGAAGTTCGGGCCGAGGTTGAAGTTCGGGCCGAAAATGAAGTTCGGGCCGGGAACAGTGAAGAGTTCGGGCCGAACTTGTTCTTGGCAGTGACGAACAAACCAGCAATTTTGGTTACTCGTGGGCGTGAAACGGACACCCGAGCTGAAAGTCATGAATGTTTTAGTATAGCACCTTTTGTCATACAATCTTGGATATTGAAGAGTTCGGGCCGAAGAGAGATGTTCGGGCCGAAGTGGTGTTCGGGCCAAAGTGGGATGTTCGGGCCGAAGTGGTGTTCAGGCCGAAGTTCGGTGTTCGGGCCGAGGAAGATGTTCGGGCCGAGGTTGAAGTTCGGGCCGAGGTCGGAGTTCGGGCCGAGGGTGAAGTTCGGGCCAAGGTTGAAGTTCGGGCCGGGAACAGTGAAGAGTTCGGGCCGAACTTGTTCTTGGCAGTGACGAACGAACCAGCTATTTTGGTTACTCGTGGGCGTGAAACGGACACCCGAGCTGAAAGTTATGAATGTTTTAGTATAGCACCTTTTGTCACACAATCTTGGATATTGAAGAGTTCGGGCCGAAGAGGGATGTTCGGGCCGAAGTGGTGTTCGGGCCGAAGTGGGATGTTCTGGCCGCAGTGGTGTTCGGGCCGAAGTTCGGTGTTCGGGCCGAGGATGATGTTCGGGCCGAGGTTGAAGTTCGGGCCGAGGTCGGAGTTCGGGCCGAGGTTGAAGTTCGGGCCGAGGTTGAAGTTCGGGCCGAAAATGAAGTTCGGGCCGGGAACAGTGAAGAGTTCGGGCCGGACTTGTTTTTGGCAGTGACGAACGAACCAGCTATTTTGGTTACTCGTGGGCGTGAAACGGACACCCGAGCTGAAAGTTATGAATGTTTTAGTATAGCATCTTTTGTCACACAATCTTGGATATTGAAGAGTTCGGGCCGAAGAGGGATGTTCGGGCCAAAGTGGTGTTCGGGCCGAAGTGGGATGTTCGGGCCGAAGTGGTGTTCGGGCCGAAGTTTGATGTTCGGGCCGAAGTTCGGTGTTCGGGCCGAGGATGATGTTCGGGCCGAGGTTGAAGTTCGGGCCGAGGTCGGAGTTCGGGCCGAGGTTGAAGTTCGGGCCGACGTTGAAGTTCGGTCCGAAAATGAAGTTCGGGCCGGGAACAGTGAAGAGTTCGGGCCGAACTTGTTCTTGGCAGTGACGAACGAACCAGCTATTTTGGTTACTCGTGGGCGTGAAACGGACACCCGAGCTGAAAGTTATGAATGTTTTAGTATAACACCTTTTGTCACACAATCTTGGATATTGAAGAGTTCGGGCCGAAAAGGGATGTTCGGGCCGAAGTGGTGTTCGGGCCGAAGTGGGATGTTCGGGCCGAAGTGGTGTTCGGGCCGAAGTGGTGTTCGGGCCGAAGTGTGGTGTTCGGGCCGACGATGATGTTCGGGCCGAGTTTGAAGTTCGGGCCGAGGTCGGAGTTCGGGCCGAGGTCGGAGTTCGGGCCGAGGTTGAAGTTCGGGCCGGGAACAGTGAAGAGTTCGGGCCGAACTTGTTCTTGGCGGTGATGAACGAACCAGCTATTTTGGTTACTCATGGGCGTGAAACGGACACCCGAGTTGAAAGTTATGAATGTTTTAGTATAGCACCTTTTGTCACACAATATTTGATATTGAAGAGTTCGGGCCGAAGAGGGATGTTCGGGCCGAAGTGGTGTTCATGCCGAAGTGGGATGTTCGGGCCGAAGTGGTGTTCGGACCGAAGTGGTGTTCGGGCCGAAGTTCGGTGTTCGGGCCGAGGATGATTTTCGGGCCGAGGTTGAAGTTCGGGCCGAGGTCGGAGTTCGGGCCGAGGTTGAAGTTCGGGCCGAAAATGAAGTTCGGGCCGGGAACAGTGAAGAGTTCGGGCCGAACTTGTTCTTGGCAGTGACGAACGAACCAGCTATTTTGGTTACTCGTGGGCGTGACACGGACACCCGAGCTGAAAGTTATGAATGTTTTAGTATAGCACCTTTTGTCACACAATCTTGGATATTGAAGAGTTCGGGCTGAAGAGGGATGTTCGGGCCGAAGTGGTGTTCGGGCCGAAGTGGGATGTTCGGGCCGAAGTGGTGTTCGGGCCGAAGTGGTGTTCGGGCCGAAGTTCGGTGTTCGGGCCGAGGCTGATGTTCGGGCCGAGGTTGAAGTTCGGGCCAAGGTCGGAGTTCGGGCCGAGGTCGAAGTTCGGGCCGAGGTTGAAGTTCGGGTCGGGAACAGTGAAGAGTTTGGGCCGAACTTGTTCTTGGCAGTGACGAACGAACCAGCTATTTTGGTTACTCGTGGGCGTGAAACGGACACCCGAGCTGAAAGTTATGCATGTTTTAGTATAGCACCTTTTGTCACACAATCTTGGATATTGAAGAGTTCGGGCCGAAGTGGTGTTCGGGTCGAAGTGGGATGTTCGGGCCGAAGTGGTGTTCGGGCCAAAGTGGTGTTCGGGCCGAAGTTCGGTGTTCGGGCCGAGGATGATGTTCGGGCCGAGGTTGAAGTTCGGGCCGAGGTCGCAGTTCGGGCCGAGGTCGGAGTTCGGGCCGAGGTTGAAGTTCGGGCCGAAAACGAAGTTCGGGCCGGGAACAGTGAAGAGTTCGGGCCGAACTTGTTCTTGGCAGTGACGAACGAACCAGCTATTTTGGTTACTCGTGGGCGTTAAACGGACACCCTATCTGAAAGTTATGAATGTTTTAGTACAACACCTTTTGCACACAATCTTGGATATTGAAGAGTTCGGGCCGAAGAGGGATGTTCGGGCCGAAGTGGTGTTCGGGCCGAAGTGGGATGTTCGGGCCGAAGTGGTGTTCGGGCCGAAGTGGTGTTCGGGCCGAAGTTCGGTGTTCGGGCCGAGGATGATGTTCGGGCCGAGGTTGAAGTTCGGGCCGTGGTCGGAGTTCGGGCCGAGGTTGAAGTTCGGGCCGAGGTTGAAGTTCGGGCCGAAAATTAAGTTCGGGCCGGGAACAGTGAAGAGTTCGGGCCGAACTTGTTCTTGGCAGTGACGAACGAACCAGCTATTTTGGTTACTCGTGGGCGTGAAACGGACACCCGAGCTGAAAGTTATGAATGTTTTAGTATAGCACCTTTTGTCACACAATCTTGGATATTGAAGAGTTCGGGCCGAAGAGGGATTTTCGGGCCGAAGTGGTGTTCGGGCTGAAGTGGGATGTTCTGGCCGAAGTGGTGTTCGGGCCGAAGTTCGGTGTTCGGGCCGAGGATGATGTTCGGGCCGAGGTTGAAGTTCGGGCCGAGGTCGGAGTTCGGGCCTAGGTTGAAGTTCGGGCCGAGGTTGAAGTTCGGGCCGAAAATGAAGTTCGGGCCGGGAACAGTGAAGAGTTCGGGCCGGACTTGTTCTTGGCAGTGACGAACGAACCAGCTATTTTGGTTACTCGTGGGCGTGAAACGGACACCCGAGCTGAAAGTTATGAATGTTTTAGTATAGCACCTTTTGTAACACAATCTTGGATATTGAAGAGTTCGGGCCGAAGAGGGATGTTCGGGCCGAAGTGGTGTTCGGGCCGAAGTGGGATGTTCGGGCCGAAGTGGTGTTCGGGCCGAAGTGGTGTTCGGGCCGAAGTTCGGTGTTCGGGCCGAGGATGATGTTCGGGCCGAGGTTGAAGTTCGGGCCGAGGTTGAAGTTCGGGCCGAAAATGAAGTTCGGGCCGGTAACAGTGAAGAGTTCGGGCCGAACTTGTTCTTGGCAGTGACGAACGAACCAGGTATTTTGTTTACTCGTGGGCGTGAAACGGACACCCGAGCTGAAAGTTATGAATGTTTTAGTATAACAACTTTTGTCACACAATCTTGGATATTGAAGAGTTCGGGCGAAGAGGGATGTTCGGGCCGAAGTGGTGTTCGGGCCGAAGTTCGGTGTTCAGGCCGAGGATGATGTTCGGGCCGAGGTTGAAGTTCGGGCCGAGGTCGGAGTTCGGGCCGAGGTTGAAGTTCGGGCCGAGGTTGAAGTTCGGGCCGAAAATGAAGTTCGGGCCGGGAACAATGAAGAGTTCGGGCCGAACTTGTTCTTGGCAGTGACGAACGAACCAGCTATTTTGGTTCTCTTGGGCGTGAAACGGACACCCGAGCTGAAAGTTATGTATGTTTTAGTATAGCACCTTTTGTCACACCATCTTGGATATTGAAGAGTTCGGGCCGAAGAGGGATGTTCAGGCCGAAGTGGTGTTCGGGCCGAAGTGGGATGTTCGGGCCGAAGTGGTGTTCGTGCCGAAGTGGTGTTCGGGCCGAAGTTCGGTGTTCGGGCCGAGGATGATGTTCGGGCCGAGGTTGAAGTTCGGGCCGAGGTCGGAGTTCGGGCCGAGGTTGAAGTTCGGGCCGAGGTTGAAGTTCGGGCCGAAAATGAAGTTCGGGCCGGGAACAGTGAAGAGTTCGGGCCGAACTTGTTCTTGGCAGTGACGAACGAACCAGCTATTTTGGTTACTCGTGGGCGTGAAACGGACACCCGAGCTGAAAGTTATGAATGTTTTAGTATAGCACCTTTTGTCACACAATCTTGGATATTGAAGAGTTCAGGCCGAAGAGGGATGTTCGGGCCGAAGTGGTGTTCGGGCCGAAGTGGGATGTTCGGGCCGAAGTGGTATTCGGGCCGAAGTTCGGTGTTCGGGCCGAGGATGATGTTCGGGCCGAGGTTGAAGTTCGGGCCGAGGTCGGAGTTCGGGCCGAGGTTGAAGTTCGGGCCGAGGTTGAAGTTCGGGCCGAAGATGAAGTTCGGGCCGGGAACAGTGAAGAGTTCGGGCCGAACTTGTTCTTGGCAGTGACGAACGAACCAGCTATTTTGGTTACTCGTGGCGTGAAACGGACACCCGAGCTGAAAGTTATGAATATTTTAGTATAGCACCTTTTGTCACACAATCTTGGATATTGAAGAGTTCGGGCCGAAGAGGCATGTTCGGGCCGAAGTGGTGTTCGGGCCGAAGTGCGATGTTCGGGCCGAAGTGGTGTTCGGGCCGAAGTTCGGTGTTCGGGCCGAGGATGATGTTCGGGCCGAGGTTGAAGTTCGGACCGAGGTCGGAGTTCGGGCCGAGGTTGAAGTTCGGGCCGAAAATGAAGTTCGGGCCGGGAACAGTGAAGAGTTCGGGACGAACTTGTTCTTGGCAGTGACGAACGAACCAGCTATTTTGGTTACTCGTGGACGTGAAACGGACACCCGAGCTGAAAGTTATGAATGTTTTAGTATAGCACCTTTTGTCACACAATCTTGGATATTGAAGAGTTCGGGCCGAAGAGGGATGTTCGGGCCGAAGCGGTGTTCGGGCCGAAGTGGGATGTTCGGGCCGAAGTGGTGTTCGGGTCGAAGTTCGGTGTTCGGGCCGAGGACGATGTTCGCGCCGAGGTTGGAGTTCGGGCCGAGGTCGGAGTTCGGGCCGAGGTTGAAGTTCGGGCCGAGGATGAAGTTCAGGCCGAAAATGAAGTTCGGGCCGGGAACAGTGAAGAGTTCGGGCCGAACTTGTTCTTGGCAGTGACGAACGAACCAGCTATTTTGGTTCTCGTGGGCGTGAAACGGACACTCGAGCTGAAAGTTATGAATGTTTTAGTATAGCACCTTTTGTCACACCATCTTGGATATTGAAGAGTTCGGGCCGAAGAGGGATGTTCAGGCCGAAGTGGTGTTCGGGCCGAAGTGGGATGTTCGGGCCGAAGTGGTGTTCGTGCCGAAGTGGTGTTCGGGCCGAAGTTCGGTGTTCGGGCCGAGGATGATGTTCGGGCCGAGGTTGAAGTTCGGGCCGAGGTCGGAGTTCGGGCCGAGGTTGAAGTTCGGGCCGAGGTTGAAGTTCGGGCCGAAAATGAAGTTCGGGCCGGGAACAGTGAAGAGTTCGGGCCGAACTTGTTCTTGGCAGTGACGAACGAACCAGCTATTTTGGTTACTCGTGGATGTGAAACGGACACCCGAGCTGAAAGTTATGAATGTTTTAGTATAGCACCTTTTGTCACACAATCTTGGATATTGAAGAGTTCGGGCCGAAGAGGGATGTTCGGGCCGAAGCGGTGTTCGGGCCGAAGTGGGATGTTCGGGCCGAAGTGGTGTTCGGGTCGAAGTTCGGTGTTCGGGCCGAGGACGATGTTCGGGCCGAGGTTGGAGTTCGGGCCGAGGTCGGAGTTCGGGCCGAGGTTGAAGTTCGGGCCGAGGATGAAGTTCAGGCCGAAAATGAAGTTCGGGCCGGGAACAGTGAAGAGTTCGGGCCGAGGTTGAAGTTCGGGCCGAAGATGAAGTTCGGGCCGGGAACAGTGAAGAGTTCGGGACGAACTTGTTCTTGGCAGTGACGAACGAACCAGCTATTTTGGTTACTCGTGGACGTGAAACGGACACCCGAGCTGAAAGTTATGAATGTTTTAGTATAGCACCTTTTGTCACACAATCTTGGATATTGAAGAGTTCGGGCCAAAGAGGGATGTTCGGGCCGAAGTGGTGTTCGGGACGAAGTGGGATGTTCGGGCCGAAGTGGTGTTCGGGCCGAAGTTCGGTGTTCGGGCCGAGGATGATGTTCGGGCCGAGGTTGAAGTTCGGACCGAGGTCGGAGTTCGGGCCGAGGTTGAAGTTCGGGCCGAAAATGAAGTTCGGGCCGGGAACAGTGAGGAGTTCGGGACGAACTTGTTCTTGGCAGTGACGAACGAACCAGCTATTTTGGTTACTCGTGGGCGTGAAACGGACACCCGAGCTGAAAGTTATGAATGTTTTAGTATAGCACCTTTTGTCACACAATCTTGGATATTGAAGAGTTCAGGCCGAAGAGGGATGTTCGGGCCGAAGTGGTGTTCAGGCCGAAGTGGGATGTTCGGGCCGAAGTGGTGTTCGGGCCGAAGTTCGGTGTTCGGGCCGAGGATGATGTTCGGGCCGAGGTTGAAGTTCGGGCCGAGGTCGGAGTTCGGGCCTAGGTTGAAGTTCGGGCCGAGGTTGAAGTTCGGGCCGAAGATGAAGTTCTGGCCGGGAACAGTGAAGAGTTCGGGCCGAACTTGTTCTTGGCAGTGACGAACGAACCATCTATTTTGGTTTCTTGTGGCGTGAAACGGACACCCGAGCTGAAAGTTATGAATGTTTTAGTATAGCACCTTTTGTCACACAATCTTGGATATTGAAGAGTTCGGGCCAAAGAGGGATGTTCGGGCCGAAGTGGTGTTCGGGACGAAGTGGGATGTTCGGGCCGAAGTGGTGTTCGGGCCGAAGTTCGGTGTTCGGGCCGAGGATGATGTTCGGGCCGAGGTTGAAGTTCGGACCGAGGTCGGAGTTCGGGCCGAGGTTGAAGTTCGGGCCGAAAATGAAGTTCGGGCCGGGAACAGTGAGGAGTTCGGGACGAACTTGTTCTTGGCAGTGACGAACGAACCAGCTATTTTGGTTACTCGTGGACGTGAAACGGACACCCGAGCTGAAAGTTATGAATGTTTTAGTATAGCACCTTTTGTCACACAATCTTGGATATTGAAGAGTTCGGGCCGAAGAGGGATGTTCGGGCCGAAGTGGTGTTCGGGCCGAAGTGGGATGTTCGGGCCGAAGTGGTGTTCGGGCCGAAGTTCGGTATTCGGGCCGAGGATGATGTTCGGGCCGAGGTTGAAGTTCGGGGCCGAGGTCGGAGTTCGGGCCGAGGTTGAAGTTCGGTCCGAGGTTGAAGTTCGGGCCGGGAACAGTGAAGAGTTCGGGCCGAACTTGTTCTTGGCAGTGACGAACGAACCAGCTATTTTGGTTACTCGTGGGCGTGAAACGGACACCCGAGCTGAAAGTTATGAATGTTTTAGTATAGCACCTTTTGTCACACAATCTTGGATATTGAAGAGTTCGGGCCGAAGAGGGATGTTCGTGCCGAAGTGGTGTTCGGGCCGAAGTGGGATGTTCGGGCCGAAGTGGTGTTCGTGCCGAAGTGGTGTTCGGGCCGAAGTTCAGTGTTCGGGCCGAGGATGATGTTCGGGCCGAGGTTGAAGTTCGGGCCGAAAATGAAGTTCGGGCCGGGAACAGTGAAGAGTTCGGGCCGAACTTGTTCTTGGCAGTGACGAACGAACCAGCTATTTTGGTTACTCGTGGGCGTGAAACGGACACCCGAGCTGAAAGTTATGAATGTTTTAGTATAGCACCTTTTGTCACACAATCTTGGATATTGAAGAGTTCAGGCCGAAGAGGGATGTTCGGGCCGAAGTGGTGTTCGGGCTGAAGTGGGATGTTCGGGCCGAAGTGGTGTTCGGGCCGAAGTTCGGTGTTCGGGCCGAGGATGATGTTCGGGCCGAGGTTGAAGTTCGGGCCGAGGTCGGAGTTCGGGCCGAGGTTGAAGTTCGGGCCGAGGTTGAAGTTCGGGCCGAAGATGAAGTTCGGGCCGGGAACAGTGAAGAGTTCGGGCCGAACTTGTTCTTGGCAGTGACGAACGAACCAGCTATTTTGGTTACTCGTGGTGTGAAACGGACACCCGAGCTGAAAGTTATGAATGTTTTAGTATAGCACCTTTTGTCACACAATCTTGGATATTGAAGAGTTCGGGCCGAAGAGGGATGTTCGGGCCGAAGTGGTGTTTTGGCCGAAGTGGGATGTTCGGGCCGAAGTGGTGTTCGGGGCCGAAGTGGTGTTCGGGCCGAAGTTCGGTGTTCGGGCCGAGGATGATGTTCGGGCCGAGGTTGAAGTTTGGGCCGAGGTCGGAGTTCGGGCCGAGGTTGAAGTTCGGGCCGAAAATGAAGTTCGGGCCGGGAACAGTGAAGAGTTCGGGACGAACTTGTTCTTGGCAGTGACGAACGAACCAGCTATTTTGGTTACTCGTGGACGTGAAACGGACTCCCGAGCTGAAAGTTATGAATGTTTTAGTATAGCACCTTTTGTCACACAATCTTGGATATTGAAGAGTTCGGGCCGAAGAGGGATGTTCGGGCCGAAGCGGTGTTCGGGCCGAAGTGGGATGTTCGGGCCGAAGTGGTGTTCGGGTCGAAGTTCGGTGTTCGGGCCGAGGACGATGTTCGGGCCGAGGTTGGAGTTCGGGCCGAGGTCGGAGTTCGGGCAGAGGTTGAAGTTCGGGCCGAGGATGAAGTTCAGGCCGAAAATGAAGTTCGGGCCGGGAACAGTGAAGAGTTCGGGACGAACTTGTTCTTGGCAGTGACGAACGAACCAGCTATTTTGGTTACTCGTGGATGTGAAACGGACACCCGAGCTGAAAGTTATGAATGTTTTAGTATAGCACCTTTTGTCACACAATCTTGGATATTGAAGAGTTCGGGCCGAAGAGGGATGTTCGGGCCGAAGCGGTGTTCGGGCCGAAGTGGGATGTTCGGGCCGAAGTGGTGTTCGGGTCGAAGTTCGGTGTTCGGGCCGAGGACGATGTTCGGGCCGAGGTTGGAGTTCGGGCCGAGGTCGGAGTTCGGGCCGAGGTTGAAGTTCGGGCCGAGGATGAAGTTCAGGCCGAAAATGAAGTTCGGGCCGGGAACAGTGAAGAGTTCGGGCCGAGGTTGAAGTTCGGGCCGAAGATGAAGTTCGGGCCGGGAACAGTGAAGAGTTCGGGACGAACTTGTTCTTGGCAGTGACGAACGAACCAGCTATTTTGGTTACTCGTGGACGTGAAACGGACACCCGAGCTGAAAGTTATGAATGTTTTAGTATAGCACCTTTTGTCACACAATCTTGGATATTGAAGAGTTCGGGCCGAAGAGGGATGTTCGGGCCGAAGTGGTGTTCGGGCCGAAGTGGGATGTTCGGGCCGAAGTGGGATGTTCGGGCCGAAGTGGTGTTCGGGCCGAAGTGGTGTTCGGGCCGAAGTTCGGTGTTCGGGCCGAGGATGGAGTTCGGGCCGAGGTTGGTGTTAAGGCAAAAAACCTTGCCCCTTTGGATCTTAAGATAACAAAACAACCTAGACTAGCTTTGATTAATATGTAGAATAATATAGCTAAGTTTAGATCTGATACTGAGTGATCAGTATTGGAACTCAGTATCAGTACTCAGTATCAGATAGTGATACTGAGTACAAGGACTGAGCAGAAGGACTGAGTTACAATATGTAACGGACTAAGATCAAATCCCTTGATCTTAGTCATTTTCCTACCTTAGTCCTTCGGTTACTCCTTTGTCCATTATGTAAGATCTCTATATCATTATAAACAGAGATCATCTTGCAAAGGAGAACTCACCAATTCACTTTACACTTTCATATCTTTTGTAATTGATCAGTGGTCTTGTTATTCCGCAACAAGCCACACTTAGTGGAATTATACATTTGACTCATATCTTGTTCTTATACAATATTTGTCTTAAGTTATAATTATCTAATCAATTAACCATCTAAATCAGGGTGTTGTGACCTAACAACTGGTATCAGAGTAGGCTAAATAAACTCTTATTTAGTCGATCTATAACCCTGGCAGCCATCCCTTATACTTATCCTTCACTTACTCCAAAATCAAAAATGTCTACCATTGTTGCACCAATTATGTCTGGAAAGGGAGTACCCATCTTTGATGGTAAAGACTTCCATCAATGGAAGCTAAAAGCTTAGTGGTATCTTGAATCCATTCATCATGAAATGCTCACTGTGCTAAATGATGGTCCTATCATCCCACAAACTGTGGAACCCGTTGCTGCTACTGATAATGCTCCTGAGAGCATAAGAACTGTACCCAAACTAAAGCACAACTGGACTGATACTGACCGTCAGTTATTCAGTCTAGACTCAAGAGCAAAGGGAGTGATTGGTAATGCTGTTACCAAAGAAATACTTAATGCAATTATGAAATTGCCAACATCAAAGGCTATGTGGGATAGCCTATCAGTCACCTATGAAGGCACAGGAAAGGTGAAGTTGCAAAGAAAAAGCAACATGAGAAGGAAATATGAAAACTTCTTCTCAACTCCTAATGAAGACATCACCACTCTCTATAACAGGTTCAATACTGTTATCCATGATTTAATCAGTGTAGGCATTGTAAAAGAGGAATGAGAGCTTGTTCAAAAGTTCCTGGATAGTCTTCCTCAACAATTTCTTGACATGACAAACTCTGTCAATGCTGCTAACAACATTGAGTCATACACTCTTCAAACTTTGTATGGTCTAATGTTGAATCATGAGGAGAATAATGCTGCAAGACTGATCAACTGGAAGAAAACTGACAAGTCTTCCACTGGCATGGCTCTAGTTGTGCAACAGGCCTATACTGTGACTGAGCCAGATGAACGAGAAGTTGATCTAGCTGATGCTGAGACAGAAGAGCTTGAAACTCAAATGGCTCTTATGTCTATGAAGCTGGATCAGTTGAAGAAGAAGAGGCTTGGTGTTAGCTCTTCTAATACTGACCCAAGATCAGGTCTTTGCTATAGGTGTGGAAAGCCTGGACTTATTGCTGCAAATTGTCATACCAAGTCTTCTGAGACTGACCAAAATGACAAAATTGCATACCGAGCAAAGAGGTATAGAGACAAGTATGTCAAACTGAAGAACTGGAGCAAGGGCAAGAGGGCAGAAGGAAATGGAGCACCTCATCAAGCACTATACTCTGAAGCTTGGATGGATGAGGACATAAGTGATGATGAAGAAGAGATTGAGAATAAAGCCTTTATGGCTTTCACTGAAGATGATTTGAAGAGCTCCTTTGAAAAGGATATCAAAGAGGCTAAGAGGATGAGTGTTCATACTGATAGGGATTCCACTCAGTTGTACAAGGTAAGTTCCTTTCAAACTTATTCAGTGAATGAAAAAACTAAGATTTTTGAGTATATGATTGTTGATCTTAAAACTTATGTACAAAAAGAAAAAGCTTTAAAATTAACAATTCAAGAACTTGAAAGGGTAAATAATGTAAACTTAGATAAATTAGCAAAGTATAAAGATTTAGAACTAAACCTTTCAGATTTAAAGGACATTAACCAAAGATTAGCTGATAAAGCTCACTTACACAAACTTGAAAAAGAAAAATTTGAAAAACAATGTAAATCTTGGGGAAATGCTTCAATAAAATTAAATAAATGTTTAAATCAACAATTTCCAGAAAATGTGAGGGCTGCACTTAGTGTTGATCCTCAATTTAAAAATAGGAATAATTTTGCTGATTTATTTGAAGAATTTTCTAATATGAAGCCTATTAATTTATAAAAGCTAAAACTTTTTGTGAAGTTGGATGTCAAACCGAGTCAGATGATGAGGAAAATGAAATTTTAGAAAAACCTATTGGTCCCTCCATCTGCTCAAAGTGCTATACGGAGCTACAAGAACCCAGTATTGAATTTTCTATAAAGGAAATTTCTGATACTGAGCTCCCAATAGATCAGTATGACACTTCTGCTGTTCCACCTTTTGAATTATTATTTAATACAACAACCTTTGAATTATACAATGATAATAAGACAACTTCTATCTCCAATGTTTCATCTAATACAGAATTATACTGAGCTCCCAATTAGGTATGCTGAATCCTTGATCTTTCTTAATTTCCTTTAAAACTGAGCGTTCAGTATCACTTCTGTTGATACTGACCACTCAGTATCACTAGTCTGTTATCATCAAAATTTAAAATTTTTATTTTTTTATTAATTTCAAGAGTAAATTAATTATTTTTATATTTTTAAATTTTTTTTTAAATTAAATTTTTTTTACTCGATATTGGAGTATGACGGCGTTTACACCGACCTTAATCCTCATACTGCTCAACGGTAACCTTTCTTAATAGGAAAGTTACCGTTGCCACAGGATAAGGCTGTCAAATCAGCCGTTTTTACTTCCCAATACCTTAATTATCTTTCACATCTCCTATAAATAACCGTTTTTTTACCTCAAATATTTTTCAACAGTTATTTCATTATTCTTTTAAATTCTCTCTGCGATTAACGATTACACTCTTTCTTAGCAAGCAAAAAAAAAAAAAACTCTTAGATCAAAATCACAGATGGCAAATTATACTTTCGTCGCTCCAGAGGTTGAATCGGAAATCAAATTCCGAAACGATGAACTGCCCAGGTTTGCGAGGAACAACATCACAGCAAATTTCACTATTCCTCAAGCCTGGGTATGCCAAGAATTCACAAACATTGTGACTTTTATGAAGCATTGCCCAATTGCTCGTGCACTGACCTTGTCTCCTCGAGCAATTTACCCAGAAATGCTATGCGAGTTTTGGTACTCCGCCACACTCGATTCTCCAGATATGATTGCTGGGTGGGTAATTAGAGATCAAAGAAGGGCATTTGTTTCTACTGCCATCATTCGTGAAACACTGAGGCTTCCCGCTCAAGCTCAGTATGACCCTTTCGTTGATAGAACAGAGGCACGCGCAGTATTGCCATTTATGGGTCGAAGAGGAACAACGAGCATCATCAAAAGAAACGAATTTGGTCCTATGTGGGGTATCCTTATTACAACAATTATTCGGTGTATGACCCACAAGACGGGTGCTTTGGACCAAATAAATGAATTTGGGATGCAAATAGTACATGCTCTGTACTATGGAAGAAACATTGATTATGCACGGCTCATTTTCAATGAATTAGCTGCTTTGGTTCAGGCTAACACTAGGGAATGTAATGTCCCTTTCTGCAGATTCTTATCACTCATCTTTCAACACTCAATGCCCACACATTCTTATGATGAGTTTCACAGTCCAAGGGTTGATCTTCCTCCTCTTAGTGAGAAGATCTTCTTTTACAGGCCAAGACAAGGAGAGCCTCTACTGAGTCCTTATATGTGGGCCATTGTTCAAGAACACATAAATGAGGAAGCAGACATGTCTGATTCTGAATCAGCCAATGATGATGATGATGATAATGATGATAATAGTGGTAATGGAGGAAATGCTGGTCAATATGTTGAGATGCCAGATGTGCAGGATGTTCCACTAGTTCAAGAACCGACTCAACAACATTCCTCTCATACTGAGTCAACTGAAGCCACACAGCTTGTCCTCAGAGGGAGAAGAAGAAACCTCTCACCAGTCATTATGGATGTGTTATCATCTGAGGAGGTGCAGCCTGCAAATGTTCCATAATTAACCGCTTCTCTTCAAGCCCAAAGCTTAGTTGCAGCCACCGCTGACCTTCCAGGTCCAGAACTATTTCCAACTGCTTAACCAATTGAGGAACCTCATGTTCCTCTTGATGTGGAGATTCAATATGAGCAAACTACACTGGAAGGTGCTCAGCAAGACATACAGGTCGGTATTGAAGATATTGGTGCTGCAAATCCACAATCACATGATCCTGCACCGAACTCTGCCGATGCTAGAAGGGAATCTGACAGAGTCTCAGGTATGAATTTCTTAAAAGCCCTTAAACTTATATATATATATTTCATTCCCAAATAGAGACTAAGTATTGGCAAGTACCAACTCAATACTGACCAAAGTCTCACCCGATCTTTCAAATATATAGCCGTTTATGGCCAACATAGTTAGCCCACTGCTGCTATGCAAAACTCATATACTGAGCACACAAAATTGATCATTGTCAGTCTACAGCCGTCTCAACATTTAAAGAGACAATAGTGGTTGATGTCACACTGACACCCACTGGTGCTGCTTGAATAATGTCCAACTTATTTTTGAGTTGGGTAGCATAATTTAAGAAATGATCACAAACCCTTAAGCCACAAAATCCAAAAAATTTCCATGGGGTTTAGCCACATTTCTGTTATCAATCTAATACTGAGTGATAAACATTGAAAATAACAAGAAGCACATCCCAGGCTTCGAATTCCCAAACCCAAACCTTTTAGTAAATGTGAGTTATCCTATATTGAGCTACTTAAATTTACACACTCACTTTTACTAAATTTTTCTTACACATTCTATGCACAAGTCCACAATATTTCATCATAAACCAGATGAAATACAGACTTCACAAACTCTGTTTATATGATTATAGAATTAAACAACACCACAATTCTATTTGATAAACCTTTTTTTTAACCAGTTCTATTTTTTTTGTTCTTTAGCACCATCTGTGCAGGGCATTCAGGCATCACAGGCTGCAGGAGACCAAGTGACTCTGCAAGCAATCATGCAGCAAATTCTGGCCATCCAACATACTCAAACTATAATACTGGCCAGAATGGACACTATGAGTAGTGATATTGATTCAATAAAACAGTCAGTCTCACTACTTCAACAACCACATCAGCCTCCACAAACTCCACCATGTTCACATGGTGACCACAATGAAGAAGGAGAAGGAGAAGGAGGTGCTGGTGATACTGATGCTGCCACTGAGCCCATGCCCTCCCCTACTCTTGAGAACCTCAAGGGGACATGGGTGGTGATACTGATCCTCTTCCCTCCCCATCCAATGATAACAATAAGGGGGATTAGAGACAAAGAGATACTGAGGTTGATCAAACTAAGCCATATGCTCAGGGGGAGAAAAGAAGAGGATTGAATGAAGATCAACCTCCACAACAAGAACAGCAACATCAGCAAAGCCCTCATACTGAGTCAATTCGGATTCAGTATGAGAGAAGAAGACAAAGATCCAGGTCAGCTTTACAAGTTCAAGACCCACTTGAGCCATCTGCTCAGGGGGAGACTCATACTGACCAACCACAGCAAACTTATTCTGAGGCACCTGCTCGTGAAGAGAATAATTTGCAAATTGTGGTCTATAGGCCTTTCATCTGGCCTATTGCTGATGATGAAGATGAAGAACCAGATTTAAGTTCTTCATCATCATCCTCGGATGATGAAGAACTAGAAAATCTGGTGATTAGAAGAAGGAGTTCTTTATCAAGAAGACCTATCAATGCAGTTCTCACTTCTTCTTAATCAAGTGAGGAATCTACTCCTTTGGTATCAAGACAAAGAAGACCTGTTCATACAATGGACAGTGATACCGAGCAGGGTCCAAGACTGACTCCTCAACAACTCTGGGCAGAACAAGAAAGATTTTTATATGAGCAAGAGTTGGGAGTCAAAGCTGAACCAGAATCTGACCCAGATACTGACACTCCCGGTCCTTCCCATAGAATCTCAAGAAAGGGTCCAGACCATATTCAACATTACTGGAATATGGTTGCTGCCAGGACTCAGTATAAGGAGGAAAGAAAGGAGTTCTTGAAGACCAAAACATTTCCAAATGTAAGGGGGATACATTGGTTAAATCTGGATGTCAATAAAGTAAAAGTGAAGCTCAAAGAAGGAAGAATCACTATCACTTGTACTGGCTTAACCAGTCCTCCCGTGAAGTTATTTATTCATGATATTCAAAAAATTGGTCTTCAAGACTGGGTGAGGATCACAAGACTGGTCAAAGAGCTTCCAAAGAAATCAACATATGATCAAATAGTCTTGGATGAGATCTGTGCAGTCTCTGCAGTATGTTATGAGAAGGGCTTGCTCCATGAGATAGAGTATAGAATGCTCAATGTGATGACTGAAGCTTACTCAAACAACAGACCAGAATGCCTTCACTCATACAAGTATCTTAGAAAGTACCCTCTTCCTCCTAACCTTGTTTTTCAGGATCAAAAGAGTGTCATATATCCAACTTCTGGATATATGTATACTGACTCAGAGGATAGAGAGTGCTTCATTTCTGAAGAAGATCTACCAAGAGCTCAAATCAGTCATCTTGTTGGACTGAAATGGATGATTACCAAGAAAGAAGACTCTTGGTTCAGAAAGAAGATTGTTGCAGTTCTGAATTGTAGAAAGGATGAACTCAAGAGCAGAGAAGAGTTTGTCCACATCAAACAAGAAATCTTCCATGAGAATGAAGCCATCAACAGCAGATAAAGAAGAATATATTGATACCTATGTTGTTGTCTTTTTTGTTTATCTCTTTGTAATTGTTTTATTATCATTAGATAGGGGGAGATTGTTAAGGCAAAAAGCCTTGCCCCTTTGGATCTTAAGATAACAAAACAACCTAGACTAGCTTTGATTAATATGTAGAATAATATAGCTAAGTTTAGATCTGATACTGAGTGATCAGTATTGGAACTTAGTATCAGTACTCAGTATCAGATAGTGATACTGAGTACAAGGACTGAGCAGAAGGACTGAGTTACAATATGTAACGGACTAAGATCAAATCCCTTGATCTTAGTCATTTTCCTACCTTAGTCCTTCGGTTACTCCTTTGTCCATTATGTAAGATCTCTATATCATTATAAATAGAGATCATCTTGCAAAGGAGAACTCACCAATTCACTTTACACTTTCATATCTTTTGTAATTGATCAGTGGTCTTGTTATTCCGCAACAAGCCACACTTAGTGGAATTATACATTTGACTCATATCTTGTTCTTATACAATATTTGTCTTAAGTTATAATTATCTAATCAATTAACCATCTAAACCAGGGTGTTGTGACCTAACAGTTGGAGTTCGGGCCGAGGTTGGAGTTCGGGCCGAGGTCGGAGTTCGGGCCGGGAACATTGAAGAGTTCGGGCCGAACTTGTTCTTGGCAGTGACGAACGAACCAGCTATTTTGGTTACTCGTGGGCGTGCAACGGACACCCGAGCTGAAAGTTATGAATGTTTTAGTATAACACCTTTTATCACACAATCTTGGATATTGAAGAGTTCGGGTCGAAGAGGGATGTTCGGGCCGAAGTGGTGTTCGGGCCGAAGTGGGATGTTCGGGCCGAAGTGGTGTTCGGGCCGAAATGGTGTTCGGGCCGAAGTTCGGTGTTCGGGCCGAGGATGATGTTCGGGCCGAGGTTGAAGTTCGGGCCGAGGTCGGAGTTCGGGCCGAGATTGAAGTTCAGGCCGAGGTTGAAGTCCGGGCCGAAAATGAAGTTCGGGCCGGGAACAGTGAAGAGTTCGGGCCGAACTTGTTCTTGGCAGTGACGAATTAACCAGCTATTTTGGTTACTCGTGGGCGTGAAACGGACACCCGAGCTGAAAGTTATGAATGTTTTAGTATAGCACCTTTTGTCACACAATCTTGGATATTGAAGAGTTCGGGCCGAAGAGGGATGTTCGGTCCGAAGTGGTGTTCGGGCCGAAGTGGGATGTTCGGGCCGAAGTGGTGTTCGGGCCGAAGTGGTGTCGGGCCGAAGTTCGGTGTTCGGGCCGAGGATGATGTTCGGGCCGAGGTTGGAGTTCGGGCCAAGGTTGGAGTTCGGGCCGAGGTTGAAGTTCGGGCCGAGGTTGAAGTTCGGGCCGAAAATGAAGTTCGGGCCGGGAACAGTGAAGAGTTCGGGCCGAACTTGTTCTTGGCAGTGACGAACGAACCAGCTATTTTGGTTACTCGTGGGCGTGAAACGGGCACCCGAGCTGAAAGTTATGAATGTTTTAGTATAGCACCTTTTGTCACACAATCTTGGATATTGAAGAGTTCGGGCCGAAGAGGGATGTTCGGGCCGAAGTGGTGTTCGGGCCGAAGTGGGATGTTCGGGCCGAAGTGGTGTTCGGGCCGAAGTGGTGTTCGGGCCGAAGTTCGGTGTTCGGGCCGAGGATGATGTTCGGACCGAGGGCGGAGTTCGGGCCGAGGTCGGAATTCGGGACGAGGTCGAAGTTCGGGCCGAGGTTGAAGTTCGGGCCAAAAATGAAGTTCGGGCCGGGAACAGTGAAGAGTTCTGGCCGAACTTGTTCTTGGAAGTGACGAACGAACCAGCTATTTTTGTTACTCGTGGGCGTGAAACGGACACCCGAGCTGAAAGTTATGAATGTTTTAGTATAGCACCTTTTGTCACACAATCTTGGATATTGAAGAGTTCGGGCCGAAGACGGATGTTCGGGCCGAAGTGGTGTTCGGGCAGAAGTGGGATGTTCGGGCAGAAGTGGGATGTTCGGGCCGAAGTGGTGTTGGGGCCGAAGCGGTGTTGGGGCCGAAGTTCGGTGTTCGGGCCGAGGATGGAGTTCGGGCCGAGGTTGGAGTTCGGGCCGAGGTCGGAGTTCGGGCCGAGGTTGAAGTTCGGGCCGAGGTTGAAGTTCAGGCCGAAAATGAAGTTCGGGCCGGGAACAGTGAAGAGTTCAGGCCGAACTTGTTCTTGGCATTGACTAACGAACCAGCTATTTTGGTTACTCGTGGGCGTGCAACGGACACCCGAGCTGAAAGTTATGAATGTTTTAGTATAACACCTTTTGTCACACAATCTTGGATATTGAAGAGTTCAGGCCGAAGAGGGATGTTCGGGCCGAAGTGGTGTTCGGGCCGAAGTGGTGTTCGGTCCGAAGTTCGGTGTTCGGGCCGAGGATGATGTTCGGGCCGAGGTTGAAGTTCGGGCCGAGGTCGGAGTTCGGGCCGAGGTTGAAGGTCGGGCCGAGGTTGAAGTTCGGGCCGAAAATGAAGTTCGGGCCGGGAACAGTGAAGAGTTCGGGCCGAACATGTTCTTGGCAGTGACGAACGAACCAGCTATTTTGGTTACTCGTGGGCGTGAAACGGACACCCGAGCTGAAAGTTATGAATGTTTTAGTATAGCACCTTTTGTCACACAATCTTGGATATTGAAGAGTTCGGGCCGAAGAGGGATGTTCGGGCCGAAGTGGTGTTCGGGCCGAAATGGGATGTTCGGGCCGAAGTGGTGTTCGGGCCGAAGTTCGGTGTTCGGGCCGAGGATGATGTTCGGGCCGAGGTTTGAGTTGTGGCCGAGGTCGGAGTTCGGGCCGAGGTTGAAGTTCGGCCCGAGGTTGAAGTTCGGGCCGAAAATGAAGTTCGGGCCGGGAACAGTGAAGAGTTCGGGCCGAACTTGTTCTTGGCAGTGACGAACGAACCAGCTATATTGGTTACTCGTGGGCGTGAAACGAACACCCGAGCTGAAAGTTATGAATGTTTTAGTATAGCACCTTTTGTCACACAATCTTGGATATTGAAGAGTTCGGGCCGAAGAGGGATGTTCAGGACGAAGTGGTGTTCGGGCCGAAGTGGGATGTTCGGGCCGAAGTGGTGTTCGTGCCGAAGTGTTGTTCGGGCCGAAGTTCGGTGTTCGGGCCGAGGATGATGTTCGGGCCGAGGTTGAAGTTCGGGCATTGGTCGGAGTTCGGGCCGAGGTCGGAGTTCGGGCCGAAAATGAAGTTCGGGCCAGGAACAATGAAGAGTTCGGGCGAACTTGTTCTTGGCAGTGACGAACGAACCAGCTATTTTGGTTACTCGTGGACGTGAAACGGACACCCGAGCTGAAAGTTATGAATGTTTTAGTATAGCACCTTTTGTCACACAATCTTGGATATTGAGGAGTTCGGGCCGAAGAGGGATGTTCGGGCTGAAGTGGTGTTCGGGCCGAAGTGGGATGTTCGGGCCGAAGTGGTGTTCGGGCCGAAGTGGTGTTCGGGCCGAAGTTCGGTGTTCGGGCCGAGGATGATGTTCGGGCCGAGGTTGAAGTTCGGGTCGAGGTCGGAGTTCGGGCCGAGGTTGAAGTTCGGGCCGAAAATGAAGTTCGGGCCGGGAACAGTGAAGAGTTCGGGCCGAACTTGTTCTTCGCAGTGACGAACGAACCAACTATTTTGGTTACTCGTGGGCGTGAAATGGACACCCGAGCTGAAAGTTATGAATGTTTTAGTACAGCACCTTTTGTCACACAATCTTGGACATTGAAGAGTTCCGACCGAAGAGGGATGCTCGGGCCAAAGTGGTGTTCGGGCCGAAGTGGGATGTTCGAGCCGAAGTGGTGTTCGGGCCGAGGTGGTGTTCGGGCCGAAGTTCGGTGGTCGGGCCGAGGATGATGTTCGGGTCGAGGTTGAAGTTCGGGCCGAGGTCGGAGTTCGGGCCGAGGTTGAAGTTCGGGCCGAAAATGAAGTTCGGGCCGGGAACAGTGAAGAGTTCGGGCCGAACTTGTTCTTGGCAGTGACGAACGAACCAGCTATTTTGGTTACTCGTGGGCGTGAAACGGACACCCGAGCTGAAAGTTATGAATGTTTTAGTATAACACCTTTTGTCACACAATCTTGGATATTGAAGAGTTCCGGCCGAAGAGGGATGTTCGGGCCGAAGTGGTGTTCGGGCCGAAGTGGGATGTTCGGGCCGAAGTGGTGTTCGGGCCGAAGTGGTGTTCGGGTCGAAGTTCGGTGTTCGGACCGAGGATGATGTTCGGGCCGAGGTTGAAGTTCGGGCCGAGGTCGGAGTTCGGGCCGAGGTTGAAGGTCGGGCCGAAAATGAAGTTCGGGCCGGGAACAGTGAAGAGTTCGGGCCGAACTTGTTCTTGGCAGTGACGAACGAACCAGCTATTTTGGTTACTCGTGGGCGTGAAACGGACACCCGAGCTAAAAGTTATGAATGGTTTAGTATAGCACCTTTTGTGACACAATCTTGGATATTGAAGAGTTCGGGCCGAAGAGGGATGTTCGGGCCGAAGTGGTGTTCGGGCCGAAGTGGGATGTTCGGGCCGAAGTGGTGTTCGTGCCGAAGTGGTGTTCGGGCCGAAGTTCGGTGTTCGGGCCGAGGATGATGTTCGGGCAGAGGTTGAAGTTCGGGTCGAGGTCGGAGTTCGGGCCGAGGTTGAAGTTCGGGCCGAAAATGAAGTTCGGGACGGGAACAGTGAAGAGTTCGGGCCGAACTTGTTCTTGGCAGTGACGAACGAACCAACTATTTTGGTTACTCGTGGGCGTGAAATGGACACCCGAGCTGAAAGTTATGAATGTTTTAGTATAGCACCTTTTGTCACACAATCTTGGACATTGAAGAGTTCCGACCGAAGAGGGATGTTCGGGCCGAAGTGGGATGTTCGAGCCGAAGTGGTGTTCGGGCCGAAGTGGTGTTCGGGCCGAAGTGGTGTTCGGGCCGAAGTTCGGTGGTCGGGCCGAGAATGATGTTCGGGCCGAGGTTGAAGTTCGGGCCGAGGTCGGAGTTCGGGCCGAGGTTGAAGTTCGGGCCGAGGTTGAAGTTCGGGCCGAAAATGAAGTTCGGGCCGGGAACAGTGAAGAGTTCGGTCGAACTTGTTCTTGGCAGTGACGAACGAACCAGCTATTTTGGTTACTCGTGGACGTGAAACGGACACCCGAGCTGAAAGTTATGAATGTTTTAGTATAGCACCTTTTGTCACACAATCTTGGATATTGAAGAGTTCGGGCCGAAGAGGGATGTTCGGGCCGAAGCGGTGTTCGGGCCGAAGTGGGATGTTCGGGCCGAAGTGGTGTTCGGGTCAAAGTTCGGTGTTCAGACCGAGGACGATGTTCGGGCCGAGGTTGGAGTTCGGGCCGAGGTCGGAGTTCGGGCCGAGGTTGAAGTTCGGGCCGAGGATGAAGTTCAGGCCGAAAATGAAGTTCGGGCCGGGAACAGTGAAGAGTTCGGGCCGAACTTGTTCTTGGCAGTGACGAACGAACCAGCTATTTTGGTTCTCTTGGGCGTGAAACGGACACCCGAGCTGAAAGTTATGTATGTTTTAGTATAGCACCTTTTGTCACACCATCTTGGATATTGAAGAGTTCGGGCCGAAGAGGGATGTTCAGGCCGAAGTGGTGTTCGGGCCGAAGTGGGATGTTCGGGCCGAAGTGGTGTTCGTGCCGAAGTGGTGTTCGGGCCGAAGTTCGGTGTTCGGGCCGAGGATGATGTTCGGGCCGAGGTTGAAGTTCGGGCCGAGGTCGGAGTTTGGGCCGAGGTTGAAGTTCGGGCCGAGGTTGAAGTTCGGGCCGAAAATGAAGTTCGGGCCGGGAACAGTGAAGAGTTCGGGCCGAACTTGTTCTTGGCAGTGACGAACGAACCAGCTATTTTGGTTACTCGTGGGCGTGAAACGGACACCCGAGCTGAAAGTTATGAATGTTTTAGTATAGCACCTTTTGTCACACAATCTTGGATATTGAAGAGTTCAGGCCGAAGAGGGATGTTCGGGCCGAAGTGGTGTTCGGGCCGAAGTGGGATGTTCGGGCCGAAGTGGTATTCGGGCCGAAGTTCGGTGTTCGGGCCGAGGATGATGTTCGGGCCGAGGTTGAAGTTCGGGCCGAGGTCGGAGTTCAGGCCGAGGTTGAAGTTCGGGCCGAGGTTGAAGTTCGGGCCGAAGATGAAGTTCGGGCCGGGAACAGTGAATAGTTCGGGCCGAACTTGTTCTTGGCAGTGACGAACGAACCAGCTATTTTGGTTACTCGTGGCGTTAAACGGACACCCGAGCTGAAAGTTATGAATATTTTAGTATAGCACCTTTTGTCACACAATCTTGGATATTGAAGAGTTCGGGCCGAAGAGGCATGTTCGGGCCGAAGTGGTGTTCGGGCCGAAGTGCGATGTTCGGGCCGAAGTGGTGTTCGGGCCGAAGTTCGGTGTTCGGGCCGAGGATGATGTTCGGGCCGAGGTTGAAGTTCGGACCGAGGTCGGAGTTCGGGCCGAGGTTGAAGTTCGGGCCGAAAATGAAGTTCGGGCCGGGAACAGTGAAGAGTTCGGGACGAACTTGTTCTTGGCAGTGACGAACGAACCAGCTATTTTGGTTACTCGTGGACGTGAAACGGACACCCGAGCTGAAAGTTATGAATGTTTTAGTATAGCACCTTTTGTCACACAATCTTGGATATTGAAGAGTTCGGGCCGAAGAGGGATGTTCGGGCCGAAGCGGTGTTCGGGCCGAAGTGGGATGTTCGGGCCGAAGTGGTGTTCGGGTCGAAGTTCGGTGTTCGGGCCGAGGACGATGTTCGGGCCGAGGTTGGAGTTCGGGCCGAGGTCGGAGTTCGGGCCGAGGTTGCAGTTCGGGCCGAGGATGAAGTTCAGGCCGAAAATGAAGTTCGGGCCGGGAACAGTGAAGAGTTCGGGCCGAACTTGTTCTTGGCAGTGACGAACGAACCAGCTATTTTGGTTCTCGTGGGCGTGAAACGGACACTCGAGCTGAAAGTTATGAATGTTTTAGTATAGCACCTTTTGTCACACCATCTTGGATATTGAAGAGTTCGGGCCGAAGAGGGATGTTCAGGCCGAAGTGGTATTCGGGCCGAAGTGGGATGTTCGGGCCGAAGTGGTGTTCGGGCCGAAGTTCGGTGTTCGGGCCGAGGATGATGTTCGGGCCGAGGTTGAAGTTCGGGCCGAGGTCGGAGTTCGGGCCGAGGTTGAAGTTCGGGCCGAGGTTGAAGTTCGGGCCGAAAATGAAGTTCGGGCCGGGAACAGTGAAGAGTTCGGGCCGAACTTGTTCTTGGCAGTGACGAACGAACCAGCTATTTTGGTTACTCGTGGGCGTGAAACGGACACCCGAGCTGAAAGTTATGAATGTTTTAGTATAGCACCTTTTGTCACACAATCTTGGATATTGAAGAGTTCAGGCCGAAGAGGGATGTTCGGGCCGAAGTGGTGTTCGGGCCGAAGTGGGATGTTCGGGCCGAAGTGGTGTTCGGGCCGAAGTTCGGTGTTCGGGCCGAGGATGATGTTCGGGCCGAGGTTGAAGTTCGGGCCGAGGTCGGAGTTCGGGCCTAGGTTGAAGTTCGGGCCGAGGTTGAAGTTCGGGCCGAAGATGAAGTTCGGGCCGGGAACAGTGAAGAGTTCGGGCCGAACTTGTTCTTGGCAGTGACGAACGAACCAGCTATTTTGGTTTCTCGTGGCGTGAAACGGACACCCGAGCTGAAAGTTATGAATGTTTTAGTATAGCACCTTTTGTCACACAATCTTGGATATTGAAGAGTTCGGGCCAAAGAGGGATGTTCGGGCCGAAGTGGTGTTCGGGCCGAAGTGGGATGTTCGGGCCGAAGTGGTGTTCGGGCCGAAGTTCGGTGTTCGGGCCGAGGATGATGTTCGGGCCGAGGTTGAAGTTCGGACCGAGGTCGGAGTTCGGGCCGAGGTTGAAGTTCGGGCCGAAAATGAAGTTCGGGCCGGGAACAGTGAGGAGTTCGGGACGAACTTGTTCTTGGCAGTGACGAAAGAACCAGCTATTTTGGTTACTCGTGGACGTGAAACGGACACCCGAGCTGAAAGTTATGAATGTTTTAGTATAGCACCTTTTGTCACACAATCTTGGATATTGAAGAGTTCGGGCCGAAGAGGGATGTTCGGGCCGAAGTGGTGTTCGGGCCGAAGTGGGATGTTCGGGCCGAAGTGGTGTTCGGGCCGAAGTTCGGTATTCGGGCCGAGGATGATGTTCGGGCCGAGGTTGAAGTTCGGGGCCGAGGTCGGAGTTCGGGCCGAGGTTGAAGTTCGGTCCGAGGTTGAAGTTCGGGCCGGGAACAGTGAAGAGTTCGGGCCGAACTTGTTCTTGGCAGTGACGAACGAACCAGCTATTTTGGTTACTCGTGGGCGTGAAACGGACACCCGAGCTGAAAGTTATGAATGTTTTAGTATAGCACCTTTTGTCACACAATCTTGGATATTGAAGAGTTCGGGCCGAAGAGGGATGTTCGTGCCGAAGTGGTGTTCGGGCCGAAGTGGGATGTTCGGGCCGAAGTGGTGTTCGTGCCGAAGTGGTGTTCGGGCCGAAGTTCAGTGTTCGGGCCGAGGATGATGTTCGGGCCGAGGTTGAAGTTCGGGCCGAAAATGAAGTTCGGGCCGGGAAAAGTGAAGAGTTCGGGCCGAACTTGTTCTTGGCAGTGAGGAACGAACCAGCTATTTTGGTTACTCGTGGGCGTGAAACGGACACCCGAGCTGAAAGTTATGAATGTTTTAGTATAGCACCTTTTGTCACACAATCTTGGATATTGAAGAGTTCAGGCCGAAGAGGGATGTTCGGGCCGAAGTGGTGTTCGGGCTGAAGTGGGATGTTCGGGCCGAAGTGGTGTTCGGGCCGAAGTTCGGTGTTCGGGCCGAGGATGATGTTCGGGCCGAGGTTGAAGTTCGGGCCGAGGTCGGAGTTCGGGCCGAGGTTGAAGTTCGGGCCGAGGTTGAAGTTCGGGCCGAAGATGAAGTTCGGGCCGGGAACAGTGAAGAGTTCGGGCCGAACTTGTTCTTGGCAGTGACGAACGAACCAGCTATTTTGGTTACTCGTGGCGTGAAACGGACACCCGAGCTGAAAGTTATGAATGTTTTAGTATAGCACCTTTTGTCACACAATCTTGGATATTGAAGAGTTCGGGCCGAAGAGGGATGTTCGGGCCGAAGTGGTGTTTTGGCCGAAGTGGGATGTTCGGGCCGAAGTGGTGTTCGGGGCCGAAGTGGTGTTCGGGCCGAAGTTCGGTGTTCGGGCCGAGGATGATGTTCGGGCCGAGGTTGAAGTTTGGGCCGAGGTCGGAGTTCGGGCCGAGGTTGAAGTTCGGGCCGAAAATGAAGTTCGGGCCGGGAACAGTGAAGAGTTCGGGACGAACTTGTTCTTGGCAGTGACGAACGAACCAGCTATTTTGGTTACTCGTGGACGTGAAACGGACACCCGAGCTGAAAGTTATGAATGTTTTAGTATAGCACCTTTTGTCACACAATCTTGGATATTGAAGAGTTCGGGCCGAAGAGGGATGTTCGGGCCGAAGCGGTGTTCGGGCCGAAGTGGGATGTTCGGGCCGAAGTGGTGTTCGGGTCGAAGTTCGGTGTTCGGGCCGAGGACGATGTTCGGGCCGAGGTTGGAGTTCGGGCCGAGGTCGGAGTTCGGGCCGAGGTTGAAGTTCGGGCCGAGGATGAAGTTCAGGCCGAAAATGAAGTTCGGGCCGGGAACAGTGAAGAGTTCGGGCCGAACTTGTTCTTGGCAGTGACGAACGGACCAGCTATTTTGGTTCTCGTGGGCGTGAAACGGACACTCGAGCTGAAAGTTATGAATGTTTTAGTATAGCAACTTTTGTCACACCATCTTGGATATTGAAGAGTTCGGGCCGAAGAGGGATGTTCAGGCCGAAGTGGTGTTCGGGCCGAAGTGGGATGTTCGGGCCGAAGTGGTGTTCGTGCCGAAGTGGTGTTCGGGCCGAAGTTCGGTGTTCGGGCCGAGGATGATGTTCGGGCCGAGGTTGAAGTTCGGGCGGAGGTCGGAGTTCGGGCCGAGGTTGAAGTTCGGGCCGAGGTTGAAGTTCGGGCCGAAAATGAAGTTCGGGCCAGGAACAGTGAAGAGTTCGGGCCGAACTTGTTCTTGGCAGTGACGAACGAACCAGCTATTTTGGTTACTCGTGGGCGTGAAACGGACACCCGAGCTGAAAGTTATGAATGTTTTAGTATAGCACCTTTTGTCACACAATCTTGGATATTGAAGAGTTCAGGCCGAAGAGGGATGTTCGGGCCGAAGTGGTGTTCGGGCCGAAGTGGGATGTTCGGGCCGAAGTGGTGTTCGGGCCGAAGTTCGGTGTTCGGGCCGAGGATGATGTTCGGGCCGAGGTTGAAGTTCGGGCCGAGGTCGGAGTTCGGGCCTAGGTTGAAGTTCGGGCCGAGGTTGAAGTTCGGGCCGAAGATGAAGTTCGGGCCGGGAACAGTGAAGAGTTCGGGCCGAACTTGTTCTTGGCAGTGACGAACGAACCAGCTATTTTGGTTTCTCGTGGCGTGAAACGGACACCCGAGCTGAAAGTTATGAATGTTTTAGTATAGCACCTTTTGTCACACAATCTTGGATATTGAAGAGTTCGGGCCAAAGAGGGATGTTCGGGCCGAAGTGGTGTTCGGGCCGAAGTGGGATATTCGGGCCGAAGTGGTGTTCGGGCCGAAGTTCGGTGTTCGGGCCGAGGATGATGTTCGGGCCGAGGTTGAAGTTCGGACCGAGGTCGGAGTTCGGGCCGAGGTTGAAGTTCGGGCCGAAATGAAGTTCGGGCCGGGAACAGTGAGGAGTTCGGGACGAACTTGTTCTTGGCAGTGACGAACGAACCAGCTATTTTGGTTTCTCGTGGACGTGAAACGGACACCCGAGCTGAAAGTTATGAATGTTTTAGTATAGCACCTTTTGTCACACAATCTTGGATATTGAAGAGTTCGGGCCGAAGAGGGATGTTCGGGCCGAAGTGGTGTTCGGGCCGAAGTGGGATGTTCGGGCCGAAGTGGTGTTCGGGCCGAAATTCGGTATTCGGGCCGAGGATGATGTTCGGGCCGAGGTTGAAGTTCGGGGCCGAGGTCGGAGTTCGGGCCGAGGTTGAAGTTCGGTCCGAGGTTGAAGTTCGGGCCGGGAACAGTGAAGAGTTCGGGCCGAACTTGTTCTTGGCAGTGACGAACGAACCAGCTATTTTGGTTACTCGTGGGCGTGAAACGGACACCCGAGCTGAAAGTTATGAATGTTTTAGTATAGCACCTTTTGTCACACAATCTTGGATATTGAAGAGTTCGGGCTGAAGAGGGATGTTCGTGCCGAAGTGGTGTTCGGGCCGAAGTGGGATGTTCGGGCCGAAGTGGTGTTCGTGCCGAAGTGGTGTTCGGGCCGAAGTTCAGTGTTCGGCCGAGGATGATGTTCGGGCCGAGGTTGAAGTTCGGGCCGAAAATGAAGTTCGGGCCGGGAACAGTGAAGAGTTCGGGCCGAACTTGTTCTTGGCAGTGAGGAACGAACCAGCTATTTTGGTTACTCGTGGGCGTGAAACGGACACCCGAGCTGAAAGTTATGAATGTTTTAGTATAGCACCTTTTGTCACACAATCTTGGATATTGAAGAGTTCAGGCCGAAGAGGGATGTTCGGGCCGAAGTGGTGTTCGGGCTGAAGTGGGATGTTCGGGCCGAAGTGGTGTTCGGGCCGAAGTTCGGTGTTCGGGCCGAGGATGATGTTCGGGCCGAGGTTGAAGTTCGGGCCGAGGTCGGAGTTCGGGCCGAGGTTGAAGTTCGGGCCGAGGTTGAAGTTCGGGCCGAAGATGAAGTTCGGGCCGGGAACAGTGAAGAGTTCGGGCCGAACTTGTTCTTGGCAGTGACGAACGAACCAGCTATTTTGGTTACTCGTGGCGTGAAACGGACACCCGAGCTGAAAGTTATGAATGTTTTAGTATAGCACCTTTTGTCACACAATCTTGGATATTGAATAGTTCGGGCCGAAGAGGGATGTTCGGGCCGAAGTGGTGTTTTGGCCGAAGTGGGATGTTCGGGCCGAAGTGGTGTTCGGGGCCGAAGTGGTGTTCGGGCCGTAGTTCGGTGTTCGGGCCGAGGATGATGTTCGGGCCGAGGTTGAAGTTTGGGCCGAGGTCGGAGTTCGGGCCGAGGTTGAAGTTCGGGCCGAAAATGAAGTTCGGGCCGGGAACAGTGAAGAGTTCGGGACGAACTTGTTCTTGGCAGTGACGAACGAACCAGCTATTTTGGTTACTCGTGGACGTGAAACGGACACCCGAGCTGAAAGTTATGAATGTTTTAGTATAGCACCTTTTGTCACACAATCTTGGATATTGAAGAGTTCGGGCCGAAGAGGGATGTTCGGGCCGAAGCGGTGTTCGGGCCGAAGTGGGATGTTCGGGCCGAAGTGGTGTTCGGGTCGAAGTTCGGTGTTCGGGCCGAGGACGATGTTCGGGCCGAGGTTGGAGTTCGGGCCGAGGTCGGAGTTCGGGCCGAGGTTGAAGTTCGGGCCGAGGATGAAGTTCAGGCCGAAAATGAAGTTCGGGCCGGGAACAGTGAAGAGTTCGGGCCGAACTTGTTCTTGGCAGTGACGAACGAACCAGCTATTTTGGTTCTCGTGGGCGTGAAACGGACACTCGAGCTGAAAGTTATGAATGTTTTAGTATAGCACCTTTTGTCACACCATCTTGGATATTGAAGAGTTCGGGCCGAAGAGGGATGTTCAGGCCGAAGTGGTGTTCGGGCCGAAGTGGGATGTTCGGGCCGAAGTGGTGTTCGTGCCGAAGTGGTGTTCGGGCCGAAGTTCGGTGTTCGGGCCGAGGATGATGTTCGGGCCGAGGTTGAAGTTCGGGCCGAGGTTGGAGTTCGGGCCGAGGTTGAAGTTCGGGCCGAGGTTGAAGTTCGGGCCGAAAATGAAGTTCGGGCCGGGAACAGTGAAGAGTTACTCGTGGACGTGAAACGGACACCCGAGCTGAAAGTTATGAATGTTTTAGTATAGCACCTTTTGTCACACAATCTTGGATATTGAAGAGTTCGGGCCGAAGAGGGATGTTCGGGCCGAAGCGGTGTTCGGGCCGAAGTGGGATGTTCGGGCCGAAGTGGTGTTCGTGTCGAAGTTCGATGTTCGGGCCGAGGACGATGTTCGGGCCGAGGTTGGAGTTCGGGCCGAGGTCGGAGTTCGGGCCGAGGTTGAAGTTCGGGCCGAGGATGAAGTTCAGGCCGAAAATGAAGTTCGGGCCGGGAACAGTGAAGAGTTCGGGCCGAACTTGTTCTTGGCAGTGACGAACGAACCAGCTATTTTGGTTCTCGTGGGCGTGAAATGGACACTCGAGCTGAAAGTTATGAATGTTTTAGTAAAGCACCTTTTGTCACACCATCTTGGATATTGAAGAGTTCGGGCCGAAGAGGGATGTTCAGGCCGAAGTGGTGTTCGGGCCGAAGTGGGATGTTCGGGCCGAAGTGGTGTTCGTGCCGAAGTGGTGTTCGGGCCGAAGTTCGGTGTTCGGGCCGAGGATGATGTTCGGGTCGAGGTTGAAGTTCGGGCCGAGGTCGGAGTTCGGGCCGAGGTTGAAGTTCGGGCCGAGGTTGAAGTTCGGGCCGAAAATGAAGTTCGGGCCGGGAACAGTGAAGAGTTCGGGCCGAACTTGTTCTTGGCAGTGACGAACGAACCAGCTATTTTGGTTACTCGTGGGCGTGAAACGGACACCCGAGCTGAAAGTTTTGAATGGTTTAGTATAGCACCTTTTGTCACACAATCTTGGATATTGAAGAGTTCAGGCCGAAGAGGGATGTTCGGGCCGAAGTGGTGTTCGGGCCGAAGTTCGGTGTTCGGGCCGAGGATGATGTTCGGGCAGAGGTTGAAGTTCGGGCCGAGGTCGGAGTTCGGGCCGAGGTCGAAGTTCGGGCCGAGGTTGAAGTTCGAGCCGAAAATGAAGTTCGGGCCGGGAACAGTGAAGAGTTCGGGCGAACTTGTTCTTGGCAGTGACGAACGAACCAGCTATTTTGGTTACTCGTGGACGTGAAACGGACACCCGAGCTGAAAGTTATGAATGTTTTAGTATAGCACCATTTGTCACATAATCTTGGATATTGAGGAGTTCGGGCCGAAGAGGGATGTTCGGGCCGAAGTGGTGTTCGGGCCGAAGTGGGATGTTCGGGCCGAAGTGGTGTTCGGGCCGAAGTGGTGTTCGGGCCGAAGTTCGGTGTTCGGGCCGAGGATGATGTTCGGGCCGAGGTTGAAGTTCGGGTCGAGGTCGGAGTTCGGGCCGAGGTTGAAGTTCGGGCCGAAAATGAAGTTCGGGACGGGAACAGTGAAGAGTTCGGGCCGAACTTGTTCTTGGCAGTGACGAACGAACCAACTATTTTGGTTACTCGTGGGCGTGAAATGGACACCCGAGCTGAAAGTTATGAATGTTTTAGTATAGCACCTTTTGTCACACAATCTTGGACATTGAAGAGTTCCGACCGAAGAGGGATGTTCGGGCCGAAGTGGTGTTCGGGCCGAAGTGGGATGTTCGAGCCGAAGTGGTGTTCGGGCCGAAGTGGTGTTCGGGCCGAGGATCGGTGGTCGGGCCGAGGATGATGTTTGGGCCGAGGTTGAAGTTCGGGCCGAGGTCGGAGTTCGGGCCGAGGTTGAAGTTCGGGCCGAGGTTGAAGTTCGGGCCGAGGTTGAAGTTCGGGCCGGGAACAGTGAAGAGTTCGGGCGAACTTGTTCTTGGCAGTGACGAACGTACCAGCTATTTTGGTTACTCGTGGACGTGAAACGGACACCCGAGCTGAAAGTTATGAATGTTTTAGTATAGCACCTTTTGTCACACAATCTTGGATATTGAAGAGTTCGGGCCGAAGAGGGATGTTCGGGCCGAAGCGGTGTTCGGGCCGAAGTGGGATGTTCGGGCCGAAGTGGTGTTCGGGTCAAAGTTCGGTGTTCGGGCCGAGGACGATGTTCGGGCCGAGGTTGGAGTTCAGGCCGAGGTCGGTGTTCGGGCCGAGGTTGAAGTTCGGGCCGAGGATGAAGTTCAGGCCGAAAATGAAGTTCGGGCCGGGAACAGTGAAGAGTTCGGGCCGAACTTGTTCTTGGCAGTGACGAACGAACCAGCTATTTTGGTTCTCTTGGGCGTGAAACGGACACCCGAGCTGAAAGTTATGAATGTTTTAGTATAGCACCTTTTGTTACACCATCTTGGATATTGAAGAGTTCGGGCCGAAGAGGGATGTTAAGGCCGAAGTGGTGTTCGGGCCGAAGTGGGATGTTCGGGCCGAAGTGGTGTTCGTTCCGAAGTGGTGTTCGGGCCGAAGTTCGGTGTTCGGGCCGAGGATGATGTTCGGGCCGAGGTTGAAGTTCGGGCCGAGGTCGGAGTTTGGGCCGAGGTTGAAGTTCGGGCCGAGGTTGAAGTTCGGGCCGAAAATGAAGTTCGGGCCGGGAACAGTGAAGAGTTCGGGCCGAACTTGTTCTTGGCAGTGACGAACGAACCAGCTATTTTGGTTACTCGTGGGCGTGAAACGGACACCCGAGCTGAAAGTTATGAATGTTTTAGTATAGCACCTTTTGTCACACAATCTTGGATATTGAAGAGTTCAGGCCGAAGTGGGATGTTCGGGCCGAAGTGGTGTTCGGGCCGAAGTGGTGTCGGGCCGAAGTTCGGTGTTCGGGCCGAGGATGATGTTCGGGCCGAGGTTGGAGTTCGGGCCAAGGTTGGAGTTCGGGCCGAGGTTGAAGTTCGGGCCGAGGTTGAAGTTCGGGCCGAAAATGAAGTTCGGGCCGGGAACAGTGAAGAGTTCGGGCCGAACTTGTTCTTGGCAGTGACGAACGAACCAGCTATTTTGGTTCTCGTGGGCGTGAAACGGACACTCGAGCTGAAAGTTATGAATGTTTTAGTATAGCACCTTTTGTCACACCATCTTGGATATTGAAGAGTTCGGGCCGAAGAGGGATGTTCAGGCCGAAGTGGTGTTCGGGCCGAAGTGGGATGTTCGGGCCGAAGTGGTGTTCGTGCCGAAGTGGTGTTCGGGCCGAAGTTCAGTGTTCGGGCCGAGGATGATGTTCGGGCCGAGGTTGAAGTTCGGGCCGAGGTCGGAGTTCGGGCCGAGGTTGAAGTTCGGGCCGAGGTTGAAGTTCGGGCCGAAAATGAAGTTCGGGCCGGGAACAGTGAAGAGTTCGGGCCGAACTTGTTCTTGGCAGTGACGAACGAACCAGCTATTTTGGTTACTCGTGGGCGTGAAACGGACACCCGAGCTGAAAGTTATGAATGTTTTAGTATAGCACCTTTTGTCACACAATCTTGGATATTGAAGAGTTCAGGCCGAAGAGGGATGTTCGGGCCGAAGTGGTGTTCGGGCCGAAGTGGGATGTTCGGGCCGAAGTGGTGTTCGGGCCGAAGTTCGGTGTTCGGGCCGAGGATGATGTTCGGGCCGAGGTTGAAGTTCAGACCGAGGTCGGAGTTCGGGCCGAGGTTGAAGTTCGGGCCGAAAATGAAGTTCGGGCCGGGAACAGTGAGGAGTTCGGGACGAACTTGTTCTTGGCAGTGACGAACGAACCAGCTATTTTGGTTACTCGTGGACGTGAAACGGACACCCGAGCTGAAAGTTATGAATGTTTTAGTATAGCACCTTTTGTCACACAATCTTGGATATTGAAGAGTTTGGGCCGAAGAGGGATGTTCGGGCCGAAGTGGTGTTCGGGCCGAAGTGGGATGTTCGGGCCGAAGTGGTGTTCGGGCCGAAGTTCGGTATTCGGGCCGAGGATGATGTTCGGGCCGAGGTTGAAGTTCGGGCCGAGGTCGGAGTTCGGGCCGAGGTTGAAGTTCGGTCCGAGGTTGAAGTTCGGGCCGGGAACAGTGAAGAGTTCGGGCCGAACTTGTTCTTGGCAGTGATGAACGAACCAGCTATTTTGGTTACTCGTGGGCGTGAAACGGACACCCGAGCTGAAAGTTATGAATGTTTTAGTATAGCACCTTTTGTCACACAATCTTGGATATTGAAGAGTTCGGGCCGAAGAGGGATGTTCGTGCCGAAGTGGTGTTCGGGCCGAAGTGGGATGTTCGGGCCGAAGTGGTGTTCGTGCCGAAGTGGTGTTCGGGCCGAAGTTCAGTGTTCGGGCCGAGGATGATGTTCGGGCCGAGGTTGAAGTTCGGGCCGAAAATGAAGTTCGGGCCGGGAACAGTGAAGAGTTCGGGCCGAACTTGTTCTTGGCAGTGACGAACGAACCAGCTATTTTGGTTACTCGTGGGCGTGAAACGGACACCCGAGCTGAAAGTTATGAATGTTTTAGTATAGCACCTTTTGTCACACAATCTTGGATATTGAAGAGTTCAGGCCGAAGAGGGATGTTCGGGCCGAAGTGGTGTTCGGGCTGAAGTGGGATGTTCGGGCCGAAGTGGTGTTCGGGCCGAAGTTCGGTGTTCGGGCCGAGGATGATGTTCGGGCCGAGGTTGAAGTTCGGGCCGAGGTCGGAGTTAGGGCCGAGGTTGAAGTTCGGGCCGAGGTTGAAGTTCGGGCCGAAGATGAAGTTCGGGCCGGGAACAGTGAAGAGTTCGGGCCGAACTTGTTCTTGGCAGTGACGAACGAACCAACTATTTTGGTTACTCGTGGCGTGAAACGGACACCCGAGCTGAAAGTTATGAATGTTTTAGTATAGCACCTTTTGTCACACAATCTTGGATATTGAAGAGTTCGGGCCGAAGAGGGATGTTCGGGCCGAAGTGGTGTTTTGGCCGAAGTGGGATGTTCGGGCCGAAGTGGTGTTCGGGGCCGAAGTGGTGTTCGGGCCGAAGTTCGGTGTTCGGGCCGAGGAGGATGTTCGGGCCGAGGTTGAAGTTTGGGCCGAGGTCGGAGTTCGGGCCGAGGTTGAAGTTCGGGCCGAAAATGAAGTTCGTGCCGGGAACAGTGAAGAGTTCGGGACGAACTTGTTCTTGGCAGTGACGAACGAACCAGCTATTTTGGTTACTCGTGGACGTGAAACGGACACCCGAGCTGAAAGTTATGAATGTTTTAGTATAGCACCTTTTGTCACACAATCTTGGATATTGAAGAGTTCGGGCCGAAGAGGGATGTTCGGGCCGAAGCGGTGTTCGGGCCGAAGTGGGATGTTCGGGCCGAAGTGGTGTTCGGGTCGAAGTTCGGTGTTCGGGCCGAGGACGATGTTCGGGCCGAGGTTGGAGTTCGGGCCGAGGTCGGAGTTCGGGCCGAGGTTGAAGTTCGGGCCGAGGATGAAGTTCAGGCCGAAAATGAAGTTCGGGCCGGGAACAGTGAAGAGTTCGGGACGAACTTGTTCTTGGCAGTGACGAACGAACCAGCTATTTTGGTTACTCGTGGACGTGAAACGGACACCCGAGCTGAAAGTTATGAATGTTTTAGTATAGCACCTTTTGTCACACAATCTTGGATATTGAAGAGTTCGGGCCGAAGAGGGATGTTCGGGCCGAAGCGGTGTTCGGGCCGAAGTGGGATGTTCGGGCCGAAGTGGTGTTCGGGTCGAAGTTCGGTGTTCGGGCCGAGGACGATGTTCGGGCCGAGGTTGGAGTTCGGGCCGAGGTCGGAGTTCGGGCCGAGGTTGAAGTTCGGGCCGAGGATGAAGTTCAGGCCGAAAATGAAGTTCGGGCCGGGAACAGTGAAGAGTTCGGGCCGAACTTGTTCTTGGCAGTGACGAACGAACCAGCTATTTTGGTTCTCGTGGGCGTGAAATGGACACTCGAGCTGAAAGTTATGAATGTTTTAGTAAAGCACCTTTTGTCACACCATCTTGGATATTGAAGAGTTCGGGCCGAAGAGGGATGTTCAGGCCGAAGTGGTGTTCGGGCCGAAGTGGGATGTTCGGGCCGAAGTGGTGTTCGTGCCGAAGTGGTGTTCTGGCCGAAGTTCGGTGTTCGGGCCGAGGATGATGTTCGGGCCGAGGTTGAAGTTCGGGCCGAGGTCGGAGTTCGGGCCGAGGTTGAAGTTCGGGCCGAGGTTGAAGTTCGGGCCGAAAATGAAGTTCGGGCCGGGAACAGTGAAGAGTTCGGGCCGAACTTGTTCTTGGCAGTGACGAACGAACCAGCTATTTTGGTTACTCGTGGGCGTGAAACGGACACCCGAGCTGAAAGTTATGAATGTTTTAGTATAGCACCTTTTGTCACACAATCTTGGATATTGAAGAGTTCAGGCCGAAGAGGGATGTTCGGGCCGAAGTGGTGTTCGGGCCGAAGTGGGATGTTCGGGCCGAAGTGGTGTTCGGGCCGAAGTTCGGTGTTCGGGCCGAGGATGATGTTCGGGCCGAGGTTGAAGTTCGGGCCGAGGTCGGAGTTAGGGCCGAGGTTGAAGTTCGGGCCGAGGTTGAAGTTCGGGCCGAAGATGAAGTTCGGGCCGGGAACAGTGAAGAGTTCGGGCCGAACTTGTTCTTGGCAGTGACGAACGAACCAACTATTTTGGTTACTCGTGGCGTGAAACGGACACCCGAGCTGAAAGTTATGAATGTTTTAGTATAGCACCTTTTGTCACACAATCTTGGATATTGAAGAGTTCGGGCCAAAGAGGGATGTTCGGGCCGAAGTGGTGTTCGGGCCAAAGTGGGATGTTCGGGCCGAAGTGGTGTTCGGGCCGAAGTTCGGTGTTCGGGCCGAGGATGATGTTCGGGCCGAGGTTGAAGTTCAGACCGAGGTCGGAGTTCGGGCCGAGGTTGAAGTTCGGGCCGAAAATGAAGTTCGGGCCGGGAACAGTGAGGAGTTCGGGACGAACTTGTTCTTGGCAGTGACGAACGAACCAGCTATTTTGGTTACTCGTGGACGTGAAACGGACACCCGAGCTGAAAGTTATGTATGTTTTAGTATAGCACCTTTTGTCACACAATCTTGGATATTGAAGAGTTCGGGCCGAAGAGGGATGTTCGGGCCGAAGTGGTGTTCGGGCCGAAGTGGGATGTTCGGGCCGAAGTGGTGTTCGGGCCGAAGTTCGGTATTCGGGCCGAGGATGATGTTCGGGCCGAGGTTGAAGTTCGGGCCGAGGTCGGAGTTCGGGCCGAGGTTGAAGTTCGGTCCGAGGTTGAAGTTCGGGCCGGGAACAGTGAAGAGTTCGGGCCGAACTTGTTCTTGGCAGTGATGAACGAACCAGCTATTTTGGTTACTCGTGGGCGTGAAACGGACACCCGAGCTGAAAGTTATGAATGTTTTAGTATAGCACCTTTTGTCACACAATCTTGGATATTGAAGAGTTCGGGCCGAAGAGGGATGTTCGTGCCGAAGTGGTGTTCGGGCCGAAGTGGGATGTTCGGGCCGAAGTGGTGTTCGTGCCGAAGTGGTGTTCGGGCCGAAGTTCAGTGTTCGGGCCGAGGATGATGTTCGGGCCGAGGTTGAAGTTCGGGCCGAAAATGAAGTTCGGGCCGGGAACAGTGAAGAGTTCGGGCCGAACTTGTTCTTGGCAGTGACGAACGAACCAGCTATTTTGGTTACTCGTGGGCGTGAAACGGACACCCGAGCTGAAAGTTATGAATGTTTTAGTATAGCACCTTTTGTCACACAATCTTGGATATTGAAGAGTTCAGGCCGAAGAGGGATGTTCGGGCCGAAGTGGTGTTCGGGCTGAAGTGGGATGTTCGGGCCGAAGTGGTGTTCGGGCCGAAGTTTGGTGTTCGGGCCGAGGATGATGTTCGGGCCGAGGTTGAAGTTCGGGCCGAGGTCGGAGTTAGGGCCGAGGTTGAAGTTCGGGCCGAGGTTGAAGTTCGGGCCGAAGATGAAGTTCGGGCCGGGAACAGTGAAGAGTTCGGGCCGAACTTGTTCTTGGCAGTGACGAACGAACCAACTATTTTGGTTACTCGTGGCGTGAAACGGACACCCGAGCTGAAAGTTATGAATGTTTTAGTATAGCACCTTTTGTCACACAATCTTGGATATTGAAGAGTTCGGGCCGAAGAGGGATGTTCGGGCCGAAGTGGTGTTTTGGCCGAAGTGGGATGTTCGGGCCGAAGTGGTGTTCGGGGCCGAAGTGGTGTTCGGGCCGAAGTTCGGTGTTCGGGCCGAGGATGATGTTCGGGCCGAGGTTGAAGTTTGGGCCGAGGTCGGAGTTCGGGCCGAGGTTGAAGTTCGGGCCGAAAATGAAGTTCGGGCCGGGAACAGTGAAGAGTTCGGGACGAACTTGTTCTTGGCAGTGACGAACGAACCAGCTATTTTGGTTACTCGTGGACGTGAAACGGACACCCGAGCTGAAAGTTATGAATGTTTTAGTATAGCACCTTTTGTCACACAATCTTGGATATTGAAGAGTTCGGGCCGAAGAGGGATGTTCGGGCCGAAGCAGTGTTCGGGCCGAAGTGGGATGTTCGGGCCGAAGTGGTGTTCGGGTCGAAGTTCGGTGTTCGGGCCGAGGACGATGTTCGGGCCGAGGTTGGAGTTCGGGCCGAGGTCGGAGTTCGGGCCGAGGTTGAAGTTCGGGCCGAGGATGAAGTTCAGGCCGAAAATGAAGTTCGGGCCGGGAACAGTGAAGAGTTCGGGACGAACTTGTTCTTGGCAGTGACGAACGAACCAGCTATTTTGGTTACTCGTGGACGTGAAACGGACACCCGAGCTGAAAGTTATGAATGTTTTAGTATAGCACCTTTTGTCACACAATCTTGGATATTGAAGAGTTCGGGCCGAAGAGGGATGTTCGGGCCGAAGCGGTGTTCGGGCCGAAGTGGGATGTTCGGGCCGAAGTGGTGTTCGGGTCGAAGTTCGGTGTTCGGGCCGAGGACGATGTTCGGGCCGAGGTTGGAGTTCGGGCCGAGGTCGGAGTTCGGGCCGAGGTTGAAGTTCGGGCCGAGGATGAAGTTCAGGCCGAAAATGAAGTTCGGGCCGGGAACAGTGAAGAGTTCGGGCCGAACTTGTTCTTGGCAGTGACGAACGAACCAGCTATTTTGGTTCTCGTGGGCGTGAAATGGACACTCGAGCTGAAAGTTATGAATGTTTTAGTAAAGCACCTTTTGTCACACCATCTTGGATATTGAAGAGTTCGGGCCGAAGAGGGATGTTCAGGCCGAAGTGGTGTTCGGGCCGAAGTGGGATGTTCGGGCCGAAGTGGTGTTCGTGCCGAAGTGGTGTTCTGGCCGAAGTTCGGTGTTCGGGCCGAGGATGATGTTCGGGCCGAGGTTGAAGTTCGGGCCGAGGTCGGAGTTCGGGCCGAGGTTGAAGTTCGGGCCGAGGTTGAAGTTCGGGCCGAAAATGAAGTTCGGGCCGGGAACAGTGAAGAGTTCGGGCCGAACTTGTTCTTGGCAGTGACGAACGAACCAGCTATTTTGGTTACTCGTGGGCGTGAAACGGACACCCGAGCTGAAAGTTATGAATGTTTTAGTATAGCACCTTTTGTCACACAATCTTGGATATTGAAGAGTTCAGGCCGTAGAGGGATGTTCGGGCCGAAGTGGTGTTCGGGCCGAAGTGGGATGTTCGGGCCGAAGTGGTGTTCGGGCCGAAGTTCGGTGTTCGGGCCGAGGATGATGTTCGGGCCGAGGTTGAAGTTCGGGCCGAGGTCGGAGTTAGGGCCGAGGTTGAAGTTCGGGCCGAGGTTGAAGTTCGGGCCGAAGATGAAGTTCGGGCCGGGAACAGTGAAGAGTTCGGGCCGAACTTGTTCTTGGCAGTGACGAACGAACCAACTATTTTGGTTACTCGTGGCGTGAAACGGACACCCGAGCTGAAAGTTATGAATGTTTTAGTATAGCACCTTTTGTCACACAATCTTGGATATTGAAGAGTTCGGGCCGAAGAGGGATGTTCGGGCCGAAGTGGTGTTTTGGCCGAAGTGGGATGTTCGGGCCGAAGTGGTGTTCGGGGCCGAAGTGGTGTTCGGGCCGAAGTTCGGTGTTCGGGCCGAGGATGATGTTCGGGCCGAGGTTGAAGTTTGGGTCGAGGTCGGAGTTCGGGCCGAGGTTGAAGTTCGGGCCGAAAATGAAGTTCGGGCCGGGATCAGTGAAGAGTTCGGGACGAACTTGTTCTTGGCAGTGACGAACGAACCAGCTATTTTGGTTACTCGTGGACGTGAAACGGACACCCGAGCTGAAAGTTATGAATGTTTTAGTATAGCACCTTTTGTCACACAATCTTGGATATTGAAGAGTTCGGGCCGAAGAGGGATGTTCGGGCCGAAGCGGTGTTCGGGCCGAAGTGGGATGTTCGGGCCGAAGTGGTGTTCGGGTCGAAGTTCGGTGTTCGGGCCGAGGACGATGTTCGGGCCGAGGTTGGAGTTCGGGCCGAGGTCGGAGTTCGGGCCGAGGTTGAAGTTCGGGCCGAGGATGAAGTTCAGGCCGAAAATGAAGTTCGGGCCGGGAACAGTGAAGAGTTCGGGACGAACTTGTTCTTGGCAGTGACGAACGAACCAGCTATTTTGGTTACTCGTGGACGTGAAACGGACACCCGAGCTGAAAGTTATGAATGTTTTAGTATAGCACCTTTTGTCACACAATCTTGGATATTGAAGAGTTCGGGCCGAAGAGGGATGTTCGGGCCGAAGCGGTGTTCGGGCCGAAGTGGGATGTTCGGGCCGAAGTGGTGTTCGGGTCGAAGTTCGGTGTTCGGGCCGAGGACGATGTTCGGGCCGAGGTTGGAGTTCGGGCCGAGGTCGGAGTTCGGGCCGAGGTTGTAGTTCGGGCCGAGGATGAAGTTCAGGCCGAAAATGAAGTTCGGGCCGGGAACAGTGAAGAGTTCGGGCCGAACTTGTTCTTGGCAGTGACGAACGAACCAGCTATTTTGGTTCTCGTGGGCGTGAAATGGACACTCGAGCTGAAAGTTATGAATGTTTTAGTAAAGCACCTTTTGTCACACCATCTTGGATATTGAAGAGTTCGGGCCGAAGAGGGATGTTCAGGCCGAAGTGGTGTTCGGGCCGAAGTGGGATGTTCGGGCCGAAGTAGTGTTCGTGCCGAAGTGGTGTTCGGGCCGAAGTTCGGTGTTCGGGCCGAGGATGATGTTCGGGCCGAGGTTGAAGTTCGGGCCGAGGTCGGAGTTCGGGCCGAGGTTGAAGTTCGGGCCGAGGTTGAAGTTCGGGCCGAAAATGAAGTTCGGGCCGGGAACAGTGAAGAGTTCGGGCCGAACTTGTTCTTGGCAGTGACGAACGAACCAGCTATTTTGGTTACTCGTGGGCGTGAAACGGACACCCGAGCTGAAAGTTATGAATGTTTTAGTATAGCACCTTTTGTCACACAATCTTGGATATTGAAGAGTTCAGGCCGAAGAGGGATGTTCGGGCCGAAGTGGTGTTCGGGCCGAAGTTCGGTGTTCGGGCCGAGGATGATGTTCGGGCCGAGGTTGAAGTTCGGGCCGAGGTCGGAGTTCGGGCCTAGGTTGAAGTTCGGGCCGAGGTAGTTCGGGCCGAGGTTGAAGTTCGGGCCGAAGATGAAGTTCGGGCCGGGAACAGTGAAGAGTTCGGGCCGAACTTGTTCTTGGCAGTGACGAACGAACCAGCTATTTTGGTTACTCGTGGCGTGAAACGGACACCCGAGCTGAAAGTTATGAATGTTTTAGTATAGCACCTTTTGTCACACAATCTTGGATATTGAAGAGTTCGGGCCAAAGAGGGATGTTCGGGCCGAAGTGGTGTTCGGGCCAAAGTGGGATGTTCGGGCCGAAGTGGTGTTCGGGCCGAAGTTCGGTGTTCGGGCCGAGGATGATGTTCGGGCCGAGGTTGAAGTTCGGACCGAGGTCGGAGTTCGGGCCGAGGTTGAAGTTCGGGCCGAAAATGAAGTTCGGGCCGGGAACAGTGAGGAGTTCGGGACGAACTTGTTCTTGGCAGTGACGAACGAACCAGCTATTTTGGTTACTCGTGGACGTGAAACGGACACCCGAGCTGAAAGTTATGAATGTTTTAGTATAGCACCTTTTGTCACACAATCTTGGATATTGAAGAGTTCGGGCCGAAGAGGGATGTTCGGGCCGAAGTGGTGTTCGGGCCGAAGTGGGATGTTCGGGCCGAAGTGGTGTTCGTGCCGAAGTGGTGTTCGGGCCGAAGTTCAGTGTTCGGGCCGAGGATGATGTTCGGGCCGAGGTTGAAGTTCGGGCCGAAAATGAAGTTCGGGCCGGGAACAGTGAAGAGTTCGGGCCGAACTTGTTCTTGGCAGTGACGAACGAACCAGCTATTTTGGTTACTCGTGGGCGTGAAACGGACACCCGAGCTGAAAGTTATGAATGTTTTAGTATAGCACCTTTTGTCACACAATCTTGGATATTGAAGAGGTCAGGCCGAAGAGGGATGTTCGTGCCGAAGTGGTGTTCGGGCCGAAGTGGGATGTTCGGGCCGAAGTGGTGTTCGTGCCGAAGTGGTGTTCGGGCCGAAGTTCAGTGTTCGGGCCGAGGATGATGTTCGGGCCGAGGTTGAAGTTCGGGCCGAAAATGAAGTTCGGGCCGGGAACAGTGAAGAGTTCGGGCCGAACTTGTTCTTGGCAGTGACGAACGAACCAGCTATTTTGGTTACTCGTGGGCGTGAAACGGACACCCGAGCTGAAAGTTATGAATGTTTTAGTATAGCACCTTTTGTCACACAATCTTGGATATTGAAGAGTTCAGGCCGAAGAGGGATGTTCGGGCCGAAGTGGTGTTCGGGCTTAAGTGGGATGTTCGGGCCGAAGTGGTGTTCGGGCCGAAGTTCGGTGTTCGGGCCGAGGATGATGTTCGGGCCGAGGTTGAAGTTCGGGCCGAGGTCGGAGTTCGGGCCGAGGTTGAAGTTCGGGCCGAGGTTGAAGTTCGGGCCAAAGATGATGTTCGGGCCGGGAACAGTGAAGAGTTCGGGCCGAACTTGTTCTTGGCAGTGACGAACGAACCAGCTATTTTGGTTACTCGTGGCGTGAAACGGACACCCGAGCTGAAAGTTATGAATGTTTTAGTATAGCACCTTTTGTCACACAATCTTGGATATTGAAGAGTTCGGGCCGAAGAGGGATGTTCGGGCCGAAGTGGTGTTTTGGCCGAAGTGGGATGTTCGGGCCGAAGTGGTGTTCGGGGCCGAAGTGGTGTTCGGGCCGAAGTTCGGTGTTCGGGCCGAGGATGATGTTCGGGCCGAGGTTGAAGTTTGGGCCGAGGTCGGAGTTCGGGCCGAGGTTGAAGTTCGGGCCGAAAATGAAGTTCGGGCCGGGAACAGTGAAGAGTTCGGGACGAACTTGTTCTTGGCAGTGACGAACGAACCAGCTATTTTGGTTACTCGTGGACGTGAAACGGACACCCGAGCTGAAAGTTATGAATGTTTTAGTATAGCACCTTTTGTCACACAATCTTGGATATTGAAGAGTTCGGGCCGAAGACGGATGTTCGGGCCGAAGCGGTGTTCGGGCCGAAGTGGGATGTTCGGGCCGAAGTGGTGTTCGGGTCGAAGTTCGGTGTTCGGGCCGAGGACGATGTTCGGGCCGAGGTTGGAGTTCGGGCCGAGGTCGGAGTTCGGGCCGAGGTTGACGTTCGGGCCGAGGATGAAGTTCAGGCCGAAAATGAAGTTCGGGCCGGGAACAGTGAAGAGTTCGGGACGAACTTGTTCTTGGCAGTGACGAACGAACCAGCTATTTTGGTTACTCGTGGACGTGAAACGGACACCCGAGCTGAAAGTTATGAATGTTTTAGTATAGCACCTTTTGTCACACAATCTTGGATATTGAAGAGTTCGGGCCGAAGAGGGATGTTCGGGCCGAAGCGGTGTTCGGGCCGAAGTGGGATGTTCGGGCCGAAGTGGTGTTCGGGTCGAAGTTCGGTGTTCGGGCCGAGAACGATGTTCGGGCCGAGGTTGGAGTTCGGGCCGAGGTCGGAGTTCGGGCCGAGGTTGAAGTTCGGGCCGAGGATGAAGTTCAGGCCGAAAATGAAGTTCGGGCCGGGAACAGTGAAGAGTTCGGGCCGAACTTGTTCTTGGCAGTGACGAACGAACCAGCTATTTTGGTTCTCGTGGGCGTGAAATGGACACTCGAGCTGAAAGTTATGAATGTTTTAGTAAAGCACCTTTTGTCACACCATCTTGGATATTGAAGAGTTCGGGCCGAAGAGGGATGTTCAGGCCGAAGTGGTGTTTGGGCCGAAGTGGGATGTTCGGGCCGAAGTGGTGTTCGTGCCGAAGTGGTGTTCGGGCCGAAGTTCGGTGTTCGGGCCGAGGATGATGTTCGGGCCGAGGTTGAAGTTCGGGCCGAGGTCGGAGTTCGGGCCGAGGTTGAAGTTCGGGCCGAGGTTGAAGTTCGGGCCGAAAATGAAGTTCGGGCCGGGAACAGTGAAGAGTTCGGGCCGAACTTGTTCTTGGCAGTGACGAACGAACCAGCTATTTTGGTTACTCGTGGGCGTGAAACGGACACCCGAGCTGAAAGTTATGAATATTTTAGTATAGCAACTTTTGTCACACAATCTTGGATATTGAAGAGTTCAGGCCGAAGAGGGATGTTCGGGCCGAAGTGGTGTTCGGGCCGAAGTGGTGTTCGGGCCGAAGTGGGATGTTCGGGCCGAAGTGGTGTTCGGGCCGAAGTTTGGTGTTCGGGCCGAGGATGATGTTCGGGTCGAGGTTGAAGTTCGGGCCGAGGTCGGAGTTCGGGCCGAGGTTGAAGTTCGGGCCGAGGTTGAAGTTCGGGCCGAAGATGAAGTTCGGGCCGGGAACAGTGAAGAGTTCGGGCCGAACTTGTTCTTGGCAGTGACGAACGAACCAGCTATTTTGGTTACTCGTGACGTGAAACGGACACCCGAGCTGAAAGTTATGAATGTTTTAGTATAGCACCTTTTGTCACACAATCTTGGATATTGAAGAGTTCGGGCCGAAGAGGGATGTTCGGGCCGAAGTGGTGTTCGGGCCGAAGTGGGATGTTCGGGCCGAAGTGGTGTTCGGGCCGAAGTTCGGTGTTCGGGCCGAGGATGATGTTCGGGCCGAGGTTGAAGTTCGGACCGAGGTCGGAGTTCGGGCCGAGGTTGAAGTTGGGGTCGAAAATGAAGTTCGGGCCGGGAACAGTGAAGAGTTCGGGACGAACTTGTTCTTGGCAGTGACGAACGAACCAGCTATTTTGGTTACTCGTGGACGTGAAACGGACACCCGAGCTGAAAGTTATGAATGTTTTAGTATAGCACCTTTTGTCACACAATCTTGGATATTGAAGAGTTCGGGCCGAAGAGGGATGTTCGGGCCGAAGTGGTGTTCGGGCCGAAGTGGGATGTTCGGGCCGAAGTGGAGTTCGGGCCGAAGTTCGGTATTCGGGCCGAGGATGATGTTCGGGCCGAGGTTGAAGTTCGGGCCGAGGTCGGAGTTCGGGCCGAGGTTGAAGTTCGGTCCGTGGTTGAAGTTCGGGCCGGGAACAGTGAAGAGTTCGGGCCGAACTTGTTCTTGGCAGTGACGAACGAACCAGCTATTTTGGTTACTCGTGGGCGTGAAACGGACACCCGAGCTGAAAGTTATGAATGTTTTAGTATAGCACCTTTTGTCACACAATCTTGGATATTGAAGAGTTCGGGCCGAAGAGGGATGTTCGGGCCGAAGTGGTGTTCGGGCCGAAGTGGGATGTTCGGGCCGAAGTGGTGTTCGTGCCGAAGTGGTGTTCGGGCCGAAGTTCAGTGTTCGGGCCGAGGATGATGTTCGGGCCGAGGTTGAAGTTCGGGCCGAAAATGAAGTTCGGGCCGGGAACAGTGAAGAGTTCGGGCCGAACTTGTTCTTGGCAGTGACGAACGAACCAGCTATTTTGGTTACTCGTGGGCGTGAAACGGACACCCGAGCTGAAAGTTATGAATGTTTTAGTATAGCACCTTTTGTCACACAATCTTGGATATTGAAGAGTTCAGGCCGAAGAGGGATGTTCGGGCCGAAGTGGTGTTCGGGCTGAAGTCGGATGTTCGGGCCGAAGTGGTGTTCGGGCCGAAATTCGGTGTTCGGGCCGAGGATGATGTTCGGGCCGAGGTTAAAGTTCGGGCCGAGGTCGGTGTTCGGGCCGAGGTTGAAGTTCGGGCCGAGGTTGAAGTTCGGGCCGAAGATGAAGTTCGGGCCGGGAACAGTGAAGAGTTCGGGCCGAACTTGTTCTTGGCAGTGACGAACGAACCAGCTATTTTGGTTACTCGTGGCGTGAAACGGACACACGAGCTGAAAGTTATGAATGTTTTAGTATAGCACCTTTTGTCACACAATCTTGGATATTGAAGAGTTCGGGCCGAAGAGGGATGTTCGGGCCGAAGTGGTGTTTTGGCCGAAGTGGGATGTTCGGGCCGAAGTGGTGTTCGGGGCCGAAGTGGTGTTCGGGCCGAAGTTCGGTGTTCGGGCCGAGGATGATGTTCGGGCCGAGGTTGAAGTTTGGGCCGAGGTTGAAGTTCGGGCCGAGGTTGATGTTCGGGCCGAAAGTGAAGTTCGGGTCGGGAACAGTGAAGAGTTCGGGCCAAACTTGTTCTTGGCAGTGACGAACGAACCAGCTATTTTGGTTACTCGTGTTCGTGAAACGGACATTCGAGCTGAAAGTTATGAATGTTTTAGTATAGCACCTTTTGTCACACAATCTTGGATATTGAAGAGTTCGGGCCGAAGTGGTGTTCGGGCCGAAGTGGGATGTTCGGGCCGAAGTGGTGTTCGGGCCGAAGTTCGGTGTTCGGGCCGAGGATGATGTTCGGGCCGAGGTTGAAGTTTGGGCCGAGGTCGGAGTTCGGGCCGAGGTTGAAGTTCGGGCCGAGGTTGAAGTTCGGGCCGAAAATGAAGTTCAGGCCGGGAACAATGAATAGTTCGGGCCGAACTTGTTCTTGGCAGTGACGAACGAACCAGCTATTTTGGTTACTCGTGGTCGTGAAACGGACACCCGAGCTGAAAGTTACGAATGTTTAAGTATAGCACCTTTTGTCACACAATCTTGGATATTGAAGAGTTCGGGCAGAAGAGGGATGTTCGGGCCGAAGTGGTGTTCGGGCCGAAGTGGGATGTTTGGGTCAAAGTGGTGTTCGGGCCGAGGTCGCAGTTCGGGCCGAGGTTGAAGTACGGGCCGAGGTTGAAGTTCGGGCCGAAAATGAAGTTCGGGCCGGGAACAGTGAAGCGTTCGGGTCGAACTTGTTCTTGGTAGTGACGAACGAACCAGCTATTTTGGTTACTCGTGGGCGTGAAACGGACACCCGAGCTGAAAGTTATGAATGTTTTAGTATAGCACCTTTTGTCACACAATCTTAGATATTGGAGAGTTCGGGTCGAACTTGTTCTTGGCAGTGACGAACGAACCAGCTATTTTGGTTACTCGTGGGCGTGAAACGGACACCCGAGCTGAAAGTTATGAATGTTTTAGTATAGCACCTTTTGTCACACAATCTTGGATATTGAAGAGTTCGGGCCGAAGAGGGATGTTCGGGCCGAAGTGGTGTTCGGGCCGAAGTGGGATGTTCGGGCCTAAGTGGTGTTCGTGCCGAAGTGGTGTTCGGGCCGAAGTTCGGTGTTCGGGCCGAGGATGATGTTCGGGATGAGGTTGAAGTTCGGACCGAGGTCGGAGTTCGGGCCGAGGTTGAAGTTCGGGCCGAGGTTGAAGTTCGGGCCAAAAATAAAGTTCGGGCCGGGAACAGTGAAGAGTTCGGGCCGAACTTGTTCTTGGCAGTGACGAACGAACCAGCTATTTTGGTTACTCGTGGGCGTGAAACGGACACCCGAGCTGAAAGTTATGAATGCTTTAGTATAGCACCTTTTGTCACACAATCTTGGATATTGAAGAGTTCGGGCCGAAGAGGGATGTTCGGGCCGAAGTGGTGTTTGGGCCGAAGTGGGATGTTCGGGCCGAAGTGGTGTTCGGGCCGAAGTTCGGTGTTCGGGCCGAGGATGATGTTCGGGCCGAGGTTAAAGTTCGGGCCGAGGTCGGAGTTCGGGCCGAGGTTGAAGTTCGGGCCGAGGTTGAAGTTCGGGCCGAAGATGAAGTTCGGGCCGGGAACAGTGAAGAGTTCGGGCCGAACTTGTTCTTGGCAGTGACGAACGAACCAGCTATTTTGGTTACTCGTGGCGTGAAACGGACACACGAGCTGAAAGTTATGAATGTTTTAGTATAGCACCTTTTGTCACACAATCTTGGATATTGAAGAGTTCGGGCCGAAGAGGGATGTTCGGGCCGAAGTGGTGTTTTGGCCGAAGTGGGATGTTCGGGCCGAAGTGGTGTTCGGGGCCGAAGTGGTGTTCGGGCCGAAGTTCGGTGTTCGGGCCGAGGATGATGTTCGGGCCGAGGTTGAAGTTTGGGCCGAGGTTGAAGTTCGGGCCGAGGTTGATGTTCGGGCCGAAAGTGAAGTTCGGGTCGGGAACAGTGAAGAGTTCGGGCCAAACTTGTTCTTGGCAGTGACGAACGAACCAGCTATTTTCGTTACTCGTGTTCGTGAAACGGACATTCGAGCTGAAAGTTATGAATGTTTTAGTATAGCACCTTTTGTCACACAATCTTGGATATTGAAGAGTTCGGGCCGAAGTGGTGTTCGCCGAAGTGGGATGTTCGGGCCGAAGTGGTGTTCGGGCCGAAGTTCGGTGTTCGGGCCGAGGATGATGTTCGGGCCGAGGTTGAAGTTTGGGCCGAGGTCGGAGTTCGGGCCGAGGTTGAAGTTCGGGCCGAGGTTGAAGTTCGGGCCGAAAATGAAGTTCAGGCCGGGAACAATGAATAGTTCGGGCCGAACTTGTTCTTGGCAGTGACGAACGAACCAGCTATTTTGGTTACCCGTGGTCGTGAAACGGACACCCGAGCTGAAAGTTACGAATGTTTAAGTATAGCACCTTTTGTCACACAATCTTGGATATTGAAGAGTTCGGGCCGAAGAGGGATGTTCGGGCCGAAGTGGTGTTCGGGCCGAAGTGGGATGTTTGGGCCAAAGTGGTGTTCGGGCCGAGGTCGCAGTTCGGGCCGAGGTTGAAGTACGGGCCGAGGTTGAAGTTCGGGCCGAAAATGAAGTTCGGGCCGGGAACAGTGAAGCGTTCGGGTCGAACTTGTTCTTGGTAGTGACGAACGAACCAGCTATTTTGGTTACTCGTGGGCGTGAAACGGACACCCGAGCTGAAAGTTATGAATGTTTTAGTATAGCACCTTTTGTCACACAATCTTAGATATTGGAGAGTTCGGGTCGAACTTGTTCTTGGCAGTGACGAACGAACCAGCTATTTTGGTTACTCGTGGGCGTGAAACGGACACCCGAGCTGAAAGTTATGAATGTTTTAGTATAGCACCTTTTGTCACACAATCTTGGATATTGAAGAGTTCGGGCCGAAGAGGGATGTTCGGGCCGAAGTGGTGTTCGGGCCGAAGTGGGATGTTCGAGCCTAAGTGGTGTTCGTGCCGAAGTGGTGTTCGGGCCGAAGTTCGGTGTTCGGGCCGAGGATGATGTTCGGGCCGAGGTTGAAGTTCGGGCCGAGGTCGGAGTTCGGGCCGAGGTTGAAGTTCGGGCCGAGGTTGAAGTTCGGGCCAAAAATAAAGTTCGGGCCGGGAACAGTGAAGAGTTCGGGCCGAACTTGTTCTTGGCAGTGACGAACGAACCAGCTATTTTTGTTACTCGTGGGCGTGAAACGGACACCCGAGCTGAAAGTTATGAATGCTTTAGTATAGCACCTTTTGTCACACAATCTTGGATATTGAAGAGTTCGGGCCGAAGAGGGATGTTCGGGCCGAAAGTGGTGTTTGGGCCGAAGTGGGATGTTCGGGCCGAAGTGGTGTTCGGGGCCGAAGTGGTGTTCGGGGCTGAAGTGGTGTTCGGGCCGAAGTTCGGTGTTCGGGCCGAGGTTGAAGTTTAGGCCGAGGTCGGAGATCAGGCCGAGGTTGAAGTTCGGGCCGAGGTTGAAGTTCGGGCCGAAAATGAAGTTCGGGTCGGGAACAGTGAAGAGTTCGGGCCGAACTTGTTCTTGGCAGTGACGAATGAACCAGCTATTTCGGTTACTCGTGTTCGTGAAACGGACACCCGAGCTGAAAGTTATGAATGTTTTAGTATAGCACCTTTTGTCACACAATCTTGGATATTGAAGAGTTCGGGCCGAAGAGGGATGTTCGTGCCGAAGTGGTGTTCGGGCCGAAGTGGGATGTTCGGGCAGAAGTGGTGTTCGGGCCGAAGTTCGGTGTTCGGGCCGAGGATGATGTTCGGGCCGAGGTTGAAGTTTGGGCCGAGGTCGGAGTTCGGGCCGAGGTTGAAGTTCGGGCCGAGGTTGAAGTTCGGGCCGAGGTTGAAGTTCGTGCCGAAAATGAAGTTCGGGCCAGGAACAGTGAAGAGTTCGGGCCGAACTTGTTCTTGGCAGTGACGAACGAACCAGCTATTTTGGTTCTCGTGGGCGTGAAACGGACACCCGAGCTGAAAGTTATGAATGTTTTATTATAGCACCTTTTGTCACACCATCTTGGATATTGAAGAGTTCGGGCCGAAGAGGGATGTTCAGGCCGAAGTGGTGTTCGGGCCGAAGTGGGATCTTCGGGCCGAAGTGGTGTTCGTGCCGAAGTTCGGTGTTCGGGCCGAGGATGATGTTCGGGCCGAGGTTGAAGTTCGGGCCGAGGTCGGAGTTCGGGCCGAGGTTGAAGTTCGGGCCGAGGTTGAAGTTCGGGCCGAAGATGAAGTTCGGGCCGGGAACAGTGAAGAGTTCGGGCCGAACTTGTTCTTGGCAGTGACGAACGAACCAGCTATTTTGGTTACTCGTGGCGTGAAACGGACACCCGAGCTGAAAGTTATGAATGTTTTAGTATAGCACCTTTTGTCACACAATCTTGGATATTGAAGAGTTCGGGCCGAAGAGGGATGTTCGGGCAGAAGTGGTGTTCGGGCCGAAGTTCGGTGTTCGGGCCGAGGATGATGTTCGGGCCGAGGTTGAAGTTCGGACCGAGGTCGGAGTTCGGGCCGAGGTTGAAGTTCGGGCCGAAAATGAAGTTCGGGCCGGGAACAATGAAGAGTTCGGGACGAACTTGTTCTTTGCAGTGACGAACGAACCAGCTATTTTGGTTACTCGTGGACGTGAAACGGACACCCGAGCTGAAAGTTATGAATGTTTTAGTATAGCACCTTTTGTCACACAATCTTGGATATTGAAGAGTTCGGGCCGAAGTGGTGTTCGGGCCGAAGTGGGATGTTCGGGCCGAAGTGGTGTTCGGGCCGAAGTTCGGTGTTCGGGCCGAGGATGATGTTCGGGCCGAGGTTGAAGTTCGGGCCGAGGTCGGAGTTCGGGCCGAGGTTGAAGTTCGGTCCGAGGTTGAAGTTCGGGCCGAAAATGAAGTTCGGGCCGGGAACAGTGAAGAGTTCGGGCCGAACTTGTTCTTGGCAGTGACGAACGAACCAGCTATTTTGGTTACTCGTGGGCGTGAAACGGACACCCGAGCTGAAAGTTATGAATGTTTTAGTATAGCACCTTTTGTCACACAATCTTGGATATTGAAGAGTTCGGGCCGAAGAGGGATGTTCGGGCCGAAGTGATGTTCGGGCCGAAGTGGGATGTTCGGGCCAAAGTGGTGTTCGGGCCGAAGTGCTGTTCGGGCCGAAGTTCGGGCCGAGGTCGCAGTTCGGGCCGAGGTTGAAGTTCGGGCCGAAAATGAAGTTCGGGCCGGGAACAGTGAAGAGTTCGGGTCGAACTTGTTCTTGGCAGTGACGAACGAACCAGCTATTTTGGTTACTCGTGGGCGTGAAACGGACACCCGAGCTGAAAGTTATGAATGTTTTAGTATAACATCTCTTGTCACACAATCTTAGATATTGAAGAGTTCGGGCCGAAGAGGGACGTTCGGGCCGAAGTGGTGTTCGGGCCGAAGTGGGATGTTCTGGCTAAAGTGGTGTTCGGGCCGAAGTGGTGTTCGGGCCGAAGTTCGGTGTTCGGGCCGAGGATGATGTTCGGGCCGAGGTTGAAGTTCGGGCCGAGGTCGGAGTTCGGGCCGAGGTTGAACTTCGGGCCGAAAATGAAGTTCGGGCCGGGAACAGTGAAAAGTTCGGGCCGAACTTGTTTTTGGCAGTGACGAACGAACCATCTATTTTGGTTACTCGTGGGCGTGAAACGGACACCCGAGCTGAAAGTTATGAATGCTTTAGTATAGCACCTTTTGTCACACAATCTTGGATATTGAAGAGTTCGGGCCGAAGAGGGATATTCGGGCCGAAGTGGTGTTTGGGCCGAAGTGGGATGTTCGGGCCGAAGTGGTGTTCGGGGCCGAAGTGGTGTTCGGGGCCGAAGTGGTGTTCGGGGCTGAAGTGGTGTTCGGACCGAAGTTCGGTGTTCGGGCCGAGGTTGAAGTTTGGGCCGAGGTCGGAGATCAGGCCGAGGTTGAAGTTCGGGCCGAGGTTGAAGTTCGGGCCGAAAATGAAGTTCGGGTCGGGAACAGTGAAGAGTTCGGGCCGAACTTGTTCTTGGCAGTGACGAATGAACCAGCTATTTTTGTTACTCGTGTTCGTGAAACGGACACCCGAGCTGAAAGTTATGAATGTTTTAGTATAGCACCTTTTGTCACACAATCTTGGATATTGAAGAGTTCGGGCCGAAGAGGGATGTTCGTGCCGAAGTGGTGTTCGGGCCGAAGTGGGATGTTCGGGCAGAAGTGGTGTTCGGGCCGAAGTTCGGTGTTCGGGCCGAGGATGATGTTCGGGCCGAGGTTGAAGTTTGGGCCGAGGTCGGAGTTCGGGCCGAGGTTGAAGTTCGGGCCGAGGTTGAAGTTCGTGCCGAAAATGAAGTTCGGGCCAGGAACAGTGAAGAGTTCGGGCCGAACTTGTTCTTGGCAGTGACGAACGAACCAGCTATTTTGGTTCTCGTGGGCGTGAAACGGACACCCGAGCTGAAAATTATGAATGTTTTATTATAGCACCTTTTGTCACACCATCTTGGATATTGAAGAGTTCGGGCCGAAGAGGGATGTTCAGGCCGAAGTGGTGTTCGGGCCGAAGTGGGATCTTCGGGCCGAAGTGGTGTTCGTGCCGAAGTTCGGTGTTCGGGCCGAGGATGATGTTCGGGCCGAGGTTGAAGTTCGGGCCGAGGTCGGAGTTCGGGCCGAGGTTGAAGTTCGGGCCGAGGTTGAAGTTCGGGCCGAAGATGAAGTTCGGGCCGGGAACAGTGAAGAGTTCGGGCCGAACTTGTTCTTGGCAGTGACGAACGAACCAGCTATTTTGGTTACTCGTGGCGTGAAACGGACACCCGAGCTGAAAGTTATGAATGTTTTAGTATAGCACCTTTTGTCACACAATCTTGGATATTGAAGAGTTCGGGCCGAAGAGGGATGTTCGGGCCGAAGTGGTGTTCAGGCCGAAGTGGGATGTTCTGGCCGAAGTGGTGTTCGGGCCGAAGTTCGGTGTTCGGGCCGAGGATGATGTTCGGGCCGAGGTTGAAGTTCGGACCGAGGTCGGAGTTCGGGCCGAGGTTGAAGTTCGGGCCGAAAATGAAGTTCGGGCCGGGAACAGTGAAGAGTTCGGGACGAACTTGTTCTTTGCAGTGACGAACGAACCAGCTATTTTGGTTACTCGTGGACGTGAAACGGACACCCGAGCTGAAAGTTATGAATGTTTTAGTATAGCACCTTTTGTCACACAATCTTGGATATTGAAGAGTTCGGGCCGAAGTGGTGTTCGGGCCGAAGTGGGATGTTCGGGCCGAAGTGGTGTTCGGGCCGAAGTTCGGTGTTCGGGCCGAGGATGATGTTCGGGCTGAGGTTGAAGTTCGGGCCGAGGTCGGAGTTCGGGCCGAGGTTGAAGTTCGGTCCGAGGTTGAAGTTCGGGCCGAAAATGAAGTTCGGGCCGGGAACAGTGAAGAGTTCGGGCCGAACTTGTTCTTGGCAGTGACGAACGAACCAGCTATTTTGGTTACTCGTGGGCGTGAAACGGACACCCGAGCTGAAAGTTATGAATGTTTTAGTATAGCACCTTTTGTCACACAATCTTGGATATTGAAGAGTTCGGGCCGAAGAGGGATGTTCGGGCCGAAGTGATGTTCGGGCCGAAGTGGGATGTTCGGGCCAAAGTGGTGTTCGGGCCGAAGTGCTGTTCGGGCCGAAGTTCGGGCCGAGGTCGCAGTTCGGGGCGAGGTTGAAGTTCGGGCCGAAAATGAAGTTCGGGCCGGGAACAGTGAAGAGTTCGGGTCGAACTTGTTCTTGGCAGTGACGAACGAACCAGCTATTTTGGTTACTCGTGGGCGTGAAACGGACACCCGAGCTGAAAGTTATGAATGTTTTAGTATAACACCTCTTGTCACACAATCTTAGATATTGAAGAGTTCGGGCCGAAGAGGGACGTTCGGGCCGAAGTGGTGTTCGGGCTGAAGTGGGATGTTCTGGCTAAAGTGGTGTTCGGGCCGAAGTGGTGTTCGGGCCGAAGTTCGGTGTTCGGGCCGAGGATGATGTTCGGGCCGAGGTTGAAGTTCGGGCCGAGGTCGGAGTTCGGGCCGAGGTTGAAGTTCGGGCCGAAAATGAAGTTCGAGCCGGGAACAGTGAAAAGTTCGGGCCGAACTTGTTTTTGGCAGTGACGAACGAACCAGCTATTTTGGTTACTCGTGGGCGTGAAACGGACACCCGAGCTGAAAGTTATGAATGTTTTAGTATAGCACCTTTTGTCACACAATCTTGGATATTGAAGAGTTCGGGCCGAAGAGGGATGTTCGGGCCGAAGTGGTGTTCGGACCAAAGTGGGATGTTCGGGCCGAAGTCGTGTTCGGGCCGAAGTGGTGTTCGGGCCGAAGTTCGGTGTTCGGGCCGAGGATGATGTTCGGGCCGAGGTCGGAGTTCGGGCCGAGGTTGAAGTTCGGGCCGAGGTTGAAGTTCGGGCCGGGAACAGTGAAGAGTTCGGGCCGAACTTGTTCTTGGCAGTGACGAACGAACCAGCTATTTTGGTTACTCGTGGGCGTGAAACGGACACCCGAGCTGAAAGTTATGAATGTTTTAGTATAGCACCTTTTGTCACACAATCTTGGATATTGAAGAGTTCAGGCCGAAGAGGGATGTTCGGGCCGAAGTGGTGTTCGGGCCAAAGTGGGATGTTCGGGCCGAAGTGGTGTTAGGGCTGAAGTTCGGTGTTCGGTCCGAGGATGATGTTCGGGCCGAGGATGAAGTTTGGGCCGAGGTCGGCGTTCGGGCCGAGGTTGAAGTTCGGGTCGAGGTTGAAGTTCGGGCCAAAAATGAAGTTCGGGCCGGGAACAGTGAAGAGTTCGGGCCGAACTTGTTCTTGGCAGTGACGAACGAACCAACTATTTTGGTTACCCGTGGGCATGAAACGGACACCCGAGATGAAAGTTATGAATGTTTTAGTATAGCACCTTTTGTCACACAATCTTGGATATTGAAGAGTTCGGGCCGAAGAGGGATGTTCGGGCCGAAGTGGTGTTCGGCCCGAAGTGGGATGTTCGGGCCGAAGTGGTGTTCGGTCCGAAGTTTGGTGTTCGGGCCGAGGATGATGTTCGGGCCGAGGTTGAAGTTCGGGCTGAAGTTCGGTGTTCGGGCCGAGGTCGGAGTTCGGGCCGAGGTTGAAGTTCGGGTCGAGGTTGAAGTTCGGGCCGAAAATGAAGTTCGGGCCGGGAACAGTGAAGAGTTCGGGCCGAACTTGTTCTTGGCAGTGACAAACGAACCAGCTATTTTGGTTACTCGTCGGCGTGAAACGGACACCCGAGCTGAAAGTTATGAATGTTTTAGTATAGCACCTTTTGTCACACAATCTTGGATATTGAAGAGTTCGGACCGAAAAGGGATGTTCGGGCCGAAGTGGTGTTCGGGCCGAAGTGGGATGTTCGGGCCGAAGTGGTGTTCGGGCCGAAGTTCGGTGTTCGGGCCGAGGATGATGTTCGGGCCGAGGTTGAAGTTCGGGCCGAGGTCGGAGAACGGGCCGAGGTTGAAGTTTGGGCCGAGGTTGAAGTTCGGGCCGAAGATGAAGTTCGGGCCGGGAACAGTGGAGAGTTCGGGCCGAACTTGTTCTTGGTAGTGACGAACGAACCAGCTATTTTGGTTACTCGTGGGCGTGAAACGGACACCCGAGCTGAAAGTTATGAATGTTTTAGTATAGCACCTTTTGTCACACAATGTTGGATATTGAAGAGTTCGGGCCGAAGAGGGATGTTCGGGCCGAAGTGGTGTTCGGGCCGAAGTGGGATGTTCGGGCCGAAGTGGTGTTCGGGTCGAAGTTCGGTGTTTGGGCCGAGGATGATGTTCGGGCCGAGGTTGAAGTTCGGGCCGAGGTCGGAGTTCGGGCCGAGGTTGAAGTTCGGGCCGAGGTTGAAGTTCGGGCCGAAAATGAAGTTCGGGCCGAGGTTGAAGTTCGGGCCGAAAATGAAGTTCGGGCCGTAAACAGTGAAGAGTTCGGGCCGAACTTGTTCTTGGCAGTGACGAACGAACCAGCTATTTTGGTTACTCGTGGGCGTGAAACGGACACCCGAGCTGAAAGTTATGAATGTTTAAGTATAGCACCTTTTGTCACACAATCTTGGATATTGAAGAGTTCGGGCCGAAGAGGGATGTTCGGGCAGAAGTGGTGTTCGGGCCGAAGTGGGATGTTCGGGCCGAAGTGGTGTTCGGGCCGAAGTTCGGTGTTCGGGCCGAGGATGATGTTCGGGCCGAGGTTGAAGTTCGGCCCGAGGTCGGAGTTTTGGCCGAGGTTGAAGTTCGGGCCGAAAATGAAGTTCGGGCCGGGAACAGTGAAGAGTTCGGGCCGAACTTGTTATTGGCAGTGACGAACGAACCAGCTATTTTGGTTACTCGTGGGCGTGAAACGGACACCCGAGCTGAAAGTTATGAATGTTTTAGTATAGCACCTTTTGTCACACAATCTTGGATATTGAAGAGTTCGGGCCGAAGAGGGATGTTCGGGCCGAAGTGGTGTTCGGACCAAAGTGGGATGTTCGGGCCGAAGTGGTGTTCGGGCCGAAGTGGTGTTCGGGCCGAAGTTCGGTGTTCGGGCCGAGGATGATGTTCGGGCCGAGGTCGGAGTTCGGGCCGAGGTTGAAGTTCGGGCCGAGGTTGAAGTTCGGGCCGGGAACAGTGAAGTGTTCGGGCCGAACTTGTTCTTGGCAGTGACGAACGAACCAGCTATTTTGGTTACTCGTGGGCGTGAAACGGACACCCGAGCTGAAAGTTATGAATGTTTTAGTATAGCACCTTTTGTCACACAATCTTGGATATTGAAGAGTTCAGGCCGAAGAGGGATGTTCGGGCCGAAGTGGTGTTCGGGCCAAAGTGGGATGTTCGGGCCGAAGTGGTGTTCGGGCTGAAGTTCGGTGTTCGGGCCGAGGATGATGTCCGGGCCGAGGTTGAAGTTTGGGCCGAGGTCGGAGTTCGGGCCGAGGTTGAAGTTCGGGCGAGGTTGAAGTTCGGGCCAAAAATGAAGTTCGGGCCGGGAACAGTGAAGAGTTCGGGCCGAACTTGTTCTTGGCAGTGACGAACGAACCAGCTATTTTGGTTACTCGTGGGCATGAAACGGACACCCGAGTTGAAAGTTATGAATGTTTTAGTATAGCACCTTTTGTCACACAATCTTGGATATTGAAGAGTTCGGGCCGAAGAGGGATGTTCGGGCCGAAGTGGTGTTCGGGCCGAAGTGGGATGTTCGGGCCGAAGTGGTCTTCGGTCCGAAGTTTGGTGTTCGGGCCGAGGATGATGTTCGGGCCGAGGTTGAAGTTCGGGCTGAAGTTCGGTGTTCGGGCCGAGGTCGGAGTTCGGGCCGAGGTTGAAGTTCGGGCCGAGGTTGAAGTTCGGGCCGAAAATGAAGTTCGGGCCGGGAACAGTGAAGAGTTCGAGCCGAACTTGTTCTTGGCAGTGACAAACGAACCAGCTATTTTGGTTACTCGTGGGCGTGAAACGGACACCCGAGCTGGAAGTTATGAATGTTTTAGTATAGCAGCTTTTGTCACACAATCTTGGATATTGAAGAGTTCGGGCCGAAAAGGGATGTTCGGGCCGAAGTGGTGTTCGGGCCGAAGTGGGATGTTCGGGCCGAAGTGGTGTTCGGGCCGAAGTGGTGTTCGGGCCGAAGTTCGGTGTTCGGGCCGAGGATGATGTTCGGGCCGAGGTTGAAGTTCGGGCCGAGGTCGGAGTTCGGGCCGAGGTTGAAGTTCGGGCCGAGGTTGAAGTTCGGGCCGAAGATGAAGTTCGGGCCGGGAACAGTGGAGATTTCAGGCCGAACTTGTTCTTGGCAGTGACGAACGAACCAGCTATTTTGGTTACTCGTGGGCGTGAAACGGACACCCGAGCTGAAAGTTATGAATGTTTTAGTATAGCACCTTTTGTCACACAATCTTGGATATTGAAGAGTTCGGGCCGAAGAGGGATGTTCGGGCCGAAGTGGTGTTCGGGCCGAAGTGGGATGTTCGGGCCGAAGTGGTGTTCGGGCCGAAGTTCGGTGTTCGGGCCGAGGATGATGTTCGGGCCGAGGTCGGAGTTCGGGCCGAGGTTGAAGTTCGAGCCGAAAATGAAGTTCGGGTCGGGAACAGTGAAGAGTTCGGGCCGAACTTGTTCTTGGCAGTGACGAACGAACCAGCTATTTTGGTTACTCGTGGGCGTGAAACGGACACCCGAGCTGAAAGTTATGAATGTTTAAGTATAGCACCTTTTGTCACACAATCTTGGATATTGAAGAGTTCGGGCCGAAGAGGGATGTTCGGGCCGAAGTGGTGTTCGGGCCGAAGTGGGATGTTCGGGCCGAAGTGGTGTTCGGGCCGAAGTGGTGGTCGGGCCGAAGTTCGGTGTTCGGGCCGAGGATGATGTTCGGGCCGAGGTTGAAGTTCGGCCCGAGGTCGGAGTTTTGGCCGAGGTTGAAGTTCGGGCCGGGAACAGTGAAGAGTTCGGGCCGAACTTGTTTTTGGCAGTGACGAACGAACCAGCTATTTTGGTTACTCGTGGGCTTGAAACGGACACCCGAGCTGAAAGTTATGAATGTTTTAGTATAACACCTTTTGTCACACAATCTTGGATATTGAAGAGTTCGGGCCGAAGAGGGATGTTCGGGCCGAAGTGGTGTTCGGGCCGAAGTGGGATGTTCGGGCCGAAGTGGTGTTCGGGCCGAAGTTCGGTGTTCGGGCCGAGGATGATGTTCGGGCCGAGGTTGAAGTTCGGGCCGAGGTCGGAGTTCGGGCCGAGGTTGAAGTTCGGGCCGAGGTTGAAGTTCGGGCCGAAAATGAATTTCGGGCCGGGAACAGTGAAGAGTTCGGGCCGAACTTGTTCTTGGCAGTGACGAACGAACCAGCTATTTTGGTTACTCATGGGCGTGAAACGGACACCCGAGCTGAAAGTTATGAATGTTTAAGTATAGCACCTTTTGTCACACAATCTTGGATATTGAAAAGTTCGGGCCGAAGAGGGATGTTCGGGCCGAAGTGGGATGTTCGGGCCGAAGTGGTGTTCGGGCCGAAGTGGTGTTCGGGCTGAAGTTCGGTGTTCGGGCCGAGGATGATGTTCGGGCCGAGGTTGAAGTTCGGCCCGAGGTCGGAGTTTTGGCCGAGGTTGAAGTTCGGGCTGAAAATGAAGTTCGGGCCGGGAACAGTGAAGAGTTCGGGCCGAACTTGTTTTTGGCAGTGACGAACGAACCAGCTATTTTGGTTACTCGTGGGCTTGAAACGGACACCCGAGCTGAAAGTTATGAATGTTTTAGTATAGGACCTTTTCTCACACAATCTTGGATATTGAAGTGTTCGGGCCGAAGAGGGATGTTCGGGCCGAAGTGGTGTTCGGGCCGAAGTGGGATGTTCGGGCCGAAGTGGTGTTCAGGCCGAAGTGGTGTTCAGGCCGAAGTTCGGTGTTCGGGCCGAGGATGATGTTCGGGCCGAGGTTGAAGTTTGGGCCGAGGTCGGAGTTCGGGCCGAGGTTGAAGTTCGGGCCGAGGTTGAAGTTCGGGCCGAAAATGAAGTTCAGGCCGGGAACAGTGAATAGTTCGGGCCGAACTTGTTCTTGGCAGTGACGAACGAACCAGCTATTTTGGTTACTCGTGGTCGTGAAACGGACACCCGAGCTGAAAGTTATGAATCTTTAAGTATAGCACCTTTTGTCACACAATCTTGGATATTGAAGAGTTCGGGCCGAAGAGGGATGTTCGGGCCGAAGTGGTGTTCGGGCCGAAGTGGGATGTTCGGACCAAAGTGGTGTTCGGGCCGAAGTTCGGGCCGAGGTCGCAGTTCGGGCCGAGGTTGAAGTTCGGGCCGAAAATGAAGTTCGGGCTGGGAACAGTGAAGAGTTCGGGTCGAACTTGTTCTTGGTAGTGACGAACGAACAAGCTATTTTGGTTACTCGTGGGCGTGAAACGGACACCCGAGCTGAAAGTTATGAATGTTTTAGTATAGCACCTTTTGTCACACAATCTTAGATATTGGAGAGTTCGGGTCGAACTTGTTCTTGGTAGTGACGAACGAACCAGCTATTTTGGTTACTCGTGGGCGTGAAACGGACACCCGAGCTGAAAGTTATGAATGTTTTAGTATAGCACCTTTTGTCACACAATCTTGGATATTGAAGAGTTCGGGCCGAAGAGGGATGTTCGGGCCGAAGTGGTGTTCGGGCCGAAGTGGGATGTTCGGGACTAAGTGGTGTTCGTGCCGAAGTGGTGTTCGGGCCGAAGTTCAGTGTTCGGGCCGAGGATGATGTTCGGGCCGAGGTTGAAGTTCGGGCCGAGGTCGGAGTTCGGGCCGAGGTTGAAGTTCGGGCCGAGGTTGAAGTTCGGGCCGAAAATGAAGTTCGGGCCGGGAACAGTGAAGAGTTCGGGCCGAACTTGTTCTTGGCAGTGACGAACGAACCAGCTATTTTGGTTACTCGTGGGCGTGAAACGGACACCCGAGCTGAAAGTTATGAATGTTTTAGTATAGCACCTTTTGTCACACAATCTTGGATATTGAAGAGTTCGGGCCGAAGAGGGATGTTCGGGCCGAAGTGGTGTTCGGGCCGAAGTGGGATGTTCGGGCCGAAGTGGTGTTCGGGGCCGAAGTGGTGTTCGGGGCCGAAGTGGTGTTCGGGGCCGAAGTGGTGTTCGGGCAGAAGTTCGGTGTTCGGGCCGAGGTTGAAGTTTGGGCCGAGGTCGGAGATCGGGCCGAGGTTGAAGTTCGGGCCGAGGTTGAAGTTCGGGCCGAAAATGAAGTTCGAGTCGGGAACAGTGAAGAGTTCGGGCCGAACTTGTTCTTGGCAGTGACGAATGAACCAGCTATTTTGGTTACTCGTGTTCGTGAAACGGACACCCGAGCTGAAAGTTATGAATGTTTTAGTATAGCACCTTTTGTCACACAATCTTGGATATTGAAGAGTTCGGGCCGAAGAGGGATGTTCGGGCCGAAGTGGTGTTCGGGCCGAAGTGGGATGTTCGGGCCGAAGTGGTGTTCGGGCCGAAGTTCGGTGTTCGGGCCGAGGATGATGTTCGGGCCGAGGTTGAAGTTTGGGCCGAGGTCGGAGTTCGGGCCGAGGTTGAAGTTCGGGCCGAGGTTGAAGTTCGGGCCGAGGTTGAAGTTCGGGCCGAAAATGAAGTTCGGGCCGGGAACAGTGAAGAGTTCGGGTCGAACTTGTTCTTGGTAGTGACGAACGAAGAAGCTATTTTGGTTACTCGTGGGCGTGAAACGGACACCCGAGCTGAAAGTTATGAATGTTTTAGTATAGCACCTTTTGTCACACAATCTTAGATATTGGAGAGTTCGGGTCGAACTTGTTCTTGGCAGTGACGAACGAACCAGCTATTTTGGTTACTCGTGTGCGTGAAACGGACACCAGAGCTGAAAGTTATGAATGTTTTAGTATAGCACCTTTTGTCACACAATCTTGGATATTGAAGAGTTCGGGCCGAAGAGGGATGTTCGGGCCGAAGTGGTGTTCGGGCCGAAGTGGGATGTTCGGGCCTAAGTGGTGTTCGTGCCGAAGTGGTGTTCGGGCCGAAGTTCGGTGTTCGGGCCGAGGATGATGTTCGGGCCGAGGTTGAAGTTCGGGCCGAGGTCGGAGTTCGGGCCGAGGTTGAAGTTCGGGCCGAAAATGAAGTTCGGGCCGGGAACAGTGAAGAGTTCGGGTCGAACTTGTTCTTGGTAGTGACGAACGAACAAGCTATTTTGGTTACTCGTGGGCGTGAAACGGACACCCGAGCTGAAAGTTATGAATGTTTTAGTATAGCACCTTTTGTCACACAATCTTAGATATTGGAGAGTTCGGGTCGAACTTGTTCTTGGCAGTGACGAACGAACCAGCTATTTTGGTTACTCGTGGGCGTGAAACGGACACCCGAGCTGAAAGTTATGAATGTTTTAGTATAGCACCTTTTGTCACACAATCTTGGATATTGAAGAGTTCGGGCCGAAGAGGGATGTTCGGGCCGAAGTGGTGTTCGGGCCGAAGTGGGATGTTCGGGCCGAAGTGGTGTTCGGGGCCGAAGTGGTGTTCGGGGCCGAAGTGGTGTTCGGGCCGAAGTTCGGTGTTCGGGCCGAGGTTGAAGTTTGGGCCGAGGTCGGAGATCGGGCCGAGGTTGAAGTTCGGGCCGAGGTTGAAGTTCGGGCCGAAAATGAAGTTCGAGTCGGGAACAGTGAAGAGTTCGGGCCGAACTTGTTCTTGGCAGTGACGAATGAACCAGCTATTTTGGTTACTCGTGTTCGTGAAACGGACACCCGAGCTGAAAGTTATGAATGTTTTAGTATAGCACCTTTTGTCACACAATCTTGGATATAGAAGAGTTCGGGCCGAAGAGGGATGTTCGGGCCGAAGTGGTGTTCGGGCCGAAGTGGGATGTTCGGGCCGAAGTGGTGTTCGGGCCGAAGTTCGGTGTTCGGGCCGAGGATGATGTTCGGGCCGAGGTTGAAGTTTGGGCCGAGGTCGGAGTTCGGGCCGAGGTTGAAGTTCGGGCCGAGGTTGAAGTTCGGGCCGAGGTTGAAGTTCGGGCCGAGGTTGAAGTTCGGGCCGAAAATGAAGTTCGGGCCGGGAACAGTGAAGAGTTCGGGTCGAACTTGTTCTTGGTAGTGACGAACGAACAAGCTATTTTGGTTACTCGTGGGCGTGAAACGGACACCCGAGCTGAAAGTTATGAATGTTTTAGTATAGCACCTTTTGTCACACAATCTTAGATATTGGAGAGTTCGGGTCGAACTTGTTCTTGGCAGTGACGAACGAACCAGCTATTTTGGTTACTCGTGGGCGTGAAACGGACACCCGAGCTGAAAGTTATGAATGTTTTAGTATAGCACCTTTTGTCACACAATCTTGGATATTGAAGAGTTCGGGCCGAAGAGGGATGTTCGGGCCGAAGTGGTGTTCGGGCCGAAGTGGGATGTTCGGGCCTAAGTGGTGTTCGTGCCGAAGTGGTGTTCGGGCCGAAGTTCGGTGTTCGGGCCGAGGATGATGTTCGGGCCGAGGTTGAAGTTCGGGCCGAGGTCGGAGTTCGGGCCGAGGTTGAAGTTCGGGCCGAAAATGAAGTTCGGGCCGGGAACAGTGAAGAGTTCGGGTCGAACTTGTTCTTGGTAGTGACGAATGAACAAGCTATTTTGGTTACTCGTGGGCGTGAAACGGACACCCGAGCTGAAAGTTATGAATGTTTTAGTATAGCACCTTTTGTCACACAATCTTAGATATTGGAGAGTTCGGGTCGAACTTGTTCTTGGCAGTGACGAACGAACCAGCTATTTTGGTTACTCGTGGGCGTGAAACGGACACCCGAGCTGAAAGTTATGAATGTTTTAGTATAGCACCTTTTGTCACACAATCTTGGATATTGAAGAGTTCGGTCCGAAGAGGGATGTTCGGGCCGAAGTGGTGTTCGGGCCGAAGTGGGATGTTCGGGCCTAAGTGGTGTTCGTGCCGAAGTGGTGTTCGGGCTGAAGTTCGGTGTTCGGGCCGAGGATGATGTTCGGGCCGAGGTTGAAGTTCGGGCCGAGGTCGGAGTTCGGGCCGAGGTTGAAGTTCGGGCCGAGGTTGAAGTTCGGGCCGAAAATGAAGTTCGGGCCGGGAACAGTGAAGAGTTCGGGCCGAACTTGTTCTTGGCAGTGACGAACGAACTAGCTATTTTGGTTACTCGTGGGCGTGAAACGGACACCCGACCTGAAAGTTATGAATGTTTTAGTATAGCACCTTTTGTCACACAATCTTTGATATTGAAGAGTTCGGGCCGAAGAGGGATGTTCGGGCCGAAGTGGGGTTCGGGCCGAAGTGGGATGTTCGGGCCGAAGTGGTGTTCGGGGCCGAAGTGGTGTTCGGGCCGAAGTTCGGTGTTCGGGCCGAGGTTGAAGTTTGGGCCGAGGTCGGAGATCGGGCCGAGGTTGAAGTTCGGGCCGAGGTTGAAGTTCGGGCCGAAAATGAAGTTCGAGTCGGGAACAGTGAAGAGTTCGGGCCGAACTTGTTCTTGGCAGTGACGAATGAACCAGCTATTTTGGTTACTCGTGTTCGTGAAACGGACACCCGAGCTGAAAGTTATGAATGTTTTAGTATAGCACCTTTTGTCACACAATCTTGGATATTGAAGAGTTCGGGCCGAAGAGGGATGTTCGGGCCGAAGTGGTGTTCGGGCCGAAGTGGGATGTTCGGGCCGAAGTGGTGTTCGGGCCGAAGTTCGGTGTTCGGGCCGAGGATGATGTTCGGGCCGAGGTTGAAGTTTGGGCCGAGGTCGGAGTTCGGGCCGAGGTTGAAGTTCGGGCCGAGGTTGAAGTTCGTGCCGAAAATGAAGTTCGGGCCAGGAACAGTGAAGAGTTCGGGCCGAACTTGTTCTTGGCAATGACGAACGAACCAGCTATTTTGGTTACTCGTGGTCGTGAAACGGACACCCGAGCTGAAAGTTATGAATGTTTAAGTATAGCACCTTTTGTCACACAATCTTGGATATTGAAGAGTTCGGGCCGAAGAGGGATGTTCGGGCCGAAGTGATGTTCGGGCCGAAGTGGGATGTTCGGGCCAAAGTGGTGTTCGGGCCGAAGTGCTGTTCGGGCCGAAGTTCGGGCCGAGGTCGCAGTTCGGGCCGAGGTTGAAGTTCGGGCCGAAAATGAAGTTCGGGCCGGGAACAGTGAAGAGTTCGGGTCGAACTTGTTCTTGGCAGTGACGAACGAACCAGCTATTTTGGTTACTCGTGGGCGTGAAACGGACACCCGAGCTGAAAGTTATGAATGTTTTAGTATAACACCTCTTGTCTCACAATCTTAGATATTGAAGAGTTCGGGCCGAAGAGGGACGTTCGGGCCGAAGTGGTGTTCGGGCCGAAGTGGGATGTTCGGGCCAAAGTGGTGTTCGGGCGGAAGTGGTGTTCAGGCCGAAGTTCGGTGTTCGGGCCGAGGATGATGTTCGGGCCGAGGTTGAAGTTCGGGCCGAGGTCGGAATTCGGGCCGAGGTTGAACTTCGGGCCGAAAATGAAGTTCGGGCCGGGAACAGTGAAGAGTTCGGGCCGAACTTGTTTTTGGCAGTGACGAACGAACCAGCTATTTTGGTTACTCGTGGGCGTGAAACGGACACCCGAGCTGAAAGTTATGAATGTTTTAGTATAGCACCTTTTGTCACACAATCTTGGATATTGAAGAGTTCGGGCCGAAGAGGGATGTTCGGGCCGAAGTGGTGTTCGGGCCGAAGTGGGATGTTCGGGCCGAAGTGGTGTTCGGGGCCGAAGTGGTGTTCGGGGCCGAAGTGGTGTCCGGGGCCGAAGTGGTGTTCGGGCCGAAGTTCGGTGTTCGGGCCGAGGTTGAAGTTTGGGCCGAGGTCGGAGATCGGGCCGAGGTTGAAGTTCGGGCCGAGGTTGAAGTTCGTGCCGAAAATGAAGTTCGAGTCGGGAACAGTGAAGAGTTCGGGCCGAACTTGTTCTTGGCAGTGACGAATGAACCAGCTATTTTGGTTACTCGTGTTCGTGAAACGGACACCCGAGCTGAAAGTTATGAATGTTTTAGTATAGCACCTTTTGTCACACAATCTTGGATATTGAAGAGTTCGGGCCGAAGAGGGATGTTCGGGCCGGAGTGGTGTTCGGGCCGAAGTGGGATATTCGGGCCGAAGTGGTGTTCGGGCCGAAGTTCGGTGTTCGGGCCGAGGATGATGTTCGGGCCGAGGTTGAAGTTTGGGCCGAGGTCGGAGTTCGGGCCGAGGTTGAAGTTCGGGCCGAGGTTGAAGTTCGTGCCGAAAATGAAGTTCGGTCCAGGAACAGTGAAGAGTTTGGGCCGAACTTGTTCTTGGCAGTGACGAACGAACCAGCTATTTTGGTTACTCGTGGTCGTGAAACGGACACCCGAGCTGAAAGTTATGAATGTTTAAGTATAGCACCTTTTGTCACACAATCTTGGATATTGAAGAGTTCGGGCCGAAGAGGGATGTTCGGGCTGAAGTGATGTTCGGGCCGAAGTGGGAAGTTCGGGCCAAAGTGGTGTTCGGGCCGAAGTGCTGTTCGGGCCGAAGTTCGGGCCGAGGTCGCAGTTCGGGCCGAGGTTGAAGTTCAGGCCGAAAATGAAGTTCGGGCCGGGAACAGTGAAGAGTTCGGGTCGAACTTGTTCTTGGCAGTGACGAACGAACCAGCTATTTTGGTTACTCGTGGGCGTGAAACGGACACCCGAGCTGAAAGTTATGAATGTTTTAGTATAACACCTCTTGTCACACAATCTTAGATATTGAAGAGTTCGGGCCGAAGAGGGACGTTCGGGCCGAAGTGGTGTTCGGGCCGAAGTGGGATCTTCGGGCCAAAGTGGTGTTCGGGCCGAAGTGGTGTTCGGGCCGAAGTTCGGTGTTCGGGCCGAGGATGATGTTCGGGCCGAGGTTGAAGTTCGGGCCGAGGTCGGAGTTCGGGCCGAGGTTGAACTTCTGGCCGAAAATGAAGTTCGGGCCGGGAACAGTGAAGAGTTCGGGCCGAACTTGTTTTTGGCAGTGACGAACGAACCAGCTATTTTGGTTACTCGTGGGCGTGAAACGGACACCCGAGCTGAAAGTTATGAATGTTTTAGTATAGCACCTTTTGTCACACAATCTTGGATATTGAAGAGTTCGGGCCGAAGAGGGATGTTCGGGCCGAAGTGGTGTTCGGACCAAAGTGGGATGTTCGGGCCGAAGTGGTGTTCGGGCCGAAGTGGTGTCCGGGCCGAAGTTTCGGTGTTCGGGCCGAGGTCGGAGTTCGGGCCGAGGTTGAAGTTCGGGCCGAGGTTGAAGTTCGGGCCGGGAACAGTGAAGAGTTCGGGCCGAACTTGTTCTTGGCAGTGACGAACGAACCAGCTATTTTGGTTACTCGTGGGTGTGAAACGGACACCCGAGCTGAAAGTTATGAATGTTTTAGTATACCACCTTTTGTCACACAATCTTGGATATTGAAGAGTTCAGGCCGAAGAGGGATGTTCGGGCCGAAGTGGTGTTCGGGCCAAAGTGGGATGTTCGGGCCGAAGTGGTGTTCGGGCTGAAGTTCGGTGTTCGGGCCGAGGATGATGTTCGGGCCGAGGTTGAAGTTTGGGCCGAGGTCGGAGTTCGGGCCGAGGTTGAAGTTCGGGTCGAGGTTGAAGTTCGGGCCAAAAATGAAGTTCGGGCCGGGAACAGTGAAGAGTTCGGGCCGAACTTGTTCTTGGCAGTGACGAACGAACCAGCTATTTTGGTTACTCGTGGGCATGAAACGGACACCCGAGCTGAAAGTTATGAATGTTTTAGTATAGCACCTTTTGTCACACAATCTTGGATATTGAAGAGTTCAGGCCGAAGAGGGATGTTCGGGCCGAAGTGGTATTCGGGCCGAAGTGGGATGTTCGGGCCGAAGTGGTGTTCGGTCCGAAGTTTGGTGTTCGGGCCGAGGATGATGTTCGGGCCGAGGTTGAAGTGCGGGCTGAAGTTCGGTGTTCGGGCCGAGGTCGGAGTTCGGGCCGAGGTTGAAGTTCGGGCCGAGGTTGAAGTTCGGGCCGAAAATGAAGTTCGGGCCGGGAACAGTGAAGAGTTCGGGCCGAACTTGTTCTTGGCAGTGACAAACGAACCAGCTATTTTGGTTACTCGTGGGCGTGAAACGGACACCCGAGCTGAAAGTTATGAATCTTTTAGTATAGCACCTTTTGTCACACAATCTTGGATATTGAAGAGTTTGGGCCGAAGAGGGATGTTCGGGCTGAAGTGGTGTTCGGGCCGAAGTGGGATGTTCGGGCCGAAGTGGTGTTCGGTCCGAAGTATGGTGTTCGGGCCGAGGATGACGTTCGGGTCGAGGTTGAAGTTCGGGCTGAAGTTCGGTGTTCGGGCCTAGGTCGGAGTTCGGGCCGAGGTTGAAGTTCGGGCCGAGGTTGAAGTTCGGGCCGAAAATGAAGTTCGGGCCGGGAACAGTGAAGAGTTCGGGCCGAACTTGTTCTTGGCAGTGACAAACGAACCAGCTATTTTGGTTACTCGTGGGCGTGAAACGGACACCCGAGCTGAAAGTTATGAATGTTTTAGTATAGCACCTTTTGTCACACAATCTTGGATATTGAAGAGTTCGGGCCGAAGAGGGATGTTCGGGCCGAAGTGGTGTTCGGACCAAAGTGGGATGTTCGGGCCGAAGTGGTGTTCGGGCCGAAGTGGTGTCCGGGCCGAAGTTTCGGTGTTCGGGCCGAGGTCGGAGTTCGGGCCGAGGTTGAAGTTCGGGCCGAGGTTGAAGTTCGGGCCGGGAACAGTGAAGAGTTCGGGCCGAACTTGTTCTTGGCAGTGACGAACGAACCAACTATTTTGGTTACTCGTGGGTGTGAAACGGACACCCGAGCTGAAAGTTATGAATGTTTTAGTATACCACCTTTTGTCACACAATCTTGGATATTGAAGAGTTCAGGCCGAAGAGGAATGTTCGGGCCGAAGTGGTGTTCGGGCCAAAGTGGGATGTTCGGGCCGAAGTGGTGTTCGGGCTGATGTTCGGTGTTCGGGCCGAGGATGATGTTCGGGCCGAGGTTGAAGTTTGGGCCGAGGTCGGAGTTCGGGCCGAGGTTGAAGTTCGGGTCGAGGTTGAAGTTCGGGCCAAAAATGAAGTTCGGGCCGGGAACAGTGAAGAGTTCGGGCCGAACTTGTTCTTGGCAGTGACGAACGAACCAGCTATTTTGGTTACTCGTGGGCATGAAACGGACACCCGAGCTGAAAGTTATGAATGTTTTAGTATAGCACCTTTTGTCACACAATCTTGGATATTGAAGAGTTCAGGCCGAAGAGGGATGTTCGGGCCGAAGTGGTATTCGGGCCGAAGTGGGATGTTCGGGCCGAAGTGGTGTTCGGTCCGAAGTTTGGTGTTCGGGCCGAGGATGATGTTCGGGCCGAGGTTGAAGTGCGGGCTGAAGTTCGGTGTTCGGGCCGAGGTCGGAGTTCGGGCCGAGGTTGAAGTTCGGGCCGAGGTTGAAGTTCGGGCCGAAAATGAAGTTCGGGCCGGGAACAGTGAAGAGTTCGGGCCGAACTTATTCTTGGCAGTGACAAACGAACCATCTATTTTGGTTACTCGTGGGCGTGAAACGGACACCCGAGCTGAAAGTTATGAATCTTTTAGTATAGCACCTTTTGTCACACAATCTTGGATATTGAAGAGTTTGGGCCGAAGAGGGATGTTCGGGCTGAAGTGGTGTTCGGGCCGAAGTGGGATGTTCGGGCCGAAGTGGTGTTCGGTCCGAAGTATGGTGTTCGGGCCGAGGATGACGTTCGGGTCGAGGTTGAAGTTCGGGCTGAAGTTCGGTGTTCGGGCCTAGGTCGGAGTTCGGGCCGAGGTTGAAGTTCGGGCCGAGGTTGAAGTTCGGGCCGAAAATGAAGTTCGGGCCGGGAACAGTGAAGAGTTCGGGCCGAACTTGTTCTTGGCAGTGACAAACGAACCAGCTATTTTGGTTACTCGTGGGCGTGAAACGGACACCCGAGCTGAAAGTTATGAATGTTTTAGTATAGCACCTTTTGTCACACAATCTTGGATATTGAAGAGTTCGGGCCGAAAAGGGATGTTCGGGCCGAAGTGGTGTTCGGGCCGAAGTGGGATGTTCGGGCCGAAGTGGTGTTCGGGCCGAAGTGGTGTTCGGGCCGAAGTTCGGTGTTCGGGCCGAGGATGATGTTCGGGCCGAGGTTGAAGTTCGGGCCGAGGTCGGAGTTCGGGCCGAGGTTGAAGTTCGGGCCGGGAACAGTGAAGAGTTCGGGCCGAACTTGTTCTTGGCAGTGACGAACGAACCAGCTATTTTGGTTACTCGTGGGCGTGAAACGGACACCCGAGCTGAAAGTTATGAATGTTTTAGTATAGCACCTTTTGTCACACAATCTTGGATATTGAAGAGTTCGGGCCGAAAAGGGATGTTCGGGCCGAAGTGGTGTTCGGGCCGAAGTGGGATGTTCGGGCCGAAGTGGTGTTCGGGCCGAAGTTCGGTGTTCGGGCCGAGGATGATGTTCGGGCCGAGGTTGAAGTTCAGGCCGAGGTCGGAGTTCGGGCCGAGGTTGAAGTTCGGGCCGAGGTTGAAGTTTGGGCCGAAAATGAATTTCGGGTCGGGAACAGTGAAGAGTTCGGGCCGAACTTGTTCTTGGCAGTGACGAATGAACCAGCTATTTTGGTTACTCGTGTTCGTGAAACGGACACCCGAGCTGAAAGTTATGAATGTTTTAGTATAGCACCTTTTGTCACACAATCTTGGATATTGAAGAGTTCGGGCCGAAGAGGGATGTTCGGGCCGAAGTGGTGTTCGGGCCGAAGTGGGATGTTCGGGCCGAAGTGGTGTTCGGGCCGAAGTTCGGTGTTCGGGCCGAGGATGATGTTCGGGCCGAGGTTGAAGTTGGGGCCGAGGTCGGAGTTCGGGCCGAGGTTGAAGTTCGGGCCGAGGTTGAAGTTCGTGCCGAAAATGAAGTTCGGGCCAGGAACAGTGAAGAGTTCGGGCCGAACTTGTTCTTGGCAGTGACGATCGAACCAGCTATTTTGGTTACTCGTGGTCGTGAAACGGACACCCGAGCTGAAAGTTATGAATGTTTAAGTATAGCACCTTTTGTCACACAATCTTGGATATTGAAGAGTTCGGGCCGAAGAGGGATGTTCGGGCCGAAGTGGTGTTCGGGCCGAAGTGGGATGTTCGGGCCGAAGTGGTGTTCGGGCCAAAGTTCGGTGTTTGGGCCGAGGATGATGTTCGGGCCGAGGTTGAAGTTCGGGCCGAGGTCGGAGTGCGGGCCGAGGTTGAAGTTCGGGCCGAGGTTGAAGTTCGGGCCGAAAATGAAGTTCGGGCCGGGAACAGTGAAGAGTTCGGGCCGAACTTATTCTTGGCAGTGACGAACGAACCAGCTATTTTGGTTACTCGTGGGCTTGAAACGGACACCCGAGCTGAAAGTTATGAATGTTTTAGTATAGCACCTTTTGTCACACAATCTTGGATATTGAAGAGTTCGGCCCGAAGAGGGATGTTCGGGCCGAAGTGGTGTTCGGGCCGAAGTGGGATGTTAGGGCCGAAGTGGTGTTCGGGCCGAAGTTCGGTGTTCGGGCCGAGGATGATGTTCGGGCCGAGGTTGAAGTTCGGGCCGAGGTCGGAGTGTGGGCCGAGGTTGAAGTTCGGGCCGAGGTTGAAGTTCGGGCCGAAAATGAAGTTCGGGCCGGGAACAGTGAAGAGTTCGGGCAGAACTTGTTCTTGGCAGTGACGAACGAACCAGCTATTTTGGTTACTCATGGGCGTGAAACGGACACCCGAGCTGAAAGTTATGAATGTTTAAGTATAGCACCTTTTGTCACACAATCTTGGATATTGAAGAGTTCGGGCCGAAGAGGGATGTTCGGGCCGAAGTGGTGTTCGGACCAAAGTGGGATGTTCGGGCCGAAGTGGTGTTCGGGCCAAAGTGGTGTTCGGGCCGAAGTTCGGTGTTCGGGCCGAGGATGATGTTCGGGCGGAGGTCGGAGTTCGGGCCGAGGTTGAAGTTCGGGCCGAGGTTGAAGTTCGGGCCGGGAACAGTGAAGAATTCGGGCCGAACTTGTTCTTGGCAGTGACGAACGAACCAGCTATTTTGGTTACTCGTGGGCGTGAAACGGACACCCGAGCTGAAAGTTATGAATGTTTTAGTATAGCACCTTTTGTCACACAATCTTGGATATTGAAGAGTTCAGGCCGAAGAGGGATGTTCGGGCCGAAGTGGTGTTCGGGCCAAAGTGGGATGTTCGGGCCGAAGTGGTGTTCGGGCTGAAGTTCGGTGTTCGGGCCGAGGATGATGTTCGGGCCGAGGTTGAAGTTTGGGCCGAGGTCGGAGTTCGGGCCGAGGTTGAAGTTCGGGTCGAGGTTGAAGTTCGGGCCAAAAATGAAGTTCGGGCCGGGAACAGTGAAGAGTTCGGGCCGAACTTGTTCTTGGCAGTGACGAACGAACCAGCTATTTTGGTTACTCGTGGGCATGAAATGGACACCCGAGCTGAAAGTTATGAATGTTTTAGTATAGCACCTTTTGTCACACAATCTTGGATATTGAAGAGTTCGGGCCGAAGAGGGATGTTCGGGCCGAAGTGGTGTTCGGGCCGAAGTGGGATGTTCGGGCCGAAGTGGTGTTCTGGCCGAAGTTCGGTGTTCGGGCCGAGGATGATGTTCGGGCCGAGGTTGAAGTTCGGGCCGAGGTCGGAGTTCGGGCCGAGGTTGAAGTTCGGGCCGAGGTTGAAGTTCGGGCCGAAAATGAAGTTCGGGCCGGGAACCGTGAAGAGTTCGGGCCGAACTTGTTCTTGGCAGTGACGAACGAACCAGCTATTTTGGTTACTCGTGGGCGTGAAACGGACACCCGAGCTGAAAGTTATGAATGTTTAAGTATAGCACCTTTTGTCACACAATCTTGGATATTGAAGAGTTCGGGCCGAAGAGGGATGTTCGGGCCGAAGTGGTGTTCGGGCCGAAGTGGGATGTTCGGGCCGAAGTGGTGTTCGGGCCGAAGTTCGGTGTTCGGGCCGAGGATGATGTTCGGGCCGAGGTTGAAGTTCGGGCCGAGGTCGGAGTTCGGGCCGAGGTTGAAGTTCGGGCCGAGGTTGAAGTTCGGGCCGAAAATGAAGTTCGGGCCGGGAACAGTGAAGAGTTCGGGCCGAACTTGTTCTTGGCAGTGACGAACGAACCAGCTATTTTGGTTACTCGTGGGCGTGAAACGGACACCCGAGCTGAAAGTTATGAATGTTTAAGTATAGCACCTTTTGTCACACAATCTTGGATATTGAAGAGTTCGGGCCGATGAGGGATGTTCGGGCCGAAGTGGTGTTCGGGCCAAAGTGGGATGTTCGGGCCGAAGTGGTGTTCGGGCCGAAGTTCGGTGTTCGGGCCGAGGATGATGTTCGGGCCGAGGTTGAAGTTCGGGCCGAGGTCGGAGTTCGGGCCGAGGTTGAAGTTCGGGCCGAGGTTGAAGTTCGGGCCGAAAATGAAGTTCGGGCCGGAAACAGTGAAGAGTTCGGGCCGAACTTGTTCTTGGCAGTGACGAACGAACCAGCTATTTTGGTTACTCGTGGGCGTGAAACGGACACCCGAGCTGAAAGTTATGAATGTTTAAGTATAGCACCTTTTGTCACACAATCTTGGATATTGAAGAGTTCGGGCCGAAGAGGGATGTTCGGGCCGAAGTGGTGTTCGGGCCGAAGTGGGATGTTCGGGCCGAAGTGGTGTTCGGGCCGAGGTTCGGTGTTCGGGCCGAGGATGATGTTCGGGCCGAGGTTGAAGTTAGGGCCGAGGTCGGAGTTCGGGCCGAGGTTGAAGTTCGGGCCGTGGTTGAAGTTCGTGACGAAAATGAAGTTCGGGCCAGGAACAGTGAAGAGTTCGGGCCGAACTTGTTCTTGGCAGTGACGAACGAACCAGCTATTTTGGTTACTCGTGGTCGTGAAACGGACACCCGAGCTGAAAGTTATTAATGTTTAAGTATAGCACCTTTTGTCACACAATCTTGGATATTGAAGAGTTCGGGCCGAAGAGGGATGTTCGGGCCGAAGTGATGTTCGGGCCGAAGTGGGATGCTCGGGCCAAAGTGGTGTTCGGGCCGAAGTGCTGTTCGGGCCGAAGTTCAGGCCGAAGTTCGGGCCGAGGTCGCAGTTCGGGCCGAGGTTGAAGTTCGGGCCGAAAATGAAGTTCGGGCCGGGAACAGTGAAGAGTTCGGGTCGAACTTGTTCTTGGCAGTGACGAACGAACCAGCTATTTTGGTTACTCGTGGGCGTGACACGGACACCCGACCTGAAAGTTATGAATGTTTTAGTATAACACCTCTTGTCACACAATCTTAGATATTGAAGAGTTCGGGCCGAAGAGGGACGTTCGGGCCGAAGTGGTGTTCGGGCCGAAGTTCGGTGTTCGGGAACAGTGAAGAGTTCGGGCCGAACTTGTTCTTGGCAGTGACGAACGAACCAGCTATTTTGGTTACTCGTGGGCTTGAAACGGACACCCGAGCTGAAAGTTATGAATGTTTTAGTATAGCACCTTTTGTCACACAATCTTGGATATTGAAGAGTTCGGCCCGAAGAGGGATGTTCGGGCCGAAGTGGTGTTCGGGCCGAAGTGGGATGTTAGGGCCGAAGTGGTGTTCGGGCCAAAGTTCGGTGTTCGGGCCGAGGATGATGTTCGGGCCGAGGTTGAAGTTCGGGCCGAGGTCGGAGTGCGGGCCGAGGTTGAAGTTCGGGCCGAGGTTGAAGTTCGGGCCGAAAATGAAGTTCGGGCCGGGAACAGTGAAGAGTTCGGGCCGAACTTGTTCTTGGCAGTGACGAACGAACCAGCTATTTTGGTTACTCGTGGGCTTGAAACGGACACCCGAGCTGAAAGTTATGAATGTTTTAGTATAGCACCTTTTGTCACACAATCTTGGATATTGAAGAGTTCGGCCCGAAGAGGGATGTTCGGGCCGAAGTGGTGTTCGGGCCGAAGTGGGATGTTAGGGCCGAAGTGGTGTTCGGGCCGAAGTTCGGTGTTCGGGCCGAGGATGATGTTCGGGCCGAGGTGGAAGTTCGGGCCGAGGTCGGAGTTCGGGCCGAGGTTGAAGTTCGGGCCGAAAATGAAGTTCGGGCCGGGAACAGTGAAGAGTTCGGGCCGAACTTGTTCTTGGCAGTGACGAACGAACCAGCTATTTTGGTTACTCATGGGCGTGAAACGGACACCCGAGCTGAAAGTTATGAATGTTTAAGTATAGCACCTTTTGTCACACAATCTTGGATATTGAAGAGTTCGGGCCGAAGAGGGATGTTCGGGCCGAAGTGGTGTTCGGACCAAAGTGGGATGTTCGGGCCGAAGTGGTGTTCGGGCCGAAGTGGTGTTCGGGCCGAAGTTCGGTGTTCGGGCCGAGGATGATGTTCGGGCGGAGGTCGGAGTTCGGGCCGAGGTTGAAGTTCGGGCCGAGGTTGAAGTTCGGGCCGGGAACAGTGAAGAATTCGGGCCGAACTTGTTCTTGGCAGTGACGAACGAACCAGCTATTTTGGTTACTCGTGGGCGTGAAACGGACACCCGAGCTGAAAGTTATGAATGTTTTAGTATAGCACCTTTTGTCACACAATCTTGGATATTGAAGAGTTCAGGCCGAAGAGGGATGTTCGGGCCGAAGTGGTGTTCGGGCCAAAGTGGGATGTTCGGGCCGAAGTGGTGTTCGGGCTGAAGTTCGGCGTTCGGGCCGAGGATGATGTTCGGGCCGAGGTTGAAGTTTGGGCCGAGGTCGGAGTTCGGGCCGAGGTTGAAGTTCGGGTCGAGGTTGAAGTTCGGGCCAAAAATGAAGTTCGGGCCAGGAACAGTGAAGAGTTCGGGCCGAACTTGTTCTTGGCAGTGACGAAGGAACCAGCTATTTTGGTTACTCGTGGGCATGAAATGGACACCCGAGCTGAAAGTTATGAATGTTTTAGTATAGCACCTTTTGTCACACAATCTAGGATATTGAAGAGTTCGGGCCGAAGAGGGATGTTCGGGCCGAAGTGGTGTTCGGGCCGAAGTGGGATGTTCGGGCCAAAGTGGTGTTCGGTCCGAAGTTTGGTTTTCGGGCCGAGGATGATGTTCGGGCCGAGGTTGAAGTTCGGGCTGAAGTTCGGTGTTCGGGCCGAGGTCGGAGTTCGGGCCGAGGTTGAAGTTCGGGTCGAGGTTGAAGTTCGGGCCGAAAATGAAGTTCGGGCCGGGAACAGTGAAGAGTTCGGGCCGAACTTGTTCTTGGCAGTGACAAACGAACCAGCTATTTTGGTTACTCGTGGGCGTGAAACGGACACCCGAGCTGAAAGTTATGAATGTTTTAGTATAGCACCTTTTGTCACACAATCTTGGATATTGAAGAGTTCGGGCCGAAAGGGATTTTCGGGCCGAAGTGGTGTTCGGGCCGAAGTGGGATGTTCGGGCCGAAGTGGTGTTCGGGCCGAAGTGGTGTTCGGGCCGAAGTTCGGTGTTCGGGCCGAGGATGATGTCGGGCCGAGGTTGAAGTTCGGGCCGAGGTCGGAGTTCGGGCCGAGGTTGAAGTTCGGGCCGAGGTTGAAGTTCGGGCCGAAGATGAAGTTCGGGCCGGGAACAGTGGAGACTTCGGGCCGAACTTGTTCTTGGCAGTGACGAACGAACCAGCTATTTTTGTTACTCGTGGGCGTGAAACGGACACCCGAGCTGAAAGTTATGAATGTTTTAGTATAGCACCTTTTGTCACACAATCTTGGATATTGAAGAGTTCGGGCCGAAGAGGGATGTTCGGGCCGAAGTGGTGTTCGGGCCGAAGTGGGATGTTCGGGCCGAAGTGGTGTTCGGGCCGAGGATGATGTTCGGGCCGAGGTTGAAGTTCGGGCCGAGGTCGGAGTTCGGGCCGAGGTTGAAGTTCGGGCCGAGGTTGAAGTTCAGGCCGAAAATGAAGTTCGGGCCGGGAACAGTGAAGAGTTCGGGCCGAACTTGTTCTTGGCAGTGACGAACGAACCAGCTATTTTGGTTACTCGTGGGCGTGAAACGGACACCCGAGCTGAAAGTTATGAATGTTTAAGTATAGCACCTTTTGTCACACAATCTTGGATATTGAAGAGTTCGGGCCGAAGAGGGATGTTCGGGCCGAAGTGGTGTTCGGGCCGAAGTGGGATGTTCGGACCGAAGTGGTGTTCGGGCCGAAGTGGTGTTCGGGCCGAAGTTCGGTGTTCGGGCCGAGGATGATGTTCGGGCCGAGGTTGAAGTTCGGCACGAGGTCGGAGTTTTGGCCGAGGTTGAAGTACGGGCCGAAAATGAAGTTCGGGCCGGGAACAGTGAAGAGTTCGGGCCGAACTTGTTTTTGGCAATGACGAACGAACCAGCTATTTTGGTTATTCGTGGGCTTGAAACGGACACCCGAGCTGAAAGTTATGAATGTTTTAGTATAGCACCTTTTGTCACACAGTCTTGGATATTGAAGAGTTCGGGCCGAAGAGGGATGTTCGGGCCAAAGTGGTGTTCGGGCCGAAGTGGGATGTTCGGGCCGAAGTGGTGTTCGGGCCGAAGTGGTGTTCGGGCCGAAGTTCGGTGTTCGGGCCGAGGATGATATTCGGGCCGAGGTTGAAGTTCGGGCCGAAGTGGTGTTCGGGCCGAAGTTCGGTGTTCGGGCCGAGGATGATATTCGGGCCGAGGTTGAAGTTCGGGCCGAGGTCGGAGTTCGGGCCGAGGTTGAAGTTCGGGCCGAAAATGAAGTTCGGGCCGGGAACAGTGAAGAGTTCGGGCCGAACTTGTTCTTGGCAGTGACGAACGAACCAGCTATTTTGGTTACCCGTGGGCGTGAAACGGACACCCGAGCTGAAAGTTATGAATGTTTTAGTATAGCACCTTTTATCACACAATCTTGGATATTGAAGAGTTCGGGCCGAAGAGGGATGTTCGGGCCGAAGTGGTGTTCGGGCCGAAGTGGGATGTTCGGGCCGAAGTGGTGTTCGGTCCGAAGTTTGGTGTTCGGGCCGAGGTCGGCGTTCGGGCCGAGGTTGAAGTTCGGGCCGAGGTTGAAGTTCGGGCCGAAAATGAAGTTCGGGCCGGGAACAGTGAAGAGTTCGGGCCGAACTTGTTCTTGGCAGTGACAAACGAACCAGCTATTTTGGTTACTCGTGGGCGTGAAATGGACACCCGAGCTGAAAGTTATGAATGTTTTAGTATAGTACCTTTTGTCACACAATCTTGGATATTGAAGAGTTCGGGCCGAAGAGGGATGTTCGGGCCGAAGTGGTGTTCGGGCCGAAGTGGGATGTTCGGGCCGAAGTGGTGTTCGGTCCGAAGTTTGGTGTTCGGGCCGAGGATGATGTTCGGGTCGAGGTTGAAGTTCGGGCTGAAGTTCGGTGTTCGGGCCGAGGTTGAAGTTCGGGCCGAGGTTGAAGTTCGGGCCGAAAATGAAGTTCGGGCCGGGAACAGTGAAGAGTTCGGGCCGAACTTGTTCTTGGCAGTGACGAACGAACCAGCTATTTTGGTTACTCGTGGGCGTGAAACGGACACCCGAGCTGAAAGTTATGAATGTTTAAGTATAGCACCTTTTGTCACACAATCTTGGATATTGAAGAGTTCGGGCCGAAGAGGGATGTTCGGGCCGAAGTGGTGTTCGGGCCAAAGTGGGATGTTCGGGCCGAAGTGGTGTTCGGGCCGAAGTTCGGTGTTCGGGCCGAGGATGATGTTCGGGCCGAGGTTGAAGTTCGGGCCGAGGTCGGAGTTCGGGCCGAGGTCGGAGTTCGGGCCGAGGTTGAAGTTCGGGCCGAGGTTGAAGTTCGGGCCGAAAATGAAGTTCGGGCCGGGAACAGTGAAGAGTTCGGGCCGAACTTGTTCTTGGCAGTGACGAACGAACCAGCTATTTTGGTTACTCGTGGGCGTGAAACGGACACCCGAGCTGAAAGTTATGAATGTTTAAGTATAGCACCTTTTGTCACACAATCTTGGATATTGAAGAGTTCGGGCCGAAGATGGATGTTCGGGCCGAAGTGGTGTTCGGGCCGAAGTGGGATGTTCGGGCCGAAGTGGTGTTCGGGCCGAAGTTCGGTGTTCGGGCCGAGGATGATGTTCGGGCCGAGGTTGAAGTTGGGGCCGAGGTCGGAGTTCGGGCCGAGGTTGAAGTTCGGGCCGTGGTTGAAGTTCGTGACGAAAATGAAGTTCGGGCCAGGAACAGTGAAGAGTTCGGGTCGAACTTGTTCTTGGCAGTGACGAACGAACCAGCTATTTTGGTTACTCGTGGTCGTGAAACGGACACCCGAGCTGAAAGTTATGAATGTTTAAGTATAGCACCTTTTGTCACACAATCTTGGATATTGAAGAGTTCGGGCCGAAGAGGGATGTTCGGGCCGAAGTGATGTTCGGGCCGAAGTGGGATGCTCGGGCCAAAGTGGTGTTCGGGCCGAAGTGGTGTTCGGGCCGAAGTGCTGTTCGGGCCGAAGTTCGGGCCGAGGTCGCAGTTCGGGCCGAGGTTGAAGTTCGGGCCGAAAATGAAGTTCGGGCCGGGAACAGTGAAGAGTTCGGGTCGAACTTGTTCTTGGCAGTGACGAACGAACCAGCTATTTTGGTTACTCGTGGGCGTGAAACGGACACCCGAGCTGAAAGTTATGAATGTTTTAGTATAACACCTCTTGTCACACAATCTTAGATATTGAAGAGTTCGGGCCGAAGAGGGACGTTCGGGCCGAAGTGGTGTTCGGGCCGAAGTGGGATTTTCGGGCCAAAGTGGTGTTCGGGCCGAAGTGGTGTTCGGGCCGAAGTTCGGTGTTCGGGAACAGTGAAGAGTTCGGGCCGAACTTGTTCTTGGCAGTGACGAACGAACCAGCTATTTTGGTTACTCGTGGGCGTGAAACGGACACCCGAGCTGAAAGTTATGAATGTTTTAGTATAGCACCTTTTGTCACACAATCATGGATATTGGAGAGTTCGGTCCGAAGAGGGATGTTCGGGCCGAAGTGGTGTTCGGGCCGAAGTGGGATGTTCGGGCCGAAGTGGTGTTCGGGCCGAAGTTCGGTGTTCGGGCCGAGGATGATGTTCGGGGCGAGGTTGAAGTTCGGGCTGAGGTCGGAGTTCGGGCCGAGGTTGAAGTTCGGGCCGAGGTTGAAGTTCGGGCCGAAAATGAAGTTCGGGCCGGGAACAGTGAAGAGTTCGGGCCGAACTTGTTCTTGGCAGTGACAAACGAACCAGCTATTTTGGTTACTCGTGGGCGTGAAACGGACACCCGAGCTGAAAGTTATGAATGTTTTAGTATAGCACCTTTTGTCACACAATCTTGGATATTGAAGAGTTCGGGCCGAAGACGGATGTTCGGGCCAAAGTGGTGTTCGGGCCGAAGTGGGATGTTCGGCTGAAGTGGTGTTCGGTCCGAAGTTTGGTGTTCGGGCCGAGGATGATGTTCGGGCCGAGGTTGAAGTTCGGGCTGAAGTTCGGTGTTCGGGCCGAGGTCGGCGTTCGGGTCGAGGTTGAAGTTCGGGCCGAGGTTGAAGTTCGGGCCGAAAATGAAGTTCGGGCCGGGAACAGTGAAGAGTTCGGGCCGAACTTGTTCTTGGCAGTGACAAACGAACCAGCTATTTTGGTTACTCGTGGGCGTGAAACGGACACCCGAGCTGAAAGTTATGAATGTTTTAGTATAGCACCTTTTGTCACACAATCTTGGATATTGAAGAGTTCGGGCCGAAGAGGGATGTTCGGGCCGAAGTGGTGTTCGGGCCGAAGTGGGATGTTCGGGCCGAAGTGGTGTTCGGTCCGAAGTTTGGTGTTCGGGCCGAGGATGATGTTCGGGTCGAGGTTGAAGTTCGGGCTGAAGTTCGGTGTTCGGGCCGAGGTTGAAGTTCGGGCCGAGGTTGAAGTTCGGGCCGAAAATGAAGTTCGGGCCGGGAACAGTGAAGAGTTCGGGCCGAACTTGTTCTTGGCAGTGACGAACGAACCAGCTATTTTGGTTACTCGTGGGCGTGAAACGGACACCCGAGCTGAAAGTTATGAATGTTTAAGTATAGCACCTTTTGTCACACAATCTTGGATATTGAAGAGTTCGGGCCGAAGAGGGATGTTCGGGCCGAAGTGGTGTTCGGGCCAAAGTGGGATGTTCGGGCCGAAGTGGTGTTCGGGCCGAAGTTCGGTGTTCGGGCCGAGGATGATGTTCGGGCCGAGGTTGAAGATCGGGCCGAGGTCGGAGTTCGGGCCGAGGTCGGAGTTCGGGCCGAGGTTGAAGTTCGGGCCGAGGTTGAAGTTCGGGCCGAAAATGAAGTTCGGGCCGGGAACAGTGAAGAGTTCGGGCCGAACTTGTTCTTGGCAGTGACGAACGAACCAGCTATTTTGGTTACTCGTGGGCGTGAAACGGACACCCGAGCTGAAAGTTATGAATGTTTAAGTATAGCACCTTTTGTCACACAATCTTGGATATTGAAGAGTTCGGGCCGAAGATGGATGTTCGGGCCGAAGTGGTGTTCGGGCCGAAGTGGGATGTTCGGGCCGAAGTGGTGTTCGGGCCGAAGTTCGGTGTTCGGGCCGAGGATGATGTTCGGGCCGAGGTTGAAGTTGGGGCCGAGGTCGGAGTTCGGGCCGAGGTTGAAGTTCGGGCCGTGGTTGAAGTTCGTGACGAAAATGAAGTTCGGGCCAGGAACAGTGAAGAGTTCGGGTCGAACTTGTTCTTGGCAGTGACGAACGAACCAGCTATTTTGGTTACTCGTGGTCGTGAAACGGACACCCGAGCTGAAAGTTATGAATGTTTAAGTATAGCACCTTTTGTCACACAATCTTGGATATTGAAGAGTTCGGGCCGAAGAGGGATGTTCGGGCCGAAGTGATGTTCGGGCCGAAGTGGGATGCTCGGGCCAAAGTGGTGTTCGGGCCGAAGTGGTGTTCGGGCCGAAGTGCTGTTCAGGCCGAAGTTCGGGCCGAGGTCGCAGTTCGGGCCGAGGTTGAAGTTCGGGCCGAAAATGAAGTTCGGGCCGGGAACAGTGAAGAGTTCGGGTCGAACTTGTTCTTGGCCGTGACGAACGAACCAGCTATTTTGGTTACTCATGGGCGTGAAACGGACACCCGAGCTGAAAGTTATGAATGTTTTAGTATAACACCTCTTGTCACACAATCTTAGATATTGAAGAGTTCGGGCCGAAGAGGGACGTTCGGGCCGAAGTGGTGTTCGGGCCGAAGTGGGATTTTCGGGCCAAAGTGGTGTTCGGGCCGAAGTGGTGTTCGGGCCGAAGTTCGGTGTTCGGGAACAGTGAAGAGTTCGGGCCGAACTTGTTCTTGGCAGTGACGAACGAACCAGCTATTTTGGTTACTCGTGGGCTTGAAACGGACACCCGAGCTGAAAGTTATGAATGTTTTAGTATAGCACCTTTTGTCACACAATCTTGGATATTGAAGAGTTCGGCCCGAAGAGGGATGTTCGGGCCGAAGTGGTGTTCGGGCCGAAGTGGGATGTTAGGGCCGAAGTGGTGTTCGGGCCGAAGTTCGGTGTTCGGGCCGAGGATGATGTTCGGGCCGAGGTTGAAGTTCGGGCCGAGGTTGAAGTTCGGGCCGAAAACGAAGTTCGGGCCGGGAACAGTGAAGAGTTCGGGCCGAACTTGTTCTTGGCAGTGACGAACGAACCAGCTATTTTGGTTACTCGTGGGCTTGAAACGGACACCCGAGCTGAAAGTTATGAATGTTTTAGTATAGCACCTTTTGTCACACAATCTTGGATATTGAAGAGTTCGGCCCGAAGAGGGATGTTCGGGCCGAAGTGGTGTTCGGGCCGAAGTGGGATGTTAGGGCCGAAGTGGTGTTCGGGCCGAAGTTCGGTGTTCGGGCCGAGGATGATGTTCGGGCCGAGGTTGAAGTTCGGGCCGAGGTCGGAGTGCGGGCCGAGGTTGAAGTTCGGGCCGAGGTTGAAGTTCGGGCCGAAAATGAAGTTCGGGCCGGGAACAGTGAAGAGTTCGGGCCGAACTTGTTCTTGGCAGTGACGAACGAACCAGCTATTTTGGTTACTCATGGGCGTGAAACGGACACCCGAGCTGAAAGTTATGAATGTTTAAGTATAGCACCTTTTGTCACACAATCTTGGATATTGAAGAGTTCGGGCCGAAGAGGGATGTTCGGGCCGAAGTGGTGTTCGGACCAAAGTGGGATGTTCGGGCCGAAGTGGTGTTCGGGCCGAAGTGGTGTTCGGGCCGAAGTTCGGTGTTCGGGCCGAGGATGATGTTCGGGTGGAGGTCGGAGTTCGGGCCGAGGTTGAAGTTGGGGCCGAGGTTGAAGTTCGGGCCGGGAACAGTGAAGAATTCGGGCCGAACTTGTTCTTGGCAGTGACGAACGAACCAGCTATTTTGGTTACTCGTGGGCGTGAAACGGACACCCGAGCTGAAAGTTATGAATGTTTTAGTATAGCACCTTTTGTCACACAATCTTGGATATTGAAGAGTTCAGGCCGAAGAGGGATGTTCGGGCCGAAGTGGTGTTCGGGCAAAAGTGGGATGTTCGGGCCGAAGTGGTGTTCGGGCTGAAGTTCGGTGTTCGGGCCGAGGATGATGTTCGGGTCGAGGTTGAAGTTTGGGCCGAGGTCGGAGTTCGGGCCGAGGTTGAAGTTCGGGTCGAGGTTGAAGTTTGGGCCAAAAATGAAGTTCGGGCCGGGAACAGTGAAGAGTTCGGGCCGAACTTGTTCTTGGCAGTGACGAACGAACCAGCTATTTTGGTTACTCGTGGGCATGAAACGGACACCCGAGCTGAAAGTTATGAATGTTTTAGTATAGCACCTTTTGTCACACAATCTTAGATATTGAAGAGTTCGGGCCGATGAGGGATGTTCGGGCCGAAGTGGTGTTCGGGCCGAAGTGGGATGTTCGGGCCAAAGTGGTGTTCGGTCCGAAGTTTGGTGTTCGGGCTGAAGTTCGGTGTTCGGGCCGAGGATGATGTTCGGGCCGAGGTTGAAGTTTGGGCCGAGGTCGGAGTTCGGGCCGAGGTTGAAGTTCGGGTCGAGGTTGAAGTTTGGGCCAAAAATGAAGTTCGGGCCGGGAACAGTGAAGAGTTCGGGCCGAACTTGTTCTTGGCAGTGACAAACGAACCAGCTATTTTGGTTACTCGTGGGCGTGAAACGGACACCCGAGCTGAAAGTTATGAATGTTTTAGTATAGCACCTTTTGTCACACAATCTTGGATATTGAAGAGTTCGGGCCGAAAGGGATTTTCGGGCCGAAGTGGTGTTCGGGCCGAAGTGGGATGTTCGGGCCGAAGTGGTGTTCGGGCCGAAGTGGTGTTCGGGCCGAAGTTCGGTGTTCGGGCCGAGGATGATGTCGGGCCGAGGTTGAAGTTCGGGCCGAGGTCGGAGTTCGGGCCGAGGTTGAAGTTCGGGCCGAGGTTGAAGTTCGGGCCGAAGATGAAGTTCGGGCCGGGAACAGTGGAGAGTGCGGGCCGAACTTGTTCTTGGCAGTGACGAACGAACCAGCTATTTTGGTTACTCGTGGGCGTGAAACGGACACCCGAGCTGAAAGTTATGAATGTTTTAGTATAGCACCTTTTGTCACACAATCTTGGATATTGAAGAGTTCGGGCCGAAGAGGGATGTTCGGGCTGAAGTGGTGTTCGGGCCGAAGTGGGATGTTCGGGCCGAAGTGGTGTTCGGGCCGAGGATGATGTTCGGGCCGAGGTTGAAGTTCGGGCCGAGGTCGGAGTTCGGGCCGAGGTTGAAGTTCGGGCCGAGGTTGAAGTTCAGGCCGAAAATGAAGTTCGGGCCGGGAACAGTGAAGAGTTCGGGGCGAACTTGTTCTTGGCAGTGACGAACGAACCAGCTATTTTGGTTACTCGTGGGCGTGAAACGGACACCCGAGCTGAAAGTTATGAATGTTTAAGTATAGCACCTTTTGTCACACAATCTTGGATATTGAAGAGTTCGGGCCGAAGAGGGATGTTCGGGCCGAAGTGGTGTTCGGGCCGAAGTGGGATGTTCGGGCCGAAGTGGTGTTCGGGCCGAAGTGGTGTTCGGGCCGAAGTTCGGTGTTCGGGCCGAGGATGATGTTCGGGCCGAGGTTGAAGTTCGGCCCGAGGTCGGAGTTTTGGCCGAGGTTGAAGTTCGGGCCGAAAATGAAGTTCGGGCCGGGAACAGTGAAGAGTTCGGGCCGAACTTGTTTTTGGCAATGACGAACGAACCAGCTATTTTGGTTACTCGTGGGCTTGAAACGGACACCCGAGCTGAAAGTTATGAATGTTTTAGTATAGCACCTTTTGTCACACAGTCTTGGATATTGAAGAGTTCGGGCCGAAGAGGGATGTTCGGGCCAAAGTGGTGTTCGGGCCGAAGTGGGATGTTCGGGCCGAAGTGGTGTTCGGGCCGAAGTGGTGTTCGGGCCGAAGTTCGGTGTTCGGGCCGAGGATGATATTCGGGCCGAGGTTGAAGTTCGGGCCGAAGTGGTGTTCGGGCCGAAGTTCGATGTTCGGGCCGAGGATGATATTCGGGCCGAGGTTGAAGTTCGGGCCGAGGTCGGAGTTCGGGCCGAGGTTGAAGTTCGGGCCGAAAATGAAGTTCGGGCCGGGAACAGTGAAGAGTTCGGGCCGAACTTGTTCTTAGCAGTGACGAACGAACCACCTATTTTGGTTACCCGTGGGCGTGAAACGGACACCCGAGCTGAAAGTTATGAATGTCTTAGTATAGCACCTTTTGTCACACAATCTTTGATATTGAAGAGTTCGGGCCGAAGAGGGATGTTCGGGCCGAAGTGGTGTTCGGGCCGAAGTGGGATGTTCGGGCCGAAGTGGTGTTCGGGCCGAAGTTCGGTGTTCGGGCCGAGGATGATGTTCGGGCCGAGGTTGAAGTTCGGGCCGAGGTCGGAGTTCGGGCCGAGGTTGAAATTCGGGCCGAGGTTGAACTTCGGGCCGAAAATGAAGTTCGGGCCGGGAACAGTGAAGAGTTCGGGCCGAACTTGTTCTTGGCAGTGACGAACGAACCAGCTATTTTGGTTACTCGTGGGCGTGAAACGGACACCCGAGCTGAAAGTTATGAATGTTTTAGTATAGCACCTTTTGTCACACAATCATGGATATTGAAGAGTTCGGTCCGAAGAGGGATGTTCGGGCCGAAGTGGTGTTCGGGCCGAAGTGGGATGTTCGGGCCGAAGTGGTGTTCGGTCCGAAGTTTGGTGTTCGGGCCGAGGATGATGTTCGGGCCGAGGTTGAAGTTCGGGCTGAAGTTCGGTGTTCGGGCCGAGGTCGGCGTTCGGGCCGAGGTTGAAGTTCGGGCCGAGGTTGAAGTTCGGGCCGAAAATGAAGTTCGGGCCGGGAACAGTGAAGAGTTCGGGCCGAACTTGTTCTTGGCAGTGACAAACGAACCAGCTATTTTGGTTACTCGTGGGCGTGAAACAGACACCCGAGCTGAAAGTTATGAATGTTTTAGTATAGCACCTTTTGTCACACAATCTTGGATATTGAAGAGTTCGGCCCGAAGAGGGATGTTCGGGCCGAAGTGGTGTTCGGGCCGAAGTGGGATGTTAGGGCCGAAGTTCGGTTCGGTCCGAAGTTTGGTGTTCGGGCCGAGGATGATGTTCGGGTCGAGGTTGAAGTTCGGGCTGAAGTTCGGTGTTCGGGCCGAGGTTGAAGTTCGGGCCGAGGTTGAAGTTCGGGCCGAAAATGAAGTTCGGGCAGGGAACAGTGAAGAGTTCGGGCCGAACTTGTTCTTGGCAGTGACAAACGAACCAACTATTTTGGTTACTCGTGGGCGTTAAACGGACACCCGAGCTGAAAGTTATGAATGTTTTAGTATAGCACCTTTTGTCACACAATCTTGGATATTGAAGAGTTCGGGCCGAAAAGGGATGTTCGGGCCGAAGTGGTGTTCGGGCCGAAGTGGGATGTTCGGGCCGAAGTGGTGTTCGGGCCGAAGTGGTGTTCGGACCGAAGTACGGTGTTCGGGCCGAGGATGATGTTCGGGCCGAGGTTGAAGTTCGGGCCGAGGTCGGAGTTCGGGCCGAGGTTGAAGTTCGGGCCGGGAACAGTGAAGAGTTCGGGCCGAACTTGTTCTTGGCAGTGACGAACGAACCAGCTATTTTGGTTACTCGTGGGCGTGAAACGGACACCCGAGCTGAAAGTTATGAATGTTTTAGTATAGCACCTTTTGTCACACAATCTTGGATATTGAAGAGTTCGGGCCGAAGAGGGATGTTCGGGCCGAAGTGGGATGTTCGGGCCGAAGTGGTGTTCGGGCCGAAGTTCGGTGTTCGGGCCGAGGATGATGTTCGGGCCGAGGTTGAAGTTCGGGCCGAGGTCGGAGTTCGGGCCGAGGTTGAAGTTCGGGCCGAAAATGAATTTCGGGTCGGGAACAGTGAAGAGTTCGGGCCGAACTTGTTCTTGGCAGTGACGAATGAACCAGCTATTTTGGTTACTCGTGTTCGTGAAACGGACACCCGAGCTGAAAGTTATGAATGTTTTAGTATAGCACCTTTTGTCACACAATCTTGGATATTGAAGAGTTCGGGCCGAAGAGGGATGTTCGGGCCGAAGTGGTGTTCGGGCCGAAGTGGGATGTTCGGGCCGAAGTGGTGTTCGGGCCGAAGTTTGGTGTTCGGGCCGAGGATGATGTTCGGGCCGAGGTTGAAGTTGGGGCCGAGGTTGAAGTTCGTGCCGAAAATGAAGTTCGGGCCAGGAACAGTGAAGAGTTCGGGCCGAACTTGTTCTTGGCAGCGACGAACGAACCAGCTATTTTGGTTACTCGTGGTCGTGAAACGGACACCCGAGCTGAAAGTTATGAATGTTTAAGTATAGCACCTTTTATCACACAATCTTTGATATTGAAGAGTTCGGGCCGAGGAGGATGTTCGGGCCGAAGTGGTGTTCGGACCAAAGTGGGATGTTCGGGCCGAAGTGTTGTTCGGGCCGAAGTGGTGTTCGGGCCGAAGTTCGGTGTTCGGGCCGAGGATGATGTTCGGGCCGAGGTCGGAGTTCGGGCCGAGGTTGAAGTTCGGGCCGAGGTTGAAGTTCGGGCCGGGAACAGTGAAGAGTTCGGGCCGAACTTGTTCTTGGCAGTGACGAACGAACCAGCTATTTTGGTTACTCGTGGGCGTGAAATGGACACCCGAGCTGAAAGTTATGAATGTTTTAGTACAGCACCTTTTGTCACACAATCTTGGATATTGAAGAGTTCAGGCCGAAGAGGGATGTTCGGGCCGAAGTGGTGTTCGGGCCAAAGTGGGATGTTCGGGCCGAAGTGGTGTTCGGGCTGAAGTTCGGTGTTCGGGCCGAGGATGATGTTCGGGCCGAGGTTGAAGTTTGGGCCGAGGTCGGAGTTCGGGCCGAGGTTGAAATTCGGGTCGAGGTTGAAGTTCGGGCCAAAAATGAAGTTCGGGCCGGGAACAGTGAAGAGTTCGGGCCGAACTTGTTCTTGGCAGTGACGAACGAACCAGCTATTTTGGTTACTCGTGTGCATGAAACGGACACCCGAGCTGAACGTTATGAATGTTTTAGTATAGCACCTTTTGTCACACAATCTTGGATATTGAAGAGTTCGGGCCGAAGAGGGATGTTCGGGCCGAAGTGGTGTTCAGGCCGAAGTTGGATGTTCGGGCCGAAGTGGTGTTCGGTCCGAAGTTTGGTGTTCGGGCCGAGGATGATGTTCGGGCCGAGGATGATGTTCGGGCCGAGGTTGAAGTTCGGGCTGACGTTCGGTGTTCGGGCCGAGGTCGGAGTTCGGGCCGAGGTTGAAGTTCGGGCCGAGGTTGAAGTTCGGGCCGAAAATGAAGTTCGGGCCGGGAACAGTGAAGAGTTCGGGCCGAACTTGTTCTTGGCAGTGACAAACGAACCAGCTATTTTGGTTACTGGTGGGCGTGAAACGGACACCCGAGCTGAAAGTTATGAATGTTTTAGTATAGCACCTTTTGTCACACAATCTTGGATATTGAAGAGTTCGGGCCGAAGAGGGATGTTTGGGCCGAAGTGGTGTTCGGGCCGAAGTGGGATGTTCGGGCCGAAGTGGTGTTCGGTCCGAAGTTTGGTGTTCGGGCCGAGGATGATGTTCGGGCCGAGGTTGAAGTTCGGGCTGAAGTTCGGTGTTCGGGCCGAGGTCGGAGTTCGGGCCGAGGTTGAAGTTCGGGCCGAGGTTGAAGTTCGGGCCGAAAATGAAGTTCGGGCCGGGAACAGTGAAGAGTTCGGGCCGAACTTGTTCTTGGCAGTGTCAAACGAACCAGCTATTTTGGTTACTCGTGGGCGTGAAACGGACACCCGAGCTGAAAGTTCTGAATGTTTTAGTATAGCACCTTTTGTCACACAATCTTGGATATTGAAGAGTTCGGGCCGAAATGGGATGTTCGGGCCGAAGTGGTGTTCGGGCCGAAGTGGGATGTTCGGGCCGAAGTGGTGTTCGGGCCGAAGTTCGGTGTTCGGGCCGAGGATGATGTTCGTGCCGAGGTTGAAGTTCGGGCCGAGGTCGGAGTTCGGCGCGAGGTTGAAGTTCGGGCCGAAAATGAATTTCGGGTCGGGAACAGTGAAGAGTTCGGGCCGAACTTGTTCTTGGCAGTGACGAATGAACCAGCTATTTGGGTTACTCGTGTTCGTGAAACGGACACCCGAGCTGAAAGTTATGAATGTTTTAGTATAACACCTTTTGTCACACAATCTTGGATATTGAAGAGTTCGGGCCGAAGAGGGATGTTCGGGCCGAAGTGGTGTTCGGGCCGAAGTGGGATGTTCGGGCCGAAGTGGTGTTCGGTCCGAAGTTCGGTGTTCGGGCCGAGGATGATGTTCGGGCCGAGGTTGAAGTTGGGGCCGAGGTCGGAGTTCGGGCCGAGGTTGAAGTTCGTGCCGAAAATGAAGTTCGGGCCAGGAACAGTGAAGAGTTCGGGCCGAACTTGTTCTTGGCAGTGACGAACGAACCAGCTATTTTGGTTACTCGTGGTCGTGAAACGGACACCCGAGCTGAAAGTTATGAATGTTTAAGTATAGCACCTTTTGTCACACAATCTTGGATATTGAAGAGTTCGGGCCGAAGAGGGATGTTCGGGTCGAAGTGATGTTCGGGCCGAAGTGGGATGTTCGGGCCAAAGTGGTGTTCGGGCCGAAGTGCTGTTCGGGCCGAAGTTCGGGCCGAGGTCGCAGTTCGGGCCGAGGTTGAAGTTCGGGCCGAAAATGAAGTTCGGGCCGGGAACAGTGAAGAGTTCGGGTCGAACTTGTTCTTGGCAGTGACGAACGAACCAGCTATTTTGGTTACTCGTGGGCGTGAAACGGACACCCGAGCTGAAAGTTATGAATGTTTTAGTATAACACCTCTTGTCACACAATCTTAGATATTGAAGAGTTCGGGCCGAAGAGGGACGTTCGGGCCGAAGTGGTGTTCGGGCCGAAGTGGGATGTTCGGGCCAAAGTGGTGTTCGGGCCGAAGTGGTGTTCGGGCCGAAGTTCGGTGTTCGGGCCGAGGATGATGTTCGGGCCGAGGTTGAAGTTCGGGCCGAGGTCGGAGTTCGGGCCGAGGTTGAACTTCGGGCCGAAAATGAAGTTCGGGCCGGGAACAGTGAAGAGTTCGGGCCGAACTTGTTGTTGGCAGTGACGAACGAACCAGCTATTTTGGTTACTCGTGGGCGTGAAACGGACACCCGAGCTGAAAGTTATGAATGTTTTAGTATAGCACCTTTTGTCACACAATCTTGGATATTGAAGAGTTCGGGCCTAAGAGGGATGTTCGGGCCGAAGTGGTGTTCGGACCAAAGTGGGATGTTCGGGCCGAAGTGGTGTTCGGGCCGAAGTGGTGTTCGGGCCGAAGTTCGGTGTTCGGGCCGAGGATGATGTTCGGGCCGAGGTCGGAGTTCGGGCCGAGGTTGAAGTTCGGGCCGAGGTTGAAGTTCGGGCCGGGAACTGTGAAGAGTTCAGGCCGAACTTGTTCTTGGCAGTGACGAACGAACCAGCTATTTTGGTTACTCGTGGGCGTGAAACGGACACCCGAGCTGAAAGTTATGAATGTTTTAGTATACCACCTTTTGTCACACAATCTTGGATATTGAAGAGTTCAGGCCGAAGAGGGATGTTCGGGCCGAAGTGGTGTTCGGGCCAAAGTGGGATGTTCGGGCCGAAGTGGTGTTCGGGCTGAAGTTCGGTGTTCGGGCCGAGGTTGTAGTTTGGGCCGAGGTCGGAGTTCGGGCCGAGGTTGAAGTTCGGGTCGAGGTTGAAGTTCGGGCCAAAAATGAAGTTTGGGCCGGGAACAGTGAAGAGTTCGGGCCGAACTTGTTCTTGGCAGTGACGAACGAACCAGCTATTTTGGTTACTCGTGGGCATGAAACGGACACCCGAGCTGAAAGTTATGAATGTTTTAGTATAGCACCTTTTGTCACACAATCTTGGATATTGAAGAGTTCGGGCCGAAGAGGGATGTTCGGGCCGAAGTGGTGTTCGGGCCGAAGTGGGATGTTCGGGCCAAAGTGGTGTTCGGTCCGAAGTTTGGTGTTCGGGCCGAGGATGATGTTCGGGCCGAGGTTGAAGTTCGGGCTGAAGTTCGGTGTTCGGGCCGAGGTCGGAGTTCGGGCCGAGGTTGAAGTTCGGGCCGAGGTTGAAGTTCGGGCCGAAAATGAAGTTCGGGCCGGGAACAGTGAAGAGTTCGGGCCGAACTTGTTCTTGGCAGTGACAAACGAACCAGCTATTTTGGTTACTCGTGGGCGTGAAACGGACACCCGAGCTGAAAGTTATGAATGTTTTAGTATAGCACCTTTTGTCACACAATCTTGGATATTGAAGAGTTTGGGCCGAAAGGGATTTTCGGGCCGAAGTGGTGTTCGGGCCGAAGTGGGATGTTCGGGCCGAAGTGGTGTTCGGGCCGAAGTTCGGTGTTCGGGCCGAGGATGATGTCGGGCCGAGGTTGAAGTTCGGGCCGAGGTCGGAGTTCGGGCCGAGGTTGAAGTTCGGGCCGAGGTTGAAGTTCGGGCCGAAGATGATGTTCGGGCCGGGAACAGTGGAGAGTTCGGGCCGAACTTGTTCTTGGCAGTGACGAACGAACCAGCTATTTTGGTTACTCGTGGGCGTGAAACGGACACCCGAGCTGAAAGTTATGAATGTTTTAGTATAGCACCTTTTGTCACACAATCTTGGATATTGAAGAGTTCGGGCCGAAGAGGGATGTTCGGGCCGAAGTGGTGTTCGGGCCGAAGTGGGATGTTCGGGCCGAAGTGGTGTTCGGGCCGAAGTTCGGTGTTCGGGCCGAGGATGATGTTCGGGCCGAGGTTGAAGTTCGGGCCGAGGTCAGAGTTCGGGCCGAGGTTGAAGTTCGGGCCGAGGTTGAAGTTCGGGCCGAAAATGAAGTTCGGGTCGGGAACAGTGAAGAGTTCGGGCCGAACTTGTTCTTGGCAGTGACGAACGAACCAGCTATTTTGGTTACTCGTGGGCGTGAAACGGACACCCGAGCTGAAAGTTATGAATGTTTAAGTATAGCACCTTTTGTCACACAATCTTGGATATTGAAGAGTTCGGGCCGAAGAGGGATGTTCGGGCTGAAGTGGTGTTCGGGCCGAAGTGGGATGTTCGGGCCGAAGTGGTGTTCGGGCCGAAGTTCGGTGTTCAGGCCGAGGATGATGTTCGGGCCGAGGTTGAAGTTCGGGCCGAGGTCGGAGTTCGGGCCGTGGTTGAAGTTCGGGCCGAGGTTGATGTTCGGGCCGAAAATGAAGTTCGGGCCGGGAACAGTGAAGAGTTCGGGCCGAACTTGTTCTTGGCAGTGACAAACGAACCAGCTATTTTGGTTACTCGTGGGCGTGAAACGGACACCCGAGCTGAAAGTTATGAATGTTTTAGTATAGCACCTTTTGTCACACAATCTTGGATATTGAAGAGTTCGGGCCGAAAGGGATTTTCGGGCCGAAGTGGTGTTCGGGCCGAAGTGGGATGTTCGGGCCGAAGTGGTGTTCGGGCCGAAGTGGTGTTCGGGCCGAAGTTCGGTGTTCGGGCCGAGGATGATGTCGGGCCGAGGTTGAAGTTCGGGCCGAGGTCGGAGTTCGGGCCGAGGTTGAAGTTCGGGCCGAGGTTGAAGTTCGGGCCGAAGATGAAGTTCGGGCCGGGAACAGTGGAGAGTTCGGGCCGAACTTGTTCTTGGCAGTGACGAACGAACCAGCTATTTTGGTTACTCGTGGGCGTGAAACGGACACCCGAGCTGAAAGTTATGAATGTTTTAGTATAGCACCTTTTGTCACACAATCTTGGATATTGAAGAGTTCGGGCCGAAGAGGGATGTTCGGGCCGAAGTGGTGTTCGGGCCGAAGTGGGATGTTCGGGCCGAAGTGGTGTTCGGGCCGAAGTTCGGTGTTCGGGCCGAGGATGATGTTCGGGCCGAGGTTGAAGTTCGGGCCGAGGTCGGAGTTCGGGCCGAGGTTGAAGTTCGGGCCGAGGTTGAAGTTCGGGCCGAAAATGAAGTTCGGGCCGGGAACAGTGAAGAGTTCGGGCCGAACTTGTTCTTGGCAGTGACGAACGAACCAGCTATTTTGGTTACTCGTGGGCGTGAAACGGACACCCGAGCTGAAAGTTATGAATGTTTAAGTATAGCACCTTTTGTCACACAATCTTGGATATTGAAGAGTTCGGGCCGAAGAGGGATGTTCGGGCTGAAGTGGTGTTCGGGCCGAAGTGGGATGTTCGGGCCGAAGTGGTGTTCGGGCCGAAGTTCGGTGTTCAGGCCGAGGATGATGTTCGGGCCGAGGTTGAAGTTCGGGCCGAGGTCGGAGTTCGGGCCGAGGTTGAAGTTCGGGCCGAGGTTGAAGTTCGGGCTGAAGTTCGGTGTTCGGGCCGAGGTCGGAGTTCGGGCCGAGGTTGAAGTTCGGGCCGAGGTTGAAGTTCGGGCCGAAAATGAAGTTCGGGCCGGGAACAGTGAAGAGTTCGGGCCGAACTTGTTCTTGGCAGTGACAAACGAACCAACTATTTTGGTTACTCGTGGGCGTGAAACGGACACCCGAGCTGAAAGTTATGAATGTTTTAGTATAGCACCTTTTGTCACACAATCTTGGATATTGAAGAGTTCGGGCCGAAAGGGATTTTCGGGCCGAAGTGGTGTTCGGGCCGAAGTGGGATGTTCGGGCCGAAGTGGTGTTCGGGCCGAAGTTCGGTGTTCGGGCCGAGGATGATGTCGGGCCGAGGTTGAAGTTCGGGCCGAGGTCGGAGTTCGGGCCGAGGTTGAAGTTCGGGCCGAGGTTGAAGTTCGGGCCGAAGATGATGTTCGGGCCGGGAACAGTGGAGAGTTCGGGCCGAACTTGTTCTTGGCAGTGACGAACGAACCAGCTATTTTGGTTACTCGTGGGCGTGAAACAGACACCCGAGCTGAAAGTTATGAATGTTTTAGTATAGCACCTTTTGTCACACAATCTTGGATATTGAAGAGTTCGGGCCGAAGAGGGATGTTCGGGCCGAAGTGGTGTTCGGGCCGAAGTGGGATGTTCGGGCCGAAGTGGTGTTCGGGCCGAAGTTCGGTGTTCGGGCCGAGGATGATGTTCGGGCCGAGGTTGAAGTTCGGGCCGAGGTCGGAGTTCGGGCCGAGGTTGAAGTTCGGGCCGAGGTTGAAGTTCGGGCCGAAAATGAAGTTCGGGCCGGGAACAGTGAAGAGTTCGGGCCGAACTTGTTCTTGGCAGTGACGAACGAACCAGCTATTTTGGTTACTCGTGGGCGTGAAACGGACACCCGAGCTGAAAGTTATGAATGTTTAAGTATAGCACCTTTTGTCACACAATCTTGGATATTGAAGAGTTCGGGCCGAAGAGGGATGTTCGGGCTGAAGTGGTGTTCGGGCCGAAGTGGGATGTTCGGGCCGAAGTGGTGTTCGGGCCGAAGTTCGGTGTTCAGGCCGAGGATGATGTTCGGGCCGAGGTTGAAGTTCGGGCCGAGGTCGGAGTTCGGGCCGAGGTTGAAGTTCGGGCCGAGGTTGAAGTTCGGGCCGAAAATGAAGTTCGGGCCGGGAACAGTGAAGAGTTCGGGCCGAACTTGTTCTTGGCAGTGACAAACGAACCAGCTATTTTGGTTACTCGTGGGCGTGAAACGGACACCCGAGCTGAAAGTTATGAATGTTTTAGTATAGCACCTTTTGTCACACAATCTTGGATATTGAAGAGTTCGGGCCGAAAGGGATTTTCGGGCCGAAGTGGTGTTCGGGCCGAAGTGGGATGTTCGGGCCGAAGTGGTGTTCGGGCCGAAGTGGTGTTCGGGCCGAAGTTCGGTGTTCGGGCCGAGGATGATGTCGGGCCGAGGTTGAAGTTCGGGCCGAGGTCGGAGTTCGGGCCGAGGTTGAAGTTCGGGCCGAGGTTGAAGTTCGGGCCGAAGATGAAGTTCGGGCCGGGAACAGTGGAGAGTTCGGGCCGAACTTGTTCTTGGCAGTGACGAACGAACCAGCTATTTTGGTTACTCGTGGGCGTGAAACGGACACCCGAGCTGAAAGTTATGAATGTTTTAGTATAGCACCTTTTGTCACACAATCTTGGATATTGAAGAGTTCGGGCCGAAGAGGGATGTTCGGGCCGAAGTGGTGTTCGGGCCGAAGTGGGATGTTCGGGCCGAAGTGGTGTTCGGGCCGAAGTTCGGTGTTCGGGCCGAGGATGATGTTCGGGCCGAGGTTGAAGTTCGGGCCGAGGTCGGAGTTCGGGCCGAGGTTGAAGTTCGGGCCGAGGTTGAAGTTCGGGCCGAAAATGAAGTTCGGGCCGGGAACAGTGAAGAGTTCGGGCCGAACTTGTTCTTGGCAGTGACGAACGAACCAGCTATTTTGGTTACTCGTGGGCGTGAAACGGACACCCGAGCTGAAAGTTATGAATGTTTAAGTATAGCACCTTTTGTCACACAATCTTGGATATTGAAGAGTTCGGGCCGAAGAGGGATGTTCGGGCTGAAGTGGTGTTCGGGCCGAAGTGGGATGTTCGGGCCGAAGTGGTGTTCGGGCCGAAGTTCGGTGTTCAGGCCGAGGATGATGTTCGGGCCGAGGTTGAAGTTCGGGCCGAGGTCGGAGTTCGGGCCGAGGTTGAAGTTCGGGCCGAGGTTGAAGTTCGGGCCGAAAATGAAGTTCGGGCCGGGAACAGTGAAGAGTTCGGGCCGAACTTGTTCTTGGCAGTGACAAACGAACCAGCTATTTTGGTTACTCGTGGGCGTGAAACGGACACCCGAGCTGAAAGTTATGAATGTTTTAGTATAGCACCTTTTGTCACACAATCTTGGATATTGAAGAGTTCGGGCCGAAAGGGATTTTCGGGCCGAAGTGGTGTTCGGGCCGAAGTGGGATGTTCGGGCCGAAGTGGTGTTCGGGCCGAAGTGGTGTTCGGGCCGAAGTTCGGTGTTCGGGCCGAGGATGATGTCGGGCCGAGGTTGAAGTTCGGGCCGAGGTCGGAGTTCGGGCCGAGGTTGAAGTTCGGGCCGAGGTTGAAGTTCGGGCCGAAGATGAAGTTCGGGCCGGGAACAGTGGAGAGTTCGGGCCGAACTTGTTCTTGGCAGTGACGAACGAACCAGCTATTTTGGTTACTCGTGGGCGTGAAACGGACACCCGAGCTGAAAGTTATGAATGTTTTAGTATAGCACCTTTTGTCACACAATCTTGGATATTGAAGAGTTCGGGCCGAAGAGGGATGTTCGGGCCGAAGTGGTGTTCGGGCCGAAGTGGGATGTTCGGGCCGAAGTGGTGTTCGGGCCGAAGTTCGGTGTTCGGGCCGAGGATGATGTTCGGGCCGAGGTTGAAGTTCGGGCCGAGGTCGGAGTTCGGGCCGAGGTTGAAGTTCGGGCCGAGGTTGAAGTTCGGGCCGAAAATGAAGTTCGGGCCGGGAACAGTGAAGAGTTCGGGCCGAACTTGTTCTTGGCAGTGACGAACGAACCAGCTATTTTGGTTACTCGTGGGCGTGAAACGGACACCCGAGCTGAAAGTTATGAATGTTTAAGTATAGCACCTTTTGTCACACAATCTTGGATATTGAAGAGTTCGGGCCGAAGAGGGATGTTCGGGCTGAAGTGGTGTTCGGGCCGAAGTGGGATGTTCGGGCCGAAGTGGTGTTCGGGCCGAAGTTCGGTGTTCAGGCCGAGGATGATGTTCGGGCCGAGGTTGAAGTTCGGGCCGAGGTCGGAGTTCGGGCCGAGGTTGAAGTTCGGGCCGAGGTTGAAGTTCGGGCCGAAAATGAAGTTCGGGCCGGGAACAGTGAAGAGTTCGGGCCGAACTTGTTCTTGGCAGTGACAAACGAACCAGCTATTTTGGTTACTCGTGGGCGTGAAACGGACACCCGAGCTGAAAGTTATGAATGTTTTAGTATAGCACCTTTTGTCACACAATCTTGGATATTGAAGAGTTCGGGCTGAAAGGGATTTTCGGGCCGAAGTGGTGTTCGGGCCGAAGTGGGATGTTCGGGCCGAAGTGGTGTTCGGGCCGAAGTGGTGTTCGGGCCGAAGTGGTGTTCGGGCCGAAGTTCGGTGTTCGGGCCGAGGATGATGTCGGGCCGAGGTTGAAGTTCGGGCCGAGGTCGGAGTTCGGGCCGAGGTTGAAGTTCGGGCCGAGGTTGAAGTTCGGGCCGAAGATGAAGTTCGGGCCGGGAACAGTGGAGAGTTCGGGCCGAACTTGTTCTTGGCAGTGACGAACGAACCAGCTATTTTGGTTACTCGTGGGCGTGAAACGGACACCCGAGCTGAAAGTTATGAATGTTTTAGTATAGCACCTTTTGTCACACAATCTTGGATATTGAAGAGTTCGGGCCGAAGAGGGATGTTCGGGCCGAAGTGGTGTTCGGGCCGAAGTGGGATGTTCGGGCCGAAGTGGTGTTCGGGCTGAAGTTCGGTGTTCGGGCCGAGGATGATGTTCGGGCCGAGGTCGGAGTTCGGGCCGAGGTCGGAGTTCGGGCCGAGGTTGAAGTTCGGGCCGAGGTTGAAGTTCGGGCCGAAAATGAAGTTCGGGCCGGGAACAGTGAAGAGTTCGGGCCGAACTTGTTCTTGGCAGTGACGAACGAACCAGCTATTTTGGTTACTCGTGGGCGTGAAACGGACACCCGAGCTGAAAGTTATGAATGTTTAAGTATAGCACCTTTTGTCACACAATCTTGGATATTGAAGAGTTCGGGCCGAAGAGGGATGTTCGGGCTGAAGTGGTGTTCGGGCCGAAGTGGGATGTTCGGGCCGAAGTGGTGTTCGGGCCGAAGTTCGGTGTTCAGGCCGAGGATGATGTTCGGGCCGAGGTTGAAGTTCGGGCCGAGGTCGGAGTTCGGGCCGAGGTTGAAGTTCGGGCCGAGGTTGAAGTTCGGGCCGAAAATGAAGTTCGGGCCGGGAACAGTGAAGAGTTCGGGCCGAACTTGTTCTTGGCAGTGACAAACGAACCAGCTATTTTGGTTACTCGTGGGCGTGAAACGGACACCCGAGCTGAAAGTTATGAATGTTTTAGTATAGCACCTTTTGTCACACAATCTTGGATATTGAAGAGTTCGGGCCGAAAGGGATTTTCGGGCCGAAGTGGTGTTCGGGCCGAAGTGGGATGTTCGGGCCGAAGTGGTGTTCGGGCCGAAGTGGTGTTCGGGCCGAAGTTCGGTGTTCGGGCCGAGGATGATGTCGGGCCGAGGTTGAAGTTCGGGCCGAGGTCGGAGTTCGGGCCGAGGTTGAAGTTCGGGCCGAGGTTGAAGTTCGGGCCGAAGATGAAGTTCGGGCCGGGAACAGTGGAGAGTTCGGGCCGAACTTGTTCTTGGCAGTGACGAACGAACCAGCTATTTTGGTTACTCGTGGGCGTGAAACGGACACCCGAGCTGAAAGTTATGAATGTTTTAGTATAGCACCTTTTGTCACGCAATCTTGGATATTGAAGAGTTCGGGCCGAAGAGGGATGTTCGGGCCGAAGTGGTGTTCGGGCCGAAGTGGGATGTTCGGGCCGAAGTGGTGTTCGGGCCGAAGTTCGGTGTTCGGGCCGAGGATGATGTTCGGGCCGAGGTTGAAGTTCGGGCCGAGGTCGGAGTTCGGGCCGAGGTTGAAGTTCGGGCCGAGGTTGAAGTTCGGGCCGAAAATGAAGTTCGGGCCGGGAACAGTGAAGAGTTCGGGCCGAACTTGTTCTTGGCAGTGACGAACGAACCAGCTATTTTGGTTACTCGTGGGCGTGAAACGGACACCCGAGCTGAAAGTTATGAATGTTTAAGTATAGCACCTTTTGTCACACAATCTTGGATATTGAAGAGTTCGGGCCGAAGAGGGATGTTCGGGCTGAAGTGGTGTTCGGGCCGAAGTGGGATGTTCGGGCCGAAGTGGTGTTCGGGCCGAAGTTCGGTGTTCAGGCCGAGGATGATGTTCGGGCTGAGGTTGAAGTTCGGGCCGAGGTCGGAGTTCGGGCCGAGGTTGAAGTTCGGGCCGAGGTTGAAGTTCGGGCCGAAAATGAAGTTCGGGCCGGGAACAGTGAAGAGTTCGGGCCGAACTTGTTCTTGGCAGTGACAAACGAACCAGCTATTTTGGTTACTCGTGGGCGTGAAACGGACACCCGAGCTGAAAGTTATGAATGTTTTAGTATAGCACCTTTTGTCACACAATCTTGGATATTGAAGAGTTCGGGCCGAAAGGGATTTTCGGGCCGAAGTGGTGTTCGGGCCGAAGTGGGATGTTCGGGCCGAAGTGGTGTTCGGGCCGAAGTGGTGTTCGGGCCGAAGTTCGGTGTTCGGGCCGAGGATGATGTCGGGCCGAGGTTGAAGTTCGGGCCGAGGTCGGAGTTCGGGCCGAGGTTGAAGTTCGGGCCGAGGTTGAAGTTCGGGCCGAAGATGAAGTTCGGGCCGGGAACAGTGGAGAGTTCGGGCCGAACTTGTTCTTGGCAGTGACGAACGAACCAGCTATTTTGGTTACTCGTGGGCGTGAAACGGACACCCGAGCTGAAAGTTATGAATGTTTTAGTATAGCACCTTTTGTCACGCAATCTTGGATATTGAAGAGTTCGGGCCGAAGAGGGATGTTCGGGCCGAAGTGGTGTTCGGGCCGAAGTGGGATGTTCGGGCCGAAGTGGTGTTCGGGCCGAAGTTCGGTGTTCGGGCCGAGGATGATGTTCGGGCCGAGGTTGAAGTTCGGGCCGAGGTCGGAGTTCGGGCCGAGGTTGAAGTTCGGGCCGAGGTTGAAGTTCGGGCCGAAAATGAAGTTCGGGCCGGGAACAGTGAAGAGTTCGGGCCGAACTTGTTCTTGGCAGTGACGAACGAACCAGCTATTTTGGTTACTCGTGGGCGTGAAACGGACACCCGAGCTGAAAGTTATGAATGTTTAAGTATAGCACCTTTTGTCACACAATCTTGGATATTGAAGAGTTCGGGCCGAAGAGGGATGTTCGGGCTGAAGTGGTGTTCGGGCCGAAGTGGGATGTTCGGGCCGAAGTGGTGTTCGGGCCGAAGTTCGGTGTTCAGGCCGAGGATGATGTTCGGGCTGAGGTTGAAGTTCGGGCCGAGGTCGGAGTTCGGGCCGAGGTTGAAGTTCGGGCCGAGGTTGAAGTTCGGGCCGAAAATGAAGTTCGGGCCGGGAACAGTGAAGAGTTCGGGCCGAACTTGTTCTTGGCAGTGACAAACGAACCAGCTATTTTGGTTACTCGTGGGCGTGAAACGGACACCCGAGCTGAAAGTTATGAATGTTTTAGTATAGCACCTTTTGTCACACAATCTTGGATATTGAAGAGTTTGGGCCGAAAGGGATTTTCGGGCCGAAGTGGTGTTCGGGCCGAAGTGGGATATTCGGGCCGAAGTGGTGTTCGGGCCGAAGTGGTGTTCGGGCCGAAGTTCGGTGTTCGGGCCGAGGATGATGTCGGCACGAGGTTGAAGTTCGGGCCGAGGTCGGAGTTCTGGCCGAGGTTGAAGTTCGGGCCGAGGTTGAAGTTTGGGCCGAAGATGAAGTTCGGGCCGGGAACAGTGGAGAGTTCGGGCCGAACTTGTTCTTGGCAGTGACGAACGAACCAGCTATTTTGGTTACTCGTGGGCGTGAAACGGACACCCGAGCTGAAAGTTATGAATGTTTTAGTATAGCACCTTTTGTCACACAATCTTGGATATTGAAGAGTTCGGGCCGAAGAGGGATGTTCGGGCCGAAGTGGTGTTCGGGCCGAAGTGGGATGTTCGGGCCGAAGTGGTGTTCGGGCTGAAGTTCGGTGTTCGGGCCGAGGATGATGTTCGGGCCGAGGTTGAAGTTCGGGCCGAGGTCGGAGTTCGGGCCGAGGTTGAAGTTCGGGCCGAGGTTGAAGTTCGGGCCGAAAATGAAGTTCGGGCCGGGAACAGTGAAGAGTTCGGGCCGAACTTGTTCTTGGCAGTGACGAACGAACCAGCTATTTTGGTTACTCGTGGGCGTGAAATGGACACCCGAGCTGAAAGTTATGAATGTTTAAGTATAGCACCTTTTGTCACACAATCTTGGATATTGAAGAGTTCGGGCCGAAGAGGGATGTTCGGGCTGAAGTGGTGTTCGGGCCGAAGTGGGATGTTCGGGCCGAAGTGGTGTTCGGGCCGAAGTTCGGTGTTCAGGTCGAGGATGATGTTCGGGCCGAGGTTGAAGTTCGGGCCGAGGTCGGAGTTCGGGCCGAGGTTGAAGTTCGGGCCGAGGTTGAAGTTCGGGCCGAAAATGAAGTTCGGGCCGGGAACAGTGAAGAGTTCGGGCCGAACTTGTTCTTGGCAGTGACGAACGAACCAGCTATTTTGGTTACTCGTGGGCGTGAAAAGGACACCCGAGCTGAAAGTTATGAATGTTTAAGTATAGCACCTTTTGTCACACAATCTTGGATATTGAAGAGTTCAGGCCGAAGAGGGATGTTCGGGCCGAAGTGGGATGTTCGGGCCGAAGTGGTGTTCGGGCCGAAGTTCGGTGTTCGGGCCGAGGATGATGTTCGGGCCGAGGTTGAAGTTCGGGCCGAGGTCGGAGTTCGGGCCGAGGTTGAAGTTCGGGCCGAGGTTGAAGTTCGGGCCGAAAATGAAGTTCGGGCCGGGAACAGTGAAGAGTTCGGGCCGAACTTGTTCTTGGCAGTGACGAACGAACCAGCTATTTTGGTTACTCGTGGGCGTGAAACGGACACCCGAGCTGAAAGTTATGAATGTTTATGTATAGCACCTTTTGTCACACAATCTTGGATATTGAAGAGTTCGGGCCGAAGAGGGATGTTCGGGCCGAAGTCGTGTTCGGGCCGAAGTGGGATGTTCGGGCCGAAGTGGTGTTCGGGCCGAAGTGGTGTTCGGGCCGAAGTTCGGTGTTCGGGCCGAGCATGATGTTCGGGCCGAGGTTGAAGTTCGGCCCGAGGTCGGAGTTTTGGCCGAGGTTGAAGTTCGGGCCGAAAATGAAGTTCGGGCCGGGAACAGTGAAGAGTTCGGGCCGAACTTGTTTTTGGCAGTGACGAACGAACCAGCTATTTTGGTTACTCGTGGGCTTGAAACGGACACCCGAGCTGAAAGTTATGAATGTTTTAGTATAGCACCTTTTGTCACACAATCTTGGATATTGAAGAGTTCGGGCCGAAGAGGGATGTTCGGGCCGAAGTGAGATGTTCGGGCCGAAGTGGTGTTCGGGCCGAAGTTCGGTGTTCGGGCCGAGGATGATGTTCGGGCCGAGGTTGAAGTTCGGGCCGACGTCGGAGTTCGGGCCGAGGTTGAAGTTCGGGCCGAGGTTGAAGTTCGGGCCGAAAATGAAGTTCGGGCCGGGAACAGTGAAGAGTTCGGGCCGAACTTGTTCTTGGCAGTGACGAACGAACCAGCTATTTTGGTTACTCATGGGCGTGAAACGGACACCCGAGCTGAAAGTTATGAATGTTTAAGTATAGCATTTTTGTCACACAATCTTGGATATTGAAGAGTTCGGGCCGAAGAGGGATGTTCGGGCCGAAGTGGTGTTCGGACCAAAGTGGGATGTTCGGGCCGAAGTGGTGTTCGGGCCGAAGTGGTGTTCGGGCCGAAGTTCGGTGTTCGGGCCGAGGATGATGTTCGGGCCGAGGTCGGAGTTCGGGCCGAGGTTGAAGTTCGGGCCGAGGTTGAAGTTCGGGCCGGGAACAGTGAAGAGTTCGGGCCGAACTTGTTCTTGGCAGTGACGAACGAACCAGCTATTTTGGTTACTCGTGGGCGTGAAACGGACACCCGAGCTGAAAGTTATGAATGTTTTAGTATAGCACCTTTTGTCACACAATCTTGGATATTGAAGAGTTCAGGCCGAAGAGGGATGTTCGGGCCGAAGTGGTGTTCGGGCCAAAGTGGGATGTTCGGGCCGAAGTGGTGTTCGGGCTGAAGTTCGGTGTTCGGGCCGAGGATGATGTTCGGGCCGAGGTTGAAGTTCGGGCCGGGAACAGTGAAGAGTTCGGGCCGAACTTGTTCTTGGCAGTGACGAACGAACCAGCTATTTTGGTTACTCGTGGGCGTGAAAAGGACACCCGAGCTGAAAGTTATGAATGTTTAAGTATAGCACCTTTTGTCACACAATCTTGGATATTGAAGAGTTCAGGCCGAAGTGGGATGTTCGGGCCGAAGTGGTGTTCGGGCCGAAGTTCGGTGTTCGGGCCGAGGATGATGTTCGGGCCGAGGTTGAAGTTCGGGCCGAGGTCGGAGTTCGGGCCGAGGTTGAAGTTCGGGCCGAGGTTGAAGTTCGGGCCGAAAATGAAGTTCGGGCCGGGAACAGTGAAGAGTTCGGGCCGAACTTGTTCTTGGCAGTGACGAACGAACCAGCTATTTTGGTTACTCGTGGGCGTGAAAAGGACACCCGAGCTGAAAGTTATGAATGTTTAAGTATAGCACCTTTTGTCACACAATCTTGGATATTGAAGAGTTCAGGCCGAAGAGGGATGTTCGGGCCGAAGAGGGATGTTCGGGCCGAAGTGGTGTTCGGGCCGAAGTTCGGTGTTCGGGCCGAGGATGATGTTCGGGCCGAGGTTGAAGTTCGGGCCGAGGTCGGAGTTCGGGCCGAGGTTGAAGTTCGGGCCGAGGTTGAAGTTCGGGCCGAAAATGAAGTTCGGGCCGGGAACAGTGAAGAGTTTGGGCCGAACTTGTTCTTGGCAGTGACGAACGAACCAGCTATTTTGGTTACTCGTGGGCGTGAAACGGACACCCGAGCTGAAAGTTATGAATGTTTATGTATAGCACCTTTTGTCACACAATCTTGGATATTGAAGAGTTCGGGCCGAAGAGGGATGTTCGGGCCGAAGTCGTGTTCGGGCCGAAGTGGGATGTTCGGGCCGAAGTGGTGTTCGGGCCGAAGTGGTGTTCGGGCCGAAGTTCGGTGTTCGGGCCGAGCATGATGTTCGGGCCGAGGTTGAAGTTCGGCCCGAGGTCGGAGTTTTGGCCGAGGTTGAAGTTCGGGCCGAAAATGAAGTTCGGGCCGGGAACAGTGAAGAGTTCGGGCCGAACTTGTTTTTGGCAGTGACGAACGAACCAGCTATTTTGGTTACTCGTGCGCTTGAAACGGACACCCGAGCTGAAAGTTATGAATGTTTTAGTATAGCACCTTTTGTCACACAATCTTGGATATTGAAGAGTTCGGGCCGAAGAGGGATGTTCGGGCCGAAGTGAGATGTTCGGGCCGAAGTGGTGTTCGGGCCGAAGTTCGGTGTTCGGGCCGAGGATGATGTTCGGGCCGAGGTTGAAGTTCGGGCCGACGTCGGAGTTCGGGCCGAGGTTGAAGTTCGGGCCGAGGTTGAAGTTCGGGCCGAAAATGAAGTTCGGGCCGGGAACAGTGAAGAGTTCGGGCCGAACTTGTTCTTGGCAGTGACGAACGAACCAGCTATTTTGGTTACTCATGGGCGTGAAACGGACACCCGAGCTGAAAGTTATGAATGTTTAAGTATAGCATTTTTGTCACACAATCTTGGATATTGAAGAGTTCGGGCCGAAGAGGGATGTTCGGGCAGAAGTGGTGTTCGGACCAAAGTGGGATGTTCGGGCCGAAGTGGTGTTCGGGCCGAAGTGGTGTTCGGGCCGAAGTTCGGTGTTCGGGCCGAGGATGATGTTCGGGCCGAGGTCGGAGTTCGGGCCGAGGTTGAAGTTCGGGCCGAGGTTGAAGTTCGGGCCGGGAACAGTGAAGAGTTCGGGCCGAACTTGTTCTTGGCAGTGACGAACGAACCAGCTATTTTGGTTACTCGTGGGCGTGAAACGGACACCCGAGCTGAAAGTTATGAATGTTTTAGTATAGCACCTTTTGTCACACAATCGTGGATATTGAAGAGTTCAGGCCGAAGAGGGATGTTCGGGCCGAAGTGGTGTTCGGGCCAAAGTGGGATGTTCGGGCCGAAGTGGTGTTCGGGCTGAAGTTCGGTGCTCGGGCCGAGGATGATGTTCGGGCCGAGGTTGAAGTTTGGGCCGAGGTCGGAGTTCGGGCCGAGGTTGAAGTTCGGGTCGAGGTTGAAGTTCGGGCCAAAAATGAAGTTCGGGCCGGGAACAGTGAAGAGTTCGGGCCGAACTTGTTCTTGGCAGTGACGAACGAACCAGCTATTTTGGTTACTCGTGGGCATGAAACGGACACCCGAGCTGAAAGTTATGAATGTTTTAGTATAGCACCTTTTGTCACACAATCTTGGATATTGAAGTGTTCGGGCCGAAGAGGGATGTTCGGGCCGAAGTGGTGTTCGGGCCGAAGTGGGATGTTCGGGCCAAAGTGGTGTTCGGTCCGAAGTTTGGTGTTCGGGCCGAGGATGATGTTCGGGCTGAGGTTGAAGTTCGGGCTGAAGTTCGGTGTTCGGGCCGAGGTCGGAGTTCGGGCCGAGGTTGAAGTTCGGGTCGAGGTTGAAGTTCGGGCCGAAAATGAAGTTCGGGCCGGGAACAGTGAAGAGTTCGGGCCGAACTTGTTCTTGGCAGTGACAAACGAACCAGCTATTTTGGTTACTCGTGGGCGTGAAACGGACACCCGAGCTGAAAGTTATGAATGTTTTAGTATAGCACCTTTTGTCACACAATCTTGGATATTGAAGAGTTCGGGCCGAAAGAGATTTTCGGGCCGAAGTGGTGTTCGGGCCGAAGTGGGATGTTCGGGCTGAAGTGGTGTTCGGGCCGAAGTGGTGTTCGGGCTGAAGTTCGGTGTTCGGGCCGAGGATGATGTCGGGCCGAGGTTGAAGTTCGGGCCGAGGTCGGAGTTCGGGCCGAGGTTGAAGTTCGGGCCGAGGTTGAAGTTCGGGCCGAAGATGAAGTTCGGGCCGGGAACAGTGGAGAGTTCGGGCCGAACTTGTTCTTGGCAGTGACGAACGAACGAGCTATTTTGGTTACTCGTGGGCGTGAAACGGACACCCGAGCTGAAAGTTATGAATGTTTTAGTATAGCACCTTTTGTCACACAGTCTTGGATATTGAAGAGTTCGGGCCGAAGAGGGATGTTCGGGCCGAAGTGGTGTTCGGGCCGAAGTGGGATGTCCGGGCTGAAGTGGTGTTCGGGCCGAAGTTCGGTGTTCGGGCCGAGGATGATGTTCGGGCCGAGGTTGAAGTTCGGGCCGAGGTCGGAGTTCGGGCCGAGGTTGAAGTTCGGGCCGAGGTTGAAGTTCGGGCCGAAAATGACGTTCGGGCCGGGAACAGTGAAGAGTTCGGGCCGAACTTGTTCTTGGCAGTGACGAACGAACCAGCTATTTTGGTTACTCGTGGACGTGAAACGGACACCCGAGCTGAAAGTTATGAATGTTTAAGTATAGCACCTTTGTCACACAATCTTGGATATTGAAGAGTTCGGGCCGATGAGGGATGTTCGGGCCGAAGTGGTGTTCGGGCCGAAGTGGGATGTTCGGGCCGAAGTGGTGTTCGGGCCGAAGTGGTGTTCGGGCCGAAGTTCGGTGTTCGGGCCGAGGATGATGTTCGGGCCGAGGTTGAAGTTCGGCCTGAGGTCGGAGTTTTGGCCGAGGTTGAAGTTCGGGCCGAAAATGAAGTTCGGGCCGGGAACAGTGAAGAGTTCCGGCCGAACTTGTTTTTGGCAATGACGAACGAACCAGCTATGTTACTCGTGGGCTTGAAACGGACACCCGAGCTGAAAGTTATGAATGTTTTAGTATAGCACCTTTTGTCACACAATCTTGGATATTGAAGAGTTCGGGCCGAAGAGGGATGTTCGGGCCGAAGTGGTGTTCGGGCCGAAGTGGGATGTTCGGACCGAAGTGGTGTTCGGGCCGAAGTTCGGTGTACGGGCCGAGGATGATGTTCGGGCCGAGGTTGATGTTCGGGCCGAGGTCGGAGTTCGGGCCGAGGTTGAAGTTCGGGTCGAGGTTGAAGTTCGGGCTGAAAATGAAGTTCGGGCCGGGAACAGTGAAGAGTTCGGGCCGAACTTGTTCTTGGTAGTGACGAACGAACCAGCTATTTTGGTTACTCATGGGCGTGAAACGGACACCCGAGCTGAAAGTTATGAATGTTTAAGTATAGCACCTTTTGTCACACAATCTTGGATATTGAAGAGTTCGGGCCGAAGAGGGATGTTCGGGCCGAAGTGGGATGTTCGGGCTGAAGTGGTGTTCGGGCTGAAGTTCGGTGTTCAAGCCGAGGATGATGTTCGGGCCGAGGTTGAAGTTCGGCCCGAGGTCGGAGTTTTGGCCGAGGTTGAAGTTCGGGCCGAAAATGAAGTTCGGGCCGGGAACAGTGAAGAGTTCGGGCCGAACTTGTTCTTGGCAGTGACGAACGAACCAGCTATTTTGGTTACTCGTGGGCGTGAAACGGACACCCGAGCTGAAAGTTATGAATGTTTTAGTATAGCACCTTTTCTCACACAATCTTGGATATTGAAGAGTTCGGGCCGAAGAGGGATGTTCGGGCCGAAGTGGTGTTCGCGCCGAAGTGGGATGTTCGGGCCGAAGTGGTGTTCGGGCCGAAGTGGTCTTCGGGCCGAAGTTCGGTGTTCGGGCTGAGGATGATGTTCGGGCCGAGGTTGAAGTTCGGGCCGAGGTCGGAGTGCGGGCCGAGGTTGAAGTTCGGGCCGAGAACAGTGAAGAGTTCGGGCCGAACTTGTTCTTGGCAGTGACGAACGAACCAGCTATTTTGGTTACTCGTGGGCGTGAGACGGACACCCGAACTGAAAGTTATGAATGTTTTAGTATAGCACCTTTTGTCACACAATCTTGGATATTGAAGAGTTCAGGCCGAAGAGGGATGTTCGGGCCGAAGTGGTGTTCGGGCCAAAGTGGGATGTTCGGGCCGAAGTGATGTTCGGGCCGAAGTGGTGTTCGGGCCGAAGTTCGGTGTTCGGGCCGAGGATGATGTTCGGGCCGAGGTTGAAGTTCGGGCCGAGGTCTGAGTTCGGGCCGAGGTTGAAGTTCGGGCCGAAAATGAAGTTCGGGCCGGGAACAGTGAAGAGTTCGGGCCGAACTTGTTCTTGGCAGTGACGAACGAACCAGCTATTTTGGTTACTCGTGGGCATGAAACGGACACCCGAGCTGAAAGTTATGAATGTTTTAGTATAGCACCTTTTGTCACACAATCTTGGATATTGAAGTGTTCGGGCCGAAGAGGGATGTTCGGGCCGAAGTGGTGTTCGGGCCGAAGTGGGATGTTCGGGCCAAAGTGGTGTTCGGTCCGAAGTTTGGTGTTCGGGCCGAGGATGATGTTCGGGCTGAGGTTGAAGTTCGGGCTGAAGTTCGGTGTTCGGGCCGAGGTCGGAGTTCGGGCCGAGGTTGAAGTTCGGGTCGAGGTTGAAGTTCGGGCCGAAAATGAAGTTCGGGCCGGGAACAGTGAAGAGTTCGGGCCGAACTTGTTCTTGGCAGTGACAAACGAACCAGCTATTTTGGTTACTCGTGGGCGTGAAACGGACACCCGAGCTGAAAGTTATGAATGTTTTAGTATAGCACCTTTTGTCACACAATCTTGGATATTGAAGAGTTCGGGCCGAAAGAGATTTTCGGGCCGAAGTGGTGTTCGGGCCGAAGTGGGATGTTCGGGCTGAAGTGGTGTTCGGGCCGAAGTTGTGTTCGGGCCGAGGATGATGTCGGGCCGAGGTTGAAGTTCGGGCCGAGGTCGGAGTTCGGGCCGAGGTTGAAGTTCGGGCCGAGGTTGAAGTTCGGGCCGAAGATGAAGTTCGGGCCGGGAACAGTGGAGAGTTCGGGCCGAACTTGTTCTTGGCAGTGACGAACGAACGAGCTATTTTGGTTACTCGTGGGCGTGAAACGGACACCCGAGCTGAAAGTTATGAATGTTTTAGTATAGCACCTTTTGTCACACAGTCTTGGATATTGAAGAGTTCGGGCCGAAGAGGGATGTTCGGGCCGAAGTGGTGTTCGGGCCGAAGTGGGATGTCCGGGCTGAAGTGGTGTTCGGGCCGAAGTTCGGTGTTCGGGCCGAGGATGATGTTCGGGCCGAGGTTGAAGTTCGGGCCGAGGTCGGAGTTCGGGCCGAGGTTGAAGTTCGGGCCGAGGTTGAAGTTCGGGCCGAAAATGACGTTCGGGCCGGGAACAGTGAAGAGTTCGGGCCGAACTTGTTCTTGGCAGTGACGAACGAACCAGCTATTTTGGTTACTCGTGGACGTGAAACGGACACCCGAGCTGAAAGTTATGAATGTTTAAGTATAGCACCTTTGTCACACAATCTTGGATATTGAAGAGTTCGGGCCGATGAGGGATGTTCGGGCCGAAGTGGTGTTCGGGCCGAAGTGGGATGTTCGGGCCGAAGTGGTGTTCGGGCCGAAGTGGTGTTCGGGCCGAAGTTCGGTGTTCGGGCCGAGGATGATGTTCGGGCCGAGGTTGAAGTTCGGCCTGAGGTCGGAGTTTTGGCCGAGGTTGAAGTTCGGGCCGAAAATGAAGTTCGGGCCGGGAACAGTGAAGAGTTCCGGCCGAACTTGTTTTTGGCAATGACGAACGAACCAGCTATTTTGGTTACTCGTGGGCTTGAAACGGACACCCGAGCTGAAAGTTATGAATGTTTTAGTATAGCACCTTTTGTCACACAATCTTGGATATTGAAGAGTTCGGGCCGAAGAGGGATGTTCGGGCCGAAGTGGTGTTCGGGCCGAAGTGGGATGTTCGGACCGAAGTGGTGTTCGGGCCGAAGTTCGGTGTACGGGCCGAGGATGATGTTCGGGCCGAGGTTGATGTTCGGGCCGAGGTCGGAGTTCGGGCCGAGGTTGAAGTTCGGGCCGAGGTTGAAGTTCGGGCTGAAAATGAAGTTCGGGCCGGGAACAGTGAAGAGTTCGGGCCGAACTTGTTCTTGGCAGTGACGAACGAACCAGCTATTTTGGTTACTCATGGGCGTGAAACGGACACCCGAGCTGAAAGTTATGAATGTTTAAGTATAGCACCTTTTGTCACACAATCTTGGATATTGAAGAGTTCGGGCCGAAGAGGGATGTTCGGGCCGAAGTGGGATGTTCGGGCTGAAGTGGTGTTCGGGCTGAAGTTCGGTGTTCAAGCCGAGGATGATGTTCGGGCCGAGGTTGAAGTTCGGCCCGAGGTCGGAGTTTTGGCCGAGGTTGAAGTTCGGGCCGAAAATGAAGTTCGGGCCGGGAACAGTGAAGAGTTCGGGCCGAACTTGTTCTTGGCAGTGACGAACGAACCAGCTATTTTGGTTACTCGTGGGCGTGAAACGGACACCCGAGCTGAAAGTTATGAATGTTTTAGTATAGCACCTTTTCTCACACAATCTTGGATATTGAAGAGTTCGGGCCGAAGAGGGATGTTCGGGCCGAAGTGGTGTTCGCGCCGAAGTGGGATGTTCGGGCCGAAGTGGTGTTCGGGCCGAAGTGGTGTTCGGGCCGAAGTTCGGTGTTCGGGCTGAGGATGATGTTCGGGCCGAGGTTGAAGTTCGGGCCGAGGTCGGAGTGCGGGCCGAGGTTGAAGTTCGGGCCGAGAACAGTGAAGAGTTCGGGCCGAACTTGTTCTTGGCAGTGACGAACGAACCAGCTATTTTGGTTACTCGTGGGCGTGAAACGGACACCCGAACTGAAAGTTATGAATGTTTTAGTATAGCACCTTTTGTCACACAATCTTGGATATTGAAGAGTTCAGGCCGAAGAGGGATGTTCGGGCCGAAGTGGTGTTCGGGCCAAAGTGGGATGTTCGGGCCGAAGTGATGTTCGGGCCGAAGTGGTGTTCGGGCCGAAGTTCGGTGTTCGGGCCGAGGATGATGTTCGGGCCGAGGTTGAAGTTCGGGCCGAGGTCTGAGTTCGGGCCGAGGTTGAAGTTCGGGCCGAAAATGAAGTTCGGGCCGGGAACAGTGAAGAGTTCGGGCCGAACTTGTTCTTGGCAGTGACGAACGAACCAGCTATTTTGGTTACTCGTGGGCGTGAAACGCACACCCGAGCTGAAAGTTATGAATGTTTTAGTATAGCACCTTTTGTCACACAATCTTGGATATTGAAGAGTTCGGGCCGAAGAGGGATGTTCGGGCCGAAGTGGTGTTCGGGCCGAAGTGGGATGTTCGGGCCAAAGTGGTGTTTGGGCCGAAATTTGGTGTTCGGGCCGAGGATGATGTTCAGACCGAGGTGGAAGTTCGGCCGAGGTCGGAGTTCGGGCCGAGGTTGAAGTTCGGGCCGAGGTTGAAGTTCGGGCCGAAAATGAAGTTCGGGCAGGGAACAGTGAAGAGTTCGGGCCGAACTTGTACTTGGGAGTGACGAACGAACCAGCTATTTTGGTTACTCGTGGGCGTGAAACGGACACCCGAGCTGAAAGTTACGAATGTTTCAGTATAGCACCTTTGTCACACAATCTTGGATATTGAAGAGTTCGGGCCGAAGAGGGATGTTCGGGCCGAAGTGGTGTTCGGGCCGAAGTGGGATGTTCGGGCCGAAGTGGTGTTCGGGCCGAAGTGGTGTTCGGGCCGAAGTTCGGTGTTCGGGCCGAGGATGATGTTCGGGCCGAGGTTGAAGTTCGGCCTGAGGTCGGAGTTTTGGCCGAGGTTGAAGTTCGGGCCGAAAATGAAGTTCGGGCCGGGAACAGTGAAGAGTTCCGGCCGAACTTGTTTTTGGCAATGACGAACGAACAAGCTATTTTGGTTACTCGTGGGCTTGAAACGGACACCCGAGCTGAAAGTTATGAATGTTTTAGTATAGCACCTTTTGTCACACAATCTTGGATATTGAAGAGTTCGGGCCGAAGAGGGATGTTCGGGCCGAAGTGGTGTTCGGGCCGAAGTGGGATGTTCGGACCGAAGTGGTGTTCGGGCCGAAGTTCGGTGTACGGGCCGAGGATGATGTTCGGGCCGAGGTTGAAGTTCGGGCCGAGGTCGGAGTTCGGGCCGAGGTTGAAGTTCGGGCCGAGGTTGAAGTTCGGGCTGAAAATGAAGTTCGGGCCGGGAACAGTGAAGAGTTCGGGCCGAACTTGTTCTTGGCAGTGACGAACGAACCAGCTATTTTGGTTACTCATGGGCGTGAAACGGACACCCGAGCTGAAAGTTATGAATGTTTAAGTATAGCACCTTTTGTCACACAATCTTGGATATTGAAGAGTTCGGGCCGAAGAGGGATGTTCGGGCCGAAGTGGGATGTTCGGGCTGAAGTGGTGTTCGGGCTGAAGTTCGGTGTTCAAGCCGAGGATGATGTTCGGGCCGAGGTTGAAGTTCGGCCCGAGGTTGGAGTTTTGGCCGAGGTTGAAGTTCGGGCCGAAAATGAAGTTCGGGCCGGGAACAGTGAAGAGTTCCGGCCGAACTTGTTCTTGGCAGTGACGAACGAACCAGCTATTTTGGTTACTCGTGGGCGTGAAACGGACACCCGAGCTGAAAGTTATGAATGTTTTAGTATAGCACCTTTTCTCACACAATCTTGGATATTGAAGAGTTCGGGCCGAAGAGGGATGTTCGGGCCGAAGTGGTGTTCGCGCCGAAGTGGGAAGTTCGGGCCGAAGTGGTGTTCGGGCCGAAGTGGTGTTCGGGCCGAAGTTCGGTGTTCGGGCTGAGGATGATGTTCGGGCCGAGGTTGAAGTTCGGGCCGAGGTCGGAGTGCGGGCCGAGGTTGAAGTTCGGGCCGAGAACAGTGAAGAGTTCGGGCCGAACTTGTTCTTGGCAGTGACGAACGAACCAGCTATTTTGGTTACTCGTGGGCGTGAAACGGACACCCGAACTGAAAGTTATGAATGTTTTAGTATAGCACCTTTTGTCACACAATCTTGGATATTGAAGAGTTCGGGCTGAAGAGGGATGTTCGGGCCGAAGTGGTGTTCGGGCCGAAGTGGGATGTTCGGGCCGAAGTGGTGTTCGGGCTGAAGTTCGGTGTTCGAGCCGAGGATGATGTTCGGGCCGAGGTGGAAGTTCGGGCCGAGGTCGGAGTTCGTGCCGAGGTTGAAGTTCGGGCCGAGGTTGAAGTTCGGGCCAAAAATGAAGTTTGGGCCGGGAACAGTGAAGAGTTCGGGCCGAACTTGTTCTTGGCAGTGACGAACGAACCAGCTATTTTGGTTACTCGTGGGCGTGAAACGGACACCCGAGCTGAAAGTTATGAATGTTTTAGTATAGCACCTTTTGTCACACAATCTTGGATATTGAAGAGTTCGGGCCGAAGAGGGATGTTCGGGCCGAAGTGGTGTTCGGGCCGAAGTGGGATATTCGGGCCGAAGTGGTGTTCGGGCCGAAGTGGTGTTCGGGCCGAAGTTCGGTGTTCGGGCCGAGGATGATGTTCGGGCCGAGGTTGAAGTTCGGGCCGAGGTCGGAGTTTTGGCCGAGGTTGAAGTTCGGGCCGAAAATGAAGTTCGGGCCGGGAACAGTGAAGAGTTCGGGCCGAACTTGTTTTCGGCAGTGACGAACGAACCAGCTATTTTGGTTACTCGTGGGCTTGAAACGGACACCCGAGCTGAAAGTTATGAATGTTTTAGTATAGCACCTTTTGTCACACAATCTTGGATATTGAAGAGTTCGGGCCGAAGAGGGATGTTCGGGCCGAAGTGGTGTTCGGGCCGAAGTGGGATGTTCGTGCTGAAGTGGTGTTCGGGCCGAAGTGGTGTTCGGGCCGAAGTTCGGTGTTCGGGCCGAGGATGATGTTCGGGCCGAGGTTGAAGTTCGGGCCGAGGTCGGAGTTCGGGCCGAGGTTGAAGTTCGGGCCGAAAATGAAGTTCGGGCCGGGAACAGTGAAGAGTTCAGGCCGAACTTGTTCTTGGCAGTGACGAACGAACCAGCTATTTTGGTTACTCGTGGGCGTGAAACGGACACCCGAGCTGATAGTTATGAATGTTTTAGTATAGCACCTTTTGTCACACAATCTTGAATATTGAAGAGTTCGGGCCGAAGAGGGATGTTCGGGCCGAAATGGTGTTCGGGCCGAAGTGGGATGTTCGGGCCGAAGTGGGATGTTCGGGCCGAAGTGGTGTTCGGGCCGAAGTTTGGTGTTCGGGCCGAGGATGATGTTCGGACCGAGGTGGAAGTTCGGGCCGAGATCGGAGTTCGGGCCGAGGTTGAAGTTCGGGCCGAGGTTGAAGTTCGGGCCGAAAATGAAGTTCGGGCCGGGAACAGTGAAGAGTTTGGGCCGAACTTGTTCTTGGCAGTGACGAACGAACCAGCTATTTTGGTTACTCGTGGGCGTGAAACGGACACCCGAGCTGAAAGTTATGAATGTTTTAGTATAGCACCTTTTGTCACACAATCTTGGATATTAAAGAGTTCGGGCCGAAGAGGGATGTTCGGGCCGAAGTGGTGTTCGGGCCGAAGTGGGATGTTCGGGCCGAAGTGGTGTTCAGGCCGAAGTGGTGTTCGGGCCGAAGTTCGGTGTTCGGGCCGAGGATGATGTTCGGGCCGAGGTTGAAGTTCGGGCCGAGGTCGGAGTTCGGGCCGAGGTTGAAGTTCAGGCCGAGGTTGAAGTTCGGGCCGAAAATGAAGTTCGAGCCGGGAACAGTGAAGAGTTCGGGCTGAACTTGTTCTTGGCAATGACGAACGAACCAGCTATTTTGGTTACTCGTGGGCGTGAAACGGACACTCGAGCTGAAAGTTATGAATGTTTTAGTATAGCACCTTTTGTCACACAATCTTGGATATTGAAGAGTTCGGGCCTAAGAGGGATGTTCGGGCCGAAGTGGTGTTCGGGCCGAAGTGTGGTGTTCGGGCCGAAGTTCGGTGTTCGGGCCGAGGATGATGTTAGGGCCGAGGTTGAAGTTCGGGCCGAGGTTGAATTTCGGGCCGAAAAAGAAGTTCGTGCCGGGAACAGTGAAGAGTTCGGGCCGAACTTGTTCTTGGCAGTGAGGAACGGACCAGCTATTTTGGTTACTCGTGGGCGTGAAACGGACACCCGAGCTGAAATTTATGAATGTTTTAGTATAGCACCTTTTGTCACACAATCTTGGATATTGAAGAGTTCGGGCCGAAGAGGAATGTTCGGGCCGAAGTGGTGTTCGGGCCGAAGTGGGATGTTCGGGCCGAAGTGTTGTTCGGCCCGAAGTTCGGTGTTCGGGCCGAAGTTCGGTGTTCGGGCTGAGGATGATGTTCGGGCCGAGGTTGAAGTTCGGGCCGAGGTCGGAGTGCGGGCCGAGGTTGAAGTTCGGGCCGAGAACAGTGAAGAGTTCGGGCCGAACTTGTTCTTGGCAGTGACGAACGAACCAGCTATTTTGGTTACTCGTGGGCGTGAAACGGACACCCGAACTGAAAGTTATGAATGTTTTAGTATAGCACCTTTTGTCACACAATCTTGGATATTGAAGAGTTCGGGCTGAAGAGGGATGTTCGGGCCGAAGTGGTGTTCGGGCCGAAGTGGGATGTTCGGGCCGAAGTGGTGTTCGGGCTGAAGTTCGGTGTTCGAGCCGAGGATGATGTTCGGGCCGAGGTGGAAGTTCGGGCCGAGGACGGAGTTCGTGCCGAGGTTGAAGTTCGGGCCGAGGTTGAAGTTCGGGCCAAAAATGAAGTTTGGGCCGGGAACAGTGAAGAGTTCGGGCCGAACTTGTTCTTGGCAGTGACGAACGAACCAGCTATTTTGGTTACTCGTGGGCGTGAAACGGACACCCGAGCTGAAAGTTATGAATGTTTTAGTATAGCACCTTTTGTCACACAATCTTGGATATTGAAGAGTTCGGGCCGAAGAGGGATGTTCGGGCCGAAGTGGTGTTCGGGCCGAAGTGGGATATTCGGGCCGAAGTGGTGTTCGGGCCGAAGTTCGGTGTTCGGGCCGAGGATGATGTTCGGGCCGAGGTTGAAGTTCGGGCCGAGGTCGGAGTTTTGGCCGAGGTTGAAGTTCGGGCCGAAAATGAAGTTCGGGCCGGGAACAGTGAAGAGTTCGGGCCGAACTTGTTTTCGGCAGTGACGAACGAACCAGCTATTTTGGTTACTCGTGGGCTTGAAACGGACACCCGAGCTGAAAGTTATGAATGTTTTAGTATAGCACCTTTTGTCACACAATCTTGGATATTGAAGAGTTCGGGCCGAAGAGGGATGTTCGGGCCGAAGTGGTGTTCGGGCCGAAGTGGGATGTTCGTGCTGAAGTGGTGTTCGGGCCGAAGTGGTGTTCGGGCCGAAGTTCGGTGTTCGGGCCGAGGATGATGTTCGGGCCGAGGTTGAAGTTCGGGCCGAGGTCGGAGTTCGGGCCGAGGTTGAAGTTCGGGCCGAAAATGAAGTTCGGGCCGGGAACAGTGAAGAGTTCAGGCCGAACTTGTTCTTGGCAGTGACGAACGAACCAGCTATTTTGGTTACTCGTGGGCGTGAAACGGACACCCGAGCTGATAGTTATGAATGTTTTAGTATAGCACCTTTTGTCACACAATCTTGAATATTGAAGAGTTCGGGCCGAAGAGGGATGTTCGGGCCGAAATGGTGTTCGGGCCGAAGTGGGATGTTCGGGCCGAAGTGGGATGTTCGGGCCGAAGTGGTGTTCGGGCCGAAGTTTGGTGTTCGGGCCGAGGATGATGTTCGGACCGAGGTGGAAGTTCGGGCCGAGATCGGAGTTCGGGCCGAGGTTGAAGTTCGGGCCGAGGTTGAAGTTCGGGCCGAAAATGAAGTTCGGGCCGGGAACAGTGAAGAGTTTGGGCCGAACTTGTTCTTGGCAGTGACGAACGAACCAGCTATTTTGGTTACTCGTGGGCGTGAAACGGACACCCGAGCTGAAAGTTATGAATGTTTTAGTATAGCACCTTTTGTCACACAATCTTGGATATTAAAGAGTTCGGGCCGAAGAGGGATGTTCGGGCCGAAGTGGTGTTCGGGCCGAAGTGGGATGTTCGGGCCGAAGTGGTGTTCAGGCCGAAGTGGTGTTCGGGCCGAAGTTCGGTGTTCGGGCCGAGGATGATGTTCGGGCCGAGGTTGAAGTTCGGGCCGAGGTCGGAGTTCGGGCCGAGGTTGAAGTTCAGGCCGAGGTTGAAGTTCGGGCCGAAAATGAAGTTCGAGCCGGGAACAGTGAAGAGTTCGGGCTGAACTTGTTCTTGGCAATGACGAACGAACCAGCTATTTTGGTTACTCGTGGGCGTGAAACGGACACTCGAGCTGAAAGTTATGAATGTTTTAGTATAGCACCTTTTGTCACACAATCTTGGATATTGAAGAGTTCGGGCCTAAGAGGGATGTTCGGGCCGAAGTGGTGTTCGGGCCGAAGTGTGGTGTTCGGGCCGAAGTTCGGTGTTCGGGCCGAGGATGATGTTAGGGCCGAGGTTGAAGTTCGGGCCGAGGTTGAATTTCGGGCCGAAAAAGAAGTTCGTGCCGGGAACAGTGAAGAGTTCGGGCCGAACTTGTTCTTGGCAGTGAGGAACGGACCAGCTATTTTGGTTACTCGTGGGCGTGAAACGGACACCCGAGCTGAAATTTATGAATGTTTTAGTATAGCACCTTTTGTCACACAATCTTGGATATTGAAGAGTTCGGGCCGAAGAGGAATGTTCGGGCCGAAGTGGTGTTCGGGCCGAAGTGGGATGTTCGGGCCGAAGTGTTGTTCGGGCCGAAGATCGGTGTTCGGGCCGAGGATGATGTTCGGGCCGAGGTTGAAGTTCGGGCCGAGGTCGGAGTTCGGGCCGAGGTTGAAGTTCGGGCCGGGAACAGTGTAGAGTTCGGGCCGAACTTGTTCTTGGCAGTGACGAACGAACCAGCTATTTTGGTTACTCGTGGGCGTGAAACGGACACCCGAGCTGAAAGTTATGAATGTTTTAGTATAGCACCTTTTGTCACACAATCTTGGATATTGAAGAGTTCGGGCCGAAGAGGGATGTTCGGGCCGAAGTGGTGTTCGGGCCGAAGTGGGATGTTTGGGCCGAAGTGGTGTTCGGGCCGAGGATGATGTTCGGGCCGAGGTTGAAGTTCGGGCTGAGGTCGGAGTTCGGGCCGTGGTTGAAGTTCGAGCCGAGGTTGAAGTTCGGGCCGAAAATGAAGTTCGGGCCGGGAAAAGTGAAGAGTTCGAGCCGAACTTGTTCTTGGCAGTGACGAACGAACCAGCTATTTCGGTTACTCGTGGGCGTGAAACGGACACCCGAGCTGAAAGTTATGAATGTTTTAGTATAGCACCTTTTGTCACACAATCTTGGATATTGAAGAGTTCGGGCCGAAGAGGGATGTTCGGGGCGAAGTGGTGTTCGGGCCGAAGTGGGATGTTCGGGCCTAAGTGGTGTTCGGGCCGAAGTGGTGTTCGGGCCGAAGTTCGGTGTTCGGGCCGAGGATGATGTTCGGGCCGAGGTTGATGTTCGGGCCGAGGTTGAAGTTCGGGCCGAGGTCGGAGTTCGGGCCGAGGTCGGAGTTCGGGCCGAGGTTGAAGTTCGGGCCGAAAATGAAGTTCGGGCCGAAAATGAAGTTCGGGCCGGGAACAGTGAAGAGTTCGGGCCGAACTTGTTCTTGGGAGTGACGAACGAACCAGCTATTTTGGTTACTCGTGGGCGTGAAACGGACACCCGAGCTGAAAGTTATGAATGTTTTAGTATAGCACCTTTTGTCACACAATCTTGGATATTGAAGAGTTCGGGCTGAAGAGGGAGGATGTTCGGGCCGAAGTGGTGTTCGGGCCGAAGTGGGATGTTCGGGCCGAAGTGGTGTTCGGGCCGAAGTGGTGTTCGGGCCGAAGTTCGGTGTTCGGGCCGAGGATGATGTTCGGGCCGAGGTTGAAGTTCGGGCCGAGGTCGGAGTTCGGGCCGAGGTTGAAGTTCGGGCCGAGGTTGAAGTTCGGGCCGAAATTGAAGTTCGGGCCGGGAACAGTGAAGAGTTCGGGCCGAACTTGTTCTTGGCAGTGACGAACGAACCAGCTATTTTGGTTACTCGTGGGCGTGAAACGGACACCCGAGCTGAAAGTTATGAATGTTTTAGTATAGCACCTTTTGTCACACAATCTTGGATATTGAAGAGTTCGGGCCGAAGAGGGATGTTCGGGCCGAAGTGGTGTTCGGGCCGAAGTGGGATGTTTGGGCCGAAGTGGTGTTCGGGCCGAGGATGATGTTCGGGCCGAGGTTGAAGTTCGGGCCGAGGTCGGAGTTCGGGCCGAGGTTGAAGTTCGAGCCGAGGTTGAAGTTCGGGCCGAAAATGAAGTTCGGGCCGGGAAAAGTGAAGAGTTCGAGCCGAACTTGTTCTTGGCAGTGACGAACGAACCAGCTATTTTGGTTACTCGTGGGCGTGAAACGGACACCCGAGCTGAAAGTTATGAATGTTTTAGTATAGCACCTTTTGTCACACAATCTTGGATATTGAAGAGTTCGGGCCGAAGAGGGATGTTCGGGGCGAAGTGGTGTTCGGGCCGAAGTGGGATGTTCGGGCCTAAGTGGTGTTCGGGCCGAAGTGGTGTTCGGGCCGAAGTTCGGTGTTCGGGCCGAGGATGATGTTCGGGCCGAGGTTGAAGTTCGGGCCGAGGTCGGAGTTCGGGCCGAGGTTGAAGTTCGGGCCGAGGTTGAAGTTCGGGCCGAAAATGAAGTTCGGGCCGAAAATGAAGTTCGGGCCGGGAACAGTGAAGAGTTCGGGCCGAACTTGTTCTTGGGAGTGACGAACGAACCAGCTATTTTGGTTACTCGTGGGCGTGAAACGGACACCCGAGCTGAAAGTTATGAATGTTTTAGTATAGCACCTTTTGTCACACAATCTTGGATATTAAAGAGTTCGGGCTGAATTGGGAGGATGTTCGGGCCGAAGTGGTGTTCAGGGCCGAAGTGGGATGTTCGGGCCGAAGTGGTGTTCGGGCCGAAGTGGTGTTCGGGCCGAAGTTCGGTGTTCGGGCCGAGGATGATGTTCGGGCCGAGGTTGAAGTTCGGGCCGAGGTCGGAGTTCGGGCCGAGGTTGAAGTTCGGGCCGAGGTTGAAGTTCGGGCCGAAATTGAAGTTCGGGCCGGGAACAGTGAAGAGTTCGGGCCGAACTTGTTCTTGGCAGTGACGAACGAACCAGCTATTTTGGTTACTCGTGGGCGTGAAACGGACACCCGAGCTGAAAGTTATGAATGTTTTAGTATAGCACCTTTTGTCACACAATCTTGGATATTGAAGAGTTCGGGCCGAAGAGGGATGTTCGGGCCGAAGTGGGATGTTCGGGCCGAAGTGGTGTTCGGGCCGAAGTGGTGTTCAGGCCGAAGTTCGGTGTTTGGCCCGAGGATGATGTTCGGGTCGAGGTTGAAGTTCGGGCCGAGGTCGGATTTCGGGCCGAGGTTGAAGTTCGGGCCGAGGTTGAAGTTCGGGCCGGGAACAGTGAAGAGTTCGGGCCGAAGTGGTGTTCGGGCCGAAGTGGTGTTCGGGCCGAAGTTCGGTGTTCGGCCCGAGGATGATGTTCGGGTCGAGGTTGAAGTTCCAGCCGTGGTCGGAGTTCGGGCCGAGGTTGAAGTTCGGGCCGGGAACAGTGAAGAGTTCGGGCCGAACTTGTTCTTGGCAGTGACGAACGAACCAGCTATTTTGGTTACTCGTGGGCGTGAAACGGACACACGCGCTGAAAGTTATGAATGTTTTTGTATAGCACCTTTTGTCACACAATCTTGGATATTGAAGAGTTCGGGCTGAAGAGGGATGTTCGGGGCGAAGTGGTGTTCGGGCCGAAGTGGGATGTTCGGGCCGAAGTGGTGTTCGGGCCGAAGTTCGGTGTTCGGGCCGAGGATGATGTTCGGGCCGAGGTTGAAGTTCGGGCTGAGGTCGGCGTTCGGGCCGAGGTTGAAGTTCGGGCCGAGGTTGTAGTTCCGGCCGAAAATGAAGTTCGGGCCGGGAAACAGTGAAGAGTTCGGGCCGAACTTGTTCTTGGCAGTGACGAACGAACCAGCTATTTTGGTTACTCGTGGGCGTGAAACGGACACCCGAGCTGAAAGTTATGAATGTTTTAGTATAGCACCTTTCGTCACACAATCTTGGATATTGAAGAGTTCGGGCCGAAGAGGGATGTTCGGGCCGAAGTCGTGTTCGGGCCGAAGTGGGATGTTCGGGCCGAAGTGGTGTTCGGGCCGGAGTGGTGTTCGGGCCGAAGTTCGGTGTTCGGGCCGAGGATGATGTTCGGGCCGAGGTTGAAGTTCGGGCCGAGGTCGGAGTTCGGGCCGAGGTTGAAGTTCGGGCCGAAATTGAAGTTCGGGTCGAGAACAGTGAAGAGTTCGGGCCGAACTTGTTCTTGGCAGTGACGAACGAACCAGCTATTTTGGTTACTCGTGGGCGTGAAACGGACACCCGAGCTGAAAGTTATGAATGTTTTAGTATAGCACCTTTTGTCACACAATCTTGGATATTAAAGAGTTCGGGCCGAAGAGGGATGTTCGGGCCGAAGTGGGATGTTCGGGCCGAAGTGTGTTCGGGCCGAAGTGGTGTTCGGGCCGAAGTTCGGTGTTCGGCCCGAGGATGATGTTCGGGTCGAGGTTGAAGTTCCGGCCGTGGTCGGAGTTCGGGCCGAGGTTGAAGTTCGGGTCGGGAACAGTGAAGAGTTCGGGCCGAACTTGTTCTTGGCAGTGACGAACGAACCAGCTATTTTGGTTACTCGTGGGCGTGAAACGGACACCCGAGCTGAAAGTTATGAATGTTTTAGTATAGCACCTTTTGTCATACAATCTTGGATATTGAAGAGTTCGGGCTGAAGAGGGATGTTCGGGCCGAATTGGTGTTCGGGCCGAAGTGGGATGTTCGGGCCAAAGTGGTGTTCGGGCCGAAGTTCGGTGTTCGGGCCGAGGATGATGTTCGGGCCGAGGTTGAAGTTCGGGCCGAGGTCGGAGTTCGGGCCGAGGTTGAAGTTCGGGCCGAGGTTGAAGTTCGGGCCGAAAATGAAGTTCGGGCCGGGAACAGTGAAGAGTTCGGGCCGAACTTGTTCTTGGCAGTGACGAACGAACCAGCTATTTTGGTTACTCGTGGGCGTGAAACGGACACCCGAGCTGAAAGTTATGAATGTTTTAGTATAGCACCTTTTGTCACACAATCTTGGATATTGAAGAGTTCAGGCCTAAGAGGGATGTTCGGGCTGAAGTGGTGTTCGGGCCGAAGTGTGGTGTTCGGGCCGAAGTTCGGTGTTCGGGCCGAGGATGATGTTCGGGCCGAGGTCGGAGTTCGGGCCGAGGTTGAAGTTCGGGCCGAGGTTGAATTTCGGGCCGAAAATGAAGTTCGGGCCGGGAACAGTGAAGAGTTCGGGCCGAACTTGTTCTTGGCAGTGACGAACGGACCAGCTATTTTGGTTACTCGTGGGCGTGAAACGGACACCTGAGCTGAAAGTTATGAATGTTTTAGTATAGCACCTTTTGTCACACAATCTTGGATATTGAAGAGTTCGGGCCGAAGAGGGATGTTCGGGCCGAAGTGGTGTTCGGGCCGAAGTGGGATGTTCGGGCCGAAGTGGTGTTCGGGCCGAAGTTCGGTGTTCGTGTTAAGGCAAAAAGCCTTGCCCCTTGGGATCTTAAGATAACAAAACAACCTAGACTAGCTTTGAATAATATGTAGAATAATATAGCTAAGTTTAGGTCTGATACTGAGTGATCAGTATTGGAACTCAGTATCAGTACTCAGTATCAGATAGTGATACTGAGTACAAGGACTGAGTAGAAGGACTGAGTTACCATATGTAACGGACTAAGATCAAATCCCTTGATCTTAGTCATTTTCCTACCTTAGTCCTTCGGTTACTCCTTTACTCATTATGTAAGATCTCTATATCATTATAAATAGAGATCATTTTGCAAAGGAGAAACTACTAATTCACTTTACACTTTCATACCTTTTGTAATTGATCAGTTGTCTTGTTATTCCGCAACAAGCCACACTTAGTGGAATTATACATTTGACTCATATCGTGTTCTTATACAATATTTGTCTTTGTGCTATAATTAACCAATCAATTAACTAACTAAACCAGGGTGTTGTGACCTAACAACTGGTATCAGAGCAGGCTAAATTAATCTTTATTTAGTCGATCTATAACCCTGGCAGCCATTCCCTACATCTATCCCTCCAACACTCAAAAATCCAAAATGTCTACTATTATAGCACCTGTTATGTCTGGTAAGGGAGTGCCCATCTTTGATGAAAAAGACTTTCATCAATGGAAGCTTAAAGCTCAGTGGTATCTTGAATCTATTCACCAATCTGCTCACTGTGCTATATGATGGTCCCATCATTCCACAAACTGTGGAACCTGTTGCTGCTACTGAAGATGCTCCTGAGAGCATAAGAACTGTACCTAAACTAAAGCACAACTGGACTGATACTGACCGTCAGTTGTATGCTTTAGACTCCAGAGCTAAAGGGGTGATTGGTAATGCTGTTACTAAAGAGATACTTAATGCAATTATGAAATTGCCAACAGCAAAGGCTATGTGGGATAGCCTATCAGTCACCTATGAAGGCACAGCAAAGGTGAAGTTGCAAAGAAAAAGCAACATGAGAAGGAAATATGAAAACTTCTTCTCAACTCCTAATGAAGACATCACCACTCTCTATAACAGGTTCAATACTGTTATCCATGATTTAATCAGTGTAGGCATTGTGAAAGAAGAAGGAGAGCTTGTTCAAAATTTCATGGATAGTCTTCCTCAACAATTTCTTGATATGACAAACTCTGTCAATGCTGCTAACAACATTGAGTCATACACTCTTCAAACTTTGTATGGTCTAATGTTGAATCATGAAGAGAATAATGCTGCAAGACTGATCAACTGGAAGAAAACTGACAAAGCTTCCACTGGCATGGCTCTAGTTGTGCAACAGGCATATACTGTAACTGAGCCAGAAGAACCAGAAGTTGATCTTGCTGATGCTGAGGCAGAAGAGCTTGAAACCCGAATGGCTCTTATGTCTATGAAGCTGGATCAGTTGAAGAAGAAGAGGCTTGGTGTTAGCTCTTCTAATACTGACCTAAGATCAGGTCTGTGCTATAGGTGTGGAAAGCCTGGACATATTGCTGCAAATTGTCATACCAAGTCTTCTGAGACTGACCAAAATGACAAGATTGCATAACGAGCAAAGAGGTATAGAGACAAATATGTCAAGCTGAAGCATTGGAGCAAGGGCAAGAGGGCAGAAAGGAATGGAGCACCTCATCAAGCACTTTACTCAGAAGCCTGGATGGATGAAGACTTAAGTGATGATGAGGAAGAGATTGAGAATAAAGCCTTTATGGCTTTCACTGAAGATGATTTGAAAAGCTCTTTTGAAAAGGATATCAAAGAGGCTGAGAGGATGAGTGTTCATACTGATTGGGATTCCACTCAGTTGTACAAGGTAAGTTCCTTTCAAACTTATTCAGTGAATGAAAAAACTAAGATCTTAAAAATTCTGTACAAAAAGAAAAAGCTTTAAAATTAACAATTCAAGAACTTGAAAGGGTAAATAATGAAAACTTAGATAAACTAGCAAAGTATAAAGATTTAGAATTAAATTTTTCAGATTTAAAAGACATTAACCAAAGATTAGCTGATAAAGCTCATTTACACAAACTTGAAAAAGAGAAATTTGAAAAACAGTGTAAATCTTGGGGAAATGCTTCAATAAAATTAAATAAATGTTTAAATCAACAATTCCCAGAAAATGTGAGGGCTGCACTTGGTGTTGATCCTCAATTTAAAAATAGGAACAATTTTGCTGATTTATTTGAAGAGTTTTCTACTATAAACCCTATTAATTTTGTAAAAGCTAAAACTTTATGTGAAGTTGGATGTCAAACTGAGTCAGATGATGAGGAAAATGAAATATTAGAAAAACCTATTGGTCCCTCCATCTGCTCAAAGTGCTATACTGAGCTACAAGAACTCAGTATTGAATTTCATATAACGGAAATTTATGATACCGGGCTCCTAATAGTTCAGTATGACACTTCTGTTGTTCCACCTTTTGAATTATTATTTAATACAATAACTTTTGAATTATATAATGATAATAAGACAACTTCTATCTCAAATGCTTCATCTAATACAGAAGTTGCAGGAACAGAAACATCATATACTGAGACATCTAAAGAACCTGTTAAAGTTGTTTCTTCAAAGCATGATAAACAAAAAACAACTTCAACTAGGTCCTTAGTTGGCAGAGACAAGAAGTCTACCACTAATAATATTAGAAAGACTTCTCTGCCAAATAAAAAGATGCAACCAGATCCTTCATCTCCTAAACCAGTTAAAAACAATGTTAATACACCTATTAAAAATGACAAAATTAACATTTTAAAAACACTTGGTGATCAGGTCAAATCTTTAAGTAAACAATTTGCAAAACTTGTTCATACTGACCTACCAAAAGTGAAACGTTTTTCTAAAATACCTTATGAAAATATGTTTAGAAATAGACCTAGAAAATGTTATAGGTGTCATCATACTGGTCATAAGGGAGATGAATGCTGGACTTATCTCTCAAGTCCTAGGTACTCAGTACCAAAGAAAAGGAGAGAAACTAAGTCAGTATCACCAAAGAAAACTTCTAAAGTTTCCCCCGAAGTGATACTGACCTCTCCACATAAAGAGATCAAGTCAAAATATGTTTATCCCACCAAAGGTCCCATTCAAAAATGGGTTCCTAAAAAGAACTAACTCTTATTTTGTGTCTTTTGCAGGGTGACAGAAAATGGTATTTAGATAGTGGCTGCTCAAGACACATGACAGGCAGTATGGAATACCTTCTCAATTATACTCCAGAGAAGGGTCCTTCTGTTAAATTTGGAGATGACTCGGTGGGAAAGACAAGAGGTTATGGTGTGATCAAGGCAGGCAACATAACTTTTAAAAGAGTTGCCTATGTAGAGGGTCTTAAACACAATCTGCTCAGTATCAGCCAGATGTGTGATGATGACAATGAAGCTCGATTCAGGAAGGTTGCAGGAATCATCTACAATGATAAAGGCCAGCCTGTACTCATTGCTAGAAGATAAAAAGATGTATATGTGGTCAACCTATCTGAAATAGACCCAACTATTCGAGTATGCCTGCTTTCTAAAGTCAAGCCAGAATTGCATTGGCTATGGCACAAGAAACTCTCTCACATCAACTTTAGAAATATCAACGAGCTCAGTATGAAGAAACTGGTGAGAGGGTTGCCCACTATTACTTATTCAAAAGATAAGTTATGCTCAGCATGTGAAATGGGCAAGCAGAAGAAGAGTTCATTCAAGTCCAAAGTCAATCATTCCATTAATGAACCTCTTACTATGATACATATGGATCTTTTTGGCCCCATCAGCACACCATCTTTGGCCAAAAAGATCTATACTCTAGTCTTGGTTGATGAATTTTCAAGATATACTTGGGTCATCTTCCTCAAGACTAAGTCAGATGCAACAACAAAAATCATTGCCTTTATAAAAAGAGAGGAACTTCAAAAAGGCAACAAGGTCAAGCAACTTAGAAGTGACCATGGTACTGAGTTTAAGAACTCAGTATTAGCCGATTTCTATGAAGAAAAAGGAATCATTCAAAACTTCTCTGCAGCCTACACACCACAACAAAATGGTGTTGTAGAAAGAAAGAATAGAACACTGATTGAAGCTGCAAGAACTTTATTATGCCATGCTGAACTGGCACTGAGTTTCTGGGCTGAAGCTGTAAACTGTGCAAACTTCACTCAGAATAGAGCCACTATCGTCCAAAGACATCTGAAGACTCCATATGAGTTATACAATGGCAAGATTCCTAATGTGGAATACTTCCACATCTTTGTGAGTAAATGCTTTGTACTAAGTACAAAACAAAATCTCAACAAATTTGCTCCCAAAGCAAATGAAGGTGTGTTCATGGGCTACTCTCCACACTCTAAAGCTTTCAGAGTGTATATCATCTCAACCAGGATGATTGTAGAATCCATTCATGTCACATTCGATGAAGATCAGAATGAGCATTCTACCTCAGCAAGTGAAGACATAAGTGGCATAGATATTCTATGCAATCCAGAACAATCCATTGCTAAACAGCCCAAGTTTCATCCACACTTTATTCCCAATAAGTTTAATGAAACTGATCAAGTTCAAACCCAGTATCACTCAACTGCGACTAATACTGAGGTTCCCATAACAGAGGACCTCCATACTGAGTTTCCAACTAATGATCTGAACCACTCTACCTATGAAGAAGGTGAAACATCCAACACTTCACAAGAATCCACATCAACTCTGCAAAATGAAGATGAACAGCAACCTGCGCTGTCTAATACTGACCAGAATTCCACTCTGTATCAGACACAAGACACACCAAATCAACAAGATATTGTTGATCCTATTTCAAATGCTCCCTTAGGAAACAATTTAAGGGAACACAGAGACCATCCACACTCAAACATTATTGGTCCTATTGAAGAAGGTGTCCAAACAAGAAGAAAATTAGAATTTCCAACCCAAGCAACTGCAAATTTTTGTTTCTTCTCAAGTTTCCTATCTACCATTGTACCAAAGAAAGCTGATGAAGCTTTATTAGATGAAGATTGGGTAGAGGCTATGCAAGAAGAGCTCACAGAGTTTGAGAGAAACAAAGTTTGGAACTTAGTACCACCTCCTACTGGCAAAACTATTATTGGTACTAAGTGGGTGTTCAGAAACAAGATGGACAAGGATGGTGTTGTCATCAGAAACAAAGCAAGGTTAGTTGCTCAAGGTTACAGGCAAGAAGAAGGCATTGACTATGATGAAACTTTTGCACCAGTTGCAAGAATTGAAGCTATTAGGTTGTATCTTGCATATGCAGCCTTTAAGAATTTCAAAGTTTATCAGATGGATGTCAAAAGTGCTTTTCTAAATGGAAAACTACAAGAAGAAGTTTATGTTAAAAAACCTCCAGGTTTTGTTGATCCTAAATTTTCTAATTATGTTTTCAAGCTTGATAAATCTCTATATGGGCTCAAACAAGCTCCAAGAGCCTGGTATGACACCCTGTCTGAGTACCTTATTGAAAATAAATTTACAAGAGGTAAAATTGATAAAACATTATTTTCAAAACGGAAAGGTTCTGACATCTTACTCATTCAGATATATGTAGATGATATTATCTTTGGCTCCACTGACAAGTCAATGTGTGACTGGTTTGCTAAGATAATGTCAACTTAGTATCAGATGAGTATGATGGGAGAACTTACTTACTTTCTTGGTTTACAAGTTGAACAAAAGCCTGATGGCACTTTTATAAATCAAAGTAAGTATGTGCATGACATGTTAAAGAAATACAAATTTGAAAATTTATCTTCCATGCACACTCCTATGGGTACTCGGGATAAGATAAGTAAGGATGAAACCGGTAAACCAGTATGTCAATCCACATACCGAGGTATGATTGGTTCCTTACTTTACTTAACTGCTAGCAGGCCTGATATCATGTTTGCAACATGTTTGTGTGCTCGGTATCAGGCTGATCTTTCTTAATCTTTCTTAAATTTTCTTTCTTAATCTTTCCAATACTAGGGCAATTAGGTATGTTGAATCCTTAATCTTTCTTAAATTTTCTTTAAAACTGAGCGCTCAGTATCACTTCTGTTGATACTGACCACTCAGTATCACTAGTCTGTTATCATCAAAATTTAAAAATTTTATTTTTTTTATTAATTTCAAGAGTAAATTAATTGTTTTTATATTTTTATTCAAATTTTTAAACTTAATTTTTTTTAACTCAGTATTGGGGTATGACGGCTCTTACACCGAGCTTAATCCTCATACTGCTCAACGGTAACCTTTCTTAATAAGAAAGTTACCGTTGGCAGATGATAAGGCAGTCAAATCAGCCGTTTTTACTTCCCCATACCTTAATTATCTTTAAATCTCCTATAAATAACCGTTTTTTTTACTTCAAATATTTTTCAACAATTATTTCATTCTTTCATTTAAAATCCTCTCTGCGATTAACGATTTCACTCTTTCTTAGCAAGCACAAACACTTAAATCAAAATCACAGATGGCAAATTACACTTTCGTCGCTCCATAAGTTGAATTGGAAATCAAATTCCGAAACGATGAACTGCCCAGGTTTGCAAGGAACAATATAACAGCAAACTTCAATATTCCTCAAGCCTGGGTATGCCAAGAATTCACAAACATTGTGACTTTTCTGAACAATTGCCCAATTGCTCGTGCACTGACCTTGTCTCCTCGAGCAATTTACCCAGAAATGTTATGCGAGTTTTGGTGCTCTGCCACACTCGATTCTCCAGATATGATTGCTGGGTGGGTAATTTGAGATCAAAGAAGGGCATTTGTGTCTACCGCCATTATTCGTGAAACACTGAGGCTTCCCGCCCACACTCAGTATGACCCATTTGTTGACAGAACAGAGGCACGCTCAGTATTGCAATTTTTGGGCCGAAGAGGAACAACGGGCATTATCAAAAGAAATCAATTTGGTCCTATGTGGGGTATTCTCATTACAACAATAATTCGGTGTATGACCCACAAGACGGGTGCTTTGGACCAAATAAATGAATTTGGGATGCAAATAGTACATGCCTTGTACTATGGAAGAAACATTGATTATGCACGGCTCATTTTTAATGAATTAGCTGCTCTGGTTCGGGCAAACACAAGGGAATGCAATGTTCCTTTCTGCAGATTTTTATCACTCATCTTTCAACACTCAATGCCCACACAGACTTATGATGAGTTTCACAGTCCAAGGGTTGATCTTCCTCCTCTTAGTGAGAAGATCTTCTTTTACAGGCCAATCGCAGGAGAGCCTCTTCTAAGTCCTTCTATGTGGGCCATTGTTCAAGAACACATAAATGATGAAGAAGACATGTGTGATACTGAGTCAGACAATGATGATGATGATGACAATGATGATAATAGTGGTAATGGAGCACAGGCCGGTCAAGATATTGAGATGCAGGATGTTCCACAAGTTCAAGAACCGACTCAACAACATATCTCTCCACCTGCACAGGATCCTGATGGTCCTCATATTGAAACAGTTTTTGATACTGAGTCCTCCGAAGACACACCACTGGTCCTTCAAAGAAGAAGAAGGGATCTTTCCCTATCATTATGGGATACTTATCATCTGAGGAGGTGCAGCCTGCAAATGTTCCATCATTAACTGCATCTCTTCAAGCCCAAAGCTTAGTTGCAGCCACCGCTGACCTTCCAGGTCCAAAACTAATTCCAACAGCTCAACCAATTGAGGAACCTCATGTTCCTCTTGATGTGGAGATTCAATATGAGAAAACTACACTGGAAGGTGCTCAGCAAGAAAGACAAGTCGGTATTGAAGATGTTGGTGCTGCACATCAACAAACACATGATCCTGCACCGACCTCTGCAGATGCTAGAAGGGAATCTGACAGAGTCTCAGGTATGAATTTCTAAAAAGCCCTTAAACTTATATAGATATATTTCATTCCCAAATAGAGACTAAGTATTGGCCAATATCGACTCAATACTGACCAAAGTCTCACACGATCTTTCAAATATATATCCTTTTATGGCCAACATAGCTAGCCCACTGCTGCTATGCAAAATTCATATACTGAGCACACAATTGATCATTGTTAGTCTACAGTTGTCTCATCTTAACGAGACAATAGTGGTTGATGTCACACTGACACCCACTGGTGCTGCTTGAATCATGTCCAACTTATTTTTGAGTTGGATAGCATGATTCAAGAAATGATCACAAACCCTTAAGCCACAAAATCCAAAAATTTTCCATGGGGTTTAGCCACATTTCTGTTATCACTCTAATACCGAGTGATAAACATTGAAAATAACAAGAAGCACATCCCAGGCTTCGGATACCCAAACCCAAACCTTTTAGTAAATGTGACTTATCCTATACTGAGCTACTTAAATTTACACACTCACTTTTACTAAAATCTTCTTACACATGCTATGCACAAGTCCACAATATTTTATCCTAAACCAGATGAAATACAGACTTCACAAACTCTGTTTATATGATTATAGAATTAAACAACACCACAATTCTATTTGATAAATCTTTCTTTCTAACCAGTTTTATATTTTTTGTTTCTTTAGCACCATCTGTGCAGGGTATTCCAGCATCACAGGATGCAGGAGAACAAGTGACTCTGCAAGCAATCATGCGGAATATTCTGGCCATTCAACACACTCAGAATGCAATTTTGGCCAGAATGGACACTATGAGTAGGGACATTGACTACATCAAACAGTCAGTCTCAATTCTCCAACAACAGCATAAGCCTCCATCTCCTCCACCATCCTCACATGGTGGACATAATGAAGAAGGAAAAGGCAATGATGATCCTGCACATATGAAATCACCCTCCCATGCCAATACTGAGGGTGATACTGATGCTGCGACTGAGCCCATGCCATCCCCTACCATTGAAGCACCACAAGGGGACATGGGTGGTGATACTGATCCTCTTCCATCCCCATCCAATGATAACAATAATGGGGAGAAGAGACAAAGAGATACTGAGGTTGATCAACCTGAGCCATCTGCTCAGGGGGAGAAAAGAAGACGATTGAATGAAGATCAACCTCCACAACAAGAACAACAACATCAGCAAAGCCCTCATACTGAGCCACTTCGGATTCAGTATGAGAGAAGAAGACAAAGAACTAGGTCAGCATTACAAGTTCAAGGTCAACTTGAGCCATCTGCTCAGGGGGAGACTCACACTGACCAACCACATCAAGCCTATACTGAGCCACCTGCTCAAGAAGAAAATAACTTGCAAATTGTGGTCTATAGGCCTTTTGTGTGGCCTATTGCTGATGATGAAGATGAAGAACATCCAGTGGCATCAGAAGATTTTTTAAACTTTGCACTGGATGAAGCAAATAAAGAAACCTCTTCATCATCATTCTCAGATGATGAAGAGCATACAAGAAAACCTATCTCACCTCAAGCTGAAGGACCTTCTAGAATTCCTAGAAGACCAATAACCAGAAGAATGACAAATGTGGTTATGTCCTCAGAATCTAGTGAAGAACAAGATCCAGCTCCTCTGATCTCAAGACCTAGGAGATATGCTCAGTTTACTGAGGAAAAGAGTGATGCTGAGATTGAGGCCCAGAAATTCTTCCCTATTAAGGAAGAACCTGAATCTGAGTCTAAAGATGTTCCAAGAAGATCTCATACTGTAAGAAGAACTGGAGATGAATTACTTGAACAGTATTGGAACATTGTGGCACAAAGAACAAGATATAGGGAAACAAGGATGGGTCTGCTGAGGAATAAAGCATTTCTAAATGTAAGAGACATATACTGGCTAAATGAATTTGTCAACAAAATAAAGGTCAAAACTGTTGATAGATCAATTGTTGCAACTTGCACTGGGCCAGTCAGTCCTCCAATGAAGTTTTTCCTCCATGACATCCAAAATATGGGACTTCAAGATTGGATAAAGATTGCTAGACTGATAAAGGAGATGCCCTCAAAATCCTCTGAAGCCCAAGTGATGATGGATGAAATCTGTGTTGTATCTGCTATATGCTATGAAAAAGGCATTCTTTATGCAGCAGAATACAGGGAACTCAGTGTGATGACTGAAGCTATGAAGAACAACAAACCTGAGTGCCTTAATACTTTCAGAATAATTCCCACATATACTGTTCCCTCTAACCTTATCTTTCAGGATCAAAAGAGTACCATATATCCAACATCTGGATATATGTATACTGACTCAGATGACAGGGAGTGCTTCATTACTGAAGCAGATTTGGCAACAGCTCCTATCAACCATTTGGTGGGTCTTAAATGGATGATAACCAAGAGAGAAGATGCTTGGTTTAGAAAGAAGATAGTTGCTGTACTAAACAACAGGCAAGATGAACTGAAGAAAAGAGAAGAGTTCATCCATGTGAAGAAAGAAGTCTTCTACGAGTTTGAGTCGATCAACAAAGACTAAAGAAGAAGACTTTGCAGCCTGTAGCTTATTTTGTTTAGTAACTCTTTGTAGTTGTTTTGTTATCATTAGATAGGGGGAGATTGTTAAGGCAAAAAGCCTTGCCCCTTTGGATCTTAAGATAACAAAACAACCTAGACTAGATTTGAATAATATGTAGAATAATATAGCTAAGTTTAGGTCTGATACTGAGTGATCAGTATTGGAACTCAGTATCAGTACTCAGTATCAGATAGTGATACTGAGTACAAGGACTGAGTAGAAGGACTGAGTTACCATATGTAACGGACCAAGATCAAATCCCTTGATCTTAGTCACTTTCCAACCTTAGTCCTTCGGTTACTCCTTTACTCATTATGAAAGATCTCTATATCATTATAAATAGAGATCATCTTGCAAAGGAGAAACTACTAATTCACTTTAAACATTCATACCTTTTGTAATTGATCAGTGGTCTTGTTATTCCGCAACAAGCCACACTTAGTGGAATTATACATTTGACTCATATCTTGTTCTTATACAATATTTGTCTTTGTGCTATAATTAACCAATCAATTAACTAACTAAACCAGGGTGTTGTGACCTAACAGTTTGGGCCGAGGATGATGTTCAGGCTGAGGTTGAAGTTCGGGCCGAGGTCGGAGTTCGGGCCGAGGTCGGAGTTCGGGCCGAGGTCGGAGTTCGGGCCGAGGTTGAAGTTCGGGCCGAAAATGAAGTTCGGGCCGGGAATAGTGAAGAGTTCGGGCCGAACTTGTTGTTGGCAGTGACGAACAAACCAGCTATTTTGGTTACTCGTGGGCGTGAAACGGACACCCGAGCTGAAAGTTATGAATGTTTTAGTATAGAACCTTTTGTCACACAATCTTGGATATTGAAGAGTTCGGGCCGAAGAGGGATGTTCGGGCCGAAGTGGTGTTCGGGCTGAAGTTCGGTGTTCGGGCCGAGGATGATGTTCGGACCGAGGTGGAAGTTCGGGCCGAGGTCGGAGTTCGGGCTGAGGTTGAAGTTCGGGCCGAGGTTGAAGTTCGGGCCGAAAATGAAGTTCGGGCCGGGAACAGTGAAGAGTTCGGGCCGAACTTGTTCTTGGCAGTGACGAACAAACCAGCTATTTTGGTTACTCGTGGGCGTGAAACGGACACCCGAGCTGAAAGTTATGAATGTTTTAGTATAGCACCTTTTGTCACACAATCTTGGATATTGAAGAGTTCGGGCCGAAGAGGGATGTTCGGGCCGATGTGGTGTTCGGGCCGAAGTGGGATGTTCAGGCCGAAGTGGTGTTCGGGCCGAAGTGGTGTTCGGGCCGAAGTTCGGTGTTCGGGCAGAGGATGAAGTTCGGGCCGAGGTTGAAGTTAGGGCCGAGGTCGGAGTTCGGGCCGAGGTTGAAGTTCGGGCCGAGGTTGAAGTTCGGGCCGAAAATGAAGTTCGGGCCGGGAACAGTGAAGAGTTCAGGCCGAACTTGTTCTTGGCAATGACGAAAGAACCAGCTATTTTGGTTACTCGTGGGCGTGAAACGGACACCCGAGCTGAAAGTTATGAATGTTTTAGTATAGCACCTTTTGTCACACAATCTTGGATATTGAAGAGTTCGGGCCTAAGAGGGATGTTCGGGCCGAAGTGGTGTTCGGGCCGAAGTGTGGTGTTCGGGCCGAAGTTCGGTGTTCGGGCCGAGGATGATGTTCGGGCCGAGGTTGAAGTTCGGGCCGAGGTCGGAGTTCGGGCCAAGGTTGAAGTTCGGGCCGAGGTTGAATTTCGGGCCGAAAATGAAGTTCGGGCCGGGAACAGTGAAGATTTCGGGCCGAACTTGTTCTTGGCAGTGACGAACGGACCACCTATTTTGGTTACTCGTGGGCGTGAAACGGACACCCGAGCTGAAAGGTATGAATGTTTTAGTATAACACCTTTTGTCACACAATCTTGGATATTGAAGAGTTCGGGCCGAAGAGGGATGTTGGGGCCGAAGTGGTGTTCGGGCCGAAGTGGGATGTTCGGGCCGAAGTGGTGTTCGGGCCGAAGTGTTGTTCGGGCCGAAGTTCGGTGTTTGGGCCGAGGATGATGTTCAGGCCGAGGTTGAAGTTAGGGCCGAGGTCGGAGTTCGGGCCGAGGTTGAAGTTCGGGCCGAAAATGAAGTTCGGGCTGGGAACAGTGAAGAGTTCGGGCCGAACTTGTTCTTGGCAATGACGAACGAACCAGCTATTTTGGTTACTCGTGGGCGTGAAACGGACACCCGAGCTGAAAGTTATGGATGTTTTAGTATAGCACCTTTTGTCACACAATCTTGGATATTGAAGAGTTCGGGCCTAAGAGGGATGTTCGGGCCGAAGTGGTGTTCGGGCCGAAGTGTGGTGTTCGGGCCGAAGTTCGGTGTTCGGGCCGAGGATGATGTTCGGGCCGAGGTTGAAGTTCGGGCCGAAGTCGGAGTTCGGGCCGAGGTTGAAGTTCGGGCCGAGGTTGAATTCGGGCCGAAAATGAAGTTCGGGCCGGGAACAGTGAAGAGTTCGGGCCGAACTTGTTCTTGGCAGTGACGAACGGACCAGCTATTTTGGTTACTCGTGGGCGTGAAACGGACACCCGAGCTGAAAGTTATGAATGTTTTAGTATAACACCTTTTGTCACACAATCTTGGATATTGAAGAGTTCGGGCCGAAGAGGGATGTTTGGGCCGAAGTGGTGTTCGGGCCGAAGTGGGATGTTCGGGCCGAAGTGGTGTTCGGGCCGAAATGGTGTTCGGGCCGAAACGGTGTTCGGGCCGAAGTTCGGTGTTCGGGCCGAGGATGATGTTCGGCCTGAGGTTGAAGTTAGGGCCGAGGTCGGAGTTCGGGCCGAGGTCGGAGTTCGGGCCGAGGTTGAAGTTCGGGCCGAGGTTGAAGTTCGGGCCGAAAATGAAGTTCGGGCCGGGAACAGTGAAGAGTTCGGGCCGAACTTGTTCTTGGCAATGACGAACGAACCAGCTATTTTGGTTACTCGTGGGCGTGAAACGGACACCCGAGCTGAAAGTTATGAATGTTTTAGTATAGCACCTTTTGTCACACAATCTTGGATATTGAAGAGTTCGGGCCTAAGAGGGATGTTCGGGCCGAAGTGGTGTTCGGGCCGAAGTGTGGTGTTCGGGCCGAAGTTCGGTGTTCGGGCCGAGGATGATGTTCGGGCCGAGGTTGAAGTTCGGGCCGAGGTCGGAGTTCGGGCCGAAGTTGATGTTCGGGCCGAGGTTGAATTTCGGGCCGAAAATGAAGTTCGGGCCGAGAACAGTGAAGAGTTCGGGCCGAACTTGTTCTTGGCAGTGACGAACGGACCAGCTATTTTGGTTACTCGTGGGCGTGAAACGGACTCCCGAGCTGAAAGTTATGAATGTTTTAGTATAACAGCTTTTGTCACACAATCTTGGATATAGAAGAGTTCGGGCCGAAGAGGGATGTTCGGGCCGAAGTGGTGTTTGGGCCGAAGTGGGATGTTCGGGTCGAAGTGGTGTTCGGGCTGAAGTTCGGTGTTCGGGCCGAGGAGGATGTTCGGGCCGAGGTTGAAGTTCGGGCCGAGGTCGGAGTTCGGGCCGAGGTCGGAGTTCGGGCCGAGGTTGAAGTTCGGGACGAAAATGAAGTTCGGGCCGGGAACAGTGAAGAGTTCGGGCCGAACTTGTTGTTGGCAGTGACGAACGAACCAGCTATTTTGGTTACTCGTGGGCGTGAAACGAACACCCGAGCTGAAAGTGATGAATGTTTTAGTATAGCACCTTTTGTCACACAATCTTGGATATTGAAGAGTTCGGGCCGAAGAGGGATGTTCGGGCCGAAGTGGTGTTCGGGCCGAAGTGGTGTTCGGGCCGAAGTGGGATGTTCGGGCCAAAGTGGTGTTCGGGCCGAAGTTCGGTGTTCGGGCCGAGGATGATGTTCGGACCGAGGTGGAAGTTCGGGCCGAGGTCGGAGTTCGGGCCGAGGTTGAAGTTCGGGCCGAGGTTGAAGTTCGGGCCGAAAATGAAGTTCGGGCCGGGAACAGTGAAGAGTTCGGGCCGAACTTGTTCTTGGCAGTGACGAACGAACCAGCTATTTTGGTTACTCGTGGGCGTGAAACGGACACCCGAGCTGAAAGTTATGAATGTTTTAGTATAGCACCTTTTGTCACACAATCTTGGATATTGAAGAGTTCGGGCCGAAGAGGGATGTTCGGGCCAAAGTGGTGTTCGGGCCGAAGTCGGATGTTCGGGCCGAAGTGGTGTTCGGGCCGAAATGGTGTTCGGGCCGAAGTTCGGTGTTCGGGCCGAGGATGATGTTCGGGCCGAGGTTGAAGTTAGGGCCGAGTTCGGAGTTCGGGCCGAGGTTGAAGTTCGGGCCGAGGTTGAAGTTCGGGCCGAAAATGAAGTTCGGGCCGGGAACAGTGAAGAGTTCAGGCCGAACTTGTTCTTGGCAATGACGAACGAACCAGCTATTTTGGTTACTCGTGGGCGTGAAACGGACACCCGAGCTGAAAGTTATGAATGTTTTAGTATAGCACCTTTTGTCACACAATCTTGGATATTGAAGAGTTCGGGCCTAAGAGGGATGTTCGGGCCGAAGTGGTGTTCGGGCCGAAGTGTGGTGTTCGGGCCGAAGTTCGGTGTTCGGGCCGAGGATGATGTTCGGGCCGAGGTTGAAGTTCGGGCCGAGGTCGGAGTTCGGGCCGAGGTTGAAGTTCGGGCCGAGGTTGAATTTCGGGCCGAAAATGAAGTTCCGGGCGGGAACAGTGAAGAGTTCGGGCCGAACTTGTTCTTGGCAGTGACGAACGGACCAGCTATTTTGATTACTCGTGGGCGTGAAACGGACACCCGAGCTGAAAGTTATGAATGTTTTAGTATAACACCTTTTGTCACACAATCTTGGATATTGAAGAGTTCGGGCCGAAGAGGGATGTTCGGGCCGAAGTGGTGTTCGGGCCGAAGTGGTGTTCGGGCCGAAGTGGGATGTTCGGGCCAAAGTGGTGTTCGGGCCGAAGTTCGGTGTTCGGGCCGAGGATGATGTTCGGACCGAGGTGGAAGTTCGGGCCGAGGTCGGAGTTCGGGCCGAGGTTGAAGTTCGGGCCGAGGTTGAAGTTCGGGCCGAAAATGAAGTTCGGGCCGGGAACAGTGAAGAGTTCGGGCCGAACTTGTTCTTGGCAATGACGAACGAACCAGCTATTTTGGTTACTCGTGGGCGTGAAACGGACACCCGAGCTGAAAGTTATGAATGTTTTAGTATAGCACCTTTTGTCACACAATCTTGGATATTGAAGAGTTCGGGCCGAAGAGGGATGTTCGGGCCGAAGTGGTGTTCGGGCCGAAGTGGGATGTTCGGGCCGAAGTGGTGTTCGGGCCGAAATGGTGTTCGGGCCGAAGTTCGGTGTTCGGGCCGAGGATGATGTTCGGGCCGAGGTTGAAGTTAGGGCCGAGGTCGGACTTCGGGCCGAGGTTGAAGTTCGGGCCGAGGTTGAAGTTCGGGCCGAAAATGAAGTTCGGGCCGGGAACAGTGAAGAGTTCGGGCCGAACTTGTTCTTGGCAATGACGAACGAACCAACTATTTTGGTTACTCGTGGGCGTGAAACGGACACCCGAGCTGAAAGTTATGAATGTTTTAGTATAGCACCTTTTGTCACACAATCTTGGATATTGAAGAGTTCGGGCCGAAGAGGGATGTTCGGGCCGAAGTGGTGTTCGGGCCGAAGTGGGATGTTCGGGCCGAAGTGGTGTTCGGGCCGAGGATGGTGTTCGGGCCGAAGCTCGGTGTTCGGGCCGTGGATGATGTTCGGGCCGAGGTTGAAGTTAGGGCCGAGGTCGGAGTTCGGGCCGAGGTTGAAGTTCGGGCCGAGGTTGAAGTTCGGGCCGAAAATGAAGTTCGGGCCGGGAACAGTGAAGAGTTCAGGCCGAACTTGTTCTTGGCAATGACGAACGAACCAGCTATTTTGGTTACTCGTGGGCGTGAAACGGACACCCGAGCTGAAAGTTATGAATGTTTTAGTATAGCACCTTTTGTCACACAATCTTGGATATTGAAGAGTTCGGGCCTAAGAGGGATGTTCGGGCCGAAGTGGTGTTCGGGCCGAAGTGTGGTGTTCGGGCCGAAGTTCGGTGTTCGGGCCGAGGATGATGTTCGGGCCGAGGTTGAAGTTCGGGCCGAGGTCGGAGTTCGGGCCGAGGTTGATGTTCGGGCCGAGGTTGAATTTCGGGCCGAAAATGAAGTTCGGGCCGGGAACAGTGAAGAGTTCGGGCCGAACTTGTTCTTGGCAGTGACGAACGGACCAGCTATTTTGGTTACTCGTGGGCGTGAAACGGACACCCGAGCTGAAAGTTATGAATGTTTTAGTATAGCACCTTTTGTCACACAATCTTGGATATTGAAGAGTTCGGGCCGAAGAGGGATGTTCGGGCCAAAGTGGTGTTCGGGCCGAAGTGGGATGTTCGGGCCGAAGTGGTGTTCGGGCCGAAATGGTGTTCGGGCCGAAGTTCGGTGTTCGGGCCGAGGATGATGTTCGGGCCGAGGTTGAAGTTAGGGCCGAGTTCGGAGTTCGGGCCGAGGTTGAAGTTCGGGCCGAGGTTGAAGTTCGGGCCGAAAATGAAGTTCGGGCCGGGAACAGTGAAGAGTTCAGGCCGAACTTGTTCTTGGCAATGACGAACGAACCAGCTATTTTGGTTACTCGTGGGCGTGAAACGGACACCCGAGCTGAAAGTTATGAATGTTTTAGTATAGCACCTTTTGTCACACAATCTTGGATATTGAAGAGTTCGGGCCTAAGAGGGATGTTCGGGCCGAAGTGGTGTTCGGGCCGAAGTGTGGTGTTCGGGCCGAAGTTCGGTGTTCGGGCCGAGGATGATGTTCGGGCCGAGGTTGAAGTTCGGGCCGAGGTCGGAGTTCGGGCCGAGGTTGAAGTTCGGGCCGAGGTTGAATTTCGGGCCGAAAATGAAGTTCCGGGCGGGAACAGTGAAGAGTTCGGGCCGAACTTGTTCTTGGCAGTGACGAACGGACCAGCTATTTTGGTTACTCGTGGGCGTGAAACGGACACCCGAGCTGAAAGTTATGAATGTTTTAGTATAACACCTTTTGTCACACAATCTTGGATATTGAAGAGTTCGGGCCGAAGTGGGATGTTCGGGCCGAAGTGGTGTTCGGGCCGAAGTGGTGTTCGGGCCGAAGTGGGATGTTCGGGCCAAAGTGGTGTTCGGGCCGAAGTTCGGTGTTCGGGCCGAGGATGATGTTCGGACCGAGGTGGAAGTTCGGGCCGAGGTCGGAGTTCGGGCCGAGGTTGAAGTTCGGGCCGAGGTTGAAGTTCGGGCCGAAAATGAAGTTCGGGCCGGGAACAGTGAAGAGTTCGGGCCGAACTTGTTCTTGGCAATGACGAACGAACCAGCTATTTTGGTTACTCGTGGGCGTGAAACGGACACCCGAGCTGAAAGTTATGAATGTTTTAGTATAGCACCTTTTGTCACACAATCTTGGATATTGAAGAGTTCGGGCCGAAGAGGGATGTTCGGGCCGAAGTGGTGTTCGGGCCGAAGTGGGATGTTCGGGCCGAAGTGGTGTTCGGGCCGAAATGGTGTTCGGGCCGAAGTTCGGTGTTCGGGCCGAGGATGATGTTCGGGCCGAGGTTGAAGTTAGGGCCGAGGTCGGAGTTCGGGCCGAGGTTGAAGTTCGGGCCGAGGTTGAAGTTCGGGCCGAAAATGAAGTTCGGGCCGGGAACAGTGAAGAGTTCGGGCCGAACTTGTTCTTGGTGTTGAGATGTCCCACATTGGACAAGAGATGAACCAGTAATGTGCTTATAAGGGTCCTGGACTACTCCTCTTACAACCAATTGGTTTTAAGATGGAACCCCACAAACTGACATGGTATCAGAGCAAGGTTCACCCGTAGTTGGTCAAACGGCCACACGGACCCCACGTAACCCTTAAATATCCACGTGTTAGGCGCGGAAAAAAAATGACGCCACACGTGAGGGGGCGTGTTGAGATGTCCCACATTGGACAAGAGATGAACCAGTAATGTGCTTATAAGGGTCCTGGACTACTCCTCTTACAACCAATTGGTCTTAAGATGGAACCCCACAAACTGACACTTGGCAATGACGAACGAACCAACTATTTTGGTTACTCGTGGGCGTGAAACGGACACCCGAGCTGAAAGTTATGAATGTTTTAGTATAGCACCTTTTGTCACACAATCTTGGATATTGAAGAGTTCGGGCCGAAGAGGGATGTTCGGGCCGAAGTGGTGTTCGGGCCGAAGTGGGATGTTCGGGCCGAAGTGGTGTTCGGGCCGAGGATGGTGTTCGGGCCGAAGTTCGGTGTTCGGGCCGAGGATGATGTTCGGGCCGAGGTTGAAGTTAGGGCCGAGGTCGGAGTTCGGGTCGAGGTTGAAGTTCGGGCCGAGGTTGAAGTTCGGGCCGAAAATGAAGTTCGGGCCGGGAACAGTGAAGAGTTCAGGCCGAACTTGTTCTTGGCAATGACGAACGAACCAGCTATTTTGGTTACTCGTGGGCGTGAAACGGACACCCGAGCTGAAAGTTATGAATGTTTTAGTATAGCACCTTTTGTCACACAATCTTGGATATTGAAGAGTTCGGGCCTAAGAGGGATGTTCGGGCCGAAGTGGTGTTCGGGCCGAAGTGTGGTGTTCGGGCCGAAGTTCGGTGTTCGGGCCGAGGATGATGTTCGGGCCGAGGTTGAAGTTCGGGCCGAGGTCGGAGTTCGGGCCGAGGTTGATGTTCGTGCCGAGGTTGAATTTCGGGCCGAAAATGAAGTTCGGGCCGGGAACAGTGAAGAGTTCGGGCCGAACTTGTTCTTGGCAGTGACGAACGGACCAGCTATTTTGGTTACTCGTGGGCGTGAAACGGACTCCCGAGCTGAAAGTTATGAATGTTTTAGTATAACACCTTTTGTCACACAATCTTGGATATTGAAGAGTTCGGGCCGAAGAGGGATGTTCGGGCCGAAGTGGTGTTTGGGCCGAAGTGGGATGTTCGGGCCGAAGTGGTGTTCGGGCTGAAGTTCGGTGTTCGGGCCGAGGAGGATGTTCGGGCCGAGGTTGAAGTTCGGGCCGAGGTCGGAGTTCGGGCCGAGGTCGGAGTTCGGGCCGAGGTCGGAGTTCGGGCCGAGGTCGGAGTTCGGGCCGAGGTTGAAGTTCGGGACGAAAATGAAGTTCGGGCCGGGAACAGTGAAGAGTTCGGGCCGAACTTGTTGTTGGCAGTGACGAACGAACCAGCTATTTTGGTTACTCGTGGGCGTGAAACGAACACCCGAGCTGAAAGTTATGAATGTTTTAGTATAGCACCTTTTGTCACACAATCTTGGATATTGAAGAGTTCGGGCCGAAGAGGGATGTTCGGGCCGAAGTGGTGTTCGGGCCGAAGTGGTGTTCGGGCCGAAGTGGTGTTCGGGCCGAAGTTCGGTGTTCGGGCCGAGGATGATGTTCGGACCGAGGTGGAAGTTCGGGCCGAGGTCGGAGTTCGGGCCGAGGTTGAAGTTCGGGCCGAGGTTGAAGTTCGGGCCGAAAATGAAGTTCGGGCCGGGAACAGTGAAGAGTTCGGGCCGAACTTGTTCTTGGCAGTGACGAACGAACCAGCTATTTTGGTTACTCGTGGGCGTGAAACGGACACCCGAGCTGAAAGTTATGAATGTTTTAGTATAGCACCTTTTGTCACACAATCTTGGATATTGAAGAGTTCGGGCCGAAGAGGGATGTTCGGGCCGAAGTGGTGTTCGGGCCGAAGTGGGATGTTCGGGCCGAAGTGGTGTTCGGGCCATAATGGTGTTCGGGCCGAAGTTCGGTGTTCGGGCCGAGGATGATGTTCGGGCCGAGGTTGAAGTTAGGGCCGAGTTCGGAGTTCGGGCCGAGGTTGAAGTTCGGGCCGAGGTTGAAGTTCGGGCCGAAAATGAAGTTCGGGCCGGGAACAGTGAAGAGTTCAGGCCGAACTTGTTCTTGGCAATGACGAACGAACCAGCTATTTTGGTTACTCGTGGGCGTGAAACGGACACCCGAGCTGAAAGTTATGAATGTTTTAGTATAGCACCTTTTGTCACACAATCTTGGATTTTGAAGAGTTCGGGCCTAAGAGGGATGTTCGGGCCGAAGTGGTGTTCGGGCCGAAGTGTGGTGTTCGGGCCGAAGTTCGGTGTTCGGGCCGAGGATGATGTTCGGGCCGAGGTTGAAGTTCGGGCCGAGGTCGGAGTTCGGGCCGAGGTTGAAGTTCGGGCCTAGGTTGAATTTCGGGCCGAAAATGAAGTTCCGGGGCGGGAACAGTGAAGAGTTCGGGCCGAACTTGTTCTTGGCAGTGACGAACGGACCAGCTATTTTGGTTACTCGTGGGCGTGAAACGGACACCCGAGCTGAAAGTTATGAATGTTTTAGTATAACACCTTTTGTCACACAATCTTGGATATTGAAGAGTTCGGGCCGAAGTGGGATGTTCGGGCCGAAGTGGTGTTCGGGCCGAAGTGGTGTTCGGGCCGAAGTGGGATGTTCGGGCCGAAGTGGTGTTCGGGCCGAAGTGGTGTTCGGGCCGAAGTGGGATGTTCGGGCCAAAGTGGTGTTCGGGCCGAAGTTCGGTGTTCGGGCCGAGGATGATGTTCGGACCGAGGTGGAAGTTCGGGCCGAGGTCGGAGTTCGGGCCGAGGTTGAAGTTCGGGCCGAGGTTGAAGTTCGGGCCGAAAATGAAGTTCGGGCCGGGAACAGTGAAGAGTTCGGGCCGAACTTGTTCTTGGCAATGACGAACGAACCAGCTATTTTGGTTACTCGTGGGCGTGAAACGGACACCCGAGCTGAAAGTTATGAATGTTTTAGTATAGCACCTTTTGTCACACAATCTTGGATATTGAAGAGTTCGGGCCGAAGAGGGATGTTCGGGCCGAAGTGGTGTTCGGGCCGAAGTGGGATGTTCGGGCCGAAGTTCGGTGTTCGGGCCGAGGATGATGTTCGGGCCGAGGTTGAAGTTAGGGCCGAGGTCGGAGTTCGGGCCGAGGTTGAAGTTCGGGCCGAGGTTGAAGTTCGGGCCGAAAATGAAGTTCGGGCCGGGAACAGTGAAGAGTTCGGGCCGAACTTGTTCTTGGTGTTGAGATGTCCCACATTGGACAAGAGATGAACCAGTAATGTGCTTATAAGGGTCCTGGACTACTCCTCATACAACCAATTGGTTTTAAGATGGAACCCCACAAACTGACATGGTATCAGAGCAAGGTTCACCCGTAGTTGGTCAAACGGCCACACGGACCCCACGTAACCCTTAAATATCCACGTGTTAGGCGCGGAAAAAAAATGACGCCACACGTGAGGGGGCGTGTTGAGATGTCCCACATTGGACAAGAGATGAACCAGTAATGTGCTTATAAGGGTCCTGGACTACTCCTCTTACAACCAATTGGTTTTAAGATGGAACCCCACAAACTGACACTTGGCAATGACGAACGAACCAACTATTTTGGTTACTCGTGGGCGTGAAACGGACACCCGAGCTGAAAGTTATGAATGTTTTAGTATAGCACCTTTTGTCACACAATCTTGGATATTGAAGAGTTCGGGCCGAAGAGGGATGTTCGGGCCGAAGTGGTGTTCGGGCCGAAGTGGGATGTTCGGGCCGAAGTGGTGTTCGGGCCGAGGATGGTGTTCGGGCCGAAGTTCGGTGTTCGGGCCGAGGATGATGTTCGGGCCGAGGTTGAAGTTAGGGCCGAGGTCGGAGTTCGGGTCGAGGTTGAAGTTCGGGCCGAGGTTGAAGTTCGGGCCGAAAATGAAGTTCGGGCCGGGAACAGTGAAGAGTTCAGGCCGAACTTGTTCTTGGCAATGACGAACGAACCAGCTATTTTGGTTACTCGTGGGCGTGAAACGGACACCCGAGCTGAAAGTTATGAATGTTTTAGTATAGCACCTTTTGTCACACAATCTTGGATATTGAAGAGTTCGGGCCTAAGAGGGATGTTCGGGCCGAAGTGGTGTTCGGGCCGAAGTGTGGTGTTCGGGCCGAAGTTCGGTGTTCGGGCCGAGGATGATGTTCGGGCCGAGGTTGAAGTTCGGGCCGAGGTCGGAGTTCGGGCCGAGGTTGATGTTCGTGCCGAGGTTGAATTTCGGGCCGAAAATGAAGTTCGGGCCGGGAACAGTGAAGAGTTCGGGCCGAACTTGTTCTTGGCAGTGACGAACGGACCAGCTATTTTGGTTACTCGTGGGCGTGAAACGGACTCCCGAGCTGAAAGTTATGAATGTTTTAGTATAACACCTTTTGTCACACAATCTTGGATATTGAAGAGTTCGGGCCGAAGAGGGATGTTCGGGCCGAAGTGGTGTTTGGGCCGAAGTGGGATGTTCGGGCCGAAGTGGTGTTCGGGCTGAAGTTCGGTGTTCGGGCCGAGGAGGATGTTCGGGCCGAGGTTGAAGTTCGGGCCGAGGTCGGAGTTCGGGCCGAGGTCGGAGTTCGGGCCGAGGTCGGAGTTCGGGCCGAGGTTGAAGTTCGGGACGAAAATGAAGTTCGGGCCGGGAACAGTGAAGAGTTCGGGCCGAACTTGTTGTTGGCAGTGACGAACGAACCAGCTATTTTGGTTACTCGTGGGCGTGAAACGAACACCCGAGCTGAAAGTTATGAATGTTTTAGTATAGCACCTTTTGTCACACAATCTTGGATATTGAAGAGTTCGGGCCGAAGAGGGATGTTCGGGCCGAAGTGGTGTTCGGGCCGAAGTGGTGTTCGGGCCGAAGTGGGATGTTGGGGCCAAAGTGGTGTTCGGGCCGAAGTTCGGTGTTCGGGCCGAGGATGATGTTCGGACCGAGGTGGAAGTTCGGGCCGAGGTCGGAGTTCGGGCCGAGGTTGAAGTTCGGGCCGAGGTTGAAGTTCGGGCCGAAAATGAAGTTCGGGCCGGGAACAGTGAAGAGTTCGGGCCGAACTTGTTCTTGGCAGTGACGAACGAACCAGCTATTTTGGTTACTCGTGGGCGTGAAACGGACACCCGAGCTGAAAGTTATGAATGTTTTAGTATAGCACCTTTTGTCACACAATCTTGGATATTGAAGAGTTCGGGCCGAAGAGGGATGTTCGGGCCGAAGTGGTGTTCGGGCCGAAGTGGGATGTTCGGGCCGAAGTGGTGTTCGGGCCGAAATGGTGTTCGGGCCGAAGTTCGGTGTTCGGGCCGAGGATGATGTTCGGGCCGAGGTTGAAGTTAGGGCCGAGTTCGGAGTTCGGGCCGAGGTTGAAGTTCGGGCCGAGGTTGAAGTTCGGGCCGAAAATGAAGTTCGGGCCGGGAACAGTGAAGAGTTCAGGCCGAACTTGTTCTTGGCAATGACGAACGAACCAGCTATTTTGGTTACTCGTGGGCGTGAAACGGACACCCGAGCTGAAAGTTATGAATGTTTTAGTATAGCACCTTTTGTCACACAATCTTGGATATTGAAGAGTTCGGGCCTAAGAGGGATGTTCGGGCCGAAGTGGTGTTCGGGCCGAAGTGTGGTGTTCGGGCCGAAGTTCGGTGTTCGGGCCGAGGATGATGTTCGGGCCGAGGTTGAAGTTCGGGCCGAGGTCGGAGTTCGGGCCGAGGTTGAAGTTCGGGCCTAGGTTGAATTTCGGGCCGAAAATGAAGTTCCGGGGCGGGAACAGTGAAGAGTTCGGGCCGAACTTGTTCTTGGCAGTGACGAACGGACCAGCTATTTTGGTTACTCGTGGGCGTAAAACGGACACCCGAGCTGAAAGTTATGAATGTTTTAGTATAACACCTTTTGTCACACAATCTTGGATATTGAAGAGTTCGGGCCGAAGAGGGATGTTCGGGCCGAAGTGGTGTTCGGGCCGAAATGGTGTTCGGGCCGAAGTGGGATGTTCGGGCCAAAGTGGTGTTCGGGCCGAAGTTCGGTGTTCGGGCCGAGGATGATGTTCGGACCGAGGTGGAAGTTCGGGCCGAGGTCGGAGTTCGGGCCGAGGTTGAAGTTCGGGCCGAGGTTGAAGTTCGGGCCGAAAATGAAGTTCGGGCCGGGAACAGTGAAGAGTTCGGGCCGAACTTGTTCTTGGCAATGACGAACGAACCAGCTATTTTGGTTACTCGTGGGCGTGAAACGGACACCCGAGCTGAAAGTTATGAATGTTTTAGTATAGCACCTTTTGTCACACAATCTTGGATATTGAAGAGTTCGGGCCGAAGAGGGATGTTCGGGCCGAAGTGGTGTTCGGGCCGAAGTGGGATGTTCGGGCCGAAGTGGTGTTCGGGCCGAAATGGTGTTCGGGCCGAAGTTCGGTGTTCGGGCCGAGGATGATGTTCGGGCCGAGGTTGACGTTAGGGCCGAGGTCGGAGTTCGGGCCGAGGTTGAAGTTCGGGCCGAGGTTGAAGTTCGGGCCGAAAATGAAGTTCGGGCCGAGAACAGTGAAGAGTTCGGGCCGAACTTGTTCTTGGCAATGACGAACGAACCAGCTATTTTGGTTACTCGTGGGCGTGAAACGGACACCCGAGCTGAAAGTTATGAATGTTTTAGTATAGCACCTTTTGTCACACAATCTTGGATATTGAAGAGTTCGGGCCGAAGAGGGATGTTCGGGCCGAAGTGGTGTTCGGGCCGAAGTGGGATGTTCGGGCCGAAGTGGTGTTCGGGCCGAGGATGGTGTTCGGGCCGAGGTTTAAGTTAGGGCCGAGGTCGGAGTTCGGGTCGAGGTTGAAGTTCGGGCCGAGGTTGAAGTTCGGGCCGAAAATGAAGTTCGGGCCGGGAACAGTGAAGAGTTCAGGCCGAACTTGTTCTTGGCAATGACGAACGAACCAGCTATTTTGGTTACTCGTGGGCCTGAAACGGACACCCGAGCTGAAAGTTATGAATGTTTTAGTATAGCACCTTTTGTCACACAATCTTGGATATTGAAGAGTTCGGGCCGAAGAGGGATGTTCGGGCCGAAGTGGTGTTCGGGCCGAAGTGGGATGTTCGGGCCGAAGTGGTGTTCGGGCTGAAGTTCGGTGTTCGGGCCGAGGAGGATGTTCTGGCCGAGGTTGAAGTTCGGGCCGAGGTCGGAGTTCGGGCCGAGGTCGGAGTTCGGGCCGAGGTCGGAGTTCGGGCCGAGGTTGAAGTTCGGGACGAAAATGAAGTTCGGGCCGGGAACAGTGAAGAGTTCGGGCCGAACTTGTTGTTGGCAGTGACGAACGAACCAGCTATTTTGGTTACTCGTGGGCGTGAAACGGACACCCGAGCTGAAAGTTATGAATGTTTTAGTATAGCACCTTTTGTCACACAATCTTGGATATTGAAGAGTTCGGGCCGAAGAGGGATGTTCGGGCCGAAGTGGTGTTCGGGCCGAAGTGGTGTTCGGGCCGAAGTGGTGTTCGGGCCGAAGTGGGATGTTCGGGCTAAAGTGGTGTTCGGGCCGAAGTTCGGTGTTCGGGCCGAGGATGATGTTCGGACCGAGGTGGAAGTTCGGGCCGAGGTCGGAGTTCGGGCCGAGGTTGAAGTTCGGGCCGAGGTTGAAGTTCGGGCCGAAAATGAAGTTCGGGCCGGGAACAGTGAAGAGTTCGTGCCGAACTTGTTCTTGGCAGTGACGAACGAACCAGCTATTTTGGTTACTCGTGGGCGTGAAACGGACACCCGAGCTGAAAGTTATGAATGTTTTAGTATAGCACCTTTTGTCACACAATCTTGGATATTGAAGAGTTCGGGCCGAAGAGGGATGTTCGGGCCGAAGTGGTGTTCGGGCCGAAGTGGTGTTCGGGCCGAAGTGGGATGTTCGGGCCAAAGTGGTGTTCGGGCCGAAGTTCGGTGTTCGGGCCGAGGATGATGTTCGGACCGAGGTGGAAGTTCGGGCCGAGGTCGGAGTTCGGGCCGAGGTTGAAGTTCGGGCCGAGGTTGAAGTTCGGGCCGAAAATGAAGTTCGGGCCGGGAACAGTGAAGAGTTCGGGCCGAACTTGTTCTTGGCAGTGACGAACGAACCAGCTATTTTGGTTACTCGTGGGCGTGAAACGGACACCCGAGCTGAAAGTTACGAATGTTTTAGTATAGCACCTTTTGTCACACAATCTTGGATATTGAAGAGTTCGGGCCGAGGAGGGATGTTCGGGCCGAAGTGGTGTTCGGGCCGAAATGGGATGTTCGGGCCGAAGTGGTGTTCGGGCCGAAATGGTGTTCGGGCCGAAGTTCGGTGTTCGGGCCGAGGATGATGTTCGGGCCGAGGTTGAAGTTAGGGCCGAGGTTGAAGTTCGGGCCGAGGTTGAAGTTCGGGCCGAAAATGAAGTTCGGGCCGGGAACAGTGAAGAGTTCAGGCCGAACTTGTTCTTGGCAATGACGAACGAACCAGCTATTTTGGTTACTCGTGGGCGTGAAACGGACACCCGAGCTGAAAGTTATGAATGTTTTAGTATAGCACCTTTTGTCACACAATCTTGGATATTGAAGAGTTCGGGCCTAAGAGGGATGTTCGGGCCGAAGTGGTGTTCGGGCCGAAGTGTGGTGTTCGGGCCGAAGTTCGGTGTTCGGGCCGAGGATGATGTTTGGGCCGAGGTTGAAGTTCGGGCCGAGGTCGGAGTTCGGGCCGAGGTTGAAGTTAGGGCCGAGGTTGAATTTCGGGCTGAAAATGAAGTTCGGGCCGAAAATGAAGTTCGGGCCGGGAACAGTGAAGAGTTCGGGCCAAACTTGTTCTTGGCAGTGACGAACGGACCAGCTATTTTGGTTACTCGTGGGCGTGAAACGGACACCCGAGCTGAAAGTTATGAATGTTTTAGTATAACACCTTTTGTCACACAATCTTGGATATTGAAGAGTTCGGGCCGAAGAGGGATGTTCGGGCCGAAGAGGGATGTTCGGGCCGAAGTGGTGTCCGGGCCGAAGTGGGATGTTCGGGCCGAAGTGGTGTTCGGGCCGAAGTTCGGTGTTCGGGCCGAGGATGATGTTTGGGCCGAGGTTGAAGTTAGAGCCGAGGTCGGAGTTCGGGCCGAGGTTGAAGTTCGGGCCGAGGTTGAAGTTCGGGCCGAAAATGAAGTTCGGGCCGGGAACAGTGAAGAGTTCGGGCCGAACTTGTTCTTGGCAATGACGAACAAACCAGCAATTTTGGTTACTCGTGGGCGTGAAACGGACACCCAAGTTGATAGTTATGAATGTTTTAGTATAGCACCTTTTGTCACACAATCTTGGATATTGAAGAGTTCGGGCCTAAGAGGGATGTTCGGGCCGAAGTGGTGTTCGGGCCGAAGTGTGGTGTTCGGGCCGAAGTTCGGTGTTCGGGCCGAGGATGATGTTCGGGCCGAGGTTGAAGTTCGGGCCGAGGTCGGAGTTCGGGCCGAGGTTTAAGTTCGGGCCGAGGTTGAATTTCGGGCCGAAAATGAAGTTCGGGCCGGGAACAGTGAAGAGTTCGGGCCGAACTTGTTCTTGGCAGTGACGAACGGACCAGCTATTTTGGTTACTCGTGGGCGTGAAACGGACACCCGAGCTGAAAGTTATGAATGTGTTAGTATAACACCTTTTGTCACACAATCTTGGATATTGAAGAGTTCGGGCCGAAGAGGGATGTTCGGGCCGAAGTGGTGTTCGGGCCGAAGTGGGATGTTCGGGCCGAAGTGGTGTTCGGGCTGAAGTTCGTTGTTCGGGCCGAGGATGATGTTCGGGCCGAGGTTAAAGTTCGGGCCGAGGTCGGAGTTCGGGCCGAGGTCGGAGTTCGGGCCGAGGTCGGAGTTCGGGCCGAGGTTGAAGTTCGGGCCGAAAATGAAGTTCGGGCCGGGAACAGTGAAGAGTTCGGGCCGAACTTGTTGTTGGCAGTGACGAATGAACCAGCTATTTTGGTTACTCGTGGGCGTGAAACAGACACCCGAGCTGAAAGTTATGAATGTTTTAGTATAGCACCTTTTGTCACACAATCTTGGATATTGAAGAGTTCGGGCCGAAGAGGGATGTTCGGGCCGAAGTGGTGTTCGGGCCGAAGTTCGGTGTTCGGGCCGAGGATGATGTTCGGACCGAGGTGGAAGTTCGGGCCGAGGTCGGAGTTCGGGCCGAGGTTGAAGTTCGGGCCGAGGTTGAAGTTCGGGCCGAAAATGAAGTTCGGGCCGGGAACAGTGAAGAGTTCGGGCCGAACTTGTTCTTGGCAGTGACGAACGGACCAGCTATTTTGGTTACTCGTGGGCGTGAAACGGACACCCGAGCTGAAAGTTATGAATGTTTTAGTATAACACCTTTTGTCACACAATCTTGGATATTGAAGAGTTCGGGCCGAAGAGGGATGTTCGGGCCGAAGTGGTGTTCGGGCCGAAGTGGGATGTTCGGGCCGAAGTGGTGTTCGGGCCGAAGTGGTGTTCGGGCCGAAGTTCGGTGTTCGGGCAGAGGATGATGTTCGGGCCGAGGTTGAAGTTCGGGCCGAGGTTGAAGTTCGGGCCGAAAATGAAGTTCGGGCCGGGAACAGTGAAGAGTTCGGGCCGAACTTGTTCTTGGCAATGACGAAAGAACCAGCTATTTTGGTAACTCGTGGGCGTTAAACGGACACCCGAGTTGAAAGTTATGAATGTTTTAGTATAGCACCTTTTGTCACACAATCTTGGATATTGAAGAGTTCGGGCCTAAGAGGGATGTTCGGGCCGAAGTGGTGTTCGGGCCGAAGTGGGATGTTCGGGCCGAAGTGGTGTTCGGGCCGAAGTGGTGTTCGGGCCGAAGTTCGGTGTTCGGGCCGAGGATGATGTTCGGGCCGAGGTTGAAGTTAGAGCCGAGGTCGGAGTTCGGGCCGAGGTTGAAGTTCGGGCCGAGGTTGAAGTTCGGGCCGAAAATGAAGTTCGGGCCGGGAACAGTGAAGAGTTCGGGCCGAACTTCTTCTTGGCAATGACGAACGAACCAGCTATTTTGGTTACTCGTGGGCGTTAAACGGACACCCGAGTTGAAAGTTATGAATGTTTTAGTATAGCACCTTTTGTCACACAATCTTGGATATTGAAGAGTTCGGGCCTAAGAGGGATGTTCGTGCCGAAGTGGTGTTCGGGCCGAAGTGTGGTGTTCGGGCCGAAGTTCGGTGTTCGGGCCGAGGATGATGTTCGGGCCGAGGTTGAAGTTCGGGCCGAGGTCGGAGTTCGGGCCGAGGTTTAAGTTCGGGCCGAGGTTGAATTTCGGGCCGAAAATGAAGTTCGGGCCGGGAACAGTGAAGAGTTCGGGCCGAACTTGTTCTTGGCAGTGACGAACGGACCAGCTATTTTGGTTACTCGTGGGCGTGAAACGGACACCCGAGCTGAAAGTTATAAATGTGTTAGTATAACACCTTTTGTCACACAATCTTGGATATTGAAGAGTTCGGCCGAAGAGGGATGTTCGGGCCGAAGTGGTGTTCGGGCCGAAGTGGGATGTTCGGGCCGAAGTGGTGTTCGGGCCGAAGTTCGGTGTTCGGGCCGAGGATGATGTTCGGGCCGAGGTTGAAGTTCGGGCCGAGGTCGGAGTTCGGGCCGAGGTCGGAGTTCGGGCCGAGGTTGAAGTTCGGGCCGAAAATGAAGTTCGGGCCGGGAACAGTGAAGAGTTCGGGCCGAACTTGTTGTTGGCAGTGACGAATGAACCAGCTATTTTGGTTACTCGTGGGCGTGAAACGGACACCCGAGCTGAAAGTTATGAATGTTTTAGTATAGCACCTTTTGTCACACAATCTTGGATATTGAAGAGTTCGGGCCTAAGAGGGATGTTCGGGCCGAAGTGGTGTTCGGGCCGAAGTGTGGTGTTCGGGCCGAAGTTCGGTGTTCGGGCCGAGTATGATGTTCGGGCCGAGGTTGAAGTTCGGGCCGAGGTCGGAGTTCGGGCCGAGGTTCGGTGTTCGGGCCGAGGATGATGTTCGGACCGAGGTGGAAGTTCGCGCCGAGGTCGGAGTTCGGGCCGAGGTTGAAGTTCGGGCCGAGGTTGAAGTTCGGGCCGAAAATGAAGTTCGGGCCGGGAACAGTGAAGAGTTCGGGCCGAACTTGTTCTTGGCAGTGACGAACGGACCAGCTATTTTGGTTACTCGTGGGCGTGAAACGGACACCCGAGCTGAAAGTTATGAATGTTTTAGTATAACACCTTTTGTCACACAATCTTGGATATTGAAGAGTTCGGGCCGAAGAGGGATGTTCGGGGCGAAGTGGTGTTCGGGACGAAGTGGGATGTTCGGGCCGAAGTGGTGTTCGGGCCGAAGTGGTGTTCGGGCCGAAGTTCGGTGTTCGGGCAGAGGATGATGTTCGGGCCGAGGTTGAAGTTCGGGCCGAGGTTGAAGTTCGGGCCGAAAATGAAGTTCGGGCCGGGAACAGTGAAGAGTTCGGGCCGAACTTGTTCTTGGCAATGACGAAAGAACCAGCTATTTTGGTAACTCGTGGGCGTTAAACGGACACCCGAGTTGAAAGTTATGAATGTTTTAGTATAGCACCTTTTGTCACACAATCTTGGATATTGAAGAGTTCGGGCCTAAGAGGGATGTTCGGGCCGAAGTGGTGTTCGGGCCGAAGTGGGATGTTCGGGCCGAAGTGGTGTTCGGGCCGAAGTGGTGTTCGGGCCGAAGTTCGGTGTTCGGGCCGAGGATGATGTTCGGGCCGAGGTTGAAGTTAGAGCCGAGGTCGGAGTTCGGGCCGAGGTTGAAGTTCGGGCCGAGGTTGAAGTTCGGGCCGAAAATGAAGTTCGGGCCGGGAACAGTGAAGAGTTCGGGCCGAACTTCTTCTTGGCAATGACGAACGAACCAGCTATTTTGGTTACTCGTGGGCGTTAAACGGACACCCGAGTTGAAAGTTATGAATGTTTTAGTATAGCACCTTTTGTCACACAATCTTGGATATTGAAGAGTTCGGGCCTAAGAGGGATGTTCGTGCCGAAGTGGTGTTCGGGCCGAAGTGTGGTGTTCGGGCCGAAGTTCGGTGTTCGGGCCGAGGATGATGTTCGGGCCGAGGTTGAAGTTCGGGCCGAGGTCGGAGTTCGGGCCGAGGTTTAAGTTCGGGCCGAGGTTGAATTTCGGGCCGAAAATGAAGTTCGGGCCGGGAACAGTGAAGAGTTCGGGCCGAACTTGTTCTTGGCAGTGACGAACGGACCAGCTATTTTGGTTACTCGTGGGCGTGAAACGGACACCCGAGCTGAAAGTTATGAATGTGTTAGTATAACACCTTTTGTCACACAATCTTGGATATTGAAGAGTTCGGCCGAAGAGGGATGTTCGGGCCGAAGTGGTGTTCGGGCCGAAGTGGGATGTTCGGGCCGAAGTGGTGTTCGGGCCGAAGTGGGATGTTCGGGCCGAAGTGGTGTTCGGGCCGAAGTTCGGTGTTCGGGCCGAGGATGATGTTCGGGCCGAGGTTGAAGTTCGGGCCGAGGTCGGAGTTCGGGCCGAGGTCGGAGTTCGGGCCGAGGTCGGAGTTCGGGCCGAGGTCGGAGTTCGGGCCGAGGTTGAAGTTCGGGCCGAAAATGAAGTTCGGGCCGGGAACAGTGAAGAGTTCGGGCCGAACTTTTTGTTGGCAGTGACGAATGAACCAGCTATTTTGGTTACTCGTGGGCGTGAAACGGACACCCGAGCTGAAAGTTATGAATGTTTTAGTATAGCACCTTTTGTCACACAATCTTGGATATTGAAGAGTTCGGGCCGAAGAGGGATGTTCGGGCCGAAGTGGTGTTCGGGCCGAAGTGGGATGTTCGGGCCAAAGTGGTGTTCGGGCCGAAGTTCGGTGTTCGGGCCGAGGATGATGTTCGGACCGAGGTGGAAGTTCGGGCCGAGGTCGGAGTTCGGGCCGAGGTTGAAGTTCGGGCCGAGGTTGAAGTTCGGGCCGAAAATGAAGTTCGGGCCGGGAACAGTGAAGAGTTCGGGCCGAACTTGTTCTTGGCAGTGACGAACGAACAAGCTATTTTGGTTACTCGTGGGCGTGAAACGGACACCCGAGCTGAAAGTTATGAATGTTTTACTCTAGCACCTTTTGTCACACAATCTTGGATATTGAAGAGTTCGGGCCGAAGAGGATGTTCGTGCCGAAGTGGTGTTCGGGCCGAAGTGGGATGTTCGGGCCGAAGTGGTGTTCGGGCCGAAGTTCGGTGTTCGGGCCGAGGATGATGTTCGGGCCGAGGTTGAAGTTAGGGCCGAGGTCGGAGTTCGGGCCGAGGTTGAAGTTCGGGCCGAGGTTGAAGTTCGGGCCGAAAATGAAGTTCGGGCCGGGAACAGTGAAGAGTTCAGGCCGAACTTGTTCTTGGCAATGACGAACGAACCAGCTATTTTGGTTACTCGTGGGCGTGAAACGGACACCCGAGCTGAAAGTTATGAATGTTTTAGTATAGCACCTTTTGTCACACAATCTTTGATATTGAAGAGTTCGGGCCTAAGAGGGATGTTCGGGCCGAAGTGGTGTTCGGGCCGAAGTGTGGTGTTCGGGCCGAAGTTCGGTGTTCGGGCCGAGGATGATGTTCGGGCCAAGGTTGAAGTTCGGGCCGAGGTCGGAGTTCGGGCCGAGGTTGAAGTTCGGGCCGAGGTTGAATTTCGGGCCGAAAATGAAGTTCGGGCCGGGAACAGTGAAGAGTTCGGGCCGAACTTGTTCTTGGCAGTGACGAACGGACCAGCTATTTTGGTTACTCGTGGGCGTGAAACGGACACCCGAGCTGAAAGTTATGAATGTTTTAGTATAACACCTTTTGTCACACAATCTTGGATATTGAAGAGTTCGGGCCGAAGAGGGATGTTCGGGCCGAAGTGGTGTTCGGGCCGAAGTGTGGTGTTCGGGCCGAAGTGGTGTTCGGGCCGAAGTGGTGTTCGGGCCGAAGTTCGGTGTTCGGGCCGAGGATGATGTTCTGGCCGAGGTTGAAGTTAGAGCCGAGGTCGGAGTTCTGGCCGAGGTTGAAGTTCGGGCCGAGGTTGAAGTTCGGGCCGAAAATGAAGTTCGGGCCGGGAACAGTGAAGAGTTCGGGCCGAACTTGTTCTTGGCAATGACGAACGAACCAGCTATTTTGGTTACTCGTGGGCGTTAAACGGACACCCGAGTTGAAAGTTATGAATGTTTTAGTATAGCACCTTTTGTCACACAATCTTGGATATTGAATAGTTCGGGCCTAAGAGGGATGTTCGGGCCGAAGTGGTGTTCGGGCCGAAGTGTGGTGTTTGGGCCGAAGTTCGATGTTCGGGCCGAGGATGATGTTCGGGCCGAGGTTGAAGTTCGGGCCGAGGTCGGAGTTCGGGCCGAGGTTTAAGTTCGGGCCGAGGTTGAATTTCGGGCCGAAAATGAAGTTCGGGCCGGGAACAATGAAGAGTTCGGGCCGAACTTGTTCTTGGCAGTGACGAACGGACCAGCTATTTTGGTTACTCGTGGGCGTGAAACGGACATCCGAGCTGAAAGTTATGAATGTGTTAGTATAACACCTTTTGTCACACAATCTTGGATATTGAAGAGTTCGGGCCGAAGAGGGATGTTCGGGCCGAAGTGGTGTTCGGGCTGAAGTTCGGTGTTCGGGCCGAGGATGATGTTCGGGCCGAGGTTGAAGTTCGGGCCGAGGTCGGAGTTCGGAGTTCGGGCCGAGGTCGGAGTTCGGGCCGAGGTTGAAGTTCGGGCCGAAAATGAAGTTCGGGCCAGGAACAGTGAAGAGTTCGGGCCGAACTTGTTGTTGGCAGTGACGAACGAACCAGCTATTTTGGTTACTCGTGGGCGTGAAACGGACACCCGATCTGAAAGTTATGAATGTTTTAGTATAGCACCTTTTGTCACACAATCTTGGATATTGAAGAGTTCGGGCCGAAGAGGGATGTTCGGGCCGAAGTGGTGTTCGGGCCGAAGTGGGATGTTCGGGCCAAAGTGGTGTTCGGGCCGAAGTGATGTTCGGGCCGAAGTTCGGTGTTCGGGCCGAGGATGATGTTCGGGCCGAGGTTGAAGTTCGGGCCGAGGTCGGAGTTCGGGCCGAGGTTGAAGTTCGGGCCGAGGTTGAAGTTCGGGCCAAAAATGAAGTCCGGGCCGGGAACAGTGAAGAGTTCGGGCCGAACTTGTTCTTGGCAGTGACGAACGAACCTGCTATTTTGGTTACTCGTGGGCGTGAAACGACACCCGAGTTGAAAGTTATGAATGTTTTAGTATAGCACCTTTTGTCACACAATCTTGGATATTGAAGAGTTCGGGCCGAAGAGGGATATTCGGGACGAAGTGGTGTTCGGGCCGAAGTGGGATGTTCGGGCCGAAGTTCGGTGTTCGGGCCGAGGATGATGTTCCGGCCGAGGTTGAAGTTCGGACCGAGGTCGTAGTTCGGGCCGAGGTCGGAGTTCGGGCCGAAAATGAAGTTCGGGCCGAGAATAGTGAAGAGTTCGGGCCGAACTTGTTCTTGGCAGTGACGAACGAACCAGCTATTTTGGTTACTCGTGGGCGTGAAACGGACACCCGAGCTGAAAGTTATGAATGTTTTAGTATAGCACCTTTTGTCACACAATCTTGGATATTGAAGAGTTCGGGCCGAAGAGGGATGTTCGGGCCGAAGTGGTGTTCGGGCCGAAGTGGGATGTTCGGGCCGAAGTGGTGTTTGGGCCGAAGTGGTGTTCGGGCCGAAGTGGTGTTCGGCCCGAAGTTCGGTGTTCGGGCCGAGGATGATGTTCGGGCCGAGGTTGAAGTTCGGGCCGAAGTCGAAGTTCGGGCCGAGGTTGAAGTTCGGGCCGAAAATGAAGTTCGGACCGCGAACAGTGAAGAGTTCGGGCCGAACTTGTTCTTGGCAGTGACGAACGCACCAGCTATTTTGGTTACTCGTGGGCGTGAAACGGACACCCGAGCTGAAAGTTATGAATGTTTTAGTATATCACCTTTTGTCACACAATCTTGGATATTGAAGAGTTCGGGCCGAAGAGGGATGTTCGGGCCGAAGTGGGATGTTCGGGCCGAAGTGGTGTTCGGGCCGAAGTGGTGTTCGGGCCGAAGTGCGGTGTTCGGGCCGAGGATGATGTTCCGGCCGAGGTTGAAGTTCGGGCCGAGGTCGGAGTTCGGGCCGAGGTTGAAGTTCGGGCCGAAAATGAAGTTCGGGCCGGGAAAAGTGAAGAGTTCGGGCCAAACTTGTTCTTGGCAGTGACGAACGAACCAGCTATTTTGGTTACTCGTGGGCGTGAAACGGACACCCGAGCTGAAAGTTATGAATGTTTTAGTATAGCACCTTTTGTCACACAATCTTGGATATTGAAGAGTTAAGGCCGAAGAGGGATGTTCGGGCCGAAGTGGTGTTCGGGCCGAAGTGGGATGTTCGGGCCGAAGTGGTGTTCGGGCCGAATTGGTGTTCGGGCCGAAGTGGTGTTCGGGTCGAAGTTCGGTGTTCGGGCCGAGGATGATGTTCGGGCCGAGGTTGAAGTTCGGGCCGAGGTCGGAGTTCGGGCCGAGGTTGAAGTTCGGGCCGAGGTTGAAGTTCGGGCCGAAAATGAAGTTCCGGCCGGGAACAGTGAAGAGTTCGGGCCGAACTTCTTCTTGGGAGTGACGAACGAACCAGCTATTTTGGTTACTCGTGGGCGTGAAACGGACACCCGAGCTGAAAGTTATGAATGTTTTAGTATAGCACCTTTTGTCACACAATCTTGGAGATTGAAGAGTTCGGGCCGAAGAGGGATGTTCGGGCCAAAGTGGTGTTCGGGCCGAAGTGGGATGTTCGGGCCGAAGTGGTGTTCTGGCCGAAGTGGTGTTCGGGCCGAAGTTCGGTGTTCGGGCCGAGGATGATGTTCGGGCCGAGGTTGAAGTTCGGGCCGAGGTCGGAGTTCGGGCTGAGGTCGAAGTTCGGGCCGAGGTTGAAGTTCGGGCCGAAAATTAAGTTCGGGCCGGGAACAGTGAAGAGTTCTGGCCGAACTTGTTCTTGGCAGTGACGAACGAACCAGCTATTTTGGTTACTCGTGGGCGTGAAACGGACACCCGAGCTGAAAGTTATGAATGTTTTAGTATAGCACCTTTTGTCACACAATCTTGGATATTGAAGAGTTCGGGCCGAAGAGGGATGTTCGGGCCGAAGTGGTGTTCGGGCCGAAGTGGGATGTTCGGGCCGAAGTGGTGTTTGGGCCGAAGTGGTGTTCGGGCCGAAGTGGTGTTCGGCCCGAAGTTCGGTGTTCGGGCCGAGGATGATATTCGGGCCGAGGTTGAAGTTCGGGCCGAGGTCGAAGTTCGGGCCGAGGTTGAAGTTCGGGCCGAAAATTAAGTTCGAGCCGGGAACAGTGAAGAGTTCTGGCCGAACTTGTTCTTGGCAGTGACGAACGAACCAGCTATTTTGGTTACTCGTGGGCGTGAAACGGACACCCGAGCTGAAAGTTATGAATGTTTTAGTATAGCACCTTTTGTCACACAATCTTGGATATTGAAGAGTTCGGGCCGAAGAGGGATGTTCGGGCCGAAGTGGTGTTCGGGCCGAAGTGGGATGTTCGGGCCGAAGTGGTGTTTGGGCCGAAGTGGTGTTCGGGCCGAAGTGGTGTTCGGCCCGAAGTTCGGTGTTCGGGCCGAGGATGATATTCGGGCCGAGGTTGAAGTTCGGGCCGAGGTCGAAGTTCGGGCCGAGGTTGAAGTTCGGGCCGAAAATGAAGTTCGGACCGCGAACAGTGAAGAGTTCGGGCCGAACTTGTTCTTGGCAGTGACGAACGCACCAGCTATTTTGGTTACTCGTGGGCGTGAAACGGACACCCGAGCTGAAAGTTATGAATGTTTTAGTATATCACCTTTTGTCACACAATCTTGGATATTGAAGAGTTCGGGCCGAAGAGGGATGTTCGGGCCGAAGTGGTGTTCGGGCCGAAGTGGGATGTTCGGGCCGAAGTGGTGTTCGGGCCGAAGTGGTGTTCGGGCCGAAGTGCGGTGTTCGGGCCGAGGATGATGTTCGGGCCGAGGTTGAAGTTCGGGCCGAGGTCGGAGTTCGGGCCGAGGTTTAAGTTCGGGCCGAAAATGAAGTTCGGGCCGGGAAAAGTGAAGAGTTCGGGCCAAACTTGTTCTTGGCAGTGACGAACGAACCAGCTATTTTGGTTACTCGTGGGCGTGAAACGGACATCCGAGCTGAAAGTTATGAATGTTTTAGTATAGCACCTTTTGTCACACAATCTTGGATATTGAAGAGTTAATGCCGAAGAGGGATGTTCGGGCCGAAGTGGTGTTCGGGCCGAAGTGGGATGTTCGGGCCGAAGTGGTGTTCGGGCCGAAGTGGTGTTCGGGCCGAAGTGGTGTTCGGGCCGAAGTGGTGTTCGGGTCGAAGTTCGGTGTTCGGGCCGAGGATGATGTTCGGGCCGAGGTTGAAGTTCGGGCCGAGGTCGGAGTTCGGGCCGAGGTTGAAGTTCGGGCCGAGGTTGAAGTTCGGGCCGAAAATGAAGTTCGGGTCGGGAACAGTGAAGAGTTCGGGCCGAACTTCTTCTTGGGAGTGACGAACGAACCAGCTATTTTGGTTACTCGTGGGCGTGAAACGGACACCCGAGCTGAAAGTTATGAATGTTTTAGTATAGCACCTTTTGTCACACAATCTTGGAGATTGAAGAGTTCGGGCCGAAGAGGGATGTTCGGGCCAAAGTGGTGTTCGGGCCGAAGTGGGATGTTCGGGCCGAAGTGGTGTTCGGGCCGAAGTGGTGTTCGGGCCGAAGTTCGGTGTTCGGGCCGAGGATGATGTTCGGGCCGAGGTTGAAGTTTGGGCCGAGGTCGGAGTTCGGGCTGAGGTCGAAGTTCGGGCCGAGGTTGAAGTTCGGGCCGAAAATTAAGTTCGAGCCGGGAACAGTGAAGAGTTCTGGCCGAACTTGTTCTTGGCAGTGACGAACGAACCAGCTATTTTGGTTACTCGTGGGCGTGAAACGGACACCCGAGCTGAAAGTTATGAATGTTTTAGTATAGCACCTTTTGTCACACAATCTTGGATATTGAAGAGTTCGGGCCGAAGAGGGATGTTCGAGCCGAAGTCGTGTTCGGGCCGAAGTGGGATGTTCGGGCCGAAGTGGTGTTCGGGCCGAAGTGGTGTTCGGGCCGAAGTTCGGTGTTCGCGCCGAGGATGATGTTCGGGCCGAGGTTGAAGTTCGGGCCGAGGTCGGAGTTCGGGCCGAGGTTGAAGTTCGGGCCGAGGTTGAAGTTCGGGCCGAAATTGAAGTTCGGGCCGGGAACAGTGAAGAGTTCGGGCCGAACTTGTTCTTGGCAGTGACGAACGAACCAGCTATTTTGGTTACTCGTGGGCGTGAAACGGACACCCGAGCTGAAAGTTATGAATGTTTTAGTTTAGCACCTTTTGTCACACAATCTTGGATATTGAAGAGTTCGGGCCGAAGAGGGATGTTCGGGCCGAAGTGGTGTTCGGGCCGAAGTGGGATGTTCGGGCCGAAGTGGTGTTCGGGCCGAAGTGGTGTTCGGGCCGAAGTTCGGTGTTCGGGCCGAGGATGATGTTCGGGCCGAGGTTGAAGTTCGGGCCGAGGTCGGAGTTCGGGCTGAGGTTGAAGTTCGGGCCGAGGTTGAAGTTCGGGCCGAAAATTAAGTTCGGGCCGGGAACAGTGAAGAGTTGTGGCCGAACTTGTTCTTGGCAGTGACGAACGAACCAGCTATTTTGGTTACTCGTGGGCGTGAAACGGACACCCGAGCTGAAAGTTATGAATGTTTTAGTATAGCACCTTTTGTCACACAATCATGGATATTGAAGAGTTCGGACCGAAGAGGGATGTTCGGGCCGAAGTCGTGTTCGGGCCGAAGTGGGATGTTCGGGCCGAAGTGGTGTTCGGGCCGAAGTTCGGTGTTCGGGCCGAGGATGATGTTCGGGCCGAGGTTGAAGTTCGGGCCGAGGTCGGAGTTCGGGCCGAGGTTGAAGTTCGGGCCGAGGTTGAAGTTCGGGCCGAAAATGAAGTTCGGGCCGGGAACAGTGAAGAGTTCGGGCCGAACTTGTTCTTGGCAGTGACGAACAAACCAGCTATTTTGGTTACTCGTGGGCGTGAAACGGACACCCGAGTTGAAAGTTATGAATGTTTTAGTATAGCACCTTTTGTCACACAATCTTGGATATTGAAGAGTTCGGGCCTAAGAGGGATGTTCGGGCCGAAGTGGTGTTCGGGCCGAAGTGTGGTGTTCGGGCCGAAGTTCGGTGTTCGGGCCGAAGTTCGGTGTTCGGGCCGAGGATGATGTTCGGGCCGAGGTTGAAGTTCGGGCCGAGGTCGGAGTTCGGGCCGAGGTTTAAGTTCGGGCCGAGGTTGAATTTCGGGCCGAAAATGAAGTTCGGGCCGGGAACAGTGAAGAGTTCGGGCCGAACTTGTTCTTGGCAGTGACGAACGGACCAGCTATTTTGGTTACTCGTGGGCGTGAAACGGACACCCGAGCTGAAAGTTATGAATGTTTTAGTATAGCACCTTTTGTCACACAATCTTGGATATTGAAGAGTTCGGGCCGAAGAGGGATGTTCGGGCCGAAGTGGTGTTCGGGCCGAAGTGGGATGTTCGGGCCTAAGTGGTGTTCGGGCCGAAGTTCGGTGTTCGGGCCGAGGATGATGTTCGGACCGAGGTGGAAGTTCGGGCCGAGGTCGGAGTTCGGGCCGAGGTTGAAGTTCGGGCCGAGGTTGAAGTTCGGGCCGAAAATGAAGTTCGGGCCGGGAACAGTGAAGAGTTCGGGCCGAACTTCTTCTTGGGAGTGACGAACGAACCAGCTATTTTGGTTACTCGTGGGCGTGAAACGGACACCCGAGCTGAAAGTTATGAATGTTTTAGTATAGCACCTTTTGTCACACAATCTTGGAGATTGAAGAGTTCGGGCCGAAGAGGGATGTTCGGGCCAAAGTGGTGTTCGGGCCGAAGTGGGATGTTCGGGCCGAAGTGGTGTTCGGGCCGAAGTGGTGTTCGGGCCGAAGTTCAGTGTTCGGGCCGAGGATGATGTTCGGGCCGAGGTTGAAGTTCGGGCCGAGGTCGGAGTTCGGGCTGAGGTCGAAGTTCGGGCCGTGGTTGAAGTTCGGGCAGAAAATTAAGTTCGAGCCGGGAACAGTGAAGAGTTCTGGCCGAACTTGTTCTTGGCAGTGACGAACGAACCAGCTATTTTGGTTACTCGTGGGCGTGAAACGGACACCCGAGCTGAAAGTTATGAATGTTTTAGTATAGCACCTTTTGTCACACAATCTTGGATATTGAAGAGTTCGGGCCGAAGAGGGATGTTCGAGCCGAAGTCGTGTTCGGGCCGAAGTGGGATGTTCGGGCCGAAGTGGTGATCGGGCCGAAGTGGTGTTCGGGCTGAAGTTCGGTGTTCGGGCCGAGGATGATGTTCGGGCCGAGGTTGAAGTTCGGGCCGAGGTCGGAGTTCGGGCCGAGGTTGAAGTTCGGGCCGAGGTTGAAGTTCGGGCCGAAATTGAAGTTCGGGCCGGGAACAGTGAAGAGTTCGGGCCGAACTTGTTCTTGGCAGTGACGAACAAACCAGCTATTTTGGTTACTCGTGGGCGTGAAACGGACACCCGAGTTGAAAGTTATGAATGTTTTAGTATAGCACCTTTTGTCACACAATCTTGGATATTGAAGAGTTCGGGCCTAAGAGGGATGTTCGGGCCGAAGTGGTGTTCGGGCCGAAGTGTGGTGTTCGGGCCGAAGTTCGGTGTTCGGGCCGAAGTTCGGTGTTCGGGCCGAGGATGATGTTCGGGCCGAGGTTGAAGTTCGGGCCGAGGTCGGAGTTCGGGCCGAGGTTTAAGTTCGGGCCGAGGTTGAATTTCGGGCCGAAAATGAAGTTCGGGCCGGGAACAGTGAAGAGTTCGGGCCGAACTTGTTCTTGGCAGTGACGAACGGACCAGCTATTTTGGTTACTCGTGGGCGTGAAACGGACACCCGAGCTGAAAGTTATGAATGTTTTAGTATAGCACCTTTTGTCACACAATCTTGGATATTAAAGAGTTCGGGCCGAAGAGGGATGTTCGGGCCGAAGTGGTGTTCGGGCCGAAGTGGGATGTTCGGGCCAAAGTGGTGTTCGGGCCGAAGTTCGGTGTTCGGGCCGAGGATGATGTTCGGACCGAGGTGGAAGTTCGGGCCGAGGTCGGAGTTCGGGCCGAGGTTGAAGTTCGGGCCGAGGTTGAAGTTCGGGCCGAAAATGAAGTTCGGGCCGGGAACAGTGAAGAGTTCGGGCCGAACTTCTTCTTGGGAGTGACGAACGAACCAGCTATTTTGGTTACTCGTGGGCGTGAAACGGACACCCGAGCTGAAAGTTATGAATGTTTTAGTATAGCACCTTTTGTCACACAATCTTGGAGATTGAAGAGTTCGGGCCGAAGAGGGATGTTCGGGCCAAAGTGGTGTTCGGGCCGAAGTGGGATGTTCGGGCCGAAGTGGTGTTCGGGCCGAAGTGGTGTTCGGGCCGAAGTTCGGTGTTCGGGCCGAGGATGATGTTCGGGCCGAGGTTGAAGTTCGGGCCGAGGTCGGAGTTCGGGCTGAGGTCGAAGTTCGGGCCGAGGTTGAAGTTCGGGCCGAAAATTAAGTTCGAGCCGGGAACAGTGAAGAGTTCTGGCCGAACTTGTTCTTGGCAGTGACGAACGAACCAGCTATTTTGGTTACTCGTGGGCGTGAAACGGACACCCGAGCTGAAAGTTATGAATGTTTTAGTATAGCACCTTTTGTCACACAATCTTGGATATTGAAGAGTTCGGGCCGAAGAGCGATGTTCGAGCCGAAGTCGTGTTCGGGCCGAAGTGGGATGTTCGGGCCGAAGTGGTGTTCGGGCCGAAGTGGTGTTCGGGCTGAAGTTCGGTGTTCGGGCCGAGGATGATGTTCGGGCCGAGGTTGAAGTTCGGGCCGAGGTCGGAGTTCGGGCCGAGGTTGAAGTTCGGGCCGAGGTTGAAGTTCGGGCCGAAATTGAAGTTCGGGCCGGGAACAGTGAAGAGTTCGGGCCGAACTTGTTCTTGGCAGTGACGAACGAACCAGCTATTTTGGTTACTCGTGGGCGTGAAACGGACACCCGAGCTGAAAGTTATGAATGTTTTAGTATAGCACCTTTTGTCACACAATCTTGGATATTGAAGAGTTCGGGCCGAAGAGGGATGTTCGGGCCGAAGTGGTGTTCGGGCCGAAGTGGGATGTTCGGGCCGAAGTGGTGTTCGGGCCGAAGTGGTGTTCGGGCCGAAGTTCGGTGTTCGGGCCGAGGATGATGTTCGGGCCGAGGTTGAAGTTCGGGCCGAGGTCGGAGTTCGGGCTGAGGTTGAAGTTCGGGCCTAGGTTGAAGTTCGGGCCGAAAATTAAGTTCGGGCCGGGAACAGTGAAGAGTTGTGGCCGAACTTGTTCTTGGCAGTGACGAACGAACCAGCTATTTTGGTTACTCGTGGGCGTGAAACGGACACCCGAGCTGAAAGTTATGAATGTTTTAGTATAGCACCTTTTGTCACACAATCTTGGATATTGAAGAGTTCGGGCCGAAGAGGGATGTTCGGGCCGAAGTGGTGTTCGGGCCGAAGTGGGATGTTCGGGCCAAAGTGGTGTTCGGGCCGAAGTTCGGTGTTCGGGCCGAGGATGATGTTCGGACCGAGGTGGAAGTTCGGGCCGAGGTCGGAGTTCGGGCCGAGGTTGAAGTTCGGGCCGAGGTTGAAGTTCGGGCCGAAAATGAAGTTCGGGCCGGGAACAGTGAAGAGTTCGGGCCGAACTTCTTCTTGGGAGTGACGAACGAACCAGCTATTTTGGTTACTCGTGGGCGTGAAACGGACACCCGAGCTGAAAGTTATGAATGTTTTAGTATAGCACCTTTTGTCACACAATCTTGGATATTGAAGAGTTCGGGCCGAAGAGGGATGTTCGGGCCGAAGTGGTGTTCGGGCCGAAGTGGGATGTTCGGGCCAAAGTGGTGTTCGGGCCGAAGTTCGGTGTTCGGGCCGAGGATGATGTTCGGACCGAGGTGGAAGTTCGGGCCGAGGTCGGAGTTCGGGCCGAGGTTGAAGTTCGGGCCGAGGTTGAAGTTCGGGCCGAAAATGAAGTTCGGGCCGGGAACAGTGAAGAGTTCGGGCCGAACTTCTTCTTGGGAGTGACGAACGAACCAACTATTTTGGTTACTCGTGGGCGTGAAACGGACACCCGAGCTGAAAGTTATGAATGTTTTAGTATAGCACCTTTTGTCACACAATCTTGGAGATTGAAGAGTTCGGGCCGAAGAGGGATGTTCGGGCCAAAGTGGTGTTCGGGCCGAAGTGGGATGTTCGGGCCGAAGTGGTGTTCGGGCCGAAGTGGTGTTCGGGCCGAAGTTCGGTGTTCGGGCCGAGGATGATGTTCGGGCCGAGGTTGAAGTTCGGGCCGAGGTCGGAGTTCGGGCTGAGGTCGATGTTCGGGCCGAGGTTGAAGTTCGGGCTGAAAATTAAGTTCGAGCCGGGAACAGTGAAGAGTTCTGGCCGAACTTGTTCTTGGCAGTGACGAACGAACCAGCTATTTTGGTTACTCGTGGGCGTGAAACGGACACCCGAGCTGAAAGTTATGAATGTTTTAGTATAGCACCTTTTGTCACACAATCTTGGATATTGAAGAGTTCGGGCCGAAGAGCGATGTTCGAGCCGAAGTCGTGTTCGGGCCGAAGTGGGATGTTCGGGCCGAAGTGGTGTTCGGGCCGAAGTGGTGTTCGGGCTGAAGTTCGGTGTTCGGGCCGAGGATGATGTTCGGGCCGAGGTTGAAGTTCGGGCCGAGGTCGGAGTTCGGGCCGAGGTTGAAGTTCGGGCCGAGGTTGAAGTTCGGGCCGAAATTGAAGTTCGGGCCGGGAACAGTGAAGAGTTCGGGCCGAACTTGTTCTTGGCAGTGACGAACGAACCAGCTATTTTGGTTACTCGTGGGCGTGAAACGGACACCCGAGCTGAAAGTTATGAATGTTTTAGTATAGCACCTTTTGTCACACAATCTTGGATATTGAAGAGTTCGGGCCGAAGAGGGATGTTCGGGCCGAAGTGGTGTTCGGGCCGAAGTGGGATGTTCGGGCCGAAGTGGTGTTCGGGCCGAAGTGGTGTTCGGGCCGAAGTTCGGTGTTCGGGCCGAGGATGATGTTCGGGCCGAGGTTGAAGTTCGGGCCGAGGTCGGAGTTCGGGCTGAGGTTGAAGTTCGGGCCTAGGTTGAAGTTCGGGCCGAAAATTAAGTTCGGGCCGGGAACAGTGAAGAGTTGTGGCCGAACTTGTTCTTGGCAGTGACGAACGAACCAGCTATTTTGGTTACTCGTGGGCGTGAAACGGACACCCGAGCTGAAAGTTATGAATGTTTTAGTATAGCACCTTTTGTCACACTATCTTGGATATTGAAGAGTTCGGGCCGAAGAGGGATGTTCGGGCCGAAGTCGTGTTCGGGCCGAAGTGGGATGTTCGGGCCGAAGTGGTGTTCGGGCCGAAGTTCGGTGTTCGGGCCGAGGATGATGTTCGGGCCGAGGTTGAAGTTCGGGCCGAGGTCGGAGTTCGGGCCGAGGTTGAAGTTCGGGCCGAGGTTGAAGTTCGGGCCGAAAATGAAGTTCGGGCCGGGAACAGTGAAGAGTTTGGGCCGAACTTGTTCTTGGCAGTGACGAACAAACCAGCTATTTTGGTTACTCGTGGGCGTGAAACGGACACCCGAGTTGAAAGTTATGAATGTTTTAGTATAGCACCTTTTGTCACACAATCTTGGATATTGAAGAGTTCGGGCCTAACAGGGATGTTCGGGCCGAAGTGGTGTTCGGCTCGAAGTGTGGTGTTCGGGCCGAAGTTCGGTGTTCGGGCCGAAGTTCGGTGTTCGGGCCGAGGATGATGTTCGGGCCGAGGTTGAAGTTCGGGCCGAGGTCGGAGTTCGGGCCGAGGTTTAAGTTCGGGCCGAGGTTGAATTTCGGGCCGAAAATGAAGTTCGGGCCGGGAACAGTGAAGAGTTCGTGCCGAACTTGTTCTTGGCAGTGACGAACGGACCAGCTATTTTGGTTACTCGTGGGCGTGAAACGGACACCCGAGCTGAAAGTTATGAATGTTTTAGTATAGCACCTTTTGTCACACAATCTTGGATATTGAAGAGTTCGGGCCGAAGAGGGATGTTCGGGCCGAAGTGGTGTTCGGGCCGAAGTGGGATGTTCGGGCCAAAGTGGTGTTCGGGCCGAAGTTCGGTGTTCGGGCCGAGGATGATGTTCGGACCGAGGTGGAAGCTCGGGCCGAGGTCGGAGTTCGGGCCGAGGTTGAAGTTCGGGCCGAGGTTGAAGTTCGGGCCGAAAATGAAGTTCGGGCCGGGAACAGTGAAGAGTTCGGGCCGAACTTGTTCTTGGCAGTGACGAACGAACCAGCTATTTTGGTTACTCGTGGGCGTGAAACGGACACCCGAGCTGAAAGTTATGAATGTTTTACTATAGCACCTTTTGTCACACAATCTTGGATATTGAAGAGTTCGGGCCGAAGAGGGATGTTCGGGCCGAAGTGGTGTTCGGGCCGAAGTGGGATGTTCGGGCCGAAGTGGTGTTCGGGCCGAAGTGGTGTTCGGGCCGAAGTTCGGTGTTCGGGCCGAGGATGATGTTCGGGCCGAGGTTGAAGTTAGGGCCGAGGTCGGAGTTCGGGCCGAGGTTGAAGTTCGGGCCGAGGTTGAAGTTCGGGCCGAAAATGAAGTTCGGGCCTGGAACAGTAAAGAGTTCAGGCCGAACTTGTTCTTGGCAATGACGAACGAACCAGCTATTTTGGTTACTCGTGGGCGTGAAACGGACACCCGAGCTGAAAGTTATGAATGTTTTAGTATAGCACCTTTTGTCACACAATCTTGGATATTGAAGAGTTCGGGCCGAAGAGGGATGTTCGAGCCGAAGTCGTGTTCGGGCCGAAGTGGGATGTTCGGGCCGAAGTGGTGTTCGGGCCGAAGTGGTGTTCGGGCTGAAGTTCGGTGTTCGGGCCGAGGATGATGTTCGGGCCGAGGTTGAAGTTCGGGCCGAGGTCGGAGTTCGGGCCGAGGTTGAAGTTCGGACCGAGGTTGAAGTTCGGGCCGAAATTGAAGTTCGGGCCGGGAACAGTGAAGAGTTCGGGCCGAACTTGTTCTTGGCAGTGACGAACGAACCAGCTATTTTGGTTACTCGTGGGCGTGAAACGGACACCCGAGCTGAAAGTTATGAATGTTTTAGTATAGCACCTTTTGTCACACAATCTTGGATATTGAAGAGTTCGGGCCGAAGAGGGATGTTCGGGCCGAAGTGTTGTTCGGGCCGAAGTGGGATGTTCGGGCCGAAGTGGTGTTCGGGCCGAAGTGGTGTTCGGGCCGAAGTTCGGTGTTCGGGCCGAGGATGATGTTCGGGCCGAGGTTGAAGTTCGGGCCGAGGTCGGAGTTCGGGCTGAGGTTGAAGTTCGGGCCGAGGTTGAAGTTCGGGCCGAAAATTAAGTTCGGGCCGGGAACAGTGAAGAGTTGTGGCCGAACTTGTTCTTGGCAGTGACGAACGAACCAGCTATTTTGGTTACTCGTGGGCGTGAAACGGACACCCGAGCTGAAAGTTATGAATGTTTTAGTATAGCACCTTTTGTCACACAATCTTGGATATTGAAGAGTTCGGGCCGAAGAGGGATGTTCGGGCCGAAGTCGTGTTCGGGCCGAAGTGGGATGTTCGGGCCGAAGTGGTGTTCGGGTCGAAGTTCGGTGTTCGGGCCGAGGATGATGTTCGGGCCGAGGTTGAAGTTCGGGCCGAGGTCGGAGTTCGGGCCGAGGTTGAAGTTCGGGCCGAGGTTGAAGTTCGGGCCGAAAATGAAGTTTGGGTCGGGAACAGTGAAGAGTTCGGGCCGAACTTGTTCTTGGCAGTGACGAACAAACCAGCTATTTTGGTTACTCGTGGGCGTGAAACGGACACCCGAGTTGAAAGTTATGAATGTTTTAGTATGGCACCTTTTGTCACACAATCTTGGATATTGAAGAGTTCGGGCCTAAGAGGGATGTTCGGGCCGAAGTGGTGTTCGGGCCGAAGTGTGGTGTTCGGGCCGAAGTTCGGTGTTCGGGCCGAAGTTCGGTGTTCGGGCCGAGGATGATGTTCGGGCCGAGGTTGAAGTTCGGGCCGAGGTCGGAGTTCGGGCCGAGGTTTAAGTTCGGGCCGAGGTTGAATTTCGGGCCGAAAATGAAGTTCGGGCCGGGAACAGTGAAGAGTTCGGGCCGAACTTGTTCTTGGCAGTGACGAACGGACAGCTATTTTGGTTACTCGTGGGCGTGAAACGGACACCCGAGCTGAAAGTTATGAATGTTTTAGTATAGCACCTTTTGTCACACAATCTTGGATATTGAAGAGTTCGGGCCGAAGAGGGATGTTCGGGCCGAAGTGGTGTTCGGGCCGAAGTGGGATGTTCGGGCCGAAGTGGTGTTCGGGCCAAAGTGGTGTTCGGGCCGAAGTTCGGTGTTCGGGCCGAGGATGATGTTCGGGTCGAGGTTGAAGTTAGGGCCGAGGTCGGAGTTCGGGCCGAGGTTGAAGTTCGGGCCGAGGTTGAAGTTCGGGCCGAGGTTGAAGTTCGGGCCGAAAATGAAGTTCGGGCCTGGAACAGTAAAGAGTTCAGGCCGAACTTGTTCTTGGCAATGACGAACGAACCAGCTATTTTGGTTACTCGTGGGTGTGAAACGGACACCCGAGCTGAAAGTTATGAATGTTTTAGTATAGCACCTTTTGTCACACAATCTTGGATATTGAAGAGTTCGGGCCTAAGAGGGATGTTCGGGCCGAAGTGGTGTTCGGGCCGAAGTGTGGTGTTCGGGCCGAAGTTCGGTGTTCGGACCGAGGATGATGTTCGGGCCGAGGTTGAAGTTCGGGCTGTTAAGGCAAAAAGCCTTACCCCTTTGGATCTTAAGATAACAAAACAACCTAGACTAGCTTTGATTAATATGTAGAATAATATAGCTAAGTTTAGGTCTGATACTGAGTGATCAGTATTGGAACTCAGTATCAGTACTCAGTATCAGATAGTGATACTGAGTAGAAGGACTGAGTGATACTCAGTATAGTAACGGACTAAGATCAAATCCCTTGATCTTAGTCATTTTCCTTACTTAGTCCTTCGGTTACTCCTTTGCTCATTATGTAAGATCTCTATAACATTATAAATAGAGATCATCTTGCAAAGGAGTACTTACCAATTTACTTTACACATTCACATCTTTTGTAATTGATCAGTGGTCTTGTTATTCCGCAACAAGCCACACTTAGTGGATTTATACATTGACTATATTCTTGTGTTATCACTCTAATATTTCTCTAAGTATAATATTCTATCAATTAACATTATAAACCAGGGTTGTTGTGACCTAACAACTGGTATCAGAGCTTGTTCTTGAACTTGTAATTCTGACCTTGTTCTTTGTCTTCTTCTCACATACTGAATGCGAAATGGCTCAGTATGAGGGCTTTGCTGATGTTGTTGTTGTGGAGGTTGTTGATCTTCATTCAATTTTCTTCTTTTCTCCCCCTGAGCAGAAGGCTCAGTTTGATCAACCTCAGTATCTCTTTGTCTCTTCTCCCCCCTTTTGTTATCATTGGATGAGGAGGGAAGAGGATCAGTATCACCACCCATGTCCCCTTCAGGTTGTTCAAGAGTAGGGGAGGGCATGGGCTCAGTTGCAACATCAGTATCACCAGCACCTCCTTCTCCTTCTCCTTCTTCATTGTGGTCACCATGTGATCCTGGTGGAGTTTGTGGAGGCTGCTGTGGTTGTTGAAGGAGTGATACTGATTGTTTTATTAAGTCAATATCACCACTCATCTTGTCCATTCTGGCGAGTATTACATTTTGAGTTTGTTGGATGGCCAGAATGTGCTGCATGATTGCTTGCAGAGTCACTTGGTCTGCTGCAGCCTGAGATGCCTGAATGCCCTGCACAGATGGTGCTAAAGAAACAAAAATGTAAAACTGGTTAGAAAGAAAGGTTTATCAAATAGAATTGTGGTGTTGTTTAATTCTACAATCATATAAACAGAGTTTGTGAAGTCTTCTATGAGAATGAAGCCATCAACAGCCAATGAAGAAGAAGATATTGCTACCTATGCTGTTGTATTTTTTTTTTTTTCTCTTTGTAATTGTTTTGTTATCATTAGATAGGGGGAGATTGTTAAGGCAAAAAGCCTTACCCCTTTGGATCTTAAGATAACAAAACAACCTAGACTAGCTTTGATTAATATGTAGAATAATATAGCTAAGTTTAGGTCTGATACTGAGTGATCAGTATTGGAACTCAGTATCAGTACTCAGTATCAGATAGTGATACTGAGTAGAAGGACTGAGTGATACTCAGTATAGTAACGGACTAAGATCAAATCCCTTGATCTTAGTCATTTTCCTTACTTAGTCCTTCGGTTACTCCTTTGCTCATTATGTAAGATCTCTATAACATTATAAATAGAGATCATCTTGCAAAGGAGTACTTACCAATTTACTTTACACATTCACATCTTTTGTAATTGATCAGTGGTATTGTTATTCCGCAACAAGCCACACTTAGTGGATTTATACATTGACTATATTCTTGTGTTATCACTCTAATATTTCTCTAAGTATAATATTCTATCAATTAACATTATAAACCAGGGTTGTTGTGACCTAACACGGGCCGAGGTCGGAGTTCGGTCCGAGGTTGAAGTTCGGGCCGAGGTTGAATTTCGGGCCGAAAATGAAGTTCGGGCCGGGAACAGTGAAGAGTTCGGGCCGAACTTGTTCTTGGCAGTGACGAACGGACCAGCTATTTTGGTTACTCGTGGGCGTGAAACGGACACCCGAGCTGAAAGTTATGAATGTTTTAGTATAACACCTTTTGTCACACAATCTTGGATATTGAAGAGTTCGGGCCGAAGAGGGATGTTCGGGCCGAAGTGGTGTTCGGGCCGAAGTGGGATGTTCGGGCCGAAGTGGTGTTCGGGCCGAAGTTCGGTGTTCGGGCCGAGGATGATGTTCGGGCCGAGGTTGAAGTTAGAGCCGAGGTCGGAGTTCGGGCCGAGGTTGAAGTTCGGGCCGAGGTTGAAGTTCGGGCCGAAAATGAAGTTCGGGCCGGGAACAGTGAAGAGTTCGGGCCGAACTTGTTCTTGGCAATGACGAACGAACCAGCTATTTTGGTTACTCGTGGGCGTGAAACGTACACCCGAGCTGAAAGTTATGAATGTTTTAGTATAGCACCTTTTGTCACACAATCTTGGATATTGAAGAGTTCGGGCCGAAGAGGGATGTTCGGGCCGAAGTGGGATGTTCGGGCCGAAGTGGTGTTCGGGCCGAAGTGGTGTTCGGGCCGAAGTTCGGTGTTCGGGCCGAGGATGATGTTCGGGCCGAGGTTGAAGTTCGGGCCGAGGTCGGAGTTCGGGCTGAGGTTGAAGTTCGGGCCGAGGTTGAAGTTCGGGCCGAGGTCGGAGTTCGGGCTGAGGTTGAAGTTCGGGCCGAGGTTGAAGTTCGGGCCGAAAATTAAGTTCGGGCCGGGAACAGTGAAGAGTTGTGGCCGAACTTGTTCTTGGCAGTGACGAACGAACCAGCTATTTTGGTTACTCGTGGGCGTGAAACGGACACCCGAGCTGAAAGTTATGAATGTTTTAGTATAGCACCTTTTGTCACACAATCTTGGATATTGAAGAGTTCGGACCGAAGAGGGATGTTCGGGCCGAAGTCGTGTTCGGGCCGAAGTGGGATGTTCGGGCCGAAGTGGTGTTCGGGCCGAAGTTCGGTGTTCGGGCCGAGGATGATGTTCGGGCCGAGGTTGAAGTTCGGGCCGAGGTCGGAGTTCGGGCCGAGGTTGAAGTTCGGGCCGAGGTTGAAGTTCGGGCCGAAAATGATGTTCGGGCCGGGAACAGTGAAGAGTTCGGGCCGAACTTGTTCTTGGCAGTGACGAACAAACCAGCTATTTTGGTTACTCGTGGGCGTGAAACGGACACCCGAGTTGAAAGTTATGAATGTTTTAGTATAGCACCTTTTGTCACACAATCTTGGATATTGAAGAGTTCGGGCCTAAGAGGGATGTTCGGGCCGAAGTGTGGTGTTCGGGCCGAAGTTCGGTGTTCGGGCCGAAGTTCGGTGTTCGGGCCGAGGATGATGTTCGGGCCGAGGTTGAAGTTCGGGCCGAGGTCAGAGTTCGGGCCGAGGTTTAAGTTCGGGCCGAGGTTGAATTTCGGGCCGAAAATGAAGTTCGGGCCGGGAACAGTGAAGAGTTCGGGCCGAACTTGTTCTTGGCAGTGACGAACGGACCAGCTATTTTGGTTACTCGTGGGCGTGAAACGGACACCCGAGCTGAAAGTTATGAATGTTTTAGTATAGCACCTTTTGTCACACAATCTTGGATATTGAAGAGTTCGGGCCGAAGAGGGATGTTCGGGCCGAAGTGGTGTTCGGGCCGAAGTGGGATGTTCGGGCCAAAGTGGTGTTCGGGCCGAAGTTCGGTGTTCGGGCCGAGGATGATGTTCGGACCGAGGTGGAAGCTCGGGCCGAGGTCGGAGTTCGGACCGAGGTTGAAGTTCGGGCCGAGGTTGAAGTTCGGGCCGAAAATGAAGTTCGGGCCGGGAACAGTGAAGAGTTCGGGCCGAACTTGTTCTTGGCAGTGACGAACGAACCAGCTATTTTGGTTACTCGTGGGCGTGAAACGGACACCCGAGCTGAAAGTTATGAATGTTTTACTATAGCACCTTTTGTCACACAATCTTGGATATTGAAGAGTTCGGGCCGAAGAGGGATGTTCGGGCCGAAGTGGTGTTCGGGCCGAAGTGGGATGTTCGGGCCGAAGTGGTGTTCGGGCCGAAGTGGTGTTCGGGCCGAAGTTCGGTGTTCGGGCCGAGGATGATGTTCGGCCCGAGGTTGAAGTTAGGGCCGAGGTCAGAGTTCGGGCCGAGGTTGAAGTTCGGGCCGAGGTTGAAGTTCGGGCCGAAAATGAAGTTCGGGCCTGGAACAGTAAAGAGTTCAGGCCGAACTTGTTCTTGGCAATGACGAACGAACCAGCTATTTTGGTTACTCGTGGGCGTGAAACGGACACCCGAGCTGAAAGTTATGAATGTTTTAGTATAGCACCTTTTGTCACACAATCTTGGATATTGAAGAGTTCGGGCCGAAGAGGGATGTTCGAGCCGAAGTCGTGTTCGGGCCGAAGTGGGATGTTCGGGCCGAAGTGGTGTTCGGGCCGAAGTGGTGTTCGGGCTGAAGTTCGGTGTTCGGGCCGAGGATGATGTTCTGGCCGAGGTTGAAGTTCGGGCCGAGGTCGGAGTTCGGGCCGAGGTTGAAGTTCGGACCGAGGTTGAAGTTCGGGCCGAAATTGAAGTTCGGGCCGGGAACAGTGAAGAGTTCGGGCCGAACTTGTTCTTGGCAGTGACGAACGAACCAGCTATTTTGGTTACTCGTGGGCGTGAAACGGACACCCGAGCTGAAAGTTATGAATGTTTTAGTATAGCACCTTTTGTCACACAATCTTGGATATTGAAGAGTTCGGGCCGAAGAGGGATGTTCGGGCCGAAGTGGTGTTCGGGCCGAAGTGGGATGTTCGGGCCGAAGTGGTGTTCGGGCCGAAGTGGTGTTCGGGCCGAAGTTCGGTGTTCGGGCCGAGGATGATGTTCGGGCCGAGGTTGAAGTTCGGGCCGAGGTCGGAGTTCGGGCTGAGGTTGAAGTTCGGGCCGAGGTTGAAGTTCGGGCCGAAAATTAAGTTCGGGCCGGGAACAGTGAAGAGTTGTGGCCGAACTTGTTCTTGGCAGTGACGAACGAACCAGCTATTTTGGTTACTCGTGGGCGTGAAACGGACACCCGAGCTGAAAGTTATGAATGTTTTAGTATAGCACCTTTTGTCACACAATCTTGGATATTGAAGAGTTCGGGCCGAAGAGGGATGTTCGGGCCGAAGTCGTGTTCGGGCCGAAGTTGGATGTTCGGGCCGAAGTGGTGTTCGGGCCGAAGTTCGGTGTTCGGGCCGAGGATGATGTTCGGGCCGAGGTCGGAGTTCGGGCCGAGGTTGAAGTTCGGGCCGAGGTTGAAGTTCGGGCCGAAAATGAAGTTTGGGTCGGGAACAGTGAAGAGTTCGGGCCGAACTTGTTCTTGGCAGTGACGAACAAACCAGCTATTTTGGTTACTCGTGGGCGTGAAACGGACACCCGAGTTGAAAGTTATGAATGTTTTAGTATAGCACCTTTTGTCACACAATCTTGGATATTGAAGAGTTCGGGCCTAAGAGGGATGTTCGGGCCGAAGTGGTGTTCGGGCCGAAGTGTGGTGTTCGGGCCGAAGTTCGGTGTTCGGGCCGAAGTTCGGTGTTCGGGCCGAGGATGATGTTCGGGCCGAGGTTGAAGTTCGGGCCGAGGTCGGAGTTCGGGCCGAGGTTTAAGTTCGGGCCGAGGTTGAATTTCGGGCCGAAAATGAAGTTCGGGCCGGGAACAGTGAAGAGTTCGGGCCGAACTTGTTCTTGGCAGTGACGAACGGACAGCTATTTTGGTTACTCGTGGGCGTGAAACGGACACCCGAGCTGAAAGTTATGAATGTTTTAGTATAGCACCTTTTGTCACACAATCTTGGATATTGAAGAGTTCGGGCCGAAGAGGGATGTTCGGGCCGAAGTGGTGTTCGGGCCGAAGTGGGATGTTCGGGCCGAAGTGGTGTTCGGGCCGAAGTGGTGTTCGGGCCGAAGTTCGGTGTTCGGGCCGAGGATGATGTTCGGGTCGAGGTTGAAGTTAGGGCCGAGGTCGGAGTTCGGGCCGAGGTTGAAGTTCGGGCCGTGGTTGAAGTTCGGGCCGAAAATGAAGTTCGGGCCTGGAACAGTAAAGAGTTCAGGCCGAACTTGTTCTTGGCAATGACGAACGAACCAGCTATTTTGGTTACTCGTGGGCGTGAAACGGACACCCGAGCTGAAAGTTATGAATGTTTTAGTATAGCACCTTTTGTCACACAATCTTGGATATTGAAGAGTTCGGGCCGAAGAGGGATGTTCGGGCCGAAGTCGTGTTCGGGCCGAAGTTGGATGTTCGGGCCGAAGTGGTGTTCGGGCCGAAGTTCGGTGTTCGGGCCGAGGATGATGTTCGGGCCGAGGTCGGAGTTCGGGCCGAGGTTGAAGTTCGGGCCGAGGTTGAAGTTCGGGCCGAAAATGAAGTTTGGGTCGGGAACAGTGAAGAGTTCAGGCCGAACTTGTTCTTGGCAGTGACGAACAAACCAGCTATTTTGGTTACTCGTGGGCGTGAAACGGACACCCGAGTTGAAAGTTATGAATGTTTTAGTATAGCACCTTTTGTCACACAATCTTGGATATTGAAGAGTTCGGGCCTAAGAGGGATGTTCGGGCCGAAGTGGTGTTCGGGCCGAAGTGTGGTGTTCGGGCCGAAGTTCGGTGTTCGGGCGAAGTTCGGTGTTCGGGCCGAGGATGATGTTCGGGCCGAGGTTGAAGTTCGGGCCGAGGTCGGAGTTCGGGCCGAGGTTTAAGTTCGGGCCGAGGTTGAATTTCGGGCCGAAAATGAAGTTCGGGCCGGGAACAGTGAAGAGTTCGGGCCGAACTTGTTCTTGGCAGTGACGAACGGACAGCTATTTTGGTTACTCGTGGGCGTGAAACGGACACCCGAGCTGAAAGTTATGAATGTTTTAGTATAGCACCTTTTGTCACACAATCTTGGATATTGAAGAGTTCGGGCCGAAGAGGGATGTTCGGGCCGAAGTGGTGTTCGGGCCGAAGTGGGATGTTCGGGCCGAAGTGGTGTTCGGGCCGAAGTGGTGTTCGGGCCGAAGTTCGGTGTTCGGGCCGAGGATGATGTTCGGGTCGAGGTTGAAGTTAGGGCCGAGGTCGGAGTTCGGGCCGAGGTTGAAGTTCGGGCCGTGGTTGAAGTTCGGGCCGAAAATGAAGTTCGGGCCTGGAACAGTAAAGAGTTCAGGCCGAACTTGTTCTTGGCAATGACGAACGAACCAGCTATTTTGGTTACTCGTGGGCGTGAAACGGACACCCGAGCTGAAAGTTATGAATGTTTTAGTATAGCACCTTTTGTCACACAATCTTGGATATTGAAGAGTTCGGGCCGAAGAGGGATGTTCGGGCCGAAGTCGTGTTCGGGCCGAAGTTGGATGTTCGGGCCGAAGTTCGGTGTTCGGGCCGAGGATAATGTTCGGGCCGAGGTCGGAGTTCGGGCCGAGGTTGAAGTTCGGGCCGAGGTTGAAGTTCGGGCCGAAAATGAAGTTTGGGTCGGGAACAGTGAAGAGTTCGGGCCGAACTTGTTCTTGGCAGTCACGAACAAACCAGCTATTTTGGTTACTCGTGGGCGTGAAACGGACACCCGAGTTGAAAGTTATGAATGTTTTAGTATAGCACCTTTTGTCACACAATCTTGGATATTGAAGAGTTCGGGCCTAAGAGGGATGTTCGGGCCGAAGTGGTGTTCGGGCCGAAGTGTGGTGTTCGGGCCGAAGTTCGGTGTTCGGGCCGAAGTTCGGTGTTCGGGCCGAGGATGATGTTCGGGCCGAGGTTGAAGTTCGGGCCGAGGTCGGAGTTCGGGCCGAGGTTTAAGTTCGGGCCGAGGTTGAATTTCGGGCCGAAAATGAAGTTCGGGCCGGGAACAGTGAAGAGTTCGGGCCGAACTTGTTCTTGGCAGTGACGAACGGACAGCTATTTTGGTTACTCGTGGGCGTGAAACGGACACCCGAGCTGAAAGTTATGAATGTTTTAGTATAGCACCTTTTGTCACACAATCTTGGATATTGAAGAGTTCGGGCCGAAGAGGTATGTTCGGGCCGAAGTGGTGTTCGGGCCGAAGTGGGATGTTCGGGCCGAAGTGGTGTTCGGGCCGAAGTGGTGTTCGTGCCGAAGTTCGGTGTTCGGGCCGAGGATGATGTTCGGGTCGAGGTTGAAGTTAGGGCCGAGGTCGGAGTTCGGGCCGAGGTTGAAGTTCGGGCCGTGGTTGAAGTTCGGGCCGAAAATGAAGTTCGGGCCTGGAACAGTAAAGAGTTCAGGCCGAACTTGTTCTTGGCAATGACGAACGAACCAGCTATTTTGGTTACTCGTGGGCGTGAAACGGACACCCGAGCTGAAAGTTATGAATGTTTTAGTATAGCACCTTTTGTCACACAATCTTGGATATTGAAGAGTTCGGGCCTAAGAGGGATGTTCGGGCCGAGGTGGTGTTCGGGCCGAAGTGTGGTGTTCGGGCCGAAGTTCGGTGTTCGGGCCGAGGATGATGTTCGGGCCGAGGTTGAAGTTCGGGCTGTTAAGGCAAAAAGCCTTACCCCTTTGGATCTTAAGATAACAAAACAACCTAGACTAGCTTTGATTAATATGTAGAATAATATAGCTAAGTTTAGGTCTGATACTGAGTGATCAGTATTGGAACTCAGTATCAGTACTCAGTATCAGATAGTGATACTGAGTAGAAGGACTGAGTGATACTCAGTATAGTAACGGACTAAGATCAAATCCCTTGATCTTAGTCATTTTCCTTACTTAGTCCTTCGGTTACTCCTTTGCTCATTATGTAAGGTCTCTATAACATTATAAATAGAGATCATCTTGCAAAGGAGTACTTACCAATTTACTTTACACATTCACATCTTTTGTAATTGATCAGTGGTCTTGTTATTCCGCAACAAGCCACACTTAGTGGATTTATACATTGACTATATTCTTGTGTTATCACTCTAATATTTCTCTAAGTATAATATTCTATCAATTAACATTATAAACCAGGGTTGTTGTGACCTAACAACTGGTATCAGAGCTTGTTCTTGAACTTGTAATTCTGACCTTGTTCTTTGTCTTCTTCTCTCATACTGAATGCGAAATGGCTCAGTATGAGGGCTTTGCTGATGTTGTTGTTGTGGAGGTTGTTGATCTTCATTCAATTTTCTTCTTTTCTCCCCCTGAGCAGAAGGCTCAGTTTGATCAACCTCAGTATCTCTTTGTCTCTTCTCCCCCCTTTTGTTATCATTGGATGAGGAGGGAAGAGGATCAGTATCACCACCCATGTCCCCTTCAGGTTGTTCAAGAGTAGGGGAGGGCATGGGCTCAGTTGCAACATCAGTATCACCAGCACCTCCTTCTCCTTCTCCTTCTTCATTGTGGTCACCATGTGATCCTGGTGGAGTTTGTGGAGGCTGCTGTGGTTGTTGAAGGAGTGATACTGATTGTTTTATTAAGTCAATATCACCACTCATCTTGTCCATTCTGGCGAGTATTACATTTTGAGTTTGTTGGATGGCCAGAATGTGCTGCATGATTGCTTGCAGAGTCACTTGGTCTGCTGCAGCCTGAGATGCCTGAATGCCCTGCACAGATGGTGCTAAAGAAACAAAAATGTAAAACTGGTTAGAAAGAAAGGTTTATCAAATAGAATTGTGGTGTTGTTTAATTCTACAATCATATAAACAGAGTTTGTGAAGTCTTCTATGAGAATGAAGCCATCAACAGCCAATGAAGAAGAAGATATTGCTACCTATGCTGTTGTATTTTTTTTTCTCTTTGTAATTGTTTTGTTATCATTAGATAGGGGGAGATTGTTAAGGCAAAAAGCCTTACCCCTTTGGATCTTAAGATAACAAAACAACCTAGACTAGCTTTGATTAATATGTAGAATAATATAGCTAAGTTTAGGTATGATACTGAGTGATCAGTATTGGAACTCAGTATCAGTACTCAGTATCAGATAGTGATACTGAGTAGAAGGACTGGGTGATACTCAGTATAGTAACGGACTAAGATCAAATCCCTTGATCTTAGTCATTTTCCTTACTTAGTCCTTCGGTTACTCCTTTGCTCATTATGTAAGATCTCTATAACATTATAAATAGAGATCATCTTGCAAAGGAGTACTTACCAATTTACTTTACACATTCACATCTTTTGTAATTGATCAGTGGTCTTGTTATTCCGCAACAAGCCACACTTAGTGGATTTATACATTGACTATATTCTTGTGTTATCACTCTAATATTTCTCTAAGTATAATATTCTATCAATTAACATTATAAACCAGGGTTGTTGTGACCTAACACGGGCCGAGGTCGGAGTTCGGGCCGAGGTTGAAGTTCGGGCCGAGGTTGAATTTCGGGCCGAAAATGAAGTTCGGGCCGGGAACAGTGAAGAGTTCGGGCCGAACTTGTTCTTGGCAGTGACGAACGGACCAGCTATTTTGGTTACTCGTGGGCGTGAAACGGACACCCGAGCTGAAAGTTATGAATGTTTTAGTATAACACCTTTTGTCACACAATCTTGGATATTGAAGAGTTCAGGCCGAAGAGGGATGTTCGGGCCGAAGTGGTGTTCGGGCCGAAGTGGGATGTTCGGGCCGAAGTGGTGTTCGGGCCGAAGTGGTGTTCGGGCCGAAGTTCGGTGTTCGGGCCGAGGATGATGTTCGGGCCGAGGTTGAAGTTAGAGCCGAGGTCGGAGTTCGGGCCGAGGTTGAAGTTCGGGCCGAGGTTGAAGTTCGGGCCGAAAATGAAGTTCGGGCCGGGAACAGTGAAGAGTTCGGGCCGAACTTGTTCTTGGCAATGACGAACGAACCAGCTATTTTGGTTACTCGTGGGCGTGAAACGGACACCCGAGTTGAAAGTTATGAATGTTTAATATAGCACCTTTTGTCATACAATCTTGGATATTGAAGAGTTCGGGCCTAAGAGGGATGTTCGGGCCGAAGTGGTGTTCGGGCCGAAGTGTGGTGTTCGGGCCGAAGTTCGGTGTTCGGGCCGAGGATGATGTTCGGGCCGAGGTTGAAGTTCGGGCCGAGGTCGGAGTTCGGGCAGAGGTTTAAGTTCGGGCCGAGTTTGAATTTCGGGCCGAAAATGAAGTTCGGGCCGGGAACAGTGAAGGAGTTCGGGCCGAACTTGTTCTTGGCAGTGACGAACGGACCAGCTATTTTGGTGACTCGTGGGCGTGAAACGGACAGCTGAGCTGAAAGTTATGAATGTGTTAGTATAACACCTTTTGTCACACAATCTTGGATATTGAAGAGTTCGGGCCGAAGAGGGATGTTCGGGCCGAAGTGATGTTCGGGCCGAAGTGGGATGTTCGGGCCGAAGTGGTGTTCGGGCCGAAGTTCGGTGTTCGGGCCGAGGATGATGTTCGGGCCGAGGTTGAAGTTCGGGCCGAGGTCGGAGTTCGGGCCGAGGTCGGAGTTCGGGCCGAGGTCGGAGTTCGGGCCGAGGTTGAAGTTCGGGCCGAAAATGAAGTTCGGGCCGGGAACAGTGAAGAGTTCGGGCCGAACTTGTTGTTGGCAGTGACGAACGAACCAGCTATTTTGGTTACTCGTGGGCGTGAAACGGACACCCGAGCTGAAAGTTATGAATGTTTTAGTATAGAACCTTTTGTCACACAATCTTGGATATTGAAGAGTTCGGGCCGAAGAGGGATGTTCGGGCCGAAGTGGTGTTCGGGCCGAAGTGGGATGTTCGGGCCGAAGTGGTGTTCGGGCCGAAGTTCGGTGTTCGGGACGAGGATGATGTTCGGACCGAGGTGGAAGTTCGGGCCGAGGTCGAAGTTCGGGCCGAGGTTGAAGTTCGGGCTGAGGTTGAAGTTCGGGCCGAAAATGAAGTTCGGGCCGGGAACAGTGAAGAGTTCGGGCCGAACTTGTTCTTGGCAGTGACGAACGAACCAGCTATTTTGGTTACTCGTGGGCGTGAAACGGACACCCGAGCTGAAAGTTATGAATGTTTTACTATAGCACCTTTTGTCACACAATCTTGGATATTGAAGAGTTCGGGCCGAAGAGGGATGTTCGGGCCGAAGTGGTGTTCGAGCCGAAGTGGGATGTTCGGGCCGAAGTGGTGTTCGGGCCCAAGTTCGGTGTTCGGGCCGAGGATTATGTTCGGGCCGAGGTTGAAGTTAGGGCCGAGGTCGGAGTTCGGGCCGAGGTTGAAGTTCGGGCCGAGGTTGAAGTTCGGGCCGAAAATGAAGTTCGGGCCGGGAACAGTGAAGAGTTCAGGCCGAACTTGTTCTTGGCAATGACGAACGAACCAGCTATTTTGGTTACTCGTGGGCGTGAAACGGACACCCGAGCTGAAAGTTATGAATGTTTTAGTATAGCACCTTTTGTCACACAATCTTGGATATTGAAGAGTTCGGGCCTAAGAGGGATGTTCGGGCCGAAGTGGTGTTCGGGCCGAAGTGTGGTGTTCGGGCCGAAGTTCGGTGTTCGGGCCGAGGATGATGTTCGGGCCGAGGTTGAAGTTCGGGCCGAGGTCGGAGTTCGGGCCGAGGTTGAAGTTCGGGCCGAGGTTGAATTTCGGGCCGAAAATGAAGTTCGGGCCGGGAACAGTGAAGAGTTCGGGCCGAACTTGTTCTTGGCAGTGACGAACGGACAAGCTATTTTGGTTACTCGTGGGCGTGAAACGGACACCCGAGCTGAAAGTTATGAATGTTTTAGTATAACACCTTTTGTCACACAATCTTGGATATTGAAGAGTTCGGGCCGAAGAGGGATGTTCGGGCCGAAGTGGAGTTCGGGCCGAAGTGGGATGTTCGGGCCGAAGTGGTGTTCGGGCCGAAGTGGTGTTCGGGCCGAAGTTCGGTGTTCGGGTCGAGGATGATGTTCGGGCCGAGGTTGAAGTTAGAGCCGAGGTCGGAGTTCGGGCCGAGGTTGAAGTTCGGGCCGAGGTTGAAGTTCGGGCCGAAAATGAAGTTCGGGCCGGGAACAGTGAAGAGTTCGGGCCGAACTTGTTCTTGGCAATGACGAACGAACCAGCTATTTTGGTTACTCGTGGGCGTGAAACGGACACCCGAGTTGAAAGTTATGAATGTTTTAGTATAGCACCTTTTGTCACACAATCTTGGATATTGAAGAGTTCGGGCCTAAGAGGGATGTTCGGGCCGAAGTGGTGTTCGGGCCGAAGTGTGGTGTTCGGGCCGAAGTTTGGTGTTCGGGCCGAGGATGATGTTCGGGCCGAGGTTGAAGTTCGGGCCGAGGTCGGAGTTCGGGCCGAGGTTTAAGTTCGGGTCGAGGTTGAATTTCGGGCCGAAAATGAAGTTCGGGCCGGGAACAGTGAAGAGCTCGGGCCGAACTTGTTCTTGGCAGTGACGAACGGACCAGCTATTTTGGTTACTCGTGGGCGTGAAACGGACACCCGAGCTGAAAGTTATGAATGATTTAGTATAGCACCTTTTGTCACACAATCTTGGATATTGAAGAGTTCGGGCCGAAGAGGGATGTTCGGGCCGAAGTGGTGTTCGGGCCGAAGTGGTATGTTCGGGCCGAAGTGGTGTTTGGGCCGAAGTGGTGTTCGGGCCGAAGTGGTGTTCGGCCCGAAGTTCGGTGTTCGGGCCGAGGATGATGTTCGGGCCGAGGTTGAAGTTCGGGCCGAGGTCGAAGTTCGGGCCGAGGTTGAAGTTCGGGCCGAAAATGAAGTTCGGACCGGGAACAGTGAAGAGTTTGGGCCGAACTTGTTCTTGGCAGTGACGAACGAACCAGCTATTTTGGTTACTCGTGGGCGTGAAACGGACACCCGAGCTGAAAGTTATGAATGTTTTAGTATAGCACCTTTTGTCACATAATCTTGGATATTGAAGAGTTCGGGCCGAAGAGGGATGTTCGGGCCGAAGTGGTGTTCGGGCCGAAGTGGATGTTCGGGCCGAAGTGGTGTTCGGGCCGAAGTGGTGTTCGGGCCGAAGTGCGGTGTTCGGGCCGAGGATGATGTTCGATCCGTGGTTGAAGTTCGGGCCGAGGTCGGAGTTCGGGCCGAGGTCGAAGTTCGGGCCGAAAATGAAGTTCGGGCCGGGAAAAGTGAAGAGTTCGGGCCAAACTTGTTCTTGGCAGTGACGAACGAACCAGCTATTTTGGTTACTCGTTGGCGTGAAACGGACACCCGAGCTGAAAGTTATGAATGTTTTAGTATATCACCTTTTGTCACACAATCTTGGATATTGAAGAGTTAAGGCCGAAGAGGGATGTTCGGGCCGAAGTGGTGTTCGGGCCGAAGTGGGATGTTCGGGCCGAAGTGGTGTTCGGGCCGAAGTGGTGTTCGGGTCGAAGTGGTGTTCGGGTCGAAGTTCGGTGTTCGGGCCGAGGATGATGTTCGGGCCGAGGTTGAAGTTCGGGCCGAGGTCGGAGTTCGGGCCGAGGTTGAAGTTCGGGCCGAGGTTGAAGTTCGGGCCGGGAATAGTGAAGAGTTCGGGCCGAACTTGTTCTTGGGTGTGACGAACGAACCAGCTATTTTGGTTACTCGTGGGCGTGAAACGGACACCCGAGTTGAAAGTTATGAATGTTTTAGTATAGCACCTTTTGTCATACAATCTTGGATATTGAAGAGTTCGGGCCTAAGAGGGATGTTCGGGCCGAAGTGGTGTTCGGGCCGAAGTGTGGTGTTCGGGCCGAAGTTCGGTGTTCGGGCCGAGGATGATGTTCGGGCCGAGGTTGAAGTTCGGGCCGAGGTCGGAGTTCAGGCCGAGGTTTAAGTTCGGGCCGAGTTTGAATTTCGGGCCGAAAATGAAGTTCGGGCCGGAACAGTGAAGAGTTCTGGCCGAACTTGTTCTTGGCAGTGACGAACGAACCAGCTATTTTGGTTACTCGTGGGCGTGAAACGGACACCCGAGCTGAAAGTTATGAATGTTTTAGTATAGCACCTTTTGTCACACAATCTTGGATATTGAAGAGTTCGGGCCGAAGAGGGATGTTCGAGCCGAAGTCGTGTTCGGGCCGAAGTGGGATGTTCGGGCCGAAGTGGTGTTCGGGCCGAAGTTCGGTGTTCGGGCCGAGGATGATGTTCGGGCCGAGGTTGAAGTTCGGGCCGAGGTCGGAGTTCGGGCCGAGGTTGAAGTTCGGGCCGAGGTTGAAGTTCGGGCCGAAATTGAAGTTCGGGCCGGGAACAGTGAAGAGTTCGGGCCGAACTTGTTCTTGGCAGTGACGAACGAACCAGCTATTTTGGTTACTCGTGGGCGTGAAACGGACACCCGAGCTGAAAGTTATGAATGTTTTAGTATAGCACCTTTTGTCACACACTCTTGGATATTGAAGAGTTCGGGCCGAAGAGGGATGTTCGGGCCGAAGTGGTGTTCGGGCCGAAGTGGGATGTTCGGGCCGAAGTGGTGTTCGGGCCGAAGTGGTGTTCGGGCCGAAGTTCGGTGTTCGGGCCGAGGATGATGTTCGGGCCGAGGTTGAAGTTCGGGCCGAGGTCGGAGTTCGGGCTGAGGTTGAAGTTCGGGCCGAGGTTGAAGTTCGGGCCGAAAATTAAGTTCGGGCCGGGAACAGTGAAGAGTTGTGGCCGAACTAGTTCTTGGCAGTGACGAACGAACCAGCTATTTTGGTTACTCGTGGGCGTGAAACGGACACCCGAGCTGAAAGTTATGAATGTTTTAGTATAGCACCTTTTGTCACACAATCTTGTATATTGAAGAGTTCGGGCCGAAGAGGGATGTTCGGGCCGAAGTCGTGTTCGGGCCGAAGTGGGATGTTCGGGCCGAAGTGGTGTTCAGGCCGAAGTTCGGTGTTCGGGCCGAGGATGATGTTCGGGCCGAGGTTGAAGTTCGGGCCGAGGTCGGAGTTCGGGCCGAGGTTGAAGTTCGGGCCGAGGTTGAAGTTCGGGCCGAAAATGAAGTTCGGGCCGGGAACAGTAAAGAGTTCGGGCCGAACTTGTTCTTGGCAGTGACGAACGAACCAGCTATTTTGGTTACTCGTGGGCGTGAAACGGACACCCGAGCTGAAAGTTATGAATGTTTTAGTATAGCACATTTTGTCACACAATCTTGGATATTGAAGAGTTCGGGCCGAAGAGGGATGTTCGGGCCGAAGTGGTGTTCGGGCCGAAGTGGGATGTTCGGGCCGAAGTGGTGTTCGGGCCGAAGTGGTGTTCGGGCCGAAGTTCGGTGTTTGGCCCGAGGATGATGTTCGGGTCGAGGTTGAAGTTCGGGCCGAGGTCGGAGTTCGGGGGGGAAATGAAGTTCGGGCCGGGAACAGTGAAGAGTTCGGGTCGAAGTTCGGTGTTCGGCCCGAGGATGATGTTCGGGTCGAGGTTGAAGTTCGGGCCGTGGTCGGAGTTCGGGCCGAGGTTGAAGTTCGGGCCGAAAATGAAGTTCGGGCCGGGAACAGTGAAGAGTTCGGGCCGAACTTGTTCTTGGCTGTGACGAACGAACCAGCTATTTTGGTACTCGTGGGCGTGAAACGGACACCCGAGCTGAAAGTTATGAATGTTTTAGTATAGCACCTTTTGTCACACAATATTGGATATTGAAGAGTTCGGGCCGAAGAGGGATGTTCGGGGCGAAGTGGTGTTCGGGCCGAAGTGGGATGTTCGGGCCGAAGTGGTGTTCGGGCCGAAGTTCGGTGTTCGGCCCGAGGATGATGTTCGGGTCGAGGTTGAAGTTCGGGCCGAGGTCGGAGTTCGGGCCGAGGTTGAAGTTCGGGCCGAGGTTGAAGTTCGGGCCGGGAACAGTGAAGAGTTCGGGCCGAACTTGTTCTTGGCAGTGACGAACGAACCAGTAATTTTGGTTACTCGTGGGCGTGAAACGGACACCCGAGCTGAAAGTTATGAATGTTTTAGTATAGCAACTTTTGTCACACAATCTTGGATATTGAAGAGTTCGGGCCGAAGAGGGATGTTCGGGGCGAAGTGGTGTTCGGGCCGAAGTGGGATGTTCGGGCCGAAGTGGTGTTCGGGCCGAAGTGGTGTTCGGGCCGAAGTTCGGTGTTCGGGCCGAGGATGATGTTCGGGCCGAGGTTGAAGTTCGGGCCGAGGTCGGCGTTCGTGCCGAGGTTGAAGTTCGGGCCGAGGTTGAAGTTCGGGCCGGGAACAGTGAAGAGTTCGGGCCGAACTTGTTCTTGGCAGTGACGAACGAACCGACTATTTTGGTTACTCGTGGGCGTGAAACAGACACCCGAGCTGAAAGTTATGAATGTTTTAGTATAGCACCTTTTGTCACACAATCTTGGATATTGAAGAGTTCGGGCCGAAGAGGGATGTTCGGGCCGAAGTGGGATGTTCGGGCCGAAGTGGTGTTCGGGCCGAAGTGGTGTTCGGGCCGAAGTTCGGTGTTCGGCCCGAGGATGATGTTCGGGTCGAGGTTGAAGTTCGGGCCGAGGTCGGAGTTCGGGCCGAGGTTGAAGTTCGGGCCGAGGTTGAAGTTCGGGCCGGGAACAGTGAAGAGTTCGGGCCGAACTTGTTCTTGGCAGTGACGAACGAACCAGCTATTTTGGTTACTCGTGGGCGTGAAACGGACACCCGAGCTGAAAGTTATGAATGTTTTAGTATAGCACCTTTTGTCACACAATCTTGGATATTGAAGAGTTCGGGCCGAAGAGGGATGTTCGGGGCGAAGTGGTGTTCGGGCCGAAGTGGGATGTTCGGGCCGAAGTGGTGTTCGGGCCGAAGTTCGGTGTTCAGGCCGAGGATGATGTTCGGGCCGAGGTTGAAGTTCGGGCCGAGGTCGGAGTTCGGGCCGAGGATGAAGTTCGGGCCGAGGTTGAAGTTCGGGCCGAAAATGAAGTTCGGGCCGGGAACAGTGAAGAGTTCGGGCCGAACTTGTTCTTGGCAGTGACGAACGAACCAGCTATTTTTGTTACTCGTGGGCGTAAAACGGACACCCGAGCTGAAACTTATGAATATTTTAGTATAGCACCTTTTGTCACACAATCTTGGATATTGAAGAGTTCGGGCCGAAGAGGGATGTTCGGGCCGAAGTGGTGTTCGGGCCGAAGTGTGATGTTCGGGCCGAAGTGGTGTTCGGGCCGAAGTGGTGTTCGGGCCGAAGTTCGGTGTTCGGGCCGAGGATGATGTTCGGGCCGAGGTTGAAGTTCGGGCCGAGGTCGGAGTTGGGGCCGAGGTTGAAGTTCGGGCCAAGGTTGAAGTTCGGGCCGAAAATGAACTTCGGGCCGGGAACAGTGAAGAGTTCGGGCCGAACTTGTTCTTGGCAGTGACGAACGAACCAGCTATTTTGGTTACTCGTGGGCGTGAAACGGATACCCGAGATGAAAGTTATGAATGTTTTAGTATAGCACCTTTTGTCACACAATCTTGGATATTGAAGAGTTCGGGCCGAAGAGGGATGTTCGGGCCAAAGTGGTGTTCGGGCCGAAGTGGGATGTTAGGGCCGAAGTGGTGTTCGGGCCGAAGTGGTGTTCGGGCCGAAGTTCGGTGTTCGGGCCGAGGATGATGTTCGGGCCGAGGTTGAAGTTCGGACCGAGGTCGGAGTTCGGGCCGAGGTTGAAGTTCGGGCCGAGGTTGAAGTTCGGGCCAAAAATGAAGTTCGGGCCGGGAACAGTGAAGAGTTCGGGGCGAACTTGTTCTTGGAAGTGTCGAACGAACCAGCTATTTTGGTTACTCGTGGGCGTGAAACAGACACCCGAGCTGAAAGTTATGAATGTTTTAGTATAGCACCTTTTGTGACACAATCTTGGATATTGAAGAGTTCGGGGCGAAGAGGGATGTTCGGGCCGAAGTGGTGTTCGGGCCGAAGTGGGATGTTCGGGCCGAAGTGGTGTTCGGGCCGAAGTAGTGTTCGGGCCAAAGTTCGGTGTTCGGGCCGAGGATGATGTTCGACCGAGGTTGAAGTTCGGGCCGAGGTCGGAGTTCGGGCCGAGGTCGGAGTTCGGGCCGAGGTTGAAGTTCGGGCCGAAAATGAAGTTCGGGCCGGGAACAGTGAAGAGTTCGGGCCGAACTTGTTCTTGGCAGTGACGAACGAACCAGCTATTTTGGTTACTCGTGGGCGTAAAACGGACACCCGAGCTGAAAGTTATGAATGTTTTAGTATAGCACCTTTTGTCACACAATCTTGGATATTGAAGAGTTCGGGCCGAAGAGGGATGTTCGGGCCGAAGTGGTGTTCGGGCCGAAGTGGGATGTTCGGGCCGAAGTGGTGTTCGGGCCGAAGTGGTGTTCGGGCCGAAGTTCGGTGTTCGGGCCGAGGATGATGTTCGGGCCGAGGTTGAAGTTCGGGCCGAGGTCGGAGTTCGGGCCGAGGTTGCAATTCGGGCCGAGGTCGGAGTTCGGGCCGAAAATGAAGTTCGGGCCGAGAACAGTGAAGAGTTCGGGCCGAACTTGTTCTTGGCAGTGACGAACGAACCAGCTATTTTGGTTACTCGTGGGCGTGAAATGGACACCCGAGCTGAAAGTTATGAATATTCTAGTATAGCACCTTTTGTCACACAATCTTGGATATTGAAGAGTTCGGGCCGAAGAGGGATGTTCGGGCCGAAGTGGGATGTTCGGGCCGAAGTGGTGTTCGGGCCGAAGTGGTGTTCGGGCCGAAGTTCGGTGTTCGGGCCGAGGATGATGTTCGGGCCGAGGTTGAAGTTCGGACCGAGGTCGGAGTTCGGGCCGAGGTTGAAGTTCGGGCCGAGGTTGAAGTTCGGGCCAAAAATGAAGTTCGGGCCGGGAACAGTGAAGAGTTCGGGCCGAACTTGTTCTTGGCAGTGACGAACGAACCAGCTATTTTGGTTACTCGTGGGCTTGAAACAGACACCCGAACTGAAAGTTATGAATGTTTTAGTATAGCACCTTTTGTCACACAATCTTGGATATTGAAGAGTTCGGGGCGAAGAGGGATGTTCGGGCCGAAGTGGTGTTCGGGCCGAAGTGGGATGTTCGGGCCGAAGTGGTGTTCGGGCCGAAGTAGTGTTCGGGCCAAAGTTCGGTGTTCGGGCCGAGGATGATGTTCGACCGAGGTTGAAGTTCGGGCCGAGGTCGGAGTTCGGGCCGAGGTCGGAGTTCGGGCCGAGGTTGAAGTTCGGGCCGAGGTTGAAGTTCGGGCCGAAAATGAAGTTCGGGCCGGGAACAGTGAAGAGTTCGGGCCGAACTTGTTCTTGGCAGTGACGAACGAACCAGCTATTTTGGTTACTCGTGGGCGTGAAACGGACACCCGAGCTGAAAGTTATGAATGTTTTAGTATAGCACCTTTTGTCACACAATCTTGGATATTGAAGAGTTCGGGCCGAAGAGGGATGTTCGGGCCGAAGTGGTGTTCGGGCCGAAGTGGGATGTTCGGGCCGAAGTGGTGTTCGGGCCGAAGTGGTGTTCTGGCCGAAGTTCGGTGTTCGGGCCGAGGATGATGTTCGGGCCGAGGTTGAAGTTCGGGCCGAGGTCGGAGTTCGGGCCGAGGTTGTAGTTCGGGCCGAGGTCGGAGTTCGGGCCGAAAATGAAGTTCGGGCCGAGAACAGTGAAGAGTTCGGGCCGAACTTGTTCTTGGCAGTGACGAACGAACCAGCTATTTTGGTTACTCGTGGGCGTGAAACGGACACCCGAGCTGAAAGTTATGAATGTTTTAGTATATCACCTTTTGTCACACAATCTTGGATATTGAAGAGTTCGGGCCGAAGAGGGATGTTCGGGCCGAAGTGGTGTTCGGGCCGAAGTGGGATGTTCGGGCCGAAGTGGTGTTCGGGCCGAAGTGGTGTTCGAGCCGAAGTTCGGTGGTCGGCCCGAGGATTATGTTCGGGTCGAGGTTGAAGTTCGGGCCGAGGTCGGAGTTCGGGCCGAGGTTGAAGTTCGGGGCCGGGAACAGTGAAGAGTTCGGGCCGAACTTGTTCTTGGCAGTGACGAACGAACCAGCTATTTTGGTTACTCGTGGGCGTGAACCGGACACCCGAGCTGAAAGTTATGAATGTTTTAGTACAGCACCTTTTGTCACACAATCTTGGATATTGAAGAGTTCGGGCCGAAGAGGGATGTTCGGGGCGAAGTGGTGTTCGGGCCGAAGTTCGGTGTTCGGGCCGAGGATGATGTTCGGGTCGAGGTTGAAGTTCGGGCCGAGGTCGGAGTTCGGGCCGAGGTTGAAGTTCGGGCCGAGGTTGAAGTTCGGGCCGAAAATGAAGTTCAGGCCGGGAACAGTGAAGAGTTTAGGCCGAACTTGTTCTTGGCAGTGACGAACGAACCAGCTATTTTGGTTACTCGTGGGCGTGAAACGGACACCCGAGCTGAAAGTTATGAATATTTTAGTATAGCACCTTTTGTCACACAATCTTGGATATTGAAGAGTTCGGGCCGAAGAGGGATGTTCAGGCCGAAGTGGTGTTCGGGCCGAAGTGTGATGTTCGGGCCGAGGTGGTGTTCGGGCCGAAGTGGTGTTCGGGCCGAGGATGATGTTCGGGCCGAGGTTGAAGTTCGGGCCGAGGTCGGAGTTGGGGCCGAGGTTGAAGTTCGGGCCGAAAATGAAGTTCGGGCCGGGAACATTGAAGAGTTCGGGCCGAACTTGTTCTTGGCAGTGACGAACGAACCAGCTATTTTGGTTACTCGTGGGTGTGAAACGGATACCCGAGATGAAAGTTATGAATGTTTTAGTATAGCACCTTTTGTCACACAATCTTGGATATTGAAGAGTTCGGGCCGAAGAGGGATGTTCGGGCCGAAGTGGTGTTCGGGCCGAAGTGGGATGTTCGGGCCGAAGTGGTGTTCGGGCCGAAGTGGTGTTCGGGCCGAAGTTCGGTGTTCGGGCCGAGGATGATGTTCGGGCCGAGGTTGAAGTTCGGACCGAAGTCGGAGTTCGGGCCGAGGTTGAAGTTCGGGCCGAGGTTGAAGTTCGGGCCGAAAATGAAGTTCGGGCTGGGAACAGTGAAGAGTTCGGGCCGAACTTGTTCTTAGCAGTGACGAACGAACCAGCTATTTTGGTTACTCGTGGGCGTGAAATGGACACCCGAGCTGAAAGTTATGAATGTTTTAGTATAGCACCTTTTGTCACACAATCTTGGATATTGAAGAGTTCGGGGCGAAGAGGGATGTTCGGGCCGAAGTGGTGTTCTGGCCGAAGTGGGATGTTCGGGCCGAAGTGGTGTTCGGGCCGAAGTAGTGTTCGGGGCAAAGTTCGGTGTTCGGGCCAAGGATGATGTTCGGGCCGAGGTCGGAGTTGGGGCCAAGGTCGGAGTTCGGGCCGAGGTTGAAGTTCGGGCCGAAAATGAAGTTCGGGCCGGGAACAGTGAAGAGTTCGGGCCGAACTTGTTCTTGGCAGTGACGAACGAACCAGCTATTTTGGTTACTCGTGGGCGTGAAACGGACACCCGAGCTGAAAGTTATGAATGTTTTATTATAGCACCTTTTGTCACACAATCTTGGATATTGAAGAGTTCGGGCCGAAGAGGGATGTTCGGGCCGAAGTGGTGTTCGGGCCGAAGTGGGATGTTCGGGCCGAAGTGGTGTTCGGGCCGAAGTGGTGTTCGGGCCGAAGTGGTGTTCGGGCCGAAGTTCGGTGTTCGGGCCGAGGATGATGTTCGGGCCGAGGTTGAAGTTCGGGCCGAGGTCGGAGTTCGGGCCGAGGTTGCAGTTCGGGCCGAGGTCGGAGTTCGGGCCGAAAATGAAGTTCGGGCCGGGAACAGTGAAGAGTTCGGGCCGAACTTGTTCTTGGCAGTGATGAACGAACCAGCTATTTTTGTTACTCGTGGGCGTAAAACGGACACCCGAGCTGAAACTTATGAATATTTTAGTATAGCACCTTTTGTCACACAATCTTGGATATTGAAGAGTTCGGGCCGAAGAGGGATGTTCGGGCCGAAGTGGGATGTTCGGGCCGAAGTGGTGTTCGGGCCGAAGTGGTGTTCGGGCCGAAGTTCGGTGTTCGGCCCGAGGATGATGTTCGGGTCGAGGTTGAAGTTCGGCCGAGGTCGGAGTTCGGGCCGAGGTTGAAGTTCGGGCCGAGGTTGAAGTTCGGGCCGGGAACAGTGAAGAGTTCGGGCCGAACTTGTTCTTGGCAGTGACGAACGAACCATCTATTTTTGTTACTCGTGGGCGTGAAACAGACACCCGAGCTGAAAGTTATGAATGTTTTAGTATAGCACCTTTTGTCACACAATCTTGGATATTGAAGAGTTCGGGCCGAAGAGGGATGTTCGGGGAGAAGTGGTGTTCGGGCCGAAGTGGGATGTTCGGGCCGAAGTGGTGTTCGGGCTGAAGTTCGGTGTTCGGGCCGAGGATGATGTTCGGGCCGAGGTTGAAGTTCGGGCCGAAAATGAAGTTCGGGCCGGGAACAGTGAAGAGTTCGGGCCGAACTTGTTCTTGGCAGTGACGAACGAACCAGCTATTTTTGTTACTCGTGGGCGTAAAACGGACACCCGAGCTGAAACTTATGAATATTTTAGTATAGCACCTTTTGTCACACAATCTTGGATATTGAAGAGTTCGGGCCGAAGAGGGATGTTCGGGCCGAAGTGGTGTTCGGGCCGAAGTGTGATGTTCGGGCCGAAGTGGTGTTCGGGCCGAAGTTCGGTGTTCGGGCCGAGGATGATGTTCGGGCCGAGGTCGGAGTTGGGGCCGAGGTTGAAGTTCGGACCGAAAATGAACTTCGGGCCGGGAACAGTGAAGAGTTCGGGCCGAACTTGTTCTTGGCAGTGACGAACGAATCAGCTATTTTGGTTACTCGTGGGCGTGAAACGCATACCCGAGATGAAAGTTATGAATGTTTTAGTATAGCACCTTTTGTCAAACAATCTTGGATATTGAAGAGTTCGGGCCGAAGAGGGATGTTCGGGCCGAAGTGGTGTTCGGGCCGAAGTGGGATGTTCGGGCCGAAGTGGTGTTCGGGACGAAGTTCGGTGTTCGGGCTGAGGATGATGTTCGGGCCGAGGTTGAAGTTCGGACCGAGGTCGGAGTTCGGGCCGAGGTTGAAGTTCGGGCCGAGGTTGAAGTTCGGGCCAAAAATGAAGTTCGGGCCGGGAACAGTGAAGAGTTCGGGCCGAACTTGTTCTTGGCAGTGACGAACGAACCAGCTATTTTGGTTACTCGTGGGCGTGAAACAGACACCCGAGCTGAAAGTTATGAATGTTTTAGTATAGCACCTTTTGTCACACAATCTTGGATATTGAAGAGTTCGGGGCGAAGAGGGATGTTCGGGCCGAAGTGGTGTTCGGGCCGAAGTGGGATGTTCGGGCCGAAGTGGTGTTCGGGCTGAAGTAGTGTTCGGGCCAAAGTTCGGTGTTCGGGCCGAGGATGATGTTCGACCGAGGTTGAAGTTCGGGCCGAGGTCGGAGTTCGGGCCGAGGTCGGATTTCGGGCCGAGGTTGAAGTTCGGGCCGAGGTTGAAGTTCGGGCCGAAAATGAAGTTCGGGCCGGGAACAGTGAAGAGTTCAGGCCGAACTTGTTCTTGGCAGTGACGAACGAACCAGCTATTTTGGTTACTCGTGGGCGTGAAACGGACACCCGAGCTGAAAGTTATGAATGTTTTAGTATAGCACCTTTTGTCACACAATCTTGGATATTGAAGAGTTCGGGCCGAAGAGGGATGTTCGGGCCGAAGTGGTGTTCGGGCCGAAGTGGGATGTTCGGGCCGAAGTGGTGTTCGGGCCGAAGTGGTGTTCGGGCCGAAGTTCGGTGTTCGGGCCGAGGAAGATGTTCGGGCCGAGGTTGAAGTTCGGACCGAGGTCGGAGTTCGGGCCGAGGTTGCAGTTCGGGCCGAGGTCGGAGTTCGGGCCGAAAATGAAGTTCGGGCCGAGAACAGTGAAGAGTTCGGGCCGAACTTGTTCTTGGCAGTGACGAACGAACCAGCTATTTTGGTTACTCGTGGGCGTGAAACGGACACCCGAGCTGAAAGTTATGAATGTTTTAGTATATCACCTTTTGTCACACAATCTTGGATATTGAAGAGTTCGGGCCGAAGAGGGATGTTCGGGCCGAAGTGGTGTTCGGGCCGAAGTGGGATGTTCGGGCCGAAGTGGTGTTCGGGCCGAAGTTCGGTGTTCGGGCCGAGGATGATGTTCGGGTCGAGGTTGAAGTTCGGGCCGAGGTCGGAGTTCGGGCCGAGGTTGAAGTTCCGGCCGAGGTTGAAGTTCGGGTCGAAAATGAAGTTCAGGCCGGGAACAGTGAAGAGTTTGGGCCGAACTTGTTCTTGGCAGTGACGAACGAACCAGCTATTTTGGTTACTCGTGGGCGTGAAACGGACACCCGAGCTGAAAGTTATGAATATTTTAGTATAACACCTTTTGTCACACAATCTTGGATATTGAAGAGTTCGGGCCGAAGAGGGATGTTCGGGCCGAAGTGGTGTTCGGGCCGAAGTGTGATATTCGGCCCGAGGAGGGATGTTCGGGCCGAAGTGGTGTTCGGGCCGAGGTCGGAGTTCGGGCCGAGGTTGAAGTTCGGGCCGATGTTGAAGTTCGGGCCGGGAACAGTGAAGAGTTCGGGCCGAACTTGTTCTTGGCAGTGACGAACGAACCAGCTATTTTGGTTACTCGTGGGCGTGAAACGGTCACCCGAGCTGAAAGTTATGAATGTTTTAGTATAGCACCTTTTGTCACACAATCTTGGATATTGAAGAGTTCGGGCCGAAGAGGGATGTTCGGGCCGAAGTGGTGTTCGGGCCGAAGTGGGATGTTCGGGCCGAAGTGGTGTTCGGGCCGAAGTGGTGTTCGGGCCGAAGTTCGGTGTTCGGGCCGAGGATGATGTTCGGGCCGAGGTTGAAGTTCGGGCCGAGGTCGGAGTTGGGGCCGAGGTTGAAGTTCGGGCCGAGGTCGGAGTTCGGGCCGAAAATGAAGTTCGGGCCGGGAACAGTGAAGAGTTCGGGCCGAACTTGTTCTTGGCAGTGACGAACGAACTAGATATTTTGGTTACTCGTGGGCGTGAAACGGACACCCGAGCTGAAAGTTATGAATGTTTTAGTATAGCACCTTTTGTCACACAATCTTGGATATTGAAGAGTTCGGGCCGAAGAGGGATGTTCGGGCCGAAGTGGTGTTCGGGCCGAAGTGGGATGTTCGGGCCGGAGTGGTGTTCGGGCCGAAGTTCGGTGTTCGGGCCGAGGATGATGTTCGGGTCGAGGTTGAAGTTCGGGCCGAGGTCGGAGTTCGGGCCGAGGTTGAAGTTCGGGCCGAGGTTGAAGTTCGGGCCGAAAATGAAGTTCGGGCCGGGAACAGTGAAGAGTTTGGGCCAAACTTGTTCTTGGCAGTGACGAACGAACCAGCTATTTTGGTTACTCGTGGGCGTGAAACGGACACCCGAGCTGAAAGTTATGAATGTTTTAGTATAGCACCTTTTGTCACACAATCTTGGATATTGAAGTGTTCGGGCCGAAGAGGGATGTTCGGGCCGAAGTGGTGTTCGGGCCGAAGTGGGATGTTCGCGCCGAAGTGGTGTTCGGGCCGAAGTTCGGTGTTCGGCCCGAGGATGATGTTCGGGTCGAGGTTGAAGTTCGGGCCGTGGTCGGAGTTCGGGCCGAGGTTGAAGTTCGGGCCGAGGTTGAAGTTCGGGACGGGAACAGTGAAGAGTTCGGGCCGAACTTGTTCTTGGCAGTGACGAACGAACTAGCTATTTTGGTTACTCGTGGGCGTGAACGGACACCCGAGCTGAAAGTTATGAATGTTTTAGTATAACACCTTTTGTCACACAATCTTGGATATTGAAGAGTTCGGGCCGAAGAGGGATGTTCGGGGCGAAGTGGTGTTCGGGCCGAAGTGGGATGTTCGGGCCGAAGTGGTGTTCGGGCCGAAGTGGTGTTCGGGCCGAAGTTCGGTGTTCGGGCCGAGGATGATGTTCGGGCCGAGGTTGAAGTTCGGGCCGAGGTCGGAGTTCGGGCCGAGGTTGAAGTTCGGGCCGAGGTTGAAGTTCGGGCCGAAAATGAAGTTCGGGCCGGGAACAGTGAAGAGTTCGGGTCGAACTTGTTCTTGGCAGTGACGAACGAACCAGCTATTTTGGTTACTCGTGGGCGTGAAACGGTCACCCGAGCTGAAAGTTATGAATGTTTTAGTATAGCACCTTTTGTCACACAATCTTGGATATTGAAGAGTTCGGGCCGAAGAGGGATGTTCGGGCCGAAGTGGTGTTCGGGCCGAAGTGGGATGTTCGGGCCGAAGTGGTGTTCGGGCCGAAGTGGTGTTCGGGCCGAAGTTCGGTGTTCGGGCCGAGGATGATGTTCGGGCCGAGGTTGAAGTTCGGGCCGAGGTCGGAGTTGGGGCCGAGGTTGAAGTTCGGGCCGAGGTCGGAGTTCGGGCCGAAAATGAAGTTCGGGCCGGGAACAGTGAAGAGTTCGGGCCGAACTTGTTCTTGGCAGTGACGAACGAACTAGATATTTTGGTTACTCGTGGGCGTGAAACGGACACCCGAGCTGAAAGTTATGAATGTTTTAGTATAGCACCTTTTGTCACACAATCTTGGATATTGAAGAGTTCGGGCCGAAGAGGGATGTTCGGGCCGAAGTGGTGTTCGGGCCGAAGTGGGATGTTCGGGCCGGAGTGGTGTTCGGGCCGAAGTTCGGTGTTCGGGCCGAGGATGATGTTCGGGTCGAGGTTGAAGTTCGGGCCGAGGTCGGAGTTCGGGCCGAGGTTGAAGTTCGGGCCGAGGTTGAAGTTCGGGCCGAAAATGAAGTTCGGGCCGGGAACAGTGAAGAGTTTGGGCCGAACTTGTTCTTGGCAGTGACGAACGAACCAACTATTTTGGTTACTCGTGGGCGTGAAACGGACACCCGAGCTGAAAGTTATGAATGTTTTAGTATAGCACCTTTTGTCACACAATCTTGGATATTGAAGTGTTCGGGCCGAAGAGGGATGTTCGGGCCGAAGTGGTGTTCGGGCCGAAGTGGGATGTTCGCGCCGAAGTGGTGTTCGGGCCGAAGTTCGGTGTTCGGCCCGAGGATGATGTTCGGGTCGAGGTTGAAGTTCGGGCCGTGGTCGGAGTTCGGGCCGAGGTTGAAGTTCGGGCCGAGGTTGAAGTTCGGGACGGGAACAGTGAAGAGTTCGGGCCGAACTTGTTCTTGGCAGTGACGAACGAACTAGCTATTTTGGTTACTCGTGGGCGTGAACGGACACCCGAGCTGAAAGTTATGAATGTTTTAGTATAACACCTTTTGTCACACAATCTTGGATATTGAAGAGTTCGGGCCGAAGAGGGATGTTCGGGGCGAAGTGGTGTTCGGGCCGAAGTGGGATGTTCGGGCCGAAGTGGTGTTCGGGCCGAAGTGGTGTTCGGGCCGAAGTTCGGTGTTCGGGCCGAGGATGATGTTCGGGCCGAGGTTGAAGTTCGGGCCGAGGTCGGAGTTCGGGCCGAGGTTGAAGTTCGGGCCGAGGTTGAAGTTCGGGCCGAAAATGAAGTTCGGGCCGGGAACAGTGAAGAGTTCGGGTCGAACTTGTTCTTGGCAGTGACGAACGAACCAGCTATTTTGGTTACTCGTGGGCGTGAAACGGTCACCCGAGCTGAAAGTTATGAATGTTTTAGTATAGCACCTTTTGTCACACAATCTTGGATATTGAAGAGTTCGGGCCGAAGAGGGATGTTCGGGCCGAAGTCGTGTTCGGGCCGAAGTGGGATGTTCGGGCCGAAGTGGCGTTCGGGCCGAAGTGGTGTTCGGGCCGAAGTTCGGTGTTCGGGCCGAGGATGATGTTCGGGCCGAGGTTGAAGTTCGGGCCGAGGTCGGAGTTCGGGCCGAGGTTGAAGTTCGGGCCGAGGTTGAAGTTCGGGCAGATAATGAAGTTCGGGCCAGGAACAGTGACGAGTTCGGGCCGAACTTGTTCTTGGCAGTGAAGAACGAACCAGCTATTTTGGTTACTCGTGGGCGTGCAACGAACACCCGAGCTGAAAGTTATGAATGTTTTAGTATAGCACCTTTTGTCACGCAATCTTGGATATTGAAGAGTTCGGGCCGAAGAGGGATGTTCGGACCGAAGTGGTGTTCGGGCCGAAGTGGGATGTTCGGGCCGAAGTGGTGTTCGGGCCGAAGTGGTGTTCGGGCCGAAGTGGTGTTCGGGCCGAAGTTCGGTGTTCGGGCCGAGGATGATGTTCGGGCCGAGGTTGAAGTTCGGGCCGAGGTCGGAGTTCGGGCCGAGGTTGAAGTTCGGGCCGAAAATGAAGTTCGGGCCGGGAACAGTGAAGAGTTCGGGCCGAACTTGTTCTTGGCAGTGACGAACGAACCAGCTATTTTGGTTACTCGTGGGCGTGAAACGGACACCCGAGCTGAAAGTTATGAATATTTTAGTATAGCACCTTTTGTCACACAATCTTGGATATTGAAGAGTTCGGGCCGAAGAGGGATGTTCGGGCCGAAGTGGTGTTCGGGCCGAAGTGTGATGTTCGGGCCGAAGTGGTGTTCGGGCCGAAATGGTGTTCGGGCCGCAGTTCGGTGTTCGGACCGAGGATGATGTTCGGGCCGAGGTTGAAGTTCGGGCCGAGGTCGGAGTTGGGGCCGAGGTTGAAGTTCGGGCCGAGGTTGAAGTTCGGGCCGAAAATGAAGTTCGGGCCGGGAACAGTGAAGAGTTCGGGTCGAACTTGTTCTTGGCAGTGACGAACGAACCAGCTATTTTGGTTACTCGTGGGCGTGAAACGGACATCCGAGCTGAAAGTTATGAATGTTTTAGTATAGCACCTTTTGTCACACAATCTTGGATATTGAAGAGTTCGGGCCGAAGAGGGATGTTCGGGCCGAAGTCGTGTTCGGGCCGAAGTGGGATGTTCGGGCCGAAGTGGTGTTCGGGCCGAAGTGGTGTTCGGGCCGAAGTTCGGTGTTCGGGCCGAGGATGATGTTCGGGCCGAGGTTGAAGTTCGGGCCGAGGTCGGAGTTCGGGCCGAGGTTGAAGTTCGGGCCGAGGTTGAAGTTCGGGCTGAAAATGAAGTTCGGGCCGGGAACAGTGAAGAGTTCGGGCCGAACTTGTTCTTGGCAGTGACGAACGAACCAGCTATTTTGGTTACTCGTGGGCGTGAAACGGACACCCGAGCTGAAAGTTATGAATATTTTAGTATAGCACCTTTTGTCACACAATCTTGGATATTGAAGAGTTCGGGCCGAAGAGGGATGTTCGGGCCGAAGTGGTGTTCGGGCCGAAGTGTGATGTTCGGGCCGAAGTGGTGTTCGGGCCGAAATGGTGTTCGGGCCGCAGTTCGGTGTTCGGGCCGAGGATGATATTCGGGCCGAGGTTGAAGTTCGGGCCGAGGTCGGAGTTGGGGCCGAGGTTGAAGTTCGGGCCGAGGTTGAAGTTCGGGCCGAAAATGAAGTTCGGGCCGGGAACAGTGAAGAGTTCGGGTAGAACTTGTTCTTGGCAGTGACGACCGAACCAGCTATTTTGGTTACTCGTGGGCGTGAAACGGACACCCGAGCTGAAAGTTATGAATGTTTTAGTATAGCACCTTTTGTCACACAATCTTGGATATTGAAGAGTTCGGGTCGAAGAGGGATGTTCGGGCCGAAGTCGTGTTCGGGCCGAAGTGGGATGTTCGGGCCGAAGTGGTGTTCGGGCCGAAGTGGTGTTCGGGCCGAAGTTCGGTGTTCGTGCCGAGGATGATGTTCGGGCCGAGGTTGAAGTTCGGGCCGAGGTCGGAGTTCGGGCCGAGGTTGAAGTTCGGGCCGAGGTTGAAGTTCGGGCTGAAAATGAAGTTCGGGCCGGGAACAGTGAAGAGTTCGGGCCGAACTTGTTCTTGGCAGTGACGAACGAACCAGCTATTTTGGTTACTCGTGGGCGTGCAACGAACACCCGAGCTGAAAGTTATGAATGTTTTAGTATAGCACCTTTTGTCACACAATCTTGGATATTGAAGAGTTCGGGCCGAAGAGGGATGTTCGGACCGAAGTGGTGTTCGGGCCGAAGTGGGATGTTCGGGCCGAAGTGGTGTTCGGGCCGAAGTGGTGTTCGGGCCGAAGTTCGGTGTTCGGGCCGAGGATGATGTTCGGGCCGAGGTTGAAGTTCGGGCCGAGGTCGGAGTTCGGGCCGAGGTTGAAGTTCGGGCCGAAAATGAAGTTCGGGCCGGGAACAGTGAAGAGTTCGGGCCGAACTTGTTCTTGGCAGTGACGAACGAACCAGCTATTTTGGTTACTCGTGGGCGTGAAACGGACACCCGAGCTGAAAGTTATGAATATTTTAGTATAGCACCTTTTGTCACACAATCTTGGATATTGAAGAGTTCGGGCCGAAGAGGGATGTTCGGGCCGAAGTGGTGTTCGGGCCGAAGTGTGATGTTCGGGCCGAAGTGGTGTTCGGGCCGAAATGGTGTTCGGGCCGTAGTTCGGTGTTCGGGCCGAGGATGATGTTCGGGCCGAGGTTGAAGTTCGGGCCGAGGTCGGAGTTGGGGCCGAGGTTGAAGTTCAGGCCGAGGTTGAAGTTCGGGCCGAAAATGAAGTTCGGGCCGGGAACAGTGAAGAGTTCGGGCCGAACTTGTTCTTGGCAGTGACGAACGAACCAGCTATTTTGGTTACTCGTGGGCGTGAAACGGATACCCAAGCTGAAAGTTATGAATGTTTTAGTATATTACCTTTTGTCACACAATCTTGGATATTGAAGAGTTCGGGCCGAAGAGGGATGTTCGGGCCGAAGTGGTGTTCGGGCCGAAGTGGGATGTTCGGGCCGAAGTGGTGTTCGGGCCAAAGTGGTGTTCGGGCCGAAGTTCGGTGTTCGGGCCGAGGTTGATGTTCGGGCCGAGGTTGAAGTTCGGACCGAGGTCGGAGTTCGGGCCGAGGTTGAAGTTCGGGCCGAGGTTGAAGTTCGGGCCGAAAATGAAGTTCGGGCCGGGAACCGTGAAGAGTTCGGGCCGAACTTGTTCTTGGCAGTGACGAACGAACCAGCTATTTTGGTTACTCGTGGGCGTGAAACGGACACCCGAGCTGAAAGTTATGAATGTTTTAGTATAGCACCTTTTGTCACACAATCTTTTATATTGAAGAGTTCGGGCCGAAGAGGGATGTTCGGGCCGAAGTGGTGTTCGGGCCGAAGTGGGATGTTCGGGCCGAAGTGGTGTTCGGGCCGAAGTGGTGTTCAGGCCGAAGTTCGGTGTTCGGGCCGAGGATGATGTTCGGGCCGTGGTTGAAGTTCGGGCCGAGGTCGGAGTTCGGGCCGAGGTTGAAGTTCGGGCCGAGGTTGAAGTTCGGGCCGAAAATGAAGTTCGGGCCGGGAACAGTGAAGAGTTCGGGCCGAACTTGTTCTTGGCAGTGACGAACGAACCAGCTATTTTGGTTACTCGTGGGCGTGAAACGGATACCCAAGCTGAAAGTTATGAATGTTTTAGTATAGCACCTTTTGTCACACAATCTTGGATATTGAAGAGTTCGGGCCGAAGAGGGATGTTCGGGCCGAAGTGGTGTTCGGGCCGAAGTGGGATGTTCGGGCCGGAGTGGTGTTCGGGCCGAAGTTCGGTGTCCGGGCCGAGGATGATGTTCGGGTCGAGGTTGAAGTTCGGGCCGAGGTCGGAGTTCGGGCCGAGGTTGAAGTTCGGGCCGAGGATGAAGTTCGGGCCGAAAATGAAGTTCGGGCCGGGAAAAGTGAAGAGTTCGGGCCGAACTTGTTCTTGGCAGTGACGAACGAACCAGCTATTTTGGTTACTCGTGGGCGTGAAACGGACACCCGAGCTGAAAGTTATGAATGTTTTAGTATAGCACCTTTTGTCACACAATCTTGGATATTGAAGAGTTCGGGCCGAAGAGGGATGTTCGGGCCGAAGTGGTGTTCGGGCCGAAGTGGGATGTTCGGGCCGAAGTGGTGTTCGGGCCGAAGTTCGGTGTTCGGGCCGAGGATTATGTTCGGGCCGAGGTTGAAGTTCGGGCCGAGGTCGGAGTTCGGGCCGAGGTTGAAGTTCGGGCCGAGGTTGAAGTTCGGGCCGAAAATGAAGTTCGGGCCGGGAACAGTGAAGAGTTCGGGCCGAACTTGTTCTTGGCAGTGACGAACGAACCAGCTATTTTGGTTACTCGCGGGCGTGAAACGGACACCCGAGCTGAAAGTTATGAATGTTTTAGTATAGCACCTTTTGTCACACAATCTTGGATATTGAAGAGTTCGGGCCGAAGAGGGATGTTCGGGCCGAAGTGGTGTTCGGGCCGAAGTGGGATGTTCGGGCCGGAGTGGGATGTTCGGGCCGAAGTGGGATGTTCGGGCCGAGGATGATGTTCGGGTCGAGGTTGAAGTTCGGGCCGAGGTCGGAGTTCGGGCCGAGGTTGAAGTTCGGGCCGAGGTTGAAGTTCGGGCCGAAAATGAATTTCGGGCCGGGAACAGTGAAGAGTTTGGGCCGAACTTGTTCTTGGCAGTGACGAACGAACCAGCTATTTTGGTTACTCGTGGGCGTGAAACGGACACCCGAGCTGAAAGTTATGAATGTTTTAGTATAGCACCTTTTGTCACACAATCTTGGATATTGAAGTGTTCGGGCCGAAGAGGGATGTTCGGGCCGAAGTGGTGTTCGGGCCGAAGTGGGATGTTCGCGCCGAAGTGGTGTTCGGGCCGAAGTTCGGTGTTCGGCCCGAGGATGATGTTCGGGTCGAGGTTGAAGTTCGGGTCGTGGTCGGAGTTTGGGCCGAGGTTGAAGTTCGGGCCGAGGTTGAAGTTCGGGACGGGAACAGTGAAGAGTTCGGGCCGAACTTGTTCTTGGCAGTGACGAACGAACTAGCTATTTTGGTTACTCGTGGGCGTGAACGGACACCCGAGCTGAAAGTTATGAATGTTTTAGTATAACACCTTTTGTCACACAATCTTGGATATTGAAGAGTTCGGGCCGAAGAGGGATGTTCGGGGCGAAGTGGTGTTCGGGCCGAAGTGGGATGTTCGGGCCGAAGTGGTGTTCGGGCCGAAGTGGTGTTCGGGCCGAAGTTCGGTGTTCGGGCCGAGGATGATGTTCGGGCCGAGGTTGAAGTTCGGGCCGAGGTCGGAGTTCGGGCCGAGGTTGAAGTTCGGGCCGAGGTTGAAGTTCGGGCCGAAAATGAAGTTCGGGCCGGGAACAGTGAAGAGTTCGGGTCGAACTTGTTCTTGGCCGTGACGAACGAACCAGCTATTTTGGTTACTCGTGGGCGTGAAACGGACACCCGAGCTGAAAGTTATGAATGTTTTAGTATAGCACCTTTTGTCACACAATCTTGGATATTGAAGAGTTCGGGCCGAAGAGGGATGTTCGGGCCGAAGTCGTGTTCGGGCCGAAGTGGGATGTTCGGGCCGATGTGGTGTTCGGGCCGAAGTGGTGTTCGGGCCGAAGTGGTGTTCGGGCCGAAGTTCGGTGTTCGGGCCGAGGATGATGTTCGGGCCGAGGTTGAAGTTCGGGCCGAGGTCGGAGTTCGGGCCGAGGTTGAAGTTCGGGCCGAGGTTGAAGTTCGGGCCGAAAATGAAGTTCGGGCCAGGAACAGTGAAGAGTTCGGGCCGAACTTGTTCTTGGCATTGACGAACGAACCAGCTATTTTGGTTACTCGTGGGCGTGCAACGAACACCCGAGCTGAAAGTTATGAATGTTTTAGTATAGCACCTTTTGTCACACAATCTTGGATATTGAAGAGTTCGGGCCGAAGAGGGATGTTCGGACCGAAGTGGTGTTCGGGCCGAAGTGGGATGTTCGGGCCGAAGTGGTGTTCGGGCCGAAGTGGTGTTCGGGCCGAAGTTCGGTGTTCGGGCCGAGGATGATGTTCGGGCCGAGGTTGAAGTTCGGGCCGAGGTCGGAGTTCGGGCCGAGGTTGAAGTTCGGGCCGAAAATGAAGTTCGGGCCGGGAACAGTGAAGAGTTCGGGCCGAACTTGTTCTTGGCAGTGACGAACGAACCAGCTATTTTGGTTACTCGTGGGCGTGAAACGGACACCCGAGCTGAAAGTTATGAATATTTTAATATAGCACCTTTTGTCACACAATCTTGGATATTGAAGAGTTCGGGCCGAAGAGGGATGTTCGGGCCGAAGTGGTGTTCGGGCCGAAGTGTGATGTTCGGGCCGAAGTGGTGATCGGGCCGAAATGGTGTTCGGGCCGCAGTTCGGTGTTCGGGCCGAGGATGATGTTCGGGCCGAGGTTGAAGTTCGGGCCGAGGTTGGAGTTGGGGCCGAGGTTGAAGTTCGGGCCGAGGTTGAAGTTCGGGCCGAAAATGAAGTTCGGGCCGGGAACAGTGAAGAGTTCGGGCCGAACTTGTTCTTGGCAGTGACGAACGAACCAGCTATTTTGGTTACTCGTGGGCGTGAAACGGACACCCGAGCTGAAAGTTATGAATGTTTTAGTATAGCACCTTTTGTCACACAATCTTGGATATTGAAGAGTTCGGGCCGAAGAGGGATGTTCGGGTCGAAGTGGTGTTCGGGCCGAAGTGGGATGTTCGGGCCGAAGTGGTTGTCGGGCCGAAGTGGTGTTCGGGCCGAAGTTCGGTGTTCGGGCCGAGGATGATGTTCGGGCCGAGGTTGAAGTTCGGACCGAGGTCGGAGTTCGGGCCGAGGTTGAAGTTCGGGCCGAGGTTGAAGTTCGGGCCGAAAATGAAGTTCGGGCCGGGAACAGTGAAGAGTTCGGGCCGAACTTGTTCTTGGCAGTGACGAACGAACCAGCTATTTTGGTTACTCGTGGGCGTGAAACGGACACCCGAGCTGAAAGTTATGAATGTTTTAGTATAGCACCTTTTGTCACACAATCTTGGATATTGAAGAGTTCGGGCCGAAGAGGGATGTTCGGGCCGAAGTGGTGTTCGGGCCGAAGTGGGATGTTCGGGCCGAAGTGGTGTTCGGGCCGAAGTGGTGTTCGGGCCGAAGTTCGGTGTTCGGGCCGAGGTTGATGTTCGGGCCGAGGTTGAAGTTCGGACCGAGGTCGGAGTTCGGGCCGAGGTTGAAGTTCGGGCCGAGGTTGAAGTTCGGGCCGAAAATGAAGTTCGGGTCGGGAACTGTGAAGAGTTCGGGCCGAACTTGTTCTTGGCAGTGACGAACGAACCAGCTATTTTGGTTACTCGTGGGCGTGAAACGGACACCCGAGCTGAAAGTTATGAATGTTTTAGTATAGCACCTTTTGTCACACAATCTTTTATATTGAAGAGTTCGGGCCGAAGAGGGATGTTCGGGCCGAAGTGGTGTTCGGGCCGAAGTGGGATGTTCGGGCCGAAGTGGTGTTCGGGCCGAAGTGGTGTTCGGGCCGAAGTTCGGTGTTCGGGCCGAGGATGATGTTCGGGCCGAGGTTGAAGTTCGGGCCGAGGTCGGTGTTCGGGCCGAGGTTGAAGTTCAGGCCGAAAATGAAGAGTTATGAACGAACTCGGAGTTCGGGCCGAGGTTGAAGTTCAGGCCGAAAATGAAGAGGGATGTTCGGGCCGAAGTGGTGTTCGGGCCGAAGTTCGGTGTTCGGACCGAGGATGATGTTCGGCCCGAGGTTGAAGTTCGGGCCGAGGTCGGAGTTCGGGCCGAGGTTGAAGTTTGGGCCGAGGTTGAAGTTCGGGCCGAAAATAAAGTTCGGGCCGAAAATGAAGTTCGGGCCGGGAACAGTGAAGAGTTCGGGCCGAACTTGTTCTTGGCAGTGACGAACGAACCAGCTTTTTTGGTTACTCGTGGGCGTGAAACGGACACCCGAGCTGAAAGTTATGAATGTTTTAGTATAGCACCTTTTGTCACACAATCTTGGATATTGAAGAGTTCGGGCCGAAGAGGGATGTTCGGGCCGAAGTCGTGTTCGGGCCGAAGTGGGATGTTCGGGCCGAAGTGGTGTTCGGGCCGAAGTGGTGTTCGGGCCGAAGTTCGGTGTTCGGGCCGAGGATGATGTTCGGGCCGAGGTTGAAGTTCGGGCCGAGGTCGGAGTTCGGGCCGAGGTTGAAGTTCGGGCCGAGGTTGAAGTTCGGGCTGAAAATGAAGTTCGGGCCGGGAACAGTGAAGAGTTCGGGCCGAACTTGTTCTTGGCAGTGACGAACGAACCAGCTATTTTGGTTACTCGTGGGCGTGAAACGGACACCCGAGCTGAAAGTTATGAATATTTTAGTATAGCACCTTTTGTCACACAATCTTGGATATTGAAGAGTTCGGGCCGAAGAGGGATGTTCGGGCCGAAGTGGTGTTCGGGCCGAAGTGTGATGTTCGGGCCGAAGTGGTGTTCGGGCCGAAATGGTGTTCGGGCCGCAGTTCGGTGTTCGGGCCGAGGATGATATTCGGGCCGAGGTTGAAGTTCGGGCCGAGGTCGGAGTTGGGGCCGAGGTTGAAGTTCGGGCCGAGGTTGAAGTTCGGGCCGAAAATGAAGTTCGGGCCGGGAACAGTGAAGAGTTCGGGTAGAACTTGTTCTTGGCAGTGACGACCGAACCAGCTATTTTGGTTACTCGTGGGCGTGAAACGGACACCCGAGCTGAAAGTTATGAATGTTTTAGTATAGCACCTTTTGTCACACAATCTTGGATATTGAAGAGTTCGGGTCGAAGAGGGATGTTCGGGCCGAAGTCGTGTTCGGGCCGAAGTGGGATGTTCGGGCCGAAGTGGTGTTCGGGCCGAAGTGGTGTTCGGGCCGAAGTTCGGTGTTCGTGCCGAGGATGATGTTCGGGCCGAGGTTGAAGTTCGGGCCGAGGTCGGAGTTCGGGCCGAGGTTGAAGTTCGGGCCGAGGTTGAAGTTCGGGCTGAAAATGAAGTTCGGGCCGGGAACAGTGAAGAGTTCGGGCCGAACTTGTTCTTGGCAGTGACGAACGAACCAGCTATTTTGGTTACTCGTGGGCGTGCAACGAACACCCGAGCTGAAAGTTATGAATGTTTTAGTATAGCACCTTTTGTCACACAATCTTGGATATTGAAGAGTTCGGGCCGAAGAGGGATGTTCGGACCGAAGTGGTGTTCGGGCCGAAGTGGGATGTTCGGGCCGAAGTGGTGTTCGGGCCGAAGTGGTGTTCGGGCCGAAGTTCGGTGTTCGGGCCGAGGATGATGTTCGGGCCGAGGTTGAAGTTCGGGCCGAGGTCGGAGTTCGGGCCGAGGTTGAAGTTCGGGCCGAAAATGAAGTTCGGGCCGGGAACAGTGAAGAGTTCGGGCCGAACTTGTTCTTGGCAGTGACGAACGAACCAGCTATTTTGGTTACTCGTGGGCGTGAAACGGACACCCGAGCTGAAAGTTATGAATATTTTAGTATAGCACCTTTTGTCACACAATCTTGGATATTGAAGAGTTCGGGCCGAAGAGGGATGTTCGGGCCGAAGTGGTGTTCGGGCCGAAGTGTGATGTTCGGGCCGAAGTGGTGTTCGGGCCGAAATGGTGTTCGGGCCGTAGTTCGGTGTTCGGGCCGAGGATGATGTTCGGGCCGAGGTTGAAGTTCGGGCCGAGGTCGGAGTTGGGGCCGAGGTTGAAGTTCAGGCCGAGGTTGAAGTTCGGGCCGAAAATGAAGTTCGGGCCGGGAACAGTGAAGAGTTCGGGCCGAACTTGTTCTTGGCAGTGACGAACGAACCAGCTATTTTGGTTACTCGTGGGCGTGAAACGGATACCCAAGCTGAAAGTTATGAATGTTTTAGTATATTACCTTTTGTCACACAATCTTGGATATTGAAGAGTTCGGGCCGAAGAGGGATGTTCGGGCCGAAGTGGTGTTCGGGCCGAAGTGGGATGTTCGGGCCGAAGTGGTGTTCGGGCCAAAGTGGTGTTCGGGCCGAAGTTCGGTGTTCGGGCCGAGGTTGATGTTCGGGCCGAGGTTGAAGTTCGGACCGAGGTCGGAGTTCGGGCCGAGGTTGAAGTTCGGGCCGAGGTTGAAGTTCGGGCCGAAAATGAAGTTCGGGCCGGGAACCGTGAAGAGTTCGGGCCGAACTTGTTCTTGGCAGTGACGAACGAACCAGCTATTTTGGTTACTCGTGGGCGTGAAACGGACACCCGAGCTGAAAGTTATGAATGTTTTAGTATAGCACCTTTTGTCACACAATCTTTTATATTGAAGAGTTCGGGCCGAAGAGGGATGTTCGGGCCGAAGTGGTGTTCGGGCCGAAGTGGGATGTTCGGGCCGAAGTGGTGTTCGGGCCGAAGTGGTGTTCAGGCCGAAGTTCGGTGTTCGGGCCGAGGATGATGTTCGGGCCGTGGTTGAAGTTCGGGCCGAGGTCGGAGTTCGGGCCGAGGTTGAAGTTCGGGCCGAGGTTGAAGTTCGGGCCGAAAATGAAGTTCGGGTCGGGAACAGTGAAGAGTTCGGGCCGAACTTGTTCTTGGCAGTGACGAACGAACCAGCTATTTTGGTTACTCGTGGGCGTGAAACGGATACCCAAGCTGAAAGTTATGAATGTTTTAGTATAGCACCTTTTGTCACACAATCTTGGATATTGAAGAGTTCGGGCCGAAGAGGGATGTTCGGGCCGAAGTGGTGTTCGGGCCGAAGTGGGATGTTCGGGCCGGAGTGGTGTTCGGGCCGAAGTTCGGTGTCCGGGCCGAGGATGATGTTCGGGTCGAGGTTGAAGTTCGGGCCGAGGTCGGAGTTCGGGCCGAGGTTGAAGTTCGGGCCGAGGATGAAGTTCGGGCCGAAAATGAAGTTCGGGCCGGGAAAAGTGAAGAGTTCGGGCCGAACTTGTTCTTGGCAGTGACGAACGAACCAGCTATTTTGGTTACTCGTGGGCGTGAAACGGACACCCGAGCTGAAAGTTATGAATGTTTTAGTATAGCACCTTTTGTCACACAATCTTGGATATTGAAGAGTTCGGGCCGAAGAGGGATGTTCGGGCCGAAGTGGTGTTCGGGCCGAAGTGGGATGTTCGGGCCGAAGTGGTGTTCGGGCCGAAGTTCGGTGTTCGGGCCGAGGATTATGTTCGGGCCGAGGTTGAAGTTCGGGCCGAGGTCGGAGTTCGGGCCGAGGTTGAAGTTCGGGCCGAGGTTGAAGTTCGGGCCGAAAATGAAGTTCGGGCCGGGAACAGTGAAGAGTTCGGGCCGAACTTGTTCTTGGCAGTGACGAACGAACCAGCTATTTTGGTTACTCGCGGGCGTGAAACGGACACCCGAGCTGAAAGTTATGAATGTTTTAGTATAGCACCTTTTGTCACACAATCTTGGATATTGAAGAGTTCGGGCCGAAGAGGGATGTTCGGGCCGAAGTGGTGTTCGGGCCGAAGTGGGATGTTCGGGCCGGAGTGGGATGTTCGGGCCGAAGTGGGATGTTCGGGCCGAGGATGATGTTCGGGTCGAGGTTGAAGTTCGGGCCGAGGTCGGAGTTCGGGCCGAGGTTGAAGTTCGGGCCGAGGTTGAAGTTCGGGCCGAAAATGAAGTTCGGGCCGGGAACAGTGAAGAGTTTGGGCCGAACTTGTTCTTGGCAGTGACGAACGAACCAGCTATTTTGGTTACTCGTGGGCGTGAAACGGACACCCGAGCTGAAAGTTATGAATGTTTTAGTATAGCACCTTTTGTCACACAATCTTGGATATTGAAGTGTTCGGGCCGAAGAGGGATGTTCGGGCCGAAGTGGTGTTCGGGCCGAAGTGGGATGTTCGCGCCGAAGTTGTGTTCGGGCCGAAGTTCGGTGTTCGGCCCGAGGATGATGTTCGGGTCGAGGTTGAAGTTCGGGTCGTGGTCGGAGTTTGGGCCGAGGTTGAAGTTCGGGCCGAGGTTGAAGTTCGGGACGGGAACAGTGAAGAGTTCGGGCCGAACTTGTTCTTGGCAGTGACGAACGAACTAGCTATTTTGGTTACTCGTGGGCGTGAACGGACACCCGAGCTGAAAGTTATGAATGTTTTAGTATAACACCTTTTGTCACACAATCTTGGATATTGAAGAGTTCGGGCCGAAGAGGGATGTTCGGGGCGAAGTGGTGTTCGGGCCGAAGTGGGATGTTCGGGCCGAAGTGGTGTTCGGGCCGAAGTGGTGTTCGGGCCGAAGTTCGGTGTTCGGGCCGAGGATGATGTTCGGGCCGAGGTTGAAGTTCGGGCCGAGGTCGGAGTTCGGGCCGAGGTTGAAGTTCGGGCCGAGGTTGAAGTTCGGGCCGAAAATGAAGTTCGGGCCGGGAACAGTGAAGAGTTCGGGTCGAACTTGTTCTTGGCCGTGACGAACGAACCAGCTATTTTGGTTACTCGTGGGCGTGAAACGGACACCCGAGCTGAAAGTTATGAATGTTTTAGTATAGCACCTTTTGTCACACAATCTTGGATATTGAAGAGTTCGGGCCGAAGAGGGATGTTCGGGCCGAAGTTGTGTTCGGGCCGAAGTGGGATGTTCGGGCCGATGTGGTGTTCGGGCCGAAGTGGTGTTCGGGCCGAAGTGGTGTTCGGGCCGAAGTTCGGTGTTCGGGCCGAGGATGATGTTCGGGCCGAGGTTGAAGTTCGGGCCGAGGTCGGAGTTCGGGCCGAGGTTGAAGTTCGGGCCGAGGTTGAAGTTCGGGCCGAAAATGAAGTTCGGGCCAGGAACAGTGAAGAGTTCGGGCCGAACTTGTTCTTGGCATTGACGAACGAACCAGCTATTTTGGTTACTCGTGGGCGTGCAACGAACACCCGAGCTGAAAGTTATGAATGTTTTAGTATAGCACCTTTTGTCACACAATCTTGGATATTGAAGAGTTCGGGCCGAAGAGGGATGTTCGGACCGAAGTGGTGTTCGGGCCGAAGTGGGATGTTCGGGCCGAAGTGGTGTTCGGGCCGAAGTGGTGTTCGGGCCGAAGTTCGGTGTTCGGGCCGAGGATGATGTTCGGGCCGAGGTTGAAGTTCGGGCCGAGGTCGGAGTTCGGGCCGAGGTTGAAGTTCGGGCCGAAAATGAAGTTCGGGCCGGGAACAGTGAAGAGTTCGGGCCGAACTTGTTCTTGGCAGTGACGAACGAACCAGCTATTTTGGTTACTCGTGGGCGTGAAACGGACACCCGAGCTGAAAGTTATGAATATTTTAATATAGCACCTTTTGTCACACAATCTTGGATATTGAAGAGTTCGGGCCGAAGAGGGATGTTCGGGCCGAAGTGGTGTTCGGGCCGAAGTGTGATGTTCGGGCCGAAGTGGTGATCGGGCCGAAATGGTGTTCGGGCCGCAGTTCGGTGTTCGGGCCGAGGATGATGTTCGGGCCGAGGTTGAAGTTCGGGCCGAGGTTGGAGTTGGGGCCGAGGTTGAAGTTCGGGCCGAGGTTGAAGTTCGGGCCGAAAATGAAGTTCGGGCCGGGAACAGTGAAGAGTTCGGGCCGAACTTGTTCTTGGCAGTGACGAACGAACCAGCTATTTTGGTTACTCGTGGGCGTGAAACGGACACCCGAGCTGAAAGTTATGAATGTTTTAGTATAGCACCTTTTGTCACACAATCTTGGATATTGAAGAGTTCGGGCCGAAGAGGGATGTTCGGGTCGAAGTGGTGTTCGGGCCGAAGTGGGATGTTCGGGCCGAAGTGGTTGTCGGGCCGAAGTGGTGTTCGGGCCGAAGTTCGGTGTTCGGGCCGAGGATGATGTTCGGGCCGAGGTTGAAGTTCGGACCGAGGTCGGAGTTCGGGCCGAGGTTGAAGTTCGGGCCGAGGTTGAAGTTCGGGCCGAAAATGAAGTTCGGGCCGGGAACAGTGAAGAGTTCGGGCCGAACTTGTTCTTGGCAGTGACGAACGAACCAGCTATTTTGGTTACTCGTGGGCGTGAAATGGACACCCGAGCTGAAAGTTATGAATGTTTTAGTATAGCACCTTTTGTCACACAATCTTGGATATTGAAGAGTTCGGGCCGAAGAGGGATGTTCGGGCCGAAGTGGTGTTCGGGCCGAAGTGGGATGTTCGGGCCGAAGTGGTGTTCGGGCCGAAGTGGTGTTCGGGCCGAAGTTCGGTGTTCGGGCCGAGGTTGATGTTCGGGCCGAGGTTGAAGTTCGGACCGAGGTCGGAGTTCGGGCCGAGGTTGAAGTTCGGGCCGAGGTTGAAGTTCGGGCCGAAAATGAAGTTCGGGTCGGGAACTGTGAAGAGTTCGGGCCGAACTTGTTCTTGGCAGTGACGAACGAACCAGCTATTTTGGTTACTCGTGGGCGTGAAACGGACACCCGAGCTGAAAGTTATGAATGTTTTAGTATAGCACCTTTTGTCACACAATCTTTTATATTGAAGAGTTCGGGCCGAAGAGGGATGTTCGGGCCGAAGTGGTGTTCGGGCCGAAGTGGGATGTTCGGGCCGAAGTGGTGTTCGGGCCGAAGTGGTGTTCGGGCCGAAGTTCGGTGTTCGGGCCGAGGATGATGTTCGGGCCGAGGTTGAAGTTCGGGCCGAGGTCGGTGTTCGGGCCGAGGTTGAAGTTCAGGCCGAAAATGAAGAGTTATGAACGAACTCGGAGTTCGGGCCGAGGTTGAAGTTCAGGCCGAAAATGAAGAGGGATGTTCGGGCCGAAGTGGTGTTCGGGCCGAAGTGGGATGTTCGGGCCGAAGTGGTGTTCGGGCCGAAGTTCGGTGTTCGGACCGAGGATGATGTTCGGCCCGAGGTTGAAGTTCGGGCCGAGGTCGGAGTTCGGGCCGAGGTTGAAGTTTGGGCCGAGGTTGAAGTTCGGGCCGAAAATAAAGTTCGGGCCGAAAATGAAGTTCGGGCCGGGAACAGTGAAGAGTTCGGGCCGAACTTGTTCTTGGCAGTGACGAACGAACCAGCTTTTTTGGTTACTCGTGGGCGTGAAACGGACACCCGAGCTGAAAGTTATGAATGTTTTAGTATAGCACCTTTTGTCACACAATCTTGGATATTGAAGAGTTCGGGCCGAAGAGGGATGTTCGGGCCGAAGTCGTGTTCGGGCCGAAGTGGGATGTTCGGGCCGAAGTGGTGTTCGGGCCGAAGTGGTGTTCGGGCCGAAGTTCGGTGTTCGGGCCGAGGATGATGTTCGGGCCGAGGTTGAAGTTCGGGCCGAGGTCAGAGTTCGGGCCGAGGTTGAAGTTCGGGCCGAGGTTGAAGTTCGGGCTGAAAATGAAGTTCGGGCCGGGAACAGTGAAGAGTTCGGGCCGAACTTGTTCTTGGCAGTGACGAACGAACCAGCTATTTTGGTTACTCGTGGGCGTGAAACGGACACCCGAGCTGAAAGTTATGAATATTTTAGTATAGCACCTTTTGTCACACAATCTTGGATATTGAAGAGTTCGGGCCGAAGAGGGATGTTCGGGCCGAAGTGGTGTTCGGGCCGAAGTGTGATGTTCGGGCCGAAGTGGTGTTCGGGCCGAAATGGTGTTCGGGCCGCAGTTCGGTGTTCGGGCCGAGGATGATATTCGGGCCGAGGTTGAAGTTCGGGCCGAGGTCGGAGTTGGGGCCGAGGTTGAAGTTCGGGCCGAGGTTGAAGTTCGGGCCGAAAATGAAGTTCGGGCCGGGAACAGTGAAGAGTTCGGGTAGAACTTGTTCTTGGCAGTGACGACCGAACCAGCTATTTTGGTTACTCGTGGGCGTGAAACGGACACCCGAGCTGAAAGTTATGAATGTTTTAGTATAGCACCTTTTGTCACACAATCTTGGATATTGAAGAGTTCGGGTCGAAGAGGGATGTTCGGGCCGAAGTCGTGTTCGGGCCGAAGTGGGATGTTCGGGCCGAAGTGGTGTTCGGGCCGAAGTGGTGTTCGGGCCGAAGTTCGGTGTTCGTGCCGAGGATGATGTTCGGGCCGAGGTTGAAGTTCGGGCCGAGGTCGGAGTTCGGGCCGAGGTTGAAGTTCGGGCCGAGGTTGAAGTTCGGGCTGAAAATGAAGTTCGGGCCGGGAACAGTGAAGAGTTCGGGCCGAACTTGTTCTTGGCAGTGACGAACGAACCAGCTATTTTGGTTACTCGTGGGCGTGCAACGAACACCCGAGCTGAAAGTTATGAATGTTTTAGTATAGCACCTTTTGTCACACAATCTTGGATATTGAAGAGTTCGGGCCGAAGAGGGATGTTCGGACCGAAGTGGTGTTCGGGCCGAAGTGGGATGTTCGGGCCGAAGTGGTGTTCGGGCCGAAGTGGTGTTCGGGCCGAAGTTCGGTGTTCGGGCCGAGGATGATGTTCGGGCCGAGGTTGAAGTTCGGGCCGAGGTCGGAGTTCGGGCCGAGGTTGAAGTTCGGGCCGAAAATGAAGTTCGGGCCGGGAACAGTGAAGAGTTCGGGCCGAACTTGTTCTTGGCAGTGACGAACGAACCAGCTATTTTGGTTACTCGTGGGCGTGAAACGGACACCCGAGCTGAAAGTTATGAATATTTTAGTATAGCACCTTTTGTCACACAATCTTGGATATTGAAGAGTTCGGGCCGAAGAGGGATGTTCGGGCCGAAGTGGTGTTCGGGCCGAAGTGTGATGTTCGGGCCGAAGTGGTGTTCGGGCCGAAATGGTGTTCGGGCCGTAGTTCGGTGTTCGGGCCGAGGATGATGTTCGGGCCGAGGTTGAAGTTCGGGCCGAGGTCGGAGTTGGGGCCGAGGTTGAAGTTCAGGCCGAGGTTGAAGTTCGGGCCGAAAATGAAGTTCGGGCCGGGAACAGTGAAGAGTTCGGGCCGAACTTGTTCTTGGCAGTGACGAACGAACCAGCTATTTTGGTTACTCGTGGGCGTGAAACGGATACCCAAGCTGAAAGTTATGAATGTTTTAGTATATTACCTTTTGTCACACAATCTTGGATATTGAAGAGTTCGGGCCGAAGAGGGATGTTCGGGCCGAAGTGGTGTTCGGGCCGAAGTGGGATGTTCGGGCCGAAGTGGTGTTCGGGCCAAAGTGGTGTTCGGGCCGAAGTTCGGTGTTCGGGCCGAGGTTGATGTTCGGGCCGAGGTTGAAGTTCGGACCGAGGTCGGAGTTCGGGCCGAGGTTGAAGTTCGGGCCGAGGTTGAAGTTCGGGCCGAAAATGAAGTTCGGGCCGGGAACCGTGAAGAGTTCGGGCCGAACTTGTTCTTGGCAGTGACGAACGAACCAGCTATTTTGGTTACTCGTGGGCGTGAAACGGACACCCGAGCTGAAAGTTATGAATGTTTTAGTATAGCACCTTTTGTCACACAATCTTTTATATTGAAGAGTTCGGGCCGAAGAGGGATGTTCGGGCCGAAGTGGTGTTCGGGCCGAAGTGGGATGTTCGGGCCGAAGTGGTGTTCGGGCCGAAGTGGTGTTCAGGCCGAAGTTCGGTGTTCGGGCCGAGGATGATGTTCGGGCCGTGGTTGAAGTTCGGGCCGAGGTCGGAGTTCGGGCCGAGGTTGAAGTTCGGGCCGAGGTTGAAGTTCGGGCCGAAAATGAAGTTCGGGTCGGGAACAGTGAAGAGTTCGGGCCGAACTTGTTCTTGGCAGTGACGAACGAACCAGCTATTTTGGTTACTCGTGGGCGTGAAACGGATACCCAAGCTGAAAGTTATGAATGTTTTAGTATAGCACCTTTTGTCACACAATCTTGGATATTGAAGAGTTCGGGCCGAAGAGGGATGTTCGGGCCGAAGTGGTGTTCGGGCCGAAGTGGGATGTTCGGGCCGGAGTGGTGTTCGGGCCGAAGTTCGGTGTCCGGGCCGAGGATGATGTTCGGGTCGAGGTTGAAGTTCGGGCCGAGGTCGGAGTTCGGGCCGAGGTTGAAGTTCGGGCCGAGGATGAAGTTCGGGCCGAAAATGAAGTTCGGGCCGGGAAAAGTGAAGAGTTCGGGCCGAACTTGTTCTTGGCAGTGACGAACGAACCAGCTATTTTGGTTACTCGTGGGCGTGAAACGGACACCCGAGCTGAAAGTTATGAATGTTTTAGTATAGCACCTTTTGTCACACAATCTTGGATATTGAAGAGTTCGGGCCGAAGAGGGATGTTCGGGCCGAAGTGGTGTTCGGGCCGAAGTGGGATGTTCGGGCCGAAGTGGTGTTCGGGCCGAAGTTCGGTGTTCGGGCCGAGGATTATGTTCGGGCCGAGGTTGAAGTTCGGGCCGAGGTCGGAGTTCGGGCCGAGGTTGAAGTTCGGGCCGAGGTTGAAGTTCGGGCCGAAAATGAAGTTCGGGCCGGGAACAGTGAAGAGTTCGGGCCGAACTTGTTCTTGGCAGTGACGAACGAACCAGCTATTTTGGTTACTCGCGGGCGTGAAACGGACACCCGAGCTGAAAGTTATGAATGTTTTAGTATAGCACCTTTTGTCACACAATCTTGGATATTGAAGAGTTCGGGCCGAAGAGGGATGTTCGGGCCGAAGTGGTGTTCGGGCCGAAGTGGGATGTTCGGGCCGGAGTGGGATGTTCGGGCCGAAGTGGGATGTTCGGGCCGAGGATGATGTTCGGGTCGAGGTTGAAGTTCGGGCCGAGGTCGGAGTTCGGGCCGAGGTTGAAGTTCGGGCCGAGGTTGAAGTTCGGGCCGAAAATGAAGTTCGGGCCGGGAACAGTGAAGAGTTTGGGCCGAACTTGTTCTTGGCAGTGACGAACGAACCAGCTATTTTGGTTACTCGTGGGCGTGAAACGGACACCCGAGCTGAAAGTTATGAATGTTTTAGTATAGCACCTTTTGTCACACAATCTTGGATATTGAAGTGTTCGGGCCGAAGAGGGATGTTCGGGCCGAAGTGGTGTTCGGGCCGAAGTGGGATGTTCGCGCCGAAGTGGTGTTCGGGCCGAAGTTCGGTGTTCGGCCCGAGGATGATGTTCGGGTCGAGGTTGAAGTTCGGGTCGTGGTCGGAGTTTGGGCCGAGGTTGAAGTTCGGGCCGAGGTTGAAGTTCGGGACGGGAACAGTGAAGAGTTCGGGCCGAACTTGTTCTTGGCAGTGACGAACGAACTAGCTATTTTGGTTACTCGTGGCGTGAACGGACACCCGAGCTGAAAGTTATGAATGTTTTAGTATAACACCTTTTGTCACACAATCTTGGATATTGAAGAGTTCGGGCCGAAGAGGGATGTTCGGGGCGAAGTGGTGTTCGGGCCGAAGTGGGATGTTCGGGCCGAAGTGGTGTTCGGGCCGAAGTGGTGTTCGGGCCGAAGTTCGGTGTTCGGGCCGAGGATGATGTTCGGGCCGAGGTTGAAGTTCGGGCCGAGGTCGGAGTTCGGGCCGAGGTTGAAGTTCGGGCCGAGGTTGAAGTTCGGGCCGAAAATGAAGTTCGGGCCGGGAACAGTGAAGAGTTCGGGTCGAACTTGTTCTTGGCCGTGACGAACGAACCAGCTATTTTGGTTACTCGTGGGCGTGAAACGGACACCCGAGCTGAAAGTTATGAATGTTTTAGTATAGCACCTTTTGTCACACAATCTTGGATATTGAAGAGTTCGGGCCGAAGAGGGATGTTCGGGCCGAAGTCGTGTTCGGGCCGAAGTGGGATGTTCGGGCCGATGTGGTGTTCGGGCCGAAGTGGTGTTCGGGCCGAAGTGGTGTTCGGGCCGAAGTTCGGTGTTCGGGCCGAGGATGATGTTCGGGCCGAGGTTGAAGTTCGGGCCGAGGTCGGAGTTCGGGCCGAGGTTGAAGTTCGGGCCGAGGTTGAAGTTCGGGCCGAAAATGAAGTTCGGGCCAGGAACAGTGAAGAGTTCGGGCCGAACTTGTTCTTGGCATTGACGAACGAACCAGCTATTTTGGTTACTCGTGGGCGTGCAACGAACACCCGAGCTGAAAGTTATGAATGTTTTAGTATAGCACCTTTTGTCACACAATCTTGGATATTGAAGAGTTCGGGCCGAAGAGGGATGTTCGGACCGAAGTGGTGTTCGGGCCGAAGTGGGATGTTCGGGCCGAAGTGGTGTTCGGGCCGAAGTGGTGTTCGGGCCGAAGTTCGGTGTTCGGGCCGAGGATGATGTTCGGGCCGAGGTTGAAGTTCGGGCCGAGGTCGGAGTTCGGGCCGAGGTTGAAGTTCGGGCCGAAAATGAAGTTCGGGCCGGGAACAGTGAAGAGTTCGGGCCGAACTTGTTCTTGGCAGTGACGAACGAACCAGCTATTTTGGTTACTCGTGGGCGTGAAACGGACACCCGAGCTGAAAGTTATGAATATTTTAATATAGCACCTTTTGTCACACAATCTTGGATATTGAAGAGTTCGGGCCGAAGAGGGATGTTCGGGCCGAAGTGGTGTTCGGGCCGAAGTGTGATGTTCGGGCCGAAGTGGTGATCGGGCCGAAATGGTGTTCGGGCCGCAGTTCGGTGTTCGGGCCGAGGATGATGTTCGGGCCGAGGTTGAAGTTCGGGCCGAGGTTGGAGTTGGGGCCGAGGTTGAAGTTCGGGCCGAGGTTGAAGTTCGGGCCGAAAATGAAGTTCGGGCCGGGAACAGTGAAGAGTTCGGGCCGAACTTGTTCTTGGCAGTGACGAACGAACCAGCTATTTTGGTTACTCGTGGGCGTGAAACGGACACCCGAGCTGAAAGTTATGAATGTTTTAGTATAGCACCTTTTGTCACACAATCTTGGATATTGAAGAGTTCGGGCCGAAGAGGGATGTTCGGGTCGAAGTGGTGTTCGGGCCGAAGTGGGATGTTCGGGCCGAAGTGGTTGTCGGGCCGAAGTGGTGTTCGGGCCGAAGTTCGGTGTTCGGGCCGAGGATGATGTTCGGGCCGAGGTTGAAGTTCGGACCGAGGTCGGAGTTCGGGCCGAGGTTGAAGTTCGGGCCGAGGTTGAAGTTCGGGCCGAAAATGAAGTTCGGGCCGGGAACAGTGAAGAGTTCGGGCCGAACTTGTTCTTGGCAGTGACGAACGAACCAGCTATTTTGGTTACTCGTGGGCGTGAAACGGACACCCGAGCTGAAAGTTATGAATGTTTTAGTATAGCACCTTTTGTCACACAATCTTGGATATTGAAGAGTTCGGGCCGAAGAGGGATGTTCGGGCCGAAGTGGTGTTCGGGCCGAAGTGGGATGTTCGGGCCGAAGTGGTGTTCGGGCCGAAGTGGTGTTCGGGCCGAAGTTCGGTGTTCGGGCCGAGGTTGATGTTCGGGCCGAGGTTGAAGTTCGGACCGAGGTCGGAGTTCGGGCCGAGGTTGAAGTTCGGGCCGAGGTTGAAGTTCGGGCCGAAAATGAAGTTCGGGTCGGGAACTGTGAAGAGTTCGGGCCGAACTTGTTCTTGGCAGTGACGAACGAACCAGCTATTTTGGTTACTCGTGGGCGTGAAACGGACACCCGAGCTGAAAGTTATGAATGTTTTAGTATAGCACCTTTTGTCACACAATCTTTTATATTGAAGAGTTCGGGCCGAAGAGGGATGTTCGGGCCGAAGTGGTGTTCGGGCCGAAGTGGGATGTTCGGGCCGAAGTGGTGTTCGGGCCGAAGTGGTGTTCGGGCCGAAGTGGTGTTCGGGCCGAAGTTCGGTGTTCGGGCCGAGGATGATGTTCGGGCCGAGGTTGAAGTTCGGGCCGAGGTTGAAGTTCGGGCCGAAAATGAAGTTCGGGGCGGGAACAGCGAAGAGTTCGGGCCGAACTTGTTCTTGGCAGTGACGAACGAACCAGCTATTTTGGTTACTCGTGGGCGTGAAACGGACACCCGAGCTGAAAGTTATGAATGTTTTAGTATAATACCTTTTGTCACACAATCTTGGATATTGAAGAGTTCGGGCCGAAGAGGGATGTTCGGGCCGAAGTGGTGTTCGGGCCGAAGTGGGATGTTCGGGCCGAAGTGGTGTTCGGGCCAAAGTGGTGTTCGGGCCGAAGTTCGGTGTTCGGGCCGAGGATGATGTTCGGGCCGAGGTCGGAGTTCGGGCCGAGGTTGCAGTTCGGGCCGAGTTTGAAGTTCGGGCCGACAATGAAGTTCGGGCCGAAAATGAAGTTCGGGCCGGGAACAGTGAAGAGTTCGGGCCGAACTTGTTCTTGGCAGTGACGAACGAACCAGCTATTTTGGTTACTCGTGGGCGTGAAACGGACACCCGAGCTGAAAGTTATGAATGTTTTAGTATAGCACCTTTTGTCACACAATCTTGGACATTGAAGAGTTCGGGCCGAAGAGGGATGTTCGGGCCGAAGTGGTGTTCGGGCCGAAGTGGGATGTTCGGGCCGAAGTGGTGTTCGGGCCGAAGTGGTGTTCGGGCCGAAGTTCGGTGTTCGGGCCGAGGATGATGTTCGGGCCGAGGTCGGAGTTCGGGCCGAGGTCGGAGTTCGGGCCGAGGTCGGAGTTCGGGCCGAGGTTGGAGTTCGGGCCGAAAATGAAGTTCGGGCCGAAAATGAAGTTCGGGCCGGGAACAGTGAAGAGTTCGGGCCGAACTTGTTCTTGGCAGTGACGAACGAACCAGCTATTTTGGTTACTCGTGGGCGTGAAACGGACACCCGAGCTGAAAGTTATGAATGTTTTAGTATAGCACCTTTTGTCACACAATCTTGGATATTGAAGAGTTCGGGCCGAAGAGGGATGTTCGGGCCGAAGTGGTGTTCGGGCCGAAGTGGGATGTTCGGGCCGAAGTGGTGTTCGGGTCGAAGTTCGGTGTTCGGGCCGAGGATGATGTTCGGGCCGAGGCTGAAGTTCGGACCGAGGTCGGAGTTCGGGCCGAGGTTGAAGTTCGGGCCGAGGTTGAAGTTCGGGCCGAAAATGAAGTTCGGCTGAAAATGAAGTTCGGGCCGGGAACAGTGAAGAGTTCGGGCCGAACTTGTTCTTGGCAGTGACGAACGAACCAGCTATTTTGGTTACTCGTGGGCGTGAAACGGACACCCGAGCTGAAAGTTATGAATGTTTTAGTATAGCACATTTTGTCACACAATCTTGGATATTGAAGAGTTCGGGCCGAAGAGGGATGTTCGGGCCGAAGTGGTGTTCGGGCCGAAGTGGGATGTTCGGGCCGAAGTGGTGTTCGGGCCGAAGTTCGGTGTTCGGGCCGAGGAAGATGTTCGGGCCGAGGTTGAAGTTCGGGCCGAGGTCGGAGTTCGCGCCGAGGTTGAAGTTCGGGCCGAGGTTGAAGTTCGGGCCGAGGTTGAAGTTCGGGCCGAAAATGAAGTTCGGGCCGGGAACAGTGAAGAGTTCTGGCCGAACTTGTTCTTGGCAGTGACGAACGAACCAGCTATTTTGGTTACTCGTGGGCGTGAAACGGACACCCGAGCTGAAAGTTATTAATGTTTTAGTATAACACCTTTTGTCACACAATCTTGGATATTGAAGAGTTCGGGCCGAAGAGGGATGTTCGGGCCGACGTGGTGTTCGGGCCGAGGTGGGATGTTCGGGCCGAAGTGGTGTTCGGGCCGAAGTGGTGTTCGGGCCGAAGTGGTGTTCGGGCTGAAGTTCGGTGTTCGGGCGAGGATGATGTTCGTGCCGAGGTTGAAGTTCGGGCCGAGGTCGGAGTTCGGGCCGAGGTTGCAGTTCGGGCCGAGGTTGAAGTTCGGGCCGACAATGAAGTTCGGGCCGAAAATGAAGTTCGGGCCGGGATCAGTGAAGAGTTCGGGCCGAACTTGTTCTTGGCAGTGACGAACGAACCAGCTATTTTGGTTACTCGTGGGCGTGAAATGGACATCCGAGCTGAAAGTTATGAATGTTTTAGTATAGCACCTTTTGTCACACAATCTTGGATATTGAAGAGTTCGGGCCGAAGTGGTGTTCGGGCCGAAGTGGGATGTTCGGGCCGAAGTGGTGTTCGGGCCGAAGTGGTGTTCGGGCCGAAGTTCGGTGTTCGGGCCGACGATGATGTTCGGGCCGAGGTTGAAGTTCGGGCCGAGGTCGGAGTTCGGGCCGAGGTTGCAGTTCGGGCCGAGGTTGAAGTTCGGGCCGACAATGAAGTTCGGGCCGAAAATGAAGTTCGGGCCGGGAACAGTGAAGAGTTCGGGCCGAACTAGTTCTTGGCAGTGACGAAGGAACCAGCTATTTTGGTTACTCGTGGGCGTGAAACGGACACCCGAGCTGAAAGTTATGAATGTTTTAGTATAGCACCTTTTGTCACACAATCTTGGATATTGAAGAGTTCGGGCCGAAGAGGGATGTTCGGGCCGAAGTGGTGTTCGGGCCAAACTGGGATGTTCGGGCCGAAGTGGTGTTCGGGCCGAAGTGGTGTTCGAGCCGAAGTTCGGTGTTCGGCCCGAGGATGATGTTTGGGTCGAGGTTGAAGTTCGGGCCGAGGTCGGAGTTCGGGCCGAGGTTGAAGTTCGGGCCGAGGTTGAAGTTCGGGCCGGGATCAGTGAAGAGTTCGGGCCGAACTTGTTCTTGACAGTGACGAACGGACCAACTATTTTGGTTACTCGTGGGCGTGAAACGGACACCCGAGCTGAAAGTGATGAATGTTTTAGTATAGCACCTTTTGTCACACAATCTTGGATATTGAAGAGTTCGGGACGAAGAGGGATGTTCGGGGCGAAGTGGTGTTCGGGCTGAAGTGGGATGTTCGGGCCGAAGTGGTGTTCGGGCCGAAGTTCGGTGTTCGGGCCGAGGATGATGTTCGGGCCGAGGTTGAAGTTCGGGCCGAGGTCGGAGTTCGGGCCGAGGTTGAAGTTCGGGCCGAGGTTGAAGTTCGGGCCGAAAATGAAGTTCGGGCCGGGAACAGTGAAGAGTTCGGGCCGAATTTGTTCTTGGCAGTGACGAACGAACCATCTATTTTGGTTACTCGTGGGCGTGAAACGGACACCCGAGCTGAAAGTTATGAATTATTTAGTATAGCACCTTTTGTCACACAATCTTGGATATTGAAGAGTTCGGGCCGAAGAGGGATGTTCGGGCGGAAGTGGTGTTCGGGCCGAAGTGGGATGTTCGGGCCGAAGTGGTGTTCGGGCCGAAGTGGTGGTCGGGCCAAAGTTCGGTGTTCGGGCCGAGGATGATGTTCGGGCCGAGGTTCAAGTTCGGGCCGAGGTCGGAGTTCGGGCCGAGGTCGGAGTTCGGGCCGAGGTTGAAGTTCGGGCCGAAAATGAAGTTCGGGCCGAAAATGAAGTTCGGGCCGGGAACAGTGAAGAGTTCGGGCCGAACTTCTTCTTGGCAGTGACGAACGAACCAACTATTTTGGTTACTCGTGGGCGTGAAACGGACACCCGAGCTGAAAGTTATGAATGTTTTAGTATAACACCTTTTGTCACACAATCTTGGATATTGAAGAGTTCGGGCCGAAGAGGGATGTTCGGGCCGAAGTGGTGTTCGGGCCGAAGTGGGATGTTCGGGCCGAAGTGGAGTTCGGGCCGAAGTGGTGTTCGGGCCGAAGTTCGGTGTTCGGGCCGAGGATGATGTTCGGGCCGAGGTTGAAGTTCGGGCCGAGGTCGGAGTTCGGGCCGAGGTTGCAGTTCGGGCCGAGGTTGAAGTTCGGGCCGACAATGAAGTTCGGGCCGAAAATGAAGTTCGGGCCGGGAACAGTGAAGAGTTCGGGCCGAACTTGTTCTTGGCAGTGACGAAGGAACCAACTATTTTGGTTACTCGTGGGCGTGAAACGGACACCCGAGCTGAAAGTTATGAATGTTTTAGTATAGCACCTTTTGTCACACAATCTTGGATATTGAAGAGTTCGGGCCGAAGAGGGATGTTCGGGCCGAAGTGGTGTTCGGGCCGAAGTGAGATGTTCGTGCCGAAGTGGTGTTCGGGCCGAAGTGGTGTTCGGGCCGAAGTTCGGTGTTCGGCCCGAGGATGATGTTCGGGTCGAGGTTGAAGTTCGGGCCGAGGTCGGAGTTCGGGCCGAGGTTGAAGTTCGGGCCGAGGTTGAAGTTCGGGCCGGGAACAGTGAAGAGTTCGGGCCGAACTTGTTCTTGACAGTGACGAACGCACCAGCTATTTTGGTTACTCGTGGGCGTGAAACGGACACCCGAGCTGAAAGTTATGAATGTTTTTGTATAGCACCTTTTGTCACACAATCTTGGATATTGAAGAGTTCGGGCCGAAGAGGGATGTTCGGGGCGAAGTGGTGTTCGGGCCGAAGTGGGATGTTCGGGCCGAAGTGGTGTTCGGGCCGAAGTTCGGTGTTCGGGCCGAGGATGATGTTCGGGCCGAGGTTGAAGTTCGGGCCGAGGTCGGAGTTCGGGCCGAGGTTGAAGTTCGGGCCGAGGTTGAAGTTCGGGCCGAGGTTGAAGTTCGGGCCGAAAATGAAGTTCGGGCCGGGAACAGTGAAGAGTTCGGGCCGAATTTGTTCTTGGCAGTGACGAACGAACCAGCTATTTTGGTAACTCGTGGGCGTGAAACGGACACCCGAGCTGAAAGTTATGAATTATTTAGTATAGCACCTTTTGTCACACAATCTTGGATATTGAAGAGTTCGGGCCGAAGAGGGATGTTCGGGCCGAAGTGGTGTTCGGGCCGAAGTGGGATGTTCGGGTCGAAGTGGTGTTCGGGCCGAAGTGGTGTTCGGGCCGAAGTTCGGTGTTCGGGCCGAGGATGATGTTCGGGCCGAGGTTGAAGTTCGGGCCGAGGTCGGAGTTCGGGCCGAGTTTGAAGTTCGGGCCGAGGTTGAAGTTCGGACCCAAAATGAAGTTCGGGCCGGGAACAGTGAAGAGTTCGGGCCGAACTTCTTCTTGGCAGTGACGAACGAACCAGCTATTTTGGTTACTCGTGGGCGTGAAACGGACACCCGAGCTGAAAGTTATGAATGTTTTAGTATAGCACCTTTTGTCACACAATCTTGGATATTGAAGAGTTGGGGCCGAAGAGGGATGTTCGGGCCGAAGTGGTGTTCGGGCCGAAGTGGGATGTTCGGGCCGAAGTGGTGTTCGGGCCGAAGTGGTGTTCGAGCCGAAGTTCGGTGTTCGGCCCGAGGATGATGTTCGGGTCGAGGTTGAAATTCGGTCCGAGGTCGGAGTTCGGGCCGAGGTTGAAGTTCGGGCCGGGAACAGTGAAGAGTTCGGGCCGAACTTGTTCTTGGCAGTGACGAACGAACCAGCTATTTTGGTTACTCATGGGCGTGAAACGGACACCCGAGCTGAAAGTTATGAATGTTTTAGTATAGCACCTTTTGTCACACAATCTTGGATATTGAAGAGTTCGGGCCGAAGAGGGATGTTCGGGGCGAAGTGGTGTTCGGGCCGAAGTGGGATGTTCGGGCCGAAGTGGTGTTCGGGCCGAAGTTCGGTGTTCGGGCCGAGGATGATGTTCGAGCCGAGGTTGAAGTTCGGGCCGAGGTCGGAGTTCGGGCCGAGGTTGAAGTTCGGGCCGAGGTTGAAGTTCGGGCCGAAAATGAAGTTCGGGCCGGGAACAGTGAAGAGTTCGGGCCGAATTTGTTCTTGGCAGTGACGAACGAACCAGCTATTTTGGTTACTCGTGGGTGTGAAACGGACACCCGAGCTGAAAGTTATGAATTATTTAGTATAGCACCTTTTGTCACACAATCTTGGATATTGAAGAGTTCGGGCCGAAGAGGGATGTTCGGGCCGAAGTGGTGTTCGGGCCGAAGTGGGGTGTTCGGGCCGAAGTGGTGTTCGGATCGAAGTTCGGTGTTCGGCCGAGGATGATGTTCGGGCCGAGGTTGAAGTTCGGGCCGAGGTCGGAGTTCGGGCCGAGGTTGAAGTTCGGGCCGAGGTTGAAGTTCGGGCCGAAAATGAAGTTCGGGCCGGGAACAGTGAAGAGTTCGGGCCGAACTTCTTCTTGGCAGTGACGAACGAACCAGCTATTTTGGTTACTCGTGGGCGTGAAACGGACACCCGAGCTGAAAGTTATGAATGTTTTAGTATAGCACCTTTTGTCACACAATCTTCGATATTGAAGAGTTCGGGCCCAAGAGGGATGTTCGGGCCGAAGTGGTGTTCGGGCCGAAGTGGGATGTTCGGGCCGAATTGGTGTTCGGGCCGAAGTGGTGTTCGGGCCGAGGATGATGTTCGGGCCGAAAATGAAGTTCGTGCCGGGAAAAGTGAAGAGTTCGGGCCAAACTTGTTCTTGGCAGTGACGAACGAACCAGCTATTTTGGTTACTCGTGGGCGTGAAACGGACACCCGAGCTGAAAGTTATGAATGTTTTAGTATAGCACCTTCTGTCACACAATCTTGGATATTGAAGAGATCGGGCCGAAGAGGGATGTTCGGGCCGAAGTGGTGTTCGGGCCCACGTGGGATGTTCGGGCCGAAGTGGTGTTCGGGCCGAAGTGGTGTTCGAGCCGAAGTTCGGTGTTCGGCCCGAGGATGATGTTCGGGTTGAGGTTGAAGTTCGGGCCGAGGTCGGAGTTTGGGCCGAGGTTGAAGTTCGGGCCGAGGTTGAAGTTCGGGCCGGGAACAATGAAGAGTTCGGGCCGAACTTGTTCTTGGCAGTGACGAACGAACCAGCTATTTTGGTTACTCGTGGGCGTGAAACGGACACCCGAGCTGAAAGTTATGAATGTTTTAGTATAGCACCTTTTGTCACACAATCTTGGATATTGAAGAGTTCGGGCCGAAGAGGGATGTTCGGGGCGAAGTGGTGTTCGGGCCGAAGTGGGATATTCGGGGCGAAGTGGTGTTCGGGCCGAAGTTCGGTGTTCGGGCCGAGGATGATGTTCGGGCCGAGGTTGAAGTTCGGGCCGAGGTCGGAGTTCGGGCCGAGGTTGAAGTTCGGGTCGAAAATGAAGTTCGGGCCGAAAATGAAGTTCGGGCCGGGAACAGTGAAGAGTTCGGGCCGAATATGTTCTTGGCAGTGACGAACGAACCAGCTATTTTGGTTACTCGTGGGCGTGAAACGGACACCCGAGCTGAAAGTTATGAATTATTTAGTATAGCACCTTTTGTCACACAATCTTGGATATTGAAGATTTCGGGCCGAAGAGGGATGTTCGGGCCGAAGTTCGGTGTTCGGGCCGAAGTGGTTTTCGGGCCGAAGTTCGGTGTTCGGGCCGAGGATGATGTTCGGGCCGAGGTTGAAGTTCGGGCCGAGGTTGAAGTTCGGGCCGAAAATGAAGTTCGGGCCGGGAACAGTGAAGAGTTCGGGCCGAACTTGATCTTGGCAGTGACGAACGAACCAGCTATTTTGGTTACTCGTGGGCGTGAAACGGACACCCGAGCTGAAAGTTATGAATGTTTTAGTATAGCACCTTTTGTCACACAATCTTTTATATTGAAGAGTTCGGGCCGAAGAGGGATGTTCGGGCCGAAGTGGTGTTCGGGCCGAAGTGGGATGTTCGGGCCGAAGTGGTGTTCGGGCCGAAGTTCGGTGTTCGGGCCGAGGATGATGTTCGGGCCGAGGTTGAAGTTCGGGCCGAGGTTGGTGTTCGGGCCGAGGTTGAAGTTCAGGCCGAAAATGAAGAGTTATGAACGAACTCGGAGTTCGGGCCGAGGTTGAAGTTCAGGCCGAAAATGAAGAGGGATGTTCGGGCCGAAGTGGTGTTCGGGCCGAAGTGGGATGTTCGGGCCGAAGTGGTGTTCGGGCCGAAGTTCGGTGTTCGGACCGAGGATGATGTTCGGCCCGAGGTTGAAGTTCGGGCCGAGGTCGGAGTTCGGGCCGAGGTTGAAGTTTGGGCCGAGGTTGAAGTTCGGGCCGAAAATAAAGTTCGGGCCGAAAATGAAGTTCGGGCCGGGAACAGTGAAGAGTTCGGGCCGAACTTGTTCTTGGCAGTGACGAACGAACCAGCTTTTTTGGTTACTCGTGGGCGTGAAACGGACACCCGAGCTGAAAGTTATGAATGTTTTAGTATAGCACCTTTTGTCACACAATCTTGGATATTGAAGAGTTCGGGCCGAAAAGGGATGTTCGGGCCGAAGTGGTGTTCGGGCCGAAGTGCTGTTCGGGCCGATGTTCGGTGTTCGGGCCGAGGATGATGTTCGGACCGAGGTCGGAGTTCGGGCCGAGGTTGAAGTTCGGGCCGAAAATGAAGTTCGGCCGAAAATGAAGTTCGGCCGAAAATGAAGTTCGGGCCGGGAACAGTGAAGAGTTCGGGCCGGGAACAGTGAAGAGTTCGGGCCGAACTTGTTCTTGGCAGTGACGAACGAACCAGCTATTTTGGTTACTCGTGGGCGTGAAACGGACACCCGAGCTGAAAGTTATGAATATTTTAGTATAGCACATTTTGTCACACAATCTTGGATATTGAAGAGTTCGGGCCGAAGAGGGATGTTCGGGCCGAAGTGGTGTTCGGGCCGAAGTGGGATGTTCGGGCTGAAGTGGTGTTCGGGCCGAAGTTCGGTGTTCGGGCCGAGGATGGTGTTCGGGCCGAGGTTGAAGTTCGGGCCGAGGTTGAAGTTCGGGCCGAGGTTGAAGTTCGGGCCGAAAATGAAGTTCGGGCCGGGAACAGTGAAGAGTTCGGGCCGAATTTGTTCTTGGCAGTGACGAACGAACCATCTATTTTGGTTACTCGTGGGCGTGAAACGGACACCCGAGCTGAAAGTTATGAATTATTTAGTATAGCACCTTTTGTCACACAATCTTGGATATTGAAGAGTTCGGGCCGAAGAGGGATGTTCGGGCGGAAGTGGTGTTCGGGCCGAAGTGGGATGTTCGGGCCGAAGTGGTGTTCGGGCCGAAGTGGTGGTCGGGCCAAAGTTCGGTGTTCGGGCCGAGGATGATGTTCGGGCCGAGGTTCAAGTTCGGGCCGAGGTCGGAGTTCGGGCCGAGGTCGGAGTTCGGGCCGAGGTTGAAGTTCGGGCCGAAAATGAAGTTCGGGCCGAAAATGAAGTTCGGGCCGGGAACAGTGAAGAGTTCGGGCCGAACTTCTTCTTGGCAGTGACGAAGGAACCAACTATTTTGGTTACTCGTGGGCGTGAAACGGACACCCGAGCTGAAAGTTATGAATGTTTTAGTATAGCACCTTTTGTCACACAATCTTGGATATTGAAGAGTTCGGGCCGAAGAGGGATGTTCGGGCCGAAGTGGTGTTCGGGCCGAAGTGAGATGTTCGTGCCGAAGTGGTGTTCGGGCCGAAGTGGTGTTCGGGCCGAAGTTCGGTGTTCGGCCCGAGGATGATGTTCGGGTCGAGGTTGAAGTTCGGGCCGAGGTCGGAGTTCGGGCCGAGGTTGAAGTTCGGGCCGAGGTTGAAGTTCGGGCCGGGAACAGTGAAGAGTTCGGGCCGAACTTGTTCTTGACAGTGACGAACGCACCAGCTATTTTGGTTACTCGTAGGCGTGAAACGGACACCCGAGCTGAAAGTTATGAATGTTTTTGTATAGCACCTTTTGTCACACAATCTTGGATATTGAAGAGTTCGGGCCGAAGAGGGATGTTCGGGGCGAAGTGGTGTTCGGGCCGAAGTGGGATGTTCGGGCCGAAGTGGTGTTCGGGCCGAAGTTCGGTGTTCGGGCCGAGGATGATGTTCGGGCCGAGGTTGAAGTTCGGGCCGAGGTCGGAGTTCGGGCCGAGGTTGAAGTTCGGGCCGAGGTTGAAGTTCGGGCCGAAAATGAAGTTCGGGCCGGGAACAGTGAAGAGTTCGGGCCGAATTTGTTCTTGGCAGTGACGAACGAACCAGCTATTTTGGTAACTCGTGGGCGTGAAACGGACACCCGAGCTGAAAGTTATGAATTATTTAGTATAGCACCTTTTGTCACACAATCTTGGATATTGAAGAGTTCGGGCCGAAGAGGGATGTTCGGGCCGAAGTGGTGTTCGGGCCGAAGTGGGATGTTCGGGTCGAAGTGGTGTTCGGGCCGAAGTGGTGTTCGGGCCGAAGTTCGGTGTTCGGGCCGAGGATGATGTTCGGGCCGAGGTTGAAGTTCGGGCCGAGGTCGGAGTTCGGGCCGAGTTTGAAGTTCGGGCCGAGGTTGAAGTTCGGACCCAAAATGAAGTTCGGGCCGAAAATGAAGTTCGGGCCGGGAACAGTGAAGAGTTCGGGCCGAACTTCTTCTTGGCAGTGACGAACGAACCAGCTATTTTGGTTACTCGTGGGCGTGAAACGGACACCCGAGCTGAAAGTTATGAATGTTTTAGTATAGCACCTTTTGTCACACAATCTTGGATATTGAAGAGTTGGGGCCGAAGAGGGATGTTCGGGCCGAAGTGGTGTTCGGGCCGAAGTGGGATGTTCGGGCCGAAGTGGTGTTCGGGCCGAAGTGGTGTTCGAGCCGAAGTTCGGTGTTCGGCCCGAGGATGATGTTCGGGTCGAGGTTGAAATTCGGTCCGAGGTCGGAGTTCGGGCCGAGGTTGAAGTTCGGGCCGGGAACAGTGAAGAGTTCGGGCCGAACTTGTTCTTGGCAGTGACGAACGAACCAGCTATTTTGGTTACTCATGGGCGTGAAACGGACACCCGAGCTGAAAGTTATGAATGTTTTAGTATAGCACCTTTTGTCACACAATCTTGGATATTGAAGAGTTCGGGCCGAAGAGGGATGTTCGGGGCGAAGTGGTGTTCGGGCCGAAGTGGGATGTTCGGGCCGAAGTGGTGTTCGGGCCGAAGTTCGGTGTTCGGGCCGAGGATGATGTTCGGGCCGAGGTTGAAGTTCGGGCCGAGGTCGGAGTTCGGGCCGAGGTTGAAGTTCGGGCCGAGGTTGAAGTTCGGGCCGAAAATGAAGTTCGGGCCGGGAACAGTGAAGAGTTCGGGCCGAATTTGTTCTTGGCAGTGACGAACGAACCAGCTATTTTTGGTTACTCGTGGGTGTGAAACGGACACCCGAGCTGAAAGTTATGAATTATTTAGTATAGCACCTTTTGTCACACAATCTTGGATATTGAAGAGTTCGGGCCGAAGAGGGATGTTCGGGCCGAAGTGGTGTTCGGGCCGAAGTGGGGTGTTCGGGCCGAAGTGGTGTTCGGATCGAAGTTCGGTGTTCGGCCGAGGATGATGTTCGGGCCGAGGTTGAAGTTCGGGCCGAGGTCGGAGTTCGGGCCGAGGTTGAAGTTCGGGCCGAGGTTGAAGTTCGGGCCGAAAATGAAGTTCGGGCCGGGAACAGTGAAGAGTTCGGGCCGAACTTCTTCTTGGCAGTGACGAACGAACCAGCTATTTTGGTTACTCGTGGGCGTGAAACGGACACCCGAGCTGAAAGTTATGAATGTTTTAGTATAGCACCTTTTGTCACACAATCTTCGATATTGAAGAGTTCGGGCCCAAGAGGGATGTTCGGGCCGAAGTGGTGTTCGGGCCGAAGTGGGATGTTCGGGCCGAAGTGGTGTTCGGGCCGAAGTGGTGTTCGGGCCGAGGATGATGTTCGGGCCGAAAATGAAGTTCGTGCCGGGAAAAGTGAAGAGTTCGGGCCAAACTTGTTCTTGGCAGTGACGAACGAACCAGCTATTTTGGTTACTCGTGGGCGTGAAACGGACACCCGAGCTGAAAGTTATGAATGTTTTAGTATAGCACCTTCTGTCACACAATCTTGGATATTGAAGAGATCGGGCCGAAGAGGGATGTTCGGGCCGAAGTGGTGTTCGGGCCCACGTGGGATGTTCGGGCCGAAGTGGTGTTCGGGCCGAAGTGGTGTTCGAGCCGAAGTTCGGTGTTCGGCCCGAGGATGATGTTCGGGTTGAGGTTGAAGTTCGGGCCGAGGTCGGAGTTTGGGCCGAGGTTGAAGTTCGGGCCGAGGTTGAAGTTCGGGCCGGGAACAATGAAGAGTTCGGGCCGAACTTGTTCTTGGCAGTGACGAACGAACCAGCTATTTTGGTTACTCGTGGGCGTGAAACGGACACCCGAGCTGAAAGTTATGAATGTTTTAGTATAGCACCTTTTGTCACACAATCTTGGATATTGAAGAGTTCGGGCCGAAGAGGGATGTTCGGGGCGAAGTGGTGTTCGGGCCGAAGTGGGATATTCGGGGCGAAGTGGTGTTCGGGCCGAAGTTCGGTGTTCGGGCCGAGGATGATGTTCGGGCCGAGGTTGAAGTTCGGGCCGAGGTCGGAGTTCGGGCCGAGGTTGAAGTTCGGGTCGAAAATGAAGTTCGGGCCGAAAATGAAGTTCGGGCCGGGAACAGTGAAGAGTTCGGGCCGAATTTGTTCTTGGCAGTGACGAACGAACCAGCTATTTTGGTTACTCGTGGGCGTGAAACGGACACCCGAGCTGAAAGTTATGAATTATTTAGTATAGCACCTTTTGTCACACAATCTTGGATATTGAAGATTTCGGGCCGAAGAGGGATGTTCGGGCCGAAGTTCGGTGTTCGGGCCGAATTGGTTTTCGGGCCGAAGTTCGGTGTTCGGGCCGAGGATGATGTTCGGGCCGAGGTTGAAGTTCGGGCCGAGGTTGAAGTTCGGGCCGAAAATGAAGTTCGGGCCGGGAACAGTGAAGAGTTCGGGCCGAACTTGATCTTGGCAGTGACGAACGAACCAGCTATTTTGGTTACTCGTGGGCGTGAAACGGACACCCGAGCTGAAAGTTATGAATGTTTTAGTATAGCACCTTTTGTCACACAATCTTTTATATTGAAGAGTTCGGGCCGAAGAGGGATGTTCGGGCCGAAGTGGTGTTCGGGCCGAAGTGGGATGTTCGGGCCGAAGTGGTGTTCGGGCCGAAGTTCGGTGTTCGGGCCGAGGATGATGTTCGGGCCGAGGTTGAAGTTCGGGCCGAGGTTGGTGTTCGGGCCGAGGTTGAAGTTCAGGCCGAAAATGAAGAGTTATGAACGAACTCGGAGTTCGGGCCGAGGTTGAAGTTCAGGCCGAAAATGAAGAGGGATGTTCGGGCCGAAGTGGTGTTCGGGCCGAAGTGGGATGTTCGGGCCGAAGTGGTGTTCGGGCCGAAGTTCGGTGTTCGGACCGAGGATGATGTTCGGCCCGAGGTTGAAGTTCGGGCCGAGGTCGGAGTTCGGGCCGAGGTTGAAGTTTGGGCCGAGGTTGAAGTTCGGGCCGAAAATAAAGTTCGGGCCGAAAATGAAGTTCGGGCCGGGAACAGTGAAGAGTTCGGGCCGAACTTGTTCTTGGCAGTGACGAACGAACCAGCTTTTTTGGTTACTCGTGGGCGTGAAACGGACACCCGAGCTGAAAGTTATGAATGTTTTAGTATAGCACCTTTTGTCACACAATCTTGGATATTGAAGAGTTCGGGCCGAAGAGGGATGTTCGGGCCGAAGTGGTGTTCGGGCCGAAGTGCTGTTCGGGCCGATGTTCGGTGTTCGGGCCGAGTATGATGTTCGGACCGAGGTCGGAGTTCGGGCCGAGGTTTAAGTTCGGGCCGAAAATGAAGTTCGGCCGAAAATGAAGTTCGGGCCGGGAACAGTGAAGAGTTCGGGCCGGGAACAGTGAAGAGTTCGGGCCGAACTTGTTCTTGGCAGTGACGAACGAACCAGCTATTTTGGTTACTCGTGGGCGTGAAACGGACACCCGAGCTGAAAGTTATGAATATTTTAGTATAGCACATTTTGTCACACAATCTTGGATATTGAAGAGTTCGGGCCGAAGAGGGATGTTCGGGCCGAAGTGGTGTTCGGGCCGAAGTGGGATGTTCGGGCTGAAGTGGTGTTCGGGCCGAAGTTCGGTGTTCGGGCCGAGGATGGTGTTCGGGCCGAGGTTGAAGTTCGGGCCGAGGTTGAAGTTCGGGCCGAGGTTGAAGTTCGGGCCGAAAATGAAGTTCGGGGCGGGAACAGCGAAGAGTTCGGGCCGAACTTGTTCTTGGCAGTGACGAACGAACCAGCTATTTTGGTTACTCGTGGGCGTGAAACGGACACCCGAGCTGAAAGTTATGAATGTTTTAGTATAATACCTTTTGTCACACAATCTTGGATATTGAAGAGTTCGGGCCGAAGAGGGATGTTCGGGCCGAAGTGGTGTTCGGGCCGAAGTGGGATGTTCGGGCCGAAGTGGTGTTCGGGCCGAAGTGGTGTTCGGGCTGAAGTTCGGTGTTCGGGCCGAGGATGATGTTCGGGCCGAGGTCGGAGTTCGGGCCGAGGTTGCAGTTCGGGCCGAGTTTGAAGTTCGGGCCGACAATGAAGTTCGGGCCGAAAATGAAGTTCGGGCCGGGAACAGTGAAGAGTTCGGGCCGAACTTGTTCTTGGCAGTGACGAACGAACCAGCTATTTTGGTTACTCGTGGGCGTGAAACGGACACCCGAGCTGAAAGTTATGAATGTTTTAGTATAGCACCTTTTGTCACACAATCTTGGACATTGAAGAGTTCGGGCCGAAGAGGGATGTTCGGGCCGAAGTGGTGTTCGGGCCGAAGTGGGATGTTCGGGCCGAAGTGGTGTTCGGGCCGAAGTGGTGTTCGGGCCGAAGTTCGGTGTTCGGGCCGAGGATGATGTTCGGGCCGAGGTCGGAGTTCGGGCCGAGGTCGGAGTTCGGGCCGAGGTCGGAGTTCGGGCCGAGGTTGGAGTTCAAGCCGAAAATGAAGTTCGGGCCGAAAATGAAGGTGGGCCGGGAACAGTGAAGAGTTCGGGCCGAACTTGTTCTTGGCAGTGACGAACGAACCAGCTATTTTGGTTACTCGTGGGCGTGAAACGGACACCCGAGCTGAAAGTTATGAATGTTTTAGTATAGCACCTTTTGTCACACAATCTTGGATATTGAAGAGTTCGGGCCGAAGAGGGATGTTCGGGCCGAAGTGGTGTTCGGGCCGAAGTGGGATGTTCGGGCCGAAGTGGTGTTCGGGTCGAAGTTCGGTGTTCGGGCCGAGGATGATGTTCGGGCCGAGGTTGAAGTTCGGACCGAGGTCGGAGTTCGGGCCGAGGTTGAAGTTCGGGCCGAGGTTGAAGTTCGGGCCGAAAATGAAGTTCGGCTGAAAATGAAGTTCGGGCCGGGAACAGTGAAGAGTTCGGGCCGAACTTGTTCTTGGCAGTGACGAACGAACCAGCTATTTTGGTTACTCGTGGGCGTGAAACGGACACCCGAGCTGAAAGTTATGAATGTTTTAGTATAGCACATTTTGTCACACAATCTTGGATATTGAAGAGTTCGGGCCGAAGAGGGATGTTCGGGCCGAAGTGGTGTTCGGGCCGAAGTGGGATGTTCGGGCCGAAGTGGTGTTCGGGCCGAAGTTCGGTGTTCGGGCCGAGGAAGATGTTCGGGCCGAGGTTGAAGTTCGGGCCGAGGTCGGAGTTCGCGCCGAGGTCGGAGTTCGGGCCGAGGTTGAAGTTCGGGCCGAAAATGAAGTTCGGGCCGGGAACAGTGAAGAGTTCTGGCCGAACTTGTTCTTGGCAGTGACGAACGAACCAGCTATTTTGGTTACTCGTGGGCGTGAAATGGGCACCCGAGCTGAAAGTTATTAATGTTTTATTATAACACCTTTTGTCACACAATCTTGGATATTGAAGAGTCCGGGCCGAAGAGGGATGTTCGGGCCGAAGTGGTGTTCGGGCCGAAGAGGGATGTTCGGGCCGAAGTGGTGTTCGGGCTGAAGTGGTGTTCGGGCCGAAGTTCGGTGTTCGGGCCAAGGATGATGTTCGGGCCGAGGTTGAAGTTCGGGCCGAGGTCGGAGTTCGGGCCGAGGTTGAAGTTCGGGCCGAGGTTGAAGTTCCGGCCGAAAATGAAGTTCGGGCCGGGATCAGCGAAGAGTTCGGGCCGAACTTGTTCTTGGCAGTGACGAACGAACCAGCTATTTTGGTTACTCGTGGGCGTGAAACGGACACCCGAGCTGAAAGTTATGAACGTTTTAGTATAACACCTTTTGTCACACAATCTTGGATATTGAAGAGTTCGGGCCGAAGAGGGATGTTCGGGCCGAAGTGGTGTTCGGGCCGAGGTGGGATGTTCGGGCCGAAGTGGTGTTCGGGCCGAAGTGGTGTTCGGGCTGAAGTTCGGTGTTCGGGCGAGGATGATGTTCGTGCCGAGGTTGAAGTTCAGGCCGAGGTCGGAGTTCGGGCCGAGGTTGCAGTTCGGGCCGAGGTTGAAGTTCGGGCCTGTAACGCCCTGAAATTTATATTAATTAAATAGAATTATTTAATCACAATTTATTATTTATAATTAATTCTATATTATTTGGGCGACATGTAGTTAGACGGTTCGTTTTATTAGACGTTAATGAATGTGCGAGTGTGTTCGTCTCGGGTTTTGACCGGTTAATAAATTGTAAGAGTTGGGTTGAATTCTTTTGAGTTGGGCCGGCTAAAAACCAAGGCTTAGACTTTCAAATGGTGTGCTTGACTGATGTATATGTTTTAAACCTATTAATAATTGTAAACCCTCTTTTCCCTTGGTTAGAAGGAGCGGCCGCAAGAAAAGAAGCCCCCGTCGTCTTTATATTTTTTCTTTCTCCCGTATCTCGTCAATCAAAGGTTAGCACCAGCAAGCACGTCACGTTTTTTCTTTTCTTGGATTCATGCGTAGACGGTGGGAGTATTAAATTGAGATGGAAGCATTATTTCTTAATAGTAATTGTGGAGTATTGGCCTATTAAATCTACTCATGTCGGCAGGGAGTATTTCGAAATGCAAGCCTCAAACTAAGATGTTGTTGCCTTGCACGTGTGATCATAAACACCAAGTAAAAAGTTGGTGATTTGTTTTCTATAACAGAAAAGAAAGGAGTAGACATTGTTTTTTTTGAGCTTATTTCAAGCCGTCGAGTGGTGGTGCTGAGTTTTGTAGTTCGGATGTTATCCGTTTGATCGCGTCTTGGTTAGTGTGGTATAAATCTTAACCCTTTTCTTTTATAGTTTCTAGTTATTTTCGTGTGAACCTTGATAGACCGAGTTTAATTGTAGGTTGCAAGTATGTGTCGGCGAGATTGAGGCCGAGCCAATGAGGGCTCGGTTTTGTTGATGATTTGTGTGGATTTATTTTGGTGTTAAGATCTTTTGTTGGCATTTATTTAGTTGTTATCAATTTTGTAATCTTTTGTAATTGTTTTACTAAATTAGTGGTCATTTTTTTCAAAGTAAAATAACATTGTGAGAAGTTGACCGTGATGGGATGGACGACACCCTACCGGGTGTCGGGATGAAATTCCGAGGATCGGGTTTTATTAGTGTAAAAGTTATTTTCCTAAATTTCTAGTATTATTGTTCTACGTGTTTTGAGGATTGGGAAGTGGCGTGTGATTACACCGAGGATGGTATCGGGCCCTTGGGCTCGATTGTATGAGGTCCCGGGAAACATCACGATTGTCACTTAACCGATTAAATAACACTCTTATTGATTTACCGTTTTTAGTAACCGAGAGGGGAAACCGAGCCCGTAGGGTTCTTGGTTTCCCAATCGAGAAACTTTTCTAATGAATAAATGAAATTTATTTTAAATTTAGTTTTCTGTGATGAAATGGATTTCGGGGCTGCCGGGTGTCTCGGGATTTAACGGGTTGATGTCGGGTTATAAAACGGTTTTTAAACTACATGCTGAATTTTGTGGGCAGATTCTGTGGGTCGAGTTCGAGTCTGTTTTTACCACACTTAAAATACGTTTTTGGATTTTTGGCCCGTGCTGGTCACTTGTTTTCTGAGTTAGCTTTTCAACGCCGCAACCCTCTCGTCAATCCGATTTACGGTTTAAAAGTTATAACCATTTTAATATGCTGCTGTTAGGAAAATGACCTGTGCAGCTATGCTGTTTTGTGAGCCTGTTTTGAGACCCTTAGAGTCTGTTTTGGCCAGTGACCGTCTCACAGAGATATGTATTTCTGGTTGTCTACTTTTCATGGTAAAAATATGAGATAAATCTACTGTACAGTTTAAGAGTTATAGCAGTTTCCGTAAGACCGACGGGTGCTGCCAGTTTTCTGAATTGAGTCCTTAGAACGGATTGTAATTCGGGTTTCGTTTTTATGCTTTTAGGATCGTCTAGGAATAACCAAGCAGCGCCTTAGAGTACTGAGGAACCTTTGGAGCTTACGTTTCTCGAGGTGAGTATTCTCACCGTGTATTCAGTTTTAATGTTATACATGCATGACTTACGTGTTACATTTCTTGCACCATAATTGTTATCTGAGTTTGATCTGTTATCTGAGTTTTATTTGTTATCTGAGTTTGATCTGTTATCTGAGTTTGATCTGTTATCTGAGTTTGATCTATTATCTGAGTATCTGAGCAGCTGTTTACTGATTCATGATCTGAGACATTGTGTCTGGGTAACTGAGCTCGGCACAGAGTCATTCTGTGCTATTACATGCTAGGGCAATCTGAGATAATTATGTTAAAGAAATAATAAAACATAATAACACACATCTGAGTTTTGGGATCACCTCCCGTCTGAGTTTTTGGAATTATTCCCGTCTGAGTTTTTGGGATTATTCCCGTCTGAGTTTTTGGGATTATTCCAGTCTGAGTTTTGGGATCACTCCCGTCTGAGTTTTTGGCTTACGCCTATCTGAGGTGTGAGGAGGGGCGAGGTTGATCTCTCGTCCCAAATCACACAAGCGCGCTATATAAATTAAAATCTGAGTAATAAAATCTGAGAAATAAATCTGAGTAATTAATTGAGTAGATTCTGAGTAGGAGTACACCGATGTGCCCTCATGTGTTGTATGTTATGATTGTTTGCATTTTGAGAATTATTCACTCAGCTTCCCCAGCTGACCCAAACTTTCCCCCACATTGTTTCAGGTACCAGCAAAGGAAAGGAGAAGGTGGACGGTTGACTGCTGTATCTTTTCGTTACTGACGTGGACATCATTTAATATTTTAAAACACTTTACTTTGTCTTAACTATTTCCGCAATAAATACGTTTTAAATGTTAAATATTAATATCTGAGATTTATTTATGGGACCTTTTGATTATAATTTTATTTTCAAAAATTTTAAAAATCTTGTAAATTTTAGGGTGTTACAAGTTGGTATCAGAGCACTGACTTGAGGGATTTGGGTTCGCAAGGGGCGAATTCAAACTCAAGTTTGAGTATCGAGTTTTTAAAACGAGAAAAGAGTCAAATAATTTTATTTTTCTGAGAAAAGTTTCCACATCAAACATACAGCATGTCACATCGACCTCTCGCTTCCTACTGCCGGTAATATTTAAGAGATTTTATTTATTTGGGAATTTTGTTGTATTATGTGTTTTGAGGAATGACAAATATGAGAATTGCTGTTATTATTTTGAGTATAATTCTGATTTAACTCTGAGGGTATTTCGCGACGAGGATCGCTTTTCTGAGTATATTTTCCGTGTGTTATTCGGAGTGCATCTGCGTTATACACGCTAAAAATTATATACATATAATTTTATATAACTTGTGAGATTTTATAATTTTAAGAAATTCTAACCAATAAGGGTAATAAATGAATATAAAATTAGGATATAAATTTCAGAAATTATTTAATGAGAACATGTTGTGGGTAAATAAGAAATGAAGAATAATGAATTTATCACATTGAGAAAATGTTAAAATCTTTCATATGAGAGAAAACACTTAATAGACTGAGTCATTTAAACGAGTAAACCAGAGATTAGTAAATCAAGTTGATTAAGAATATTATTAAGTCAATAAAATGGGAAATAATTACATTTAGCTAAACGAGAATTATTAACAGGATCTAAAAGAGAATTATTGATCTGAGGTAAAAGAGAAGTTATCTAAATGAGAAATTAAAATTTTCGTGAATTCAACGAATCACGAGATATAACGGTTAAGCAGATTCCATGTTAAGGTCAACAAGTTAGTATTTATTTATGAATCATTAAATTGAGATAAAATGGGAAAAACATTTCGAGTAAGTAGGTTAAATTGCTGAGTGCAAAACTAAATGTGGATAACAAGTTAAGTGACAGATTAATGAGTTCACACTGATAGCTTAACATAAACTATGTAAGCTTAATAGGCTAATTAATTGAGAAATTGCTGAGTCAAATTAATCAGATATTATTGAAGCTCATCTTAAAGAGTAATTATATAAGAGGATTAAGAGGAAGCTAACGTCATCAATTTGATGATGATTTATTTAAAAACAAGTTAAAAGAGCGATAAAGTGAATCAAATTAAACGAGGAACGCAATAACTGAGAACTCTGATCAAACAGATATTAATCGACATACTCACAAATTTCAATAAATTTAATATAACTGTGAAGAGAATATAAGTTATATATATATAACTAAGTGGAAATATTTCTATGAATCTGAGTATCCGAGTATCGTGTACGAGACTAAATATACGTATGATTTTCTGAGTAATGTTTTTGAGGTTTTGAGTACCCCCAGCTGAGTGCATATCTGTATTTATCAGATATTGAAAGTAAGCTTTTCTTTCTTCTGAGAGTGATTTGTTGTGAATTATTTTTATGTGTGGGAAGTTGTGAACTTTGGGATTGACTCGTGACCAAACAAAAGCATATGTCGAAAGTAATAGAGGGCCCCTATTACCGTACACACAGGCCTTTTGGTTGGTTAGGGGGAGATTTTGAGGGGAACGATGGACCAATGCTTGTTATGGTGAATTTAGTATGTGTGTCCTAATTGTTTGTGTGACTACATAATTGCTTGTTTATTTTGGTAAACAATATTAGTTCCAAACTCGAGGACGAGTTTTTCTCCAAGTGGAGTTGAGTAGGGGTTAAAAGAAAAATTGTCAAGAAGTAATTATCATTAATTATTATTTATAAATAATATGAGCATGATGCTTATGCAGAGAGATTTTGTTGGTATGAATTTAAAGTGCGAAATCTAGATACATATAATTGATCAAATAAATTATAAGAGTAACTATCAAATCAAACAGTTGAGAATAATTAATTTTATTCTATGGGTAATTTTAGAGTTTACAACAAAATGATAGATCGGGTTTACTGGAGAAATTAACAAATCAAGTTAATTGGGTTGAATGAATATCGTACAAAAGGAAAGTAGTAATACTACAATTATATACAAAATAAGACAGTATACTTATTCTTGGGTGGTTATAAATGTGATAATGAGAAATCATTAAATTAAAGTGATGAGAACTTATTAACGAGTCGAATATGAGAAAACTGCTACGATGAAATTTGAGGAAAATGAGTTAAAATGAGATCGGTAATTTGATGGTAATGAGTTATTATTAAAACGAGCTAAAGATAAAATTTTATTTTGATTAATTATGGAGTAATTTTGAGTTATAAGAAATTTACAAATCGAGTTACATAAGCAAATTAATAAAATGAGTCAAAAGAGAAAAGTATTAAATTAACGGGAAGTTTTATTCAAATTTTTGAAGTATTATAAAGTTTTATGAGTTTTGAGGTATTATAAAATTATATGAGAAAACTCTATCTATAAATAATTATTAAACTTGAGATGAGAACAACTATTCAATAAATTTATATTGAACTTAGGAGAAATTTCGAAAAGATGAGAATGTACTGAATTGATGAACCATGAGTTAATCGTAAGATTTAGAATAAAGTGTAACGGCGAATTGAGTAAATGAGAACTAAGGAATTAATTCGTAATTTGAGTAACGAGAAATCATTATAAATAAGAATATGAAATTTAATTAGAATTTTTAGTGGGTAACATGAAGTTAATGAGTAAATATATGGTCAAAATAATCAAGAGACACTTTAAATTGTGTAAAATCAGTGAAGCGGACTGGTATGGACCGTTAAACTAGATGAATGAGAAAACATCTATTAAAATATTATCAAGAAGCCACTAATAGTAGTAGAATGGAAACCTATTAGAGAGAATTAAATGATAAGATGGTTATTTGAGCTAATTAGAGGGTTATCAACATCGGTAATATGCAAACCTAATAGAGTAAGGTAACAATATAATGTTAAAGAAGAGTTATTTTGAGAACCAATAACGCGGTTGAGAGAGAATATATCATTCCAAGTATTATAAGACGGTAAATTGGAACACGCGAGTAGTAATAAGAATGAGTAAAAATGTGATTTATACCTAATGCTATTACTTGTAAATATTATTACCTTATGATTGGTTACTGAGTTAGAGTTTTGGGTTTGCTTCTGAGTTAAGATTTATGAGTTTGCTCCTGAGTTATACAGTTTTGAGTTATACTCCTGAGATATGTTTTGAGTTTATTTCTGAGTTGGGCTTCTGAGTTAAATTTCCAGATCATATTTTGGAGTTATATACCTGAGTATATGAGAATTCTGTGTGATATGTATATTCCTTGTGATTTATTTGCATGGTTTTTATATTAATTGATAATGGTGTAAACCGCTAAATTATTTATTATGCTGTTAACAAACTGTTGACCCATAGAGTAGAGGACCTTCCGAGTCATTTTGGTAGAAAAATTGTCGATAACGAAAATTTTTACCGGTTGCTAAAATGTGTAAGTGGTAATTTGATGGAGTTGTGCGGGAAGAAAATTTTCCATAAAAACTTGTTATCGTCATGAGAGATCCGAGTGTGATTGTGCAAAGGGTTTGGATGACCTGGTACTACGTTGAGCATCTGGTATCGTCAACAAATCAGTAGTAAATTTCCAAGTGGAGTTGAATCGGTGATTCAACGCGACGTTAATCGCTGAGTGCAACAACTGTATCCGAATGCGAGAACAAGAAGACGCCTCCAGTAGAGCATCGTGGTGTATTCTTATGCTCATTATCAACATTTTCTTTGCATACTGAGATCCATAGTGAGCATCCTGACCTTATTTCTTTTAGCCTTATCGTTTTGCGTCACTAGAGGCGGATAATTGTATGAGCACTTACGTGATCTGGAGTCCTTTTCCTATTAAGTAAATTCACCATGAAGGGCCTCTTTCTATTCATAACTTTATCGTTTTTATTCTTCTTTTCCAATTGAGTATGCATGTCGTAGTTCATCCTGATGAATTTCCTTTTCATTCTTAATCTTATCATTTTGTTTTCTTTCCCCATTCAAGGATGTGTGCCGAAGTCGAGCCTGAGTCCGAGATGCGAGATCGCATCCCTGAGCTTCTTCCGAGCAATGACTTCGGGGACGAAGTCTATTTCAAGTGGAGTTGAGTTGTAACGCCCTGAAATTTATATTAATTAAATAGAATTATTTAATCACAATTTATTATTTATAATTAATTCTATATTATTTGGGCGACATGTAGTTAGACGGTTCGTTTTATTAGACGTTAATGAATGTGCGAGTGTGTTCGTCTCGGGTTTTGACCGGTTAATAAATTCTAAGAGTTGGGTTGAATTCTTTTGAGTTGGGCCGGCTAAAAACCAAGGCTTAGACTTTCAAATGGTGGGCTTGACTGATGTATATGTTTTAAACCTATTAATAATTGTAAACCCTCTTTTCCCTTGGTTAGAAGGAGCGGCCGCAAGAAAAGAAGCCCCCGTCGTCTTTATATTTTTTCTTTCTCCCGTATCTCGTCAATCAAAGGTTAGCACCAGCAAGCAAGCACGTCACGTTTTTTCTTTTCTTGGATTCATGTGTAGACGGTGGGAGTATTAAATTGAGATGGAAGCATTATTTCTTAATAGTAATTGTGGAGTATTGGCCTATTAAATCTACTCATGTCGGCAGGGAGTATTTCGAAATGCAAGCCTCAAACTAAGATGTTGTTGCCTTGCACGTGTGATCATAAACACCAAGTAAAAAGTTGGTGATTTGTTTTCTATAACAGAAAAGAAAGGAGTAGACATTGTTTTTTTTGAGCTTATTTCAAGCCGTCGAGTGGTGGTGCTGAGTTTTGTAGTTCGGATGTTATCCGTTTGATCGCGTCTTGGTTAGTGTGGTATAAATCTTAACCCTTTTCTTTTATAGTTTCTAGTTATTTTCGTGTGAACCTTGATAGACCGAGTTTAATTGTAGGTTGCAAGTATGTGTCGGCGAGATTGAGGCCGAGCCAATGAGGGCTCGGTTTTGTTGATGATTTGTGTGGATTTATTTTGGTGTTAAGATCTTTTGTTGGCATTTATTTAGTTGTTATCAATTTTGTAATCTTTTGTAATTGTTTTACTAAATTAGTGGTCATTTTTTTCAAAGTAAAATAACATTGTGAGAAGTTGACCGTGATGGGATGGACGACACCCTACCGGGTGTCGGGATGAAATTCCGAGGATCGGGTTTTATTAGTGTAAAAGTTATTTTCCTAAATTTCTAGTATTATTGTTCTACGTGTTTTGAGGATTGGGAAGTGGCGTGTGATTACACCGAGGATGGTATCGGGCCCTTGGGCTCGGTTGTATGAGGTCCCGGGAAACATCACGATTGTCACTTAACCGATTAAATAACACTCTTATTGATTTACCGTTTTTAGTAACCGAGAGGGGAAACCGAGCCCGTAGGGTTCTTGGTTTCCCAATCGAGAAACTTTTCTAATGAATAAATGAAATTTATTTTAAATTTAGTTTTCTGTGATGAACTGGATTTTGGGGCTGCCGGGTGTCTCGGGATTTAACGGGTTGATGTCGGGTTATAAAACGGTTTTTAAACTACATGCTGAATTTTGTGGGCAGATTCTGTGGGTCGAGTTCGAGTCTGTTTTTACCACACTTAAAATACGTTTTTGGATTTTTGGCCCGTGCTGGTCACTTGTTTTCTGAGTTAGCTTTTCAACGCCGCAACCCTCTCGTCAATCCGATTTACGGTTTAAAAGTTATAACCATTTTAATATGCTGCTGTTAGGAAAATGACCTGTGCAGCTATGCTGTTTTGTGAGCCTATTTTGAGACCCTTAGAATCTGTTTTGGCCAGTGACCGTCTCACAGAGATATGTATTTCTGGTTGTCTGCTTTTCATGGTAAAAATATGAGATAAATCTACTCTACAGTTTAAGAGTTATAGCAGTTTCCGTAAGACCGACGGGTGCTGCCAGTTTTCTGAATTTAGTCCTTAGAACGGATTGTAATTCGGGTTTCGTTTTTATGCTTTTAGGATCATCTAGGAATAACCAAGCAGCGCCTTAGAGTAATGAGGAACCTTTGGAGCTTACGTTTCTCGAGGTGAGTATTCTCACCGTGTATTCAGTTTTAACGTTATACATGCATGACTTACGTGTTACATTTCTTGCACCATAATTGTTATCTGAGTTTGATCTGTTATCTGAGTTTGATTTGTTATCTGAGTTTGATCTGTTATCTGAGTTTGATCTGTTATCTGAGTTTGATCTATTATCTGAGTATCTGAGCAGCTGTTTACTGATTCATGATCTGAGACATTGTGTCTGGGTAATTGAGCTCGGCACAGAGTCATTCTGTGCTATTACATGCTAGGGCAATCTGAGATAATTATGTTAAAGAAATAATAAAACATAATAACACACATCTGAGTTTTGGGATCACCTCCCGTCTGAGTTTTTGGAATTATTCCCGTCTGAGTTTTTGGGATTATTCCCGTCTGAGTTTTTGGGATTATTCCAGTCTGAGTTTTGGGATCACTCCCGTCTGAGTTTTTGGCTTACGCCTATCTGAGGTGTGAGGAGGGGCGAGGTTGATCTCTCGTCCCAAATCACACAAGCGCGCTATATAAATTAAAATCTGAGTAATAAAATCTGAGAATTAAATCTGAGTAATTAATTGAGTAGATTCTGAGTAGGAGTACACCGATGTGCCCTCATGTGTTGTATGTTATGATTGTTTGCATTTTGAGAATTATTCACTCAGCTTCCCCAGCTGACCCAAACTTTCCCCCACATTGTTTCAGGTACCAGCAAAGGAAAGGAGAAGGTGGACGGTTGACTGCTGTATCTTTTCGTTACTGACGTGGACATCATTTAATATTTTAAAACACTTTACTTTGTCTTAACTATTTCCGCAATAAATACGTTTTAAATGTTAAATATTAATATCTGAGATTTATTTATGGGACCTTTTGATTATAATTTTATTTTCAAAAATTTTAAAAATCTTGTAAATTTTAGGGTGTTACAGGGCCGACAATGAAGTTCGGGCCGAAAATGAAGATCGGGCCGGGATCAGTGAAGAGTTCGGGCCGAACTTGTTCTTGGCAGTGACGAACGAACCAGCTATTTTGGTTACTCGTGGGCGTGAAATGGACATCCGAGCTGAAAGTTATGAATGTTTTAGTATAGCACCTTTTGTCACACAATCTTGGATATTGAAGAGTTCGGGCCGAAGAGGGATGTTCGGGGCGAAGTGGTGTTCGGGCCGAAGTGCTGTTCGGGCCGATGTTCGGTGTTCGGGCCGAGGATGATGTTCGGGCCGACGATGATGTTCGGGCCGAGGTTGAAGTTCGGGCCGAGGTCGGAGTTCGGGCCGAGGTTGCAGTTCGGGCCGAGGTTGAAGTTCGGGCCGACAATGAAGTTCGGGCCGAAAATGAAGTTCGGGCCGGGAACAGTGAAGAGTTCGGGCCGAACTTGTTCTTGGCAGTGACGAAGGAACCAGCTATTTTGGTTACTCGTGGGCGTGAAACGGACACCCGAGCTGAAAGTTATGAATGTTTTAGTATAGCACCTTTTGTCACACAATCTTGGATATTGAAGAGTTCGTGCCGAAGAGGGATGTTCGGGCCGAAGTGGTGTTCGGGCCAAAGTGGGATGTTTGGGCCGAAGTGGTGTTCGGGCCGAAGTGGTGTTCGAGCCGAAGTTCGGTGTTCGGCCCGAGGATGATGTTTGGGTCGAGGTTGAAGTTCGGGCCGAGGTCGGAGTTCGGTCCGAGGTTGAAGTTCGGGCCGAGGTTGAAGTTCGGGCCGGGATCAGTGAAGAGTTCGGGCCGAACTTGTTCTTACCAGTGACGAACGGACCAGCTATTTTGGTTACTCGTGGGCGTGAAACGGACACCCGAGCTGAAAGTGATGAATGTTTTAGTATAGCACCTTTTGTCACACAATCTTGGATATTGAAGAGTTCGAGACGAAGAGGGATGTTCGGGGCGAAGTGGTGTTCGGGCTGAAGTGGGATGTTCGGGCCGAAGTGGTGTTCGGGCCGAAGTTCGGTGTTCGAGCCGAGGATGATGTTCGGGCCGAGGTTGAAGTTCGGGCCGAGGTCGGAGTTCGGGCCGAGGTTGAAGTTCGGGCCGAGGTTGAAGTTCGGGCCGAAAATGAAGTTCGGGCCGGGAACAGTGAAGAGTTCGGGCCGAATTTGTTCTTGGCAGTGACGAACGAACCATCTATTTTGGTTACTCGTGGGCGTGAAACGGACACCCGAGCTGAAAGTTATGAATTATTTAGTATAGCACCTTTTGTCACACAATCTTGGATATTGAAGAGTTCGGGCCGAAGAGGGATGTTCGGGCTGAAGTGGTGTTCGGGCCGAAGTGGGATGTTCGGGCCGAAGTGGTGTTCGGGCCGAAGTGGTGGTCGGGCCAAAGTTCGGTGTTCGGGCCGAGGATGATGTTCGGGCCGAGGTTCAAGTTCGGGCCGAGGTCGGAGTTCGGGCCGAGGTCGGAGTTCGGGCCGAGGTTGAAGTTCGGGCCGAAAATGAAGTTCGGGCCGAAAATGAAGTTCGGGCCGGGAACAGTGAAGAGTTCGGGCCGAACTTCTTCTTGGCAGTGACGAACGAACCAACTATTTTGGTTACTCGTGTGCGTGAAACGGACACCCGAGCTGAAAGTTATGAATGTTTTAGTATAACACCTTTTGTCACACAATCTTGGATATTGAAGAGTTCGGGCCGAAGAGGGATGTTCGGGCCGAAGTGGTGTTCGGGCCGAAGTGGGATGTTCGGGCCGAAGTGGAGTTCGGGCCGAAGTGGTGTTCGGGCCGAAGTTCGGTGTTCGGGCCGAGGATGATGTTCGGGCCGAGGTTGAAGTTCGGGCCGAGGTCGGAGTTCGGGCCGAGGTTGCAGTTCGGGCCGAGGTTGAAGTTCGGGCCGACAATGAAGTTCGGGCCGAAAATGAAGTTCGGGCCGGGAACAGTGAAGAGTTCGGGCCGAACTTGTTCTTGGCAGTGATGAAGGAACCAACTATTTTGGTTACTCGTGGGCGTGAAACGGACACCCGAGCTGAAAGTTATGAATGTTTTAGTATAGCACCTTTTGTCACACAATCTTGGATACTGAAGAGTTCGGGCCGAAGAGGGATGTTCGGGCCGAAGTGGTGTTCGGGCCGAAGTGAGATGTTCGTGCCGAAGTGGTGTTCGGGCCGAAGTGGTGTTCGGGCCGAAGTTCGGTGTTCGGCCCGAGGATGATGTTCGGGTCGAGGTTGAAGTTCGGGCCGAGGTCGGAGTTCGGGCCGAGGTTGAAGTTCGGGCCGAGGTTGAAGTTCGGGCCGGGAACAGTGAAGAGTTCGGGCCGAACTTGTTCTTGACAGTGACGAACGGACCAGCTATTTTGGTTACTCGTGGGCGTGAAACGGACACCCGAGCTGAAAGTTATGAATGTTTTTGTATAGCACCTTTTGTCACACAATCTTGGATATTGAAGAGTTCGGGCCGAAGAGGGATGTTCGGGGCGAAGTGGTGTTCGGGCCGAAGTGGGATGTTCGGGCCGAAGTGGTGTTCGGGCCGAAGTTCGGTGTTCGGGCCGAGGATGATGTTCGGGCCGAGGTTGAAGTTCGGGCCGAGGTCGGAGTTCGGGCCGAGGTTGAAGTTCGGGCCGAGGTTGAAGTTCGGGCCGAAAATGAAGTTCGGGCCGGGAACAGTGAAGAGTTCGGGCCGAATTTGTTCTTGGCAGTGACGAACGAACCAGCTATTTTGGTAATTCATGGGCGTGAAACGGACACCCGAGCTGAAAGTTATGAATTATTTAGTATAGCACCTTTTGTCACACAATCTTGGATATTGAAGAGTTCGGGCCGAAGAGGGATGTTCGGGCCGAAGTGGTGTTCGGGCCGAAGTGGGATGTTCGGGTCGAAGTGGTGTTCGGGCCGAAGTGGTGTTCGGGCCGAAGTTCGGTGTTCGGGCCGAGGATGATGTTCGGGCCGAGGTTGACGTTCGGGCCGAGGTCGGAGTTCGGGCCGAGTTTGAAGTTCGGGCCGAGGTTGAAGTTCGGACCCAAAATGAAGTTCGGGCCGAAAATGAAGTTCGGGCCGGGAACAGTGAAGAGTTCGGGCCGAACTTCTTCTTGGCAGTGACGAACGAACCAGCTATTTTGGTTACTCGTGGGCGTGAAACGGACACCCGAGCTGAAAGTTATGAATGTTTTAGTATAGCACCTTTTGTCACACAATCTTGGATATTGAAGAGTTCGAGCCGAAGAGGGATGTTCGGGCCGAAGTGGTGTTCGGGCCGAAGTGGGATGTTCGGGCCGAAGTGGTGTTCGAGCCGAAGTTCGGTGTTCGGCCCGAGGATGATGTTCGGGTCGAGGTTGAAGTTCGGTCCGAGGTCGGAGTTCGGGCCGAGGTTGAAGTTCGGGCCGAGGTTGAAGTTCGGGCCGGGAACAGCGAAGAGTTCGGGCCGAACTTGTTCTTGGCAGTGACGAACGAACCAGCTATTTTGGTTACTCATGGGCGTGAAACGGACACCCGAGCTGAAAGTTATGAATGTTTTAGTATAGCACCTTTTGTCACACAATCTTGGATATTGAAGAGTTCGGGCCGAAGAGGGATGATCGGGGCGAAGTGGTGTTCGGGCCGAAGTGGGATGTTCGGGCCGAAGTGGTGTTCGGGCCGAAGTTCGGTGTTCGGGCCGAGGATGATGTTCGGGCCGAGGTTGAAGTTCGGGCCGAGGTCGGAGTTCGGGCCGAGGTTGAAGTTCGGGCCGAGGTTGAAGTTCGGGCCGAAAATGAAGTTCGGGCCGGGAACAGTGAAGAGTTCGGGCCGAATTTGTTCTTGGCAGTGACGAACGAACCAGCTATTTTGGTTACTCGTGGGTGTGAAACGGACACCCGAGCTGAAAGTTATGAATTATTTAGTATAGCACCTTTTGTCACACAATCTTGGATATTGAAGAGTTCGGGCCGAAGAGGGATGTTCGGGGCGAAGTGGTGTTCGGGCCGAAGTGGGATGTTCGGGCCGAAGTGGTGTTCGGGCCGAAGTTCGGTGTTCGGGCCGAGGATGATGTTCGGGCCGAGGTTGAAGTTCGGGCCGAGGTCGGAGTTCGGGCCGAGGTTGAAGTTCGGGCCGAGGTTGAAGTTCGGGCCGAAAATGAAGTTCGGGCCGGGAACAGTGAAGAGTTCGGGCCGAATTTGTTCTTGGCAGTGACGAACGAACCAGCTATTTTGGTAATTCATGGGCGTGAAACGGACACCCGAGCTGAAAGTTATGAATTATTTAGTATAGCACCTTTTGTCACACAATCTTGGATATTGAAGAGTTCGGGCCGAAGAGGGATGTTCGGGCCGAAGTGGTGTTCGGGCCGAAGTGGGATGTTCGGGTCGAAGTGGTGTTCGGGCCGAAGTGGTGTTCGGGCCGAAGTTCGGTGTTCGGGCCGAGGATGATGTTCGGGCCGAGGTTGACGTTCGGGCCGAGGTCGGAGTTCGGGCCGAGTTTGAAGTTCGGGCCGAGGTTGAAGTTCGGACCCAAAATGAAGTTCGGGCCGAAAATGAAGTTCGGGCCGGGAACAGTGAAGAGTTCGGGCCGAACTTCTTCTTGGCAGTGACGAACGAACCAGCTATTTTGGTTACTCGTGGGCGTGAAACGGACACCCGAGCTGAAAGTTATGAATGTTTTAGTATAGCACCTTTTGTCACACAATCTTGGATATTTAAGAGTTCGAGCCGAAGAGGGATGTTCGGGCCGAAGTGGTGTTCGGGCCGAAGTGGGATGTTCGGGCCGAAGTGGTGTTCGAGCCGAAGTTCGGTGTTCGGCCCGAGGATGATGTTCGGGTCGAGGTTGAAGTTCGGTCCGAGGTCGGAGTTCGGGCCGAGGTTGAAGTTCGGGCCGAGGTTGAAGTTCGGGCCGGGAACAGCGAAGAGTTCGGGCCGAACTTGTTCTTGGCAGTGACGAACGAACCAGCTATTTTGGTTACTCATGGGCGTGAAACGGACACCCGAGCTGAAAGTTATGAATGTTTTAGTATAGCACCTTTTGTCACACAATCTTGGATATTGAAGAGTTCGGGCCGAAGAGGGATGATCGGGGCGAAGTGGTGTTCGGGCCGAAGTGGGATGTTCGGGCCGAAGTGGTGTTCGGGCCGAAGTTCGGTGTTCGGGCCGAGGATGATGTTCGGGCCGAGGTTGAAGTTCGGGCCGAGGTCGGAGTTCGGGCCGAGGTTGAAGTTCGGGCCGAGGTTGAAGTTCGGGCCGAAAATGAAGTTCGGGCCGGGAACAGTGAAGAGTTCGGGCCGAATTTGTTCTTGGCAGTGACGAACGAACCAGCTATTTTGGTTACTCGTGGGTGTGAAACGGACACCCGAGCTGAAAGTTATGAATTATTTAGTATAGCACCTTTTGTCACACAATCTTGGATATTGAAGAGTTCGGGCCGAAGAGGGATGTTCGGGCCGAAGTGGTGTTCGGGCCGAAGTGGGGTGTTCGGGCCGAAGTGGTGTTCGGATCGAAGTTCGGTGTTCGGCCGAGGATGATGTTCGGGCCGAGGTTGAAGTTCGGGCCGAGGTCGGAGTTCGGGCCGAGGTTGAAGTTCGGGCCGAGGTTGAAGTTCGGGCCGAAAATGAAGTTCGGGCCGGGAACAGTGAAGAGTTCGGGCCGAACTTCTTCTTGGCAGTGACGAACGAACCAGCTATTTTGGTTACTCGTGGGCGTGAAACGGACACCCGAGCTGAAAGTTATGAATGTTTTAGTATAGCACCTTTTGTCACACAATCTTCGATATTGAAGAGTTCGGGCCGAAGAGGGATGTTCGGGCCGAAGTGGGATGTTCGGGCCGAAGTGGTGTTCGGGCCGAAGTGTTGTTCGGGCCGAGGATGATGTTCGGGCCGAAAATGAAGTTCGTGCCGGGAAAAGTGAAGAGTTCGGGCCAAACTTGTTCTTGGCAGTGACGAACGAACCAGCTATTTTGGTTACTCGTGGGCGTGAAACGGACACCCGAGCTGAAAGTTATGAATGTTTTAGTATAGCACCTTTTGTCACACAATCTTGGATATTGAAGAGATCGGGCCGAAGAGGGATGTTCGGGCCGAAGTGGTGTTCGGGCCGACGTGGGATGTTCGGGCCGAAGTGGTGTTCGGGCCGAAGTGGTGTTCGAGCCGAAGTTCGGTGTTCGGCCCGAGGATGATGTTCGGGTTGAGGTTGAAGTTCGGGCCGAGGTCGGAGTTTGGGCCGAGGTTGAAGTTCGGGCCGAGGTTGAAGTTCGGGCCGAGGTTGAAGTTCGGGCCGGAAACAATGAAGAGTTCGGGCCGAACTTGTTCTTGGCAGTGACGAACGAACCAGCTATTTTGGTTACTCGTGGGCGTGAAACGGACACCCGAGCTGAAAGTTATGAATGTTTTAGTATAGCACCTTTTGTCACACAATCTTGGATATTGAAGAGTTCGGGCCGAAGAGGGATGTTCGGGGCGAAGTGGTGTTCGGGCCGAAGTGGGATATTCGGGGCGAAGTGGTGTTCGGGCCGAAGTTCGGTGTTCGGGCCGAGGATGATGTTCGGGCCGAGGTTGAAGTTCGGGCCGAGGTCGGAGTTCGGGCCGAGGTTGAAGTTCGGGTCGAAAATGAAGTTCGGGCCGAAAATGAAGTTCGGGCCGGGAACAGTGAAGAGTTCGGGCCGAATTTGTTCTTGGCAGTGACGAACGAACCAGCTATTTTGGTTACTCGTGGGCGTGAAACGGACACCCGAGCTGAAAGTTATGAATTATTTAGTATAGCACCTTTTGTCACACAATCTTGGATATTGAAGATTTCGGGCCGAAGAGGGATGTTCGGGCCGAAGTGGTGTTCGGGCCGAAGTGGTTTTCGGGCCGAAGTTCGGTGTTCGGGCCGAAGTTCGGTGTTCGGGCCGAGGATGATGTTCGGGCCGAGGTCGGAGTTCGGGCCGAGGTCGGAGTTCGGGCCGAGGTTGAAGTTCGGGCCGAGGTTGAAGTTCGGGCCGAAAATGAAGTTCGGGCCGGGAACAGTGAAGAGTTCGGGCCGAACTTCTTCTTGGCAGTGACGAACGAACCAGCTATTTTGGTTACTCGTGGGCGTGAAACGGACACCCGAGCTGAAAGTTATGAATGTTTTAGTATAGCACCTTTTGTCACACAATCTTCGATATTGAAGAGTTCGGGCCGAAGAGGGATGTTCGGGCCGAAGTGGTGTTCGGGCCGAAGTGGTGTTCGGGTCGAGGATGATGTTCGGGCCGAGGTTGAAGTTTGGGCCGAGGTCGGAGTTCAGGCCGAGGTCGGAGTTCGGGCCGAGGATGAAGTTCGGGCCGAAAATGAAGTTCGGGCCGGGAACAGTGAAGAGTTCGGGCCGAACTTGTTCTTCGCAGTGACGAACGAACCAGCTATTTTGGTTACTCGTGGGCGTGAAACGGACACCCGAGCTGAAAGTTATGAATTATTTAGTATAGCACCTTTTGTCACACAATCTTGGATATTGAAGATTTCGGGCCGAAGAGGGATGTTCGGGCCGAAGTGGTGTTCGGGCCGAAGTGGTTTTCGGGCCGAAGTGGTGTTCGGGCCGAAGTGGTTTTCGGGCCGAAGTTCGGTGTTCGGGCCGAAGTTCGGTGTTCGGGCCGAAGATGATGTTCGGGCCGAGGTCGGAGTTCGGGCCGAGGTCGGAGTTCGGGCCGAGGTGGAAGTTCGGGCCGAGGTTGAAGTTCGGGCCGAAAATGAAGTTCGGGCCGGGAACAGTGAAGAGTTCGGGCCGAACTTCTTCTTGGCAGTGACGAACGAACCAGCTATTTTGGTTACTCGTGGGCGTGAAACGGACACCCGAGCTGAAAGTTATGAATGTTTTAGTATAACACCTTTTGTCACACAATCTTCGATATTGAAGAGTTCGGGCCGAAGAGGGATGTTCGGGCCGAAGTGGTGTTCGGGCCGAAGTGGTGTTCGGGTCGAGGATGATGTTCGGGCCGAGGTTGAAGTTTGGGCCGAGGTCGGAGTTCAGGCCGAGGTCGGAGTTCGGGCCGAGGATGAAGTTCGGGCCGAAAATGAAGTTCGGGCCGGGAACAGTGAAGAGTTCGGGCCGAACTTGTTCTTCGCAGTGACGAACGAACCAGCTATTTTGGTTACTCGTGGGCGTGAAACGGACACCCGAGCTGAAAGTTATGAATTATTTAGTATAGCACCTTTTGTCACACAATCTTGGATATTGAAGAGTTCGGGCCGAAGAGGGATGTTCGGGCCGAAGTGGTGTTCAGGCCGAAGTGGGATGTTCGGGCCGAAGTGGTGTTCGGGCCGAAGTGGTGTTCGGGCCGAAGTTCGGTGTTCGGGCCGAGGATGATGTTCGGGCCGAGGTCGGAGTTCGGGCCGAGGTTGAAGTTCGGGCTGAAAATGAAGTTCGGGCCGGGAACAGTGAAGAGTTCGGGCCGAATTTGGTCTTGGCAGTGACGAACGAACCAGCTATTTTGGTTACTCGTGGGTGTGAAACGGACACCCGAGCTGAAAGTTATGAATTATTTAGTATAGCACCTTTTGTCACACAATCTTGGATATTGAAGAGTTCGGGCTGAAGAGGGATGTTCGGGCCGAAGTGGTGTTCGGGCCGAAGTGGGGTGTTCGGGCCGAAGTGGTGTTCGGATCGAAGTTTGGTGTTCGGCCGAGGATGATGTTCGGGCCGAGGTTGAAGTTCGGGCCGAGGTCGGAGTTCGGGCCGAGGTTGAAGTTCGGGCCGAGGTTGAAGTTCGGGCCGAAAATGAAGTTCGGGCCGGGAACAGTGAAGAGTTCGGGCCGAACTTCTTCTTGGCAGTGACGAACGAACCGGCTATTTTGGTTACTCGTGGGCGTGAAACGGACACCCGAGCTGAAAGTTATGAATGTTTTAGTATAGCACCTTTTGTCACACAATCTTCGATATTGAAGAGTTCGGGCCGAAGAGGGATGTTCGGGCCGAAGTGGTGTTCGGGCCGAAGTGGGATGTTCGGGCCGAAGTGGTGTTCGGGCCGAAGTGGGGTTCGGGCCGAGGATGATGTTCGGGCCGAAAATGAAGTTCGTGCCGGGAAAAGTGAAGAGTTCGGGCCAAACTTGTTCTTGGCAGTGACGAACGAACCAGCTATTTTGGTTACTCGTGGGCGTGAAACGGACACCCGAGCTGAAAGTTATGAATGTTTTAGTATAGCACCTTTTGTCACACAATCTTGGATATTGAAGAGATCGGGCCGAAGAGGGATGTTCGGGCAGAAGTGGTGTTCGGCCCGACGTGGGATGTTCGGGCCGAAGTGGTGTTCGGGCCGAAGTGGTGTTCGAGCCGAAGTTCGGTGTTCGGCCCGAGGATGATGTTCGGGTTGAGGTTGAAGTTCGGGCCGAGGTCGGAGTTTGGGCCGAGGTTGAAGTTCGGGCCGAGGTTGAAGTTCGGGCCGGGAACAATGAAGAGTTCGGGCCGAACTTGTTCTTGGCAGTGACGAACGAACTAGCTATTTTGGTTACTCGTGGGCGTGAAACGGACACCCGAGCTGAAAGTTATGAATGTTTTAGTATAGCACCTTTTGTCACACAATCTTGGATATTGAAGAGTTCGGGCCGAAGAGGGATGTTCGGGGCGAAGTGGTGTTCGGGCCGAAGTGGGATATTCGGGGCGAAGTGGTGTTCGGGCCGAAGTTCGGTGTTCGGGCCGAGGATGATGTTCGGGCCGAGGTTGAAGTTCGGGCCGAGGTCGGAGTTCGGGCCGAGGTTGAAGTTCGGGTCGAAAATGAAGTTCGGGCCGAAAATGAAGTTCGGGCCGGGAACAGTGAAGAGTTCGGGCCGAATTTGTTCTTGGCAGTGACGAACGAACCAGCTATTTTGGTTACTCGTGGGCGTGAAACGGACACCCGAGCTGAAAGTTATGAATTATTTAGTATAGCACCTTTTGTCACACAATCTTGGATATTGAAGATTTCGGGCCGAAGTGGTTTTCGGGCCGAAGTTCGGTGTTCGGGCCGAGGATGATGTTCGGGCCGAGGTTGAAGTTCGGGCCGAGGTCGGAGTTCGGGCCGAGGTTGAAGTTCGGGCCGAGGTTGAAGTTCGGGCCGAAAATGAAGTTCGGGCCGGGAACAGTGAAGAGTTCGGGCCGAACTTCTTCTTGGCAGTGACGAACGAACCAGCTATTTTGGTTACTCGTGGGCGTGAAACGGACACCCGAGCTGAAAGTTATGAATGTTTTAGTATAGCACCTTTTGTCACACAATCTTCGATATTGAAGAGTTCGGGCCGAAGAGGGATGTTCGGGCCGAAGTGGTGTTCGGGCCGAAGTGGTGTTCGGGTCGAGGATGATGTTCGGGCCGAGGTAGAAGTTTGGGCCGAGGTCGGAGTTCGGGCCGAGGTCGGAGTTCGGGCCGAGGATGAAGTTCGGGCCGAAAATGAAGTTCGGGCCGGGAACAGTGAAGAGTTCGGGCCGAACTTGTTCTTCGCAGTGACGAACGAACCAGCTATTTTGGTTACTCGTGGGCGTGAAACGGACACCCGAGCTGAAAGTTATGAATGTTTTAGTATAACACCTTTTGTCACACAATCTTGGATATTGAAGAGTTCGGGCCGAAGAGGGATGTTCGGGCCGAAGTGGTGTTCAGGCCGAAGTGGGATGTTCGGGCCGAAGTGGTGTTCGGGCCGAAGTGGTGTTCGGGCCGAAGTTCGGTGTTCGGGCCGAGGATGATGTTCGGGCCGAGGTCGGAGTTCGGGCCGAGGTTGAAGTTCGGGCCGAAAATGAAGTTCGGGCCGGGAACAGTGAAGAGTTCGGGCCGAACTTCTTCTTGGCAGTGACGAACGAACCAGCTATTTTGGTTACTCGTGGGCGTGAAACGGACACCCGAGCTGAAAGTTATGAATGTTTTAGTATAGCACCTTTTGTCACACTATCTTCGATATTGAAAAGTTCGGGCCGAAGAGGGATGTTCGGGCCGAAGTGGTGTTCGGGCCGCAGTGGGATGTTCGGGCCGGAGTGGTGTTCGGGCCGAAGTGGTGTTCGGGCCGAGGTTGAAGTTCGGGCCGAGGTTGAAGTTCGGGCCGAGGTTGAAGTTCGGGCCGAGGTCGGAGTTCGGGCCGAGGATGAAGTTCGGGCCGAAAATGAAGTTCGGGCCGGGAACAGTGAAGAGTTCGGGCCGAATTTTCTTCTTGGCAGTGACGAACGAACCAGCTATTTTGGTTACTCGTGGGCGTGAAACGGACACCCGGGCTGAAAGTTATGAATGTTTTAGTATAGCACCTTTTGTCACACAATCTCGGATATTGAAAAGTTCGGGCCGAAGAGGGATGTTCGGGCCGAAGTGGTGTTCGGCCCGAAGTGGGATGTTCGGGCCGAAGTTCGGTGTTCGGGCCGAAGTGGTGTTCGGGCCGAAGTTCGGTGTTCGGGCCGAGGTCGGAGTTCGGGCCGAGGTCGGAGTTCGGGCCGAGGTCGGAGTTCGGGCCGAGGATGAAGTTCGGGCCGAAAATGAAGTTCGGGCCGGGAACAGTGAAGAGTTCGGGCCGAACTTGTTCTTGGCAGTGACGAACGAACCAGCTATTTTGGTTACTCGTGGGCGTGAAACGGACACCCGAGCTGAAAGTTATGAATGTTTTAGTATAACACCTTTTGTCACACAATCTTGGATATTGAAGAGTTCGGGTCGAAGAGGGATGTTCGGGCCGAAGTGGTGTTCGGGCCGAAGTGGGATGTTCGGGCCGAAGTGGTGTTCGGGCCGAAGTGGTGTTCGGGCCGAAGTTCGGTGTTCGGGCCGAGGATGATGTTCGGGCCGAGGTTGAAGTTCGGGCCGAGGTCGGAGTTCGGACCGAGGTTGCAGTTCGGGCCGAGGTTGAAGTTCGGGCCGACAATGAAGTTCGGGCCGAAAATGAAGTTCGGGCCGGGAACAGTGAAGAGTTCGGGCCGAACTTGTTCTTGGCAGTGACGAAGGAACCAGCTATTTTGGTTACTCGTGGGCGTGAAACGGACACCCGAGCTGAAAGTTATGAATGTTTTAGTATAGCACCTTTTGTCACACAATCTTGGATATTGAAGAGTTCGGGCCGAAGAGGGATGTTCGGGCCGAAGTGGTGTTCGGGCCGAAGTGGGATGTTCGGGCCGAAGTGGTGTTCGGAACGAAGTGGTGTTCGAGCCGAAGTTCGGTGGTCGGCCCGAGGATTATGTTCGGGTCGAGGTTGAAGTTCGGGCCGAGGTCGGAGTTCGGGCCGAGGTTGAAGTTCGGGGCCGGGAACAGTGAAGAGTTCGGGCCGAACTTGTTCTTGGCAGTGACGAACGAACCAGCTATTTTGGTTACTCGTGGGCGTGAACCGGACACCCGAGCTGAAAGTTATGAATGTTTTAGTACAGCACCTTTTGTCACACAATCTTGGATATTGAAGAGTTCGGGCCGAAGAGGGATGTTCGGGGCGAAGTCGTGTTCGGGCCGAAGTGGGATGTTCGGGCCGAAGTGGTGTTCGGGCCGAAGTTCGGTGTTCGGGCCGAGGATGATGTTCGGGCCAAGGTTGAAGTTCGGGCCTAGGTCGGAGTTCGGGCCGAGGTTGAAGTTCGGGCCGAGGTTGAAGTTCGGGCCGAAAATGAAGTTCGGGCCGGGAACAGTGAAGAGTTCGGGCCGAATTTTCTTCTTGGCAGTGACGAACGAACCAGCTATTTTGGTTACTCGTGGGCGTGAAACGGACACCCGGGCTGAAAGTTATGAATGTTTTAGTATAGCACCTTTTGTCACACAATCTCGGATATTGAAGAGTTCGGGCCGAAGAGGGATGTTCGGGCCGAAGTAGTGTTTGGGCCGAAGTGGGATGTTCGGGCCGAAGTTCGGTGTTCGGGCCGAAGTGGTGTTCGGGCCGAAGTTCGGTGTTCGGGCCGAGGTCGGAGTTCGGGCCGAGGTTGAAGTTCGGGCCGAGGTCGGAGTTCGGGCCGAGGTTGAAGTTCGGGCCGAAAATGAAGTTCGGGCCGAAAATGAAGTTCGGGCCGGGAATAGTGAAGTGTTCGGGCCGAAGTGGTGTTCGGGCCGAAGTGGGATGTTCGGGCCGAAGTTCGGTGTTCGGGCCGAAGTTCGGTGTTCGGGCCGAAGTGGTGTTCGGACCGAAGTTCGGTGTTCGGGCCGAGGTCGGAGTTCGGGCCGAGGTCGGAGTTCGGGCCGAGGTTGAAGTTCGGGCCGAAAATGAAGTTCGGGCCGGGAACAGTGAAGAGTTCGGGCCGAACTTGTTCTTGGCAGTGACGAACGAACCAGCTATTTTGGTTACTCGTGGGCGTGAAACGGACACCCGAGCTGAAAGTTATGAATGTTTTAGTATAGCACCTTTTGTCACACAATCTTGGATATTGAAGAGTTCGGGAAAAAGAGGGATGTTCGGGCCGAAGTGGTGTTCGGGCCGAAGTGGGATGTTCGGGCCGAAGTGGTGTTCGGGCCGAAGTGGTGTTCGGGCCGAAGTTCGGTGTTCGGGCCGAGGATGATGTTCGGGCCGAGGTTGAAGTTCGGGCCGAGGTCGGAGTTCGGGCTGCGGTTGAAGTTCGGGCCGAGGTTGAAGTTCGGGCCGAAAATTAAGTTCGGGCCGGGAACAGTTAAGAGTTATGGCCGAACTTGTTCTTGGCAGTGACGAACGAACCAGCTATTTTGGTTACTCGTGGGCGTGAAACGGACACCCGAGCTGAAAGTTATGAATGTTTTAGTATAGCACCATTTGTCACACAATCTTGGATATTGAAGAGTTCGGGCCGAAGAGGGATGTTCGGGCCGAAGTGGTATTCGGGCCGAAGTGGGATGTTCGGGCCGAAGTTCGGTGTTCGGGCCGAAGTGGTGTTCGGGCCGAAGTTCGGTGTTCGGGCCGAGGTCGGAGTTCGGGCCGAGGTCGGAGTTCGGGCCGAGGTCGGAGTTCGGGCCGAGGTTGAAGTTCGGGCCGAAAATGAAGTTCGGGCCGGGAACAGTGAAGAGTTCGGGCCGAACTTGTTCTTGGCAGTGACGAACGAACCAGCTATTTTGGTTACTCGTGGGCGTGAAACGGACACCCGAGCTGAAAGTTATGAATGTTTTAGTATAACACCTTTTGTCACACAATCTTGGATATTGAAGAGTTCGGGCCGAAGAGGGATGTTCGGGCCGAAGTGGTGTTCGGGCCGAAGTGGGATGTTCGGGCCGAAGTGGTGTTCGGGCCGAAGTGGTGTTCGGGCCGAAGTTCGGTGTTCGGGCCGAGGATGATGTTCGGGCCGAGGTTGAAGTTCGGGCCGAGGTCGGAGTTCGGACCGAGGTTGCAGTTCGGGCCGAGGTTGAAGTTCGGGCCGACAATGAAGTTCGGGCCGAAAATGAAGTTCGGGCCGGGAACAGTGAAGACTTCGGGCCGAACTTGTTCTTGGCAGTGACGAAGGAACCAGCTATTTTGGTTACTCGTGGGCGTGAAACGGACACCCGAGCTGAAAGTTATGAATGTTTTAGTATAGCACCTTTTGTCACACAATCTTGGATATTGAAGAGTTCGGGCCGAAGAGGGATGTTCGGGCCGAAGTGGTGTTCGGGCCGAAGTGGGATGTTCGGGCCGAAGTGGTGTTCGGGCCGAAGTGGTGTTCGAGCCGAAGTTCGGTGGTCGGCCCGAGGATTATGTTCGGGTCGAGGTTGAAGTTCGGGCCGAGGTCGGAGTTCGGGCCGAGGTTGAAGTTCGGGGCCAGAGTTCGGGCCGAACTTGTTCTTGGCAGTGACGAACGAACCAGCTATTTTGGTTACTCGTGGGCGTGAACCGGACACCGGAGCTGAAAGTTATGAATGTTTTAGTACAGCACCTTTTGTCACACAATCTTGGATATTGAAGAGGGATGTTCGGGGCGAAGTGGTGTTCGGGCCGAAGTGGGATGTTCGGGCCGAAGTGGTGTTCGGGCCGAAGTTCGGTGTTCGGGCCGAGGATGATGTTCGGGCCGAGGTTTAAGTTCGGGCCTAGGTCGGAGTTCGGGCCGAGGTTGAAGTTCGGGCCGAGGTTGAAGTTCGGGCCGAAAATGAAGTTCGGGCCGGGAACAGTGAAGAGTTCGGGCCGAATTTTCTTCTTGGCAGTGACGAACGAACCAGCTATTTTGGTTACTCGTGGGCGTGAAACGGACACCCGGGCTGAAAGTTATGAATGTTTTAGTATAGCACCTTTTGTCACACAATCTCGGATATTGAAGAGTTCGGGCCGAAGAGGGATGTTCGGGCCGAAGTGGTGTTTGGGCCGAAGTGGGATGTTCGGGCCGAAGTTCGGTGTTCGGGCCGAAGTGGTGTTCGGGCTGAAGTTTGGTGTTCGGGCCGAGGTCGGAGTTCGGGCCGAGGTTGATGTTCGGGCCGAGGTCGGAGTTCGGGCCGAGGTTGAAGTTCGGGCCGAAAATGAAGTTCGGGCCGAAAATGAAGTTCGGGCCGAAAATGAAGTTCGGGCCGGGAATAGTGAAGAGTTCGGGCCGAACTTCTTCTTGGCAGTGACGAACGAACCAGCTATTTTGGTTACTCGTGGGCGTGAAACGGACACCCGAGCTGAAAGTTATGAATGTTTTAGTATAGCACATTTTGTCACACAATCTTGGATATTGAAGAGTTCCGGCCGAAGAGGGATGTTCGGGCCGAAGTGGTGTTCGGGCCGAAGTGGGATGTTCAGGCCGAAGTGGTGTTCGGCCCGAAGTGGTGTTCGGGCCGATGATGATGTTCGGGCCGAGGTTGAAGTTCGGGCCGAGGTCGGAGTTCGGGCCGAGGTCGGAGTTCGGGCCGAGGATGAAGTTCGGGCCGAAAATGAAGTTCGGGCCGGGAACAGTGAAGAGTTCGGGCCGAACTTGTTCTTGGCAGTGACGAACGAACCAGCTATTTTGGTTACTCGTGGGCGTGAAACGGACACCCGAGCTGAAAGTTATGAATGTTTTAGTATAGCACCTTTTGTCACACAATCTTGGATATTGAAGAGTTCGGGCCGAAGAGGGATGTTCGGGCCGAAGTGGTGTTCGGGCCGAAGTGGGATGTTCGGGCCGAAGTGGTGTTCGGGCCGAAGTGGTGTTCGGGCCGAAGTTCGGTGTTCGGGCCGAGGATGATGTTCGGGCCGAGGTTGAAGTTCGGGCCGAGGTCGGAGTTCGGGTTGCGGTTGAAGTTCGGGCCGAGGTTGAAGTTCGGGCCGAAAATTAAGTTCGGGCCGGGAACAGTGAAGAGTGGTGGCCGAACTTGTTCTTGGCAGTGACGAACGAACCAGCTATTTTGGTTACTCGTGGGCGTGAAACGGACACCCGAGCTGAAAGTTATGAATGTTTTAGTATAGCACCTTTTGTCACACAAGCTTGGATATTGAAGAGTTCGGGCCGAAGAGGGATGTTCGGGCCGAAGTGGTGTCCGGGCCGAAGTGGGATGTTCGGGCCGAAGTGGTGTTCGGGCCGAAGTGGTGTTCGGGCCGAAGTTCGGTGTTCGGGCCGAGGATGATGTTCGGGCCGAGGTTGAAGTTCGGGCCGAGGTCGGAGTTCGGGCCGAGGTTGAAGTTCGGGCCGAGGTTGAAGTTCGGGCCGAAAATGAAGTTCGGGCCGGGAACAGTGAAGAGTTCGGGCCGAACTTGTTCTTGGCAGTGAAGAACGAACCAGCTATTTTGGTTACTCGTGGGCGTGAAACGGACACCCGAGCTGAAAGTTTTGAATGTTTAGGTATAGCACCTTTTGTCACACAATCTTGGATATTGAAGAGTTCGGGCCGAAGAGGGATGTTCGGGCCGAAGTGGTGTTCGAGCCGAAGTGGGATGTTCGGGCCGAAATGGTGTTCGGGCCGAAGTTCGGTGTTCGGGCCGAGGATGATGTTCGGGCCGAGATTGAAGTTCGGGCCGAGGTCGGAGTTCGGGCCGAGGTTGAAGTTCGGGCCGAGGTTGAAGTTCGGGCCGAAAATGAAGTTCGGGCCGGGAATAGTGAAGAGTTCGGGCCGAACTTGTTCTTGGCAGTGACGAACGAACCAGCTATTTTGGTTACTCTTGGGCGTGAAACGGACACCCGAGCTGAAAGTTATGAATGTTTTAGTATAGCACCTTTTGTCACACAATCTTGGATATTGAAGAGTTCGGGCCGAAGTTATAATGGGTGTCCAAAACTGATACTGATGGCCCATGAACCATTATAACTAGTAACCATGACCAGTAGCCTATAGATATCCATTTTACAAGTAATAGGTGTCCATAACCCATAACCAAGGCCATTGAACCATTATAACCACTACATGTCCATTACTCATATCGATGGCCCTTGAACCATTATAACTACTAGCCATGACCAATAGCCCATAGCTATATATTTTAAAAGTAATAGGTGTCCATTACCCATAACAATCGTCCCTGAACCATTAAAACCACTAGATGTCCATAACTGATACTGATGGCCCTGAACCATTATAACTACTAGCCATCACCAATAGCCTATAGATATCCATTTTACAAGTAATAGGTGTCCATAACCCATAACCATGGTCCTTGAATGATTATAACCACTAGATGTCCACAACTGATACTGATGGCCCATGAACCATTATAACTACTAGCCATGTCCAATAGCCTACAGATATCCATTTTACAAGTAATAGGTGTCCATAACCCATAACCATGGTTCTTGAACCATTATAACCACTAGATGTCCATAACTGATACCGATGGCCCTTCAACCATTATAACTACTAGCCATGACCAATAGCCTCTAGATATCCAATTTACAAGTAATAGGTGTCCATAACCCATAACCATGGTTCTTGAACCATTATTACCACTAGATGTCCATAACTAATACTGATGGCCCTTGAACCATTATAACTACTAGCCATGACCAATAGCCTATAGATATCTATTTTACAAGTAATAGGTGTCCATAACCCATAACCATGGTTCTTGAACCATTATAACCACAAGATGCCCATAACTGATACTGATGGCCCTTCAACCATTATAACTACTAGCCATGACCAATAGGCTCTAGATATCCAATTTACAAGTAATAGGTGTCCATAACCCATAACCATGGTTCTTGAACCATTATAACCACTAGATGTCCATAACTAATACTGATGGCCCTTGAACCATTATAACTACTAGCCATGACCAATAGCAATAGATATCCATTTTACAAGTCATAGGTGTTCATCACCCATAACTGTGGTCCTTGAACCATTATAACCACTAGATGTCAATAACTGATACTGATGGCCCTTAAACCATTATAACTACTAGCCATGACCAATAGCCTATAGATATCTATTTTACAAGTAATAGGTGTCCATAACCCATAACCATAGTCCTTGAATCATTATAACCACTAGATGTCCATAACAGAAACTGATGGCCCATGAACCATTATAACTACTAGCCATGACCAATAGCCTATAGATATCCATTTTACAAGTAATAGGTGTCCATAACCCATAACCATGGTCCTTGAACGATTATAACCACTAGATGTCCATAACTGATACTGATGGCCCTTGAATCATTATAACTACTAGCCATGACCAATAGCATATAGATATACATTTTACAAGTAATAGGTGTCCATAACCCATAACCATGGTCCTTGAACCATTATAACCACTAGATGTCCATAACTGATACTGTTGGCCCTTGAACCATTATAACTACTAGCCATGACCAATAGCCTACAGATATCCATTTTACAAGTAATAGGTGTTTATAACCCATAACCATGGCCCTTGAACAATTATAACCACTAGAAGTCCGTAAGCCATGACCAATAGCCTATAGATATCCATTTTACAAGTAATAGGTGTCCATAACCCATAACCATGGTCCTTGAATCATTATAACCACTAGATGTCCATAACTGATACTGATGGCCCTTGAACCATTATAACTACTAGCCATCACAAATAGCCTATAGATATCCATTTTACAAGTAATAGGTGTCCATAACCCATAACTGATACTGATGGCCCATGAACCATTATAACTACTAGCCATGTCCAATAGCCTACAGATATCCATTTTACAAGTAATAGGTGCCCATAACCCATAACCATGGTTCTTGAACCATTATAACCACTAGATGTCCATAACTGATACTGATGGCCCTTCAACCATCATAACTACTAGCCATGACCAATAGCCTCTAGATATCCAATTTACAAGTAATAGGTGTCCATAACCCATAACCATGGTTCTTGAACCATTATAACCACTAGATGTCCATAACTAATACTGATGGCCCTTGAACCATTATAACTACTAGCCATGACCAATAGCCTATAGATATCCATTTAACAAGTAATAGGTGTCCATAACCCATAACCGTGGTCGTTGAACCATTATAACCACTAGATGGCAATAACTGATACTGATGGCCCTTAAACCATTATAACTACTAGCCATGACCAATAGCCTATAGATATCTATTTTACAAGTAATAGGTGTCCATAACCCATAACCATGGTCCTTGAATTATTATAACCACTAGATGTCCATAACAGATACTGATGGCCCATGAACCATTATAACTACTAGCCATGACCAATAGCCTATAGATATCCATTTTACAAGTAATAGGTGTCCATAACCCATAACCATGGTCCTTGAACCATTATAACCACTAGATGTCCATAACTGATACTGATGGCCCTTGAATCATTATAACTACTAGCCATGACCAATAGCATATAGATATACATTGTACAAGTAATAGGTGTCCATAACCCATAACCATGGTTCTTGAACCATTATAACCACTACCATAACTGATACAGATGGCCCTTAAACCATTATAACTACTAGCCATGACCAATAGCCTATAGATATCGATTTTACAAGTAATAGGTGTCCATAAACCATAAGCATGGTCCTTGAACCATTATAACCACTAGATGTCCATAACTGATACTGACGACCCTTGAACCATTATAACTACTAGCCCTGACCAATAGCCTATAGATATCCATTTTACAAGTAATAGGTGTCCATAACCCATAATCGTGGTCCTTGAACCATTATAACCACTAGATGTCAATAACTGATACTGATGGCCCTTAAACCATTATAACTACTAGCCATTACCAATAGCCTATAGATATCTATTTTATAAGTAATAGGTGTCCATAACCCATAACCATGGTCCTTGAATCATTATAACCACTAGATGTCCATAACAGATACTGATGGCCCATGAACCATTATAACTACTAGCCATGACCAATAGCCTATAGATATCCATTTTACAAGTAATAGGTGTCCATAACCCATAACCATGGTCCTTGAACCATTATAACCACTAGATGTCCATAACTGATACTGATGGCCCTTGAACCATTATAACTACTTGCCATGACCAATAGCATATAGATATACATTTTACAAGTAATAGGTGTCCATAACCCATAACCATGATTCTTGAACCATTATAACCACTACCATAACTGATACAGATGGCCCTTAAACCATTATAACTACTAGCTATGACCAATAGCCTATAGATATCGATTTTACAAGTAATAGGTGTCCATAAACCATAAGCATGGTCCTTGAACCATTATAACCACTAGATGTCCATAACTGATACTGACGACCCTTGAACCATTATAACTACTAGCCCTGACCAATAGCCTATAGATATCCACTTTACAAGTAATAGGTGTCCATAACCCATAACCATGGTTCTTGAACCATTATAACCACTAAATGTCCATAACTGATACTGATGGCCCTTGAACCATTATAACTACTAGCCATGACCAATAGTCTATAGATATCTATTTTACGAGTAATAGGTGTTTATAACCCATAACAATGGCCCTTGAACAATTATAACCACTAGATGTCTGTAACTGATACCGATGTCCCTTGAACCATTATAACTACTACCCATGACCTATATAGATATCTATTTTACAAGTAATAGGTGTCCATAACCCATAACCATGGTTCTTGAACAATTATAGCCACTAGATGTCCATAACTGATACTGATGGCCCTTCAACCATTATAACTACTAGCCATGACCAATAGCCTATAGATATCCATTTTACAAGTAATAGGTGTCCATAACCCATAACCATGGTTCTTGAACCATTATAACCACTAAATGTCCATAACTGATACTGATGGCCCTTGAACCATTATAACTACTAGCCATGACCAATAGCCTATAGATATCTATTTTACGAGTAATAGGTGTTTATAACCCATGACCATGCCCTTGAACAATTATAACCACTAGATGTCTGTAACTGATACCGATGGCCCTTGAACCATTAGAACTACTACCCATGACCTATATAGATATCTATTTTACAAGTAATAGGTGTCCATAACCCATTACCATGGTTCTTGAACGATTATAGCCACTAGATGTCCGTAACAGATACTGATGGCCCTTGAACCATTACAACTACTAGCCATGACCAATAGCATATAGATATCCATTTTACAAGTAATAGGTGTCCATAACCCATAACCATGGTTCTTGAACCAATATAACCACTAGATGTCCATAACTGATACTGATGGCCCTTCAACCATTATAACTACTAGCATGACCAATAGCCTATAGATATCCATTTTACAATTTAAAGGTGTCCATAACCCATAACCATGGTTCTTGAACCATTATAACCACTAGATGTCCATAACTGATATTGATGGCCCTCGAACCATAATAACTACTAGCCATGACCAATAGCCTATAGATATCCATTTTACAAGTAATAGGTGTCCATAACCCATAACCATGGTCCTTGAACCATTATAACCACTAGATGTCCATAACAGATACTGATGGCCCTTGAACCATTACAACTACTAGCCATGACCAATAGCCTATAGATATCCATTTTACAAGTAATAGGTGTCCATAACCCATAACCATGGTTCTTGAACCATTATAACCACTACCATAACAGATACAGATGGCCCTTAAACCATTATAACTACTAGCCATGACCAATAGCCTATAGATATCGATTTTAGAAGTAATAGGTGTCCATAACCCATAACCATGGTCCTTGAACCATTATAACCACTACATGTCCATAACTGATACTGACGGCCCTAGAACCATTATAACTACTAGCCCTGACCAATAGCCTATAGATATCCATTTTAAGAGTAATAGGTGTCCATAACCCATAACCATGGTTCTTGAACCATTATAACCACTGGATGTCCATAACTGATACTGTTGGCGCTTGAACCATTATAACTACTAGCCATGACCAATAGCCTATAGATATCTATTTTACGAGTAATAGGTGTTTATAACCCATAACCATGGCTCTTGAACAATTATAACCACTAGATGTCTGTAACTGATACCGATGGCCCTTGAACCATTATAACTGCTACCCACGACCTATATAGATATCTATTTTACAAGTAATAGGTGTCCATAACCCATAACCATGGTTCTTGAACGATTATAGCCACTAGATGTCCATAACTGATACTGATGGCCCTTCAACCATTATAACTACTAGCCATGACCAATAGCTTCTAGATATCCGATTTACAAGTAATAGGTGTCTATAACCCATAACCATGGTCCTTGTACCATTATAACCACTAGATGTCCATAACTAATACTGATGGCCCTTCAATCATTATAACTACTAGCCATGACCAATAGCCTATTGATATCCATTTTACAAGTAATAGGTGTCCATAACCCATAACCATGGTTCTTAAACCATTATAACCACTAGATGTCCATAAGTGATACTGATGGCCCTTGAACCATTATAACTACTAGCCATGACCAATAGCCTATAGATATCTATTTTACAAGTAATAAGTGTCCATAACCCATAACCATGGTTCTTAAACCATTATAACCACTAGATGTCCATAACTGATACCGATGGCCCTTCAACCATTATAACTACTAGCCATGACCAATAGCCTCCAGATATTCAATTTACAAGTAATATGTGTCCATAACCCATAACCATGGTCGTTGAACCATTATAACCACTAGATGTCCATAACTGATATTGATGGCCCGTGAACCATTATAACTACTAGCCTATAGATATCCATTTTACAATTAATGGGTGTCCATAACCCATAACCATGGATCTTGAACCATTATAACCACTAGATGTCCATAACTGATACTGATGGCCCTTGAACCATTATAACTACTAGCCATGACCAATAGCCTATAGATATCCATTTTACAAGTTAAAGGTGTCCATAACCCATAACCATGGTTCTTGAACCATTATAACTACTAGATTTCCAGAACTGATATTGATGGCCCTTGAACCATTACAACTACTAGCCATGACCAATAGCCTATAGATATCCATTTTACAAGTAAAAGGTTGTGACAACCCTCAAAATCGGGTACTTGAACCGACATTTATTGTGACCAAATTTTATCATAGAACAATCATCTCATTTAGAAAGAAATTCATTTTTGCATTTAAGTCTAGCATAAACTAAACAATTGTGTTGCTCGTGCACATCATTAATTAGACTTGTGTTAGTTGTCCACAAGTTGGTACAGTTGAACTGTAAGTTAGCGAGTTGGTGGCTCAACGTAAACTTAGACCGAATCCAAAATTATAAAAATGGATAATTCATAATGATACTTAGCTCAACTAAATGAAGTTGTACACAAATTTAATATATATAGATAGATATATACGTAAATTAATAAACAAATAAACCATCTTAAAACTTAAAACAAATGATTTAAATAAAATACAAATGATTTAAATTTCTTAAAGCCTACATCTGCATGAGTAAACTATCCAATTTTCCATTCACAACGTGCACATCTCTTTCCCCCAACAAACTACCCGGTTTGACCGAGATATTCCAAGATTTACGTTAATTTGATACGCATACATTGTGAATATTGTCTCTTTATTAAACCCACATTCATCATCCTCATGTTTCACGTAAACACACACACCAAAACCTCCATAACCGCCTCTCAAATCTTTGCTAAAGCCATAACAAGCAACACCACAAAAAGACCCTCGCTGGTTATCTCTCTTACACGAAGCAGGCAACGCGAACAAGAAATCGCGCAAGTTCCCGACAATGTCTCGCTGATCGTTCTCCCTCTGGTGTTTCTCTGAATTTCCGGCAACACTCTTTCACTCGCTAGTCTCTCCCGTCGGCCATCATAGTTCCGGCGAAGGTATATAACCCAAATCGCTTCTTTCTTACTTCGTGTATGGGTTTATCATCCCGTTTCTTATTCGTTGTATGTGTCTGCTCAGGTTCCCTCGCCGTATCCGGTAACCAGAAACGTTCTCTTCCGGCGTCACCCTATTCTCCGGCGACAAGTACAAAACCCGGCAATCGTCTCTCGGCTGTATATCTCCCCGAAGGTATCCCCTTTTAAATTGTGTTTTGTTTTCATGTCACTTTGATCACGTAACATTAACAATCGTATATACCAATTGTCGTTTTCTGCTGTTCGTGTCTTATGAATTCTGACGGAACACACACTAGTGTGTGTAAGTTTGCGGGTGTTTCACGAGATTAGAAACCCGTAGTTAAGTTCGATCGAGTTTTTTTTAAATAAATAAAAGTGATAATCATTAAGGTGTTTTGGGGTGCCTGGTAATCAATATCATGAAAAACTCATTTGTCCGGCCTGTACCACAGTCGCCGGCAGCCTCATAGCTGCCGGAGTTGTTTTCTTTATGTTACTGCTCGTCCCAAATCGTTTATAAAAACAAGCGGTACCAGGCCAGCTACTTTACGTAGATCCAATTGGAAATAGCTCAGTCCGGTTGCAGCTGGGCCTTGGCTACAGGCCGGCCCAGCAGTCAAAAGTCGAGCCCAAAGGCTAATTCGAACTAGGCAGCTAAATTGAAAATAAATTAAATTCATTTTGTTAAAAGGGTTAAAACGAAAAGGTTTGCATAATAAATTTCAAATAAAACAAACAACTTAATTATGATTTAAGTAATGGATATAGTTTACTAACAAATATTTATTTATTAATTAAATATTTGTACCAATTACCGAAAATATTTTTATATAAAAATAACGTATCTAAATTCCTTTAGCAAAGAATCATTTAAAGGTAATTAAATCCATTTTTATAATTAGCTAATGGGACGCATATGGTACACCTGTAGAACGTAATATAACTTTATTTTCCTTTTAAACTTGCCTAAATTTATCAAAAGTAATCTAAATACGAGACCAACTTAAACGAGTCACCAACGAATCGCTCAAGTCTAAATTCTCTTAAGGGATAAATTGTGCATCATTTAGTTTAGGCGTGTCGTCAAGACCGTCACTTATACATTATTTCTTATGCGTTTAGGCCGCTAGGATAATTGTGGTTGGAGACCGCCCGTTAGTGTTTGTGATTTTGGCTAGCATTGCATCAGGTGAGTTCACAGCCCCACTTTTTAGAGCATTTTATTTACTGTTTTACAACTTTGGGGTGAAAAACATAACAAATGTTTTTATAAATGTTCCAACTATTTATCACAACATATTTATAAATCTTATTGTGATGGTGATTTCACGACCCCTCTTTTACTATGTTTTTAACTATTTTACTATTGGGGTGAAAAACATATAAACTATTTTATAAATAATTTCCATTATTTATAATCAATCATTTTATGGTGATGAAACTATTTTTGGAAACTAGACAACGAATCCTTATGCTTGGACTAAGTTTAGATGTACATGGAAGTGCGTATATGTTACATACATAATCATTAGCTAGTTTCGACTAGGCCCTGGATATGCAAATAGTACTATTGGCGGAGACCTACCCTCCCACGATTTGATCATTTATCGGTATTTACCGACCACGAGGAGTGTATATCTAGCACGTTTAAGGTTGTTGTTTTGGTTATGGACTTAGGGTCAGCATTTTAACTCAAAGGTGTAGCTAACCTGTTGGGGAATCACCGTCACTAATGTTTCTACTACTGCTCTCGGAGCAGGCCATTTTCACGTTTTATATCATCACACTATTTTTGCCAACGATGGCATACTAAACCTATTGTTTCTACTAACGCGATTAAAATCGTACCACTGCTTTCGGAGCAGGTCAATTTTAACATTTTTTAACATCACCTTATTTTTGCCAACGATGGCATACGAAAACTATTGTTTCTACTATTGCTTTTGAGCAGACTATTTTTAAACGTTTTATATCGTCAAACGATTTTTTCCATGAATGGCATACAAAAACTATGGAACTATTTTGAACTCATTAAAACCTGTTAATTCACTCAACAATTTTGTTGATACTTTTACTTATGTTTTTCAGGTATCTAAGAAAAGCATTGAGTCGCATGCATTGGAGTCAAGCTTTCATTTTGTAAAGATGTCACCTCCTAATTTTAGTTAAAAACTATGTTTTGGTTCAACTACTTTGTTTACATTAAATTTTGGTGACATTACTTTTTATCAAACATTTATTGTTTACGATAATCATATGCTATGTTTACTCATGATAGTCGCATGCCCGTTGTTCTGCAAACCACTTTTGGCGGGGTGTGACAAAGGTGTCCATAACCCATAACCATGGTCCTTGAACCATTATAACCACTAGATGTCCATAACAGATACTGATGGCCCTTGAACCATTACAACTACTAGCCATGACCAATAGCATATAGATATCCATTTTACAAGTAATAGGTGTCCATAACCCATAACCATGGTTCTTGAACCATTATAACCACTAGCTGTCCATAACTGATACTGATGGCCCTTGAACTATTCTAACTACTAGCCATGAACAATAGCCAATAGATATCCATTTTACAAGTAATAGGTGTCCATAACCCATAACCATGGATATTGAACGATTATAACCGCTAGATGTCCATAACTGATACTGATGGCCCTTCAACCATTATAACTACTAGCCATGACCAATAGCTTCTAGATATCCAATTTACAAGTAATAGGTGTCCATAACCCATAGCCATGGTCCTTGAACCATTATAACCACTAGATGTCCATAACAGATACTGATGGGAGAATTCATTTCTTAATTCGTGAGTTGGTGAAGGGTTTGTTTAATTCTGATTCTAGTTCCGTCTAATTGGTTAAATATTTCTGTTTGTTCATTGATTCAAGACAATTGTGTGGCTGGGGTTTATTCTGATTTGTTTATTGACATACACAATCTTGACCAATAAGTTTTATTCGTAGATGCAGATCTCAATCGATCATTGATTATTTTAGTGTATTGATAATAAATCAGCCGCAATTTTTGAATATTGGAAGCTATTTCGATACTCTATTGGCTGGTTGATAAATATTGCGGCTAGGGTTTATTTATTTTAGCCGAGTTTGTATTCTTAGCTTCGAAGTTAATTCTTTATTTCTGGATTCGATTATTCGGATCTTGGTTTAGTTTAAAGGTTTCCTTGGCTGCATTCTTATTATTTTTCAGTGCTGCGATTTGGTGAAGATTTTTAAGGCTGCGCCTAGGGTTTCTTGGCTGCATGCTTTAACTTTAACATTGTTGTGTGTAATGGCCCCTGCTACAAATGATACAGGGCAAAAACCTTCAAACTTTGCTGCTAAACTAAAAAACATAGATGGCAAGATTATTGGCAAAAATGGGAATATTCTAAAGCCTCGTAATGCATTGCGTGGCAACCCGGTGGGTCTTGTGGGACGAACCACAACTCATGATGTAGACCCTTTGTCTAACTCAGCTCCTCCCGCAAGCATAGTAAGTGAGTGCCCATCGGATGTTGGTACCAACACCCCTCAATCAGCTGCTGTTTCTAACGAACCTCAACCTAAACCAACCTATGCAGCAGTAATAAACAGGAATGCTGATGTATCTAAGGTTAATTTCCGTAAACTTGATTCTGAAAAGTCTAATGATGATGTAGATGTTATGATACCAATAGAATCAGTGAAGGAAGTTGCAAACAGGTTCTCGAATACCCTCTATGGGTATTTTTTAGGCAAACGGATTGCCTTCCCGATTGTAGAATATTATGTCAAAAATGTATGGGCAAAGTTTGGTCTCAATCGGGTAATGATGAATGCAAAAGGGTTCTTCTTCTTTAAATTTGACTCACACAAAGGATTAGAAGACGTATTGGAGAATGGACCTTGGATGATTCGAAATAACCCCATCATCTTAAAAGAATGGACTCCAAATACCACTCTAACAAAGGAAGATCTTACTAAAGTTCCGATCTGGGTGAAATTCCATGATGTTCCTATGGCTGCGTTTACAGCCGATGGTCTTAGTATCATTGCTACGAAGATTGGCACACCAAAAATGTTGGATGCATACACAAGTACAATCTGTTCGGAATCTTGGGGTAGAAGCAATTTTGCTAGAGCCCTCATTGAAATCAGCTCTAAAGATGAGCAGGTCCACAATGTCCGTGGCAATACCCTCCCTTGAAGGGTCTGATTATTCAAAAGAAGTTATTAGCCTTGAATATGAATGGAAACCTCCTAGGTGCTCGATATGTAAAATCTTTGGGCATGATATTAATAGCTGCCCCAAAAATGTAAAGCCCAAAGAGAAGGAAGTTAATCAAGATACGGATGGGTTCCAAACAGTGGGTAACAGAAACCGCAAGCACAACTTAAAGTTACGTTCAAATTTTCAATATAGACCAAAGGGGGGTACTACAATTGATTCCGATATGGCTGGTTGCTCCAAACAACCGGACACAAACAGTAATAGTGTAGATAATGGTAACCATTATGTTGCACCTATTGTTTGTAATGATGACCATAATCAGAGAAATATTGGGAATGAATGTGCGACCAGTAATAGCATAGATAATACTACGCCTATTGCTCGCCATTTGGTTCCGGATAATATCGTATTCTATTATGGAAAGGCGAACAGTAATAGTGTAAATGGTGCTGCTAAACACCATGTTACACCTATTGTTGGCCAACAAAACAATGAAAACAATAATAGTGTAGGTGATGTTGGGAATCTTCAACATCAGGCTAAACCTACTGTTTTTATGAACCCGAAATCATCAAACCAGAATTCTTATGCAAACATCCCTACATCAAATGGATTTGATTCTCTAAGTGACATGGAGGATGAAGATGATGAAGTGGAAGACATGAATAATGATACATCAGGTTTATGACGAATACTTTTAATAACCAGGGGGCAAGCACTCCCTTTACACATGGTCTTAATGTTTAGTCTTGCTTCATGGAATATCAGGGGCTTGAACCAGACCCCTAAACAAGAAGAGGTTCGTCAAGTAGTTCTAGATAACCACCTTAGTATTTGTGCCATTTTAGAATCTCATGTTAATGTGGCGGATGTGTATGATGTTTGTAAGAAAGTGTGTGCTAGTTGGAATTGGATGTCGAATGGGCATCTTTGTGATAAAGGCTCTCGTATTATCCTCGGATGGGATGAGAGGATTCTAGATGTTATGATCCTTTCTCAAACGAATCAGGTTATGCATGTTCAAATTATTACTAAAGGTGATCGGAAATCTTTCTTTTGCTCTTTTGTGTATGCCGACACTTATTACATCGATAGAAGAGTCCTATGGCAGAATTTAGTTGGTCATAGTCATCTTATGGCCAATAGGCCATGGACGATCCTTGGGGATTTTAATGCAGCTCTAAATCTAGAAGATCACTCATGTGGTGGGTATCAACCCCATATTGCTATGCGGGAATTCAAAGAGTGTGTTAATGATATGGCTGTTATGGATATTAATAGTACGGGTCTCCATTTTACCTGGAACCAAAAACCAAAAGGTTCTAGTGGTATCTTAAAGAAGATTGATCGCATTATGGGGAACCAAGCTTTCATTGATATGTTCCCGGGATCACTTGGATTTTTTCAGCCATACCGTATTTCGGATCACTCACCTTGTATTCTGAAAATCCCGAATGTGTTAAAGTTCAAACCCAAGCCTTTTAAATTCTTTAACTTTCTAGCAGACAAAGCTGAATTCCGTGATATTGTTTCGGCTGCTTGGGCGGAGAACATTACTGGTTGTGCTATGTACCGCGTGGTGAAACATCTAAAAGCTATTAAACCCCCGCTTCGTAAACTGTTAAAAGACCAAGGAAACTTGCATTCTAAAGTTAAATTCCTTAGGGTTGAGCTAGATGAAATTCAAAGTGCTATTGATAAAAATCCCCACTGTCCTAAGCTCCGTGAGGATGAGGCACATTATCTTCTTGCTTATAAGGCTGCGGTTCAAGATGAGGAACTTTTCCTAAAACAGAAAGCTAAAACTGAATGGTTAAGAGTTGGGGACTCTAATTCCGCCTATTTCCACAATGTTGTCAAGAGTAGATGCCACAGAAATCGAATAGATGCCATTTTTGAGGATTCGATTATGTATGAAGGCAATGATGTCGCCCCAATTTTTGTTAAACATTACCAAAATTTCCTTGGTATTGCTGGAAATGTGACCCCGCTCGACACTCATGAGCTGTTTGGTACCACTATCGATCCTCAAAAGGCTGATTTTATGGTCCGCAATGTTAGTAATGCTGAAATTAAAAAGGCTCTCTTCTCTATTGGGAATGATAAAGCTCCGGGTCCTGATGGATTCACAGCGGCTTTTTTCAAGAAATCTTGGGACATTATTGAGGAGGATGTTTGTAATGCGGTACATGATTTTTTTTCTAACGGCAAGCTGCTCAAAGAAATTAATCATACAATTTTGGCTATGATTCCAAAAGTCCCAACTCCGTCAAAAACAACGGATTACCGTCCCATTTCCTGTTGCAATGTATTATACAAGTGTATCAGTAAAATTATTACTAATCGTATTACCGAGGTTCTTGGTGATATTGTTAACATAAACCAATCGGCCTTTATTCCGGGGAGACGAATTTCAGATAACATTCTTCTCACGCAAGAATTGATGCATAATTATCATAGGCAATCTGGCCCCCCTAGATGTGCTTTCAAAGTCGATATTCAGAAGGCCTATGACACTGTTGATTGGGATTTTCTTCGCTCTTCTCTTGTTGGTTTTGGTTTTCCTCAAAAAATGATCATGTGGATTATGGAATGTGTTACATCTCCATCTTTCTCCATTTGTATTAATGGAGAGGTCCATGGCTGGTTTCGAGGGAAGCGAGGTTTGAGACAAGGTGACCCTATATCTCCGTTCCTTTTTACTATTGTTATGGAGGTCCTGTCTCTTATTATAAAGCGTAGAGTTAGCAAAAGCCAGGATTTTAAATATCAAAAAGGCTGTGAGCAGCAACAGATTGTCAACTTATGCTTTGCTGATGACCTTTTCCTCTTTGCTCGTGGTAACGTGAATTCGGCTAATCTGATCATGGATTCTCTGAATGAATTTAAACAGGTTTCGGGGCTGGTCCCGAGTATCCCAAAGAGTACAATTTATTTCTGTAATGTCCCTTCCGCAATTCGTAATGCTATTCTAAATCTCATGCCGTTTGAGGAAGGCAATCTCCCGGTTAAATACCTTGGAGTTCCGCTGATATCGTCTAGATTACTTTTTAGAGATTGTAAAAGCCTTCTAGAAAAGCTGCTGAACCGCATTAATGATTGGAAGAATAAATTTCTTTCGTTTGCAGGCCGCCTCCAACTGATTATTTCAGTGCTTTCTAATATTCATATTTATTGGGCTTCGGTTTTTATCCTTCCAACCCGAATCATCCAGGAGCTTGAGAAATTAATGCGGGGGTTTCTGTGGTGTCAAGGTGAAATGAAGAAGGGAAAGGCCAAAGTTTCTTGGGAGATAGTTTGCAAGCCTAAGTCTGAGGGGGGGCTCGGTATACGCCGTATTAAAGATTATAATACTGCCCTAATGGCTTATAATATTTGGGGTATAGTTTCAAATAAGGAGTCTCTGTGGGTTAAATGGATTCATTCCTACAAGTTGTGGGGTCGGAATTTTTGGGAGGTACCGTGTACGGGCTCCATGAGCTGGTCCTGGAGGAAGTTACTTCAGTTGCGAAGAGTTATCAGACCTTTTATTTGGCATGTTATCCGTGATGGGAAATCTACTTCTATTTGGTTTGATAAGTGGAGTATGGCTTGTCCGTTATTTCAGTTCCTATCGCATAGAGATATTACTCGAGCTGGCTTTACTGCCCAGGATATGGTGTCTGATGTAATTACTGATAATAGTTGGATGTGGCCCACTGATTGGTATGCACGGCTCCATGAGATTACTAGTGTTCCGGTTCCCCAGCTGGTCACGGATCAAAAGGACAAGGTAATGTGGATTGATTTAAATGGGTCCTTTCAGCCTTTCTCGGTAAATCTATCTTGGAACTCTATCAGATCTAGGGAGATTGAAGTCACTTGGAAAAACGTTGTGTGGTTCTCTCATTGTGTCCCTCGGCATGCTTTTCATATGTGGCTTGTTATGAACAACCGTCTAAAAACTCAAGATATGCTGAAACAATGGGATGTTCATCATGATACTGATATTGACTCATTCCGGTGCCCTCTATGTGATCTTGTGCCTGATTCTCATGCTCACCTATTCTTTGAATGCTTATACTCTTCGCAGATTTGGTTAAAAATCAGATTGCTTGGGGGGATGGACAACATTGCTCCAAATTTTGATGCTATAACTGATTACATTATTCCAATGTCCAAAGGTAGATCGGCTAAGAGTGTTGTGTCCCGTATCGTGCTGGGAGCTACTACCTATTACATTTGGCTAGAGCGAAATGCTAGGTTGTTCAGAAAGAAGTATAAACCGCACATGCAGTTGTGTGATGAAATTATTGCTAATGTTCGGTTAAAACTGATGACTCTGAAGTTTAAGAAGAAGACAGTTGGTGTTCAGCGGATGCTAGACAACTGGAAGATCCCGGATTTGATTGTTTAGTTTGGTGCTATGTTCTTATGTTTTCTTTTGGTTTTTTGAGAGAAAGTCTGTTTTGTGAGGTTGTTGATAGTTCTAGATGGTCTTAGCTTTGTTTATGGCATGTCATAAACTCTGTCTTTGTTGTTTCAAGCTTTTGCTTGAGGTCAATGTGGCCGCCAGTCACATTCCTATGTAGTTATTTTTGTGATTAATATATTTAGCCAGGGTAAACCCTTTACCCAAAACAGATACTGATGGCCCTTGAACCATTATAACTACTAGGCATGACCAATAGCCTACAGATATCCATTTTGCAAGTAATAGGTGTCCATAACCCATAACCATGGTTCTTGAACCATTATAACCACTAGATGTCCATAACTGATACTGATGGCCCTTAAACCATTATAACTACTAGCCATGACAATAGCCTATAGATATCTATTTTACAAGTAATAGGTGTCCATAACCCATAACCATGGTCCTTGAATCATTATAACCACTAGATGTCCATAACTGATACTGATGGCCCATGAACCATTATAGCTACTAGCCATGACCAATAGCCTATAGATATCCATTTTACAAGTAATAGGTGTCCATAACCCATAACCATGGTCCTTGAACCATTATAACCACTAGATGTCCATAACTGATACTGATGGCCCTTGAACTATTATAACTACTAGCCATGACCAATAGCATATCGATATACATTTTACAAGTAATAGGTGTCCATAACCCATAACCATGGTTCTTGAACCATTATAACCACTAGATGTCCATAACTGATACTGATGGCCCTTCAACTATTATAACTACTAGCCATGACCAATAGCCTCTAGATATTCAATTTACATGTAAATGTGTCCATAACCCATAACCATGGTCGTTGAACCATTATAACCACTAGATGTCCATAACTGATATTGATGGCCCTTGAACCATTATAACTACTAGCCATGACCAGTAGCCAATAGATATCCATTTTACAAGTAATGGGTGTCCATAACCCATAACCATGGTCCTTGAACCATTATAACCACTAGATGTCCATAACTGATACTGATGGCCCTTGAACCATTATAACTACTTGCAATGACCAATAGCCTATAGATATCCATTTTACAAGTTAAAGGTGTCCATAACCCATAACCACGGTTCTTGAACCATTATAACTACTAGATTTTCAGAACTGATATTGATGGCCCTTGACCCATTATAACTACTAGCCATGACCAATAGCCTATAGATATCCATTTTACAAGTAAAAGGTGTCCATAACCCATAACCATGGTCCTTGAACCATTATAACCACTAGATGTCCAAAACAGATACTGATGGCCCTTGAACCATTACAACTACTAGCCATGACCTAATATAGATATCCATTTTACAAGTAATAGGTGTCCATAACCCATAACCATGGTTCTTGAACCATTATAACCACTAGATGTCCATAACTGATACTGATGGCCCTCGAACCATTATAACTACTAGCCATGACCAATAGCCTATAGATATCCATTTTACAAGTAATAGGTGTCCATAACCCATAACCATGGTTCTTGAACCATTATAACCACTAGCTGTCCATAACTGATACTGATGGCCCTTGAACCATTATAACTACTAGCAATGACCAATAGCCAATAGATATCCATTTTACAAGTAATAGGTGTCCATAACCCATAACCATGGTTCTTGAACGATTATAACCACTAGATGTCCATAACTGATACTGATGGCCCTTCAACCATTATAACTACTAGCCATGACCAATAGCCTATAGATATCCAATTTACAAGTAATAGGTGTCCATAACCCATAACCATGGTCCTTGAACCATTATAACCACTAGATGTCCATAACTGATACAGATGGCCCATGAACCATTATAACTACTAGCCATGTCCAATAGCCTACAGATATCCATTTACAAGTAATAGGTGTCCATAACCCATAACCATGGTTCTTGAACCATTATAACCACTAGATGTCCATAACAAATACTCCCTTCAACCATTATAACTACTAGCCATGACCAATAGCCTCTAGATATCCAATTTACAACTAATAGGTGTCCATAACCCATAACCAAGGCCATTGAGCCATTATAACCACTACATGCATGTCCATAACTCATATCGATGGCCCTTGAACCATTATAACTACTTGCCATGACCAATAGCCTACAGATATCCATTTTACAAGTAATAGGTGTCCATAACCCATAACCATGGTATTTGAACCATTATAACCACTAGATATCCATAACTGATACTGATGGCCCTTGAACCATTATAACTACTAGCCATGACCTATCTATAGATATATCTATTTTACATGTAATAGGTGTCCATAACCCATAACCATGGTTCTTGAACCATTATAACCACTAGATGTCCATAACTGATACTGATGGCCCTTCAACCATTATAACTACTAGCCGTGACAAAAAGCCTCTAGATATCCAATTTACAAGTAATAGGTGTCCATAACCCATAACAATGGTCCTTGAACCATTATAACTACTAGATGTCCATAACTGATATTGATGGCCCTTGAACCATTATAACTACTAGCCGTGACCAATAGCCTATAGATATCCATTTTACAAGTAATAGGTGTCCATAACCCATAACCAAGGCCATTGAATCTTTAAAACCACTACATGTCCATAACTCATATCGATGGCCCTTGAACTATTATAACTACTAGCCATGACTAATAGCCTATAGATATCCATATTAAAAGTAATAGGTGTCCATAACCCATAACCATGGCCCTTGAACAATTATAACCACTAGATGCCCATAACTGATACCGATGGCCCTTGAACCATTATAACTACTGGCCATGACCAATAGCCTATAGATATCCATTTTACAAGTAATAGGTGTCCATAACCCATAACCATGGTTCTTGAACCATTATAACCATTTGATGTCCATTACTGATATTGATGGCCCTTGAACCATTATAACTAGTAGCCATGACCAATAGCCTATAGATATCCATTTTACAAGTAATAGGTGTCCATAACCCATAACCAAGGCCATTGAACCATTATAACCATAATAATTGGATTTGGCCAATTGACTGGTATACTAGGTTCCCGGAAATGACTAGTATCCCAGTCCCCCATATTGTTCCAGATCAAAAGGACTGTGTAGTGTGGTTAGACTTAAATGGGTCTTCTCAGGCTTTCTCGGTTTATCTAGTGTGGAATTCTATTAGATCAAGGGAGGTTGAGGTCCCTTGGCACCCTATTGTATGGTTTTCCCATTGTATCCCTCGCCATGCCTTTCATATGTGGCTTGTTATGAACAAACGCCTAAAAACTCAAGATATGTTGAAACAATGGGATGTTCACAATGATACGGATACTGCCTCTTTGCGGTGCCCTCTATGTGGTCTTATTCCTGATTCCCACTCTCATTTATTCTTTGATTGTACATATTCTTCGCAGGTTTGGGTTAAAATCAGATGGCTTGGGGGGATGGACACGATTGCACCAAGAATTGCTGATATTATTGATCACCTTACCCCAATGTCCAGAGGAAGGTCAGCAAAAAGTGTTATCTCTCGTATTTTGATTGGAGCTGCAACGTATTATATTTGGTTAGAGAGAGATGCAAGATTGTTCAGAAAGAAGTCCAAGACACATATGCAGTTGTGTGACGAGATTATTGCCACCGTCCGTTTAAAACTGATGACGTTAAAGTTTAAGAGAAAGACGGTTGATGTTCAACAGCTACTAGCTATATGGAAGATCCCGGACTCGGTTGTTTAGCTCAGTGTTTCTGTTAAAGTTTGTTTGCTTTTGCCTCGTTTGAGCGTTTTGTTGGTAGTTGTTAGTGCTAGTTTGGTCTCGGCTGTGTTTATGGCATGTCATAAACTCTGTCTTGTTGTGTCGAGCTTCTGCTTGAGGTCAATGTGACAGTTTGTCACATTCCTACGTAGTTCTTTTTGTGATTAATATATTTAGCCAGGGTAACCCCTTTACCCAAAAAAAAAACTCATATCGATGGCCCTTGAACCATTATAACTACTAGCCATGACCAATAGCCTATAGATATCCATTTTATAAGTAATAGGTGTCCATAACCCATAACCATGGTCTTTGAACCATTATAACAACTAGATGTCCACAACTGATATTGATGGCCCTTGAATCATTATAACTACTAGCCATGACCAATAGCCTACAGATATCCATTTTACAAGTAATAGCTGTCGATAACCCATAACCATGGTTCATGAACCATTGTAACCACTAGATGTCCATAACTGATACTGATGGCCCTTGAACCATTATAACTAGTAGCCATGACCGATAGCCTATAGATATCCATTTTACAAGTAATAGGTGTCAATAACCCATAACCAAGGCCATTGAACCACCATAACCACTACATGTCCATAACTCATATCAATGGCCCTTGGACCATTATAACTACTAGCCATGACCAATAGCCTATAGATATCCATTTACAAGTAATAGGTGTCCATAACCCATAACCATGGTTCTTAAACCATTATAACCTCTTGATGTCCATGATACTGATGGCCCTTGAACCATTATAACTACTAGCCATGACCAATAGCCTATAGATATCCATTTTACAAGTAATAAGTGTCCTTAACCCATAACCATGGTCCTTGAACCATTATAACCACTAGATGTCCATAACTGATACTGATGGCCCTTGAACCATTATAACTACTTGCCATGTACAATAGCCTACAGATATCCATTTTACAAGTAATAGGTGTCCATAACGCATAACCATGGTTCTTGACCCATTATAACCACTTGATGTCCATAACTGATACTGATGGCCCTTGAACCATTATAACTAGTAGCCATGACCAATAGCCTATAGATATCCATTTTACAAGTAATAGGTGTCTATAACCCATAACCAAAGCCATTGAACCATTATAACCAGTACATGTCCATAAGTCATATCGATGGCCCTTGAACCATTATAACTACTAGCCATGACCAATAGGCTATAGATATCCATTTTACAAGTAATAGCTGTCCATAACCCATAACCATGGTCCTTGAACCATTATAACCAATAGATGTCCATAACTGATACTGACGACCCTTGAACCATTATAACTACTCGCCATGTCCAATAGCCTACAGAGTCCATAACCCATAACCACGGTTCTTGAACCATTATAACCACTAGATGCCCATAACTGATACTGATGGCCCTTGAACCATTATAACTAGTAGCCATTACCAATACCCTATAGTATCCATTTTACAAGTAATAGGTGTCCATAACCCATAACCAAGGCCACTGAACCATTATAACCACTACATGTCCATAACTCATATCGATGGCCCTTGGACCATTATAACTACTAGCCATGACCAATAGCCTATAGATATCCATTTACAAGTAATAGGTTTCCATAACCCATAACCATGGTCCTTAATCCATTATAACAACTAGATGTCCATAACTGATACTGATGGCCCTTGAACCATTATAACTACTAGCCATGACCAATACCCTACAGATATCCATTTTACAAGTAATAGGTGTCCATAACCCATAACCATGGTTTTTGAACCATTATAACCACTAGATGTACATAACTAATACTGATGGCCTTGAACCATTATAACTAGTAGCCATGACCGATATAGCCCATAGATATCCATTTTACAAGTAATAGGTGTCCATAACCCATAAGCATGGTTCTTGAACCATTATAACCACTAGATGTCCATAACTGATACTGATGGCCTTGAACCATTATAACTAGTAGCCATGACCGATATAGCCCATAGATATCCATTTTACAAGTAATAGGTGTCCATAACCCATAACCAAGGCCATTGAACCATTATAACCACTACATGTCCATAACTCATATCGATGGCCCTTGAACCATTATAACTACTAGCCATGACTAATATAGCCTACAGATATCCATTTTTCAAGTAATAGGTGTCCATAACCCATAACCATGGTCCTTTAACCATTATAACCACTAGATGCCCATAAATGTTACTGATGGCCCTTGAACCATTATAACTACTAGCAATGACAGTAGCCTATAAATATCCATTTTAAAAGTAATAGGTGTCCATAACCCTTAACCACGACCCTTGAACAATTATAACCACTAGATGCCCATAACTGATATCGATGGCCCTTGAACCATTATAACTACTAGCCATGACCAATAGCCTACAGATATCCATTTTACAAGTAATAGGTGTCCATAAACCATAACCATGGTCTTGAAGCATTATAACCACTAGATGTCCATAACTCATATCGATGGCCCTTGAACCATTATAACTACTAGCCATGAGCAATAGCCTATAGATATGCATTTTACAAGTAATAGGTGTCCATAACCCATAACCAAGGCCATTGAATCATTATAACCACTACATCACTTTACTTGGAACCAGAAACCGCAAGGATCTGATGGTATTTTAAAGAAAATTGATAGAATTATCGGGAATCAAGACTTCATTGATGCCTTCCCGGACTCTATTGCCATTTTCGAACCATATCGTATATCTGATCACACCCCTTGTATATTGAAAATTCCGAATGTTATGAAGTTTAAGCCCAAGCCGTTTAAATTTTTTATTTTTCTAGCAGACAAACCTGATTTCCCGAATATAGTAGCTGCTGCTTGGTCGGAGACAGTCACGGGTTGTGCTATGTATCGTCTGGTAAAACATCTTAAAGCTGCAAAACCTCCTTTGCGAAAGCTCTTAAAGGATCAAGGTAATCTTCATTCTAGAGTGAATTCACTTCGGGTCGAGCTGGATGAAATACAATCTGCTCTAGACAAGAATCCACACTGTCCCGAGCTTCGTGAAGAAGAAGGCCATTATCTTAATGCTTATAAGAGCAAATGCCATAGGAATCGTATAGATGCCATTTTTGAGGGAAATACTATGCACGAGGGTAATGGAATCGCTCCAGTTTTTGTTAAGCACTACCAAAATTTCCTTGGAATTGCAAGCCAGGTAACTCCCCTTGATACTCATGAGTTATTTCAGAACACTATTGCTCCTCATAAGGCTGAGCTTATGGTTCGTGCTGAAACTGATTCTGAAATCAAGAATTCTCTCTTCTCTATTGGCAATGATAAAGCCCCTGGTCCTGATGGCTTTACATCTGCTTTCTTTAAAAAATCTTGGGGCATTATTGGTGAGGAAGTGTGTTGTGCGGTTCGGGAATTTTTTTCAAATGGCAAGTTACTGAAAGAAACCAACCACACTATTTTGGCAATGATCCCAAAGATCCCTACGCCATCAAAGACAACTGATTTCCGTCCCATATCATGCTGCAATGTGATCTACAAGTGTATCAGCAAAATAATTACAAATCGTATCACTGATGTTCTTGGTGACATTGTGGGAGTTAATCAATCAGCGTTCATTCCGGGTAGACGAATTACAGATAATATTCTTCTAACTCAAGAATTAATGCACAATTATCATAGGCAATCGGGTCCTCCCAGATGTGCGTTTAAAATTGATATTCAGAAAGCGTATGATACTGTTGATTGGGAGTTCCTACACACCACTTTACTTGGTTTTGGCTTTCCTCATAAAATGGTCATGTGGATTCTAGAATGTGTTACTTCTCCTTCTTTCTCCATTTGTATAAACGGCGAGGTCCATGGCTGGTTTCGGGGTAAAAGAGGCTTGAGACAGGGTGACCCAATGTCTCTATACCTTTTTACCCTGGTTATGGAGGTGCTATCTCTTATTTTAAAACGCAGAGTTACATCTAGCGAGGATTTTCAATATCACAAAGGCTGTGATAAACAGAAAATTGTGAACTTATGTTTTGCCGATGATCTTTTTCTCTTTGCGTGAGGTGACCTGAGTTCTACTACGCTGATTCTGGATGCTTTGAACGAGTTTAAAGAAGTATTGGGGCTTGTCCCCAGCATTCCTAAAAGCACGGTGTTTTTTTGCAACGTCCCGGCCAACACTCGTGATGCAATTCTTCTCTTAATGCCGTTTGAGGAAGGAATTCTTCCTGTTAAATACCTTGGAGTGCGCCTGATCTCTTCTAGATTATTATTCAGGGATTGTAAAGTCTTGATAGAAAAGATGCAGAATCGTATAAATGATTGGAAGAATAAATTCCTTTCTTTTGCGGGTCGGCTCCAACTTATTATTTCAGTTCTTTCCAATTTACATATCTATTGGGCGTCGGTTTTTACTCTCCCAACCCGTATCACTCATGAGCTTGAACAATTAATGCGGGGTTTTCTGTGGTGTCAAGGAGAAATGAAGAAGGGTAAAGCCAAAGTCTCTTGGGAGATAGTTTGCAAACCAAAATCTGAAGGGGGTCTCGGTATACGCCGAATCAGAGATTTTAATGCTGCCCTTATGGCATACCATATCTGGAGTATAGTGTCAAATAAGGAGTCATTATGGGTGCAATGGATTCATTCTTATAAATTGCGGGGTAGAAGTTTTTGGGATACCCCTAGCACGGGTTCTATGAGCTGGTCTTGGAGGAAGTTGCTTCAATTAAGAAACACAGTTAGACCTTATATATGGCATACGATACGTGACGGAAAATCTACTTCCATTTGGTTTGACAATTGGAGCTTGGCTAGTCCTCTGTTTCAATTCCTTACTCATAGGGATATTACTAGAGCAGGGTTTTCCTCCATTGATGTGGTGTCGGACCTGATTACTGATAATAATTGGATTTGGCCAATAGACTGGTATACTAGGTTCCCGGATTTGACTAGTATCCCGGTACCCCATACTATTCCAGATCGACAGGACTGTGTAGAGTGGTTAGACTTAAATGGGTCTTCTCGTGCTTTCTCGGTCTATCTAGCTTGGAATTCTATTAGATCAAGGGTGGTTGAGGTACCTTGGCACCCTGTTGTATGGTTTTCCCATTGTATCCCTCGACATGCCTTTCATATGTGGCTTGTTATGAACAAACGCTTAAAAACTCAAGATATGTTGAATCAATGGGATGTGCACAATGATACGGATACTGCTTCTTTGCGGTGCCCTCTATGTGGTCTTATACCAGATTCTCACACTCATTTATTTTTTGATTGCACTTATTCTTCGCAGGTCTGGGTTAAAATCAGAGGGTTTGGGGGGATGGTTATGATTGCTCCTAGAATTGCTGATATTATTGATGACCTTATTCCAATATCCAAAGGAAGGTCAGCAAAAAGCGTTATTTGTCGTATTTTGATTGGTGCTGCTACATATTTTATTTGGTTAGAGAGAAATGCAAGATTGTTCAGAAAGAAATCCAAGACTCATATGAAGTTGTCTGATGAGATTATTGCCACTGTCCGGTTAAAGCTAATGATGTTAAAGTTTAAGAAAAAGACGGTTGATGTGCAACGGCTTCTAGATATATGGAAGATCCCAGATTCGGTGGGTTAGCTATATGTTTATGTTATAGTCTTTTTGTTTTGGACTAGTTTTCGCGTTTTTACTGGTAGTTGTTAGTGCTAGTTTGGTCTCGGCTTTGTTTATGGCATGTCATAAACCCTGTCTTGTTGTGTCAAGCTTCTGCTTGAGGTCAATGTGACATTCTGTCACATTCCTATGTAGTTCTTTTTCTGTGATTAATATATTTAGCCAGGGTAACCCCTTTACCCAAAAAAACTCACATCGATGGCCCTTGAACCATTACTAGCCATGACTAATAGCCTATAGATATCCATATCAAAAGTAATAGGTGTCCATAACCCATAACCATGGCACTTGAACAATTATAACCACTAGATGCCCATAACTGATACCGATGGCCCTTGAACCATTATAACTACTAGCCATTACCAATAGCCTATAGATACCCATTTTACAAGTAATAGGTGTCCATAACCCATAACCATGGTCCTTGAACCATTATAACCACTAGATGTCCATAACTGATACTGACGGCCCTTGAACCATTATAACTACTAGCCATGTCCAATAGCCTACAAATATCCATTATACAATTAATAGGTGTCCATAACCCATAACCATGGTTCTCGAACCATTATAACCACTAGATGCCCATAACTGATACTGATGGCCCTTGAACCATTATAACTAGTAGCCATTACCAATAGCCTATAGTATCCATTTTACAGGTAATAGGTGTCCATGACCCATAACCAAGGCCATTGAACCATTATAACCACTACATGTCCATAACTCATATCGATGGCCCTTGGACCATTATACCTACTAGCCATGACCAATAGCCTATAGATATCCATTTACAAGTAATAGGTGTCCTTAACCCATAACCGTGGTCCTTAAACCATTATAACAACTAGATGTCCATAACTGATACAGATGGCCCTTGAACCATTATAACTACTAGCCATGACCAATAGCCTACATATATCCATTTTACAAGTAATAGGTGTCCATAACCCATAACCATGGTTCTTGAACCATTATAACCACTAGATGTCCATAACTGATACTGATGGCCCTTGAACCATTATAACTACTAGCCATTCGCAATAGCCTATAGATATGCATTTTACAAGTAATGGGTGTGCATAACCCATAACCATGGTCCTTTTACCATTATAACCACTAGATGTCCATAACTGTTACTGATGGCCCTTGAACCATTATAACCACTAGCAATAACCAGTAGCCTATAGATATCCATTTTAAAAGTAATAGGTGTCCATAACCCATAACCACGGCCCTTGAAATATTATAACCACTAGATGCCCATAACTGATATCGATGGCCCTTGAACCATTATAACTACTAGCCATGACCAATAGCCTACAGATATCCATTTTACAAGTAATAGGTGTTCATAACCCATAACCATGGCCCTTAAACCATTATAACTAGTAGCCATTACCAATAGCCTATAGTATCCATTTTAAAAGTAATAGGTGACCATAACCCATAACCAAGGCAATTGAACCATTATAACCACTACATGTCCATAACTCATATCGATGGCCCTTGAACCATTATCACTACTAGCCAAGACTAATAGCCTATAGATATCCATTTTACAAGTAATAGGTGTCCATATACCATAACCATGGTTCTTGAACCATTATAACCACTTGATGTCCATAACTGATACTGATGGCCCTTGAACCATTATAACTAGTAGCCATGACCAATAGCCTATAGATATCCATTTTACAAGTAATAGGTGTCCATACCCCATAACCAAGGCCATTGAACCATAATAACCAGTACATGTCCATAACTCATATCGATGGCCCTTGAACCATTATAACTTCTAGCCATGACCAATAGCCTATAGATATCCATTTTACAAGTAATAGGTGTCCATAACCCATAACCATGGTCCTTGAACCATTATAACAACTCAATGTCCATAACTGATATTGATGGCCCTTGAATCATTATAACTACTAGCCATGACCAATTGCCTACAGATATCCATTTTACAAGTAATAGGTGTCGATAACCCATAACCATGGTTCATGAACCATTATAACCACTAGATGTCCATAACTGATACTGATGGCCCATGAACCATTATAACTAGTAGCCATGACCGATAGCCTATAGATATTCATTTTACAAGTAATAGGTGTCCATAACCCATAACCATGGTTCATGAACCATTATAACCACTAGATGTCCATAACTGATACTGATGGCCCATGAACCATTATAACTAGTAGCCATGACCGATAGCCTATAGATATCCATTTTACAAGTAATAGGTGTCCATAACCCATAACCATGGTTCTTGAACCACTATAACCACTTGATGTCCATAACTGATACTGATGGCCCTTGAACCATTATAACTACTAGCCATGACCAATAGCCTATAGATATCCATTTTACCAGAGCTGAAGATGGACTATGTTCCACCTGTTATTTTGGAGAATGGTAGGAAAATGGCTTTAATGTCCAATGAGGATCTCAATCAGGGAAAGGTTAATTTTTTTTGATGTTATATGGGTATTTTATTGGGACTTCTATGGATTTTATTAAAGTTGATTATAGTTTGAAAAGGATGTGGAGGGCTCATGACCTTGTTGAAATTACTAAGAATGGGGCTGGTTATTTCTTTTTTAGATTTAGTAGTGAGAAGGGTATGAATGCTGTTTTGGAAAATGGTAATTGGTTGCTTGACAATGTTCCTCTAGTAGTTAGTAAATGGGAACCGGGTATATGTCTCCAAAAAATTGAACCTTCTAAAGTGTCCATTTGGGTGTGTGTTCATGATATTCCGTTGGAGATGTGGTATGGTGCAGGTATTGGTAAGATCATCAGCTGTATTGGGAAACCTTTGGTTATGGATAATATGACTCAAGAGAGATGTTTAAATAGATCGGGTAGAATGGGGTATGCAAGAGTTTTAGTTGAAGTTGATGCTAAAGATGAATTTCCTAATGAAGTAGAGTTGGGCTATCCAGGTGAAGGTCCTAATCCTGGCAATGTTATTTCTTTACGTGTGTCATATCAGTGGAAACCTCCTTTATGTGTTTTTTGTAAACTGTTTGGTCATAACCATAGTAGTTGTAAATGTAGACCTAGAACGGAGGAGGAAAATGCTATAAAGGGATTGGAGGATTGATGCAAAGAATAAGGAGTGTGTTGATGGTGTTGGGAATGATGGTTATCAAACTGTGGGAAGAAGGAATAAAATTAACCACATGAATAGTGGTGTTAAACCTAAAAATCAGGTGGTTGAGGTACCTTGGCACCCTGTTGTATGGTTTTCCCATTGTATCCCTCGACATGCCTTTCATATGTGGCTTGTTATGAACAAACGCTTAAAAACTCAAGATATGTTGAATCAATGGGATGTGCACAATGATACGGATACTGCTTCTTTGCGGTGCCCTCTATGTGGTCTTATACCAGATTCTCACACTCATTTATTTTTTGATTGCACTTATTCTTCGCAGGTCTGGGTTAAAATCAGAGGGTTTGGGGGGATGGATATGATTGCTCCTAGAATTGCTGATATTATTGATGACCTTATTCCAATATCCAAAGGAAGGTCAGCAAAAAGCGTTATTTGTCGTATTTTGATTGGTGCTGCTACATATTTTATTTGGTTAGAGAGAAATGCAAGATTGTTCAGAAAGAAATCCAAGACTCATATGAAGTTGTCTGATGAGATTATTGCCACTGTCCGGTTAAAGCTAATGACGTTAAAGTTTAAGAAAAAGACGGTTGATGTGCAACGGCTTCTAGATATATGGAAGATCCCAGATTCGGTGGGTTAGCTATATGTTTATGTTATAGTCTTTTTGTTTTGGACTAGTTTTCGCGTTTTTGCTGGTAGTTGTTAGTGCTAGTTTGGTCTCGGCTTTGTTTATGGCATGTCATAAACCCTGTCTTGTTGTGTCAAGCTTCTGCTTGAGGTCAATGTGACATTCTGTCACATTCCTATGTAGTTCTTTTTCTGTGATTAATATATTTAGCCAGGGTAACCCCTTTACCCAAAAAAACTCACATCGATGGCCCTTGAACCATTACTAGCCATGACTAATAGCCTATAAATATCCATATTAAAAGTAATAGGTGTCCATAACCCATAACCGTGGCACTTGAACAATTATAACCACTAGATGCCCATAACTGATACCGATGGCCCTTGAACCATTATAACTACTAGCCATTACCAATAGCCTATAGATATCCATTTTACAAGTAATAGGTGTCCATAACCCATAACCATGGTACTTGAACCATTATAACCACTAGATGTCCATAACTGATACTGACGGCCCTTGAACCATTATAACTACTAGCCATGTCCAATAGCTTACAAATATCCATTATACAAGTAATAGGTGTCCATAACCCATAACCATGGTTCTTGAACCATTATAACCACTAGATGCCCATAACTGATACTGATGGCCCTTGAACCATTATAACTAGTAGCCATTACCAATAGCCTATAGTATCCATTTTACAGGTAATAGGTGTCCATGACCCATAACCAAGGCCATTGAACCATTATAACCACTACATGTCCATAACTCATATCGATGGCCCTTGGACCATTATAACTACTAGCCATGACCAATAGCCTATAGATATCCATTTACAAGTAATAGGTGTCCTTAACCCATAACCGTGGTCCTTAAACCATTATAACAACTAGATGTCCATAACTGATACGGATGGCCCTTGAACCATTATAACTACTAGCCATGACCAATAGCCTACAGATATCCATTTTAAATGTAATAGGTGTCCATAAACCATAACCATGGTTCTTGAACCATTATAACCACTAGATGTCCATACCTGATACTGATGGCCCTTGAACCATTATAACTACTAGCCATTCTCAATAGCCTATAGATATGCATTTTACAAGTAATGGGTGTGCATAACCCATAACCATGGTCCTTTTACCATTATAACCACTAGATGTCCATAACTGTTACTGATGGCCCTTGAACCATTATAACCACTAGCAATGACCAGTAGCCTATAGATATCCATTTTAAAAGTAATAGGTGTCCATAACCCATAACCACGGCCCTTGAAATATTATAACCACTAGATGCCCATAACTGATATCGATGACCCTTGAACCATTATAACTACTAGCCATGACCAATAGCCTACAGATATCCATTTTACAAGTAATAGGTGTTCATAACCCATAACCATGGCCCTTGAACCATTATAACTAGTAGCCATTACCAATAGCCTATAGTATCCATTTTAAAAGTAATAGGTGTCCATAACCCATAACCAAGGCAATTGAACCATTATAACCACTACATGTCCATAACTCATATCGATGGCCCTTGAACCATTATCACTACTAGCCAAGACTAATAGCCTATAGATATCCATTTTACAAGTAATAGGTGTCCATATACCATAACCATGGTTCTTGAACCATTATAACCACTTGATGTCCATAACTGATACTGATGGCCCTTGAACCATTATAACTAGTAGCCATGACCAATAGCCTATAGATATCCATTTTACAAGTAATAGGTGTCCATAACCCATAACCGAGGCCATTGAACCATAATAACCAGTACATGTCCATAACTCATATCGATGGCCCTTGAACCATTATAACTTCTAGCCATGACCAATAGCCTATAGATATCCATTTTACAAGTAATAGGTGTCCATAACCCATAACCATGGTCCTTGAACCATTATAACAACTAGATATCCATAACTGATATTGATGGCCCTTGAATCATTATAACTACTAGCCATGACCAATAGCCTACAGATATCCATTTTACAAGTAATAGGTGTCGATAACCCATAACCATGGTTCTTGAACCATTATAACCACTAGATGTCCATAACTGATACTGATGGCCCATGAACCATTATACCTAGTAGCCATGACCGATAGCCTATAGATATCCATTTTACAAGTAATTGGTGTCCATAACCTATAACCAAGGCCGTTGAACCGTTATAACCACTACATGTCCATAACTCATATCAATGGCCCTTGGACCATTATAACTACTAGCCATGACCAATAGCCTATAGATATCCATTTTACAAGTAATAGGTGTCCATAACCCATAACCATGGTTCTTGAACCACTATAACCACTTGATCTCCATAACTGATACTGATGGCCCTTGAACCATTATAACTACTAGCCATGACCAATAGCCTATAGATATCCATTTTACAAATAATAGGTGTCCATAACCCATAACCATGGTCCTTGAACCATTATAACCACTAGATGTCCATAACTGATACTGATGGTCCTTGAACCATTATAACTACTAGCCATGACTAATAGCCTATAGATATCCATTTTTCAAGTAATAGGTGTCCATAACCCATAACCATGGTCCTTTTACCATTATAACCACTAGATGTCCATAACTGTAACTGATGGCCCTTGAACCATTATAACTACTAGCAATGACTACTGCCTTTAGATATCCATTTTAAAAGTAATAGGTGTCCATAACCCGTAACCACGGCCCTTGAACAATTATAACCACTAGATGCCCATAACTGATATCGATGGCCCTTGAACCATTATAACTACTAACCATGACCAATAGCCTACAGATATCCATTTTACAATTAATAGGTGTCCATAACCTATAACCATGGTCTTGAACGATTATAACCACTAGATGTCCATAACTCATATCGATGGCCCTTGAACCATTATAACTACTAGCCATGAGCAATAGCCTATAGATATGCATTTTACAAGTAATAGGTGTCCATAACCCATAACCAAGGACATTGAATCATTATAACCACTACATGTCCATAACTCATATCGATGGCCCTTGAACCATTATAACTACTAGCCAGACTAATAGCCTATAGATATCCATTTTACAAGTAATAGGTGTCCATAACCCATAACCATGGTTCTTGAACCATTATAACCACTTGATGTCCATAACTGATACTGATGGCCCTTGAACCATTATAACTAGTAGCCATGACCAATAGCCTATAGATATCCATTTTACAAGTAATAGGTGTCCATAACCCATAACCAAGGCCATTGAACCATAATAACCAGTACATGTCCATAACTCATATCGATGGCCCTTGAACCATTATAACTTCTAGCCATAACCAATAGCCTATTGATATCCATTTTACAAGTAATAGGTGTCCATAACCCATAACCATGGTCCTTGAACCATTATAACAACTAGATGTCCATAACTGATATTGATGGCCCTTGAATCATTATAACTACTAGCCATGACCAATTGCCTACAGATATCCATTTTACAAGTAATAGGTGTCGATAACCCATAACCATGGTTCATGAACCATTATAACCACTAGATGTCCATAACTGATACTGATGGCCCATGAACCATTATAACTAGTAGCCATGACCGATAGCCTATAGATTTTCATTTTACAAGTAATAGGTGTCCATAACCCATAACCATGGTTCATGAACCATTATAACCACTAGATGTCCATAACTGATACTGATGGCCCATGAACCATTATAACTAGTAGCCATGACCGATAGCCTATAGATATCCATTTTACAAGTAATAGGTGTCCATAACCCATAACCATGGTTCTTGAACCACTATAACCACTTGATGTCCATAACTGATACTGATGGCCCTTGAACCATTATAACTACTAGCCATGACCAATAGCCTATAGATATCCATTTTACCAGAGCTGAAGATGGACTATGTTCCACCTGTTATTTTGGAGAATGGTAGGAAAATGGCTTTAATGTCCAATGAGGATCTCAATCAGGGAAAGGTTAATTTTTCTTTGATGTTATATGGGTATTTTATTGGGACTTCTATGGATTTTATTAAAGTTGATTATAGTTTGAAAAGGATGTGGAGGGCTCATGACCTTGTTGAAATTACTAAGAATGGGGCTGGTTATTTCTTTTTTAGATTTAGTAGTGAGAAGGGTATGAATGCTGTTTTGGAAAATGGTAATTGGTTGCTTGACAATGTTCCTCTAGTAGTTAGTAAATGGGAACCGGGTATATGTCTCCAAAAAATTGAACCTTCTAAAGTGTCCATTTGGGTGTGTGTTCATGATATTCCGTTGGAGATGTGGTATGGTGCAGGTATTGGTAAGATCATCAGCTGTATTGGGAAACCTTATAATATGACTCAAGAGAGATGTTTAAATAGATCGGGTAGAATGGGGTATGCAAGAGTTTTAGTTGAAGTTGATGCTAAAGATGAATTTCCTAATGAAGTAGAGTTGGGCTATCCAGGTGAAGGTCCTAATCCTGGCAATGTTATTTCCTTACGTGTGTCATATCAGTGGAAACCTCCTTTATGTGTTTTTTGTAAACTGTTTGGTCATAACCATAGTAGTTGTAAATGTAGACCTAGAACGGAGGAGGAAAATGCTATAAAGGGATTGGAGGATTGATGCAAAGAATAAGGAGTGTGTTGATGGTGTTGGGAATGATGGTTATCAAACTTTGGGAAGAAGGAATAAAATTAACCACATGAATAGTGGTGTTAAACCTAAAAATCAGGTGGTTGAGGTACCTTGGCACCCTGTTGTATGGTTTTTCCATTGTATCCCTCGACATGCCTTTCATATGTGGCTTGTTATGAACAAACGCTTAAAAACTCAAGATATGTTGAATCAATGGGATGTGCCCAATGATACGGATACTGCTTCTTTGCGGTGCCCTCTATGTGGTCTTATACCAGATTCTCACACTCATTTATTTTTTGATTGCACTTATTCTTCGCAGGTCTGGGTTAAAATCAGAGGGTTTGGGGGGGTGGATATGATTGCTCCTAGAATTGCTGATATTATTGATGACCTTATTCCAATATCCAAAGGAAGGTCAGCAAAAAGCGTTATTTGTCGTATTTTGATTGGTGCTGCTACATATTTTATTTGGTTAGAGAGAAATGCAAGATTGTTCAGAAAGAAATCCAAGACTCATATGAAGTTGTCTGATGAGATTATTGCCACTGTCCGGTTAAAGCTAATGACGTTAAAGTTTAAGAAAAAGACGGTTGATGTGCAACGGCTTCTAGATATATTGAAGATCCCAGATTCGGTGGGTTAGCTATATGTTTATTTTATAGTCTTTTTGTTTTGGACTAGTTTTCGCGTTTTTGCTGGTAGTTGTTAGTGCTAGTTTGGTCTCGGCTTTGTTTATGGCATGTCATAAACCCTGTCTTGTTGTGTCAAGCTTCTGCTTGAGGTCAATGTGACATTCTGTCACATTCCTATGTAGTTCTTTTTCTGTGATTAATATATTTAGCCAGGGTAACCCCTTTACCCAAAAAAACTCACATCGATGGCCCTTGAACCATTACTAGCCATGACTAATAGCCTATAGATATCCATATTAAAAGTAATAGGTGTCCATAACCCATAACCATGGCACTTGAACAATTATAACCACTAGATGCCCATAACTGATACCGATGGCCCTTGAACCATTATAACTACTAGCCATTACCAATAGCCTATAGATATCCATTTTACAAGTAATAGGTGTCCATAACCCATAACCATGGTCCTTGAACCATTATAACCACTAGATGTCCATAACTGATACTGACGGCCCTTGAACCATTATAACTACTAGCCATGTCCAATAGCCTACAAATATCCATTATACAAGTAATAGGTGTCCATAACCCATAACCATGGTTCTTGAACCATTATAACCACTAGATGCCCATAACTGATACTGATGGCCCTTGAACCATTATAACTAGTAGCCATTACCAATAGCCTATAGTATCCATTTTACAGGTAATAGGTGTCCATGACCCATAACCAAGGCCATTGAACCATTATAACCACTACATGTCCATAACTCATATCGATGGCCCTTGGACCATTATAACTACTAGCCATGACCAATAGCCTATAGATATCCATTTACAAGTAATAGGTGTCCTTAACCCATAACCGTGGTCCTTAAACCATTATAACAACTAGATGTCCATAACTGATACGGATGGCCCTTGAACCATTATAACTACTAGCCATGACCAATAGCCTACAGATATCCATTTTACAAGTAATAGGTGTCCATAACCCATAACCATGGTTCTTGAACCATTATAACCACTAGATGTCCATAACTGATACTGATGGCCCTTGAACCATTATAACTACTAGCCATTCGCAATAGCCTATAGATATGCATTTTACAAGTAATGGGTGTGCATAACCCATAACCATGGTCCTTTTACCATTATAACCACTAGATGTCCATAACTGTTACTGATGGCCCTTGAACCATTATAACCACTAGCAATGACCAGTAGCCTATAGATATCCATTTTAAAAGTAATAGGTGTCCATAACCCATAACCACGGCCCTTGAAATATTATAACCACTAGATGCCCATAACTGATATCGATGACCCTTGAACCATTATAACTACTAGCCATGACCAATAGCCTACAGATATCCATTTTACAAGTAATAGGTGTTCATAACCCATAACCATGACCCTTGAACCATTATAACTAGTAGCCATTACCAACAGCCTATAGTATCCATTTTAAAAGTAATAGGTGTCCATAACCCATAACCAAGGCAATTGAACCATTATAACCACTACATGTCCATAACTCATATCGATGGCCCTTGAACCATTATCACTACTAGCCAAGACTAATAGCCTATAGATATCCATTTTACAAGTAATAGGTGTCCATATACCATAACCATGGTTCTTGAACCATTATAACCACTTGATGTCCATAACTGATACTGATGGCCCTTGAACCATTATAACTAGTAGCCATGACCAATAGCCTATAGATATCCATTTTACAAGTAATAGGTGTCCATAACCCATAACCAAGGCCATTGAACCATAATAACCAGTACATGTCCATAACTCATATCGATGGCCCTTGAACCATTATAACTTCTAGCCATGACCAATAGCCTATTGATATCCATTTTACAAGTAATAGGTGTCCATAACCCATAACCATGGTCCTTGAACCATTATAACAACTAGATGTCCATAACTGATATTGATGGCCCTTGAATCATTATAACTACTAGCCATGACCAATTGCCTACAGATATCCATTTTACAAGTAATAGGTGTCGATAACCCATAACCATGGTTCATGAACCATTATAACCACTAGATGTCCATAACTGATACTGATGGCCCATGAACCATTATAACTAGTAGCCATGACCGATAGCCTATAGATTTTCATTTTACAAGTAATAGGTGTCCATAACCCATAACCATGGTTCATGAACCATTATAACCACTAGATGTCCATAACTGATACTGATGGCCCATGAACCATTATAACTAGTAGCCATGACCGATAGCCTATAGATATCCATTTTACAAGTAATAGGTGTCCATAACCCATAACCATGGTTCTTGAACCACTATAACCACTTGATGTCCATAACTGATACTGATGGCCCTTGAACCATTATAACTACTAGCCATGACCAATAGCCTATAGATATCCATTTTACCAGAGCTGAAGATGGACTATGTTCCACCTGTTATTTTGGAGAATGGTAGGAAAATGGCTTTAATGTCCAATGAGGATCTCAATCAGGGAAAGGTTAATTTTTCTTTGATGTTATATGGGTATTTTATTGGGACTTCTATGGATTTTATTAAAGTTGATTATAGTTTGAAAAGGATGTGGAGGGCTCATGACCTTGTTGAATATACTAAGAATGGGGCTGGTTATTTCTTTTTTAGATTTAGTAGTGAGAAAGGTATGAATGCTGTTTTGGAAAATGGTAATTGGTTGCTTGACAATGTTCCTCTAGTAGTTAGTAAATGGGAACCGGGTATATGTCTCCAAAAAATTGAACCTTCTAAAGTGTCCATTTGGGTGTGTGTTCATGATATTCCGTTGGAGATGTGGTATGGTGCGGGTATTGGTAAGATCATCAGCTGTATTGGGAAACCTTTGGTTATGGATAATATGACTCAAGAGAGATGTTTAAATAGATCGGGTAGAATGGGGTATGCAAGAGTTTTAGTTGAAGTTGATGCTAAAGATGAATTTCCTAATGAAGTAGAGTTGGGCTATCCAGGTGAAGGTCCTAATCCTGGCAATGTTATTTCCTTACGTGTGTCATATCAGTGGAAACCTCCTTTATGTGTTTTTTGTAAACTGTTTGGTCATAACCATAGTAGTTGTAAATGTAGACCTAGAACGGAGGAGGAAAATGCTATAAAGGGATTGGAGGATTGATGCAAAGAATAAGGAGTGTGTTGATGGTGTTGGGAATGATGGTTATCAAACTTTGGGAAGAAGGAATAAAATTAACCACATGAATAGTGGTGTTAAACCTAAAAATCAGGTGGTTGAGGTACCTTGGCACCCTGTTGTATGGTTTTTCCATTGTATCCCTCGACATGCCTTTCATATGTGGCTTGTTATGAACAAACGCTTAAAAACTCAAGATATGTTGAATCAATGGGATGTGCCCAATGATACGGATACTGCTTCTTTGCGGTGCCCTCTATGTGGTCTTATACCAGATTCTCACACTCATTTATTTTTTGATTGCACTTATTCTTCGCAGGTCTGGGTTAAAATCAGAGGGTTTGGGGGGGTGGATATGATTGCTCCTAGAATTGCTGATATTATTGATGACCTTATTCCAATATCCAAAGGAAGGTCAGCAAAAAGCGTTATTTGTCGTATTTTGAATGGTGCTGCTACATATTTTATTTGGTTAGAGAGAAATGCAAGATTGTTCAGAAAGAAATCCAAGACTCATATGAAGTTGTCTGATGAGATTATTGCCACTGTCCGGTTAAAGCTAATGACGTTAAAGTTTAAGAAAAAGACGGTTGATGTGCAACGGCTTCTAGATATATTGAAGATCCCAGATTCGGTGGGTTAGCTATATGTTTATTTTATAGTCCTTTTGTTTTGGACTAGTTTTCGCGTTTTTGCTGGTAGTTGTTAGTGCTAGTTTGGTCTCGGCTTTGTTTATGGCATGTCATAAACCCTGTCTTGTTGTGTCAAGCTTCTGCTTGAGGTCAATGTGACATTCTGTCACATTCCTATGTAGTTCTTTTTCTGTGATTAATATATTTAGCCAGGGTAACCCCTTTACCCAAAAAAACTCACATCGATGGCCCTTGAACCATTACTAGCCATGACTAATAGCCTATAGATATCCATATTAAAAGTAATAGGTGTCCATAACCCATAACCATGGCACTTGAACAATTATAACCACTAGATGCCCATAACTGATACCGATGGCCCTTGAACCATTATAACTACTAGCCATTACCAATAGCCTATAGATATCCATTTTACAAGTAATAGGTGTACATAACCCATAACCATGGTCCTTGAACCATTATAACCACTAGATGTCCATAACTGATACTGACGGCCCTTGAACCATTATAACTACTAGCCATGTCCAATAGCCTACAAATATCCATTATACAAGTAATAGGTGTCCATAACCCATAACCATGGTTCTTGAACCATTATAACCACTAGATGCCCATAACTGATACTGATGGCCCTTGAACCATTATAACTAGTAGCCATTACCAATAGCCTATAGTATCCATTTTACAGGTAATAGGTGTCCATGACCCATAACCAAGGCCATTGAACCATTATAACCACTACATGTCCATAACTCATATCGATGGCCCTTGGACCATTATAACTACTAGCCATGACCAATAGCCTATAGATATCCATTTACAAGTAATAGGTGTCCTTAACCCATAACCGTGGTCCTTAAACCATTATAACAACTAGATGTCCATAACTGATACGGATGGCCCTTGAACCATTATAACTACTAGCCATGACCAATAGCCTACAGATATCCATTTTACAAGTAATAGATGTCCATAACCCATAACCATGGTTCTTGAACCATTATAACCACTAGATGTCCATAACTGATACTGATGGCCCTTGAACCATTATAACTACTAGCCATTCGCAATAGCCTATAGATATGCATTTTACAAGTAATGGGTGTGCATAACCCATAACCATGGTCCTTTTACCATTATAACCACTAGATGTCCATAACTGTTACTGATGGCCCTTGAACCATTATAACCACTAGCAATGACCAGTAGCCTATAGATATCCATTTTAAAAGTAATAGGTGTCCATAACCCATAACCACGGCCCTTGAAATATTATAACCACTAGATGCCCATAACTGATATCGATGACCCTTGAACCATTATAACTACTAGCCATGACCAATAGCCTACAGATATCCATTTTACAAGTAATAGGTGTTCATAACCCATAACCATGGCCCTTGAACCATTATAACTAGTAGCCATTACCAACAGCCTATAGTATCCATTTTAAAAGTAATAGGTGTCCATAACCCATAACCAAGGCAATTGAACCATTATAACCACTACATGTCCATAACTCATATCGATGGCCCTTGAACCATTATCACTACTAGCCAAGACTAATAGCCTATAGATATCCATTTTACAAGTAATAGGTGTCCATATACCATAACCATGGTTCTTGAACCATTATAACCACTTGATGTCCATAACTGATACTGATGGCCCTTGAACCATTATAACTAGTAGCCATGACCAATAGCCTATAGATATCCATTTTACAAGTAATAGGTGTCCATAACCCATAACCAAGGCCATTGAACCATAATAACCAGTACATGTCCATAACTCATATCGATGGCCCTTGAACCATTATAACTTCTAGCCATGACCAATAGCCTATTGATATCCATTTTACAAGTAATAGGTGTCCATAACCCATAACCATGGTCCTTGAACCATTATAACAACTAGATGTCCATAACTGATATTGATGGCCCTTGAATCATTATAACTACTAGCCATGACCAATTGCCTACAGATATCCATTTTACAAGTAATAGGTGTCGATAACCCATAACCATGGTTCATGAACCATTATAACCACTAGATGTCCATAACTGATACTGATGGCCCATGAACCATTATAACTAGTAGCCATGACCGATAGCCTATAGATTTTCAATGTACAAGTAATAGGTGTCCATAACCCATAACCATGGTTCATGAACCATTATAACCACTAGATGTCCATAACTGATACTGATGGCCCATGAACCATTATAACTAGTAGCCATGACCGATAGCCTATAGATATCCATTTTACAAGTAATAGGTGTCCATAACCCATAACCATGGTTCTTGAACCACTATAACCACTTGATGTCCATAACTGATACTGATGGCCCTTGAACCATTATAACTACTAGCCATGACCAATAGCCTATAGATATCCATTTTACCAGAGCTGAAGATGGACTATGTTCCACCTGTTATTTTGGAGAATGGTAGGAAAATGGCTTTAATGTCCAATGAGGATCTCAATCAGGGAAAGGTTAATTTTTCTTTGATGTTATATGGGTATTTTATTGGGACTTCTATGGATTTTATTAAAGTTGATTATAGTTTGAAAAGGATGTGGAGGGCTCATGACCTTGTTGAAATTACTAAGAATGGGGCTGGTTATTTCTTTTTTAGATTTAGTAGTGAGAAAGGTATGAATGCTGTTTTGGAAAATGGTAATTGGTTGCTTGACAATGTTCCTCTAGTAGTTAGTAAATGGGAACCGGGTATATGTCTCCAAAAAATTGAACCTTCTAAAGTGTCCATTTGGGTGTGTGTTCATGATATTCCGTTGGAGATGTGGTATGGTGCAGGTATTGGTAAGATCATCAGCTGTATTGGGAAACCTTTGGTTATGGATAATATGACTCAAGAGAGATGTTTAAATAGATCGGGTAGAATGGGGTATGCAAGAGTTTTAGTTGAAGTTGATGCTAAAGATGAATTTCCTAATGAAGTAGAGTTGGGCTATCCAGGTGAAGGTCCTAATCCTGGCAATGTTATTTCTTTACGTGTGTCATATCAGTGGAAACCTCCTTTATGTGTTTTTTGTAAACTGTTTGGTCATAACCATAGTAGTTGTAAATGTAGACCTAGAACGGAGGAGGAAAATGCTATAAAGGGATTGGAGGATTGATGCAAAGAATAAGGAGTGTGTTGATGGTGTTGGGAATGATGGTTATCAAACTTTGGGAAGAAGGAATAAAATTAACCACATGAATAGTGGTGTTAAACCTAAAAATCAGGTGGTTGAGGTACCTTGGCACCCTGTTGTATGGTTTTTCCATTGTATCCCTCGACATGCCTTTCATATGTGGCTTGTTATGAACAAACGCTTAAAAACTCAAGATATGTTGAATCAATGGGATGTGCCCAATGATACGGATACTGCTTCTTTGCGGTGCCCTCTATGTGGTCTTATACCAGATTCTCACACTCATTTATTTTTTGATTGCACTTATTCTTCGCAGGTCTGGGTTAAAATCAGAGGGTTTGGGGGGGTGGATATGATTGCTCCTAGAATTGCTGATATTATTGATGACCTTATTCCAATATCCAAAGGAAGGTCAGCAAAAAGCGTTATTTGTCGTATTTTGAATGGTGCTGCTACATATTTTATTTGGTTAGAGAGAAATGCAAGATTGTTCAGAAAGAAATCCAAGACTCATATGAAGTTGTCTGATGAGATTATTGCCACTGTCCGGTTAAAGCTAATGACGTTAAAGTTTAAGAAAAAGACGGTTGATGTGCAACGGCTTCTAGATATATTGAAGATCCCAGATTCGGTGGGTTAGCTATATGTTTATTTTATAGTCCTTTTGTTTTGGACTAGTTTTCGCGTTTTTGCTGGTAGTTGTTAGTGCTAGTTTGGTCTCGGCTTTGTTTATGGCATGTCATAAACCCTGTCTTGTTGTGTCAAGCTTCTGCTTGAGGTCAATGTGACATTCTGTCACATTCCTATGTAGTTCTTTTTCTGTGATTAATATATTTAGCCAGGGTAACCCCTTTACCCAAAAAAACTCACATCGATGGCCCTTGAACCATTACTAGCCATGACTAATAGCCTATAGATATCCATATTAAGAGTAATAGGTGTCCATAACCCATAACCATGGCACTTGAACAATTATAACCACTAGATGCCCATAACTGATACCGATGGCCCTTGAACCATTATAACTACTAGCCATTACCAATAGCCTATAGATATCCATTTTACAAGTAATAGGTGTACATAACCCATAACCATGGTCCTTGAACCATTATAACCACTAGATGTCCATAACTGATACTGACGGCCCTTGAACCATTATAACTACTAGCCATGTCCAATAGCCTACAAATATCCATTATACAAGTAATAGGTGTCCATAACCCATAACCATGGTTCTTGAACCATTATAACCACTAGATGCCCATAACTGATACTGATGGCCCTTGAACCATTATAACTAGTAGCCATGACCAATAGCCTATAGATATCCATTTACAAGTAATAGGTGTCCTTAACCCATAACCGTGGTCCTTAAACCATTATAACAACTAGATGTCCATAACTGATACGGATGGCCCTTGAACCATTATAACTACTAGCCATGACCAATAGCCTACAGATATCCATTTTACAAGTAATAGATGTCCATAACCCATAACCATGGTTCTTGAACCATTATAACCACTAGATGTCCATAACTGATACTGATGGCCCTTGAACCATTATAACTACTAGCCATTCGCAATAGCCTATAGATATGCATTTTACAAGTAATGGGTGTGCATAACCCATAACCATGGTCCTTTTACCATTATAACCACTAGATGTCCATAACTGTTACTGATGGCCCTTGAACCATTATAACCACTAGCAATGACCAGTAGCCTATAGATATCCATTTTAAAAGTAATAGGTGTCCATAACCCATAACCACGGCCCTTGAAATATTATAACCACTAGATGCCCATAACTGATATCGATGACCCTTGAACCATTATAACTACTAGCCATGACCAATAGCCTACAGATATCCATTTTACAAGTAATAGGTGTTCATAACCCATAACCATGGCCCTTGAACCATTATAACTAGTAGCCATTACCAACAGCCTATAGTATCCATTTTAAAAGTAATAGGTGTCCATAACCCATAACCAAGGCAATTGAACCATTATAACCACTACATGTCCATAACTCATATCGATGGCCCTTGAACCATTATCACTACTAGCCAAGACTAATAGCCTATAGATATCCATTTTACAAGTAATAGGTGTCCATATACCATAACCATGGTTCTTGAACCATTATAACCACTTGATGTCCATAACTGATACTGATGGCCCTTGAACCATTATAACTAGTAGCCATGACCAATAGCCTATAGATATCCATTTTACAAGTAATAGGTGTCCATAACCCATAACCAAGGCCATTGAACCATAATAACCAGTACATGTCCATAACTCATATCGATGGCCCTTGAACCATTATAACTTCTAGCCATGACCAATAGCCTATAGATATCCATTTTACAAGTAATAGGTGTCCATAACCCATAACCATGGTCCTTGAACCATTATAACAACTAGATATCCATAACTGATATTGATGGCCCTTGAATCATTATAACTACTAGCCATGACCAATAGCCTACAGATACCCATTTTACAAGTAATAGGTGTCGATAACCCATAACCATGGTTCTTGAACCATTATAACCACTAGATGTCCATAACTGATACTGATGGCCCATGAACCTTTATACCTAGTAGCCATGACCGATAGCCTATAGATATCCATTTTACAAGTAATAGGTGTCCATAACCCATAACCAAGGCCGTTGAACCGTTATAACCACTACATGTCCATAACTCATATCAATGGCCCTTGGACCATTATAACTACTAGCCATGACCAATAGCCTATAGATATCCATTTTACAAGTAATAGGTGTCCATAACCCATAACCATGGTTCTTGAACCACTATAACCACTTGATCTCCATAACTGATACTGATGGCCCTTGAACCATTATAACTACTAGCCATGACCAATAGCCTATAGATATCCATTTTACAAATAATAGGTGTCCATAACCCATAACCATGGTCCTTGAACCATTATAACCACTAGATGTCCATAACTAATACTGATGGTCCTTGACCCATTATAAATACTAGCCATGACTAATAGCCTATAGATATCCATTTTTCAAGTAATAGGTGTCCATAACCCATAACCATGGTCCTTTTACCATTAAAACCACTAGATGTCCATAACTGTAACTGATGGCCCTTGAACCATTATAACTACTAGCAATGACTACTGCCTTTAGATGTCCATTTTAAAAGTAATAGGTGTCCATAACCCGTAACCACGGCCCTTGAACAATTATAACCACTAGATGCCCATAACTGATATCGATGGCCCTTGAACCATTATAACTACTAACCACGACCAATAGCCTACAGATATCCATTTTACAATTAATAGGTGTCCATAACCTATAACCATGGTCTTGAACGATTATAACCACTAGATGTCCATAACTCATATCGATGGCCCTTGAACCATTATAACTACTAGCCATGAGCAATAGCCTATAGATATGCATTTTACAAGTAATAGGTGTCCATAAGCCATAACCAAGGACATTGAATCATTATAACCACTACATGTCCATAACTCATATCGATGGCCCTTGAACCATTATAACTACTAGCCATGACTAATGGCCTATAGATATCCATTTTACAAGTAATAGGTGTCCATAACCCATAACCATGGTTCTTGAACCATTATAACCACTTGATGTCCATAACTGATACTGATGGCCCTTGAACCATTATAACTAGTAGCCATGACCAATAGCCTATAGATATCCATTTTACAAGTAATAGGTGTCCATAACCCATAACCAAGGCCATTGAACCATAATAACCAGTACATGTCCATAACTCATATCGATGGCCCTTGAACCATTATAACTTCTAGCCATGACCAATAGCCTATTGATATCCATTTTACAAGTAATAGGTGTCCATAACCCATAACCATGGTCCTTGAACCATTATTACAACTAGATGTCCATAACTGATATTGATGGCCCTTGAATCATTATAACTACTAGCCATGACCAATTGCCTACAGATATCCATTTTACAAGTAATAGGTGTCGATAACCCATAACCATGGTTCATGAACCATTATAACCACTAGATGTCCATAACTGATACTGATGGCCCATGAACCATTATAACTAGTAGCCATGACCGATAGCCTATAGATATTCATTTTACAAGTAATAGGTGTCCATAACCCATAAACATGGTTCATGAACCATTATAACCACTAGATGTCCATAACTGATACTGATGGCCCATGAACCATTATAACTAGTAGCCATGACCGATAGCCTATAGACATCCATTTTACAAGTAATAGGTGTCCATAACCCATAACCATGGTTCTTGAACCACTATAACCACTTGATGTCCATAACTGATACTGATGGCCCTTGAACCATTATAACTACTAGCCATGACCAATAGCCTATAGATATCCATTTTACCAGAGCTGAAGATGGACTATGTTCCACCTGTTATTTTGGAGAATGGTAGGAAAATGGCTTTAATGTCCAATGAGGATCTCAATCAGGGAAAGGTTAATTTTTCTTTGATGTTATATGGGTATTTTATTGGGACTTCTATGGATTTTATTAAAGTTGATTATAGTTTGAAAAGGATGTGGATGGCTAATGACCTTGTTGAAATTACTAAGAATGGGGCTGGTTATTTCTTTTTTAGATTTAGTAGTGAGAAGGGTATGAATGCTGTTTTGGAAAATGGTAATTGGTTGCTTGACAATGTTCCTCTAGTAGTTAGTAAATGGGAACCGGGTATATGTCTCCAAAAAATTGAACCTTCTAAAGTGTCCATTTGGGTGTGTGTTCATGATATTCCGTTGGAGATGTGGTATGGTGCAGGTATTGGTAAGATCATCAGCTGTATTGGGAAACCTTTGGTTATGGATAATATGACTCAAGAGAGATGTTTAAATAGATCGGGTAGAATGGGGTATGCAAGAGTTTTAGTTGAAGTTGATGCTAAAGATGAATTTCCTAATGAAGTAGAGTTGGGCTATCCAGGTGAAGGTCCTAATCCTGGCAATGTTATTTCTTTACGTGTGTCATATCAGTGGAAACCTCCTTTATGTGTTTTTTGTAAACTGTTTGGTCATAACCATAGTAGTTGTAAATGTAGACCTAGAACGGAGGAGGAAAATGCTATAAAGGGATTGGAGGATTGATGCAAAGAATAAGGAGTGTGTTGATGGTGTTGGGAATGATGGTTATCAAACTGTGGGAAGAAGGAATAAAATTAACCACATGAATAGTGGTGTTAAACCTAAAAATCAGGAGGTTCATAGAAGGGGTAGTGTTTTTGACAGAATTAGTTTTAATTCTAATTATAAGCAGGTTAAACAGAATTTTGGCAATAATGTGAAGAAAGGAAATAATTTTGTTCAGAAGCATGTGGTTAAAGAAAAACAGGCTCAAGGACCTAAAATCTGGGGAAATGTTAGACTTAACATGAATGAACATGTTAAGACTAAGACCAGTGATCAGATTTTAATTTCTGGTAATAAACCTCTTGTGGAGGTTCCTGGTAAACAGGCAAAAGCTAATAGTAATATGCAGCAGGGTATCAATAAAGATAAAGAGAAGGTGGTCATGGAAGGTGACAAAGTGATTTCAACTTCTAATAAGTTTGATGTTTTAAATGATGAAGATAATGATTTTGAGGATGGATGGAATGAGGATTATCATATATATGATTATCAAAGAGAGGAAGTTTTTAAAGTTTTAAAGAAGAGGGTCATCCCTGATATGAAAGTCTTTGAGAAGTGGTCTACGGGTCAAGTTGACTTGTTCAAGGATCAATGCACCATTTATGGATTAGACCCGGATGATATTTTTGAAGAAGTGGGGTCTGATAATAATGGGACTGCCCAGGAAATGAAGGATGATCAGGATAGGATTAGGGATGAGGATAATGGTTGTGGTGAAGCTTCAACTTCTAAAACTGTTTTATGATGATTAAATCTATATGTTGGAATGTTAGAGGTCTTAATAAGACTTCTAGTCAAAATGAAGTTTTTCAGGTTATTAGAGATGAAAAAATTGATTTTTGTTCTATTCTTGAACCTCATGTAAAGAATAAGAACCTTTATTGGGTTTGTAATAGAGTTTTTGGTTCTTGGCAGTGGTATGCTAATTCTAACTGTTGTGTGGGGGGTGCTAGGATTATCATTGCTTGGAATCCCAATATTGTGGACATAATGGTGCTTGACAATCATCCTCAAGTGGTTAATTGTTTTATTAAACCTATGCATGGTGGTAAAGGTTTTTTCTGTTCTTTTGTTCATGCTCATCATAAAATGCAGTTTAGGAGTCAAGCTTGGAGGAATTTGAGGATGTTTAGTTCTTCTGTTATTGATAAGCCTTGGGTGATTATGGGTGATTTTAATGCTACTTTGGATCCGGATGAATCTTCTAAGGGCTCTTCTACTATGTCTAGAGCAATGGTTGATTTTGCTGAGTTTATTGCTGATATTGAAGTGGTGGACATCCCCATGTCTGGTTTAAGATACACTTGGAAAAAGAGCCCAAATAAGGAGGATAGACTTTTGAGAAAATTGGATAGGGTAATGGCCAATCATGATTTTTTGAATGATTTCCATGATGCTAATGCTGTTTTCCTTCCTTTTTTTGTCTTCTGATCATAGTCCGGGTGTCATGTCTGTTCCTGTTTCTAAAAAGTTTAAGCCTAAGTCTTTTAAATTTTTCAACTTTCTTGCCAAGAAGAATGAGTTTATCCCTACTGTGAAGGAACATTGGAATCATGAGCTGCAGGGTTTTGAGATGTTTAAATTTGTGTCTAATTTGAAAAATCTAAAGAAACCTCTTAGGGCTTTAAGATATAAGCATGGGAACTTACATGAAAATGTTATTTTGTCTAAGGGCAGATTACAGAAAGTCCAAACTGATATGGTTAATAATCCCCATGATCCTGTTCTTAGAGACATGGAAATTGAAGCCTTGAGAAAGTATAATGATGATGTTAGGGATGAAGAGGTGTTTCTTAAACAAAAGGACAAGGTGGAATGGTTAAAGGAGGGTGATCAGAATTCTAAGTATTTTCATAAAACTATTAAAGGTAGAATTTGTAGAAATAGAATTAATAGTATCAATGATATGGAAGGCAATTCTTTTTATGGAGACCGGATTGCTGAGCAATTTGTTGGATATTTTAAGGATATCCTTGGAACCTCTAAAGAAGTGTCTGCTATTTCTAATCATGAGAACTTATTTCTTAAGAAACTCTCTGAGAGTGAAGGCCTTAATATGGTTAGGCCTGTTACAGATGATGAGGTTAAAGCTGCTGTTTTTGATATTGCTGATGACAAGGCACCTGGCCCAGATGGGTTTTCTTCTAAGTTTTTTAAAGAGGCATGGGGGGTGGTTGGTGATGACTTATGTAAAGCTGTTAAACAGTTCTTTGTGTCTGGGAAATTGTTAAAGGAGATTAATGCTACTATGATAGCTTTAGTTCCTAAAGTTAAAGTGCCATCAAATGTTTCTGAGTTTAGGCCCATAGCATGTTGCAATGTCATATACAAATGTATTAGTAAGATTATTACTAATAGGATCAAACCTGCTCTTGATGGTTTGGTGGATGAGAATCAGACGGCTTTTATACCTGGAAGACATATTAGTGATAATATTCTCTTATCTCAAGAATTAATGAGAAATTATCATAGACCTTGTGGCCCTCCTAGGTGTGCTTTTAAAGTAGATATAAAGAAAGCCTATGATTCTGTGGAGTGGGCTTTTTTGAAGGATACTCTTATTTTTTTGGTTTTAATCATTGGATGGTTCATCTTATTATGGAATGTATTTCCTCCACTTCTTATATGATTAGTATTAATGGTGAAATTCATGGTTTTTTTTAAAGGCAAGAGAGGTCTAAGGCAAGGGGACCCTATGTCCCCTTACTTGTTCACTTTGGCTATGGAAGTCTTAAACTTGGTTATTAAAAGGCAAATCAGGGAAGGCAATAATTTTTAGTATCATTGGAAGTGTGATAGTTTGAAGATCACGCATATTTGTTTTGCTGATGATTTGTTGCTGTTTAGCCATGGTGATAGCTTATCTGTTACTATTATTAAAAGGGCTCTTGATGAATTTAGTTCCATTTCTGGATTGGTGCCTAGTATGGAAAAAAGTACTACTTTTTTTGGTAATGTGAGAGGTCATACTAGGGATGCTATTTTTAGTATTCTGCCTTTCAATGTTGGGGAGCTGCTAGTGAGATATTTGGGCATCCCCTTGATTGCTTCTAAGCTTTATGTTAAAGATTGCAAGGGTTTGGTGGATAAAGTGAAGTGCAGGCTTATGGATTGGAAGAACAAGTCTCTATCTTTTGCTGGAAGACTTCTCCTTATTAAATATGTCCTTAGCTCTATGCAGGTTTACTGGGCTTCTAGTTTTGTTCTTCCCAAGTCAATTTTTAATGATATTGAGAGACTGTTAAGGGGTTTTTTGTGGTGTAGTGGTGATTTATCTAGAGGTAAAGCTAAGGTTAAGTGGGACAGTTTATGCTTGCCCAAATGCCATGGTGGTCTGGGTCTTAGAAAGTTGCATGCTTGGAATCTTGCCCTTATGTCCAAGCATGTTTGGAATATTGTGGTTGGGAAGGATTCTTTATGGGTGAAATGGGTTAATTCTGTGAGGATCAAAGGCAGGAACTTTTGGTCTATTTTGGGTCAGCAAAATGCTTGTTGGAGTTGGAGGTGCATTATGAAAAGTAGAGACATTTTTAGAAATAATATTATTTCTAGGATTGGTGATGGTAAAGGTACCTCTGCTTGGTTTGATAACTAGCATGATCTTGGGCCGTTATGTAAATTTATGTCTATTAGAGATATAAATTATGGGGGTTTCTCATCCTTGTCTACTGTTGCTGATTTAATTCATGAGGGAGATTGGAGAATTCCGGAAGACTGGTATAACAAATATAGTGTTATTTTTGGTGTGGGTCCTCCTTCTCTTAATAATGATTGTCAGGATAAAATTCTTTGGAAGCCTAGATTAGGTAAATCCATTCCTTTTTATGTGGCTGCTACTTGGGCAGATTTGAGGGATTCTGGGCAGAAAGTTTTTTGGTCCAAATGGATTTGGTTTAGCCAGAATATTCCCAGGCATGCTTTTATTCTCTGGTTGGTTTTCTTGACAGACTTACTACTCAGGATAAGCTGGCTGTGTTTAATAGAGATATTGAATACAAATGTGTGTTCTGTAACATTCAAATGGATACAGTTGACCATCTCTTCTTTGAATGTGATTTCTCTTTGGCTGTGTGGGATTGTATGAAGAATCTGTGCAGGCTTGAGTATAATTCAAACAAATGGTCTTATTTGGTTATGCAATTGGAAAGAATCCCTGTTAATAAGTCTATATGGAGTGTCCTGCAAAGACTTGTTTTGGCTGCCACAGTTTATTTCTTGTGGCAGGAGAGGAATTTTAGAATGTTCCATAACAAGAGTAGAAATGTTGATGTTATTTGTAGAATCATTCAGGATTCAGTTAGATTGAGGGTTATGGGCTTGAAAATTAAACCCTCTGCTCAAGTTTTGGAGGCTGTAGATGTTTGGAATTTTAGTCTTGGTAAACTGTCTGATGATGATTGATCTTGGTTATGTTTACTTGGTTATGTTTATTTGTTTATATTTGGTAGCAGAGGGTTATTATAGTCTTTTGCCCAGATTTTTCATTAATTTTTATATGGCTTCTGGGTTTTTTTCTGGATTTGTCCACATTTTTTGTGGAATTTTTTGGAGATATTTTTATAGTGTTGGTATTTTCAAAAGTTGCAGCAGGAAAAGTATTGAGTTTTATGAGGAGAATACTGTTTTTAAGCTGTGGAGGGGTATTTTGGGCATTTCCAGCCATATTTTGGAGCTAGAGTTTTTTCTGAAGTCTTGGATTTTTATTTTATATTTTTCAGGATTTTTGGTGATTTTTAAGATTTTTTCCAGAACTTTTGGCCCGTTGGGCCTTTATACCAACAACTGCTATGGGCTGCAATACATAAAGGAAAGTTGAAATTATTTATTTTGGTGCAATACAAATGTGAGCTGCAGTTTGTACTCTTTTATTTTTGCAGGTTGGTTTTTGTGCTGCTGGTGGTTGGGTCTGCATGTTGCTGTTGAGAGATATATATATGGCAGATTCAAAGGAACAAGTGGCAGTGGTATAAGCAATGGAATTGATGGGATATCATTCTGAATTTGGTGGATATTGGTCATAGTCAGGACAAGACTAGTCAAAGATGTTATATGACTAACTTCTAGCCAATTTGGAACCCTCTTTTCTGGTTGCTGTTGTGGATCTGGTTGCAGTTAATGTTTCTAGTTTTGAGTTATAATGGTATGATACACTGTTATGTCATTATGGGTCCAATTTTGACTTTCATTGAGTCAAAATTGTGCCTTAACTCCATTTGGGTCAATCTTGATGGTAATGATTTGAAGATTATGATGGATTGCTGTAATGAAGATAGTGGTTTGATTTTGACTCGTCTTGGGTCAAAATTTGTGGAGTATGCTATGGTTTACTTCAGAGATGATACTATGAGGATGTTGACTTTCACTGAGTCAACATTCTGCATTTCCTCTGATTCAAGCTGTTTTGGTGGAAATGTCCATAGTTATGAGATTAATTTGGTGATTTTGATTTTTTGGTGGTCAATATTGAATCCGGGTCATGGAAGCAGTTTGAAGGCTAAAGATGATGTTAATGATGGTAGGATGGCAATTTTGATGGTTGTTGGTTTTTTTGGTAGGACTATTTTTCTAGATTATACTAGTTTTTATATCCTAAGGTTTTTTAGCATTGTGTTTGGTTTAGGTTATAGAGTTATGCTTCTTTTGTTGGTCTTATTCCCAAACATGTTTTGGGAGGCCAAGTAGTTCTTTTTAAGATGTGGTAATTTTACCCATCTTTGCTTGTAAATAACTTTTTTTTTAGTCTTTGCCGGGCATAGCCCTTTAGCAAAAAAAAAAAAAAATAACCCATAACCATGGTCCTTGAACCATTATAACCACTAGATGTCTATAACTGATACTGATGGCCCTTGAACCATTATAACTACTAGCCATGACTAATAGCCTACAGATATCCATTTTTCAAGTAATAGGTGTCCATAACCCATAACCATGGTCCTTTTACCATTATAACCACTAGATGTCCATAACTGTTACTGATGGCCCTTGAACCATTATAACTACTAGCAATGACCAGTAGCCTATAAATATCCATATTAAAAGTAATAGGTGTCCATAACCCATAACCACGGCCCTTGAACAATTATAACCACTAGATGCCCATAACTGATATCGATGGCCCTTGAACCATTATAACTACTAGCCATGACCAATAGCCTACAGATATCCATTTTACAAGTAATAGGTGTCCATAACCCATAACCATGGTCTTGAACCATTATAACCACTAGATGTCCATAACTGATACTGATGGCCCTTGAACCATTATAACTACTAGCCATGACCAATATCCTATAGATATCCATTTTACAAGTAATAGGTGTCCATAACCCATAACCATGGTTCTTGAACCACTATAACCACTTGATGTCCATAACTGATACTGATGGCCCTTGAACCATTATAACTACTAGCCATGACCAATAGCCTATAGATATCCATTTTACAAGTAATAGGTGTCCATAACCCATAACCATGGTCCTTGAACCATTATAACCACTAGATGTCCATAACTGATACTGATGGCCCTTGAACCATTGTAACTACTAGCCATGACTAATAGCCTACAGATATCCATTTTTCAAGTAATAGGTGTCCATAACCCATAACCATGGTCCTTTTACCATTATAACCACTAGATGTCCATAACTGTTACTGATGGCCCTTGAACCATTATAACTACTAGCAATGACCAGTAGCCTATAAATATCCATATTAAAAGTAATAGGTGTCCATAACCCATAACCACGACCCTTGAACAATTATAACCACTAGATGCCCATAACTGATATCGATGGCCCTTGAACCATTATAACTACTAGCCATGACCAATAGCCTACAGATATCCATTTTACAAGTAATAGGTGTCCATAACCCATAACCATGGTTCTTGAACCACTATAACCACTAGATGTCCATAACTGATACTGATGGCCCTTGAACCATTGTAACTACTAGCCATGACTAATAGCCTACAGATATCCATTTTTCAAGTAATAGGTGTCCATAACCCATAACCATGGTCCTTTTACCATTATAACCACTAGATGTCCATAACTGTTACTGATGGCCCTTGAACCATTATAACTACTAGCAATGACCAGTAGCCTACAAAAATCCATATTAAAAGTAATAGGTGTCCATAACCCATAACCACGGCCCTTGAACAATTATAACCACTAGATGCCCATAACTGATATCGATGGCCCTTGAACCATTATAACTACTAGCCATGACCAATAGCCTATAGATATCCATTTACAAGTAATAGGTGTCCATAACCCATAACCATGGTCCTTAAACCATTATAACAACTAGATGTCCATAACTGATACTGACGGCCCTTGAACCATTATAACTACTAGCCATGACCAATAGGCTACAGATATCCATTTTACAAGTAATAGGATTCCATAACCCATAACCATGGTTCTTGAACCATTATAACCACTAGATGTCAATAACTGATACCGATGGCCCTTGAACCATTATAACTAGTAGCCATGACCGATAGCCTATAGATATCCATTTTACAAGTAATAGGTGTCCATAACCCATAACCATGGTTCTTGAACCACTATAACCACTTGATGTCCATAACTGATACTGATGGCCCTTGAACCATTATAACTACTAGCCATGACCAATAGCCTATAGATATCCATTTTACAAGTAATAGGTGTCCATAACCCATAACCATGGTCCTTGAACCATTATAACCACTAGATGTCCATAACTGATACTGATGGCCCTTGAACCATTGTAACTACTAGCCATGACTAATAGCCTACAGATATCCATTTTTCAAGTAATAGGTGTCCATAACCCATAACCATGGTCCTTTTACCATTATAACCACTAGATGTCCATAACTGTTACTGATGGCCCTTGAACCATTATAACTACTAGCAATGACCAGTAGCCTATAAATATCCATATTAAAAGTAATAGGTGTCCATAACCCATAACCACGGCCCTTGAACAATTATAACCACTAGATGCCCATAACTGATATCGATGGCCCTTGAACCATTATAACTACTAGCCATGACCAATAGCCTACAGATATCCATTTTACAAGTAATAGGTGTCCATAACCCATAACCATGGTCTTGAACCATTATAACCACTAGATGTCCATAACTGATACTGATGGCCCTTGAACCATTATAACTACTAGCCATGACCAATATCCTATAGATATCCATTTTACAAGTAATAGGTGTCCATAACCCATAACCATGGTTCTTGAACCACTATAACCACTTGATGTCCATAACTGATACTGATGGCCCTTGAACCATTATAACTACTAGCCATGACCAATAGCCTATAGATATCCATTTTACAAGTAATAGGTGTCCATAACCCATAACCATGGTCCTTGAACCATTATAACCACTAGATGTCCATAACTGATACTGATGGCCCTTGAACCATTGTAACTACTAGCCATGACTAATAGCCTACAGATATCCATTTTTCAAGTAATAGGTGTCCATAACCCATAACCATGGTCCTTTTACCATTATAACCACTAGATGTCCATAACTGTTACTGATGGCCCTTGAACCATTATAACTACTAGCAATGACCAGTAGCCTATAAATATCCATATTAAAAGTAATAGGTGTCCATAACCCATAACCACGACCCTTGAACAATTATAACCACTAGATGCCCATAACTGATATCGATGGCCCTTGAACCATTATAACTACTAGCCATGACCAATAGCCTACAGATATCCATTTTACAAGTAATAGGTGTCCATAACCCATAACCATGGTTCTTGAACCACTATAACCACTAGATGTCCATAACTGATACTGATGGCCCTTGAACCATTGTAACTACTAGCCATGACTAATAGCCTACAGATATCCATTTTTCAAGTAATAGGTGTCCATAACCCATAACCATGGTCCTTTTACCATTATAACCACTAGATGTCCATAACTGTTACTGATGGCCCTTGAACCATTATAACTACTAGCAATGACCAGTAGCCTACAAAAATCCATATTAAAAGTAATAGGTGTCCATAACCCATAACCACGGCCCTTGAACAATTATAACCACTAGATGCCCATAACTGATATCGATGGCCCTTGAACCATTATAACTACTAGCCATGACCAATAGCCTATAGATATCCATTTACAAGTAATAGGTGTCCATAACCCATAACCATGGTCCTTAAACCATTATAACAACTAGATGTCCATAACTGATACTGACGGCCCTTGAACCATTATAACTACTAGCCATGACCAATAGGCTACAGATATCCATTTTACAAGTAATAGGATTCCATAACCCATAACCATGGTTCTTGAACCATTATAACCACTAGATGTCAATAACTGATACCGATGGCCCTTGAACCATTATAACTAGTAGCCATGACCGATAGCCTATAGATATCCATTTTACAAGTAATAGGTGTCCATAACCCATAACCATGGTTCTTGAACCACTATAACCACTTGATGTCCATAACTGATACTGATGGCCCTTGAACCATTATAACTACTAGCCATGACCAATAGCCTATAGATATCCATTTTACAAGTAATAGGTGTCCATAACCCATAACCATGGTCCTTGAACCATTATAACCACTAGATGTCCATAACTGATACTGATGGCCCTTGAACCATTGTAACTACTAGCCATGACTAATAGCCTACAGATATCCATTTTTCAAGTAATAGGTGTCCATAACCCATAACCATGGTCCTTTTACCATTATAACCACTAGATGTCCATAACTGTTACTGATGGCCCTTGAACCATTATAACTACTAGCAATGACCAGTAGCCTATAAATATCCATATTAAAAGTAATAGGTGTCCATAACCCATAACCACGGCCCTTGAACAATTATAACCACTAGATGCCCATAACTGATATCGATGGCCCTTGAACCATTATAACTACTAGCCATGACCAATAGCCTACAGATATCCATTTTACAAGTAATAGGTGTCCATAACCCATAACCATGGTCTTGAACCATTATAACCACTAGATGTCCATAACTGATACTGATGGCCCTTGAACCATTATAACTACTAGCCATGACCAATATCCTATAGATATCCATTTTACAAGTAATAGGTGTCCATAACCCATAACCATGGTTCTTGAACCACTATAACCACTTGATGTCCATAACTGATACTGATGGCCCTTGAACCATTATAACTACTAGCCATGACCAATAGCCTATAGATATCCATTTTACAAGTAATAGGTGTCCATAACCCTTAACCATGGTCCTTGAACCATTATAACCACTAGATGTCCATAACTGATACTGATGGCCCTTGAACCATTGTAACTACTAGCCATGACTAATAGCCTACAGATATCCATTTTTCAAGTAATAGGTGTCCATAACCCATAACCATGGTCCTTTTACCATTATAACCACTAGATGTCCATAACTGTTACTGATGGCCCTTGAACCATTATAACTACTAGCAATGACCAGTAGCCTATAAATATCCATATTAAAAGTAATAGGTGTCCATAACCCATAACCACGACCCTTGAACAATTATAACCACTAGATGCCCATAACTGATATCGATGGCCCTTGAACCATTATAACTACTAGCCATGACCAATAGCCTACAGATATCCATTTTACAAGTAATAGGTGTCCATAACCCATAACCATGGTTCTTGAACCACTATAACCACTAGATGTCCATAACTGATACTGATGGCCCTTGAACCATTGTAACTACTAGCCATGACTAATAGCCTACAGATATCCATTTTTCAAGTAATAGGTGTCCATAACCCATAACCATGGTCCTTTTACCATTATAACCACTAGATGTCCATAACTGTTACTGATGGCCCTTGAACCATTATAACTACTAGCAATGACCAGTAGCCTATAAATATCCATATTAAAAGTAATAGGTGTCCATAACCCATAACCACGACCCTTGAACAATTATAACCACTAGATGCCCATAACTGACATCGATGGCCCTTGAACCATTATAACTACTAGCCATGACCAATAGCCTACAGATATCCATTTTACAAGTAATAGGTGTCCATAACCCATAACCATGGTTCTTGAACCACTATAACCACTAGATGTCCATAACTGATACTGATGGCCCTTGAACCATTGTAACTACTAGCCATGACTAATAGCCTACAGATATCCATTTTTCAAGTAATAGGTGTCCATAACCCATAACCATGGTCCTTTTACCATTATAACCACTAGATGTCCATAACTGTTACTGATGGCCCTTGAACCATTATAACTACTAGCAATGACCAGTAGCCTACAAAAATCCATATTAAAAGTAATAGGTGTCCATAACCCATAACCACGGCCCTTGAACAATTATAACCACTAGATGCCCATAACTGATATCGATGGCCCTTGAACCATTATAACTACTAGCCATGACCAATAGCCTATAGATATCCATTTACAAGTAATAGGTGTCCATAACCCATAACCATGGTCCTTAAACCATTATAACAACTAGATGTCCATAACTGATACTGACGGCCCTTGAACCATTATAACTACTAGCCATGACCAATAGGCCACAGATATCCATTTTACAAGTAATAGGATTCCATAACCCATAACCATGGTTCTTGAACCATTATAACCACTAGATGTCAATAACTGATACCGATGGCCCTTGAACCATTATAACTAGTAGCCATGACCGATAGCCTATAGATATCCATTTTACAAGTAATAGGTGTCCATAACCCATAACCATGGTTCTTGAACCACTATAACCACTTGATGTCCATAACTGATACTGATGGCCCTTGAACCATTATAACTACTAGCCATGACCAATAGCCTATAGATATCCATTTTACAAGTAATAGGTGTCCATAACCCATAACCATGGTCCTTGAACCATTATAACCACTAGATGTCCATAACTGATACTGATGGCCCTTGAACCATTGTAACTACTAGCCATGACTAATAGCCTACAGATATCCATTTTTCAAGTAATAGGTGTCCATAACCCATAACCATGGTCCTTTTACCATTATAACCACTAGATGTCCATAACTGTTACTGATGGCCCTTGAACCATTATAACTACTAGCAATGACCAGTAGCCTATAAATATCCATATTAAAAGTAATAGGTGTCCATAACCCATAACCACGGCCCTTGAACAATTATAACCACTAGATGCCCATAACTGATATCGATGGCCCTTGAACCATTATAACTACTAGCCATGACCAATAGCCTACAGATATCCATTTTACAAGTAATAGGTGTCCATAACCCATAACCATGGTCTTGAACCATTATAACCACTAGATGTCCATAACTGATACTGATGGCCCTTGAACCATTATAACTACTAGCCATGACCAATATCCTATAGATATCCATTTTACAAGTAATAGGTGTCCATAACCCATAACCATGGTTCTTGAACCACTATAACCACTTGATGTCCATAACTGATACTGATGGCCCTTGAACCATTATAACTACTAGCCATGACCAATAGCCTATAGATATCCATTTTACAAGTAATAGGTGTCCATAACCCATAACCATGGTCCTTGAACCATTATAACCACTAGATGTCCATAACTGATACTGATGGCCCTTGAACCATTAGCCTACAGATATCCATTTTTCAAGTAATAGGTGTCCATAACCCATAACCATGGTCCTTTTACCATTATAACCACTAGATGTCCATAACTGTTACTGATGGCCCTTGAACCATTATAACTACTAGCCATGACCAATAGGCTACAGATATCCATTTTACAAGTAATAGGATTCCATAACCCATAACCATGGTTCTTGAACCATTATAACCACTAGATGTCAATAACTGATACCGATGGCCCTTGAACCATTATAACTAGTAGCCATGACCGATAGCCTACAGATATCCATTTTACAAGTAATAGGTGTCCATAACCCATAACCATGGTTCTTGAACCACTATAACCACTAGATGTCCATAACTGATACTGATGGCCCTTGAACCATTGTAACTACTAGCCATGACTAATAGCCTACAGATATCCATTTTTCAAGTAATAGGTGTCCATAACCCATAACCATGGTCCTTTTACCATTATAACCACTAGATGTCCATAACTGTTACTGATGGCCCTTGAACCATTATAACTACTAGCAATGACCAGTAGCCTACAAAAATCCATATTAAAAGTAATAGGTGTCCATAACCCATAACCACGGCCCTTGAACAATTATAACCACTAGATGCCCATAACTGATATCGATGGCCCTTGAACCATTATAACTACTAGCCATGACCAATAGCCTATAGATATCCATTTACAAGTAATAGGTGTCCATAACCCATAACCATGGTCCTTAAACCATTATAACAACTAGATGTCCATAACTGATACTGACGGCCCTTGAACCATTATAACTACTAGCCATGACCAATAGGCTACAGATATCCATTTTACAAGTAATAGGATTCCATAACCCATAACCATGGTTCTTGAACCATTATAACCACTAGATGTCAATAACTGATACCGATGGCCCTTGAACCATTATAACTAGTAGCCATGACCGATAGCCTATAGATATCCATTTTACAAGTAATAGGCGTCCATAACCCATAACCATGGTTCTTGAACCACTATAACCACTTGATGTCCATAACTGATACTGATGGCCCTTGAACCATTATAACTACTAGCCATGACCAATAGCCTATAGATATCCATTTTACAAGTAATAGGTGTCCATAACCCATAACCATGGTCCTTGAACCATTATAACCACTAGATGTCCATAACTGATACTGATGGCCCTTGAACCATTGTAACTACTAGCCATGACTAATAGCCTACAGATATCCATTTTTCAAGTAATAGGTGTCCATAACCCATAACCATGGTCCTTTTACCATTATAACCACTAGATGTCCATAACTGTTACTGATGGCCCTTGAACCATTATAACTACTAGCAATGACCAGTAGCCTATAAATATCCATATTAAAAGTAATAGGTGTCCATAACCCATAACCACGACCCTTGAACAATTATAACCACTAGATGCCCATAACTGATATCGATGGCCCTTGAACCATTATAACTACTAGCCATGACCAATAGCCTACAGATATCCATTTTACAAGTAATAGGTGTCCATAACCCATAACCATGGTTCTTGAACCACTATAACCACTAGATGTCCATAACTGATACTGATGGCCCTTGAACCATTGTAACTACTAGCCATGACTAATAGCCTACAGATATCCATTTTTCAAGTAATAGGTGTCCATAACCCATAACCATGGTCCTTTTACCATTATAACCACTAGATGTCCATAACTGTTACTGATGGCCCTTGAACCATTATAACTACTAGCAATGACCAGTAGCCTACAAAAATCCATATTAAAAGTAATAGGTGTCCATAACCCATAACCACGGCCCTTGAACAATTATAACCACTAGATGCCCATAACTGATATCGATGGCCCTTGAACCATTATAACTACTAGCCATGACCAATAGCCTATAGATATCCATTTACAAGTAATAGGTGTCCATAACCCATAACCATGGTCCTTAAACCATTATAACAACTAGATGTCCATAACTGATACTGACGGCCCTTGAACCATTATAACTACTAGCCATGACCAATAGGCTACAGATATCCATTTTACAAGTAATAGGATTCCATAACCCATAACCATGGTTCTTGAACCATTATAACCACTAGATGTCAATAACTGATACCGATGGCCCTTGAACCATTATAACTAGTAGCCATGACCGATAGCCTATAGATATCCATTTTACAAGTAATAGGTGTCCATAACCCATAACCATGGTTCTTGAACCACTATAACCACTTGATGTCCATAACTGATACTGATGGCCCTTGAACCATTATAACTACTAGCCATGACCAATAGCCTATAGATATCCATTTTACAAGTAATAGGTGTCCATAACCCATAACCATGGTCCTTGAACCATTATAACCACTAGATGTCCATAACTGATACTGATGGCCCTTGAACCATTGTAACTACTAGCCATGACTAATAGCCTACAGATATCCATTTTTCAAGTAATAGGTGTCCATAACCCATAACCATGGTCCTTTTACCATTATAACCACTAGATGTCCATAACCGTTACTGATGGCCCTTGAACCATTATAACTACTAGCAATGACCAGTAGCCTATAAATATCCATATTAAAAGTAATTGGTGTCCATAACCCATAACCACGGCCCTTGAACAATTATAACCACTAGATGCCCATAACTGATATCGATGGCCCTTGAACCATTATAACTACTAGCCATGACCAATAGCCTACAGATATCCATTTTACAAGTAATAGGTGTCCATAACCCATAACCATGGTCTTGAACCATTATAACCACTAGATGTCCATAACTGATAATGACGGCCCTTGAACCATTATAACTACTAGCCATGTCAAATAGCCTACAAATATCCATTATACAAGTAATAGGTGTCCATAACCCATAACCACGGCCCTTGAACAATTATAACCACTAGATGCCCATAACTGATATCGATGGCCCTTGAACCATTATAACTACTAGCCATGACCAATAGCCTATAGATATCCATTCACAAGTAATAGGTGTCCATAACCCATAACCATGGTCCTTAAACCATTATAACAACTAGATGTCCATAACTGATACTGACGGCCCTTGAACCATTATAACTACTAGCCATGACCAATAGGCTACAGATATCCATTTTACAAGTAATAGGATTCCATAACCCATAACCATGGTTCTTGAACCATTATAACCACTAGATGTCAATAACTGATACCGATGGCCCTTGAACCATTATAACTAGTAGCCATGACCGATAGCCTATAGATATCCATTTTACAAGTAATAGGCGTCCATAACCCATAACCATGGTTCTTGAACCACTATAACCACTTGATGTCCATAACTGATACTGATGGCCCTTGAACCATTATAACTACTAGCCATGACCAATAGCCTATAGATATCCATTTTACAAGTAATAGGTGTCCATAACCCATAACCATGGTCCTTGAACCATTATAACCACTAGATGTCCATAACTGATACTGATGGCCCTTGAACCATTGTAACTACTAGCCATGACTAATAGCCTACAGATATCCATTTTTCAAGTAATAGGTGTCCATAACCCATAACCATGGTCCTTTTACCATTATAACCACTAGATGTCCATAACTGTTACTGATGGCCCTTGAACCATTATAACTACTAGCAATGACCAGTAGCCTATAAATATCCATATTAAAAGTAATAGGTGTCCATAACCCATAACCACGGCCCTTGAACAATTATAACCATTAGATGCCCATAACTGATATCGATGGCCCTTGAACCATTATAACTACTAGCCATGACCAATAGCCTATAGATATCCATTTTACAAGTAATAGGTGTCCATAACCCATAACCATGGTCCTTGAACCATTATAACCACTAGATGTCCATAACTGATACTGATGGCCCTTGAACCATTGTAACTACTAGCCATGACTAATAGCCTACAGATATCCATTTTTCAAGTAATAGGTGTCCATAACCCATAACCATGGTCCTTTTACCATTATAACCACTAGATGTCCATAACTGTTACTGATGGCCCTTGAACCATTATAACTACTAGCAATGACCAGTAGCCTATAAATATCCATATTAAAAGTAATAGGTGTCCATAACCCATAACCACGGCCCTTGAACAATTATAACCACTAGATGCCCATAACTGATATCGATGGCCCTTGAACCATTATAACTACTAGCCATGACCAATAGCCTACAGATATCCATTTTACAAGTAATAGGTGTCCATAACCCATAACCATGGTCTTGAACCATTATAACCACTAGATGTCCATAACTGATACTGATGGCCCTTGAACCATTATAACTACTAGCCATGACCAATATCCTATAGATATCCATTTTACAAGTAATAGGTGTCCATAACCCATAACCATGGTTCTTGAACCACTATAACCACTTGATGTCCATAACTGATACTGATGGCCCTTGAACCATTATAACTACTAGCCATGACCAATAGCCTATAGATATCCATTTTACAAGTAATAGGTGTCCATAACCCATAACCATGGTCCTTGAACCATTATAACCACTAGATGTCCATAACTGATACTGATGGCCCTTGAACCATTGTAACTACTAGCCATGACTAATAGCCTACAGATATCCATTTTTCAAGTAATAGGTGTCCATAACCCATAACCATGGTCCTTTTACCATTATAACCACTAGATGTCCATAACTGTTACTGATGGCCCTTGAACCATTATAACTACTAGCAATGACCAGTAGCCTATAAATATCCATATTAAAAGTAATAGGTGTCCATAACCCATAACCACGACCCTTGAACAATTATAACCACTAGATGCCCATAACTGATATCGATGGCCCTTGAACCATTATAACTACTAGCCATGACCAATAGCCTACAGATATCCATTTTACAAGTAATAGGTGTCCATAACCCATAACCATGGTTCTTGAACCACTATAACCACTAGATGTCCATAACTGATACTGATGGCCCTTGAACCATTGTAACTACTAGCCATGACTAATAGCCTACAGATATCCATTTTTCAAGTAATAGGTGTCCATAACCCATAACCATGGTCCTTTTACCATTATAACCACTAGATGTCCATAACTGTTACTGATGGCCCTTGAACCATTATAACTACTAGCAATGACCAGTAGCCTACAAAAATCCATATTAAAAGTAATAGGTGTCCATAACCCATAACCACGGCCCTTGAACAATTATAACCACTAGATGCCCATAACTGATATCGATGGCCCTTGAACCATTATAACTACTAGCCATGACCAATAGCCTATAGATATCCATTTACAAGTAATAGGTGTCCATAACCCATAACCATGGTCCTTAAACCATTATAACAACTAGATGTCCATAACTGATACTGACGGCCCTTGAACCATTATAACTACTAGCCATGACCAATAGGCTACAGATATCCATTTTACAAGTAATAGGATTCCATAACCCATAACCATGGTTCTTGAACCATTATAACCACTAGATGTCAATAACTGATACCGATGGCCCTTGAACCATTATAACTAGTAGCCATGACCGATAGCCTATAGATATCCATTTTACAAGTAATAGGTGTCCATAACCCATAACCATGGTTCTTGAACCACTATAACCACTTGATGTCCATAACTGATACTGATGGCCCTTGAACCATTATAACTACTAGCCATGACCAATAGCCTATAGATATCCATTTTACAAGTAATAGGTGTCCATAACCCATAACCATGGTCCTTGAACCATTATAACCACTAGATGTCCATAACTGATACTGATGGCCCTTGAACCATTGTAACTACTAGCCATGACTAATAGCCTACAGATATCCATTTTTCAAGTAATAGGTGTCCATAACCCATAACCATGGTCCTTTTACCATTATAACCACTAGATGTCCATAACTGTTACTGATGGCCCTTGAACCATTATAACTACTAGCAATGACCAGTAGCCTATAAATATCCATATTAAAAGTAATTGGTGTCCATAACCCATAACCACGGCCCTTGAACAATTATAACCACTAGATGCCCATAACTGATATCGATGGCCCTTGAACCATTATAACTACTAGCCATGACCAATAGCCTACAGATATCCATTTTACAAGTAATAGGTGTCCATAACCCATAACCATGGTCTTGAACCATTATAACCACTAGATGTCCATAACTGATAATGACGGCCCTTGAACCATTATAACTACTAGCCATGTCCAATAGCCTACAAATATCCATTATACAAGTAATAGGTGTCCATAACCCATAACCACGGCCCTTGAACAATTATAACCACTAGATGCCCATAACTGATATCGATGGCCCTTGAACCATTATAACTACTAGCCATGACCAATAGCCTATAGATATCCATTCACAAGTAATAGGTGTCCATAACCCATAACCATGGTCCTTAAACCATTATAACAACTAGATGTCCATAACTGATACTGACGGCCCTTGAACCATTATAACTACTAGCCATGACCAATAGGCTACAGATATCCATTTTACAAGTAATAGGATTCCATAACCCATAACCATGGTTCTTGAACCATTATAACCACTAGATGTCAATAACTGATACCGATGGCCCTTGAACCATTATAACTAGTAGCCATGACCGATAGCCTATAGATATCCATTTTACAAGTAATAGGTGTCCATAACCCATAACCATGGTTCTTGAACCACTATAACCACTTGATGTCCATAACTGATACTGATGGCCCTTGAACCATTATAACTACTAGCCATGACCAATAGCCTATAGATATCCATTTTACAAGTAATAGGTGTCCATAACCCATAACCATGGTCCTTGAACCATTATAACCACTAGATGTCCATAACTGATACTGATGGCCCTTGAACCATTGTAACTACTAGCCATGACTAATAGCCTACAGATATCCATTTTTCAAGTAATAGGTGTCCATAACCCATAACCATGGTCCTTTTACCATTATAACCACTAGATGTCCATAACTGTTACTGATGGCCCTTGAACCATTATAACTACTAGCAATGACCAGTAGCCTATAAATATCCATATTAAAAGTAATAGGTGTCCATAACCCATAACCACGGCCCTTGAACAATTATAACCATTAGATGCCCATAACTGATATCGATGGCCCTTGAACCATTATAACTACTAGCCATGACCGATAGCCTATAGATATCCATTTTACAAGTAATAGGTGTCCATAACCCATAACCATGGTCTTGAACCATTATAACCACTAGATGTCCATAACTGATAATGACGGCCCTTGAACCATTATAACTACTAGCCATGTCCAATAGCCTACAAATATCCATTATACAAGTAATAGGTGTCCATAACCCATAACCACGGCCCTTGAACAATTATAACCACTAGATGCCCATAACTGATATCGATGGCCCTTGAACCATTATAACTACTAGCCATGACCAATAGCCTATAGATATCCATTTTACAAGTAATAGGTGTCCATAACCCATAACCATGGTCCTTGAACCATTATAACCACTAAATGTCCATAACTGATACTGACGGCCCTTGAACCATTATAACTACTAGCCATGTCCAATAGCCTACAAATATCCATTATACAAGTAATAGGTGTCCATAACCCATAACCATGGTTCTTGAACCATTATAACCACTAGATGCCCATAACTGATACTAATGGCCCTTGAACCATTATAACTAGTAGCCATTACCAATAGCCTATAGTATCCATTTTACAAGTAATAGGTGTCCATAACCCATAACCAAGGCCATTGAACCATTATAACCACTACATGTCCATAACTGATACCGATGGCCCTTGAACCATTATAACTACTAGCCATGACCAATAGCCTATAGATATCGATTTTACAAGTAATAGGTGTCCATAACCCATAACCATGGTCCTTGAACCATTATAACCACTAGATGTCCATAACTGATACTGACGGCCCTTGAACCATTATAACTACTAGCCATGTCCAATAGCCTACAAATATCCATTATACAAGTAATAGGTGTCCATAACCCATAACCATGGTTCTTGAACCATTATAACCACTAGATGCCCATAACTGATACTAATGGCCCTTGAACCATTATAACTAGTAGCCATTACCAATAGCCTATAGTATCCATTTTTCAAGTAATAGGTGTTCATAACCCATAACCAAGGCCATTGAACCATTATAACCACTACATGTCCATAACTCATATCGATGGCCCTTGGACCATTATAACTACTAGCCATGACCAATAGCCTATAGATATCCATTTACAAGTAATAGGTGTCCATAACCCATAACCATTGTCCTTAAACCATTATAACAACTAGATGTCCATAACTGATACTGAAGGCCCTTGAACCATTATAACTACTAGCCATGACCAATAGGCTACATATATCCATTTTACAAGTAATAGGTATCCATAACCCATAACCATGGTTCTTGAACCATTATAACCACTAGATGTCCATAACTGATACCGATGGCCCTTGAACCATTATAACTAGTAGCCCTGACCGATAGCCTATAGATATCCATTTTACAAGTAATAGGTGTCCATAACCCATAACCATGGTTCTTGAACCACTATAACCACTTGATGTCCATAACTGATACTGATGGCCCTTGAACCATTATAACTACTAGCCATGACCAATAGCCTGTAGATATCCATTTTACAAGTAATAGGTGTCCATAACCCATAACCATGGTCCTTGAACCATTATAACCACTAGATGTCCATAACTGATATTGATGGCCTTGAACCATTATAACTACTAGCCTTGACTAATAGCCTACAGATATCCATTTTTCAAGTAATAGGTGTCCATAACCCTTAACCATGGTCCTTTTACCATTATAACCACTAGATGTCCATAACTGTTACTGATGGCCCTTGAACCATTATAACTACTAGCAATGACCAGTAGCCTACAAAAATCCATATTAAAAGTAATAGGTGTCCATAACCCATAACCACGGCCCTTGAACAATTATAACCACTAGATGCCCATAACTGATATCGATGGCCCTTGAACCATTATAACTACTAGCCATGACCAATAGCCTATAGATATCCATTTACAAGTAATAGGTGTCCATAACCCATAACCATGGTCCTTAAACCATTATAACAACTAGATGTCCATAACTGATACTGACGGCCCTTGAACCATTATAACTACTAGCCATGACCAATAGGCTACAGATATCCATTTTACAAGTAATAGGATTCCATAACCCATAACCATGGTTCTTGAACCATTATAACCACTAGATGTCAATAACTGATACCGATGGCCCTTGAACCATTATAACTAGTAGCCATGACCGATAGCCTATAGATATCCATTTTACAAGTAATAGGTGTCCATAACCCATAACCATGGTTCTTGAACCACTATAACCACTTGATGTCCATAACTGATACTGATGGCCCTTGAACCATTATAACTACTAGCCATGACCAATAGCCTATAGATATCCATTTTACAAGTAATAGGTGTCCATAACCCATAACCATGGTCCTTGAACCATTATAACCACTAGATGTCCATAACTGATACTGATGGCCCTTGAACCATTGTAACTACTAGCCATGACTAATAGCCTACAGATATCCATTTTTCAAGTAATAGGTGTCCATAACCCATAACCATGGTCCTTTTACCATTATAACCACTAGATGTCCATAACTGTTACTGATGGCCCTTGAACCATTATAACTACTAGCAATGACCAGTAGCCTATAAATATCCATATTAAAAGTAATTGGTGTCCATAACCCATAACCACGGCCCTTGAACAATTATAACCACTAGATGCCCATAACTGATATCGATGGCCCTTGAACCATTATAACTACTAGCCATGACCAATAGCCTACAGATATCCATTTTACAAGTAATAGGTGTCCATAACCCATAACCATGGTCTTGAACCATTATAACCACTAGATGTCCATAACTGATAATGACGGCCCTTGAACCATTATAACTACTAGCCATGTCCAATAGCCTACAAATATCCATTATACAAGTAATAGGTGTCCATAACCCATAACCACGGCCCTTGAACAATTATAACCACTAGATGCCCATAACTGATATCGATGGCCCTTGAACCATTATAACTACTAGCCATGACCAATAGCCTATAGATATCCATTCACAAGTAATAGGTGTCCATAACCCATAACCATGGTCCTTAAACCATTATAACAACTAGATGTCCATAACTGATACTGACGGCCCTTGAACCATTATAACTACTAGCCATGACCAATAGGCTACAGATATCCATTTTACAAGTAATAGGATTCCATAACCCATAACCATGGTTCTTGAACCATTATAACCACTAGATGTCAATAACTGATACCGATGGCCCTTGAACCATTATAACTAGTAGCCATGACCGATAGCCTATAGATATCCATTTTACAAGTCCATAACCCATAACCATGGTTCTTGAACCACTATAACCACTTGATGTCCATAACTGATACTGATGGCCCTTGAACCATTATAACTACTAGCCATGACCAATAGCCTATAGATATCCATTTTACAAGTAATAGGTGTCCATAACCCATAACCATGGTCCTTGAACCATTATAACCACTAGATGTCCATAACTGATACTGATGGCCCTTGAACCATTGTAACTACTAGCCATGACTAATAGCCTACAGATATCCATTTTTCAAGTAATAGGTGTCCATAACCCATAACCATGGTCCTTTTACCATTATAACCACTAGATGTCCATAACTGTTACTGATGGCCCTTGAACCATTATAACTACTAGCAATGACCAGTAGCCTATAAATATCCATATTAAAAGTAATAGGTGTCCATAACCCATAACCACGGCCCTTGAACAATTATAACCATTAGATGCCCATAACTGATATCGATGGCCCTTGAACCATTATAACTACTAGCCATGACCAATAGCCTACAGATATCCATTTTACAAGTAATAGGTGTCCATAACCCATAACCATGATCTTGAACCATTATAACCACTAGATGTCCATAACTGATAATGACGGCCCTTGAACCATTATAACTACTAGCCATGTCCAATAGCCTACAAATATCCATTATACAAGTAATAGGTGTCCATAACCCATAACCACGGCCCTTGAACAATTATAACCACTAGATGCCCATAACTGATATCGATGGCCCTTGAACCATTATAACTACTAGCAATGACCAATAGCCTATAGATATCCATTTACAAGTAATAGGTGTCCATAACCCATAACCATGGTCCTTAAACCATTATAACAACTAGATGTCCATAACTGATACTGACGGCCCTTGAACCATTATAACTACTAGCCATGACCAATAGGCTACAGATATCCATTTTACAAGTAATAGGATTCCATAACCCATAACCATGGTTCTTGAACCATTATAACCACTAGATGTCAATAACTGATACCGATGGCCCTTGAACCATTATAACTAGTAGCCATGACCGATAGCCTATAGATATCCATTTTACAAGTAATAGGTGTCCATAACCCATAACCATGGTTCTTGAACCACTATAACCACTTGATGTCCATAACTGATACTGATGGCCCTTGAACCATTATAACTACTAGCCATGACCAATAGCCTATAGATATCCATTTTACAAGTAATAGGTGTCCATAACCCATAACCATGGTCCTTGAACCATTATAACCACTAGATGTCCATAACTGATACTGATGGCCCTTGAACCATTGTAACTACTAGCCATGACTAATAGCCTACAGATATCCATTTTTCATGTAATAGGTGTCCATAACCCATAACCATGGTCCTTTTACCATTATAACCATTAGATGTCCATAACTGTTACTGATGGCCCTTGAACCATTATAACTACTAGCAATGACCAGTAGCCTATAAATATCCATATTAAAAGTAATAGGTGTCCATAACCCATAACCACGGCCCTTGAACAATTATAACCACTAGATGCCCATAACTGATATCGATGGCCCTTGAACCATTATAACTACTAGCCATGACCAATAGCCTACAGATATCCATTTTACAAGTAATAGGTGTCCATAACCCATAACCATGGTCTTGAACCATTATAACCACTAGATGTCCATAACTGATACTGACGGCCCTTGAACCATTATAACTACTAGCCATGTCCAATAGCCTACAAATATCCATTATACAAGTAATAGGTGTCCATAACCCATAACCATGGTTCTTGAACCATTATAACCACTAGATGCCCATAATTGATACTAATGGCCCTTGAACCATTATAACTAGTAGCCATTACCAATAGCCTATAGTATCCATTTTACAAGTAATAGGTGTCCATAACCCATAACCAAGGCCATTGAACCATTATAACCACTACATGTCCATAACTGATACCAATGGCCCTTGAACCATTATAACTACTAGCCATGACCAATAGCCTATAGATATCCATTTTACAAGTAATAGGTGTCCATAACCCATAACCATGGTCCTTGAACCATTATAACCACTAGATGTCCATAACTGATACTGACGGCCCTTGAACCATTATAACTACTAGCCATGTCCAATAGCCTACAAATATCCATTATACAAGTAATAGGTGTCCATAACCCATAACCATGGTTCTTGAACCATTATATCCACTAGATGCCCATAACTGATACTAATGGCCCTTGAACCATTATAACTAGTAGCCATCACCAATAGCCTATAGTATCCATTTTACAAGTAATAGGTGTCCATAACCCATAACCAAGGCCATTGAACCATTATAACCACTACATGTCCATAACTCATATCGATGGCCCTTGGACCATTATAACTACTAGCCATGACCAATAGCCTATAGATATCCATTTACAAGTAATAGGTGTCCATAACCCATAACCATGGTCCTTAAACCATTATAACAACTAGATGTCCATACCTGATACTGATGGCCCTTGAACCATTATAACTACTAGCCATGACCAATAGGCTACAGATATCCATTTTACAAGTAATAGGTATCCATAACCCATAACCATGGTTCTTGAACCATTATAACCACTAGATGTCCATAACTAATACCGATGGACGTTGAACCATTATAACTAGTAGCCATGACCGATAGCCTATAGATATCCATTTTACAAGTAATAGGTGTCCATAACCCATAACCATGGTCCTTGAACCATTATAACCACTAGATGTCCATAACTGATACTGATGGGCCTTGAACCATTATAACTACTAGCGATGACTAATAGCCTATAGATATCCATTTTTCAAGTAATAGGTGTCCATAACCCATAACCATGGTCCTTGAACCATTATAACCACTAGATGTCCATAACTGATACTGATGGCCCTTGAACCATTATAACTACTAGCCATGACTAATAGCCTACAGATATCCATTTTTCAAGTAATAGGTGTCCATAACCCATAACCATGGTCCTTTTACCATTATAACCACTAGATGTCCATAACTGTTACTGATGGCCCTTGAACCATTATAACTACTAGCAATGACCAGTAGCCTATAAATATCCATATTAAAAGTAATAGGTGTCCATAACCCATAACCACGACCCTTGAACAATTATAACCACCAGATGCCCATAACTGATATCGATGGCCCTTGAACCATTATAACTACTAGCCATGACCAATAGCCTACAGATATCCATTTTACAAGTAATAGGTGTCCATAACCCATAACCATGGTCTTGAACCGTTATAACCACTAGATGTCCATAACTGATACTGACGGCCCTTGAACCATTATAACTACTAGCCATGTCCAATAGCCTACAAATATCCATTAAACAAGTAATAGGTGTCCATAACCCATAACCATGGTTCTTGAACCATTATAACCACTAGATGCCCATATCTGATACTAATGGCCCTTGAACCATTATAATTAGTAGCCATTACCAATAGCCTATAGTATCCATTTTACAAGTAATAGGTGTCCATAACCCATAACCAAGGCCATTGAACCATTATAACCACTACATGTCCATAACTGATACCGAAGGCCCTTGAACCATTATAACTACTAGCCATGACCAATAGCCTATAGATATCCATTTTACAAGTAATAGGTGTCCATAACCCATAACCATGGTCCTTGAACCATTATAACCACTAGATGTCCATAACTGATACTGACGGCCCTTGAACCATTATAACTACTAGCCATGTCCAATAGCCTACATATATCCATTATACAAGTAATAGGTGTCCATAACCCATAACCATGGTTCTTGAACCATTATAACCACTAGATGCCCATAACTGATACTAATGGCCCTGGAACCATTATAACTAGTAGCCATTACCAATAGCCTATAGTATCCATTTTACAAGTAATAGGTGTCCATAACCCATAACCAAGGCCATTGAACAATTATAACCACTACATGTCCATAACTCATATCGATGGCCCTTGGACCATTATAACTACTAGCCATGACCAATAGCCTATAGATATCCATTTACAAGTAATAGGTGTCCATAACCCATAACCATGGTCCTTAAACCATTATAACAACTAGATGTCCATACCTGATACTGATGGCCCTTGAACCATTATAACTACTAGCCATGACCAATAGGCTACAGATATCCATTTTACAAGTAATAGGTATCCATAACCCATAACCATGGTTCTTGAACCATTATAACCACTAGATGTCCATAACTAATACCGATGGACGTTGAACCATTATAACGAGTAGCCATGACCGATAGCCTATAGATATCCATTTTACAAGTAATAGGTGTCCATAACCCATAACCATGGTCCTTGAACCATTATAACCACTAGATGTCCATAACTGATACTGATGGCCCTTGAACCATTATAACTACTAGCCATGACTAATAGCCTATAGATATCCATTTTTCAAGTAATAGGTGTCCATAACCCATAACCATGGTCCTTGAACCATTATAACCACTAGATGTCCATAACTGATACTGATGGCCCTTGAACCATTATAACTACTAGCCATGACTAATAGCCTATAGATATCCATTTTTCAAGTAATAGGTGTCCATAACCCATAACCATGGTCCTTTTACCATTATAACCACTAGATGTCCATAACTGTTACTGATGGCCCTTGAACCATTATAACTACTAGCAATGACCAGTAGCCTATAAATATCCATATTAAAAGTAATAGGTGTCCATAACCCATAACCACGGCCCTTGAACAATTATAACCACTAGATGCCCATAACTGATATCGATGGCCCTTGAACCATTATAACTACTAGCCATGACCAATAGCCTACAGATATCCATTTTACAAGTAATAGGTGTCCATAACCCATAACCATGGTCTTGAACCATTATAACCACTAGATGTCCATAACTGATACTGACGGCCCTTGAACCATTATAACTACTAGCCATGTCCAATAGCCTACAAATATGCATTAAACAAGTAATAGGTGTCCATAACCCATAACCATGGTTCTTGAACCATTATAACCACTAGATGCCCATAACTGATACTAATGGCCCTTGAACCATTATAACTAGTAGCCATTACCAATAGCCTATAGATATCCATTTACAAGTAATAGGTGTCCATAACCCATAACCATGGTCCTTAAACCATTATAACAACTAGATGTCCATACCTGATACTGATGGCCCTTGAACCATTATAACTACTAGCCATGACCAATAGGCTACAGATATCCATTTTACAAGTAATAGGTATCCATAACCCATAACCATGGTTCTTGAACCATTATAGCCACTAGATGTCCATAACCCATAACCATGGTCCTTAAACCATTATAACAACTAGATGTCCATACCTGATACTGATGGCCCTTGAACCATTATAACTACTAGCCATGACCAATAGCCTACAGATATCCATTTTTCAAGTAATAGGTGTCCATAACCCATAACCATGGTCCTTTTACCATTATAACCACTAGATGTCCATAACTGCTACTGATGGCCCTTGAACCATTATAACTACTAGCAATGACCAGTAGCCTATAAATATCCATATTAAAAGTAATAGGTGTCCATAACCCATAACCACGGCCCTTGAACAATTATAACCACTAGATGCCCATAACTGATATCGATGGCCCTTGAACCATTATAACTACTAGCCATGACCAATAGCCTACAGATATCCATTTTACAAGTAATAGGTGTCCATAACCCATAACCATGGTCTTGAACCATTATAACCACTAGATGTCCATAACTGATACTGACGGCCCTTGAACCATTATAACTACTAGCCATGTCCAATAGCCTACAAATATCCATTATACAAATAATAGGTGTCCATAACCCATAACCATGGTTCTTGAACCATTATAACCACTAGATGCCCATAACTGATACTAATGGCCCTTGAACCATTATAACTAGTAGCCATTACCAATAGCCTATAGTATCCATTTTACAAGTAATAGGTGTCCATAACCCATAACCAAGGCCATTGAACCATTATAACCACTACATGTCCATAACTGATACCGAAGGCCCTTGAACCATTATAACTACTAGCCATGACCAATAGCCTATAGATATCCATTTTACAAGTAATAGGTGTCCATAACCCATAACCATGGTCCTTGAACCATTATAACCACTAGATGTCCATAACTGATACTGACGGCCCTTGAACCATTATAACTACTAGCCATGTCCAATAGCCTACAAATATCCATTATACAAGTAATAGGTGTCCATAACCCATAACCATGGTTCTTGAACCATTATAACCACTAGATGCCCATAACTGATACTAATGGCCCTTGAACCATTATAACTAGTAGCCATTACCAATAGCCTATAGTATCCATTTTACAAGTAATAGGTGTCCATAACCCATAACCAAGGCCATTGAACCATTATAACCACTACATGTCCATAACTCATATCGATGGCCCTTGGACCATTATAACTACTAGCCATGGCCAATAGCCTATAGATATCCATTTACAAGTAATAGGTGTCCATAACCCATAACCATGGTCCTTAAACCATTATAACAACTAGATGTCCATACCTGATACTGATGGCCCTTGAACCATTATAACTACTAGCCATGACCAATAGGCTACAGATATCCATTTTACAAGTAATAGGTATCCATAACCCATAACCATGGTTCTTGAACCATTATAACCACTAGATGTCCATAACCCATAACCATGGTCCTTAAACCATTATAACAACTAGATGTCCATACCTGATACTGATGGCCCTTGAACCATTATAACTACTAGCCATGACCAATAGGCTACAGATATCCATTTCACAAGTAATAGGTATCCGTAACCCATAACCATGGTTCTTGAACCATTATAACCACTAGATGTCCATAACTGATACCGATGGCCGTTGAACCATTATAACTAGTAGCCATGACCGATAGCCTATAGATATCCATTTTACAAGTAATAGGTGTCCATAACCCATAACCATGGTCCTTGAACCATTATAACCACTAGATGTCCATAACTGATACTGATGGCCCTTGAACCATTATAACTACTAGCCAAGACTAATAGCCTATAGATATCCATTTTTCAAGTAATAGGTGTCCATAACCCATAACCATGGTCCTTTTACCATTATAACCACTAGATGTCCATAACTGTTACTGATGGCCCTTGAACCATTATAACTACTAGCAATGACCAGTAGCCTACAAAAATCCATATTAAAAGTAATAGGTGTCCATAACCCATAACCACGGCCCTTGAACAATTATAACCACTAGATGCCCATAACTGATATCGATGGCCCTTGAACCATTATAACTACTAGGCATGACCAATAGCCTATAGATATCCATTTACAAGTAATAGGTGTCCATAACCATGGTCCTTAAACCATTATAACAACTAGATGTTCATAACTGATACTGATGGCCCTTGAACCATTATAACTACTAGCCATGACCAATAGGCTACAGATATCCATTTTACAAGTAATAGGATTCCATAACCCATAACCATGGTTCTTGAACCATTATAACCACTAGATGTCAATAACTGATACCGATGGCCCTTGAACCATTATAACTAGTAGCCATGACCGATAGCCTATAGATATCCATTTTACAAGTAATAGGTGTCCATAACCCATAACCATGGTTCTTGAACCACTATAACCACTTGATGTCCATAACTGATACTGATGGCCCTTGAACCATTATAACTACTAGCCATGACCAATAGCCTATAGATATCCATTTTACAAGTAATAGGTGTCCATAACCCATAACCATGGTCCTTGAACCATTATAACCACTAGATGTCCATAACTGATACTGATGGCCCTTGAACCATTGTAACTACTAGCCATGACTAATAGCCTACAGATATCCATTTTTCAAGTAATAGGTGTTCATAACCCATAACCAAGGCCATTGAACCATTATAACCACTACATGTCCATAACTGATACCGAAGGCCCTTGAACCATTATAACTACTAGCCATGACCAATAGCCTATAGATATCCATTTTACAAGTAATAGGTGTCCATAACCCATAACCATGGTCCTTGAACCATTATAACCACTAGATGTCCATAACTGATACAGACGGCCCTTGAACCATTATAACTACTAGCCATGTCCAATAGCCTACAAATATCCATTATACAAGTAATAGGTGTCCATAACCCATAACCATGGTTCTTGAACCATTATAACCACTAGATGCCCATAACTGATACTAATGGCCCTTGAACCATTATAACTAGTAGCCATTACCAATAGCCTATAGTATCCATTTTACAAGTAATAGGTGTCCATAACCCATAACCAAGGCCATTGAACCATTATAACCACTACATGTCCATAACTCATATCGATGGCCCTTGGACCATTATAACTACTAGCCATGGCCAATAGCCTATAGATATCCATTTACAAGTAATAGGTGTTCATAACCCATAACCATGGTCCTTAAACCATTATAACAACTAGATGTCCATACCTGATACTGATGGCCCTTGAACCATTATAACTACTAGCCATGACCAATAGGCTACAGATATCCATTTTACAAGTAATAGGTATCCATAACCCATAACCATGGTTCTTGAACCATTATAACCACTAGATGTCCATAACCCATAACCATGGTCCTTAAACCATTATAACAACTAGATGTCCATACCTGATACTGATGGCCCTTGAACCATTATAACTACTAGCCATGACCAATAGGCTACAGATATCCATTTCACAAGTAATAGGTATCCGTAACCCATAACCATGGTTCTTGAACCATTATAACCACTAGATGTCCATAACTGATACCGATGGCCGTTGAACCATTATAACTAGTAGCCATGACCGATAGCCTATAGATATCCATTTTACAAGTAATAGGTGTCCATAACCCATAACCATGGTCCTTGAACCATTATAACCACTAGATGTCCATAACTGATACTGATGGCCCTTGAACCATTATAACTACTAGCCAAGACTAATAGCCTATAGATATCCATTTTTCAAGTAATAGGTGTCCATAACCCATAACCATGGTCCTTTTACCATTATAACCACTAGATGTCCATAACTGTTACTGATGGCCCTTGAACCATTATAACTACTAGCAATGACCAGTAGCCTACAAAAATCCATATTAAAAGTAATAGGTGTCCATAACCCATAACCACGGCCCTTGAACAATTATAACCACTAGATGCCCATAACTGATATCGATGGCCCTTGAACCATTATAACTACTAGGCATGACCAATAGCCTATAGATATCCATTTACAAGTAATAGGTGTCCATAACCATGGTCCTTAAACCATTATAACAACTAGATGTTCATAACTGATACTGATGGCCCTTGAACCATTATAACTACTAGCCATGACCAATAGGCTACAGATATCCATTTTACAAGTAATAGGATTCCATAACCCATAACCATGGTTCTTGAACCATTATAACCACTAGATGTCAATAACTGATACCGATGGCCCTTGAACCATTATAACTAGTAGCCATGACCGATAGCCTATAGATATCCATTTTACAAGTAATAGGTGTCCATAACCCATAACCATGGTTCTTGAACCACTATAACCACTTGATGTCCATAACTGATACTGATGGCCCTTGAACCATTATAACTACTAGCCATGACCAATAGCCTATAGATATCCATTTTACAAGTAATAGGTGTCCATAACCCATAACCATGGTCCTTGAACCATTATAACCACTAGATGTCCATAACTGATACTGATGGCCCTTGAACCATTGTAACTACTAGCCATGACTAATAGCCTACAGATATCCATTTTTCAAGTAATAGGTGTCCATATCCCATAACCATGGTCCTTTTACCATTATAACCACTAGATGTCCATAACTGTTACTGATGGCCCTTGAACCATTATAACTACTAGCAATGACCAGTAGCCTATAAATATCCATATTAAAAGTAATAGGTGTCCATAACCCATAACCACGGCCCTTGAACAATTATAACCACTAGATGCCCATAACTGATATCGATGGCCCTTGAACCATTATAACTACTAGCCATGACCAATAGCCGACAGATATCCATTTTACAAGTAATAGGTGTCCATAACCCATAACCATGGTTCTTGAACCATTATAACCACTAGATGCCCATAACTGATACTAATGGCCCTTGAACCATTATAACTAGTAGCCATTACCAATAGCCTATAGTATCCATTTTACAAGTAATAGGTGTCCATAACCCATAACCAAGGCCATTGAACCATTATAACCACTACATGTCCATAACTCATATCGATGGCCCTTGGACCATTATAACTACTAGCCATGGCCAATAGCCTATAGATATCCATTTACAAGTAATAGGTGTCCATAACCCATAACCATGGTCCTTAAACCATTATAACAACTAGATGTCCATACCTGATACTGATGGCCCTTGAACCATTATAACTACTAGCCATGACCAATAGGCTACAGATATCCATTTTACAAGTAATAGGTATCCATAACCCATAACCATGGTTCTTGAACCATTATAACCACTAGATGTCCATAACCCATAACCATGGTCCTTAAACCGTTATAACAACTAGATGTCCATACCTGATAGTGATGGCCCTTGAACCATTATAACTACTAGCCATGACCAATAGGCTACAGATATCCATTTCACAAGTAATAGGTGTCCATAACCCATAACCATGGTCCTTTTACCATTATAACCACTAGATGTCCATAACTGATACCGATGGCCGTTGAACCATTATAACTAGTAGCCATGACCGATAGCCTATAGATATCCATTTTACAAGTAATAGGTGTCCATAACCCATAACCATGGTCCTTGAACCATTATAACCACTAGATGTCCATAACTGATACTGATGGCCCTTGAACCATTATAACTACTAGCCAAGACTAATAGCCTATAGATATCCATTTTTCAAGTAATAGGTGTCCATAACCCATAACCATGGTCCTTTTACCATTATAACCACTAGATGTCCATAACTGTTACTGATGGCCCTTGAACCATTATAACTACTAGCAATGACCAGTAGCCTACAAAAATCCATATTAAAAGTAATAGGTGTCCATAACCCATAACCACGGCCCTTGAACAATTATAACCACTAGATGCCCATAACTGATATCGATGGCCCTTGAACCATTATAACTACTAGGCATGACCAATAGCCTATAGATATCCATTTACAAGTAATAGGTGTCCATAACCATGGTCCTTAAACCATTATAACAACTAGATGTTCATAACTGATACTGATGGCCCTTGAACCATTATAACTACTAGCCATGACCAATAGGCTACAGATATCCATTTTACAAGTAATAGGATTCCATAACCCATAACCATGGTTCTTGAACCATTATAACCACTAGATGTCAATAACTGATACCGATGGCCCTTGAACCATTATAACTAGTAGCCATGACCGATAGCCTATAGATATCCATTTTACAAGTAATAGGTGTCCATAACCCATAACCATGGTTCTTGAACCACTATAACCACTTGATGTCCATAACTGATACTGATGGCCCTTGAACCATTATAACTACTAGCCATGACCAATAGCCTATAGATATCCATTTTACAAGTAATAGGTGTCCATAACCCATAACCATGGTCCTTGAACCATTATAACCACTAGATGTCCATAACTGATACTGATGGCCCTTGAACCATTGTAACTACTAGCCATGACTAATAGCCTACAGATATCCATTTTTCAAGTAATAGGTGTCCATATCCCATAACCATGGTCCTTTTACCATTATAACCACTAGATGTCCATAACTGTTACTGATGGCCCTTGAACCATTATAACTACTAGCAATGACCAGTAGCCTATAAATATCCATATTAAAAGTAATAGGTGTCCATAACCCATAACCACGGCCCTTGAACAATTATAACCACTAGATGCCCATAACTGATATCGATGGCCCTTGAACCATTATAACTACTAGCCATGACCAATAGCCGACAGATATCCATTTTACAAGTAATAGGTGTCCATAACCCATAACCATGGTTCTTGAACCATTATAACCACTAGATGCCCATAACTGATACTAATGGCCCTTGAACCATTATAACTAGTAGCCATTACCAATAGCCTATAGTATCCATTTTACAAGTAATAGGTGTCCATAACCCATAACCAAGGCCATTGAACCATTATAACCACTACATGTCCATAACTCATATCGATGGCCCTTGGACCATTATAACTACTAGCCATGGCCAATAGCCTATAGATATCCATTTACAAGTAATAGGTGTCCATAACCCATAACCATGGTCCTTAAACCATTATAACAACTAGATGTCCATACCTGATACTGATGGCCCTTGAACCATTATAACTACTAGCCATGACCAATAGGCTACAGATATCCATTTTACAAGTAATAGGTATCCATAACCCATAACCATGGTTCTTGAACCATTATAACCACTAGATGTCCATAACCCATAACCATGGTCCTTAAACCATTATAACAACTAGATGTCCATACCTGATACTGATGGCCCTTGAACCATTATAACTACTAGCCATGACCAATAGGCTACAGATATCCATTTTACAAGTAATAGGTATCCGTAACCCATAACCATGGTTCTTGAACCATTATAACCACTAGATGTCCATAACTGATACCGATGGCCGTTGAACCATTATAACTAGTAGCCATGACCGATAGCCTATAGATATCCATTTTACAAGTAATAGGTGTCCATAACCCATAACCATGGTCCTTGAACCATTATAACCACTAGATGTCCATAACTGATACTGATGGCCCTTGAACCATTATAACTACTAGCCAAGACTAATAGCCTATAGATATCCATTTTTCAAGTAATAGGTGTCCATAACCCATAACCATGGTCCTTTTACCATTATAACCACTAGATGTCCATAACTGTTACTGATGGCCCTTGAACCATTATAACTACTAGCAATGACCAGTAGCCTACAAAAATCCATATTAAAAGTAATAGGTGTCCATAACCCATAACCACGGCCCTTGAACAATTATAACCACTAGATGCCCATAACTGATATCGATGGCCCTTGAACCATTATAACTACTAGGCATGACCAATAGCCTATAGATATCCATTTACAAGTAATAGGTGTCCATAACCATGGTCCTTAAACCATTATAACAACTAGATGTTCATAACTGATACTGATGGCCCTTGAACCATTATAACTACTAGCCATGACCAATAGGCTACAGATATCCATTTTACAAGTAATAGGATTCCATAACCCATAACCATGGTTCTTGAACCATTATAACCACTAGATGTCAATAACTGATACCGATGGCCCTTGAACCATTATAACTAGTAGCCATGACCGATAGCCTATAGATATCCATTTTACAAGTAATAGGTGTCCATAACCCATAACCATGGTTCTTGAACCACTATAACCACTTGATGTCCATAACTGATACTGATGGCCCTTGAACCATTATAACTACTAGCCATGACCAATAGGCTACAGATATCCATTTTTCAAGTAATAGGTGTCCATATCCCATAACCATGGTCCTTTTACCATTATAACCACTAGATGTCCATAACTGTTACTGATGGCCCTTGAACCATTATAACTACTAGCAATGACCAGTAGCCTATAAATATCCATATTAAAAGTAATAGGTGTCCATAACCCATAACCACGGCCCTTGAACAATTATAACCACTAGATGCCCATAACTGATATCGATGGCCCTTGAACCATTATAACTACTAGCCATGACCAATAGCCGACAGATATCCATTTTACAAGTAATAGGTGTCCATAACCCATAACCATGGTTCTTGAACCATTATAACCACTAGATGCCCATAACTGATACTAATGGCCCTTGAACCATTATAACTAGTAGCCATTACCAATAGCCTATAGTATCCATTTTACAAGTAATAGGTGTCCATAACCCATAACCAAGGCCATTGAACCATTATAACCACTACATGGCCATAACTCATATCGATGGCCCTTGGACCATTATAACTACTAGCCATGGCCAATAGCCTATAGTATCCATTTTACAAGTAATAGGTGTCCATAACCCATAACCAAGGCCATTGAACCATTATAACCACTACGTGTCCATAACTGATACCGATGGCCCTTGAACCATTATAACTACTAGCCATGACCAATAGGCTACAGATATCCATTTCACAAGTAATAGGTGTCCATAACCCATAACCATGGTCCTTTTACCATTATAACCACTAGATGTCCATAACTGATACCGATGGCCGTTGAACCATTATAACTAGTAGCCATGACCGATAGCCTATAGATATCCATTTTACAAGTAATAGGTGTCCATAACCCATAACCATGGTCCTTGAACCATTATAACCACTAGATGTCCATAACTGATACTGATGGCCCTTGAACCATTATAACTACTAGCCAAGACTAATAGCCTATAGATATCCATTTTTCAAGTAATAGGTGTCCATAACCCATAACCATGGTCCTTTTACCATTATAACCACTAGATGTCAATAACTGTTACTGATGGCCCTTGAACCATTATAACTACTAGCAATGACCAGTAGCCTACAAAAATCCATATTAAAAGTAATAGGTGTCCATAACCCATAACCACGGCCCTTGAACAATTATAACCACTAGATGCCCATAACTGATATCGATGGCCCTTGAACCATTATAACTACTAGGCATGACCAATAGCCTATAGATATCCATTTACAAGTAATAGGTGTCCATAACCATGGTCCTTAAACCATTATAACAACTAGATGTTCATAACTGATACTGATGGCCCTTGAACCATTATAACTACTAGCCATGACCAATAGGCTACAGATATCCATTTTACAAGTAATAGGATTCCATAACCCATAACCATGGTTCTTGAACCATTATAACCACTAGATGTCAATAACTGATACCGATGGCCCTTGAACCATTATAACTAGTAGCCATGACCGATAGCCTATAGATATCCATTTTACAAGTAATAGGTGTCCATAACCCATAACCATGGTTCTTGAACCACTATAACCACTTGATGTCCATAACTGATACTGATGGCCCTTGAACCATTATAACTACTAGCCATGACCAATAGCCTATAGATATCCATTTTACAAGTAATAGGTGTCCATAACCCATAACCATGGTCCTTGAACCATTATAACCACTAGATGTCCATAACTGATACTGATGGCCCTTGAACCATTGTAACTACTAGCCATGACTAATAGCCTACAGATATCCATTTTTCAAGTAATAGGTGTCCATATCCCATAACCATGGTCCTTTTACCATTATAACCACTAGATGTCCATAACTGTTACTGATGGCCCTTGAACCATTATAACTACTAGCAATGACCAGTAGCCTATAAATATCCATATTAAAAGTAATAGGTGTCCATAACCCATAACCACGGCCCTTGAACAATTATAACCACTAGATGCCCATAACTGATATCGATGGCCCTTGAACCATTATAACTACTAGCCATGACCAATAGCCGACAGATATCCATTTTACAAGTAATAGGTGTCCATAACCCATAACCATGGTTCTTGAACCATTATAACCACTAGATGCCCATAACTGATACTAATGGCCCTTGAACCATTATAACTAGTAGCCATTACCAATAGCCTATAGTATCCATTTTACAAGTAATAGGTGTCCATAACCCATAACCAAGGCCATTGAACCATTATAACCACTACATGTCCATAACTCATATCGATGGCCCTTGGACCATTATAACTACTAGCCATGGCCAATAGCCTATAGATATCCATTTACAAGTAATAGGTGTCCATAACCCATAACCATGGTCCTTAAACCATTATAACAACTAGATGTCCATACCTGATACTGATGGCCCTTGAACCATTATAACTACTAGCCATGACCAATAGGCTACAGATATCCATTTTACAAGTAATAGGTATCCATAACCCATAACCATGGTTCTTGAACCATTATAACCACTAGATGTCCATAACCCATAACCATGGTCCTTAAACCATTATAACAACTAGATGTCCATACCTGATACTGATGGCCCTTGAACCATTATAACTACTAGCCATGACCAATAGGCTACAGATATCCATTTTACAAGTAATAGGTATCCGTAACCCATAACCATGGTTCTTGAACCATTATAACCACTAGATGTCCATAACTGATACCGATGGCCGTTGAACCATTATAACTAGTAGCCATGACCGATAGCCTATAGATATCCATTTTACAAGTAATAGGTGTCCATAACCCATAACCATGGTCCTTGAACCATTATAACCACTAGATGTCCATAACTGATACTGATGGCCCTTGAACCATTATAACTACTAGCCAAGACTAATAGCCTATAGATATCCATTTTTCAAGTAATAGGTGTCCATAACCCATAACCATGGTCCTTTTACCATTATAACCACTAGATGTCCATAACTGTTACTGATGGCCCTTGAACCATTATAACTACTAGCAATGACCAGTAGCCTACAAAAATCCATATTAAAAGTAATAGGTGTCCATAACCCATAACCACGGCCCTTGAACAATTATAACCACTAGATGCCCATAACTGATATCGATGGCCCTTGAACCATTATAACTACTAGGCATGACCAATAGCCTATAGATATCCATTTACAAGTAATAGGTGTCCATAACCATGGTCCTTAAACCATTATAACAACTAGATGTTCATAACTGATACTGATGGCCCTTGAACCATTATAACTACTAGCCATGACCAATAGGCTACAGATATCCATTTTACAAGTAATAGGATTCCATAACCCATAACCATGGTTCTTGAACCATTATAACCACTAGATGTCAATAACTGATACCGATGGCCCTTGAACCATTATAACTAGTAGCCATGACCGATAGCCTATAGATATCCATTTTACAAGTAATAGGTGTCCATAACCCATAACCATGGTTCTTGAACCACTATAACCACTTGATGTCCATAACTGATACTGATGGCCCTTGAACCATTATAACTACTAGCCATGACCAATAGCCTATAGATATCCATTTTACAAGTAATAGGTGTCCATAACCCATAACCATGGTCCTTGAACCATTATAACCACTAGATGTCCATAACTGATACTGATGGCCCTTGAACCATTGTAACTACTAGCCATGACTAATAGCCTACAGATATCCATTTTTCAAGTAATAGGTGTCCATATCCCATAACCATGGTCCTTTTACCATTATAACCACTAGATGTCCATAACTGTTACTGATGGCCCTTGAACCATTATAACTACTAGCAATGACCAGTAGCCTATAAATATCCATATTAAAAGTAATAGGTGTCCATAACCCATAACCACGGCCCTTGAACAATTATAACCACTAGATGCCCATAACTGATATCGATGGCCCTTGAACCATTATAACTACTAGCCATGACCAATAGCCGACAGATATCCATTTTACAAGTAATAGGTGTCCATAACCCATAACCATGGTTCTTGAACCATTATAACCACTAGATGCCCATAACTGATACTAATGGCCCTTGAACCATTATAACTAGTAGCCATTACCAATAGCCTATAGTATCCATTTTACAAGTAATAGGTGTCCATAACCCATAACCAAGGCCATTGAACCATTATAACCACTACATGTCCATAACTCATATCGATGGCCCTTGGACCATTATAACTACTAGCCATGGCCAATAGCCTATAGATATCCATTTACAAGTAATAGGTGTCCATAACCCATAACCATGGTCCTTAAACCATTATAACAACTAGATGTCCATACCTGATACTGATGGCCCTTGAACCATTATAACTACTAGCCATGACCAATAGGCTACAGATATCCATTTTACAAGTAATAGGTATCCATAACCCATAACCATGGTTCTTGAACCATTATAACCACTAGATGTCCATAACCCATAACCATGGTCCTTAAACCATTATAACAACTAGATGTCCATACCTGATACTGATGGCCCTTGAACCATTATAACTACTAGCCATGACCAATAGGCTACAGATATCCATTTTACAAGTAATAGGTATCCGTAACCCATAACCATGGTTCTTGAACCATTATAACCACTAGATGTCCATAACTGATACCGATGGCCGTTGAACCATTATAACTAGTAGCCATGACCGATAGCCTATAGATATCCATTTTACAAGTAATAGGTGTCCATAACCCATAACCATGGTCCTTGAACCATTATAACCACTAGATGTCCATAACTGATACTGATGGCCCTTGAACCATTATAACTACTAGCCAAGACTAATAGCCTATAGATATCCATTTTTCAAGTAATAGGTGTCCATAACCCATAACCATGGTCCTTTTACCATTATAACCACTAGATGTCCATAACTGTTACTGATGGCCCTTGAACCATTATAACTACTAGCAATGACCAGTAGCCTACAAAAATCCATATTAAAAGTAATAGGTGTCCATAACCCATAACCACGGCCCTTGAACAATTATAACCACTAGATGCCCATAACTGATATCGATGGCCCTTGAACCATTATAACTACTAGGCATGACCAATAGCCTATAGATATCCATTTACAAGTAATAGGTGTCCATAACCATGGTCCTTAAACCATTATAACAACTAGATGTTCATAACTGATACTGATGGCCCTTGAACCATTATAACTACTAGCCATGACCAATAGGCTACAGATATCCATTTTACAAGTAATAGGATTCCATAACCCATAACCATGGTTCTTGAACCATTATAACCACTAGATGTCAATAACTGATACCGATGGCCCTTGAACCATTATAACTAGTAGCCATGACCGATAGCCTATAGATATCCATTTTACAAGTAATAGGTGTCCATAACCCATAACCATGGTTCTTGAACCACTATAACCACTTGATGTCCATAACTGATACTGATGGCCCTTGAACCATTATAACTACTAGCCATGACCAATAGCCTATAGATATCCATTTTACAAGTAATAGGTGTCCATAACCCATAACCATGGTCCTTGAACCATTATAACCACTAGATGTCCATAACTGATACTGATGGCCCTTGAACCATTGTAACTACTAGCCATGACTAATAGCCTACAGATATCCATTTTTCAAGTAATAGGTGTCCATATCCCATAACCATGGTCCTTTTACCATTATAACCACTAGATGTCCATAACTGTTACTGATGGCCCTTGAACCATTATAACTACTAGCAATGACCAGTAGCCTATAAATATCCATATTAAAAGTAATAGGTGTCCATAACCCATAACCACGGCCCTTGAACAATTATAACCACTAGATGCCCATAACTGATATCGATGGCCCTTGAACCATTATAACTACTAGCCATGACCAATAGCCGACAGATATCCATTTTACAAGTAATAGGTGTCCATAACCCATAACCATGGTGTTGAACCATTATAACCACTAGATGTCCATAACTGATACTGACGGCCCTTGAACCATTATAACTACTAGCCATGTCCAATAGCCTACAAATATCCATTATACAAGTAATAGGTGTCCATAACCCATAACCATGGTTCTTGAACCATTATAACCACTAGATGCCCATAACTGATACTAATGGCCCTTGAACCATTATAACTAGTAGCCATTACCAATAGCCTATAGTATCCATTTTACAAGTAATAGGTGTCCATAACCCATAACCAAGGCCATTGAACCATTATAACCACTACATGTCCATAACTGATACCGATGGCCCTTGAACCATTATAACTACTAGCCATGACCAATAGCCTATAGATATCCATTTTACAAGTAATAGGTGTCCATAACCCATAACCATGGTCCTTGAACCATTATAACCACTAAATGTCCATAACTGATACTGACGGCCCTTGAACCATTATAACTACTAGCCATGTCCAATAGCCTACAAATATCCATTATACAAGTAATAGGTGTCCATAACCCATAACCATGGTTCTTGAACCATTATAACCACTAGATGCCCATAACTGATACTAATGGCCCTTGAACCATTATAACTAGTAGCCATTACCAATAGCCTATAGTATCCATTTTACAAGTAATAGGTGTCCATAACCCATAACCAAGGCCATTGAACCATTATAACCACTACATGTCCATAACTCATATCGATGGCCCTTGGACCATTATAACTACTAGCCATGACCAATAGGCTACAGATATCCATTTTACAAGTAATAGGAATCCATAACCCATAACCATGGTTCTTGAACCATTATAACCACTAGATGCCCATAACTGATACTAATGGCCCTTGAACCATTATAACTAGTAGCCATTACCAATAGCCTATAGTATCCATTTTACAAGTAATAGGTGTCCATAACCCATAACCAAGGCCATTGAACCATTATAACCACTACATGTCCATAACTCATATCGATGGCCCTTGGACCATTATAACTACTAGCCATGACCAATAGGCTACGGATATCCATTTTACAAGTAATATGTATCCAAAACCCATAACCATGGTTCTTGAACCATTATAACCACTAGATGTCCATAACTGATACCGATGGCCGTTGAACCATTATAACTAGTAGCCATGACCGATAGCCTATAGATATCCATTTTACAAGTAATAGGTGTCCATAACCCATAACCATGGTCCTTGAACCATTATAACCACTAGATGTCCATAACTGATACTGATGGCCCTTGACCCATTATAACTACTAGCCATGACTAATAGCCTATAGATATCCATTTTTCAAGTAATAGGTGTCCATAACCCATAACCATGGTCCTTGAACCATTATAACCACTAGATGTCCATAACTGATACTGATGGCCCTTGAACCATTATAACTACTAGCCATGACTAATAGCCTATAGATATCCATTTTTCAAGTAATAGGTGTCCATAACCCATAACCATGGTCCTTTTACCTTTATAACCACTAGATGTCCATAACTGTTACTGATGGCCCTTGAACCATTATAACTACTAGCAATGACCAGTAGCCTATAAATATCCATATTAAAAGTAATAGGTGTCCATAACCCATAACCACGGCCCTTGAACAATTATAACCACTAGATGCCCATAACTGATATCGATGGCCCTTGAACCATTATAACTACTAGCCATGACCAATAGCCTACAGATATCCATTTTACAAGTAATAGGTGTCCATAACCCATAACCATGGTCTTGAACCATTATAACCACTAGATGTCCATAACTTATACTGATGGCCCTTGAACCATTATAACTACTAGCCATGACTAATAGCCTATAGATATCCATTTTTCAAGTAATAGGTGTCCATAACCCATAACCATGGTCCTTGAACCATTATAACCACTAGATGTCCATAACTGATACTGATGGCCCTTGAACCATTATAACTACTAGCCATGACTAATAGCCTATAGATATCCATTTTTCAAGTAATAGGTGTCCATAACCCATAACCATGGTCCTTTTACCATTATAACCACTAGATGTCCATAACTGTTACTGATGGCCCTTGAACCATTATAACTACTAGCAATGACCAGTAGCCTATAAATATCCATATTAAAAGTAATAGGTGTCCATAACCCATAACCACGGCCCTTGAACAATTATAACCACTAGATGCCCATAACTGATATCGATGGCCCTTGAACCATTATAACTACTAGCCATGACCAATAGCCTACAGATATCCATTTTACAAGTAATAGGTGTCCATAACCCATAACCATGGTCTTGAACCATTATAACAACTAGATGTCCATAACTGATACTGATGGCCCTTGAACCATTATAACTACTAGCCATGACCAATAGGCTACAGATATCCATTTTACAAGTAATAGGTGTCCATAACCCATATCCATGGTTCTTGAACCATTATAACCACTAGATGTCCATAACTGATACCGATGGCCCTTGAACCATTATAACTAGTAGCCATGACCGATAGCCTATTGATATCCATTTTACAAGTAATAGGTGTCCATAACCCATAACCATGGTTCTTGAACCACTATAACCACTTGATGTCCATAACTGATACTGACGGCCCTTGAACCATTATAACTACTAGCCATGACCAATGGCCTACAGGTATCCATTTTTCAAGTAATAGGTGTCCATAACCCATAACCAAGGTCCTTGAACCATTATAACCACTAGATGTCCATAACTGATACTGATGGCCCTTGAACCATTATAACTACTAGCCATGACTAATAGCCTATAGATATCCATTTTTCAAGTAATAGGTGTCCATAACCCATAATCATGGTCCTTTTACCTTTATAACCACTAGATGTCCATAACTGTTACTGATGGCCCTTGAACCATTATAACTACTAGCAATGACCAGTAGCCTATAAATATCCATATTAAAAGTAATAGGTGTCCATAACCCATAACCACGACCCTTGAACAATTATAACCACTAGATGCCCATAACTGATATCGATGGCCCTTGAACCATTATAACTACTAGCCATGACCAATAGGCTACAGATATCCATTTTACAAGTAATAGGTGTCCATAACCCATAACCATGGTCTTGAACCATTATAACCACTAGATGTCCATAACTGATACTGATGGCCCTTGAACCATTATAACTACTAGCCATGACTAATAGCCTATAGGTATCCATTTTTCAAGTAATAGGTGTCCATAACCCATAACCATGGTCCTTGAACCATTATAACCACTAGATGTCCATAACTGATACTGATGGCCCTTGAACCATTATAACTACTAGCCATGACTAATAGCCTATAGATATCCATTTTTCAAGTAATAGGTGTCCATAACCCATAACCATGGTCCTTTTACCATTATAACCACTAGATGTCCATAACAGTTACTGATGGCCCTTGAACCATTATAACTACTAGCAATGACCAGTAGCCTATAAATATACATATTAAAAGTAATAGGTGTCCATAACCCATAACCACGGCCCTTGAACAATTATAACCACTAGATGCCCATAACTGATATCGATGGCCCTTGAACCATTATAACTACTAGCCATGACCAATAGCCTACAGATATCCATTTTACAAGTAATAGGTGTCCATAACCCATAACCATGGTCTTGAACCATTATAACAACTAGATGTCCATAACTGATACTGATGGCCCTTGAACCATTATAACTACTAGCCATGACCAATAGGCTACAGATATCCATTTTACAAGTAATAGGTGTCCATAACCCATATCCATGGTTCTTGAACCATTATAACCACTAGATGTCCATAACTGATACCGATGGCCCTTGAACCATTATAACTAGTAGCCATGACCGATAGCCTATAGATATCCATTTTACAAGTAATAGGTGTCCATAACCCATAACCATGGTTCTTGAACCACTATAACCACTTGATGTCCATAACTGATACTGACGGCCCTTGAACCATTATAACTACTAGCCATGACCAATGGCCTACAGGTATCCATTTTACAAGTAATAGGTGTCCATAACCCATAACCATGGTCCTTGAAACATTATAACCACTAGATGTCCATAACTGATATTGATGGTCCTTGAACCATTATAACTACTAGCCATGACTAATAGCCTATAGATATCCATTTTTCAAGTAATAGGTGTCCATAACCCATAACCATGGTCCTTTTACCATTATAACCACTAGATGTCCATAACTGATACCGATGGCCCTTGAACCATTATAACTAGTAGCCATGACCGATAGCCTATAGATATCCATTTTACAAGTAATAGGTGTCCATAACCCATAACCATGGTTCTTGAACCACTATAACCACTTGATGTCCATAACTGATACTGACGGCCCTTGAACCATTATAACTACTAGCCATGACCAATAGCCTATAGATATCCATTTTACAAGTAATAGGTGTCCATAACCCATAACCATGGTCCTTGAACCATTATAACCACTAGATGTCCATAACTGATACTGATGGCCCTTGAACCATTATAACTACTAGCCATGACTAATAGCCTATAGATATCCATTTTTCAAGTAATAGGTGTCCATAACCCATAACCATGGTCCTTTTACCATTATAACCACTAGATGTCCATAACTGTTACCGATGGCCCTTGAACCATTATAACTACTAGCCATGACCAGTAGCCTATAAATATCAATATTACAAGTAATAGGTGTCCATAACCCATAACCACGACCCTTGAACCACTATAACCACTAGATGTCCATAACTGTTACTGATGGCCCTTGAACCATTATAACTACTAGCCATGACCAATAGCCTATAGATATCAATTTTACAAGTAATAGGTGTCCATAACCCATAACCATGGTCCTTGAACCATTATAACCACTAGATGTCCATAACTGATACTGACGGCCCTTGAACCATTAAGGTGATGCAGCCATTGATGCTCTCAATTCTGTTAATGAAACTTCTGGCAATGATAGTGGGGATATGGAGGTTGATAAGGGTGCTCCAAAAATAGTTGATCAAACTGCCAATTCTGTGCCAATCGATTCTGCAACTGCTCCTAAGGCTCCTGTTGTGCAGAATGTTTGGGGAAATAAAAATAATGGTGGTCCCAGCATTGCATAAAGATTAAGGAAAGATGATGATAATGAGGACATCAATCTAAATTTTATTACCCTGTGAGACTTGATGATGGAAAGAAAAGAGTTTTCATGCATAAAGATGATCTTAAACATGGTAGAACTTCATTTTCCTTAATGTTGTATGGCTACTTTGTTGGCACTTCTATGGATTTTATTAAAGTTAATTCTAGCTTAAGAAGGATGTGGAGAGTGCATGATTTGGTGGAAGTGACAAAGAATGGTGCTGGTTTCTTCTTTTTTAAGTTTAAAAGTGAGAAGGGAATGCATGAAGTTCTTGAAAATGGAGTTTGGTTGATCGATAATATCCCATTGGTTGTTTGTAAATGGGAGTCTGGCACTAGTCTTCAGAAAATTGAACCTGCTAAGGTTTCAATTTGGGCATGTGTGCATGACATTCCAATAGAAATGTGGTATGGGCCAGGGTTGAGCAGAATATTTAGTGCTATAGGCAGGCCCATTATGATGGACAAAATGACAAAAGAAAGGTGTCTAAAAAGGTCTAGTAGAATGGGATTTGCTAGAATTCTTGTTGAAGTTGATGATGTTGATGATTTGCAGGATGAAGTTGAGCTGGTATATCCGGATTTAGGCCCTAACCCTGGAAAAATAATGTATTTAAGAACTACATACCAGTGGAAACCCCCACTTTGCACATTCTGCAAAGTTTTTGGGCACTCTCATAGTGGGTGTAAGACTAGGCCTAGAACTGAGGAGGAGTTAGCTTCCAAAGCTGTTAAAGATTCTGCCATTTCTCAGGTTAATGTTGATAAAATCAATGATGGTTTTCAAGAGGTTGGCAGGAAGAATAAACCTGTCAAGGATAATGTGGGCAATAACTTTAATAATAATAGTAATCAGGGTAGAAGAAGTGTTTTTACTAGATTAAATTTGGGGAATCAAAGTAATAGTAACAGGAATGTTGGGAGACAGAACACAGGCTCTCAAAATAGGCAGAATCAAGGTGCTAGAATTAATGAAAAGCAGAAATATGTTGTTAAGAACTCTGTGCAGAATAGTGATTCTTTTAATAAAAAAATGGTAATAATCTAGTTGGGAACGTTTTGGCTAAAGATAAAGGGAAAGGTAAAGTTGATGGCAACCCCAAAAATGCTTCTGTTAATAATCCAAGTATTGTATCTTCTAATAGGTTTGACAGTTTAAATGATGAAGAGGAGGAATTTGATGATGGTTGGGATGCTAAATATCGTATTTATGATGTCCAGAAAAATGTTGTCTTAGAGTATTTGAAAGATAACATTTGTCCGGATGATGAAGTTTTGAAGGCCTGGTCTTCTGGGCAACTTGACTTTTATAAGGATAAATGTGATGAAATGAATATGAACCCTGATTTGTTTTTTGATGATGTTGGTTCTGACATGGATGGTATGGCCCAAGACATGAAGAATGATGATGCTAATCCTGTGGATAAAAATCAGAGTGGTGTTGGTGCTTCATCCTCCAAATTTGTTTAAATGATGTTAAAGCCAATGTTTTGGAATGTGAGGGGCTTGAATCAAGCTGCTTGCCAAGATGAAGTTACTCAGGTTATTAGAGATGAAGGGGTTAACATTTGTGCAATTCTGGAAACTCATGTTAAAGGTAAAAATCTCCACTGGATTTGTAATAGAGTCTTTGGTAATTGGAATTGGGTTTCCAATTCTGACTTGTGTGTTGGTGGGGCCAGAATTATCATAGCTTGGGATCCTAATATTGCTAATATTATGGTCATTAACCAACATCCTCAAGTTATCCACTGTTATGTTGAACCTTTAAGTGGTAAAAAGAGTTATTATTGTTCTTTTGTTTATGGTCATCACAAGAGTCATATTAGAACTCAAGTTTGGAAGAATCTTGGAGAGTTTGGTCAAACGGTCAAGAATAAGCCTTGGGTCTTAATGGGTGACTTTAATGCTTTGTTAGACCCAAATGAAGTTTCAATGGGGTCTAGTAGTATGACTAGAAGCATGGTGGAATTTGCGGATTGTGTGGCTAGAATTCAAGTTGATGATCTATCCTATTCGGGTTTGAGCTTTACTTGGAAGAAGAGCCCTAATAAGGACAATAGTCTTTTAAAGAAATTGGATAGAATAATGGGGAACTTTGAGTTTCTTAGAGATTTTCCGGATGCAAATTCCCAATTTCTTCCTTTTTTATCTTCGGATCATAGCCCTGGTATTTTGATTCTGCCGTCTGTTATGAGAGAAAAATCTAAGTCCTTTAAATTTTCTAATTTTTTGGTCAGGAAAAAGGAATTTATTCCTCTAATAGAAAATAATTGGAAAAAAGACTTGCAGGGTGTTGAAATGTTTAAAGTGGTCTCCAATTTTAAAGCTTTGAAGAAACCTTTACGTGCTTTGAATAGAAATCAGGGGAATTTGCATCTTAAAGTGGAGGATTTGAGGGATGATTTGAAGAAAATTCAAGCTGCTATGGTTGCTAATCCTCATGATGCTACTTTAAGAGAAAAGGAGGTTAGAAGTTTAAAAATGTATAAAGAAGCTATGTTAGATGAGGAGCTGTTTTTAAAACAAAAAGCCAAGGTGGAGTGGTTAAAGGAGGGTGACCACAACACAAAGTATTTCCACAAGGTTGTTAAGGGCAGAATTAATAGAAGCAGAATTGAGATGATTCAGGATTTGGAGGGCAGAGTTTTTCATGGTAATGATGTTGCAGGACAGTTTGTTGCTCATTTTGAGAGCATCCTTGGTACCTCTGCTGCTACTGTTCCTATAAACAATCCCGGTAGCCTTTTTTGCAGGAATTTGTCTGATCACAGTTCTAATTTCATGATTAGACCTGTTGTGTTAGAAGAAGTTAAAAATGCTTTATTTGATATTTGTGATGACAAATTTCCTGGGCCTGATGGATTCACTTCCAAGTTTTTTAAGGCCTCTTGGAATATCATTGGGGATGACATTTTTAAGGATGTTAAGCAATTTTTTGATAATGGCAGATTACTTAAAGAGGTTAATGCTACAGGAATTGCCTTAGTTCCTAAAGTCAATAATCCTGCTAAAGTGTCAGACCAAAGTGCCTTTATACCTGGGAGACAGATTAGTGATAACATCCTTTTATCCCAAGAATTGTTAAGAAATTATCACAGAGATAAAGGGCCTCCCAAGTGTGCAATTAAAGTTGATATACAGAAGGCTTATGATACTGTAGAATGGAGTTTTTTGAGGAATATTTTATTGTTTTTTGGATTCCATCTGTGGATGGTTCACCTAATAATGGAATGCACTTCTACTACCTCTTTTATGATTAATGTTAATGGAGATTTTAAGGGGTTTTTTAAAGGGAAAAGAGGATTAAGGCAGGGTGATCCAATGTCACCTTACTTATTTACTCTTGTTATGGAAGTGTTCAATTTAATTATGAAGAGAAACATCTTGGAAGATGGGGGTTTTAAATTCCATTGGAAATGTAAAGAGCTTGGTATAACACATTTGTGTTTTGCAGATGATCTTTTGCTGTTTTGTCATGGAAACAGCAGGTCAATTTCTGTTATTAAAAGAGCTCTTGAGGAATTTAGTTCAGTTTCAGGCCTTATTCCTAGCCAGCAGAAAAGTACCATATTTTTTAGTAATGTTCAGCCTCAAACTAGGTTAAATATCACTACCACTCTGCCTTTTTCTGTTGGTAACCTTCCTGTTAGATATTTGGGCATTCCTTTGATTTCTTCTAAATTGTACATCAAGGATTGTAGTAGCCTTGTGGACAAAGTGAAAAAAGGTTACTTGACTGGAAGAACAAGTCTCTTTCTTTTGCTGGAAGATTGCAGCTTATCCAGTCAGTCCTGAGTTCTATGCAAGTATATTGGTCTTCCATGTTTTTATTACCTAAATCTATTTCCCAGGATATTGAAAGGCTGTTAAGAGGGTTCCTTTGGTGCCATGGTGAAATGATAAAAGGAAGGGCCAAAGTTAGGTGGGATGATGTTTGTATTCCCAAATGTCATGGGGGTTTGGGTTTAAAATTATTGCGTTCATGGAATAAAGCCCTAATTGCTAAGCATAACTGGAATATTTTAAGTAACAAAGAATCCCTGTGGGTTAAATGGGTACATGAGATAAGGCTTAAAAACAGAAATTTTTGGTCCTTGGCTGCCCCTGATAATGTTTGTTGGAGTTGGAGAAGTATTTTGAATTGCAGAATGGAGGTTAGAGACCACTTTGTGAGTAGGATTGGTGATGGGAAGAGTACTTCAGCCTGGTTTGATAATTGGCACCCCATTGGTCCTTTGAGTAAGTTTATTACTTATAGGGATATTTATGAGGGGGGTTTGTCTTCCAGTTGTTCTGTTCAGGATATTATTCAGAATGGGGAATGGAAAATCCCAGATTTTTGGTATTCTAAGTTCCCTATGGTCTTTGATACACACCCTCCTCTGATAATGGTTAATAGGGATGATAGAGTTTTATGGAAGGCTGCCAATGGGAGATGTGTTCCTTTCACTGTAGCTGAAGCTTGGAAGGCTATGAGAGAGGATGGATCCTTTGTTTTCTGGTCTAATTGGGTGTGGTTTAGCCAGAACATCCCTAAGCATTCTTTTGTTCTTTGGTTGGTTTTCCTGGAAAAACTAAAGACTCAGGATAAGCTTATGCAGAATAGTGTGGTTGGTGATTTGAGGTGCATTTTCTGTAATCTGCAGTCTGATACCCATGACCATTTGTTTTTTGAATGTGATTTTGCAGCTACAGTTTGGGATATTATGAAGAACATGTGTAGAATGGAGTTCATGCCTAACAAGTGGTCTTATCTTGTTATGAGGTTGGAAAGAGTTCCCATTAGTAAGTCCATTTGGAGCATCATTCAGAGGTTGGTCTTAGCAGCTTCTGTTTACTACATATGGCAGGAAAGGAGTATGCGGATGTTCCAAAACAATAAGAGGTCTATTGACTGTGTTTGTGATTTGATAAAAAATTCTGTTAGAATGAGGCTAGTGGGATTAAATATCAGAAGTACTCAACAGTCTAAATTAGCAGCGGAGATTTGGAATTTTTCCCTGATTAAGGATGGGGAGTTTACACCTTTTATATGTCATAATGTTAAAGATTAACCAGAAGTGGAGATGGATTAACCTAATATTTAGTGAACTCCTAGTTATTTGGTTATTTCTGTTAAAAGAGGGGTACTATGGTCTTTTATATAGATTTTTTGATATTTTTTATGGTGACTCTTGGCATTTTTCTGGATTTTTCCATAATTTTTGTGGAATTTTATGGAATTTCTATGATGGAGATATTATTTTCCAAAGTCACAGTAGGAAAATTCTTGAGTTTCAAGGTTTTTTTGTTGTTTTTGAGCTGCAGAGAGGCAATTTGGGTATTTCTAGTGGCTTGTTAAAGCTGGTTTTATTTATGCAGTATTGGGATATTGTTCTTCATTTTTCTGGATTTTTGGTGATTTTCCAGAATTTTTATAGAAGATATGGCAGGTTGGGCCTCTATACCAACAACTGCTTTGGGCTACACTGCATAAAGGAAAGTCGAAATTTTTTATTTTTGTGCAATCAAAATGTGAGCTGCAGTGTTTGTGTTATATTTTTTGCAGGTCAATTTTTTATCTCTTGGATTCTGGATAAAGTTTTCTCAGATTATGGTGGCTTCAAGGCTGATGTGAGGAGGATTTATGGGCAGCTGAGTAGTTGGTTGGAATGCAGAGTCAATAGTGGTGTATGGTGGACTGTAAACCTAATCAAAGATATTGGTCATAATCAGGACAATTTCGGTCAAAGATGTGATATGACCAATTTTCTTAGGGTTTTTAGTTCTCCATGCTTGATGCAGATTGTTAATGTTTTGAAGCCTTGGATTTGGTGGTCCAAGCTTGGAAAATGGAAAACTGCAGGTCTGACTTTTTTAAAGTCTAGTTACTTTATGGTTTGGTACAGTTTCTTAATCAGGGCTTTTGACTGGGCCTGTTTTGGTTTAATTACTGAAATTGTTGCTAGTGATTGTAATGGCTTGACACATTGTTATGCCATTATGGATGCAATTTTGATTTTCATTAATTCAAAATTGTGTCTTAATCCGTGGACCAATCTGCTTAAAAACTGGATTTTGTTGTATTTGACTTTTCTGTGGTCAAAGGCTGTTATGGGTTTAAGGATTATTTGGTCAAAGGTGGTGTTTTATAACAGTGGTGATGTTTTGAAGGGGTGTTTGACTTTTCATGGGTCAAATGCCGTGAAGTGTTCTTGGGATTACATTTTTGAAGATACTATGAGGATGTTTACTTTCATTGAGTCAACATTCTGCATTTCCCTCAACTCAAACTGTTTTGATGGAAATGCCCATAGTTTTGAGCATTGTTTGGCAATTTTGACTTTGTGGTGGTCAACTTTGGATCCGGATTATGATAGGTGAAGATGCTTTTGGTGGAAGGAAGGCAATCTTAGAAGCTATTGGCAATTTTGATAAGTTTAGCCATCCGGATGATACTATTTTTTGTAGACCTATGGTTTTTAGCATTTCAAATGTGATAGGTTATACTGTTATGTTTCTTTTGTTGGTCTTATTCCCAAAGCATGTTTTGGGAGGCCAAGTAGTTATTTTCAAGATGTGGTATTTTTACCCATCTTTGTCTTGTAAATAACTTTTCTTTTTGATGTCTTAATGTTTGCCGGGCTTAGCCCTTTATCAAAAAAAATAAAAAAAATAAAATAAAATAACCCGTAACCATGGTCCTTGAACCATTATAACCACTAGATGTCCATAACTGATACTGATGGCCCTTGAAGCATTATAACTACTAGCCATGACCAATATACTATAGATATCCATTTTACAAGTAATAGGACATAACCCATAACCATGGCCCTTGAACCATTATAACCACTAGATGACCATAACTGATACTGATGGCCCTTGAACCATTATAACTACTAGCCATGACCAATAGCCTATAGTTATCCATTTTACAAGTAATAGGTGTGTATAACCCATAACCAAGGCCATTGAACCATTATAATCACTACATGCAAGTTCATAACTCATATCGATGGCCCTTGAACCATTATAACTACTAGCCATGACCAATAGCCTATAGATATCCATTTTACAAGTAATAGGACCCATAACCATGGTCCTTGAACATTATAACCACTAGATGTCCATAGCTGATACTGATGGCCCTTAAATAACTACTAGCCATGACCAATAGCCTATAGATATCCATTTTACAAGTAATAGGTGTCCATAACCCATAACCATGGCCCTTGAACAAATATAACCACTAGATATCCATAACTGATACCGATGGCCCTTGAACCATTATAACTACTAGCCATGACCTATATAACTATCCATTTTACAAGTAATAGGTGTCCGAAACACATAACCATGGTCCTTGAACCATTATAACCACTAGATGTCCATAACTGATACTGATGGCCCTTGAACCATTATAACTACTAGCCATGACCAATATAGCTTATAGATATCCATTTTACAAGTAATAGGTGTGCATAACCCATAACCAAGGCCATTGAACCATTATAACCACTACATGCATGTCCATAACTCATATCGCTGGCCCTTGAACCATTATAACTACTAGCCATGACCAATAGCCTATAGATATCCATTTTACAAGTAATAGGTGTCCATAACCCATAACCATGGCCCTTGAACAAATATAACCACTAGATATCCAAAACTGATACCGATAGCCCTTGACCCATTAAAACTACTAGCCATGACCTATATACCTATCCATTTTACACGTAATAGGTGTCCGAAACCGATAAACATGGTCCTTGAACCATTATAACCACTAGATGTCCATAACTGATACTGATGGCCCTTGAACCATTATAACTACTAGCCATGACCAATAGCATATACATATGCATTTTACAAGTAATAGGTGTCCATAACCCATAACCATGGTCCTTGAACCATTATAACCACTAGATGTCCATAACTGATACTAATGGCCCTTGAACCATTATAACTACTAGCCATGACCAATAGCCTATAGATATCCATTTTACAAGTAATAGGTGTGCATAACCCATATCCAAGGCCATTGAACCATTATAACCACTACATGCATGTCCATAACTCATATCGATGGCCCTTGAACCATTATAACTACTAGCCATGACCAATAGCCTATAGATATCCATTTTACAAGTAATAGGTGTCCATAACCCATAACCATGGCCCTTGAACAAATATAACCACTAGATACCCATAACTGATACCGATGGCCCTTGAACTATTATAACAACTAACCATGACCAATAGCCTATTAATAACCATTTTACAAGTAATAGGTGTCCATAACCCATAACCATGGTCCTTGAACCATTATAACCACTAGATGTCCATAACTGATACTGATGGCCCTTGAACCATTATAACTACTAGCCATGACCAATAGCCTATAGATATCCATTTTATAAGTAATAGGTGTGCATAACCCATAACCAAGGCCATTGAACCATTATAACCACTACATGCAGGTCCATAACTCATATTGAGCCTTGAGCCTTGAGCCCTTGAGCCTTGAGTCTTGAGCCTCGAGCTTTGAGCCTCGAGCCTGGAGCCTTGAGCCTGGATCCTTGAGCCTTGAGCCTTGGGCCTTGAGCCTTGAGCCTTGAGCCTTGAGCCTTGAGCCTTGAGCCTTGAGCCTTGAGCCTTGAGCCTTAAGCCTTAAGCCTTGAGCCTAAGACTTGAGCCTTGAACGTTGAGCGTTGAGCATTGAGCATTGGGCCTTGAGCGTTGAGCCTTGACCCTTGACCCTTGAGCCTTGACCCTTAAGCCTTGAGCCTTGACCCTTAAGCCTTGAGCCTTGACCCTTGTTCCTTGAACCTTGAGCCTTGTGCCTTGAGCCTTGAGCCTTGAGCCTTGAGCCTTGAGCCTTGAGCCTTGAGCCTTGAGCCTTGAGCCTTGAGCCTTGAGCCTTGAGCCTTGAGCCTTGAGCCTTGAGCCTTGAGCCTTGAGCCTTGAGCCGCCTTGAGCCGCCTTGAGCCTTGAGCCTTGAGCCTTGAGCCCTGAGCCCTGAGCCTTGAAACTTGAGCCTTGACCCTTGACCCTTGAGCGTTGACCCTTGAGCGTTGACCCTTGAGCGTTGAGCCTTGAGCTTTAGCTTTGAGCCTTGAGCCTTGAGCCTTGAGCCTTGAGCCTTGAGCCTTGAGCCTTGAGCCTTAGAGCATTGAGCCTTGTTCGTTGAGCCTTGAGCCTGGAGACTCGCCTTGAGCCTTGAGCCTGGAGCCTTGAGCCTTTAAGCCTGGAGCCTGGAGCCTGGAACTTCGAGACTCGAGCCTCGAGCCTCAAGCCTTGACCCTTGAGCCTTGACCCTTGAGCCTTGTCCCTTGAGCCATGAGCCTTGACCCTTGAGCCTTGACCCTTGAGCCTTGAGCCTGGAGCCTTGAGCCTTGAGCCTTGAGCCTGGAGCCTTGAGCCTGAAGCCTTGAGCCTTGAGCCTTGAGCCTTGAGCCTTGAGCCTTGAGCCTTGAGCCTTGAGCCTTGAGCCTTGAGCCTTGAGCCTCGAGCCTCGAGCCTTGAGCCTTGAGCCTTGAGCCTTGAGCCTTGAGCATTGAGCCTTGAGCCTGGAGCCTTGAGCCTTTGAACTTGGAGTCTCGAGCCTCGAGCCTCGAGCCTCGAGCCTTGAGCCTTGACCCTTGAACCTTGTCCCCATAGCCTTGAGCCTTGACCCTTGAGCCTTGACCCTTGAGCCTTGACCCTTGAGCCTTGTCCCTTGAGCCTTGACCCTTGACCCTTGAGCGTTGTGCCTTGAGCCTTGAGCCTGGAGCCTTGAGCCTTGAGCCTTGAGCCTTGAGCCTTGAGCCTTGAGCCTTGAGCCTTGAGCCTTGAGCCTTGAGCCTTGAGCCTTGAGCCTTGAGCCTTGAGCCTTGAGCCATGAGCCTTGAGCCTTGAGCCTCGAGCCTTGAGCCCTTGAGCCTGGACCCTTGATCCTGGAGCCTCGAGCCATGAGCCATGAGCCTTGAGCCTTCAGCCTTTTGCCTTGAATCATGGCCCTTGAGCCATGACTTGAGCCTTGATCCTTGATCCTCATGCCTTGAGCCTTGACCCTTGACCCTCTAGCTTTGAGCCTTGAGCCTTGTGCCTTGAGCCTTTTTCCGTGAACCTTGAGCCCTAAGCCTTGAGCCTTGAGCCTTGAGCCTTGAGCCTTGAGCCTTGAGCCTTGAGCCTCGAGACATGAGCCTTGACCCTTGACCCTTGACCCTTGAGTGTTGAGCCTTGAGCCTTGACTTTTGACCCTTGAACCTTGAGCCGTGACTTGAGCCTTGAGCCTTGAGCCTTTTTCCATGAACCTTGAACCTTGAGCCTTGAGCCTTGAGCCTCGACCCTTGAACCTTGAGCCATGAGCCTTGAACCTTGAACCTTGAGCCTTGAGCCTTAAGCCTTGAGCCTTGAGCCTTGAGCCTTTTTCCTTGAACCTTGAGCCTTAAGCCTTGAGCCTTGAGCCTTGAGCCTTGAGCCTTGAGCCTTGAGCCTTGAGCCTTTTGCCTTGAGTCTTGAGCCTTGAGCCTTGAGCCTTGACCCTTGAGCCTTGAGCCTTTTGCCTTGAGTCCTGACCCTTGAGCCGTGACTTGAGCCTTGATCATTGATCCTTGAGCCTGGAGCCTTGAGCCGGAGCCTCAAGCCTCGAGCCTCGAGCCTCGAGCTTCGAGCCTTGAGCCTTAACCCATATCCCTTGACCTTTTAGCCATGATCCTTGAGCTTTGAGCCATGAGCCTTGAGCCTTGAGCCTTGAGCCTTGAGCCTCGAGCCTCGAGCCTCGAGCCTTGACCCTTGACCCTTTAACCTTGAACCTTGAGCCTTGAGCCTTGAGCCATTTTCCTTGAACCTTGAGCCTTAAGCCTTGAGCCTTGAGCTTTGAGCCTTGAGCCTTGAGCCTTTCTCCTTTCTCCTTTCTCCTTGAGCCTTGAGCCTTGAGCCTTGAGCCTTGAGTCTTTAGCCTTGAGCCTTGAGCCTTGAGCCTTGAGCCTTGAGACATGAGCCTTGCCCTTGAACCTTTAGCCTTGAGTGTTGAGCCTTGACCCTTGAGTCGTGACTTGAGCCTTGAGCCTTGAGCCTTGAGCCTTTTTCCATCAACCTTGAACCTTGAGCCTTAAGCCTTGAGCCTTAAGCCTTGAGCCTTGAGCCTTGAGCCTTGAGCCTTGAGCCTAGAGCCTTGACCCTTGACCCTTTAGCCTTGAGCCTTGAGCCTTGAGCCTTGAGCCTAGAGCCTTGAGCCTTGAGCCTTGAGCCTTTTTCATTGAACCTTGAGCCTTTTTCATTGAACCTTGAGCCTTAAGCCTTGAGCCTTGAGCCTTGAGCCTTGAGCCTTGAGCCTTGAGCCTTGAGCCGCCTTGAGCCGCCTTGAGCCTTGAGCCTTGAGCCTTGAGCCCTGAGCCCTGAGCCTTGAAACTTGAGCCTTGACCCTTGACCCTTGAGCGTTGACCCTTGAGCGTTGAGCCTTGAGCTTTAGCCTTGAGCCTTGAGCCTGGAGCCTTGAGCCTTGGGCCTTGAGCCTTGAGCCTTGAGCCTTGAGCCTTGAGCCTTGAGCCTTGAGCCTTGAGCCTTGAGCCTTGAGCCTTAGAGCATTGAGCCTTGCTCGTTGAGCCTTGAGCCTTGAGCCTGGAGACTCGCCTTGAGCCTTGAGCCTGGAGCCTTGAGCCTTTAAGCCTGGAGCCTGGAGCCTGGAACTTCGAGACTCGAGCCTCGAGCCTCAAGCCTTGACCCTTGAGCCTTGACCCTTGAGCCTTGTCCCTTGAGCCATGAGCCTTGACCCTTGAGCCTTGACCCTTGAGCCTTGAGCCTGGAGCCTTGAGCCTTGAGCCTTGAGCCTGGAGCCTTGAGCCTGAAGCCTTGAGCCTTGAGCCTTGAGCCTTGAGCCTTGAGCCTTGAGCCTTGAGCCTTGAGCCTTGAGCCTTGAGCCTTGAGCCTTGAGCCTTGAGCCTTGAGCCTCGAGCCTCGAGCCTTGAGCCTTGAGCCTTGAGCCTTGAGCCTTGAGCATTGAGCCTTGAGCCTGGAGCCTTGAGCCTTTGAACTTGGAGTCTCGAGCCTCGAGCCTCGAGCCTCGAGCCTTGAGCCTTGACCCTTGAACCTTGTCCCCATAGCCTTGAGCCTTGACCCTTGAGCCTTGACCCTTGAGCCTTGACCCTTGAGCCTTGTCCCTTGAGCCTTGACCCTTGACCCTTGAGCGTTGTGCCTTGAGCCTTGAGCCTGGAGCCTTGAGCCTTGAGCCTTGAGCCTTGAGCCTTGAGCCTTGAGCCTTGAGCCTTGAGCCTTGAGCCTTGAGCCTTGAGCCTTGAGCCTTGAGCCTTGAGCCATGAGCCTTGAGCCTTGAGCCTCGAGCCTTGAGCCCTTGAGCCTGGACCCTTGATCCTGGAGCCTCGAGCCATGAGCCATGAGCCTTGAGCCTTCAGCCTTTTGCCTTGAATCATGGCCCTTGAGCCATGACTTGAGCCTTGATCCTTGATCCTCATGCCTTGAGCCTTGACCCTTGACCCTCTAGCTTTGAGCCTTGAGCCTTGTGCCTTGAGCCTTTTTCCGTGAACCTTGAGCCCTAAGCCTTGAGCCTTGAGCCTTGAGCCTTGAGCCTTGAGCCTTGAGCCTTGAGCCTTGAGCCTTGAGCCTCGAGACATGAGCCTTGACCCTTGACCCTTGACCCTTGAGTGTTGAGCCTTGAGCCTTGACTTTTGACCCTTGAACCTTGAGCCGTGACTTGAGCCTTGAGCCTTGAGCCTTTTTCCATGAACCTTGAACCTTGAGCCTTGAGCCTTGAGCCTCGACCCTTGAACCTTGAGCCATGAGCCTTGAACCTTGAACCTTGAGCCTTGAGCCTTAAGCCTTGAGCCTTGAGCCTTGAGCCTTTTTCCTTGAACCTTGAGCCTTGAGCCTTGAGCCTGGAGCCTTGAGCCTTGAGCATTGAGCCTTGAGCCTTGAGCTTTGAGCCTTGAGCTTTGAGCCTTGAGCCTTGAGCCTTGAGCCTTGAGCCTCGAGCCTTGAGCCTCGAGCCTGGAGCCTTGAGCCTTGAGCCTTGAGCCTTAAGCTTTGAGCCTTGAGCCTTGAGCCTGGAGCCTTGAGCCTGGAGCCTTGAGCCTGGAGCCTTGCGCCTTGAGCCTTGAGCCTTGAGCCTTGAGCCTTGAGCCTTGAGCCTTGAGCCTTGAGCCTTTTGCCTTGAGTCTTGAGCCTTGAGCCTTGAGCCTTGACCCTTGAGCCTTGAGCCTTTTGCCTTGAGTCCTGACCCTTGAGCCGTGACTTGAGCCTTGATCATTGATCCTTGAGCCTTGAGCCTTGAGCCGGAGCCTCGAGCCTCAAGCCTCGAGCCTCGAGCCTCGAGCTTCGAGCCTTGAGCCTTAACCCATATCCCTTGACCTTTTAGCCATGATCCTTGAGCTTTGAGCCATGAGCCTTGAGCCTTGAGCCTTGAGCCTTGAGCCTCGAGCCTCGAGCCTCGAGCCTTGACCCTTGACCCTTTAACCTTGAACCTTGAGCCTTGAGCCTTGAGCCTTTTTCCTTGAACCTTGAGCCTTAAGCCTTGAGCCTTGAGCTTTGAGCCTTGAGCCTTGAGCCTTTCTCCTTTCTCCTTTCTCCTTGAGCCTTGAGCCTTGAGCCTTGAGCCTTGAGTCTTTAGCCTTGAGCCTTGAGCCTTGAGCCTTGAGCCTTGAGACATGAGCCTTGCCCTTGAACCTTTAGCCTTGAGTGTTGAGCCTTGACCCTTGAGTCGTGACTTGAGCCTTGAGCCTTGAGCCTTGAGCCTTTTTCCATGAACCTTGAACCTTGAGCCTTAAGCCTTGAGCCTTAAGCCTTGAGCCTTGAGCCTTGAGCCTTGAGCCTTGAGCCTAGAGCCTTGACCCTTGACCCTTTAGCCTTGAGCCTTGAGCCTTGAGCCTTGAGCCTAGAGCCTTGAGCCTTGAGCCTTGAGCCTTGAGCCTTTTTCATTGAACCTTGAGCCTTTTTCATTGAACCTTGAGCCTTAAGCCTTGAGCCTTGAGCCTTGAGCCTTGAGCCTTGAGCCTTGAGCCTTTTGCCTTGAATCATGGCCCTTGAGCCATGACTTGAGCCTTGATCCTTGATCCTCAAGCCTTGAGCCTTGACCCTTGACCCTCTAGCTTTGAGCCTTGAGCCTTGTGCCTTGAGCCTTTTTCCTTGAACCTTGAGCCTTAAGCCTTGAGCCTGGAGCCTTGAGCCTTAAGCCTCGAGTCTCGAGCCTCGACCCTTTAGCCTTGAGCCTCGACCCTTTAGCCTTGAGCCTTGAATCTTGACTTTTGGGCCTTGAACCTTGAGCCGTGACTTGAGCCTTGAGCCTTGAGCCTTTTTCCATGAACCTTGAACCTTGAGCCTTAAGCCTTGAGCCTTGAGCCTTGAGCCTTGAGCCTTGAGCCTTGATCCTTGAGCCTTGAGCCTTGAGCCTCGAGCCTTGAGCCTGGAGCCTTGAGCCTTAAGCCTCGAGTCTCGAGCCTCGACCCTTTAGCCTTAAGCCTTGACCCTTTAGCCTTGAGCCTTGAGCCTTGAGCCTTTTTCCTTGAACCTTGAGCCTTAAGCCTTGAGCCTTGAGCCTTGAGCCTTGAGCCTTGAGCCTTGAGCCTTGAGCCTTGAGCCTTAAGCCTGGAGCCTGGAGCCTGGAACTTCGAGACTCGAGCCTCGAGCCTCAAGCCTTGACCCTTGAGCCTTGACCCTTGAGCCTTGTCCCTTGAGCCATGAGCCTTGACCCTTGAGCCTTGACCCTTGAGCCTTGAGCCTGGAGCCTTGAGCCTTGAGCCTTGAGCCTGGAGCCTTGAGCCTGAAGCCTTGAGCCTTGAGCCTTGAGCCTTGAGCCTTGAGCCTTGAGCCTTGAGCCTTGAGCCTTGAGCCTGGAGCCTCGAGCCTCGAGCCTTGAGCCTTGAGCCTTGAGCCTTGAGCATTGAGCCTTGAGCCTGGAGCCTTGAGCCTTTGAACTTGGAGTCTGGAGCCTTGAGCCTCGAGCCTTGAGCCTCGAGCCTTTAGCCTTGACCCTTGAACCTTGTCCCTTGAGCCTTGAGCCTTGACCCTTTACCCTTGAGCCTTGACCCTTGAGCCTTGTCCCTTGAGCCTTGACCCTTGACCCTTGAGCGTTGTGCCTTGAGCCTTGAGCCTGGAGCCTTGAGCCTTGAGCCTTGAGCCTTGAGCCTTAAGCCTTGAGCCTTGAGCCTTGAGCCTTGAGCCTTGAGCCTTGAGCCTTGAGCCTTGAGCCTTGAGCCTTGAGCCTTGAGCCTTTAAACTTGGAGCCTTGAGCCTTGAGCCTCGAGCCTTGAGCCTTGAGCCCTTGAGCCTGGACCCTTGATCCTGGAGCCTCGATCCATGAGCCATGAGCCTTGAGCCTTCACCCTTTTGCCTTGAATCATGGCCCTTGAGCCATGACTTGAGCCTTGATCCTTGATCCTCATGCCTTGAGCCTTGACCCTTGACCCTCTAGCTTTGAGCCTTGAGCCTTGACCCTTGACCCTCTAGCTTTGAGCCTTGAGCCTTGTGCCTTGAGCCTTTTTCCGTGAACCTTGAGCCCTAAGCCTTGAGCCTTGAGCCTTGAGCCTTGAGCCTCGAGCCTCGAGCCTTGAGCCTTGAGCCTTGAGCCTTGAGCCTTGAGCATTGAGCCTTGAGCCTGGAGCCTTGAGCCTTTGAACTTGGAGTCTGGAGCCTTGAGCCTTGACCCTTGAACCTTGTCCCTTGAGCCTTGAGCCTTGACCCTTGAGCCTTGACCCTTGAGCCTTGACTCTTGAGCCTTGTCCCTTGAGCCTTGACCCTTGACCCTTGAGCGTTGTCCCTTGAGCCTTGAGCCTGGAGCCTGGAGCCTTGAGCCTTGAGCCTTGAGCCTTGAGCCTTCAGCCTTGAGCCTTGAGCCTTGAGCCTTGAGCCTTGAGCCTTGAGCCTTGAGCCTTGAGCCTTGAGCCTTGAGCCTTGAGCCTTGAGCCTTGAGCCTTGAGCCTTGAGCCTTGAGCCTTGAGTGTTGAGCCATGAGCCTTGAGCCTGGAGCCTTGAGCCTTTGAACTTGGAGCCTTGAGCCTTGAGCCTCGAGCCTCGAGCCTTGAGCCCTTGAGCCTGGACCCTTGATCCTGGAGCCTCGAGCCATGAGCCATGAGCCTTGAGCCTTCAGCCTTTTGCCTTGAATCATGGCCCTTGAGCCATGACTTGAGCCTTGATCCTTGATCCTCATGCCTTGAGCCTTGACCCTTGACCCTCTAGCTTTGAGCCTTGAGCCTTGTGCCTTGAGTCTTTTTCCGTGAACCTTGAGCCCTAAGCCTTGAGCCTTGAGCCTTGAGCCTTGAGCCTTGAGCCTCGAGACATGAGCCTTGACCCTTGACCCTTGACCCTTGAGTGTTGAGCCTTGAGCCTTGACTTTTGACCCTTGAACCTTGAGCCATGACTTGAGCCTTGAGCCTTGAGCCTTTTTCCATGAACCTTGAACCTTGAACCTTGAGCCTTGAGCCTTGAGCCTTGACCCTTGAACCTTGAGCCATGAGCCTTGAACCTTGAACCTTGAGCCTTGAGCCTTGACCCTTTAGCCTTGAGCCTTGAGCCTTGAGCCTTGAGCCTTGAGCCTTGTGCCTTGAGCCTTGAGCCTTGAGCCTTGAGCCTTGAGCCTTGAGCCTTGAGCCTTGAGCCTTGAGCCTTGAGCCTTGAGCCTTGAGCCTTGAGCCTTGAGCCTTGAGCCTTGAGCCTTGAGCCTTGAGCCTTGAGCCTTGAGCCTTTTGCCTTGAGTCTTGAGCCTTGAGCCTTGACCCTTGAGCCTTGAGCCTTTTGCCTTGAGTCCTGACCCTTGAGCCGTGACTTGAGCCTTGATCCTAGATCCTTGATCCTTGATCCTTGAGCCTTGAGCCTTGAGCCCGGAGCCTCGAGCCTCAAGCCTCGAGCCTCGAGCCTCGAGCTTCGAGCCTTGAGCCTTAACCCATATCCCTTGACCCTTTAGCCATGATCCTTGAGCTTTGAGCCATGAGCCTTGAGCCTTGAGCCTTGAGCCTTGAGCCTTGAGCCTCGAGCCTCGAGCCTCGAGCCTTGACCCTTGACCCTTGACCCTTTAACCTTGAACCTTGAGCCTTGAGCCTTGAGCCTTTTTCCTTGAACCTTGAGCCTTAAGCCTTGAGCCTTGAGCCTTGAGCTTTGAGCCTTGAGCCTTTCTCCTTTCTCCTTTCTCCTTGAGCCTTGATCCTTGAGCCTTGAGCCTTGAGTCTTTAGCCTTGAGCCTTGAGCCTTGAGCCTTGAGACATGAGCCTTGCCCTTGAACCTTTAGCCTTGAGTGTTGAGCCTTGACTTTTGAGCCTTGACCCTTGAGTCGTGACTTGAGCCTTGAGCCTTGAGCCTTGAGCCTTTTTTCCATGAACCTTGAACCTTGAGCCTTAAGCCTTGAGCCTTAAGCCTTGAGCCTTGAGCCTTGAGCCTTGAGCCTTGAGCCTTGATCCTTGAGCCTTGAGCCTTGAGCCTTGAGCCTTGACCCTTGACCCTTTAGCCTTGAGCCTTGAACCTAGAGCCTTGAGCCTTGAGCCTTGAGCCTTGAGCCTTGAGCCTTTTTCATTGAACCTTGAGCCTTAAGCCTTGAGCCTTAAGCCTTGAGCCTTGAGCCTTGAGCCTTGAGCCTTTTGCCTTGAATCATGGCCCTTGAGCCATGACTTGAGCCTTGATCCTTGATCCTCAAGCCTTGAGCCTTGACCCTTGACCCTCTAGCTTTGAGCCTTGAGCCTTGTGCCTTGAGCCTTTTTCCTTGAACCTTGAGCCTTAAGCCTTGAGCCTGGAGCCTTGAGCCTTAAGCCTCGAGTCTCGAGCCTCGACCCTTTAGCCTTGAGCCTTGACCCTTTAGCCTTGAGCCTTGAATCTTGACTTTTGGGCCTTGAACCTTGAGCCGTGACTTGAGCCTTGAGCCTTGAGCCTTTTTCCATGAACCTTGAACCTTGAGCCTTAAGCCTTGAGCCTTGAGCCTTGAGCCTTGAGCCTTGAGCCTTGAGCCTTGAGCCTTGATCCTTGAGCCTTGAGCCTTGAGCCTCGAGCCTTGAGCCTGGAGCCTTGAGCCTTAAGCCTCGAGTCTCGAGCCTCAACCCTTTAGCCTTAAGCCTTGACCCTTTAGCCTTGAGCCTTGAGCCTTGAGCCTTGAGCATTGAGCCTTTTTCCTTGAACCTTGAGCCTTAAGCCTTGAGCCTTGAGCCTTGAGCCTTGAGCCTTGAGCCTTGTGCCTTGAGCCTTGAGCCTTTTGCCTTGAGCCTTGAGCCTTTTGCCTTGAGTCCTGACCCTTGAGCCGTGACTTGAGCCTTGATCCTTGATCCTTGAGCCTTGAACCTTGAGCCTTGAGCCTTGAGCCCGGAGCCTCGACCCTCAAGCCTCGAACCTCGAGCTTCGAGCCTTGAGCCTTAACCCATATCCCTTGACCCTTTAGCCATGAGCCTTGAGCCTTGAGCCATGAGCCTTGAGCCTTGAGCCTTGAGCCTAGAGCCTCGAGCCTAGAGCCTCGAGCCTCGAGCCTTGACCCTTGACCTTTGACCCTTTAGCCTTGAACCTTGAGCCTTGAGCCTTGAGCCTTGAGCCTTTTTCATTGAACCTTGAGCCTTAAGCCTTGAGCCTTGAGCCTTCAGCCTTCAGCCTTCAGCCTTCAGCCTTTTGCCTTGAATCATGGCCCTTGAGCCATGACTTGAGCCTTGATCCTTGATCCTCAAGCCTTGAGCCTTGACCCTTGACCCTCTAGCTTTGAGCCTTGAGCCTTGAGCCTTGTGCCTTGAGCCTTTTTCCGTGAACCTTGAGCCTTGAGCCTCGAGACATGAGCCTTGACCCTTGACCCTTGACCCTTGAGTGTTGAGCCTTGAGACTTGACTTTTGAGCCTTGAACCTTGAGCCGTGACTTGAGCCTTGAGCCTTGAGCCTTTTTCCATGAACCTTGAACCTTGACCCTTAAGCCTTGAGCCTTGAGGCTTGAGCCTTGATCCTTGAGCCTTGAGCCTTGAGCCATTATAACCACTACATGCATGTCCACAACTCATATCGATGGCCCTTGAACCATTATAACTACTAGCCATGACCAATAGCCTATAGATATCCATTTTACAAGTAATAGGTGTCCATAACCCATAACCATGGTCCTTGAACATTATAACCACTAGATGTCCATAACTGATACTGATGGCCCTTAAAGCATTATAACTACTAGGCATGACCAATAGCCTATAGATATCTATTTTACAAGTAATAGGTGTACATAACCCATAACCAAGGCCATTGAACCATTATAACCACTAGATGTCCATAACTGATACTGATGGCCCTTGAACCATTATAACTACTAGCCATGACCAATAGCCTATAGATATCCATTTTACAAGTAATAGGTGTCCATAACCCATAACCATGGTCCTTGAACATTATAACCACTAGATGTGCATAACTAATACTGATGGCCCTTGAACCATTATAACTACTAGGCATGACCAATAGCCTATAGATATCCATTTTACAAGTAATAGGTGTCCATAACCCATAATCATGGTCCTCGAACCATTATAACCACTAGATTTCCATAACTGATACTGATGGCCCTTGAACCATTATAGCTACTAGCCATGACCAATAGCCTATAGATATCCATTTTACAAGTAATAGGTGTGTATAACCCATAACCATGGCCATTGAACCATTATAACCACTACATGCATGTCCATGACGCATATCGATGGCCCTTGAACCATTATAACTACTAGCCATGAACAATAGCCTATATTTATCCATTTTACAAGTAATAGGTTTCCATAACCCATAACAATGGTCCTTGAACGTTTTAACCACTAGATGTCCATAACTGATACTAATGTCCCTTAAACCATTATAACTACTAGCCTTAAACAAGTAATAGGTGTGCATAACCCATAACCAAGGCCATTGAACCATTATAACCACTACATGCATGTCCATGACTCATATCGATGGCCCTTGAACCATTATAACTACTAGCCACGACCAATAGCCTATATTTATCCATTTTACAAGTAATAGGTGTCCATAACCCATAACAATGGTCCTTGAACATTATAACCACTAGATGTCCATAACTGATACAGATGTCCCTTAAACCATTATAACTACTAGCCATGACCAATAGCCTATAGATATCCAATTTACAAGTAATAGGTGTACATAACCCATAACCAAGGCCATTGAACCATTATATCCACTACATGCATGTCCATAACTCATATCGATGGCCCTTGAACCATTATAACTACTAGGCATGACCAATAGCCTATAGATATCCATTTTACAAGTAATAGGTGTCCATAACCCATAACCATGGTCCTTGAACCATTATAACCACTAGATGTTCATAACTGATACTGACGCCCCTTGAACCATTATAACTATTAGCCATGACCTATTATAGACATCCATTTTACAAGTAATAGGTGTCCATAAACCATAACCATGGTCCTTGAACCATTATAACCACTAGATGTCCATAACTGATATTGATGGCCCTTGAACCATTATAACTACTAACCATGGCCAATACCCTATAGATATCCATTTTACAAGTAATAGGTGTGCATAACCCATAACCAAGGCCATTGAACCATTATAACCACTACATGCATGTCCATAACTCATATCGATGGCCCTTGAACCATTATAACTACTAGCCATGACCAATAGCCTATAGATATCCATTTTACAAGTATTGGGTGTGCATAACCCATAACCAAGGCCATTGAACCATTATAACGACTACATGCATGTCCATAACTCATATCGTTGGCCCTTGAACCATTATTACTACTAGCCATGACCAATAGCCTATATTTATCCATTTTACAAGTAATAGGTGTCCATAAGCCATAACAATGGTCCTTAAACATTATAACCACTAGATGTCCATAACTGATACTCATGTCCCTTAAACCATTATAACTACTAGCCATGACCAATATCCTATAGATATCCATTTTACAAGTAATAGGTGTACATAACCCGTAACCAAGGCCATTGAACCATTATATCCACTACATGCATGTCCATAACACATATCGATGGCCCTTGAACCATTATAACTACTAGCCATTACCAATAGCCTATAGATATCCATTTTACAAGTAATAGGTGTCCATAACCCATAACCATGGTCCTTGAACATTATAACCACTAGAAGTCCTTAACTGATACTGATGGCCCTTAAACCATTATAACTACTAGGCATGACCAATAGCCTATAGATATCCATTTTACAAGTAATAGGTGTCCATAACCCATAACCATGGTCCTTGAACCATTATAACTACTAGATGTCCATAACTGATACTAATGGCCCTTGCACCATTATAACCACTAGCCACGACCAATAGCCTATAGATCCATTTTACAAGTAATAGGTGTCCATAACCCGTAACCATCTCTCGTTTCACACAGTTAAAGGTGCGATTTAGTGTGTGTAACCGGCGTTTTTCTTTTTTTCGATCATTCCTCCGTCGTGGTCTCCGGCAGGCTCCATCTAGGGTTTGTTTTGTTGCTCGGATTTTGTTATGGTGCCTTCTACCATCCCTGAGCGGCCTCCTGACCCACCGGATAGCTCGAATCTTAAGATGAACTATAGTGTTCCTCATGTGTTGCGACGGCCTCAAACTAGTACTAGGGTCAACGATGGGGCAACTGTTCCAGTTGAAGATTGTTTGATTGATGGTAATTCTGGGCGTGAACAACGTAATCTCGGTGTTCCGAATTCTGAAAACCCTAATTTGAGGGATGAATTGGTTGGTTCTGTTAAGCAAAATATTCGTAAAATTGAGGCTACTACTCTAAGAGAACAAACTAATAGCGCTGCTAACTCTAAACTTGCTTCAGTAAAGAAATTGATTAAGAAGAAGCAGACTAAAATGATGCGTGATTTGGGGATCTTATCCAAATCGGCCAGTACTTTGGATTCTGATTTGCTTGAATCAGTTTCGCCTCTGCAAAATAGGGTGGAGAGCCTTGGCTTTGTCACTCCTTTGCAGGCGATTGTTAAATTATACTGAGCCTGTGCCTGTGCCTTCCCCGTCCATTATGAGGAAGTTGTATAGGGCTAATGTTAGGGATTCCATTGAAAGTGTTCAAGATATGGACACTAATGTGGTGAAAAAAAAGGACAGGCCTGCTACGCCTTTTTGTAATGTCAATAGAAATGTGGTTAATGAGGACTCTGAACCACATGCAAAATCTGTGTTCATTGAGGATGAGGAGTCTGAGGATGATGTTTCTGATGCTGATGTAAGTCCAGTTGCTTATCAGGTTGATTCCAATGCAGTTCATTACCCTATAGCAGTTGATTCTGGGTTGGGTTTGGAGAAGGATGATAACTTTGTAAAATTCCCAGAATTTAACACTGATATAATAGGTGATGCAGCCATTGATGCTCTCAATTCTGTTAATGAAACTTTTTTTTTTTTTTTTTTTTTTTTGGGTAAATATATTAATCACAAATAATTACAAAGGAATGTAGCAGAAACACCACATTAACCTCAAGCAACAAGCTTGACGACCACCAATCCTAAGCTTATGACAAACCATAAACGAACTAGGAAAGTAAACACAGCACAAGGCATAACACAAAAAACTAACAAACACAACCGGCAACGAGTCAAAAAACAACTCGACAAACTAAAAAAAACTAGGCCATATAACTCGGGATTTTCCATCTCTCAAGCAAATGCTGCACACGAGCTGAGCTCATTTTAAACTTCAAAGTGATCATCTTCAGCCGCACAGTTGCAAAGATGTCTTCATACACCTGTGTATGGGGTTTAGACTTGTTTTTGAAAAGCCTTGCATTACGCTCTAACCATATATAATATGTTGTAGCACCCAAAGCCAGCCGAGAAATAACGCTTTTTGCAGACCTGCCGTGAGCAATAGGAATGATGTAAGCCACAATATCAGTAAGAATCGGAGCAATATCATCCATATCTACGAGATACCGAACCCTAGCCCAGATTTCTTTAGAGTATGTGCACTCGAAAAACAAGTGCTCATGAGAATCCGGGACCGAATCACAAAGCGGGCATCTTAACATATCAATGTCCAGATCAGGCTTTACCTCCCAAGATCTCAACAAATCTTGGGTTTTAAGACGTTTATTCATGACAAGCCACATATGAAAAGAATGCCGCGGAATGCAATGCGTAAACCATACAACCTTGTGCCAAGGAACATTGGTTTCCTTGATTCTGATTGTGTTCCATACTGTAAAAACCGAAAAGTTATGAAAAGCCCCACTTTCCACACGCCACACAGTTTCATCTCTGTTATTAACCCTGATCAGTGGAACTGGGATCTGTGAAAGAGTATGGAAGCGTTGATACCACTCCACCGGCCACTTCCAAGTATTATTAACTAATAGATTTGAGACTTTATCATTGATATCAAAACCAGCACGATAAATATCCCTCGGGGTTAAAAATTGAGTAAGAGGACTAGCATTACACCAGTTATCATACCAAGCATAAGTAGAGCTTCCATCCCGAATTAACTTCCAAATGTAGGGACGGATAATGCCTCTTATTTGCAAAAGTTTCCTCCAAGTCCAGGTCATAATTCCTGTTATAGGCACATCCCAAAAACTACGACCCCTCAATTTATAAGAGTGGATCCATTTAACCCATAAGGATTCCTTGTTTGAAATAATACCCCAAATATGATAGGACATAAGAGCCGTATTAAAATCCTGAATTCTACGAATACCAAGACCTCCCTCACTTTTGGGATTGCACACAGTATCCCACGAAACTTTCGATCTGCCCTTTTTCATATCCCCTTGACACCAAAGGAAACCTCGCATTAATTGTTCAAGGTCATGAGTGATACGAGAAGGCAAAATAAACACAGAAGCCCAATATGTATGCATATTCGACAAAACAGAAAGAATAAGTTGCAACCGACCCGCAAACGAGAGAAATTTATTTTTCCAGTCATTTATTCTCTTCTCAAGCTTCTCCACAAGGATTTTACAATCCCTATACCGAAGTCTGGAAGAGATAAGGGGAACCCCAAGATATTTAACTGGAAGAGTACCTACCTCAAACGGCATAAGCTGAAGAATCTCAACCCGAACAGTAGCAGGAACATTGCAGAAAAAAACCATACTTTTTGGGATGCTCGGGACCAGCCCAGAAGATTCTTTGAACTCATTTAACGCGTCTAAAATAAGCTGTGCTGAACTGATATCACCCCTGGCGAACAGAAAAAGGTCGTCCTCCGCTGAATGATAAGAGAAAGAACTTCCATGACTAGAGTAAAGAGATAAGGGGACATAGGATCACCTTGTCTCAAACCTCTCTTACCCAAAAACCAGCCATGAATGTCTCCGTTAATACATATAGAGAATGAGGGCGACGTGACACATTCCATAATCCAGTTAATAAATTTGGTAGGAAATCCGAAACCACATAAAATAACCCTTAGAAAATGCCAATCAACTGTATCATAAGCCTTCTGAATATCTACTTTAAACGCACATCTTGGAGAACCAAATTGAATATGATAATTATGCATAAGTTCTCTGTTAATGAAACTTCTGGCAATGATAGTGGGGATATGGAGGTTGATAAGGGTGCTCCAAAAACAGTTGATCAAACTGCCAATTCTGTTCCAATCGATTCTGCAGCTGCTCCTAAGGCTCCTGTTGTGCAGAATGTTTGGGGAAATAAAAATAATGGTGGTCCCAGCATTGCAGAAAGATTAAGGAAAGATGATGATAATGAGGACATCAATCTAAGTTGTATTACCCCTGTGAGACTTGATGATGGAAAGAAAAGAGTTTTCATGCATAATGATGATCTTAAACATGGTAGAACTTCATTTTCCTTAATGTTGTATGGCTACTTTGTTGGCACTTCTATGGATTTTATTAAAGTTAATTCTAGCTTAAGAAGTCTGTGGAGAGCGCATGATTTGGTGGAAGTGACAAAGAATGGTGCTGGTTTCTTCTTTTTTAAGTTAAAAAGTGAGAAGGGAATGCATGAAGTTCTTGAAAATGGAGTTTGGTTGATCGATAATATCCCATTGGTTGTTTGTAAATGGGAGTCTGGCACTAGTCTTCAGAAAATTGAACCTGCTAAGGTTTCAATTTGGGCATGTGTGCATGACATTCCAATAGAAATGTGGTATGGGCCAGGATTGAGCAGAATATTTAGTGCTATAGGCAGGCCCATTATGATGGACAAAATGACAAAAGAAAGGTGTCTAAAAAGGTCTGGTAGAATGGGATTTTTTAGAATTCTTGTTGAAGTTGATGCTGTTGATGATTTGCAGGATGAAGTTGAGCTGGTATATCCGGATTTAGGCCCTAACCCTGGAAAAATAATGTATTTAAGAACTACATACCAGTGGAAACCCCCACTTTGCATATTCTGCAAAGTTTTTGGGCACTCTCATAGTGGGTGTAAGACTAGGCCTAGAACTGAGGAGGAGTTAGCTTCCAAAGCTGTTAAAGATTCTGCCATTTCTCAGGTTAAAGTTGATAAAATCAATGATGGTTTTCAAGAGGTTGGCAGGAAGAATAAACCTGTCAAGGATAATGTGGGCAATAACTTTAATAATAATAGTAATCATGGTAGAAGAAGTGTTTTTACTAGATTAAATTTGGGGAATCAAAGTAATAGTAACAGGAATGTTGGGAGACAGAACACAGGCTCTCAAAATAGGCAGAATCAAGGTGCTAGAATTAATGAAAAGTAGAAATATGTTGTTAAGAACTCTGTGCAGAATAGTGATTCTTCTAATAACAAAAATGGTAATAATCTAGTTGGGAACGTTTTGGCTAAAGATAAAGGGAAAGGTAAAGTTGATGGCAACCCCAAAAATGCTTCTGTTAATAATCCAAGTATTGTATCTTCTAATAGGTTTGACAGTTTAAATGATGAAGAGGAGGAATTTGATGATGGTTGGGATGCTAAATATCATATTTATGATGTCCAGAAAAATGTTGTCTTAGAGTATTTGAAAGATAACATTTGTCCGGATGATGAAGTTTTGAAGGCCTGGTCTTCTGGGCAACTTGACTTTTATAAGGATAAATGTGATGAAATGAATATGAACCCTGATTTGTTTTTTGATGATGTTGGTTCTGACATGGATGGTATGGCCCAAGACATGAAGAATGATGATGCTAATCTTGTGGATAAAAATCAGAGTGGTGTTGGTGCTTCATCCTCCAAATTTGTTTAAATGATGTTAAAAACAACGTTTTGGAATGTGAGGGGCTTGAATCAAGCTGCTTGCCAAGATGAAGTTACTCAGGTTATTAGAGATGAAGGGGTTAACATTTGTGCAATTCTGGAAACTCATGTTAAAGGTAAAAATCTCCATTGGATTTGTAATAGAGTCTTTGGTAATTGGAATTGGGTTTCCAATTCTGACTTGTGTGTTGGTGGGGCTAGAATTATCATAGCTTGGGATCCTAATATTGCTATTATTATGGTCATTAACCAACATCCTCAAGTTATCCACTGTTATGTTGAACCTTTAAGTGGTAAAAAGAGTTATTATTGTTCTTTTGTTTATGGTCATCACAAGAGTCATATTAGAACTCAAGTTTGGAAGAATCTTGGAGAGTTTGGTCAAACTGTCAAGAATAAGCCTTGGGTCTTAATGGGTGACTTTAATGTTGTGTTAGACCCAAATGAAGTTTCAATGGGGTCTAGTAGTATGACTAGAAGCATGGTGGAATTTGCGGATTGTGTGGCTAGAATTCAAGTTGATGATCTATCCTATTCGGGTTTGAGCTTTACTTGGAAGAAGAGCCCTAATAAGGACAATAGTCTTTTAAAGAAATTGGATAGAATAATGGGGAACTTTGAGTTTCTTAGAGATTTTCCGGATGCAAATTCCCAATTTCTTCCTTTTTTATCTTCGGATCATAGCCCTGGTATTTTGATTCTGCCGTCTGTTATGAGAGAAAAATCTAAGTCCTTTAAATTTTCTAATTTTTTGGGCAGGAAAAAGGAATTTATTCCTCTAATAGAAAATAATTGGAAAAAAGACTTGCAGGGTGTTGAAATGTTTAAAGTGGTCTCCAATTTAAAAGCTTTGAAGAAACCTTTACGTGCTTTGAATAGAAATCAGGGGAATTTGCATCTTAAAGTGGAGGATTTTAGGGATGATTTGAAGAAAATTCAAGCTGCTATGGTTGCTAATCCTCATGATGCTACTTTAAGAGAAAAGGAGGTTAGAAGTTTAAAAATGTATAAAGAAGCTATGTTAGATGAGGAGCTGTTTTTAAAACAAAAAGCCAAGGTGGAGTGGTTAAAGGAGGGTGACCACAACACAAAGTATTTCCACAAGGTTGTTAAGGGCAGAATTAATAGAAGCAGAATTGAGATGATTCAGGATTTGGAGGGCAGAGTTTTTCATGGTAATGATGTTGCAGGACTGTTTGTTGCTCATTTTGAGAGCATCCTTGGTACCTCTGCTGCTACTGTTCCTATAAACAATCCCGATAGCCTTTTTTGCAGGAATTTGTCTGATCACAGTTCTAATTTCATGATTAGACCTGTTGTGTTAGAAGAAGTTAAAAATGCTTTATTTGATATTTGTGATGACAAATCTCCTGGGCCTGATGGATTCACTTCCAAGTTTTTTAAGGCCTCTTGGAATATCATTGGGGATGACATTTTTAAGGATGTTAAGCAATTTTTTGATAATGGCAGATTACTTAAAGAGGTTAATGCTACAGGAATTGCCTTAGTTCCTAAAGTCAATAATCCTACTAAAGTGCCAGACTTTAGGCCCATAGCCTGCTGCAATGTTGTGTACAAATGTATTAGCAAGGTCATGACTAACAGAATAAAAAACTCTCTTAATGATCTTGTTGATGAGAACCAAAGTGCCTTTATACCTGGGAGACAGATTAGTGATAACATCCTTTTATCCCAAGAATTGTTAAGAAATTATCACAGAGATAAAGGGCCTCCCAAGTGTGCAATTAAAGTTGATATACAGAAGGCTTATGATACTGTAGAATGGAGTTTTTTGAGGAATATTTTATTGTTTTTTGGATTCCATCTGTGGATGGTTCACCTAATAATGGAATGCACTTCTACTACCTCTTTTATGATTAATGTTAATGGAGATTTTAAGGGGTTTTTAAAGGGAAAAGAGGATTAAGGCAGGGTGATCCAATGTCACCTTACTTATTTACTCTTGTTATGGAAGTGTTCAATTTAATTATGAAGAGAAACATCTTGGAAGATGGGGGTTTTAAATTCCATTGGAAATGTAAAGAGCTTGGTATAACACATTTGTGTTTTGCAGATGATCTTTTGCTGTTTTGTCATGGAAACAGCATGTCAGTTTCTGTTATTAAAAGAGCTCTTGAGGAATTTAGTTCAGTTTCAGGCCTTATTCCTAGCCAGCAGAAAAGTACCATATTTTTTAGTAATGTTCAACCTCAAACTAGGTTAAATATCACTACCACTCTGCCTTTTTCTGTTGGTAACCTTCCTGTTAGATATTTGGGCATTCCTTTGATTTCTTCTAAATTGTACATCAAGGATTGTAGTAGCCTTGTGGACAAAGTGAAAAAAAGGTTACTTGACTGGAAGAACAAGTCTCTTTCTTTTGCTGGAAGATTGCAGCTTATCCAGTCAGTCATGAGTTCTATGCAAGTATATTGGTCTTCCATGTTTTTATTACCTAAATCTATTTCCCAGGATATTGAAAGGCTGTTAAGAGGGTTCCTTTGGTGCCGTGGTGAAATGATAAAAGGAAGGGCCAAAGTTAGGTGGGATGATGTTTGTATTCCCAAATGTCATGGGGGTTTGGGTTTAAAATTATTGCGTTCATGGAATAAAGCCCTAATTGCTAAGCATATCTGGAATATTTTAAGTAACAAAGAATCCCTGTGGGTTAAATGGGTACATGAGATAAGGCTTAAAAACAGAAATTTTTGGTCCTTGGCTGCCCCTGATAATGTTTGTTGGAGTTGGAGAAGTATTTTGAATTGCAGAATGGAGGTTAGAGACCACTTTGTGAGTAGGATTGGTGATGGGAAGAGTACTTCAGCCTGGTTTGATAGTTGGCACCCCATTGGTCCTTTGAGTAAGTTTATTACTTATAGGGATATTTATGAGGGGGGTTTGTCTTCCAATTGTTCTGTTCAGGATATTATTCAGAATGGGGAATGGAAAATCCCAGATTTTTGGTATTCTAAGTTCCCTATGGTCTTTGATACACACCCTCCTCTGATAATGGTTAATAGGGATGATAGAGTTTTATGGAAGGCTGCCAATGGGAGATGTGTTCCTTTCACTGTAGCTGAAGCTTGGAAGGCTATGAGAGAGGATGGATCCTTTGTTTTCTGGTCTAATTGGGTGTGGTTTAGCCAGAACATCCCTAGGCATTCTTTTGTTCTTTGGTTGGTTTTCCTGGAAAAACTAAAGACTCAGGATAAGCTTATGCAGAATAGTGTGGTTGGTGATTTGAGGTGCATTTTCTGTAATCTGCAGTCTGATACCCATGACCATTTTTTTTTGAATGTGATTTTGCAGCTACAGTTTGGGATATTATGAAGAACATGTGTAGACTGGAGTTCATGCCTAACAAGTGGTCTTATCTTGTTATGAGGTTGGAAAGAGTTCCCATTAGTAAGTCCATTTGGAGCATCATTCAGAGGTTGGTCTTAGCGGCTTCTGTTTACTACATATGGCAGGAAAGGAATATGCGGATGTTCCAAAACAATAAGAGGTCTATTGAGTGTGTTTGTGATTTGATAAAAAATTCTGTTAGAATGAGGCTAGTGGGATTAAATATCAGAAGTAGTCAACAGTCTAAATTAGCAGCGGAGATTTGGAATTTTTCCCTGATTAAGGATGGGGAGTTTACACCTTTTATATGTCATAATGTTAAAGATTAACCAGAACTGGAGATGGATTAACCTAATATTTAGTGAACTCCTAGTTATTTGGTTATTTCTGTTAAAAGAGGGGTACTATGGTCTTTTATATAGATTTTTTGATATTTTTTATGGTGACTCTTGGCATTTTTCTGGATTTTTCCATAATTTTTGTGGAATTTTTTGGAATTTCTATGATGGAGATTTTATTTTCCAAAGTCACAGTAGGAAAATTCTTGAGTTTCAAGGTTTTTTTGTTGTTTTTGAGCTGCAGAGAGGCAATTTGGGTATTTCTAGTGGCTTGTTAAAGCTGGTTTTATTTATGCAGTATTGGGATATTGTTCTTCATTTTTCTGGATTTTTGGTGATTTTCCAGAATTTTTATAGAAGATATGGCCTGTTGGGCCTCTATACCAACAACTGCTTTGGGCTACACTGCATAAAGGAAAGTCGAAATTTTTTATTTTTGTGCAATCAAAATGTGAGCTGCAGTGTTTGTGTTATATTTTTTGCAGGTCAATTTTTTATCTCTTGGATTTTGGATAAAGTTTTCTCAGATTATGGTGGCTTCAAGGCTGATGTGAGGAGGATTTATGGGCAGCTGAGTAGTTGGTTGGAATGCAGAGTCAATAGTGGTATATGGTGGACTGTAAACCTAATCAAAGATATTGGTCATAATCAGGACAATTTCGGTCAAAGATGTGATATGACCAATTTTCTTAGGGTTTTTAGTTCTCCATGCTTGATGCAGATTGTTAATGTTTTGAAGCCTTGGATTTGGTGGTCTAAGCTTGGAAAATGGAAAACTGCAGGTCTGACTTTTTTAAAGTCAACTAGTTACTTTATGTTTTGGTACAGTTTCTTAATCAGGGCTTTTGACTGGGCCTGTTTTGGTTTAATTACTGAAATTGTTGCTAGTGATTGTAATGGCTTGACACATTGTTATGCCATTATGGATGCAATTTTGATTTTCATTAATTCAAAATTGTGTCTTAATCCGTGGACCAATATGCTTAAAAACTGGATTTTGTTGTATTTGACCTTTCTGTGGTCAAAGGCTGTTATGGGTTTAAGGATTATTTGGTTAAAGGTGGTGTTTTATAACAGTGGTGATGTTTGGAAGGGGTGTTTGACTTTTCATGGGTCAAATGCCGTGAAGTGTTCTTGGGATTACATTTTTGAAGATACTATGAGGATGTTTACTTTCACTGAGTCAACATTCTGCATTTCCTTCAACTCAAACTGTTTTGATGGAAATGCCCATAGTTTTGAGCATTGTTTGGCAATTTTGACTTTGTGGTGGTCAACTTTGGATCAGGATTATGATAGGTTCTTGAAGGCTAATGAAGATGCTTTTGGTGGAAGGAAGGCAATCTTAGAAGCTATTGGCAATTTTGATAAGTTTAGCCATCCGGATGATACTATTTTTTGTAGACCTATGGTTTTTAGCATTTCAAATGTGATAGGTTATACTGTTATGTTTCTTTTGTTGGTCTTATTCCCAAAGCATGTTTTGGGAGGCCAAGTAGTTATTTTCAAGATGTGGTATTTTTACCCATCTTTGTCTTGTAAATAACTTTTCTTTTTGATGTCTTAATGTTTGCCGGGCTTAGCCCTTTATAAAAAAAAATAAAAAATAAAAAAAATAAAATAACCCGTAACCATGGTCCTTGAACCATTATAACCACTAGATGTCCATAACTGATACTGATGGCCCTTGAACCATTATAACTACTAGCCATGACCAATATACTATAGATATCCATTTTACAAGTAATAGGACATAACCCATAACCATGGTCCTTGAACCATTATAACCACTAGATGACCATAACTTATACTGATGGCCCTTGAACCATTATAACTACTAGCCATGACCAATAGCCTATAGATATCCATTTTACAAGTAATAGGTGTGTATAACCCATAACCAAGGCCATTGAACCATTATAACCACTACATGCATGTTCATAACTCATATCGATGGCCCTTGAACCATTATAACTACTAGCCATGACCAATAGCCTATAGATATCCATTTTACAAGTAATAGGTGTCCATAACCCATAACCATGGTCCTTGAACATTATAACCACTAGATGCCCATAGCTGATACTGATGGCCCTTAAATAACTACTAGCCATGACCAATAGCCTATAGATATCCATTTTACAAGTAACAGGTGTCCATAACCCATAACCATGGCCCTTGAACAAATATAACCACTAGATATCCATAACTGATACCGATGGCCCTTGAACCATTATAACTACTAGCCATGACCTATATAACTATCCATTTTACAAGTAATAGGTGTCCAAAACACATAACCATGGTCCTTGAACCATTATAACCACTAGATGTCCATAACTGATACTGATGGCCCTTGAACCATTATAACTACTAGCCATGACCAATATAGCCTATAGATATCCATTTTACAAGTAATAGGTGTGCATAACCCATAACCAAGGCCATTGAACCATTATAACCACTACATGCATGTCCATAACTCATATCGTTGGCCCTTGAACCATTATAACTACTAGCCATGACCAATAGCCTATAGATATCCATTTTACAAGTAATAGGTGTCCATAACCCATAACCATGGCCCTTGAACAAATATAACCACTAGATATCCATAACTGATACGGATGGCCCTTGACCCATTAAAACTACTAGCCATGACCTATATACCCATCCATTTTACACGTAATAGGTGTCCGAAACCGATAACCATGGTCCTTGAACCATTATAACCACTAGATGTCCATAACTGATACTGATGGCCCTTGAACCATTATAACTACTAGCCATGACCAATAGCCTATACATATGCATTTTACAAGTAATAGGTGTCCATAACCCATAACCATGGTCCTTGAACCATTATAACCACTAGATGTCCATAACTGATACTAATGGCCCTTGAACCATTATAACTACTAGCCATGACCAATAGCCTATAGATATCCATTTTACAAGTAATAGGTGTGCATAACCCATATCCAAGGCCCTTGAACAAATATAACCACTAGATACCCATAACTGATACCGATGGCCCTTGAACCATTATAACAACTAACCATGACCAATAGCCTATTAATAACCATTTTACAAGTAATAGGTGTCCATAACCCATAACCATGGTCCTTGAACCATTATAACCACTAGATGTCCATAACTGATACTGATTGCCCTTGAACCATTATAACTACTAGCCATGACCAATAGCCTATAGATATCCATTTTATAAGTAATAGGTGTGCATAACCCATAACCAAGGCCATTGAACCATTATAACCACTACATGCAGGTCCATAACTCATATTGAGCCTTGAGCCTTGAGCCTTTGAGCCTTGGGTCTTGAGCCTCGAGCCTTGAGCCTCGAGCTTGGAGCCTTGAGCCTGGATCCTTGAGCCTTGAGCCTTGAGCCTTGAGCCTTGAGCCTTGGGCCTTGAGCCTTGAGCCTTGAGCCTTAATCCTTAAGCCTTTTGCCTGAGACTTGAGCCTTGAACCTTGAGCGTTGAGCATTGAGCATTGGGACTTGAGCGTTGAGCCTTGACCCTTGACCCTTGAGCCTTGACCCTTAAGCCTTGAGCCTTGAGCCTTGACCCTTGAGCCCTGAGCCCTGAGCCTTGAAACTTGAGCCTTGACCCTTGACCCTTGAGCGTTGACCCTTGAGTGTTGACCCTTGAGCGTTGACCCTTGAGCGTTGAGCCTTGGGCTTTAGCCTTGAGCCTTGAGCCTGGAGCCTTGAGCCTTGAGCCTTGAGCCTTGAGCCTTGAGCCTGGAGCCTTAGAGCATTGAGCCTTGCTCGTTGAGCTTTGAGCCTTGAGCCTGGAGACTCGCCTTGAGCCTTGAGCCTGGAGCCTTGAGCCTTTAAGCCGGGAGCCTGGAGCCTGGAACTTCGAGACTCGAGCCTCGAGCCTCAAGCCTTGACCCTTGAGCCTTGACCCTTGAGCCATGAGCCTTGACCCTTGAGCCTTGACCCTTGAGCCTTGAGCCTGGAGCCTTGAGCCTGAAGCCTTGAGCCTTGAGCCTTGAGCCTTGAGCCTCGAGCCTTGAGCCTTGAGCCTTGAGCCTTGAGCCTTGAGCCTTGAGCCTTGAGCCTTGAGCCTTGAGCCTTGAGCCTTTGAACTTGGAGTCTGGAGCCTTGAGCCTCGAGCCTTGAGCCTCGAGCCTTGAGCCTCGAGCCTTGAGCCTTGACCCTTGAACCTTGTCCCTTGAGCCTTGAGCCTTGACCCTTGAGCCTTGTCCCTTGAGCCTTGACCCTTGACCCTTGACCCTTGAGCGTTGTGCCTTGAGCCTTGAGCCATGAGCCATGAGCCTGGAGCCTTGAGCCTTGAGCCTCGAGCCTTCAGCCTTGAGCCTTGAGCCTTGAGCCTTGAGCCTTGAGCCTTGAGCCTTGAGCCATGAGCCTTGAGCCTGGAGCCTTGAGCCTTTGAACTTGGAGCCTTGAGCCTCGAGCCTTGAGCCTCGAGCCTTGAGCCTTGAGCCTTGGGCCTTGAGCCTGGACCTTTGATCCTGGAGCCTCGAGCCATGAGCCATGAGCCTTGAGCCTTGAGCCTTAGCCTTGAGCCTTGAGCCTTGAGCCTGGAGCCTTTGTGCCTGGTGCCTGGAGTCTTGAGTCTCGAGCCTCGAGCCTTGAGTCTGGAGCCTTGAGCCTCGAGCCTTGATCCTTGCGCCTTGAGCCTTGAGTGTTGAGCCTTGAGCCTTGAGCCTTGAGCCTGGAGCCTTAAGCCTTGAGCCTTGAGCCTTGAGCCTTGAGCCTCGAGCCTTGAGCCTTGAGCCTTGAGCCTTGAGCCTTGAGCCTTGAGCCATGAGCCTTGAGCCTGGAGCCTTGAGCCTTTGAACTTGGAGCCTTGAGCCTTGAGCCTCGAGCCTCGAGCCTTGAGCCTTGAGCCCTTGAGCCTGGACCCTTGATCCTGGAGCCTCGAGCCATGAGCCATGAGCCTTGAGCCTTGAGCCTTGAGCCTTAGCCTTGAGCCTTGAGCCTTAAGCCTTTGTGCCTGGAGCCTGGAGTCTTGAGCCTCGAGCCTCTAGCCTTGAGTCTAGAGCCTTGAGCCTCGAGCCTTGAGCCTTGCGCCTTGAGCCTTGAGTGTTGAGCCTTGAGCCTTGAGCCTTGAGCCTTGAGCCTTGAGCCTTGAGCCTTGAGCCTTTTGCCTTGAATCATGGCCCTTGAGCCATGACTTGAGCCTTGATCCTTGATCCTCAAGCCTTGACCCTTGACCCTCTAGCTTTGAGCCTTGAGCCTTGAGCCTTGTGCCTTGAGCCTTTTTCCTTGAACCTTGAGCCTTAAGCCTTGAGCCTTGAGCCTTGAGCCTTGAGCCTCGAGACATGAGCCTTGACCCTTGACCCTTGACCCTTGACCCTTGAGTGTTGAGCCTTGACTTTTGAGCCTTGAACCTTGAGCCGTGACTTGAGCCTTGAGCCTTGAGCCTTTTTCCATGAACCTTGAACCTTGAGCCTTAAGCCTTGAGCCTTGAGCCTTGAGCCTTGAGCCTTGATCCTTGAGCCTTGAGCCTTGAGCCTTGAGCCTTTAGCCTTGAGCCTTGAGCCTTGAGCCTGGAGCCTTGAGCCTTAAGCCTCGAGTCTCGAGCCTCGACCCTTTAGCCTTGAGCCTTGATCCTTTAGCCTTGAGACTTGAGCCTTGAGCCTTGAGCCTTTTTCCTTGGACCTTGAGCCTTAAGCATTGAGCCTTGAGCTTTGAGCCTTGAGCCTTGAGCCTTGAGCCTTGAGCCTTGAGCCTTGAGCCTTGAGCCTTGAGCCTTTTGCCTTGAGCCTTGAGCCTTGAGCCTTGAGCCTTTTGCCTTGAGTCCTGACCCTTGAGCCGTGACTTGAGCCTTGATCCTTGATCCTTGAGCCTTGAACCTGAAGCCTTGAGCCTTGAGCCCGGAGCCTCGAGCCTCAAGCCTTGAACCTCGAGCTTTGAGCCTTGAGGCTTAACCCATATCCCTTGACCCTTTAGCCATGAGCCTTGAGCCTTGAGCCATGAGCCTTGAGCCTTGAGCCTAGAGCCTCGAGCGTCGAGTCTCGAGCCTCGAGCCTTGAACCTTGAGCCTTGAGCCTTGAGCCTTTTTCATTGAACCTTGAGCCTTAAGCCTTGAGCCTTGAGCCTTGAGCCTTGAGCCTTTTGCCTTGAATCATGGCCCTTGAGCCATGACTTGAGCCTTGATCCTTGATCCTCATGCCTTGAGCCTTGACCCTTGACCCTCTTGCTTTGAGCCTTGAGCCTTGAGCCTTGTGCCTTGAGCCTTTTTCCGTGAACCTTGAGCCTTAAGCCTTGAGCCTTGAGCCTTGAGCCTTGAGCCTTGAAACTTGAGCCTTGAGCCTTGAGCCTTGAGCCTTGAGCCTTGAGCCTTGAGCCTGGAGCCTCGAGACATAAGCCTTGACCGTTGACCCTTGAGTGTTGAGCCTTGAGCCTTGACTTTTGACCCTTGAACCTTGAGCCGTGACTTGAGCCTTGAGCCTTGAGCCTTTTTCCATGAACCTTGAACCTTGAGCCTTAAGCCTTGAGCCTTGAGCCTTGAGCCTTGAGCCTTGAGCCTTGAGCCTTAAGCCTTGAGCCTTGAGCCTTGAGCCTTGAGCCTGGAGCCTTGAGCCTTGAGCCTCGAGCCTCGAGCCTCGAGTCTCGAGCCTCGAGCCTTTAGCCTTGAGCCTTGAGCCTTGAGCCTTTAGCCTTGAGCCTTGAGCCTTGAGCCTTGAGCCTTGAGCCTTTTTCCTTGAACCTTGAGCCTTAAGCCTTGAGCCTTGAGCCTTAAGCCTTGAGCCTTGAGCCTTGAGCCTTGAGCCTTGAGCCTTGAGCCTTGAGCCTTGAGCCTTTTGCCTTGAGTCTTGAGCCTTGAGCCTTGACCCTTGAGCCTTGAGCCTTTTGCCTTGAGTCCTGACCCTTGAGCCGTGACTTGAGCCTTGATCCTTGATCCTTGATCCTTGAGCCTTGAGCCTGGAGCCCGGAGCCTTGAGCCCGGAGCCTCGAGCCTCAAGCCTCGAACCTCGAGCTTCGAGCCTTGAGGCTCAACCCATATCCCTTGACCCTTTAGCCATGAGCCTTGAGCCTTGAGCCATGAGCCTTGAGCCTTGAGCCTCGAGCCTAGAGCCTCGAGCGTCGAGCCTCGAGCCTTGAGCCTCGAGCCTTGAACCTTGAGCCTTGAGCATTGAACCTTGAGCCTTAAGCCTTGAGCCTTGAGCCTTGAGCCTTGAGCCTTCAGCCTTTTGCCTTGAATCATGGCCCTTGAGCCATGACTTGAGCCTTGATCCTTGATCCTCATGCCTTGAGCCTTGACCCTTGACCCTCTAGCTTTGAGCCTTGAGCCTTGAGCCTTGTGCCTTTTTCCGTGAACCTTGAGCCTTAAGCCTTGAGCCTTGAGCCTTGAGCCTTGAGCCTTGAGACTTGAGCCTTGAGCCTTGAGCCTTGAGCCTTGAGCCTTGAGCCTCGAGACATGAGCCTTGACCCTTGACCCTTGACCCTTGAGTGTTGAGCCTTGAGCCTTGACTTTTGACCCTTGAACCTTGAGCCGTGACTTGAGCCTTGAGCCTTTTTCCATGAACCTTGAACCTTGAGCCTTAAGCCTTGAGCCTTGAGCCTTGAGCCTTGAGCCTTGAGCCTTGAGCCTGGAGCCTTGAGCCTCGAGCCTCGAGCCTCGAGTCTCGAGCCTCGAGCCTTTAGCCTTGAGCCTTGACCATTTAGCCTTGAGCCTTGAGCCTTGAGGCTTGAGCCTTGAGCCTTTTTCCTTGAACCTTGAGCCTTAAGCCTTGAGCCTTGAGCCTTGAGCCTTGAGCCTTGAGCCTTGAGCCTTGAGCCTTGAGCCTTGAGCCTTGAGCCTTGAGCCTTGAGCCTTGAGCATTGAGCCTTGAGCCTTGAGCCTTGAACCTTGAGCCTTGAGCCTTGAGCCTTTTGCCTTGAGTCTTGAGCCTTGAGCCTTGACCCTTGAGCCTTGAGCCTTTTGCCTTGAGTCCTTACCCTTGAGCCGTGACTTGAGCCTTGATACTTGATCCTTGATCCTTGATCCTTGAGCCTTGAGCCTTGAGCCCGGAGCCTCGAGCCTCAAGCCCCAAGCCTCGAGCTTCGAGCCTTGAGCCTTAACCCATATCCCTTGACCCTTTAGCCATGATCCTTGAGCTTTGAGCCATGAGCCTTGAGCCTTGAGCCTCAAGCCTCGAGCCTCGAGCCTTGACCCTTGACCCTTGACCCTTTAGCCTTGAACCTTGAGCCTTGAGCCTTGAGCCTTGAGACTTTTTCCTTGAACCTTGAGCCTTAAGCCTTGAGCCTTGAGCCTTGAGCTTTGAGCCTTGAGCCTTGAGCCTTGAGCCTTGAGCCTTGAGCCTTGAGCCTTTCTCCTTTCTCCTTTCTCCTTTCTCCTTGAGCCTTGAGCCTTGAGCCTTGAGCCTTGAGCCTTGAGTCTTTAGCCTTGAGCCTTGAGCCTTGAGACATGAGCCTTGACTTTTGAGCCTTGACCCTTGAGTCGTGACTTGAGCCTTGAGCCTTGAGCCTTGAGCCTTTTTCCATGAACCTTGAACCTTGAGCCTTAAGCCTTAAGCCTTGAGCCTTAAGCCTTGAGCCTTGAGCCTTGAGCCGTGAGCCTTGAGCCTTGAGCCTTGAGCCTAGAGCCTTGACCCTTGACCCTTTAACCTTGAGCCTTGAGCCTTGAGCCTTGAGCCTAGAGCCTTGAGCCTTGAGCCTTGAGCCTTGAGCCTTGAGCCTTGAGCCTTTTTCATTGAACCTTGAGCCTTAAGCCTTGAGCCTTAAGCCTTGAGCCTTGAGCCTTGAGCCTTGAGCCTTGAGCCTTGAGCCTTTTGCCTTGAATCATGGCCCTTGAGCCATGACTTGAGCCCTGATCCTTGATCCTCAAGCCTTGAGCCTTGACCCTTGACCCTCTAGCTTTGAGCCTTGAGCCTTGAGCCATGTGCCTTGAGCCTTTTTCCTTGAACCTTGAGCCTTAAGCCTTGAGCCTTGAGCCTTGAGCCTTGAGCCTCGAGACATGAGCCTTGACCCTTGACCCTTGACCCTTGAGTGTTGAGCCTTGAGCCTTGACTTGAGCCTTGACCCATGAGCCTTTTTCCATGAACCTTGAACCTTGAGCCATAAGCCTTGAGCCTTGAGCCTTGAGCCTTGATCCTTGAGCCTTGAGCCTTGAGCCTTGAGCCTGGAGCCTTGAGCCTTAAGCCTCGAGTCTCGAGCCTCGACCCTTTAGCCTTGAGCCTTGACCCTTTAGCCTTGAGCCTTGAGCCTTGAGCCTTGAGCCTTGAGCCTTTTTCCTTGAACCTTGAGCCTTGAGCCTTGAGCCTTGAGCCTTGAGCCTTGAGCCTTTTGCCTTGAGTCTTGAGCCTTGAGCCTTGAGCCTTGAGCCTTTTGCCTTGAGTCCTGACCCTTGAGCCGTGACTTGAGCCTTGATCCTTGATCCTTGAGCCTTGAACCTTGAGCCTTGAGCCTTGAGCCCGGAGCCTCGAGCCTCAAGCCTCGAACCTCGAGCTTCGAGCCTTGAGCCTTAACCCATGTCCCTTGACAATTTAGCCATGAGCCTTGAGCCTTGAGCCATGAGCCTTGAGCCTTAGGCCTTGAGCCTTGAGCCTTGAGCCTAGAGCCTCGAGCCTAGAGCCTCGAGCCTCGAGCCTCGAGCCTTGACCCTTGACCCTTGACCCTTTAGCCTTGAACCTTGAGCCTTGAGCCTTGAGCCTTGAGCCTTGAGCCTTCAGCCTTTTGCCTTGAATCATGGCCCTTGAGCCGTGACTTGAGCCTTGATCCTTGATCCTCTAGCCTTGAGCCTTGACCCTTGACCCTCTAGCTTTGAGCCTTGAGCCTTGTGCCTTGAGCCTTTCTCCTTTCTCCTTGAGCCTTGAGCCTTGAGCCTTGAGCCTTGAGTCTTTAGCCTTGAGCCTTGAGCCTTGAGCCTTGAGCCTTGAGCCTTGAGCCTTGAGCCTTGAGCCTTGAGACATGAGCCTTGACCCTTGAACCTTTAGCCTTGAGTGTTGAGCCTTGACCATTGAGTCGTGACTTGAGCCTTGAGCCTTTTCCATGAACCTTGAACCTTGAGCCTTAAGCCTTAAGCCTTGAGCCTTTAGCCTTGAGCCTTGAGCCTTAAGCCTTGAGCCTTGAGCCTTGATCCTTGAGCCTTGAGCCTTGAGCCTTGAGCCTTGACCCTTGAACCTTTAGCCTTGAGTGTTGAGCCTTGACCCTTGACCCTCTAGCTTTGAGCCTTGAGCCTTGAGCCTTGTGCCTTGAGCCTTTTTCCTTGAACCTTGAGCCTTAAGCCTTGAGCCTTGAGCCTTGAGCCTTGATCCTTGAGCCTTGAGCCTTGAGCCTAGAGCCTTGACCCTTGACCCTTTAACCTTGAGCCTTGAGCCTTGAGCCTTGAGCCTAGAGCCTTGAGCCTTGAGCCTTGAGCCTTGAGCCTTGAGCCTTTTACATTGAACCTTGAGCCTTAAGCCTTGAGCCTTAAGCCTTGAGCCTTGAGCCTTGAGCCTTGAGCCTTTTGCCTTGAATCATGGCCCTTGAGCCATGACTTGAGCCCTGATCCTTGATCCTCAAGCCTTGAGCCTTGACCCTTGACCCTCTAGCTTTGAGCCTTGAGCCTTGAGCCATGTGCCTTGAGCCTTTTTCCTTGAACCTTGAGCCTTAAGCCTTGAGCCTTGAGCCTTGAGCCTTGAGCCTTGAGCCTTGAGCCTTGAGCCTTGAGCCTCGAGACATGAGCCTTGACCCTTGACCCTTGACCCTTGAGTGTTGAGCCTTGAGCCTTGACTTGAGCCTTGACCCTTGAGCCTTTTTCCATGAACCTTGAACCTTGAGCCTTAAGCCTTGAGCCTTTAGCCTTGAGCCTTGAGCCTTTAGCCTTGATCCTTGAGCCTTGAGCCTTGAGCCTTGAGCCTGGAGCCTGGAGCCTTGAGCCTTAAGCCTCGAGTCTCGAGCCTCGACCCTTTAGCCTTGAGCCTTGACCCTTTAGCCTTGAGCCTTGAGCCTTGAGCCTTGAGCCTTTTTCCTTGAACCTTGAGCCTTGAGCCTTGAGCCTTGAGCCTTTTGCCTTGAGTCTTGAGCCTTGAGCCTTGAGCCTTGAGCCTTTTGCCTTGAGTCCTGACCCTTGAGCCGTGACTTGAGCCTTGATCCTTGAGCCTTGAACCTTGAGCCTTGAGCCTTGAGCCCGGAGCCTCGAGCCTCAAGCCTCAAACCTCGAGCTTCGAGCCTTGAGCCTTAACCCATATCCCTTGACAATTTAGCCATGAGCCTTGAGCCTTGAGCCATGAGCCTTGAGCCTTAGGCCTTGAGCCTTGAGCCTTGAGCCTAGAGCCTCGAGCCTCGAGCCTCGAGCCTTGACCCTTGACCCTTGACCCTTTAGCCTTGAACCTTGAGCCTTGAGCCTTGAGCCTTGAGCCTTTTTCATTGAACCTTGAGCCTTAAGCCTTGAGCCTTGAGCCTTCAGCCTTTTGCCTTGAATCATGGCCCTTGAGCCGTGACTTGAGCCTTGATCCTTGATCCTCTAGCCTTGAGCCTTGACCCTTGACCCTCTAGCTTTGAGCCTTGAGCCTTGAGCCTTGTGCCTTGAGCCTTTCTCCTTTCTCCTTGAGCCTTGAGCCTTGAGCCTTGAGTCTTTAGCCTTGAGCCTTGAGCCTTGAGCCTTGAGCCTTGAGCCTTGAGCCTTGAGACATGAGCCTTGACCCTTGAACCTTTAGCCTTGAGTGTTGAGCCTTGACCATTGAGTCGTGACTTGAGCCTTGAGCCTTGAGCCTTTTCCATGAACCTTGAACCTTGAGCCTTAAGCCTTAAGCCTTGAGCCTTTAGCCTTGAGCCTTGAGCCTTGAGCCTTGAGCCTTGAGCCTTGATCCTTGAGCCTTGAGCCTTGAGCCTTGAGCCTTGACCCTTGAACCTTTAGCCTTGAGTGTTGAGCCTTGACCCTTGACCCTCTAGCTTTGAGCCTTGAGCCTTAAGCCTTGTGCCTTGAGCCTTTTTCCTTGAACCTTGAGCCTCAAGCCTTGAGCCTTGAGCCTTGAGCCTTGAGCCTTGAGCCTCGAGACATGAGCCTTGACCCTTGACCTTTGACCCTTGAGTGTTGAGCCTTGAGCCTTGACTTTTGGGCCTTAAACCTTGAGCCGTGACTTGAGCCTTGAGCCTTGAGCCTTTTTCCTTGAACCTTGAGCCTTGAACCTTGAGCCTTGAGAGCCTTGAGCCTTGAGAGCCTTGAGCCTTGAGCCTTGAGCCTTGAGCCTTGAGCCTTGAGCCTCGAGCCTTGAGCATTGACCCTTGACCCTTTAGCCTTGAGCCTTGAGCTTTGAGCCTTGAGCCTTGAGCCTTGAGCCTTGACCCTTGAGCCTTGAGCCTTTTGCCTTGAGTCCTGACCCTTGAGCCGTGACTTGAGCCTTGATCCTTGATCCTTGAGCCTTGAACCTTGAGCCTTGAGCCCGGAGCCTCGAGCCTCAAGCCTTGAGCCTTAACCCATATCCCTTGACCCTTTAGCCATGATCCTTGAGCCTTGAGCCATGATCCTTGAACCTTGAGCCTTTAGCCTCGAACCTAGAGCCTCGAGCCTAGAGCCTCGAGCCTCGAGCCTTGACCCTTGACCCTTTAGCCTTGAACCTTGAGCCTTGAGCCTTGAGCCTTTTTCCTTGAACCTTGAGCCTTAAGCCTTGAGCTTTGAGCCTTGAGCTTTGAGCCTTGAGCCTTGAGCCTTTAGCCTTTTTCCTTGAACCTTGAGCCTTAAGCCTTGAGCCTTGAGCCTTGAGCTTTGAGCCTTGAGCCTTGAGCCTTGAGCCTTGAGCCTTTTTCCTTGAACCTTGAGCCTTGAGCCTTGAGCCTTGAGCCTTGAGCCTTGAGCCTTGAGACTTTTTCCTTGAACCTTGAGCCTTAAGCCTTGAGCCTTGAGCCTTGAGCTTTGAGCCTTGAGCCTTGAGCCTTTCTCCTTTCTCCTTTCTCCTTTCTCCTTGAGCCTTGAGCCTTGAGCCTTGAGCCTTGAGCCTTGAGCCTTGAGCCTTGAGTCTTTAGCCTTGAGCCTTGAGCCTTGAGACATGAGCCTTGCCCTTGAACCTTTAGCCTTGAGTGTTGAGCCTTGACTTTTGAGCCTTGACCCTTGAGTCGTGACTTGAGCCTTGAGCCTTGAGCCTTGAGCCTTGAGCCTTTTTCCATGAACCTTGAACCTTGAGCCTTAAGCCTTAAGCCTTGAGCCTTAAGCCTTGAGCCTTGAGCCTTGAGCCTTGAGCCTTGAGCCTTGATCCTTGAGCCTTGAGCCTTGAGCCTTGAGCCTAGAGCCTTGACCCTTGACCCTTTAACCTTGAGCCTTGAGCCTTGAGCCTTGAGCCTAGAGCCTTGAGCCTTGAGCCTTGAGCCTTGAGCCTTGAGCCTTTTTCATTGAACCTTGAGCCTTAAGCCTTGAGCCTTGAGCCTTGAGCCTTGAGCCTTTTGCCTTGAATCATGGCCCTTGAGCCATGACTTGAGCCTTAATCCTTGATCCTCAAGCCTTGAGCCTTGACCCTTGACCCTCTAGCTTTGAGCCTTGAGCCTTGAGCCTTGTGCCTTGAGCCTTTTTCCTTGAACCTCGAGCCTTAAGCCTTGAGCCTTGAGCCTTGAGCCTTGAGCCTTGAGCCTTGAGCCTTGAGCCTTGAGCCTCGAGACATGAGCCTTGACCCTTGACCCTTGACCCTTGAGTGTTGAGCCTTGAGCCTTGACTTTTGGGCCTTGAACCTTGAGCCGTGACTTGAGCCTTGACCCTTGAGCCTTTTTCCATGAACCTTGAACCTTGAGCCTTAAGCCTTGAGCCTTGAGCCTTGAGCCTTGAGCCTTGATCCTTGAGCCTTGAGCCTTGAGCCTTGAGCCTGGAGCCTTGAGCCTAAAGCCTCGAGTCTCGAGCCTCGACCCTTTAGCCTTGAGCCTTGACCCTTTAGCCTTGAGCCTGGAGCCTTGAGCCTTGAGCCTCAAGCCTCGAGCCTTGACCCTTGACCCTTGACCCTTGACCCTTTAGCCTTGAACCTTGAGCCTTGAGCCTTGAGCCTTGAGACTTTTTCCTTGAACCTTGAGCCTTAAGCCTTGAGCCTTGAGCCTTGAGCTTTGAGCCTTGAGCCTTGAGCCTTGAGCCTTTCTCCTTTCTCCTTTCTCCTTGAGCCTTGAGCCTTGAGCCTTGAGCCTTGAGCCTTGAGCCTTGAGCCTTGAGACATGAGCCTTGACTTTTGAGCCTTGACCCTTGAGTCGTGACTTGAGCCTTGAGCCTTGAGCCTTTTTCCATGAACCTTGAACCTTGAGCCTTAAGCCTTAAGCCTTGAGCTTTAAGCCTTGAGCCTTGAGCCTTGAGCCTTGATCCTTGAGCCTTGAGCCTTGAGTCTTGAGCCTTGAGCCTAGAGCCTTGACCCTTGACCCTTTAACCTTGAGCCTTGAGCCTTGAGCCTTGAGCCTTGAGCCTTGAGCCTTGAGCCTTGAGCCTTGAGCCTTGAGCCTTTTTCATTGAACCTTGAGCCTTAAGCCTTGAGCCTTAAGCCTTGAGCCTTGAGCCTTGAGCCTTGACCCTTGACCCTCTAGCTTTGAGCCTTGAGCCTTGAGCCATGTGCCTTGAGCCTTTTTCCTTGAACCTTGAACCTTAAGCCTTGAGCCTTGAGCCTTGAGCCTTGAGCCTTGAGCCTTGAGCCTCGAGACATGAGCCTTGACCCTTAACCCTTGACCCTTGAGTGTTGAGCCTTGAGCCTTGACTTGAGCCTTGAGCCTTGAGCCTTGAGCCTGGATCCTTGAGCCTTAAGCCTCGAGTCTCGAGCCTCGACCCTTTAGCCTTGAGCCTTGACCCTTTAGCCTTGAGACTTGAGCCTTGAGCCTTGAGCCTTTTTCCTTGAACCTTGAGCCTTAAGCCTTGAGCCTTGAGCCTTGAGCCTTGAGCCTTGAGCCTTGAGCCTTGAGCCTTGAGCCTTGAGCCTTTTGCCTTGAGTCTTGAGCCTTGAGCCTTGAGCCTTGAGCCTTTTGCCTTGAGTCCTGACGCTTGAGCCGTGACTTGAGCCTTGATCCTTGATCCTTGAGCCTTGAACATTGAGCCTTGAGCCTTTAGCCCGGAGCCTCGAGCCTCAAGCCTCGAACCTCGAGCTTCGAGCCTTGAGCCTTAACCCATATCCCTTGACAATTTAGCCATGAGCCTTGAGCCATGAGCCTTGAGCCTTAGGCCTTGAGCCTTGAGCCTAGAGCCTAGAGCCTCGAGCCTCGAGCCTCGAGCCTCGAGCCTTGACCCTTGACCCTTACCCTTGACCCTTTAGCCTTGAACCTTGAGCCTTGAGCCTTGAGCCTTGAGCCTTTTTCATTGAACCTTGAGCCTTAAGCCTTGAGCCTTGAGCCTTGAGCCTTGAGCCTTGAGCCTTCAGCCTTTTGCCTTGAATCATGGCCCTTGAGCCGTGACTTGAGCCTTGATCCTTGATCCTCTAGCCTTGAGCCTTGACCCTTGACCCTCTAGCTTTGAGCCTTGAGCCTTGAGCCTTGTGCCTTGAGCCTTTTTCCGTGAACCTTGAGCCTTAAGCCTTGAGCCTTGAGCCTTGAGCCTTGAGCCTTGAGCCTTGAGCCTTGAGCCTTGAGCCTCGAGACATGAGCCTTGACCCTTGACCCTTGAGTGTTGAGCCTTGAGCCTTGACTTTTGAGCCTTGAACCTTGAGCCGTGACTTGAGCCTTGAGCCTTGAACCTTTTTCCATGAACCTTGAACCTTGAGCCTTAAGCCTTGAGCCTTGAGCCTTGATCCTTGAGCCTTGAGCCTTGAGCCTTGAGCCTTGAGCCTTGAGCCTTGAGCCTTGAGCCTGGAGCCTTGAGCCTTAAGCCTCGAGCCTCGAGCCTCGAGTCTCGAGCATCGACCCTTTAGCCTTGAGCCTTGACCCTTTAGCCTTGAGACTCGAGCCTTGATCCTTGAAACTTGAGCTTTGAGCTTTTTTCCTTGAACCTTGAGCCTTAAGCCTTGAGCCTTGAGCTGTGAGCCTTGAGCTTTGAGCCTTGAGCCTTGAGCCTTGAGCCTTGAGCCTTGAGCCTTGAGCCTTGAGCCTTGAGCCTTGAGCCTTGAGCCTTGAGCCTTGAGCCTTTTGCCTTGAGTATTGAGCCTTGAGCCTTGAGCCTTGAGCCTTTTGCCTTGAGTCCTGACCCTTGAGCCGTGACTTGAGCCTTGAGCCTTGAGCCTTGAGCCCGGAGCCTCGAGCCTCAATCCTTGAGCCTTAACCCATATCCCTTGACCCTTTAGCCATGATCCTTGAGCCTTGAGCCATGAGCCTTGAACTTTGAGCCTTGAGCCTCGAGCCTAGAGCCTCGAGCCTAGAGCCTCGAGCCTCGAGCCTCGAGCCTTGACCCTTGACCCTTTAGCCTTGAACCTTGAGCCTTGAGCCTTGAGCCTTGAGCCTTGAGCCTTTTTCCTTGAACCTTGAGCCTTAAGCCTTGAGCCTTGAGCTTTGAGCCTTGAGCCTTGAGCCTTTAGCCTTTTTCCTTGAACCTTGAGCCTTAAGCCTTGAGCCTTGAGCCTTGAGCTTTGAGCCTTGAGCCTTGAGCCTTGAGCCTTGAGCCTTGAGCCTTGAGCCTTGAGCCTTGAGCCTTGAGCCTTGAGCCTTGAGCTTTTCCTTGAACCTTGAGCCTTGAACCTTGAGCTTTGAGCCTTGAGCCTTGAGCCTTGAGCCTTGAGAGCCTTGAGCCTTGAGCCTTGAGCCTGGAGCCTTGAGCCTTGAGCCTTGAGCCTCGAGCCTTGAGCGTTGACCCTTGACCCTTTAGCCTTGAGCCTTGAGCTTTGAGTCTTGAGCCTTGAGCCTTTCTCCTTTCTCCTTTCTCCTTTCTCCTTGAGCCTTGAGCCTTGAGCCTTGAGCCTTGAGTCTTTAGCCTTGAGCCTTGAGCCTTGAGCCTTGAGCCTTGAGCCTTGAGCCTTGAGCCTTGACACTTGAACCTTTAGCCTTGAGTGTTGAGCCTTGACTTTTGAGCCTTGACCATTGAGTCGTGACTTGAGCCTTGAGCCTTGAGCCTTTTCCATGAACCTTGAACCTTGAGCCTTAAGCCTTGAGCCTTAAGCCTTGAGCCTTGAGCCTTGAGCCTTGAGCCTTGATCCTTGAGCCTTGAGCCTTGAGCCTTGAGTCTTGAGCCTTGAGCCTTGAGCCTGGAGCCTCGAGCCTCGAGCCTCGAGCCTCGAGCCTTGACCCTTGAGCCTTTAGCCTTGAGCCTTGAGCCTTGAGCCTTGAGCTTTGAGGCTTGAGCCTTGAGCCTTGAGCCTTGAGCCTTTTTCCTTGAACCTTGAGCCTTAAGCCTTGAGCCTTGAGTTTTGAGCCTTGAGCCTTGAGTTTTGAGCCTTGAGCCTTGAGCCTTTTTCCATGAACCTTGAACCTTGAGCCTTAAGACTTGAGCCTTGAGCCTTGAGCCTTGATCCTTGAGCCTTGAGCCTTAACCCATATCCTTGAACCTTGAGCCTTAAGCCTTGAGCCTTGAGCCTTGAGCCTTTTTCCTTGAACATTGAGCCTTAAGCCTTGAGCCTTGAGCCTTGAGCCTTGAGCCTTGAGCCTTGAGCCTTTTGCCTTGAGTCTTGAGCCTTGAGCCTTGAGCCTTTTGCCTTGAGTCCTGACCCTTGAGCCGTGACTTGAGCCTTGATCCTTGATCCTTGAGCCTTGAACCTTGAGCCTTGAGCCTTGAGCCCAGAGCCTCGAGCCTCAAGCCTCGAACCTCAAGCTTCGAGCCTTGAGCCTTAACCCATATCCCTTGACAATTTAGCCATGAGCCTTGAGCCTTGAGCCATGAGCCTTGAGCCTTAGGCCTTGAGCCTTGAGCCTTGAGCCTAGAGCCTCGAGCCTAGAGCCTCGATCCTCGAGCCTTGACCCTCGAGCCTCGAGCCTCGAGCCTTGACCCTTGACCCTTTAGCCTTGAACCTTGAGCCTTGAGCCTTGAGCCTTGAGCCTTTTTCATTGAACCTTGAGCCTTAAGCCTGGAGCCTTGAGCCTTGAGCCTTGAGCCTTCAGCCTTTTGCCTTGAATCATGGCCCTTGAGCCGTGACTTGAGCCTTGATCCTTGATCCTCTAGCCTTGAGCCTTGACCCTTGACCCTCTAGCTTTGAGCCTTGAGCCTTGTGCCTTGAGCCTTTTTCCGTGAACCTTGATCCTTGAGCCTTGAGCCTTGAGCCTTGAGCCTTGAGCCTTGAGCCTTGAGCCTTGAGCCTTGAGCCTTGAGCCTTGAGCCTTGAGCCTTGAGCCTCGAGACATGAGCCTCGACCCTTGACCCTTGACCCTTGAGTGTTGAGCCTTGAGCCTTGACTTTTGAGCCTTGAACCTTGAGCCGTGACTTGAGCCTTGAGCCTTGAGCCTTTTTCCATGAACCTTGAACCTTGAGCCTTAAGCCTTGTGCCTTGAGCCTTGATCCTTGAGCCTTGAGCCTTGAGCCTTGAGCCTTGAGCCTTGAGCCTGGAGCCTTGAGCCTTAAGCCTCGAGCCTCGAGCCTCGAGTCTCGAGCATCGACCCTTTAGCCTTGAGCCTTGACCCTTTAGCCTTGAGACTTGAGCCTTGATCCTAGAAACTTGGGCTTTGAGCTTTTTTCCTTGAACCTTGAGCCTTAAGCCTTGAGCCTTGAGCTTTGAGCCTTGAGCTTTGAGCCTTGAGCCTTGAGCCTTGAGCCTTGAGCCTTTTGCCTTGAGTCTTGAGCCTTGACCCTTGAGCCTTGAGCCTTTTGCCTTGAGTCCTGACCCTTGAGCCGTGACTTGAGCCTTTGAACCTTGAGCCTTGAGCCTTGAGCCCGGAGCCTCGAGCCTCAATCCTTGAGCCTTAACCCATATCCCTTGACCCTTTAGCCATGATCCTTGAGCCTTGAGCCATGAGCCTTGAACCTTGAGCCTTGAGCCTCGAGCCTAGAGCCTCGAGCTTAGAGCCTCGAGCCTCGAGCCTCGAGCCTTGACCCTTGACCCTTTAGCCTTGAACCTTGAGCCTTGAGCCTTGAGCCTTGAGCCTTTTTCCTTGAACCTTGTGCCTTAAGCCTTGAGCCTTGAGCTTTGAGCCTTGAGCCTTGAGCCTTTAGCCTTTTTCCTTGAACCTTGAGCCTTAAGCCTTGAGCCTTGAGCCTTGAGCTTTGAGCCTTGAGCCTTGAGCCTTGAGCCTTGAGCCTTGAGCCTTGAGCCTTTTTCCTTGAACCTTGAGCCTTGAGCCTTGAGCTTTGAGCCTTGAGCCTTGAGCCTTGAGAGCCTTGAGCCTTGAGCCTTGAGCCTGGAGCCTTGAGCCTTGAGCCTTGAGCCTTGAGCCTCGAGCCTTGAGCGTTGACCCTTGACCCTTTAGCCTTGATCCTTGAGCTTTGAGCCTTGAGCCTTGAGCCTTTCTCCTTTCTCCTTTCTCCTTGAGCCTTGAGCCTTGAGCCTTGAGTCTTTAGCCTTGAGCCTTGAGCCTTGAGCCTTGAGCCTTGAGCCTTGAGCCTTGACCCTTGAACCTTTAGCCTTGAGTGTTGAGCCTTGACTTTTGAGCCTTGAGCCTTGAGCCTGGAGCCTCGAGCCTCGAGCCTCGAGCCTCGAGCCTTGACCCTTGAGCCTTTAGCCTTGAGCCTTGAGCCTTGAGCCTTGAGCTTTGAGCCTTGAGCCTTGAGCCTTTTTCCTTGAACCTTGAGCCTTGAGCCTTGAGTTTTGAGCCTTGAGCCTTGAGTTTTGAGCCTTGAGCCTTTTTCCATGAACCTTGAACCTTGAGCCTTAAGCCTTGAGCCTTGAGCCTTGATCCTTGAGCCTTGAGCCTTGAGCCTTGAGCCTGGAGCCTTGAGCCTTTAGCCTCGAGCCTCGAGCCTCGAGTCTCGAGCATCGACCCTTTAGCCTTGAGCCTTGACCCTTTAGCCTTGAGACTTGAGCCTTGAGCCTTGAAACTTGACCCTTGAGCTTTTTTCCTTGAACCTTGAGCCTTAAGCCTTGAGCCTTGAGCATTGAGCCTTGAGCCTTGAGCCTTGAGCCTTGAGCCTTGAGCCTTGAGCCTTGACCCTTGAGCCTTGAGCCTTTTTCCTTGAGTCCTGACCCTTGAGCCGTGACTTGAGCCTTGATCCTTGATCCTTGAGCCTTGAACCTTGAGCCTTGAGCCTTGAGCCCGGAGCCTCGAGCCTCAAGCCATGAGCCTTAACCCATATCCCTTGACCCTTTAGCCATGATCCTTGAGCCTTGAGCCATGAGCCTTGAACCTTGAGCCTTGAGCCTCGAACCTAGAGCCTCGAGCCTAGAGCCTCGAGCCTCGAGCCTTGACCCTTGACCCTTTAGCCTTGAACCTTGAGCCTTGAGCCTTGAGCCTTGAGCCTTTTTCCTTGAACCTTGAGCCTTAAGCCTTGAGCCTTGAGCCTTGAGCTTTGAGCCTTGAGCCTTGAGCCTTTAGCCTTTTTCCTTGAACCTTGAGCCTTAAGCCTTGAGCCTTGAGCCTTGAGCTTTGAGCCTTGAGCCTTGAGCCTTGAGCCTTGAGCCTTGAGCCTTGAGCCTTTTTCCTTGAACCTTGAGCCTTGAGCCTTGAGCCTTGAGAGCCTTGAGCCTTGAGCCTTGAGAGCCTTGAGCCTTGAGCCTTGAGCCTTGAGCCTGGAGCCTTGAGCCTTGAGCCTTGAGCCTCGAGCCTTGAGCGTTGACCCTTGACCCTTTAGCCTTGAGCCTTGAGCTTTGAGCCTTGAGCCTTGAGCCTTTCTCCTTTCTCCTTTCTCCTTGAGCCTTGAGCCTTGAGCCTTGAGCCTTGAGTGTTTAGCCTTGAGCTTTGAGCCTTGAGCCTTGAGACATGAGCCTTGACCCTTGAACCTTTAGCCTTGAGTGTTGAGCCTTGACTTTTGAGCCTTGACCATTGAGTCGTGACTTGAGCTTTGAGCCTTGAGCCTTTTCCATGAACCTTGAACCTTGAGCCTTAAGCCTTAAGCCTTGAGCCTTTAGCCTTGAGCCTTGAGCCTTGAGCCTTGAGCCTTGAGCCTTGATCCTTGAGCCTTGAGCCTTGAGCCTTGAGCCTTGACCCTTGAACCTTTAGCCTTGAGTGTTGAGCCTTGACCCTTGAACCTTGAGCCTTAAGCCTTGAGCCTTGAGCTTTGAGCCTTGAGCTTTGAGCCTTGAGCCTTGAGCCTTGAGCCTTGAGCCTTGAGCCTTGAGCCTTTTGCCTTGAGTCTTGAGCCTTGAGCCTTGAGCCTTGAGCCTTTTGCCTTGAGTCCTGACCCTTGAGCCGTGACTTGAGCCTTGAGCCTTGAGCCTTGAGCCCGGAGCCTCGAGCCTCAATCCTTGAGCCTTAACCCATATCCCTTGACCCTTTAGCCATGATCCTTGAGCCTTGAGCCATGAGCCTTGAACTTTGAGCCTTGAGCCTCGAGCCTAGAGCCTCGAGCCTAGAGCCTCGAGCCTCGAGCCTCGAGCCTTGACCCTTGACCCTTTAGCCTTGAACCTTGAGCCTTGAGCCTTGAGCCTTGAGCCTTTTTCCTTGAACCTTGAGCCTTAAGCCTTGAGCCTTGAGCTTTGAGCCTTGAGCCTTGAGCCTTTAGCCTTTTTCCTTGAACCTTGAGCCTTAAGCCTTGAGCCTTGAGCCTTGAGCTTTGAGCCTTGAGCCTTGAGCCTTGAGCCTTGAGCCTTGAGCCTTGAGCCTTGAGCCTTGAGCTTTTTTCCTTGAACCTTGAGCCTTGAACCTTGAGCTTTGAGCCTTGAGCCTTGAGCCTTGAGCCTTGAGAGCCTTGAGCCTTGAGCCTTGAGCCTGGAGCCTTGAGCCTTGAGCCTTGAGCCTCGAGCCTTGAGCGTTGACCCTTGACCCTTTAGCCTTGAGCCTTGAGCTTTGAGCCTTGAGCCTTTCTCCTTTCTCCTTTCTCCTTTCTCCTTTCTCCTTGAGCCTTGAGCCTTGAGCCTTGAGTCTTTAGCCTTGAGCCTTGAGCCTTGAGCCTTGAGCCTTGAGCCTTGAGCCTTGAGCCTTGACACTTGAACCTTTAGCCTTGAGTGTTGAGCCTTGACTTTTGAGCCTTGACCATTGAGTCGTGACTTGAGCCTTGAGCCTTGAGCCTTTTCCATGAACCTTGAACCTTGAGCCTTAAGCCTTAAGCCTTGAGCCTTAAGCCTTGAGCCTTGAGCCTTGAGCCTTGAGCCTTGATCCTTGAGCCATGAGCCTTGAGCCTTGAGTCTTGAGCCTTGAGCCTTGAGCCTGGAGCCTCGAGCCTCGAGCCTCGAGCCTCGAGCCTTGACCCTTGAGCCTTTAGCCTTGAGCCTTGAGCCTTGAGCCTTGAGCTTTGAGGCTTGAGCCTTGAGCCTTGAGCCTTGAGCCTTTTTCCTTGAACCTTGAGCCTTAAGCCTTGAGCCTTGAGTTTTGAGCCTTGAGCCTTGAGTTTTGAGCCTTGAGCCTTGAGCCTTTTTCCATGAACCTTGAACCTTGAGCCTTAAGACTTGAGGCTTGAGCCTTGAGCCTTGATCCTTGAGCCTTGAGCCTTGAGCCTTAACCCATATCCTTGAACCTTGAGCCTTAAGCCTTGAGCCTTGAGCCTTTTTCCTTGAACCTTGAGCCTTAAGCCTTGAGCCTTTTTCCTTGAACCTTGAGCCTTGAGCCTTGAGCCTTTTGCCTTGAGTCTTGAGCCTTGAGCCTTGAGCCTTTTGCCATGAGTCCTGACCCTTGAGCCGTGACTTGAGCCTTGATCCTTGATCCTTGAGCCTTGAACCTTGAGCCTTGAGCCTTGAGCCCAGAGCCTCGAGCCTCAAGCCTCGAACCTCGAGCTTCGAGCCTTGAGCCTTAACCCATATCCCTTGACAATTTAGCCATGAGCCTTGAGCCTTGAGCCATGAGCCTTGAGCCTTAGGCCTTGAGCCTTGAGCCTTGAGCCTAGAGCCTAGAGCCTCGAGCCTCGAGCCTTGACCCTCGAGCCTCGAGCCTCGAGCCTTGACCCTTGACCCTTGACCCTTTAGCCTTGAACCTTGAGCCTTGAGCCTTGAGCCTTGAGCCTTTTTCATTGAACCTTGAGCCTTAAGCCTGGAGCCTTGAGCCTTGAGCCTGGAGCCTTGAGCCTTGAGCCTTTTGCCTTGAATCATGGCCCTTGAGCCGTGACTTGAGCCTTGATCCTTGATCCTCTAGCCTTGAGCCTTGACCCTTGACCCTCTAGCTTTGAGCCTTGAGCCTTGAGCCTTGTGCCTTGAGCCTTTTTCCGTGAACCTTGAGCCTTAAGCCTTGAGCCTTGAGCCTTGAGCCTTGAGCCTTGAGCCTTGAGCCTTGAGCCTTGAGCCTTGAGCCTCGAGACATGAGCCTTGACCCTTGACCCTTGACCCTTGAGTGTTGAGCCTTGAGCCTTGACTTTTGAGCCTTGAACCTTGAGCCGTGACTTGAGCCTTGAGCCTTGAGCCTTTTTCCATGAACCTTGAACCTTGAGCCTTAAGCCTTGAGCCTTGAGCCTTGATCCTTGAGCCTTGAGCCTTGAGCCTTGAGCCTTGAGCCTTGAGCCTGGAGCCTTGAGCCTTAAGCCTCGAGCCTCGAGCCTCGAGTCTCGAGCATCGACCCTTTAGCCTTGAGCCTTGACCCTTTAGCCTTGAGACTTGAGCCTTGATCCTAGAAACTTGAGCTTTGAGCTTTTTTCCTTGAACCTTGAGCCTTAAGCCTTGAGCCTTGAGCTTTGAGCCTTGAGCCTTGAGCTTTGAGCCTTGAGCCTTGAGCCTTGAGCCTTGAGCCTTTTGCCTTGAGTCTTGAGCCTTGACCCTTGAGCCTTGAGCCTTTTGCCTTGAGTCCTGACCCTTGAGCCGTGACTTGAGCCTTTGAACCTTGAGCCTTGAGCCTTGAGCCCGGAGCCTCGAGCCTCAATCCTTGAGCCTTAACCCATATCCCTTGACCCTTTAGCCATGATCCTTGAGCCTTGAGCCATGAGCCTTGAACCTTGAGCCTTGAGCCTCGAGCCTAGAGCCTCGAGCTTAGAGCCTCGAGCCTCGAGCCTCGAGCCTTGACCCTTGACCCTTTAGCCTTGAACCTTGAGCCTTGAGCCTTGAGCCTTGAGCCTTTTTCCTTGAACCTTGAGCCTTAAGCCTTGAGCCTTGAGCTTTGAGCCTTGAGCCTTGAGCCTTTAGCCTTTTTCCTTGAACCTTGAGCCTTAAGCCTTGAGCCTTGAGCCTTGAGCTTTGAGCCTTGAGCCTTGAGCCTTGAGCCTTGAGCCTTGAGCCTTTTTCCTTGAACCTTGAGCCTTGAGCCTTGAGCTTTGAGCCTTGAGCCTTGAGCCTTGAGAGCCTTGAGCCTTGAGCCTTGAGCCTTGAGCCTGGAGCCTTGAGCCTTGAGCCTTGAGCCTTGAGCCTCGAGCCTTGAGCGTTGACCCTTGACCCTTTAGCCTTGATCCTTGAGCTTTGAGCCTTGAGCCTTGAGCCTTTCTCCTTTCTCCTTTCTCCTTTCTCCTTGAGCCTTGAGCCTTGAGCCTTGAGTCTTTAGCCTTGAGCCTTGAGCCTTGAGCCTTGAGCCTTGACCCTTGAACCTTTAGCCTTGAGTGTTGAGCCTTGACTTTTGAGCCTTGACCATTGAGTCGTGACTTGAGCCTTGAGCCTTGAGCCTTTTCCATGAACCTTGAACCTTGAGCCTTAAGCCTTAAGCCTTGAGCCTTAAGCCTTGAGCCTTGAGCCTTGAGCCTTGAGCCTTGATCCTTGAGCCTTGAGCCTTGAGCCTTGAGTCTTGAGCCTTGAGCCTTGAGCCTTGAGCCTGGAGCCTCGAGCCTCGAGCCTCGAGCCTCGAGCCTTGACCCTTGAGCCTTTAGCCTTGAGCCTTGAGCCTTGAGCCTTGAGCCTTGATCCTTGAGCCTTGAGCCTTGAGCCTTGAGCCTGGAGCCTTGAGCCTTTAGCCTCGAGCCTCGAGCCTCGAGTCTCGAGCATCGACCCTTTAGCCTTGAGCCTTGACCCTTTAGCCTTGAGACTTGAGCCTTGAGCCTTGAAACTTGACCCTTGAGCTTTTTTCCTTGAACCTTGAGCCTTAAGCCTTGAGCCTTGAGCTTTGAGCCTTGAGCCTTGAGCCTTGAGCCTTGAGCCTTGACCCTTGAGCCTTGAGCCTTTTTCCTTGAGTCCTGACCCTTGAGCCGTGACTTGAGCCTTGATCCTTGATCCTTGAGCCTTGAACCTTGAGCCTTGAGCCTTGAGCCCGGAGCCTCGAGCCTCAAGCCATGAGCCTTAACCCATATCCCTTGACCCTTTAGCCATGATCCTTGAGCCTTGAGCCATGAGCCTTGAACCTTGAGCCTTGAGCCTCGAACCTAGAGCCTCGAGCCTAGAGCCTCGAGCCTTGACCCTTGACCCTTTAGCCTTGAACCTTGAGCCTTGAGCCTTGAGCCTTGAGCCTTGAGCCTCGAGCCTAGAGCCTCGAGCTTAGAGCCTCGAGCCTCGAGCCTTGACCCTTGACCCTTTAGCCTTGAACCTTGAGCCTTGAGCCTTGAGCCTTGAGCCTTTTTCCTTGAACCTTGAGCCTTAAGCCTTGAGCCTTGAGCTTTGAGCCTTGAGCCTTGAGCCTTTAGCCTTTTTCCTTGAACCTTGAGCCTTAAGCCTTGAGCCTTGAGCCTTGAGCTTTGAGCCTTGAGCCTTGAGCCTTGAGCCTTGAGCCTTTTTCCTTGAACCTTGAGCCTTGAGCCTTGAGCTTTGAGCCTTGAGCCTTGAGCCTTGAGAGCCTTGAGCCTTGAGCCTTGAGCCTTGAGCCTTGAGCCTGGAGCCTTGAGCCTTGAGCCTTGAGCCTTGAGCCTCGAGCCTTGAGCGTTGACCCTTGACCCTTTAGCCTTGATCCTTGAGCTTTGAGCCTTGAGCCTTGAGCCTTTCTCCTTTCTCCTTTCTCCTTGAGCCGTGAGCCTTGAGCCTTGAGTCTTTAGCCTTGAGCCTTGAGCCTTGAGCCTTGAGCCTTGAGCCTTGACCCTTGAACCTTTAGCCTTGAGTGTTGAGCCTTGACTTTTGAGCCTTGACCATTGAGTCGTGACTTGAGCCTTGAGCCTTGAGCCTTTTCCATGAACCTTGAACCTTGAGCCTTAAGCCTTAAGCCTTGAGCCTTAAGCCTTGAGCCTTGAGCCTTGAGCCTTGAGCCTTGATCCTTGAGCCTTGAGCCTTGAGCCTTGAGTCTTGAGCCTTGAGCCTTGAGCCTTGAGCCTGGAGCCTCGAGCCTCGAGCCTCGAGCCTCGAGCCTTGACCCTTGAGCCTTTAGCCTTGAGCCTTGAGCCTTGAGCCTTGATCCTTGATCCTTGAGCCTTGAGCCTTGAGCCTGGAGCCTTGAGCCTTTAGCCTCGAGCCTCGAGCCTCGAGTCTCGAGCATCGACCCTTTAGCCTTGAGCCTTGACCCTTTAGCCTTGAGACTTGAGCCTTGAGCCTTGAAACTTGACCCTTGAGCTTTTTTCCTTGAACCTTGAGCCTTAAGCCTTGAGCCTTGAGCTTTGAGCCTTGAGCCTTGAGCCTTGAGCCTTGAGCCTTGACCCTTGAGCCTTGAGCCTTTTTCCTTGAGTCCTGACCCTTGAGCCGTGACTTGAGCCTTGATCCTTGATCCTTGAGCCTTGAACCTTGAGCCTTGAGCCTTGAGCCCGGAGCCTCGAGCCTCAAGCCATGAGCCTTAACCCATATCCCTTGACCCTTTAGCCATGATCCTTGAGCCTTGAGCCATGAGCCTTGAACCTTGAGCCTTGAGCCTCGAACCTAGAGCCTCGAGCCTAGAGCCTCGAGCCTCGAGCCTTGACCCTTGACCCTTTAGCCTTGAACCTTGAGCCTTGAGCCTTGAGCCTTGAGCCTTGAGCCTTTTTCCTTGAACCTTGAGCCTTAAGCCTTGAGCCTTGAGCCTTGAGATTTGAGCCTTGAGCCTTGAGCCTTTAGCCTTTTTCCTTGAACCTTGAGCCTTAAGCCTTGAGCCTTGAGCCTTGAGCTTTGAGCCTTGAGCCTTGAGCCTTGAGCCTTGAGCCTTGAGCCTTTTTCCTTGAACCTTGAGCCTTGAGCCTTGAGCCTTGAGAGCCTTGAGCCTTGAGCCTTGAGAGCCTTGAGCCTTGAGCCTTGAGCCTTGAGCCTGGAGCCTTGAGCCTTGAGCCTTGAGCCTCGAGCCTTGAGCGTTGACCCTTGACCCTTTAGCCTTGAGCCTTGAGCTTTGAGCCTTGAGCCTTGAGCCTTTCTCCTTTCTCCTTTCTCCTTGAGCCTTGAGCCTTGAGCCTTGAGCCTTGAGTGTTTAGCCTTGAGCCTTGAGCTTTGAGCCTTGAGCCTTGAGACATGAGCCTTGACCCTTGAACCTTTAGCCTTGAGTGTTGAGCCTTGACTTTTGAGCCTTGACCATTGAGTCGTGACTTGAGCTTTGAGCCTTGAGCCTTTTCCATGAACCTTGAACCTTGAGCCTTAAGCCTTAAGCCTTGAGCCTTTAGCCATGAGCCTTGAGCCTTGAGCCTTGAGCCTTGATCCTTGAGCCTTGAGCCTTGAGCCTTGAGCCTTGACCCTTGAACCTTTAGCCTTGAGTGTTGAGCCTTGACCCTTGAACCTCTAGCTTTGAGCCTTGAGCCTTGAGCCTTGTGCCTTGAGCCTTTTTCCTTGAACCTTGAGCCTTAAGCCTTGAGCCTTGAGCCTTGAGCCTTGAGCCTTGAGCCTCGAGACATGAGCCTTGACCCTTGACGCTTGACCCTTGAGTGTTGAGCCTTGAGCCTTGACTTTTGGGCCTTGAACCTTGAGCCGTGACTTGAGCCTTGATCCTTGAGCCTTGAGCCTTGAGCCTTTTTCCTTGAACCTTGAGCCTTGAGCCTTGAGAGCCTTGAGCCTTGAGCCTTGAGAGCCTTGAGCCTTGAGCCTTGAGCCTTGAGCCTGGAGCCTTGAGCCTTGAGCCTTGAGCCTCGAGCCTTGAGCGTTGACCCTTGACCCTTTAGCCTTGAGCCTTGAGCTTTGAGCCTTGAGCCTTGAGCCTTGAGCCTTGACCCTTGAGCCTTGAGCCTTTTGCCTTGAGTCCTGACCCTTGAGCCGTGACTTGAGCCTTGATCCTTGATCCTTGAGCCTTGAACCTTGAGCCTTGAGCCTTGAGCCCGGAGCCTCGAGCCTCAAGCCTGGAGCCTTAACCCATATCCCTTGACCCTTTAGCCATGATCCTTGAGCCTTGAGCCATGAGCCTTGAACCTTGAGCCTTGAGCCTCGAACCTAGAGCCTCGAGCCTAGAGCCTCGAGCCTCAAGCCTTGCCCTTGACCCTTTAGCCTTGAACCTTGAGCCTTGAGCCTTGAGCCTTGAGCCTTTTTCCTTGAACCTTGAGCCTTAAGCCTTGAGCCTTGAGCCTTGAGCTTTGAACCTTGAGCCTTGAGCCTTTAGCCTTTTTCCTTGAACCTTGAGCCTTAAGCCTTGAGCCTTGAGCCTTGAGCCTTGAGCCTTGAGCCTTGAGCCTTGAGCCTTGAGCCTTGAGCCTTGAGCCTTGAGCCTTGAGCCTTGAGCCTTGAGACTTTTTCCTTGAACCTTGAGCCTTAAGCCTTGAGCCTTGAGCCTTGAGCTTTGAGCCTTGAGCCTTGAGCCTTGAGCCTTTCTCCTTTCTCCTTTCTCCTTGAGCCTTGAGCCTTGAGCCTTGAGCCTTGAGCCTTGAGCCTTGAGCCTTGAGCCTTGAGCCTTGAGTCTTTAGCCTTGAGCCTTGAGCCTTGAGACATGAGCCTTGCCCTTGAACCTTTAGCCTTGAGTGTTGAGCCTTGACTTTTGAGCCTTGACCCTTGAGTCGTGACTTGAGCCTTGAGCCTTGAGCCTTGAGCCTTGAGCCTTTTTCCATGAACCTTGAACCTTGAGCCTTAAGCCTTAAGCCTTGAGCCTTAAGCCTTGAGCCTTGAGCCTTGAGCCTTGATCCTTGAGCCTTGAGCCTTGAGCCTTGAGCCTAGAGCCTTGACCCTTGACCCTTTAACCTTGAGCCTTGAGCCTAGAGCCTTGAGCCTTGAGCCTTGAGCCTTGAGCCTTGAGCCTTGAGCCTTGAGCCTTTTTCATTGAACCTTGAGCCTTAAGCCTTGAGCCTTGAGCCTTGAGCCTTGAGCCTTTTGCCTTGAATCATGGCCCTTGAGCCATGACTTGAGCCTTAATCCTTGATCCTCAAGCCTTGAGCCTTGACCCTTGACCCTCTAGCATTGAGCCTTGAGCCTTGAGCCTTGTGCCTTGAGCCTTTTTCCTTGAACCTTGAGCCTTAAGCCTTGAGCCTTGAGCCTTGAGCCTTGAGCCTCGAGACATGAGCCTTGACCCTTGACCCTTGACCCTTGAGTGTTGAGCCTTGAGCCTTGACTTTTGGGCCTTGAACCTTGAGCCGTGACTTGAGCCTTGACCCTTGAGCCTTTTTCCATGAACCTTGAACCTTGAGCCTTAAGCCTTGAGCCTTGAGCCTTGAGACTTGAGCCTTGAGCCTTGAGCCTTTTTCCTTGAACCTTGAGCCTTAAGCCTTGAGCCATGAGCTTTGAGCCTTGAGCCTTGAGCCTTTAGCCTTTTTCCTTGAAACTTGAGCCTTAAGCCTTGAGCCTTGAGCCTTGAGCTTTGAGCCTTGAGCCTTGAGCCTTGAGCCTTGAGCCTTGAGCCTTGAGCCTTGAGCCTTTTTCCTTGAACCTTGAGCCTTGAGCCTTGAGCTTTGAGCCTTGAGCCTTGAGCCTTGAGAGCCTTGAGCCTCGAGCCTTGAGCCTTGAGCCTGGAGCCTTGAGCCTGGAGCCTCGAGCCTTGAGCCTCGAGCCTTGAGCGTTGACCCTTGACCCTTTAGCCTTGAGCCTTGAGCTTTGAGCCTTGAGCCTTGAGCCTTTCTCCTTTCTCCTTTCTCCTTGAGCCTTGAGCCTTGAGCCTTGAGTCTTTAGCCTTGAGCCTTGAGCCTTGAGCCTTGAGCCTTGAGCCTTGAGCCTTGACCCTTGAACCTTTAGCCTTGAGTGTTGAGCCTTGACTTTTGAGCCTTGACCATTGAGTCGTGACTTGAGCCTTGAGCCTTGAGCCTTTTCCATGAACCTTGAACCTTGAGCCTTAGGCCTTAAGCCTTGAGCCTTAAGCCTTGAGCCTTGAGCCTTGAGCCTTGAGCCTTGATCCTTGAGCCTTGAGCCTTGAGCCTTGAGTCTTGAGCCTTGAGCCTTGAGCCTTGAGCCTTGAGCCTTGAGCCTGGAGCCTCGAGCCTCGAGCCTCGAGCCTTGACCCTTGAGCCTTTAGCCTTGAGCCTTGAGCCTTGAGCCTTGAGCTTTGAGCCTTGAGCCTTGAGCCGTGAGCCTTGAGCCTTTCTCCTTTCTCCTTTCTCCTTGAGCCTTGAGCCTTGAGCCTTGAGCCTTGAGCCTTGAGCCTTGAGTCTTTAGCCTTGAGCCTTGAGCCTTGAGACATGAGCCTTGCCCTTGAACCTTTAGCCTTGAGTGTTGAGCCTTGACTTTTGAGCCTTGACCCTTGAGTCGTGACTTGAGCCTTGAGCCTTGAGCCTTGAGCCTTTTTCCATGAACCTTGAACCTTGAGCCTTAAGCCTTAAGCCTTGAGCCTTAAGCCTTGAGCCTTGAGCCTTGAGCCTTGATCCTTGAGCCTTGAGCCTTGAGCCTTGAGCCTAGAGCCTTGACCCTTGACCCTTTAACCTTGAGCCTTGAGCCTTGAGCCTAGAGCCTAGAGCCTTGAGCCTTGAGCCTTGAGCCTTGAGCCTTGAGCCTTGAGCCTTGAGCCTTGAGCCTTGAGCCTTGAGCCTTGAGCCTTGAGCCTTGAGCCTTGAGCCTTGAGCCTTGAGCCTTGAGCCTTGAGCCTTGAGCCTTGATCCTTGAGCCTTGAGCCTTGAGCCTTGAGCCTTCAGCCTTTTGCCTTGAATCATGGCCCTTGAGCCGTGACTTGAGCCTTGATCCTTGATCCTCAAGCCTTGAGCCTTGACCCTTGACCCTCTAGCTTTGAGCCTTGAGCCTTGAGCCTTGTGCCTTGAGCCTTTTTCCGTGAACCTTGAGCCTTAAGCCTTGAGCCTTGAGCCTTGAGCCTTGAGCCTCGAGACATGACCCTTGACCCTTGACCCTTGACCCTTGAGTGTTGAGCCTTGAGCCTTGACTTTTGAGCCTTGAACCTTGAGCCGTGACTTGAGCCTTGAGCCTTGAGCCTTTTTCCATGAACCTTGAACCTTGAGCCTTAAGCCTTGAGCCTTGAGCCTTGATCCTTGAGCCTTGAGCCTTGAGCCTTGAGCCTGGAGCCTTGAGCCTTAAGCCTCGATCCTCGAGCCTCGAGTCTCGAGCATCGACCCTTTAGCCTTGAGCCTTGACCCTTTAGCCTTGAGACTTGAGCCTTGATCCTTGAAACTTGAGCTTTGAGCTTTTTTCGTTGAACCTTGAGCCTTAAGCCTTGAGCCTTGAGCTTTGAGCCTTGAGCTTTGTGCCTTGAGCCTTGAGCCTTGAGCCTTGAGCCTTTTGCCTTGAGTCTTGAGCCTTTAGCCATGATCCTTGAGCCTTGAGCCATGAGCCTTGAACCTTGAGCCTTGAGCCTCGAACCTAGAGCCTCGAGCCTAGAGCCTCGAGCCTCAAGCCTTGCCCTTGACCCTTTAGCCTTGAACCTTGAGCCTTGAGCCTTGAGCCTTGAGCCTTTTTCCTTGAACCTTGAGCCTTAAGCCTTGAGCCTTGAGCCTTGAGCTTTGAACCTTGAGCCTTGAGCCTTTAGCCTTTTTCCTTGAACCTTGAGCCTTAAGCCTTGAGCCTTGAGCCTTGAGCCTTGAGCCTTGAGCCTTGAGCCTTGAGCCTTGAGCCTTGAGCCTTGAGCCTTGAGCCTTGAGCCTTGAGCCTTGAGCCTTGAGACTTTTTCCTTGAACCTTGAGCCTTAAGCCTTGAGCCTTGAGCCTTGAGCTTTGAGCCTTGAGCCTTGAGCCTTGAGCCTTTCTCCTTTCTCCTTTCTCCTTGAGCCTTGAGCCTTGAGCCTTGAGCCTTGAGCCTTGAGCCTTGAGCCTTGAGCCTTGAGCCTTGAGTCTTTAGCCTTGAGCCTTGAGCCTTGAGACATGAGCCTTGCCCTTGAACCTTTAGCCTTGAGTGTTGAGCCTTGACTTTTGAGCCTTGACCCTTGAGTCGTGACTTGAGCCTTGAGCCTTGAGCCTTGAGCCTTGAGCCTTTTTCCATGAACCTTGAACCTTGAGCCTTAAGCCTTAAGCCTTAAGCCTTAAGCCTTGAGCCTTGAGCCTTGAGCCTTGATCCTTGAGCCTTGAGCCTTGAGCCTTGAGCCTAGAGCCTTGACCCTTGACCCTTTAACCTTGAGCCTTGAGCCTAGAGCCTTGAGCCTTGAGCCTTGAGCCTTGAGCCTTGAGCCTTGAGCCTTTTTCATTGAACCTTGAGCCTTAAGCCTTGAGCCTTGAGCCTTGAGCCTTGAGCCTTTTGCCTTGAATCATGGCCCTTGAGCCATGACTTGAGCCTTAATCCTTGATCCTCAAGCCTTGAGCCTTGACCCTTGACCCTCTAGCATTGAGCCTTGAGCCTTGAGCCTTGTGCCTTGAGCCTTTTTCCTTGAACCTTGAGCCTTAAGCCTTGAGCCTTGAGCCTTGAGCCTTGAGCCTCGAGACATGAGCCTTGACCCTTGACCCTTGACCCTTGAGTGTTGAGCCTTGAGCCTTGACTTTTGGGCCTTGAACCTTGAGCCGTGACTTGAGCCTTGACCCTTGAGCCTTTTTCCATGAACCTTGAACCTTGAGCCTTAAGCCTTGAGCCTTGAGCCTTGAGACTTGAGCCTTGAGCCTTGAGCCTTTTTCCTTGAACCTTGAGCCTTAAGCCTTGAGCCTTGAGCTTTGAGCCTTGAGCCTTGAGCCTTGAGCCTTGATCCTTGAGCCTTGAGCCTTGATCCTTGAGCCTTGAGCCTTGAGCCTTGAGCCTGGAGCCTTGAGCCTTAAGCCTCGATCCTCGAGCCTCGAGTCTCGAGCATCGACCCTTTAGCCTTGAGCCTTGACCCTTTAGCCTTGAGACTTGAGCCTTGATCCTTGAAACTTGAGCTTTGAGCTTTTTTCGTTGAACCTTGAGCCTTAAGCCTTGAGCCTTGAGCTTTGAGCCTTGAGCTTTGTGCCTTGAGCCTTGAGCCTTGAGCCTTGAGCCTTTTGCCTTGAGTCTTGAGCCTTTAGCCATGATCCTTGAGCCTTGAGCCATGAGCCTTGAACCTTGAGCCTTGAGCCTCGAACCTAGAGCCTCGAGCCTAGAGCCTCGAGCCTCAAGCCTTGCCCTTGACCCTTTAGCCTTGAACCTTGAGCCTTGAGCCTTGAGCCTTGAGCCTTTTTCCTTGAACCTTGAGCCTTAAGCCTTGAGCCTTGAGCCTTGAGCTTTGAACCTTGAGCCTTGAGCCTTTAGCCTTTTTCCTTGAACCTTGAGCCTTAAGCCTTGAGCCTTGAGCCTTGAGCCTTGAGCCTTGAGCCTTGAGCCTTGAGCCTTGAGCCTTGAGCCTTGAGCCTTGAGCCTTGAGCCTTGAGCCTTGAGCCTTGAGACTTTTTCCTTGAACCTTGAGCCTTAAGCCTTGAGCCTTGAGCCTTGAGCTTTGAGCCTTGAGCCTTGAGCCTTGAGCCTTTCTCCTTTCTCCTTTCTCCTTGAGCCTTGAGCCTTGAGCCTTGAGCCTTGAGCCTTGAGCCTTGAGCCTTGAGCCTTGAGCCTTGAGTCTTTAGCCTTGAGCCTTGAGCCTTGAGACATGAGCCTTGCCCTTGAACCTTTAGCCTTGAGTGTTGAGCCTTGACTTTTGAGCCTTGACCCTTGAGTCGTGACTTGAGCCTTGAGCCTTGAGCCTTGAGCCTTGAGCCTTTTTCCATGAACCTTGAACCTTGAGCCTTAAGCCTTAAGCCTTAAGCCTTAAGCCTTGAGCCTTGAGCCTTGAGCCTTGATCCTTGAGCCTTGAGCCTTGAGCCTTGAGCCTAGAGCCTTGACCCTTGACCCTTTAACCTTGAGCCTTGAGCCTAGAGCCTTGAGCCTTGAGCCTTGAGCCTTGAGCCTTGAGCCTTGAGCCTTTTTCATTGAACCTTGAGCCTTAAGCCTTGAGCCTTGAGCCTTGAGCCTTGAGCCTTTTGCCTTGAATCATGGCCCTTGAGCCATGACTTGAGCCTTAATCCTTGATCCTCAAGCCTTGAGCCTTGACCCTTGACCCTCTAGCATTGAGCCTTGAGCCTTGAGCCTTGTGCCTTGAGCCTTTTTCCTTGAACCTTGAGCCTTAAGCCTTGAGCCTTGAGCCTTGAGCCTTGAGCCTCGAGACATGAGCCTTGACCCTTGACCCTTGACCCTTGAGTGTTGAGCCTTGAGCCTTGACTTTTGGGCCTTGAACCTTGAGCCGTGACTTGAGCCTTGACCCTTGAGCCTTTTTCCATGAACCTTGAACCTTGAGCCTTAAGCCTTGAGCCTTGAGCCTTGAGACTTGAGCCTTGAGCCTTGAGCCTTTTTCCTTGAACCTTGAGCCTTAAGCCTTGAGCCTTGAGCTTTGAGCCTTGAGCCTTGAGCCTTTAGCCTTTTTCCTTGAAACTTGAGCCTTAAGCCTTGAGCCTTGAGCCTTGAGGTTTGAGCCTTGAGCCTTGAGCCTTGAGCCTTGAGCCTTGAGCCTTGAGCCTTGAGCCTTGAGCCTTTTTCCTTGAACCTTGAGCCTTGAGCCTTGAGCTTTGAGCCTTGAGCCTTGAGCCTTGAGAGCCTTGAGCCTCGAGCCTTGAGCCTTGAGCCTGGAGCCTTGAGCCTGGAGCCTCGAGCCTTGAGCCTCGAGCCTTGAGCGTTGACCCTTGACCCTTTAGCCTTGAGCCTTGAGCTTTGAGCCTTGAGCCTTGAGCCTTTCTCCTTTCTCCTTTCTCCTTGAGCCTTGAGCCTTGAGCCTTGAGTCTTTAGCCTTGAGCCTTGAGCCTTGAGCCTTGAGCCTTGAGCCTTGAGCCTTGACCCTTGAACCTTTAGCCTTGAGTGTTGAGCCTTGACTTTTGAGCCTTGACCATTGAGTCGTGACTTGAGCCTTGAGCCTTGAGCCTTTTCCATGAACCTTGAACCTTGAGCCTTAGGCCTTAAGCCTTGAGCCTTAAGCCTTGAGCCTTGAGCCTTGAGCCTTGAGCCTTGATCCTTGAGCCTTGAGCCTTGAGCCTTGAGTCTTGAGCCTTGAGCCTTGAGCCTTGAGCCTTGAGCCTTGAGCCTGGAGCCTCGAGCCTCGAGCCTCGAGCCTTGACCCTTGAGCCTTTAGCCTTGAGCCTTGAGCCTTGAGCCTTGAGCTTTGAGCCTTGAGCCTTGAGCCGTGAGCCTTGAGCCTTTCTCCTTTCTCCTTTCTCCTTGAGCCTTGAGCCTTGAGCCTTGAGCCTTGAGCCTTGAGCCTTGAGTCTTTAGCCTTGAGCCTTGAGCCTTGAGACATGAGCCTTGCCCTTGAACCTTTAGCCTTGAGTGTTGAGCCTTGACTTTTGAGCCTTGACCCTTGAGTCGTGACTTGAGCCTTGAGCCTTGAGCCTTGAGCCTTTTTCCATGAACCTTGAACCTTGAGCCTTAAGCCTTAAGCCTTGAGCCTTAAGCCTTGAGCCTTGAGCCTTGAGCCTTGATCCTTGAGCCTTGAGCCTTGAGCCTTGAGCCTAGAGCCTTGACCCTTGACCCTTTAACCTTGAGCCTTGAGCCTTGAGCCTAGAGCCTAGAGCCTTGAGCCTTGAGCCTTGAGCCTTGAGCCTTGAGCCTTGAGCCTTGAGCCTTGAGCCTTGAGCCTTGAGCCTTGAGCCTTGAGCCTTGAGCCTTGAGCCTTGAGCCTTGAGCCTTGAGCCTTGAGCCTTGAGCCTTGAGCCTTGAGCCTTGATCCTTGAGCCTTGAGCCTTGAGCCTTGAGCCTTCAGCCTTTTGCCTTGAATCATGGCCCTTGAGCCGTGACTTGAGCCTTGATCCTTGATCCTCAAGCCTTGAGCCTTGACCCTTGACCCTCTAGCTTTGAGCCTTGAGCCTTGAGCCTTGTGCCTTGAGCCTTTTTCCGTGAACCTTGAGCCTTAAGCCTTGAGCCTTGAGCCTTGAGCCTTGAGCCTCGAGACATGACCCTTGACCCTTGACCCTTGACCCTTGAGTGTTGAGCCTTGAGCCTTGACTTTTGAGCCTTGAACCTTGAGCCGTGACTTGAGCCTTGAGCCTTGAGCCTTTTTCCATGAACCTTGAACCTTGAGCCTTAAGCCTTGAGCCTTGAGCCTTGATCCTTGAGCCTTGAGCCTTGAGCCTTGAGCCTGGAGCCTTGAGCCTTAAGCCTCGATCCTCGAGCCTCGAGTCTCGAGCATCGACCCTTTAGCCTTGAGCCTTGACCCTTTAGCCTTGAGACTTGAGCCTTGATCCTTGAAACTTGAGCTTTGAGCTTTTTTCGTTGAACCTTGAGCCTTAAGCCTTGAGCCTTGAGCTTTGAGCCTTGAGCTTTGTGCCTTGAGCCTTGAGCCTTGAGCCTTGAGCCTTTTGCCTTGAGTCTTGAGCCTTGAGCCTTGAGCCTTGAGCCTTGAGCCTTTTGCCTTGAGTCCTGACCCTTGAGCCGTGACTTGAGCCTTGATCCTTGATCCTTGAGCCTTGAACCTTGAGCCTTGAGCCTTGAGCCCGGAGCCTCGAGCCTCAAGCCTTGAGCCTTAACCCATATCCCTTGACCCTTTAGCCATGATCCTTGAGCCTTGAGCCATGAGCCTTGAACCTTGAGCCTAGAGCCTCGAGCCTAGAGCCTCGAGCCTAGAGCCTCGAGCCTCGAGCCTCGAGCCTTGACCCTTGACCCTTTAGCCTTGAACCTTGAGCCTTGAGCCTTGAGCCTTGAGCCTTGAGCCTTGAGCCTTGAGCCTTGAGCCTTTTTCCTTGAACCTTGAGCCTTAAGCCTTGAGCCTTGAGCTTTGAGCCTTGAGCCTTGAGCCTTTAGCCTTTTTCCTTGAACCTTGAGCCTTAAGCCTTGAGCCTTGAGCCTTGAGCTTTGAGCCTTGAGCCTTGAGCCTTTAGCCTTGAGCCTTGAGCCTTGAGCCTTGAGCCTTTTTCCTTGAACCTTGAGCCTTGAGCCTTGAGCTTTGAGCTTTGAGCCTTGAGCCTTGAGCCTTGAGCCTTGAGAGCCTTGAGCCTTGAGCCTTGAGCCTTGAGCCTTGAGCCTGGAGCCTGGAGCCTTGAGCCTTGAGCCTTGAGCCTTGAGCCTCGAGCCTTGAGCGTTGACCCTTGACCCTTTAGCCTTGAGCCTTGAGCTTTGAGCCTTGAGCCTTGAGCCTTTCTCCTTTCTCCTTTCTCCTTGAGCCTTGAGCCTTGAGCCTTGAGTCTTTAGCCTTGAGCCTTGAGCCTTGAGCCTGGAGCCTTGAGCCTTGACCCTTGAACCTTTAGCCTTGAGTGTTGAGCCTTGACTTTTGAGCCTTGACCATTGAGTCGTGACTTGAGCCTTGAGCCTTGAGCCTTTTCCATGAACCTTGAACCTTGAGCCTTAAGCCTTAAGCCTTAAGCCTTGAGCCTTGAGCCTTGAGCCTTGAGCCTTGATCCTTGAGCCTTGAGCCTTGAGCCTTGAGCCTTGAGTCTTGAGCCTTGAGCCTTGAGCCTTGAGCCTTGAGCCTTGAGCCTCGAGCCTCGAGCCTCGAGCCTCGAGCCTCGAGCCTTGACCCTTGAGCCTTTAGCCTTGAGCCTTGAGCATTGAGCCTTGAGCATTGAGCCTTGAGCTTTGAGCCTTGAGCCTTGAGCCTTGAGCCTTGAGCCTTGAGCCTTTTTCCTTGAACCTTGAGCCTTAAGCCTTGAGCCTTGAGTTTTGAGCCTTGAGCCTTGAGTTTTGAGCCTTGAGCCTTGAGCTTTTTTCCATGAACCATGAACCTTGAGCCTTAAGCCTTGAGCCTTGAGCCTTGAGCCTTGATCCTTGAGCCTTGAGCCTTGAGCCTTGAGCCTTGAGCCTTGAGCCTGGAGCCTTGAGCCTTAAGCCTCGAGGCTCGAGCCTCGAGTCTCGAGCATCGACCCTTTAGCCTTGAGCCTTGACCCTTTAGCCTTGAGACTTGAGCCTTGAGCCTTGAAACTTGAGCCTTGAGCTTTTTTCCTTGAACCTTGAGCCTTAAGCCTTGAGCCTTGAGCTTTGAGCCTTGAGCCTTGAGCCTTGAGCCTTGAGCCTTGAGCCTTGAGCCTTGAGCCTTGAGCCTTTTGCCTTGAGTCTTGAGCCTTGACCCTTGACCCTTGAGCCTTGAGCCTTTTGCCTTGAGTCCTGACCCTTGAGCCGTGACTTGAGCCTTGATCCTTGATCCTTGAGCCTTGAACCTTGAGCCTTGAGCCTTGAGCCCGGAGCCTCGAGCCTCAAGCCTTGAGCCTTAACCCATATCCCTTGACCCTTTAGCCATGATCCTTGAGCCTTGAGCCATGAGCCTTGAACCTTGAGCCTTGAGCCTCGAACCTAGAGCCTCGAGCCTAGAGCCTCGAGCCTCGAGCCTTGACCCTTGACCCTTTAACCTTGAACCTTGAGCCTTGAGCCTTGAGCCTTGAGCCTTGAGCCTTTTTCCTTGAACCTTGAGCCTTAAGCCTTGAGCCTTGAGCCTTGAGCTTTGAGCCTTGAGCCTTGAGCCTTGAGCCTTTAGCCTTTTTCCTTGAACCTTGAGCCTTAAGCCTTGAGCCTTGAGCCTTGAGCGTTGAGCCTTGAGCCTTGAGCCTTGAGCCTTGAGCCTTGAGCCTTGAGCCTTGAGCCTTTTTCCTTGAACCTTGAGCCTTGAGCCTTGAGCCTTGAGCCTTGAGAGCCTTGAGCCTTGAGCCTTGAGCCTTGAGCCTTGAGGCTTGAGCCTTGAGCCTCGAGCCTTGAGCGTTGACCCTTGACCCTTTAGCCTTGAGCCTTGAGCCTTGAGCCTTGAGCCTTTCTCCTTTCTCCTTTCTCCTTGAGCCTTGAGCCTTGAGCCTTGAGCCTTGAGCCTTGAGCCTTGAGCCTTGAGCCTTGAGCCTTGACCCATGAGCCTTGAGCCTTGAGTGTTGAGCCTTGACCCTTGACCCTCTAGCTTTGAGCCTTGAGCCTTGCGCCTTGTGCCTTGAGCCTTTTTCCTTGAACCTTGAGCCTTAAGCCTTGAGCCTTGAGCCTTGAGCCTTGAGCCTCGAGACATGAGCCTTGACCCTTGACCCTTGACCCTTGAGTGTTGAGCCTTGAGCCTTGACTTCTGGGCCTTGAACCTTGAGCCATGACTTGAGCCTTGAGCCTTGAGCCTTTTTCCTTGAACCTTGAGCCTTGAGCCTTGATCCTTGAGCCTTGAGAGCCTTGAGCCTTGAGCCTTGAGCCTTGAGCCTTGAGCCTTGAGCCTTGAGCCTTGAGCCTTGATCCTTGAGCCTTGAGCCTTGAGCCTCGAGCCTTGAGCGTTGACCCTTGACCCTTTAGCCTTGAGCCTTGAGCTTTAAGCCTTGACCCTTGACCCTTGACCCTTGACCCTTTAGCCTTGAACCTTGAGCCTTGAGCCTCGAGCCTTGAGCCTTTTTCATTGAACCTCGAGCCTTGAGCCTTGAGCCTTGAGCCTTCAGCCTTTTGCCTTGAATCATGGCCCTTGAGCCGTGACTTGAGCCTTGATCCTTGATCCTCAAGCCTTGAGCCTTGACCCTTGACCCTCTAGCTTTGAGCCTTGAGCCTTGAGCCTTGTGCCTTGAGCCTTTTTCCGTGAACCTTGAGCCTTAAGCCTTGAGCCTTGAGCCTTGAGCCTTGAGCCTTGAGCCTCGAGACATGACCCTTGACCCTTGACCCTTGAGTGTTGAGCCTTGAGCCTTGACTTTTGAGCCTTGAACCTTGAGCCGTGACTTGAGCCTTGAGCCTTGAGCCTTTTTCCATGAACCTTGAACCTTGAGCCTTGATCCTTGAGCCTTGAGCCTTGAGCCTTGAGCCTTGAGCCTTGAGCCTTAAGCCTCGATCCTCGAGCCTCGAGTCTCGAGCATCGACCCTTTAGCCTTGAGCCTTGACCCTTTAGCCTTGAGACTTGAGCCTTGATCCTTGAAACTTGAGCTTTGAGCTTTTTTCCTTGAACCTTGAGCCTTAAGCCTTGAGCCTTGAGCTTTGAGCCTTGAGCTTTGAGCCTTGAGCCTTGGGCCTTGAGCCTTGAGCCTTGAGCCTTGAGCCTTTTGCCTTGAGCCTTGAGCCTTGAGCCTTGAGCCTTGAGCCTTGAGCCTTGAGCCTTGAGCCTTTTGCCTTGAGCCGTGACTTGAGCCTTGATCCTTGAGCCTTGAACCTTAAGCCTTGAGCCTTGAGCCCGGAGCCTCGAGCCTCAAGCCTTGAGCCTTAACCCATATCCCTGGACCCTTTAGCCATGATCCTTGAGCCTTGAGCCATGAGCCTTGAACCTTGAGCCTTGAGCCTCGAGCCTAGAGCCTCGAGCCTAGAGCCTCGAGCCTCGAGCCTTGACCCTTGACCCTTAAGCCTTGAACCTTGATCCTTGAGCCTTGAGCCTTGAGCCTTTTTCCTTGAACCTTGAGCCTTAAGCCTTGAGCCTTGAGCTTTGAGCCTTGAGCCTTGAGCCTTTAGCCTTTTTCCTTGAACCTTGAGCCTTAAGCCTTGAGCCTTGAGCCTTGAGCTTTGAGCCTTGAGCCTTGAGCCTTTAGCCTTGAGCCTTGAGCCTTGAGCCTTTTTCCTTGAACCTTGAGCCTTGAGCCTTGAGCTTTGAGCTTTGAGCCTTGAGCCTTGAGCCTTGAGCCTTGAGCCTTGAGAGCCTTGAGCCTTGAGCCTTGAGCCTTGAGCGTGGAGCCTGGAGCCTGGAGCCTTGAGCCTTGAGCCTTGAGCCTTGAGCCTCGAGCCTTGAGCGTTGACCCTTGACCCTTTAGCCTTGAGCCTTGAGCTTTGAGCCTTGAGCCTTGAGCCTTTCTCCTTTCTCCTTTCTCCTTGAGCCTTGAGCCTTGAGCCTTGAGCCTTGAGTCTTTAGCCTTGAGCCTTGAGCCTTGAGCCTTGAGCCTTGAGCCTTGACCCTTGAACCTTTAGCCTTGAGTGTTGAGCCTTGACTTTTGAGCCTTGACCATTGAGTCGTGACTTGAGCCTTGAGCCTTAAGCCTTGAGCCTTTTCCATGAACCTTGAACCTTGAGACTTAAGCCTTAAGCCTTAAGCCTTGAGCCTTGAGCCTTGAGCCTTGAGCCTTGATCCTTGAGCCTTGAGACTTGAGCCTTGAGCCTTGAGTGTTGAGCCTTGAGCCTTGAGCCTTGAGCCTTGAGCCTGGAGCCTCGAGCCTCGAGCCTCGAGCCTTGACCCTTGAGCCTTTGGCCTTGAGCCTTGAGCATTGAGCCTTGAGCTTTGAGCCTTGAGCCTTGAGCCTTGAGCCTTGAGCCTTGAGCCTTGAGCCTTTTTCCTTGAACCTTGAGCCTTAAGCCTTGAGCCTTGAGTTTTGAGCCTTGAGCCTTGAGTTTTGAGCCTTGAGCCTTGAGCTTTTTTCCATGAACCATGAACCTTGAGCCTTAAGCCTTGAGCCTTGAGCCTTGAGCCTTGATCCTTGAACCTTGAGCCTTGAGCCTTGAGCCTGGAGCCTTGAGCCTTAAGCCTCGAGCCTCGAGCCTCGAGTCTCGAGCATCGACCCTTTAGCCTTGAGCCTTGACCCTTTAGCCTTGAGACTTGAGCCTTGAGCCTTGAAACTTGAGCCTTGAGCTTTTTTCCTTGAACCTTGAGCCTTAAGCCTTGAGCCTTGAGCTTTGAGCCTTGAGCCTTGAGCCTTGAGCCTTGAGCCTTGAGCCTTTTGCCTTGAGTCTTGAGCCTTGACCCTTGACCCTTGAGCCTTGAGCCTTTTGCCTTGAGTCCTGACCCTTGAGCCGTGACTTGAGCCTTGATCCATGATCCTTGAGCCTTGAACCTTGAGCCTTGAGCCTTGAGCCCGGAGCCTCGAGCCTCAAGCCTTGAGCCTTAACCCATATCCCTTGACCCTTTAGCCATGATCCTTGAGCCTTGAGCCATGAACCTTGAACCTTGAGCCTTGAGCCTCGAACCTAGAGCCTCGAGCCTAGAGCCTCGAGCCTCGAGCCTTGACCCTTGACCCTTTAACCTTGAACCTTGAGCCTTGAGCCTTGAGCCTTGAGCCTTGAGCCTTTTTCCTTGAACCTTGAGCCTTAAGCCTTGAGCCTTGAGCCTTGAGCTTTGAGCCTTGAGCCTTGAGCCTTTAGCCTTTTTCCTTGAACCTTGAGCCTTAAGACTTGAGCCTTGAGCCTTGAGCTTTGAGCCTTGAGCCTTGAGCCTTGAGCCTTGAGCCTTTTTCCTTGAACCTTGAGCCTTGAGCCTTGAGCCTTGAGCCTTGAGAGCCTTGAGCCTTGAGCCTTGAGAGCCTTGAGCCTTGAGCCTTGAGCCTTGAGCCTTGAGCCTTGAGCCTTGAGCCTCGAGCCTTGAGCGTTGACCCTTGACCCTTTAGCCTTGACCCTTGAGCTTTGAGCCTTGAGCCTTGAGCCTTTCTCCTTTCTCCTTTCTCCTTGAGCCTTGAGCCTTGAGCCTTGAGCCTTGAGCCTTGAGTCTTTAGCCTTGAGAGCCTTGAGCCTTGAGCCTCGAGCCTTGAGCGTTGACCCTTGACCCTTTAGCCTTGAGCCTTGAGCTTTGAGCCTTGAGCCTTGAGCCTTGAGCCTTTCTCCTTTCTCCTTTCTCATTGAGCCTTGAGCCTTGAGCCTTGAGCCTGAGTCTTTAGCCTTGAGCCTTGAGCCTTGAGCCTTGAGCCTTGAGACATGAGCCTTGACCCTTGAACCTTTAGCCTTTAGTGTTGAGCCTTGACTTTTGAGACTTGACCATTGAGTCGTGACTTGAGCCTTGAGCCTTGAGCCTTTTCCATGAACCTTGAACCTTGAGCCTTAAGCCTTAATTAAGCCTTGAGCCTTTAGCCTTGAGCCTTGAGCCTTGAGCCTTGAGCCTTGAGCCTTGATCCTTGAGCCTTGAGCCTTGAGCCTTGAGCCTTGACCCTTGAACCTTTAGCCTTGAGTGTTGAGCCTTGACCCTTGACCCTCTAGCTTTGAGCCTTGAGCCTTGCGCCTTGTGCCTTGAGCCTTTTTCCTTGAACCTTGAGCCTTAAGCCTTGAGCCTTGAGCCTCGAGACATGAGCCTTGACCCTTGACCCTTGACCCTTGAGTGTTGAGCCTTGAGCCTTGACTTCTGGGCCTTGAACCTTGAGCCGTGACTTGAGCCTTGAGCCTTGAGCCTTTTTCCTTGAACATTGAGCCTTGAGCCTTGATCCTTGAGCCTTGAGAGCCTTGAGCCTTGAGCCTTGATCTTTGAGCCTTGAGCCTGGAGCCTTGAGCCTTGAGCCTTGAGCCTTGAGCCTCGAGCCTTAAGCGTTGACCCTTGACCTTTTAGCCTTGAGCCTTGAGCTTTAAGCCTTGACCCTTGACCCTTGACCCTTAACCCTTTAGCCTTGAACCTTGAGCCTTGAGCCTTGAGCCTCGAGACATGACCCTTGACCCTTGACCCTTGACCCTTGAGTGTTGAGCCTTGAGCCTTGACTTTTGAGCCTTGAACCTTGAGCCGTGACTTGAGCCTTGAGCCTTGAGCCTTTTTCCATGAACCTTGAACCTTGAGCCTTAAGCCTTGAGCCTTGAGCCTTGATCCTTGAGCCTTGAGCCTTGAGCCTTGAGCCTGGAGCCTTGAGCCTTAAGCCTCGATCCTCGAGCCTCGAGTCTCGAGCATCGACCCTTTAGCCTTGAGCCTTGACCCTTTAGCCTTGAGACTTGAGCCTTGATCCTTGAAACTTGAGCTTTGAGCTTTTTTCCTTGAACCTTGAGCCTTAAGCCTTGAGCCTTGAGCGTTGAGCCTTGAGCTTTGAGCCTTGAGCCTTGAGCCTTGAGCCTTGAGCCTTGAGCCTTGAGCCTTTTGCCTTGAGTCTTGAGCCTTGAGCCTTGACCCTTGAGCCTTGAGCCTTTGCCTTGAGTCCTGACCCTTGAGCCGTGACTTGAGCCTTGATCCTTGATCCTTGAGCCTTGAACCTTGAGCCTTGAGCCTTGAGCCCGGAGCCTCGAGCCTCAAGCCTTGAGCCTTAACCCATATCCCTTGACCCTTTAGCCATGATCCTTGAGCCTTGAGCCATGAGCCTTGAACCTTGAGCCTTGAGCCTCGAGCCTAGAGCCTCGAGCCTAGAGCCTTGACCCTTTAGCCTTGAACCTTGAGCCTTGAGCCTTGAGCCTTGAGCCTTGAGCCTTTTTCCTTGAACCTTGAGCCTTAAGCCTTGAGCCTTGAGCTTTGAGCCTTGAGCCTTGAGCCTTTAGCCTTTTTCCTTGAACCTTGAGCCTTAAGCCTTGAGCCTTGAGCCTTGAGCTTTGAGCCTTGAGCCTTGAGCCTTTAGCCTTGAGCCTTGAGCCTTGAGCCTTTTTCCTTGAACCTTGAGCCTTGAGCCTTGAGCCTTGAGCTTTGAGCCTTGAGCCTTGAGCCTTGAGCCTTGAGAGCCTTGAGCCTTGAGCCTTGAGCCTGGAGCCTTGAGCCTTGAGCCTTGAGCCTTGAGCCTTGAGCCTCGAGCCTTGAGCGTTGACCCTTGACCCTTTAGCCTTGAGCCTTGAGCTTTGAACCTTGAGCCTTGAGCCTTTCTCCTTTCTCCTTTCTCCTTGAGCCTTGAGCCTTGAGCCTTGAGTCTTTAGCCTTGAGCCTTGAGCCTTGAGCCTTGAGCCTTGACCCTTGAACCTTTAGCCTTGAGTGTTGAGCCTTGACTTTTGAGCCTTGACCATTGAGTCGTGACTTGAGCCTTGAGCCTTGAGCCTTTTCCATGAACCTTGAACCTTGAGACTTAAGCCTTAAGCCTTAAGCCTTAAGCCTTGCGCCTTGAGCCTTGAGCCTTGAGCCTTGAGCCTTGATCCTTGAGCCTTGAGCCTTGAGCCTTGATCCTTGAGTCTTGAGCCTTGAGCCTTGAGCCTTGAGCCTTGAGCCTGGAGCCTCGAGCCTCGAGCCTCGAGCCTCGAGCCTTGACCCTTGAGCCTTTAGCCTTGAGCCTTGAGCATTGACCCTTGAGCTTTGAGCCTTGAGCCTTGAGCCTTGAGCCTTGAGCCTTGAGCCTTTTTCCTTGAACCTTGAGCCTTAAGCCTTGAGCCTTGAGTTTTGAGCCTTGAGCCTTGAGTTTTGAGCCTTGAGCCTTGAGCTTTTTTCCATGAACCATGAACCTTGAGCCTTAAGCCTTGAGCCTTGAGCCTTGATCCTTGAGCCTTGAGCCTTGAGCCTTGAGCCTTGAGCCTTGAGCCTTGAGCCTTAAGCCTCGAGCCTCGAGCCTCGAGTCTCGAGCATCGACCCTTTAGCCTTGAGCCTTGACCCTTTAGCCTTGAGACTTGAGCCTTGAGCCTTGAAACTTGAGCCTTGAGCTTTTTTCCTTGAACCTTGAGCCTTAAGCCTTGAGCCTTGAGCTTTGAGCCTTGAGCCTTGAGCCTTGAGCCTTGACCCTTGAACCTTTAGCCTTGAGTGTTGAGCCTTGACCCTTGACCCTCTAGCTTTGAGCCTTGAGCCTTGCGCCTTGTGCCTTGAGCCTTTTTCCTTGAACCTTGAGCCTTAAGCCTTGAGCCTTGAGCCTCGAGACATGAGCCTTGACCCTTGACCCTTGACCCTTGAGTGTTGAGCCTTGAGCCTTGACTTCTGGGCCTTGAACCTTGAGCCGTGACTTGAGCCTTGAGCCTTGAGCCTTTTTCCTTGAACATTGAGCCTTGAGCCTTGATCCTTGAGCCTTGAGAGCCTTGAGCCTTGAGCCTTGATCTTTGAGCCTTGAGCCTGGAGCCTTGAGCCTTGAGCCTTGAGCCTTGAGCCTCGAGCCTTAAGCGTTGACCCTTGACCTTTTAGCCTTGAGCCTTGAGCTTTAAGCCTTGACCCTTGACCCTTGACCCTTAACCCTTTAGCCTTGAACCTTGAGCCTTGAGCCTTGAGCCTCGAGACATGACCCTTGACCCTTGACCCTTGACCCTTGAGTGTTGAGCCTTGAGCCTTGACTTTTGAGCCTTGAACCTTGAGCCGTGACTTGAGCCTTGAGCCTTGAGCCTTTTTCCATGAACCTTGAACCTTGAGCCTTAAGCCTTGAGCCTTGAGCCTTGATCCTTGAGCCTTGAGCCTTGAGCCTTGAGCCTGGAGCCTTGAGCCTTAAGCCTCGATCCTCGAGCCTCGAGTCTCGAGCATCGACCCTTTAGCCTTGAGCCTTGACCCTTTAGCCTTGAGACTTGAGCCTTGATCCTTGAAACTTGAGCTTTGAGCTTTTTTCCTTGAACCTTGAGCCTTAAGCCTTGAGCCTTGAGCGTTGAGCCTTGAGCTTTGAGCCTTGAGCCTTGAGCCTTGAGCCTTGAGCCTTGAGCCTTGAGCCTTTTGCCTTGAGTCTTGAGCCTTGAGCCTTGACCCTTGAGCCTTGAGCCTTTGCCTTGAGTCCTGACCCTTGAGCCGTGACTTGAGCCTTGATCCTTGATCCTTGAGCCTTGAACCTTGAGCCTTGAGCCTTGAGCCCGGAGCCTCGAGCCTCAAGCCTTGAGCCTTAACCCATATCCCTTGACCCTTTAGCCATGATCCTTGAGCCTTGAGCCATGAGCCTTGAACCTTGAGCCTTGAGCCTCGAGCCTAGAGCCTCGAGCCTAGAGCCTTGACCCTTTAGCCTTGAACCTTGAGCCTTGAGCCTTGAGCCTTGAGCCTTGAGCCTTTTTCCTTGAACCTTGAGCCTTAAGCCTTGAGCCTTGAGCTTTGAGCCTTGAGCCTTGAGCCTTTAGCCTTTTTCCTTGAACCTTGAGCCTTAAGCCTTGAGCCTTGAGCCTTGAGCTTTGAGCCTTGAGCCTTGAGCCTTTAGCCTTGAGCCTTGAGCCTTGAGCCTTTTTCCTTGAACCTTGAGCCTTGAGCCTTGAGCCTTGAGCTTTGAGCCTTGAGCCTTGAGCCTTGAGCCTTGAGAGCCTTGAGCCTTGAGCCTTGAGCCTGGAGCCTTGAGCCTTGAGCCTTGAGCCTTGAGCCTTGAGCCTCGAGCCTTGAGCGTTGACCCTTGACCCTTTAGCCTTGAGCCTTGAGCTTTGAACCTTGAGCCTTGAGCCTTTCTCCTTTCTCCTTTCTCCTTGAGCCTTGAGCCTTGAGCCTTGAGTCTTTAGCCTTGAGCCTTGAGCCTTGAGCCTTGAGCCTTGACCCTTGAACCTTTAGCCTTGAGTGTTGAGCCTTGACTTTTGAGCCTTGACCATTGAGTCGTGACTTGAGCCTTGAGCCTTGAGCCTTTTCCATGAACCTTGAACCTTGAGACTTAAGCCTTAAGCCTTAAGCCTTAAGCCTTGCGCCTTGAGCCTTGAGCCTTGAGCCTTGAGCCTTGATCCTTGAGCCTTGAGCCTTGAGCCTTGATCCTTGAGTCTTGAGCCTTGAGCCTTGAGCCTTGAGCCTTGAGCCTGGAGCCTCGAGCCTCGAGCCTCGAGCCTCGAGCCTTGACCCTTGAGCCTTTAGCCTTGAGCCTTGAGCATTGACCCTTGAGCTTTGAGCCTTGAGCCTTGAGCCTTGAGCCTTGAGCCTTGAGCCTTTTTCCTTGAACCTTGAGCCTTAAGCCTTGAGCCTTGAGTTTTGAGCCTTGAGCCTTGAGTTTTGAGCCTTGAGCCTTGAGCTTTTTTCCATGAACCATGAACCTTGAGCCTTAAGCCTTGAGCCTTGAGCCTTGATCCTTGAGCCTTGAGCCTTGAGCCTTGAGCCTTGAGCCTTGAGCCTTGAGCCTTAAGCCTCGAGCCTCGAGCCTCGAGTCTCGAGCATCGACCCTTTAGCCTTGAGCCTTGACCCTTTAGCCTTGAGACTTGAGCCTTGAGCCTTGAAACTTGAGCCTTGAGCTTTTTTCCTTGAACCTTGAGCCTTAAGCCTTGAGCCTTGAGCTTTGAGCCTTGAGCCTTGAGCCTTGAGCCTTGAGCCTTGAGCCTTTTGCCTTGAGTCTTGAGCCTTGACCCTTGACCCTTGAGCCTTGAGCCTTTTGCCTTGAGTCCTGACCCTTGAGCCGTGACTTGAGCCTTGATCCATTATCCTTGAGCCTTGAACCTTGAGCCTTGAGCCTTGAGCCCGGAGCCTCGAGCCTCAAGCCTTGAGCCTTAACCCATATCCCTTGACACTTTAGCCATGATCCTTGAGCCTTGAGCCATGAACCTTGAACCTTGAGCCTTGAGCCTCGAACCTAGAGCCTCGAGCCTAGAGCCTCGAGCCTAGAGCCTTGACCCTTGACCCTTTAACCTTGAACCTTGAGCCTTGAGCCTTGAGCCTTGAGCCTTGAGCCTTGAGCCTTGAGCCTTTTTCCTTGAACCTTGAGCCTTAAGCCTTGAGCCTTGAGCCTTGAGCTTTGAGCCTTGAGCCTTGAGCCTTTAGCCTTTTTCCTTGAACCTTGAGCCTTAAGCCTTGAGCCTTGAGCCTTGAGCTTTGAGCCTTGAGCCTTGAGCCTTGAGCCTTGAGCCTTGAGCCTTTTTCCTTGAACCTTGAGCCTTGAGCCTTGAGCCTTGAGCCTTGAGAGCCTTGAGCCTTGAGCCTTGAGAGCCTTGAGCCTTGAGCCTTGAGCCTTGAGCCTTGAGCCTTGAGCCTTGAGCCTCGAGCCTTGAGCGTTGACCCTTGACCCTTTACCCTTGACCCTTGAGCTTTGAGCCTTGAGCCTTGAGCATTTCTCCTTTCTCCTTTCTCCTTGAGCCTTGAGCCTTGAGCCTTGAGCCTTGAGTCTTTAGCCTTGAGCCTTGAGCCTTGAGCCTTGAGACATGAGCCTTGACCCTTGAACCTTTAGCCTTGAGTGTTGAGCCTTGACTTTTGAGACTTGACCATTGAGTCGTGACTTGAGCCTTGAGCCTTGAGCCTTTTCCATGAACCTTGAACCTTGAGCCTTAAGCCTTAAGCCTTGAGCCTTTAGCCTTGAGCCTTGAGCCTTGAGCCTTGATCCTTGAGCCTTGAGCCTTGAGCCTTGAGCCTTGACCCTTGAACCTTTAGCCTTGAGTGTTGAGCCTTGACCCTTGACCCTCTAGCTTTGAGCCTTGAGCCTTGCGCCTTGTGCCTTGAGCCTTTTTCCTTGAACCTTGAGCCTTAAGCCTTGAGCCTTGAGCCTTGAGCCTTGAGCCTCGAGACATGAGCCTTGACCCTTGACCCTTGACCCTTGAGTGTTGAGCCTTGAGCCTTGACTTCTGGGCCTTGAACCTTGAGCCGTGACTTGAGCCTTGAGCCTTGAGCCTTGAGCCTTTTTCCTTGAACCTTGAGCCTTGAGCCTTGAGCCTTGAGCCTTGAGAGCCTTGATCCTTGAGCCTTGAGCCTTGATCCTGGAGCCTTGAGCCTTAAGCCTTGAGCCTCGAGCCTTGAGCGTTGACCCTTGACCCTTTAGCCTTGAGCCTTGAGCTTTAAGCCTTGAGCCTTGAGCCTTGAGCCTTGACCCTTGAGCCTTGAGCCTTTTGCCTTGAGTCCTGACCCTTGAGCCGTGACTTGAGCCTTGATCCTTGATCCTTGAGCCTTGAACCTTGAGCCTTGAGCCTTGAGCCCGGAGCCTCGAGCCTCAAGCCTTGAGCCTTAACCCATATCCCTTGTCCCTTTAGCCATGATCCTTGAGCCTTGAGCCATGAGCCTTGAACGTTGAGCCATGAGCCTCGAACCTAGAGCCTCGAGCCTAGAGCCTCGAGCCTCGAGCCTTGACCCTTGACCCTTTAGCCTTGAACCTTGAGCCTTGAGCCTTGAGCCTTGAGCCTTTTCCTTGAACCTTGAGCCTTAAGCCTTGAGCCTTGAGCCTTGAGCTTTGAGCCTTGAGCCTTGAGCCTTTAGCCTTTTTCCTTGAACCTTGAGCCTTAAGCCTTGAGCCTTGAGCCTTGAGCTTTGAGCCTTGAGCCTTGAGCCTTGTGCCTTGAGCCTTGAGCCTTGAGCCTGGAGCCTTGAGCCTTGAGCCTTGAGAGCCTTGAGCCTTGAGCCTTGAGCCTTGAGCCTGGAGCCTTGAGCCTTGAGCCTTGAGCCTCGAGCCTTGAGCGTTGACCCTTGACCCTTTAGCCTTGAGCCTTGAGCTTTGAGCCTTGAGCCTTGAGCCTTTCTCCTTTCTCCTTTCTCCTTGAGCCTTGAGCCTTGAGCCTTGAGCCTTGATCCTTGAGCCTTGAGCCTTGAGCCTTGAGCCTTGAGCCTTGAGCCTTGAGCCTTGAGACATGAGCCTTGACCCTTGAACCTTTAGCCTTGAGTGTTGAGCCTTGACTTTTGAGCCTTGACCATTGAGTCGTGACTTGAGCCTTGAGCCTTGAGCCTTTTCCATGAACCTTGAACCTTGAGCCTTAAGCCTTAAGCCTTGAGCCTTTAGCCTTGAGCCTTGAGCCTTGAGCCTTGAGCCTTGAGCCTTGATCCTTGAGCCTTGAGCCTTGAGCCTTGACCCTTGAACCTTTAGCCTTGAGTGTTGAGCCTTGACCCTTGACCCTCTAGCTTTGAGCCTTGAGCCTTGAGCCTTGTGCCTTGAGCCTTTTTCCTTGAACCTTGAGCCTTAAGCCTTGAGCCTTGAGCCTTGAGCCTCGAGACATGAGCCTTGACCCTTGACCCTTGACCCTTGAGTGTTGAGCCTTGAGCCTTGACTTTTGGGCCTTGAACCTTGAGCCGTGACTTGAGCCTTGAGCCTTGAGCCTTTTTCCATGAACCTTGAACCTTGAGCCTTAAGCCTTGAGCCTTGAGCCTTGAGCCTTGAGCCTTGATCCTTGAGCCTTGAGCCTTGAGCCTGGAGCCTTGAGCCTTAAGCCTCGAGTCTCGAGCCTCGACCCTTTAGCCTTGAGCCTTGACCCTTTAGCCTTGAGCCTTGAGCCTTGAGCCTTGAGCCTTGAGCCTTTTTCCTTGAACCTTGAGCCTTAAGCCTTGAGCCTTGAGCCTTGAGTCTTGAGCCTTGAGCCTTTTGCCTTGAGTCTTGAGCCTTGAGCCTTGAGCCTTTTGCCTTGAGTCCTGACCCTTGAGCCGTGACTTGAGCCTTGATCCTTGATCCTTGAGCCTTGAACCTTGAGCCTTGAGCCTTGAGCCCGGAGCCTCGAGCCTCAAGCCTCGAACCTCGAGCTTCGAGCCTTGAGCCTTAACCCATATCCCTTGACCCTTTAGCCATGAGCCTTGAGCCTTGAGCCATGAGCCTTGAGCCTTGAGCCTAGAGCCTCGAGCCTCGAGCCTCGAGCCTTGACCCTTGACCCTTTAGCCTTGAACCTTGAGCCTTGAGCCTTTTTCATTGAACCTTGAGCCTTAAGCCTTGAGCCTTGAGCCTTGAGCCTTGAGCCTTGAGCCTTCAGCCTTCAGCCTTCAGCCTTTTGCCTTGAATCATGGCCCTTGAGCCGTGACTTGAGCCTTGATCCTTGATCCTCAAGCCTTGAGCCTTGACCCTTGACCCTCTAGCTTTGATCCTTGAGCCTTGAGCCTTGTGCCTTGAGCCTTTTTCCGTGAACCTTGAGCCTTAAGCCTTGAGCCTTGAGCCTTGAGCCTTGAGCCTCGAGACATGAGCCTTGACCCTTGACCCTTGACCCTTGAGTGTTGAGCCTTGAGCCTTGACTTTTGAGCCTTGAACCTTGAGCCGTGACTTGAGCCTTGAGCCTTGAGCCTTTTTCCATGAACCTTGAACCTTGAGCCTTAAGCCTTGAGCCTTGAGCCTTGAGCCTTGAGCCTTGATCCTTGAGCCTTGAGCCTTGAGCCTGGAGCCTTGAGCCTTAAGCCTCGAGTCTCGAGCCTCGACCCTTTAGCCTTGAGCCTTGACCCTTGAGCCTTGAGCCTTGAGCCTTGAGCCTTGAGCCTTGAGCCTTGAGCCTTTTTCCTTGAACCTTGAGCCTTAAGCCTTGAGCCTTGAGCCTTGAGCCTTGAGTCTTGAGCCTTGAGCCTTTTGCCTTGAGTCTTGAGCCTTGAGCCTTGAGCCTTTTGCCTTGAGTCCTGACCCTTAAGCCGTGACTTGAGCCTTGATCCTTGATCCTTGAGCCTTGAACCTGGAGCCTTGAGCCTTGAGCCCGGAGCCTCGAGCCTCAAGCCTCGAACCTCGAGCTTCGAGCCTTGAGCCTTAACCCATATCCCTTGACCCTTTAGCCATGAGCCTTGAGCCTTGAGCCATGAGCCTTGAGCCTTGAGCCTATAGCCTCGAGCCTCGAGCCTCGAGCCTTGACCCTTGACCCTTTAGCCTTGAACCTTGAGCCTTGAGCCTTTTTCATTGAACCTTGAGCCTTAAGCCTTGAGCCTTGAGCCTTGAGCCTTCAGCCTTCAGCCTTCAGCCTTTTGCCTTGAATCATGGCCCTTGAGCCGTGACGTGAGCCTTGATCCTTGATCCTCAAGCCTTGAGCCTTGACCCTTGACCCTCTAGCTTTGAGCCTTGAGCCTTGAGCCTTGTGCCTTGAGCCTTTTTCCGTGAACCTTGAGCCTTAAGCCTTGAGCCTTGAGCCTTGAGCCTTGAGCCTTGAGACATGAGCCTTGACCCTTGACCCTTGACCCTTGAGTGTTGAGCCTTGAGCCTTGACTTTTGAGCCTTGAACCTTGAGCCGTGACTTGAGCCTTGAGCCTTGAGCCTTTTTCCATGAACCTTGAACCTTGAGCCTTAAGCCTTGAGCCTTGAGCCTTGAGCCTTGAGCCTTGATCCTTGAGCCTTGAGCCTTGAGCCTGGAGCCTTGAGCCTTAAGCCTCGAGTCTCGAGCCTCGACCCTTTAGCCTCCTTGACCCTTTAGCCTTGAGCCTTGAGCCTTGAGCCTTGAGCCTTGAGCCTTGAGCCTTTTTCCTTGAACCTTGAGCCTTAAGCCTTGAGCCTTGAGCCTTGAGCCTTGAGTCTTGAGCCTTGAGCCTTTTGCCTTGAGTCTTGAGCCTTGAGCCTTGAGCCTTTTGCCTTGAGTCCTGACCCTTAAGCCGTGACTTGAGCCTTGATCCTTGATCCTTGAGCCTTGAACCTTGAGCCTTGAGCCTTGAGCCCGGAGCCTCGAGCCTCAAGCCTCGAACCTCGAGCTTCGAGCCTTGAGCCTTAACCCATATCCCTTGACCCTTTAGCCATGAGCCTTGAGCCTTGAGCCATGAGCCTTGAGCCTTGAGCCTAGAGCCTCGAGCCTCGAGCCTCGAGCCTCGAGCCTTGACCCTTGACCCTTTAGCCTTGAACCTTGAGCCTTGAGCCTTTTTCATTGAACCTTGAGCCTTAAGCCTTGAGCCTTGAGCCTTGAGCCTTGAGCCTTGAGCCTTCAGCCTTCAGCCTTCAGCCTTTTGCCTTGAATCATGGCCCTTGAGCCGTGACTTGAGCCTTGATCCTTGATCCTCAAGCCTTGAGCCTTGACCCTTGACCCTCTAGCTTTGAGCCTTGAGCCTTGAGCCTTGTGCCTTGAGCCTTTTTCCGTGAACCTTGAGCCTTAAGCCTTGAGCCTTGAGCCTTGAGCCTTGAGCCTCGAGACATGAGCCTTGACCCTTGACCCTTGACCCTTGAGTGTTGAGCCTTGAGCCTTGACTTTTGAGCCTTGAACCTTGAGCCGTGACTTGAGCCTTGAGCCTTGAGCCTTTTTCCATGAACCTTGAACCTTGAGCCTTAAGCCTTGAGCCTTGAGCCTTGAGCCTTGAGCCTTGATCCTTGAGCCTTGAGCCTTGAGCCTGGAGCCTTGAGCCTTAAGCCTCGAGTCTCGAGCCTCGACCCTTTAGCCTTGAGCCTTGACCCTTTAGCCTTGAGCCTTGAGCCTTGAGCCTTGAGCCTTGAGCCTTGAGCCTTGAGCCTTTTTCCTTGAACCTTGAGCCTTAAGCCTTGAGCCTTGAGCCTTGAGCCTTGAGTCTTGAGCCTTGAGCCTTTTGCCTTGAGTCTTGAGCATTGAGCCTTGAGCCTTTTGCCTTGAGTCCTGACCCTTAAGCCGTGACTTGAGCCTTGATCCTTGATCCTTGAGCCTTGAACCTTGAGCCTTGAGCCTTGAGCCCGGAGCCTCGAGCCTCAAGCCTCGAACCTCGAGCTTCGAGCCTTGAGCCTTAACCCATATCCCTTGACCCTTTAGCCATGAGCCTTGAGCCTTGAGCCATGAGCCTTGAGCCTTGAGCCTAGAGCCTCGAGCCTCGAGCCTCGAGCCTCGAGCCTTGACCCTTGACCCTTTAGCCTTGAGACTTGAGCCTTGAGCCTTGAGCCTTTTTCATTGAACCTTGAGCCTTAAGCCTTGAGCCTTGAGCCTTGAGCCTTGAGCCTTGAGCCTTCAGCCTTCAGCCTTCAGCCTTTTGCCTTGAATCATGGCCCTTGAGCCGTGACGTGAGCCTTGATCCTTGATCCTCAAGCCTTGAGCCTTGACCCTTGACCCTCTAGCTTTGAGCCTTGAGCCTTGAGCCTTGTGCCTTGAGCCTTTTTCCGTGAACCTTGAGCCTTAAGCCTTGAGCCTTGAGCCTTGAGCCTTGAGCCTTGAGCCTTGAGCCTTGAGCCTTGATCCTTGAGCCTTGAGACTTGAGCCTTGAGCCTGGAGCCTTGAGCCTTAAGCCTCGAGCCTCGAGCCTCGAGTCTCGAGCATCGACCCTTTAGCCTTGAGCCTTGACCCTTTAGCCTTGAGACTTGAGCCTTGAGCCTTGAAACTTGAGCCTTGAGCTTTTTTCCTTGAACCTTGAGCCTTAAGCCTTGAGCCTTGAGCCTTGAGCCTTGAGCCTTGAGCCTTTTGCCTTGACCCTTGAGCCTTGAGCCTTTTGCCTTGAGTCCTGACCCTTGAGCCGTGACTTGAGCCTTGATCCTTGATCCTTGAGCCTTGAACCTTGAGCCTTGAGCCTTGAGCCCGGAGCCTCGAGCCTCAAGCCTTGAGCCTTAACCCATATCCCTTGACCCTTTAGCCATGATCCTTGAGCCTTGAGCCATGAGCCTTGAACCTTGAGCCTTGAGCCTCGAGCCTAGAGCCTCGAGCCTACAGCCTCGAGCCTAGAGCCTCGAGCCTCGAGCCTTGACCCTTGACCCTTTAGCCTTGAACCTTGAGCCTTGAGCCTTGAGCCTTTTTCCTTGAACCTTGAGCCTTAAGCCTTGAGCCTTGAGCCTTGAGCCTTGAGCCTTGAGCCTTGAGCCTTGAGCCTTGAGCCTTGAGCCTTGAGCCTTTTGCCTCGAGTCTTGAGCCTTGAGCCTTGAGCCTTGAGCCTTTTGCCTTGAGTCCTGACCCTTGAGCCGTGACTTGAGCCTTGATCCTTGATCCTTGAGCCTTGAACCTTGAGCCTTGAGTCTGGAGCCTTGAGCCTTGAGCCTTGAGCCTCGAGCCTTGAGCGTTGACCCTTGACCCTTTAGCCTTGAGCCTTGAGCTTTGAGCCTTGAGCCTTGAGCCTTTTGCCTTGAGTCCTGACCCTTGAGCCGTGACTTGAGCCTTGATCCTTGATCCTTGAGCCTTGAACCTTGAGCCCGTAGCCTCGAGCCTCAAGCCTCGAACCTCGAGCTTCGAGCCTTGAGCCTTAACCCATATCCCTTGACAATTTAGCCACGAGCCTTGAGCCTTGAGCCATGAGCCTTGAGCCTTAGGCCTTGAGCCTTGAGCCTTGAGCCTAGAGCCTCGAGCCTAGAGCCTCGAGCCTCAAGCCTCGAGCCTTGTCCCTTGACCCTTGACCCTTGACCCTTTAGCCTTGAACCTTGAGCCTTGAGCCTTGAGCCTTGAGCCTTTTTCATTGAACCTTGAGCCTTGAGCCTTGAGCCTTGAGCCTTGAGCCTTGAGCCTTGAGCTTTCAGCCTTTTGCCTTGAATCATGGCCCTTGAGCCGTGACTTGAGCCTTGATCCTTGATCCTCAAGCCTTGACCCTTGACCCTCTAGCTTTGAGCCTTGAGCCTTGAGCCTTGTGCCTTGAGCCTTTTTCCGTGAACCTTGAGCCTTAAGCCTTGAGCCTTGAGCCTTGAGCCTTGAGCCTTGAGCCTCGAGACATGACCCTTGACCCTTGACCCTTGACCCTTGAGTGTTGAGCCTTGAGCCTTGACTTTTGAGCCTTGAACCTTGAGCCGTGACTTTAGCCTTGAGCCTTGAGCCTTTTTCCATGAACCTTGAACCTTGAGCCTTAAGCCTTGAGCCTTGAGCCTTGATCCTTGAGCCTTGAGCCTTGAGCCTGGAGCCTTGAGCCTTAAGCCTCGAGCCTCGAGCCTCGAGTCTCGAGCATCGACCCTTTAGCCTTGAGCCTTGACCCTTTAGCCTTGAGACTTGAGCCTTGATCCTTGAGACTTGAGCTTGAACCTTGAGCCTTAAGCCTTGAGCTTTGAGCCTTGAGCTTTGAGCCTTGAGCTTTGAGCCTTGAGCCTTGAGCCTTGAGCCTTGAGCCTTGAGCCTTGAGCCTTGAGCCTTGAGCCTTGAGCCTTTTGCCTTGAGTCTTGAGCCTTGAGCCTTGAGCCTTGAGCCTTGAGCCTTTTGCCTTGAGTCCTGACCCTTGAGCCGTGACTTGAGCCTTGATCCTTGATCCTTGAGCCTTTAACCTTGAGCCTTGAGCCTTGAGCCCGGAGCCTCGAGCTGAGAGCCTTGAGCCTTAACCCATATCCCTTGACCCTTTAGCCATGATCCTTGAGCCTTGAGCCATGAGCCTTGAACCTTGAGCCTTGAGCCTTGAGCCTCGAACCTAGAGCCTCGAGCCTAGAGCCTCGAGCCTCGAGCCTTGACCCTTGACCCTTTAGCCTTGAACCTTGAGCCTTGAGCCTTGAGCCTTGAGCCTTGAGCCTTGAGCCTTTTTCCTTGAACCTTGAGCCTTAAGCCTTGAGCCTTGAGCCTTGAGCTTTGAGCCTTGAGCCTTGAGCCTTTAGCCTTTTTCCTTGAACCTTGAGCCTTAAGCCTTGAGCCTTGAGCCTTGAGCTTTGAGCCTTGAGCCTTGAGCCTTGAGCCTTGAGCCTTTTCCTTGAACCTTGAGCCTTGAGCTTTGAGCCTTGAGCCTTGAGCCTTGAGCCTTGAGAGCGTTGAGCCTTGAGCCTTGAGCCTTGAGCCTTGAGCCTGGAGCCTGGAGCCTTGAGCCTTGAGCCTTGAGCCTTGAGCCTCGAGCCTTGAGCGTTGACCCTTGACCCTTTAGCCTTGAGCCTTGAGCTTTGAGCCTTGAGCCTTGAGCCTTTCTCCTTTCTCCTTTCTCCTTGAGCCTTGAGCCTTGAGCCTTGAGCCTTGAGTCTTTAGCCTTGAGCCTTGAGCCTTGAGCCTTGAGCCTTGAGCCTTGAGCCTTGACCCTTGAACCTTTAGCCTTGAGTGTTGAGCCTTGACTTTTGAGCCTTGACCATTGAGTCGTGACTTGAGCCTTGAGCCTTGAGCCTTGAGCCTTTTCCATGAACCTTGAACCTTGAGCCTTAAGCCTTAAGCCTTGAGCCTTAAGCCTTGAGCCTTGAGCCTTGAGCCTTGATCCTTGAGCCTTGAGCCTTGAGCCTTGAGCCTTGAGTCTTGAGCCTTGAGCCTTGAGCCTTGAGCCTTGAGCCTGGAGCCTCGAGCCTCGAGCCTTGACCCTTGAGCCTTTAGCCTTGAGCCTTGAGCCTTGAGCCTTGAGCTTTGAGCCTTGAGCCTTGAGCCTTGAGCCTTGAGCCTTGAGCCTTTTTCCTTGAACCTTGAGCCTTAAGCCTTGAGCCTTGAGTTTTGAGCCTTGAGCCTTGAGTTTTGAGCCTTGAGCCTTGAGCCTTTTTCCATGAACCTTGAACCTTGAGCCTTAAGCCTTGAGCCTTGAGCCTTGAGCCTTGATCCTTGAGCCTTGAGCCTTGAGCCTTGAGCCTTGAGCCTTGAGCCTTGAGCCTTGAGCCTTGAGCCTGGAGCCTTGAGCCTTAAGCCTCGAGCCTCGAGCCTCGAGTCTCGAGCATCGACCCTTTAGCCTTGAGCCTTGACCCTTTAGCCTTGAGACTTGAGCCTTGAGCCTTGAAACTTGAGCCTTGAGCTTTTTTCCTTGAACCTTGAGCCTTAAGCCTTGAGCCTTGAGCTTTGAGCCTTGAGCCTTGAGCCTTGAGCCTTTTGCCTTGAGCCTTGAGCCTTGACCCTTGAGCCTTGAGCCTTTTGCCTTGAGTCCTGACCCATGAGCCGTGACTTGAGCCTTGATCCTTGATCCTTGAGCCTTGAACCTTGAGCCTTGAGCCTTGAGCCCGGAGCCTCGAGCCTCAAGCCTTGAGCCTTAACCCATATCCCTTGACCCTTTAGCCATGATCCTTGAGCCTTGAGCCATGAGCCTTGAACCTTGAGCCTTGAGCCTCGAATCTAGAGCCTCGAGCCTAGAGCCTCGAGCCTTGACCCTTGACCCTTTAACCTTGAACCTTGAGCCTTGAGCCTTGAGCCTTGAGCCTTGAGCCTTGAGCCTTTTTCCTTGAACCTTGAGCCTTAAGCCTTGAGCCTTGAGCCTTGAGCTTTGAGTCTTGAGCCTTGAGCCTTTAGCCTTTTTCCTTGAACCTTGAGCCTTAAGCCTTGAGCCTTGAGCCTTGAGCTTTGAGCCTTGAGCCTTGAGCCTTTTTCCTTGAACCTTGAGCCTTGAGCCTTGAGAGCCTGGAGCCTTGAGCCTTGAGAGCCTTGAGCCTTGAGCCTCGAGCCTTGAGCGTTGACCCTTGACCCTTTAGCCTTGAGCCTTGAGCTTTGAGCCTTGAGCCTTGAGCCTTGAGCCTTTCTCCTTTCTCCTTTCTCATTGAGCCTTGAGCCTTGAGCCTTGAGCCTGAGTCTTTAGCCTTGAGCCTTGAGCCTTGAGCCTTGAGCCTTGAGACATGAGCCTTGACCCTTGAACCTTTAGCCTTTAGTGTTGAGCCTTGACTTTTGAGACTTGACCATTGAGTCGTGACTTGAGCCTTGAGCCTTGAGCCTTTTCCATGAACCTTGAACCTTGAGCCTTAAGCCTTAAGCCTTGAGCCTTTAGCCTTGAGCCTTGAGCCTTGAGCCTTGAGCCTTGAGCCTTGATCCTTGAGCCTTGAGCCTTGAGCCTTGAGCCTTGACCCTTGAACCTTTAGCCTTGAGTGTTGAGCCTTGACCCTTGACCCTCTAGCTTTGAGCCTTGAGCCTTGCGCCTTGTGCCTTGAGCCTTTTTCCTTGAACCTTGAGCCTTAAGCCTTGAGCCTTGAGCCTTGAGCCTCGAGACATGAGCCTTGACCCTTGACCCTTGACCCTTGAGTGTTGAGCCTTGAGCCTTGACTTCTGGGCCTTGAACCTTGAGCCGTGACTTGAGCCTTGAGCCTTGAGCCTTGAGCGTTTTTCCTTGAACCTTGAGCCTTGAGCCTTGTGCCTTGAGAGCCTTGAGCCTTGAGCCTTGAGCCTTGAGCCTGGAGCCTTGAGCCTTGAGCCTCGAGCCTTGAGCGTTGACCCTTGACCCTTTAGCCTTGAGCCTTGAGCTTTGAGCCTTGAGCCTTGAGCCTTGAGCCTTGACCCTTGAGCCTTGAGCCTTTTGCCTTGAGTCCTGACCCTTGAGCCGTGACTTGAGCCTTGATCCTTGATCCTTGAGCCTTGAACCTTGAGCCTTGAGCCTTGAGCCCGGAGCCTCGAGCCTCAAGCCTTGAGCCTTAACCCATATCCCTTGTCCCTTTAGCCATGATCCTTGAGCCTTGAGCCATGAGCCTTGAACGTTGAGCCTTGAGCCTCGAACCTAGAGCCTCGAGCCTAGAGCCTCGAGCCTTGACCCTTGACCCTTTAGCCTTGAACCTTGAGCCTTGAGCCTTGAGCCTTGAGCCTTGAGCCTTTTTCCTTGAACCTTGAGCCTTAAGCCTTAAGCCTTGAGCCTTGAGCCTTGAGCTTTGAGCCTTGAGCCTTGAGCCTTTAGCCTTTTTCCTTGAACCTTGAGCCTTAAGCCTTGAGCCTTGAGCCTTGAGCTTTGAGCCTTGAGCCTTGAGCCTTGAGCCTTGAGCCTTGAGCCTTGAGAGCCTTGAGCCTTGAGCCTTGAGCCTTGAGCCTGGAGCCTTGAGCCTTGAGCCTTGAGCCTTGAGCCTCGAGCCTTGAGCGTTGACCCTTGACCCTTTAGCCTTAAGCCTTGAGCTTTGAGCCTTGATCCTTGAGCCTTTCTCCTTTCTCCTTTCTCCTTGAGCCTTGAGCCTTGAGCCTTGAGCCTTGAGCCTTGATCCTTGAGCCTTGAGCCTTGAGCCTTGAGCCTTGAGCCTTGAGACATGAGCCTTGACCCTTGAACCTTTAGCCTTGAGTGTTGAGCCTTGACTTTTGAGCCTTGACCATTGAGTCGTGACTTGAGCCTTGAGCCTTGAGCCTTTTCCATGAACCTTGAACCTCGAGACTTAAGCCTTAAGCCTTGAGCCTTTAGCCTTGAGCCTTTAGCCTTGAGCCTTGAGCCTTGAGCCTTGATCCTTGAGCCTTGAGCCTTGAGCCTTGAGCCTTGACCCTTGAACCTTTAGCCTTGAGTGTTGAGCCTTGACCCTTGACCCTCTAGCTTTGAGCCTTGAGCCTTGAGCCTTGTGCCTTGAGCCTTTTTCCTTGAACCTTGAGCCTTAAGCCTTGAGCCTTGAGCCTTGAGCCTCGAGACATGAGCCTTGACCCTTGACCCTTGACCCTTGAGTGTTGAGCCTTGAGCCTTGACTTTTGGGCCTTGAACCTTGAGCCGTGACTTGAGCCTTGAGCCTTGAGCCTTTTCCATGAACCTTGAACCTTGAGCCTTAAGCCTTGAGCCTTGAGCCTTGAGCCTTGATCCTTGAGCCTTGAGCCTTGAGCCTTGAGCCTTGAGCCTGGAGCCTTGAGCCTGAAGCCTCGAGTCTCGAGCCTCGACCCTTTAGCCTTGAGCCTTGACCCTTTAGCCTTGAGCCTTGAGCCTTGAGCCTTGAGCCTTGAGCCTTGAGCCTTGAGCCTTGAGCCTTGAGCCTTGAGCCTTGAGCCTGGAGCCTGGAGCCTTGAGCCTTAAGCCTTGAGCCTTGAGCCTTGAGCCTGGAGCCTTGAGCCTTAAGCCTTGAGCCTTCAGCCTTTTGCCTTGAGTCTTGAGCCTTGAGCCTTGAGCCTTTTGCCTTGAGTCCTGACCCTTGAGCCGTGACTTGAGCCTTGATCCTTGATCCTTGAGCCTTGAACCTTGAGCCTTGAGCCTTGAGCCCGGAGCCTCGAGCCTCAAGCCTCGAACCTCGAGGCTCCAGGCCTTGAGCCTTAACCCATATCCCTTGACCCTTTAGCCATGAGCCTTGAGCCTTGAGCCATGAGCCTTGAGCCTTGAGCCTTGAGCCTTGAGCCTAGAGCCTCGAGCCTAGAGCCTCGAGCCTCGAGCCTCGAGCCTCGAGCCTCGAGCCTTGACCCTTTAGCCTTGAACCTTGAGCCTTGAGCCTTGAGCCTTTTTCATTGAACCTTGAGCCTTAAGCCTTGAGCCTTGAGCCTTGAGCCTTCAGCCTTGAGCCTTGAGCCTTCAGCCTTCAGCCTTTTGCCTTGAATCATGGCCCTTGAGCCGTGACTTGAGCCTTGATACTTGATCCTCAAGCCTTGAGCCTTGACCCTTGACCCTCTAGCTTTGAGCCTTGAGCCTTGAGCCTTATGCCTTGAGCCTTTTTCCGTGAACCTTGAGCCTTAAGCCTTGAGCCTTGAGCCTTGAGCCTTGAGCCTCGAGACATGAGCCTTGACCCTTGACCCTTGACCCTTGAGTGTTGAGCCTTGAGCCTTGACTTTTGAGCCTTGAACCTTGAGCCGTGACTTGAGCCTTGAGCCTTGAGCCTTTTTCCATGAACCTTGAACCTTGAGCCTTAAGCCTTGAGCCTTGAGCCTTGAGCCTTGATCCTTGAGCCTTGAGCCTTGAGCCTTGAGCCTGGAGCCTTGAGCCTTAAGCCTCGAGCCTCGAGCCTCGAGTCTCGAGCATCGACCCTTTAGCCTTGAGCCTTGACCCTTTAGCCTTGAGACTTGAGCCTTGAGCCTTGAAACTTGAGCCTTGAGCTTTTTTCCTTGAACCTTGAGCCTTAAGCCTTGAGCCTTGAGCCTTGAGCCTTGAGCCTTTTGCCTTGACCCTTGAGCCTTTTGCCTTGGGTCCTGACCCTTGAGCCGTGACTTGAGCCTTGATCCTTGATCCTTGAGCCTTGAACCTTGAGCCTTGAGCCTTGAGCCCGGAGCCTCGAGCCTCAAGCCTTGAGCCTTAACCCATATCCCTTGACCCTTTAGCCATGATCCTTGAGCCTTGAGCCATGAGCCTTGAACCTTGAGCCTTGAGCCTCGAGCCTCGAGCCTAGAGCCTCGAGCCTCGAGCCTCAAGCCTAGAGCCTCGAGCCTCGAGCCTCGAGCCTTGACCCTTGACCCTTTAGCCTTGAACCTTGAGCCTTGAGCCTTGAGCCTTGAGCCTTTTTCCTTGAACCTTGAGCCTTAAGCCTTGAGCCTTGAGCCTTGAGCCTTGAGCCTTGAGCCTTGAGCCTTTTGCCTTGAGTCTTGAGCCTTGAGCCTTGAGCCTTGAGCCTTTTGCCTTGAGTCCTGACCCTTGAGCCGTGACTTGAGCCTTGATCCTTGATCCTTGAGCCTTGAACCTTGAGCCTTGAGCCTTGAGCCCGGAGCCTCGAGCCTCAAGCCTTGAGCCTTAACCCATATCCCTTGACCCTTTAGCCATGATCCTTGAGCCTTGAGCCATGAGCCTTGAACCTTGAGCCTTGAGCCTCGAACCTAGAGCCTCGAGCCTAGAGCCTCGAGCCTCGAGCCTTGACCCTTGACCCTTTAGCCTTGAACCTTGAGCCTTGAGCCTTGAGCCTTGAGCCTTGAGCCTTGAGCCTTGAGCCTTTTTCCTTGAACCTTGAGCCTTAAGCCTTGAGCCTTGAGCTTTGAGCCTTGAGCCTTTAGCCTTTTTCCTTGAACCTTGAGCCTTAAGCCTTGAGCCTTGAGCCTTGAGCCTTGAGCCTTGAGCCTTGAGCCTTTTTCCTTGAACCTTGAGCCTTGAGCCTTGATCCTTGAGAGCCTTGAGCCTTGAGCCTTGAGAGCCTTGAGCCTTGAGCCTTGAGCCTGGAGCCTTGAGCCTTGAGCCTTGAGCCTCGAGCCTTGAGCGTTGACCCTTGACCCTTTAGCCTTGAGCCTTGAGCTTTGAGCCTTGAGCCTTGAGCCTTTCTCCTTTCTCCTTGAGCCTTGAGCCTTGAGCCTTGAGCCTTGAGCCTTGAGCCTTGATCCTTGAGCCTTGAGCCTTGAGCCTTGAGACATGAGCCTTGACCCTTGAACCTTTAGCCTTGAGTGTTGAGCCTTGACTTTTGAGCCTTGACCATTGAGTCGTGACTTGAGCCTTGAGCCTTTTCCATGAACCTTGAACCTTGAGCCTTAAGCCTTAAGCCTTGAGCCTTGAGCCTTGAGCCTTGAGCCTTGATCCTTGAGCCTTGAGCCTTGAGCCTTGAGCCTTGACCCTTGAACCTTTAGCCTTGAGTGTTGAGCCTTGACCCTTGACCCTCTAGCTTTGAGCCTTGAGCCTTGAGCCTTGTGCCTTGAGCCTTTTTCCTTGAACCTTGAGCCTTAAGCCTTGAGCCTTGAGCCTTGAGCCTTGAGCCTCGAGACATGAGCCTTGACCCTTGACCCTTGAGTGTTGAGCCTTGAGCCTTGACTTTTGGGCCTTGAACCTTGAGCCGTGACTTGAGCCTTGAGCCTTGAGCCTTTTTCCATGAACATTGAACCTTGAGCCTTAAGCCTTGAGCCTTGAGCCTTGAGCCTTGAGCCTTGATCCTTGAGCCTTGAGCCTTGAGCCTTGAGCCTGGAGCCTTGAGCCTTAAGCCTCGAGTCTTGAGCCTCGACCCTTTAGCCTTGAGCCTTGACCCTTTAGCCTTGAGCCTTGAGCCTTGAGCCTTGAGCCTTTTTCCTTGAACCTTGAGCCTTAAGCCTTGAGCCTTGAGCCTTGAGCCTTTTGCCTTGAGTCCTGACCCTTGAGCCGTGACTTGAGCCTTGATCCTTGATCCTTGAGCCTTGAACCTTGAGCCTTGAGCCTTGAGCCCGGAGCCTCGAGCCTCAAGCCTCGAACCTCGAGCTTCGAGCCTTGAGCCTAACCCATATCCCTTGACCCTTTAGCCATGAGCCTTGAGCCATGAGCCTTGAGCCTTGAGCCTTGAGCCTTAAGCCTTGAGCCTAGAGCCTCGAGCCTAGAGCCTCGAGCCTCGAGCCTAGAGCCTCGAGCCTCGAGCCTTGACCCTTGACCCTTTAGCCTTGAACCTTGAGCCTTGAGCCTTGAGCCTTGAGCCTTTTTCATTGAACCTTGAGCCTTAAGCCTTGAGCCTTGAGCCTTCAGCCTTCAGCCTTCAGGCTTCAGCCTTGAATCATGGCCCTTGAGCCGTGACTTGAGCCTTGATCCTTGATCCTCAAGCCTTGAGCCTTGACCCTTGACCCTCTAGCTTTGAGCCTTAAGCCTTGAGCCTTGAGCCTTTTTCCGTGAACCTTGAGCCTTAAGCCTTGAGCCTTGAGCCTTGAGCCTTGAGCCTTGTGCCTCGAGACATGAGCCTTGACCCTTGACCCTTGACCCTTGAGTGTTGAGCCTTGAGCCTTGACTTTTGAGCCTTGAACCTTGAGCCGTGACTTGAGCCTTGAGCCTTGAGCCTTTTTCCATGAACCTTGAACCTTGAGCCTTAAGCCTTGAGCCTTGAGCCTTGATCCTTGAGCCTTGAGCCTTGAGCCTTGAGCCTGGAGCCTTGAGCCATAAGCCTCGAGCCTCGAGCCTCGAGTCTCGAGCATCGACCCTTTAGCCTTGAGCCTTGACCCTTTAGCCTTGAGACTTGAGCCTTGAGCCTTGAAACTTGAGCCTCGAGCTTTTTTCCTTGAACCTTGAGCCTTAAGCCTTGAGCCTTGAGCTTTGAGCCTTGAGCCTTGAGCCTTGAGCCTTGAGCCTTAAGCCTTTTGCCTTGAGCCTTGAGCCTTGACCCTTGAGCCTTGAGCCTTTTGCCTTGAGTCCTGACCCTTGAGCCGTGACTTGAGCCTTGATCCTTGATCCTTGAGCCTTGAACCTTGAGCCTTGAGCCTTGAGCCCGGAGCCTCGAGCCTCAAGCCTTGAGCCTTAACCCATATCCCTTGACCCTTTAGCCATGATCCTTGAGCCTTGAACCATGAGCCTTGAACCTTGAGCCTAGAGCCTCGAGCCTAGAGCCTTGAGCCTAGAGCCTCGAGCCTCGAGCCTCGAGCCTTGACCCTTGACCCTTTAGCCTTGAACCTTGAGCCTTGAGCCTTGAGCCTTAAGCCTTGAGCCTTGAGCTTTGAGCCTTGAGCCTTGAGCCTTTAGCCTTTTTCCTTGAACGTTGAGCCTTCAGCCTTGAGCCTTGAGCTTTGAGCCTTGAGCCTTGAGCCTTGAGCCTTGAGCCTTGAGCCTTGAGCCTTGAGCCTTGAGCCTTGAGCCTTTTTCCTTGAACCTTGAGCCTTGAGCCCAGAGCTTTGAGCCTTGAGCCTTGAGCCTTGAGCCTTGAGCCTTGAGCCTTGAGAGCCTTGAGCCTTGAGCCTTGAGCCTTGAGCCTGGAGCCTTGAGCCTTGAGCCTTGAGCCTTTAGCCTTGAGCCTCGAGCCTTGAGCGTTGACCCTTGACCCTTTAGCCTTGAGCCTTGAGCTTTGAGCCTTGAGCCTTTCTCCTTTCTCCTTTCTCCTTTCTCCTTGAGCCTTGAGCCTTGAGTCTTTAGCCTTGAGCCTGGAGCCTTGAGCCTTGAGCCTTGAGCCTTGAGCCTTGAGACATGAGCCTTGACCCTTGAACCTTTAGCCTTGAGTGTTGAGCCTTGACTTTTGAGCCTTGACCATTGAGTCGTGACTTTAGCCTTGAGCCTTGAGCCTTTTCCATGAACCTTGAACCTTGAGCCTTAAGCCTTTAGCCTTGAGCCTTAAGCCTTGAGCCTTGAGCCTTGAGCCTTGAGCCTTGATCCTTGAGCCTTGAGCCTTGAGCCTTGAGTCTTGAGCCTTGAGCCTTGAGCCTGGAGCCTGGAGCCTCAAGCCTCGAGCCTTGACCCTTGAGCCTTTAGCCTTGAGCCTTTAGCCTTGAGCCTTGAGCTTTGAGCCTTGAGCCTTGAGCCTTGAGCCTCGAGCCTTGAGCCTTTTTCCTTGAACCTTGAGCCTTAAGCCTTGAGCCTTGAGTTTTGAGCCTTGAGCCTTGAGTTTTGAGCCTTGAGCCTTTTTCCATGAACCTTGAACCTTGAGCCTTAAGCCTTGAGCCTTGAGCCTTGAGCCTTGATCCTTGAGCCTTGAGCCTTGAGCCTTGAGCCTGGAGCCTTGAGCCTTAAGCCTCAAGCCTCGAGCCTCGGGTCTCGAGCATCGACCCATTAGCCTTGAGCCTTGACCCTTTAGCCTTGAGACTTGAGCCTTGAGCCTTGAAACTTGAGCATTGAGCTTTTTTCCTTGAACCTTGAGCCTTAAGCCTTGAGCCTTGAGCTTTGAGCCTTGAGCCTTGAGCCTTGAGCCTTGAGCCTTGAGCCTTGAGCCTTTTGCCTTGAGTCTTGAGCCTTGAGCCTTGACCCTTGAGCCTTGAGCCTTTTGCCTTGAGTCCTGACCCTTGAGCCGTGACTTGAGCCTTGAACCTTGAGCCTTGAGCCTTGAGCCCGGAGCCTCGAGCCTCAAGCCTTGAGCCTTAACCCATATCCCTTGACCCTTTAGCCATGATCCTTGAGCCATGAGCCTTGAACCTTGAGCCTTGAGCCTCGAACCTAGAGCCTCGAGCCTAGAGCCTCGAGCCTCGAGCCTTGACCCTTGACCCTTTAGCCTTGAACCTTGAGCCTTGAGCCTTGAGCCTTGAGCCTTGAGCCTTTTTCCTTGAACCTTGAGCCTTAAGCCTTGAGCCTTGAGCCTTGAGCTTTGAGCCTTGAGCCTTTAGCCTTTTTCCTTGAACCTTGAGCCTTAAGCCTTGAGCCTTGAGCTTTGAGCCTTGAGCCTTGAGCCTTGAGCCTTTTTCCATGAACCTTGAACATTAAGCCTTAAGCCTTGAGCCTTGAGCCTTGAGCCTTGATCCTTGAGCCTTGAGCCTTGAGCCTGGAGCCTTGAGCCTTAAGCCTCGAGTCTCGAGCCTCGACCCTTTAGCCTTCAGCCTTGACCCTTTAGCCTTGAGCCTTGAGCCTTGAGCCTTGAGCCTTGAGCCTTGAGCCTTGAGCCTTTTTCCTTGAACCTTGAGCCTTAAGCCTTGAGCCTTGAGCCTTGAGCCTTGAGCCTTTTGCCTTGAGTCTTGAGCCTTGAGCCTTGAGCCTTGAGCCTTTTGCCTTGAGCCTTGAGCCTTGAGCCTTTTGCCTTGAGTCCTGACCCTTGAGCCGTGACTTGAGCCTTGATCCTTGATCCTTGAGCCTTGAACCTTGAGCCTTGAGCCTTGAGCCCGGAGCCTCGAGCCTCAAGCCTCGAACCTCGAGCTTCAAGCCTTGACCCTTAACCCATATCCCTTGACCCTTTAGCCATGTGCCATGAGCCTAGAGCCATGAGCCTTGAGCCTTGAGCCTTGAGCCTTGAGCCTTGATCCTTGAGCCTAGAGCCTCGAGCCTAGAGCCTCGAGCCTAGAGCCTCGAGCCTCGAGCCTTGACCCTTGACCCTTGACCCTTTAGCCTTGAACCTTGAGCCTTGAGCCTTGAGCCTTGAGCCTTTTTCATTGAACCTTGAGCCTTAAGCCTTGAGCCTTGAGCCTTGAGCCTTGAGCCTTCAGCCTTCAGCCTTTTGCCTTGAATCATGGCCCTTGAGCCGTGACTTGAGCCTTGATCCTTGATCCTCAAACCTTGGGCCTTGACCCTTGACCCTCTAGCTTTGAGCCTTGAGCCTTGTGCCTTGAGCCTTTTTCCGTGAACCTTGAGCCTTAAGCCTTGAGCCTTGAGCCTTGAGCCTTGAGCCTCGAGACATGAGCCTTGAACCTTGACCCTTGACCCTTGAGTGTTGAGCCTTGAGCCTTGACTTTTGAGCCTTGAACCTTGAGCCGTGACTTGAGCCTTGAGCCTTGAGCCTTTTTCCATGAACCTTGAACCTTGAGCCTTAAGCCTTAAGCCTTGAGCCTTGAGCCTTGATCCTTGAGCCTTGAGCCTTGAGCCTTGAGCCTTGAGCCTTGAGCCTGGAGCCTTGAGCCTTAAGCCTCGAGCCTCGAGCCTCGAGTCTCGAGCATCGACCCTTTAGCCTTGAGCCTTGACCCTTTAGCCTTGAGACTTGAGCCTTGAGCCTTGAGCCTTGAGCCTTGAAACTTGAGCCTTGAGCTTTTTTCCTTGAACCTTGAGCCTTAAGCCTTGAGCCTTGAGCCTTGAGCCTTGAGCCTTTTGCCTTGAGTCTTGAGCCTTGAGCCTTGACCCTTGAGCCTTGAGCCTTTTGCCTTGAGTCCTGACCCTTGAGCCGTGACTTGAGCCTTGATCCTTGATCCTTGAGCCTTGAACCTTGAGCCTTGAGCCTTGAGCCCGGAGCCTCGAGCCTCAAGCCTTGAGCCTTAACCCATATCCCTTGACCATTTAGCCATGATCCTTGAGCCTTGAGCCATGAGCCTTGAACCTTGAGCCTCTAGCCTCTAGCCTCGAGCCTTGAGCCTCGAGCCTAGAGCCTCGAGCCTCAAGCCTCGAGCCTCGAGCCTTGACCCTTGACCCTTTAGCCTTGAACCTCGAGCCTTGAGCCTTGAGCCTTGAGGCTTTTTCCTTGAACCTTGAGCCTTAAGCCTTGAGCCTTGAGCTTTGAGCCTTGAGCCTTTAGCCTTTTTCCTTGAACCTTGAGCCTTAAGCCTTGAGCCTTGAGCCTTGAGCCTTGAGCCTTGAGCCTTGAGCCTTGAGCCTTGAGCCTTGAGCCTTGAGCCTTGAGCCTTGAACCTTGAGCCTTGAGCCCAGAGCTTTGAGCCTTGAGCCTTGAGCCTTGAGCCTTGAGAGCCTTGAGCCTTGAGCCTTGAGCCTGGAGCCTTGAGCCTTGAGCCTTGAGCCTCGAGCCTTGAGCGTTGAGCCTTGACCCTTTAGCCTTGAGCCTTGAGCTTTGAGCCTTGAGCCTTTCTCCTTTCTCCTTTCTCCTTGAGCCTTGAGCCTTGAGCCTTGAGTCTTTAGCCTTGAGCCTTGAGCCTTGAGCCTTGAGACATGAGCCTTGACCCTTGAACCTTTAGCCTTGAGTGTTGAGCCTTGACTTTTGAGCCTTGACCATTGAGTCGTGACTTGAGCCTTGAGCCTTGAGCCTTTTCCATGAACCTTGAACCTTGAGCCTTAAGCCTTTAGCCTTGAGCCTGAAGCCTTGAGCCTTGAGCCTTGAGCCTTGATCCTTGAGCCTTGAGCCTTGAGCCTTGAGCCTTGAGTCTTGAGCCTTGAGCCTTGAGCCTGGAGCCTGGAGCCTCGAGCCTCGAGCCTCGAGCCTCGATCCTCAAGCCTTGACCCTTGAGCCTTTAGCCTTGAGCCTTGAGCCTTGAGCTTTGAGCCTTCAGCCTTGAGCCTTGAGCCTTGAGCCTTTTTCCTTGAACCTTGAGCCTTAAGCCTTGAGCCTTGAGTTTTGAGCCTTGAGCCTTGAGTTTTGAGCCTTGAGCCTTGAGCCTTTTTCCATGAACCTTGAACCTTGAGCCTTAAGCCTTGAGCCTTGAGCCTTGAGCCTTGAGCCTTGAGCCTTGAGCCTTGAGGCTTAAGCCTCGAGCCTCGAGCCTCGAGTCTCGAGCATCGACCCTTTAGCCTTGAGCCTTGACCCTTTAGCCTTGAGACTTGAGCCTTGAGCCTTGAAACTTGAGCCTTGAGCTTTTTTCCTTGAACCTTGAGCCTTAAGCCTTGAGCTTTGAGCCTTGAGCCTTGAGCCTTGAGCCTTGAGCCTTGAGCCTTGAGCCTTGAGCCTTGAGCCTTTTGCCTTGAGTCTTGACCCTTGAGCCTTGAACCTTGAGCCTTGAGCCTTTTGCCTTGAGTCCTGACCCTTGAGCCGTGACTTGAGCCTTGATCCTTGATCCTTGAGCCTTGAACCTTGAGCCTTGAGCCTTGAGCCCGGAGCCTCGAGCCTCAAGCCTTGAGCCTTAACCCATATCCCTTGACCCTTTAGCCATGATCCTTGAGCCTTGAGCCATGAGCCTTGAACCTTGAGCCTTGAGCCTCGAACCTAGAGCCTCGAGCCTAGAGCCTCGATCCTCGAGCCTTGACCCGTGACCCTTTAGCCTTGAACCTTGAACCTTGAGCCTTGAGCCTTGAGCCTTGAGCCTTTTTCCTTGAACCTTGAGCCTTAAGCCTTGAGCCTTGAGCTTTGAGCCTTGAGCCTTGAGCCTTTAGCCTTTTTCCTTGAACCTTGAGCCTTAAGCCTTGAGCCTTGAGCCTTGAGCTTTGAGCCTTGAGCCTTGAGCCTTGAGCCTTGACCCTTGAGCCTTGAGCCTTGAGCCTTTTTCCTTGAACCTTGAGCCTTGAGCCTTGAGCCTTGAGCCTTGAGCCTTGAGAGCCTTGAGCCTTGAGCCTTGAGCCTTGAGCCTGGAGCCTTGAGCCTTGAGCCTTGAGCCTTGAGCCTCGAGCCTTGAGCGTTGACCCTTGACCCTTTAGCCTTGAGCCTTGAGCCTTGAGCCTTTTTCCTTGAACCTTGAGCCGTGAGCCTTGAGCCTTGAGCCTTGAGCCTTGAGACATGAGACTTGACCCTTGACCCTTGACCCTTGAGTGTTGAGCCTTGAGCCTTGACTTTTGAGCCTTGACCATTGAGTCGTGACTTGAGCCTTGAGCCTTGAGCCTTGAGCCTTTTCCATGAACCTTGAACCTTGAGCCTTAAGCCTTAAGCCTTGAGCCTTGACCCTTGAGCCTTGAGCCTTGAGCCTGGAGCCTTGAGCCTTGAGCCTTGAGCCTTGAGCCTTGAGCTTTGAGCCTTGAGTCTCGAGCCTTGAGCCTTGAGCTTTGAGCCTTGAGCCTTGAGCCTTGAGCCTCGAGCCTTGAGCCTTGACCCTTGACCCTTTAGCCTTGAGCCTTGAGCGTTGAGCCTTTTTCCTTGAACCTTGAGCCGTGAGCCTTGAGCCTTGAGCCTTGAGCGTTGAGCCTTGAGCCTTGAGACATGAGACTTGACCCTTGACCCTTGACCCTTGAGTGTTGAGCCTTGAGCCTTGACTTTTGAACCTTGACCATTGAGTCGTGACTTGAGCCTTGAGCCTTGAGCCTTGAGCCTTTTCCATGAACCTTGAACCTTGAGCCTTAAGCCTTAAGCCTTGAGCCTTTAGCCTTGAGCCTTGAGCGTTGAGCCTTGAGCCTTGATCCTTGAGCCTTGAGCCTTGAGCCTTGAGCCTTGAGCCTTGAATCCTGACCCTCCAGCCTTGAGCCTTGACCCTTGAGCCTCTAGCCATGAGCCTTGAGCCTTGAGCCTTAAGCCTTGAGCCTTTTTCCTTGAACCTTGAGCCTTAAGCCTTGAGCCTTGAGCCTTGAGCCTTGAGCCTTGAGCCTTGAGCCTTGAGCCTTGAGACTTGAGCCTTGAGCCTTGAGCCTTGAGCCTTGAGCCTTGAGCCTTGAGCCTTGAGCCTTGAGCCTTGAGCCTTGAGCCTTGAGCCTGGAGCCTTGAGCCTTGAGCCTTGAGCCTTGAGCCTTGAGCCTTGAGCCTTGAGCCTTGAGACATGAGCCTTGACCCTTGACCCTTGAGTGTTGTGCCTTGAGCCTTGACTTTTGAGCCTTGACCCTAGAGCCGTGACTTGAGCCTTGAGCGTTGAGCCTTGAGCCTTGAGCCTTGAGACTTTTTACATGAACCTTGAACCTTGAGCCTTAAGCCTTAAGCCTTGAGCCTTGATCCTTGAGCCTTGAGCCTTGAGCCTTGAGCCTTGAGCCTTGAGCCAGGAGCCTGGAGCCTGGAGCCTCGAGCCTCGAGCCTTGAGCCTTGATCCTTGAGCCTTGAGCCTTGAGACTTTTGCCTTGAGTCCTGACCCTTGAGCCGTGACTTGAGCCTTGATCCTTGATCCTTGAGCCTTGAACCTTGAGCCTTGAGCCTTTAGCCTTGAGCCTTGAGCCTTGAGCCCGGAGCCTCGAGCCTCGAGCCTCGAGCCTCGAGCCTTGAGCCTTAACCCTTGACCCTTGACCCTTTAGCCTTGAGCCTTGAGCCTTGAGCCTTGAGACATGAGCCTTGACCATTGACCCTTGAGTGTTGAGCCTTGAGCCTTGACTTTTGAGCCTTGACCCTAGAGCCGTGACTTGAGCCTTGAGCCTTGAGCCTTTTTCCATGAACCTTGAACGTTGAGCCTTAAGCCTTAAGCCTTGAGCCTTGAGCCTTGAGCCTTGAGCCTTGTTCCTTGAGCCTTGAGCCTTGAGCCTTGAGCTTTGAGCCTTGAGCTTTGAGCCTTGAGTCTCGAGCCTTGAGCCTTGAGCTTTGAGCCTTGAGCCTTGAGCCTTGAGCCTCGAGCCTTGAGCCTTGACCCTTTAGCCTTGAGCCTTGAGCTTTGAGCCTTGAGCCTTGAGCCTTTTTCCTTGAACCTTGAGCTGTGAGCCTTGAGCCTTGAGCCTTGAGCCTTGAGCCTTGAGACATGAGACTTGACCCTTGACCCTTGAGTGTTGAGCCTTGAGCCTTGACTTTTGAGCCTTGACCCTTGAGCCTTGACTTGAGCCTTGAGCCTTGATCCTTGAGCCTTTTTCCATGAACCTTGAACCTCGAGCCTTAAGCCTTAAGCCTTGAGCCTTAAACCTTGAGCCTTGAGCCTTGAGCCTTGAGCCTCGAGCCTTGAGCCTTGAGCCTTGTGCCTTGAGCCTCGAGCCTCGTGCCTCGAGCCTCGAGCCTCGAGCCTCGAGCCTTGAGCCTCGAGCCTTGATCCTTGAGCCTTGAGCCTTGAGCCTTGAGCCTTTTGCCTTGAGTCCTGACCCTTGAGCCGTGACTTGAGCCTTGATCCTTGATCCTTGAGCCTTGAACCTTGAGCCTTGAGCCTTTAGCCTTGAGCCTTGAGCCTTGAGCCCGGAGCCTCGAGCCTCGAGCCTCGAGCCTCGAGCCTTGAGCCTTAACCCTTGACCCTTGACCCTTTAGCCTTGAGCCTTGAGCCTTGAGCCTTGAGCCTTGAGACATGAGCCTTGACCATTGACCCTTGAGTGTTGAGCCTTGAGCCTTGACTTTTGAGCCTTGACGCTAGAGCCGTGACTTGAACCTTGAGCCTTGAGCCTTTTTCCATGAACCTTGAACGTTGAGCCTTAAGCCTTAAGCCTTAAGCCTTGAGCCTTGAGCCTTGAGCCTTGAGCCTTGTTCCTTGAGCCTTGAGCCTTGAGCCTTGAGCCTTGAGCTTTGAGCCTTGAGTCTCGAGCCTTGAGCCTTGAGCTTTGAGCCTTGAGCCTTGAGCCTTGAGCCTCGAGCCTTGAGCCTTGACCCTTGACCCTTTAGCCTTGAGCCTTGAGCTTTGAGCCTTGAGCCTTGAGCCTTTTTCCTTGAACCTTGAGCTGTGAGCCTTGAGCCTTGAGCCTTGAGCCTTGAGCCTTGAGCCTTGAGCCTTGAGACATGAGACTTGACCCTTGACCCTTGAGTGTTGAGCCTTGAGCCTTGACTTTTGAGCCTTGACCCTTGAGCCTTGACTTGAGCCTTGAGCCTTGATCCTTGAGCCTTTTTCCATGAACCTTGAACCTCGAGCCTTAAGCCTTAAGCCTTGAGCCTTAAACCTTGAGCCTTGAGCCTTGAGCCTTGAGCCTTTAGCCTTGAGCCTTGAGCCTTGAGCCTTGTGCCTTGAGCCTCGAGCCTCGTGCCTCGAGCCTCGAGCCTCGAGCCTCGAGCCTTGATCCTTGAGCCTTGAGCCTTGAGCCTTGAGCCTTGAGCCTTTTGCCTTGAGTCCTGACCCTTGAGCCGTGACTAGACCCTTGATCCTTGATCCTTGAGCCTTGAACCTTGAGCCTTGAGCCTTTAGCCTTGAGCCTTGAGCCTTGAGCCTTGAGCCCGGAGCCTCGAGCCTCGAGCCTCGAGCCTCGAGCCTTGAGCCTTAACCCTTGATCCTTGACCCTTGACCCTTTAGCTTTGAGCCTTGAGCCTTGAGCCTTGAGCCTTGAGACATGAGCCTTGACCATTGACCCTTGAGTGTTGAGCCTTGAGCCTTGACTTTTGAGCCTTGACCCTAGAGCCGTGACTTGAGCCTTGAGCCCGGAGCCTCGAGCCTCGAGCCTCGAGCCTCGAGCCTTGAGCCTTAACCCTTGACCCTTGACCCTTTAGCCTTGAGCCTTGAGCCTTGAGCCTTGAGACATGAGCCTTGACCATTGACCCTTGAGTGTTGAGCCTTGAGCCTTGACTTTTGAGCCTTGACCCTAGAGCCGTGACTTGAGCCTTGAGCCTTGAGCCTTTTTCCATGAACCTTGAACGTTGAGCCTTAAGCCTTAAGCCTTGAGCCTTGAGCCTTGAGCCTTGAGCCTTGTTCCTTGAGCCTTGAGCCTTGAGCCTTGAGCCTTGAGCTTTGAGCCTTGAGCTTTGAGCCTTGAGTCTCGAGCCTTGAGCCTTGAGCTTTGAGCCTTGAGCCTTGAGCCTTGAGCCTCGAGCCTTGAGCCTTGACCCTTTAGCCTTGAGCCTTGAGCTTTGAGCCTTGAGCCTTGAGCCTTTTTCCTTGAACCTTGAGCTGTGAGCCTTGAGCCTTGAGCCTTGAGCCTTGAGCCTTGAGACATGAGACTTGACCCTTGACCCTTGAGTGTTGAGCCTTGAGCCTTGACTTTTGAGCCTTGACCCTTGAGCCTTGACTTGAGCCTTGAGCCTTGATCCTTGAGCCTTTTTCCATGAACCTTGAACCTCGAGCCTTAAGCCTTAAGCCTTGAGCCTTAAACCTTGAGCCTTGAGCCTTGAGCCTTGAGCCTCGAGCCTTGAGCCTTGAGCCTTGTGCCTTGAGCCTCGAGCCTCGTGCCTCGAGCCTCGAGCCTCGAGCCTCGAGCCTTGAGCCTCGAGCCTTGATCCTTGAGCCTTGAGCCTTGAGCCTTGAGCCTTTTGCCTTGAGTCCTGACCCTTGAGCCGTGACTTGAGCCTTGATCCTTGATCCTTGAGCCTTGAACCTTGAGCCTTGAGCCTTTAGCCTTGAGCCTTGAGCCTTGAGCCCGGAGCCTCGAGCCTCGAGCCTCGAGCCTCGAGCCTTGAGCCTTAACCCTTGACCCTTGACCCTTTAGCCTTGAGCCTTGAGCCTTGAGCCTTGAGCCTTGAGACATGAGCCTTGACCATTGACCCTTGAGTGTTGAGCCTTGAGCCTTGACTTTTGAGCCTTGACGCTAGAGCCGTGACTTGAACCTTGAGCCTTGAGCCTTTTTCCATGAACCTTGAACGTTGAGCCTTAAGCCTTAAGCCTTAAGCCTTGAGCCTTGAGCCTTGAGCCTTGAGCCTTGTTCCTTGAGCCTTGAGCCTTGAGCCTTGAGCCTTGAGCTTTGAGCCTTGAGTCTCGAGCCTTGAGCCTTGAGCTTTGAGCCTTGAGCCTTGAGCCTTGAGCCTCGAGCCTTGAGCCTTGACCCTTGACCCTTTAGCCTTGAGCCTTGAGCTTTGAGCCTTGAGCCTTGAGCCTTTTTCCTTGAACCTTGAGCTGTGAGCCTTGAGCCTTGAGCCTTGAGCCTTGAGCCTTGAGCCTTGAGCCTTGAGACATGAGACTTGACCCTTGACCCTTGAGTGTTGAGCCTTGAGCCTTGACTTTTGAGCCTTGACCCTTGAGCCTTGACTTGAGCCTTGAGCCTTGATCCTTGAGCCTTTTTCCATGAACCTTGAACCTCGAGCCTTAAGCCTTAAGCCTTGAGCCTTAAACCTTGAGCCTTGAGCCTTGAGCCTTGAGCCTTTAGCCTTGAGCCTTGAGCCTTGAGCCTTGTGCCTTGAGCCTCGAGCCTCGTGCCTCGAGCCTCGAGCCTCGAGCCTCGAGCCTCGAGCCTTGATCCTTGAGCCTTGAGCCTTGAGCCTTGAGCCTTTTGCCTTGAGTCCTGACCCTTGAGCCGTGACTAGACCCTTGATCCTTGATCCTTGAGCCTTGAACCTTGAGCCTTGAGCCTTTAGCCTTGAGCCTTGAGCCTTGAGCCTTGAGCCCGGAGCCTCGAGCCTCGAGCCTCGAGCCTCGAGCCTTGAGCCTTAACCCTTGATCCTTGACCCTTGACCCTTTAGCTTTGAGCCTTGAGCCTTGAGCCTTGAGCCTTGAGACATGAGCCTTGACCATTGACCCTTGAGTGTTGAGCCTTGAGCCTTGACTTTTGAGCCTTGACCCTAGAGCCGTGACTTGAGCCTTGAGCCTTTTTCCATGAACCTTGAACGTTGAGCCTTAAGCCTTAAGCCTTGAGCCTTAAGCCTTGAGCCTTGAGCCTTGTTCCTTGAGCCTTGAGCCTTGAGCTTTGAGCCTTGAGCCTTGAGCTTTGAGCCTTGAGCCTTGAGCCTTGAGCCTCGAGCCTTGAGCCTTGACCCTTGACCCTTTAGCCTTGAGCCTTGAGCTTTGAGCCTTGAGCCTTGAGCCTTTTTCCTTGAACCTTGAGCCTTTTTCCTTGAGCCTTGAGCCTTGAGCCTTGAGCCTTGAGACATGACACTTGACCCTTGACCCTTGACCCTTGAGTGTTGAGCCTTGAGCCTTGACTTTTGAGCCTTGACCCTTGAGCCTTGACTTGAGCCTTGAGCCTTGATCCTTGAGCCTTTTTCCATGAACCTTGAACCTCGAGCCTTAAGCCTTAAGCCTTGAGCCTTAAGCCTTGAGCCTTGAGCCTTAAACCTTGAGCCTTGTTCCTTGAGCCTTGAGCCTTGAGCCTTGAGCCTTGAGCCTTGAGCCTGGAGCCTTGAGCCTCAAGCCTCGAGCCTCGAGCCTTGAGCCTTAACCCTTGACCCTTTAGCCTTGAGCCTTGAGCCTTGAGCCTTGACCCTTGAGCCTTGAGCTTTTTTCCTTGAACCTTGAGCCTTAAGCCTTGAGCTTGGAGCCTTGAGCCTTGAGCCTTGATCCTTGAGCCTTGAGACATGAGCCTTGACCCTTGACCCTTGACCCTTGAGTGTTGAGCCTTGAGCCTTGACTTTTGAGCCTTGACCCTTGAGTGTTGGGCCTCGAGCCTCGCGCCTCGGGCCTCGAGCCTCGAGCCTCGAGCCTCGGGCCTCGAGCCTCGAGCCTCGGGCCTCGGGCCTCGGGCCTCGAGCCTCGAGCCTCGCGCCTCGAGCCTTGAGCCTTGAGCCTTTTTCCTAGAGTCCTGACCCTTGAGCCGTGACTTGAGCCTTGATCCTTGAGCCTTGAACCTTGAGCCTTGAGCCTTGAGCCTTGAGCCCGGAGCCTTGAGCCTTGAGCCTTGAGCCTTGAGACATGAGCCTTTACCCTTGACCCTTGAGTGTTGAGCCTTAAGCCTTGACTTCTGAGCCTTGACCCTAGAGTCGTGACTTGAGCCTTGAGCCTTGAGCCTTTTTCCATGAACCTTGAACGTTGAGCCTTAAGCCTTAAGCCTTGAGCCTTAAGCCTTGAGCCTTGAGCCTTGAGCCTTGAGCCTTGTTCCTTGAGCCTTGAGCCTTGAGCCTTGAGCTTTGAGCCTTGAGTCTTAAGCCTTGAGCCTCGAGCTTTGAGCCTTGAGCCTTGAGCCTTGAGCCTCGAGCCTCGAGCCTTGAGCCTTGAACCTTGACCCTTTTGCATTGAGCCTTGAGCTTTGAGCCTTGAGTCTTAAGCCTTGAGCCTCGAGCTTTGAGCCTTGAGCCTTGAGCCTCGAGCCTCGAGCCTTGAGCCTTGAACCTTGACCCTTTTGCATTGAGCCTTGAGCTTTGAGCCTTGAGCCTTGAGCCTTTTTCCTTGAACCTTGAGCCTTGAGCCTTGAACCTTGAGCCTTGAGCCTTGAACCTTGAGCCTTAAGCCTTAAGCCTTGAGCCTTAAGCCTTGAGCCTTGAGCCTTGAGCCTTGAGCCTTGATCCTTGAGCCTTGAGCCTTGAGCCTTGAGCCTTGAGCCTTGAGCCTTGAGCCTTGAGCCTTGAGCCTTCAGCCTGGAGCCTTGAGCCTTGACCCTCGAGCCTCGAGCCTTGAGCCTTGACCCTTGACCCTTTAGACTTGATCCTTGAGCCTTAAGCCTTGAGCCTTGAGCCTTGACCCTTGAGCCTTTTTCCTTGAACGTTGAGCCTTAAGCCTTGAGCCCTGAGCCTTGAGCCTTGAGCCTTGATCCTTGAGCCTTGAGACATAAGCCTTGACACTTGACCCTTGACCCTTGAGTGTTGAGCCTTGAGCCTTGACTTTTGAGCCTTGACCCTTGAACCGTGACTTGAGCCTTGAGCCTTGATCCTTGAGCCTTGAGCCTTTTTCCATGAACCTTGAGCCTTGAGCCTTGAGCCTTGAGCCTTGATCCTTGAGCCTTGAGCCTTGAGCCTTGGGCCTCGGGCCTCGGGCCACGAGCCTCAAGCCTCGAGCCTCGAGCCTTGACCCTTTAGCCTTGAGCCTTGAACCTTGAGCCTTTTTCCTTGAACCTTGAGCCTTAAGCCTTGAGCCTTGAGCCTTGAGCCTTGGGCCTTGGGCCTTGGGCCTCGAGCCTCGAGCCTCGAGCCTCGAGCCTCGAGGCTCGAGCCTTGAGCCTTGAGCCTTGAGCCTTGAGCCTTGAGCCTTGAGCCTTGAGCCTTTTTCCTTGAACCTTGAGCCTTGAGCCTTGTGCCTTGAGCCTTGAGACTTGAGCCTTGAGCCTTGAGCCTTGAGCCTTGAGCCTTGAGCCTTGACCTTGAGCCTTGAGCCTTGAGACATGAGCCTTGACCCTTGAGTGTTGAGCCTTGAGCCATGACTTTTGAGCCATGACCCTTGAGACCTGTTCCTTGAGCCTTGAGCCTTGAGCCTTGAGCCTTGAGCTTTGAGCCTTGAGCCTTGAGCTTTGAGCCTTGAGCCTTGAGCCTTGAGCCTCGAGCCTTGACCCTTGACCCTTTAGCCTTGAGCTTTGAGCCTTGAGCCCTTTCCCTTGATCCTTGAGCCTTGAGCCTTTTCCCTTGAACCTTGAGCCTTGAGCCTTGAGCCTTGAGCCTTGAGCCTTGAGACATGAGCCTTGACCCTTGACCCTTGAGTGTTGAGCCTTGAGCCTTGACTTTTGAGCCTTGACCCTTGAGCCGTGACTTGAGCCTTGAGCCTTGAGACTTGAGCCTTTTTCCATGAACCTTGAACCTTCAGCCTTAAGCCTTCAGCCTTAAGCCTTGAGCCTTGAGCCTTGAGCCTTGATCCTTGATCCTTGAGCCTTGAGCCTTGAGCCTTGAGCCTTGAGCCTTGAGCCTTGAGCCTTGAGCCTTGAGCCTTGAGCCTTGAGCCTTGAGCCTCGAGCCTCGAGCCTCGAGCCTCGAGCCTCGAGCCTTGACCCTTGACCCTTTAGCCTTGAGCCTTGAGCCTTGAGCCTTGACCCTTGACCCTTGACCCTTTTTCCTTGAACCGTGAGCCTTAAGCCTTGAGCCTTGAGCCTTGAGTTTTGAGCCTTGAGCCTTGAGCCTTCAGCCTTGACCCTAGAGCCGTGACTTGAGCCTTGAGCCTTGAGCCTTGAGACTTGAGCCTTGAGCCTTGAGCCTTTTTCCATGAACCTTGAACGTTGAGCCTTAAGCCTTAAGCCTTGACCCTTTAGACTTGATCCTTGAGCCTTAAGCCTTGAGCCTTGAGCCTTGACCCTTGAGCCTTGAGCCTTTTTCCTTGAACGTTGAGCCTTAAGCCTTGAGCCCTGAGCCTTGAGCCTTGAGCCTTGATCCTTGAGCCTTGAGACATAAGCCTTGACACTTGACCCTTGACCCTTGAGTGTTGAGCCTTGAGCCTTGACTTTTGAGCCTTGACCCTTGAACCGTGACTTGAGCCTTGAGCCTTGATCCTTGAGCCTTGAGCCTTTTTCCATGAACCTTGAACCTTGAGCCTTAAGCCTTAAGCCTTAAGCCTTGAGCCTTAAGCCTTGAGCCTTGAGCCTTGAGCCTTGAGCCTTGAGCCTTGAGCCTTGATCCTTGAGCCTTGAGCCTTGAGCCTTGAGCCTTGAGCCTTGAGCCTTGGGCCTCGGGCCTCGGGCCTTGGGCCACGGGCCTCGGGCCACGGGCCTCGAGCCTCGAGCCTCGAGCCTTGACCCATTAGCCTTGAGCCTTGAGCCTTGAGCCTTTTTCCTTGAACCTTGAGCCTTAAGCCTTGAGCCTTGAGCCTTGAGCCTTGGGCCTTGGGCCTTGGGCCTGGAGCCTGGAGCCTGGAGCCTCGAGCCTCGAGGCTCGAGGCTCGAGCCTTGAGCCTTGATCCTTGAGCCTTGAGCCTTGAGCCTTGAGCCTTTTTCCTTGAACCTTGAGCCTTGAGCCTTGAGCCTTGTGCCTTGAGCCTTGAGACTTGAGACTTGAGCCTTGAACCTTGAGCCTTGAGCCTTGACCTTGAGCCTTGAGCCTTGAGACATGAGCCTTGACCCTTGAGTGTTGAGCCTTGAGCCATGACTTTTGAGCCATGACCCTTGAGACTTGTTCCTTGAGCCTTGAGCCTTGAGCCTCGAGCCTTGAGCCTTGACCCTTGACCCTTTAGCCTTGAGCATTGAGCTTTGAGCCTTGAGCCTTTTCCCTTGAACCTTGAGCCTTGAGCCTTGAGCCTTGAGCCGTGAGCCTTGAGCCTTGAGACATGAGCCTTGACCCTAGACCCTTGAGTGTTGAGCCTTGAGCCTTGACTTTTGAGCCTTGACCCTTGAGCCGTGACTTGAGCCTTGAGCCTTGAGCCTTGAGCCTTTTTCCATGAACCTTGAACCTTCAGCCTTAAGCCTTCACCCTTAAGCCTTGAGCCTTGAGCCTTGAGCCTTGATCCTTGATCCTTGATCCTTGAGCCTTGAGCCTTGAGCCTTGAGCCTTGAGCCTTGAGCCTTGAGCCTTGAGCCTTGAGCCTGGAGCCTTGAGCCTTGAGCCTCGAGCCTCGAGCCTTGAGCCTTGAGCCTTGAGCCTTGACCCTTGACCCTTGACCCTTTTTCCTTGAACCTTGAGCCTTAAGCCTTGAGCCTTGAGCCTTGAGCCTTGAGTTTTTAGCCTTGAGCCTTGAGCCTTTGACCCTTGATCCTCGAGCCTTGAGCCGTGGCCCTTGAGCCGTGACTTGAGCCTTGATCCTTGATCCTCGAGCCTTGACCCTTGACCCTTGACCCTCTAGCCTTGAGCCTTGAGCCTTTTTCCTTGAACCTTGAGCCTTAAGCCTTGAGCCTTGAGCCTTGAGCCTTAAGCCTTGAGCCTTGAGCATTGAGCCTTGAGCCTTGAGCCTTGAGCCTTGATCCTTGAGCCTTGAGACATGAGCCTTGACCCTTGACCTTTGACCCTTGAGTGTTGAGCCTTGAGCCTTGACTTTTGAGCCTTGACCCTTGAGCCGTGACTTGAGCCTTTAGCCGTGACTTGAGCCATGAGCCTTGAGCCTTGAGCCTTAAGCCTTGAGCCTTGAGCCTTGAGCCTTGAGCCTTGAGCCTTTTTCCATGAACCTTGAACCTTGAGCCTTAAGCCTTAAGCCTTGAGCCTTGAGCCTTGAGACATGAGCCTTGACCCTTGACCCTTGAGTGTTGAACCTTGAGCCTTGACTTTTGAGCCTTGACCCTTGAGCCGTGACTTGAGCCTTGAGCCTTGAGCCTTGATCCTTGAGCCTTTTTCCATGAACCTTGAACCTTGAGCCTTAAGCCTTAAGCCTTAAGCCTTGAGCCTTGAGCCTTGAGCCTTGATCCTTGAGCCTTGAGCCTTGAGCCTGGAGCCTTGAGCCTTGAGCCTTGAGCCTTGAGCCTTGAGCCTTGAGCCTTGAGCCTTGAGTCTTGAGCCTGGAGCCTTGAGCCTCGAGCCTCGAGCCTCGAGCCTTGAGCCTTGACCCTTGACCCTTTAACCTTGAGACTTGAGCCTTGACCCGTGAGCCTTGAGCCTTAAGCCTTCAGCCTTGAGCCTTGACCCTTGACCCTTGAGCCTTGAGCCTTTTTCCTTGAACCTTGAGCCTTAAGCCTTGAGTCTTGAGCCTTGAGTTTTGAGCCTTGAGCCTTGAGCCTTGATCTTTGAGCCTTTTGCCTTGAGTCCTGACCCTTGAGCCGTGACTTGAGCTTTGATCCTTGATCCTCGAGCCTTGAGCCTTGACCCTTGACCCTCTAGCCTTGAGCCTTGAGCATTTTTCCTTGAACCTTGAGCCTTAAGCCTTGAGCCTTGAGCCTTGAGCCTTGAGCCTTGAGCCTTGAGCCTTGAGCCTTGAGCCTTGAGCCTTGAGCCTTGAGCCTTTAGCCTTGAGCCTTGAGCCTTGAGCCTTGATCCTTGAGCCTTGAGACATGAGCCTTGACCCTTGACCCTTGACCCTTGAGTGTTGACCCTTGAGCCTTGACTTTTGAGCCTTGACCCTTGAGCCGTGACTTGAGCCTTGAGCCTTGAGCCTTGAGCCTTGAGCCATGAACCTTGAACCTTGAGCCTTCAGCCTTGAGCCTTGAGCCTTAAGCCTTGAGCCTTAAGCCTTGAGCCATGTTCCTTGAGCCTTGAGCCTTGAGCCTTGAGCCTTGAGCTTTGAGCCTTGAGCCTTGAGCCTTGAGCTTTGAGCCTTGAGCCTGGAGCCTCGAGCCTTGAGCCTTGACCCTTGACCCTTTAGCCTTGAGCCTTGAGCTTTGAGCCTTGAGCCTTTTTCCTTGAACCTTGAGCCTTGAGCCTTGAGCCTTTAGCCGTGAGCCTTGAGCCTTGAGCCTTGAGCCTTGAGCCTTGAGCCTTGAGACATGAGCCTTGACCCTTGACCCTTGAGACATGAGCCTTGAGCCTTAAGCCTTGAGCCTTGAGCATTGGGCCTTGAGCCTTGAGCCTTGAGCCTTGATCCTTGAGCCTTGAGACATGAGCCTTGACCCTTGACCTTTGACCCTTGAGTGTTGAGCCTTGAGCCTTGACTTTTGAGCCTTGACCCTTGAGCCTTGAGCCTTGAGCCGTGACTTGAGCCATGAGCCTTGAGCCTTGAGCCTTGAGCCTTGAGCCTTGAGCCTTAAGCCTGGAGCTTTTTTCCATGAACCTTGAACCTTGAGCCTTAAGTCTTAAGCCTGGAGTCTTAAGCCTTGAGCCTTGAGCCTTGAGCCTTGAGCCTTGAGCCTTGAGCCTTGAGCCTTGAGCCTTGAGCCTTAAGACATGAGCCTTGACCCTTAACCCTTGAGTGTTGAGCCTTGAGCCTTGACTTTTGAGCCTTGACCCTTGAGCCGTGACTTGAGCCTTGAGCCTTGAGCCTTGAGCCTTGAGCCTTTTTCCATGAACCTTGAACCTTGAGCCTTAAGCCTTAGTCCTTAAGCCTTAAGCCTTGAGCCTTGAGCCTTGACACTTGAGCCTTGAGCCTTGAGCCTTGAGCCTTGAGCCTTGAGCCTTGAGCCTTGAGCCTTGAGCCTTGAGCCTGGAGCCTTGAGCCTGGAGCCTCGAGCCTCGAGCCTCGAGCCTTGAGCCTTGACCCTTGACCCTTTAACCTTGAGACTTGAGCCTTGACCCTTGAGCCTTGAGCCTTGACCCTTGACCCTTGACCCTTTTTCCTTGAACCTTGAGCCTTAAGCCTTGAGCCTTGAGCCTTGAGTTTTGAGCCATGAGCCTTGAGCCTTGAGCCTTTTGCCTTGAGTCCTGACCCTTGAGCCGTGACTTGAGCTTTGATCCTTAATCCTCGAGCCTTGAGCCTTGACCCTTGACCCTCTAGCCTTGAGCCTTGAGCCTTTTTCCTTGAACCTTGAGCCTTAAGCCTTGAGCCTTGAGCCTTGAGCCTTGAGCCTTGAGCCTCGAGCCTTTAGCCTTGAGCCTTGAGCCTTGAGCCTTGAGCCTTGAGCCTTGAGCCTTGAGCCTTGATCCTTGAGCCTTGAGACATGAGCCTTAACCCTTGACCCTTGACCCTTGAGTGTTGACCCTTGAGCCATGACCCTTGAGCCTTGAGCCTTGAGCTGTGACTTGAGCCTTGAGCCTTGAGCCTTGAGCCTTGAGCCTTGAGCCTTGAGCCATGAACCTTGAACCTTGAACCTTGAGCCTTAAGCCTTGAGCCTTGAGCCTTAAGCCTTGAGCCTTGAGCCTTCAGCCATGTTCCTTGAGCCTTGAGCCTTGATCCTTGAGCCTTGAGCTTTCAGCCTTGAGCCTTGAGCCTTAAGCCTTGAGCTTTGAGCCTTGAGCCTTGAGCCTTGAGTCTCGAGCCTTGAGACTTGACCCTTGACCCTTTAGCCTTGAGCCTTGAGCTTTGAGCCATGAGCCTTTTTCCTTGAACCTTGAGCCTTGAGCCTTGAGCCTTTAGCCATGAGCCTTGAGCCTTGAGCCTTGAGCTTGAGCCTTGAGCCTTGAGCCTTGAGCCTTGAGACATGAGCCTTGACCCTTGACCCTTGACCCTTGACCCTTGAGTGTTGAGCCTTGAGCCTTGACTTTTGAGCCTTGACCATTGAGCCGTGACTTGAGCCTTGATCCTTGAGCCTTTTTCCATAAACCTTGAACCTTGAGCCTGAAGCCTTGAGTCTGAAGCCTTAAGCCTTAAGCCTTAAGCCTTGAGCCTTGAGTTTTGAGCCTTGAGCCTTGATCCTTGAGCCTTGACCCTTGAGCCTTGAGCCTTGAGCCTTGAGCCTTGAGCCTTGAGCCTTGAGCCTTGAGCCTTTTTCCATGAACCTTGAACCTTGAGCCTTAAGCCTTAAGCCTTAAGCCTTGAGCCTTGAGCCTTGAGCCTTGAGCCTTGATCCTTGAGACTTGAGCCTTGAGCCTGGAGCCTTGAGCCTTGAGCCTTGAGCCTTGAGTCTTGAGCCTGGAGCCTTGAGCCTCGAGCCTCGAGCCTCGATCCTTGAGCCTTGACCCTTGACCCTTTAACCTTGAGACTTGAGCCTTGACCCGTGAGCCTTGAGCCTTAAGCCTTCAGCCTTGAGCCTTGACCCTTGACCCTTGACCCTTGAGCCTTTTTCCTTGAACCTTGAGCCTTAAGCCTTGAGTCTTGAGCCTTGAGTTTTGAGCCTTGAGCCTTGAACCTTGAGCTTTGAGCCTTTTTCCTTGAGTCCTGACCCTTGAGCCGTGACTTGAGCTTTGATCCTTGATCCTCGAGCCTTGAGCCTTGACCCTTGACCCTCTAGCCTTGAGCCTTGAGCATTTTTCCTTGAACCTTGAGCCTTAAGCCTTGAGCCATGAGCCTTGAGCCTTGAGCCTTGAGCCTTGAGCCTTGAGCCTTTAGCCTTGAGCCTTGAGCCTTGAGCCTTGATCCTTGAGCCTTGAGACATGAGCCTTGACCCTTGACCCTTGACCCTTGAGTGTTGACCCTTGAGCCTTGACTTTTGAGCCTTGACCCTTGAGCCGTGACTTGAGCCTTGAGCCTTGAGCCTTGAGCCATGAACCTTGAACCTTGAGCCTTAAGCCTTGAGCCTTGAGCCTTAAGCCTTGAGCCTTAAGCCTTGAGCCATGTTCCTTGAGCCTTGAGCCTTGAGCCTTGAGCCTTGAGCTTTGAGCCTTGAGCCTTGAGCCTTGAGCTTTGAGCCTTGAGCCTGGAGCCTCGAGCCTTGAGCCTTGACCCTTGACCCTTTAGCCTTGAGCCTTGAGCTTTGAGCCTTGAGCCTTTTTCCTTGAACCTTGAGCCTTGGGCCTTGAGCCTTTAGCCGTGAGCCTTGAGCCTTGAGCCTTGAGCCTTGAGCCTTGAGCCTTGAGCCTTGAGCCTTGAGCCTTGAGCCTTGAGCCTTGAGCCATGAGACATGAGCCTTGACCCTTGACCCTTGAGACATGAGCCTTGAGCCTTAAGCCTTGAGCCTTGAGCATTGAGCCTTGAGCCTTGAGCCTTGAGCCTTGATCCTTGAGCCTTGACCCTTGACCTTTGACCCTTGAGTGTTGAGCCTTGAGCCTTGACTTTTGAGCCTTGACCCTTGAGCCTTGAGCCTTGAGCCGTGACTTGAGCCATGAGCCTTGAGCCTTGAGCCTTGAGCCTTGAGCCTTGAGCCTTGAGCCTTAAGCCTGGAGCCTTTTTCCATGAACCTTGAACCTTGAGCCTTAAGTCTTAAGCCTTGAGTCTTAAGCCTTGAGCCTTGAGCCTTGATCCTTGAGCCTTGAGCCTTGAGCCTTGAGCCTTGAGCCTTGAGACATGAGCCTTGACCCTTAACCCTTGAGTGTTGAGCCTTGAGCCTTGACTTTTGAGCCTTGACCCTTGAGCCGTGACTTGAGCCTTGAGCCTTGAGCCTTGAGCCTTGAGCCTTGAGCCTTGAGCCTTGAGCCTTTTTCCATGAACCTTGAACCTTGAGCCTTAAGCCTTAGTCCTTAAGCATTAAGCCTTGAGCCTTGAGCCTTGACACTTGAGCCTTGAGCCTTGAGCATTGAGCCTTGAGCCTTGAGCCTTGAGCCTTGAGCCTGGAGCCTCGAGCCTCGAGCCTCGAGCCTCGAGCCTCGAGCCTTGAGCCTTGACCCTTGACCCTTAAACTTGAGACTTGAGCCTTGACCCTTGACCCTTGAGCCTTGACCCTTGACCCTTTTTCCTTGAACCTTGAGCCTTAAGCCTTGAGCCTTGAGCCTTGAGTTTTGAGCCTTGAGCCTTGAGCCTTAAGCCTTGAGCCTTGAGCCTTTTGCCTTGAGTCCTGACCCTTGAGCCGTGACTTGAGCTTTGATCCTTAATCCTCGAGCCTTGAGCCTTGACCCTTGACCCTCTAGCCTTGAGCCTTGAGCCTTTTTCCTTGAACCTTGAGCCTTAAGCCTTGAGCCTTGAGCCTTGAGCCTTGAGCCTTGAGCCTTGAGCCTTGAGCCTTGAGCCTTGAGCCTTGAGCCTTGAGCCTTGAGCCTTGAGCCTTGAGCCTTGAGCCTTGAGCCTTGATCCTTGATCCTTGAGACATGAGCCTTAACCCTTGACCCTTGACCCTTGAGTGTTGACCCTTGAGCCATGAGTTTTGAGCCTTGACCCTTGAGCCGTGACTTGAGCCTTGAGCCTTGAGCCTTGAGCCTTGAGCCTTGAGCCTTGAGCCTTGAGCCTTGAGCCATGAACCTTGAACCTTGAGCCTTAAGCCTTGAGCCTTGAGCCTTAAGCCTTGAGCCTTGAGCCTTCAGCCATGTTCCTTGAGCCTTGAGCCTTGATCCTTGAGCCTTGAGCTTTGAGCCTTGAGCCTTAAGCCTTGAGCTTTGAGCCTTGAGCCTTGAGCCTTGAGCCTTGAGCCTTGAGCTTTGAGCCTTGAGCCTTGAGCCTTGAGTCTCGAGCCTTGAGACTTGACCCTTGACCCTTTAGCCTTGAGCCTTGAGCTTTGAGCCTTGAGCCTTTTTCCTTGAACCTTGAGCCTTGAGCCTTGAGCCTTTAGCCATGAGCCTTGAGCCTTGAGCCTTGAGCTTGAGCCTTGAGCCTTGAGCCTTGAGACATGAGCCTTGACCCTTGACCCTTGACCCTTGACCCTTGAGTGTTGAGCCTTGAGCCTTGACTTTTGAGCCTTGACCATTGAGCCGTGACTTGAGCCTTGAGCCTTGAGCCTTTTTCCATAAACCTTGAACCTTGAGCCTGAAGCCTTGAGTCTGAAGCCTTAAGCCTTGAGCCTTGAGTTTTGAGCCTTGAGCCTTGATCCTTGAGCCTTGACCCTTGAGCCTTGAGCCTTGACCCTTGAGCCTTGAGCCTTGAGCCTTGAGCCATGAGCCTTGAGCCTTGAGCCTTGAGCCTTGAGCCTTGAGTCTTGAGCCTTGAGCCTTGAGCTTCGAGCCTCGAGCCTAGAGCTATTTTGACATGATTTCACATTGGATGACTTAATCGAGTTAAAGGTGAGACCTTGACTCGATGCGACGATGCGACAAACATGCCACTTGACCGTAGATGCTTGTTCACTAGGTGCCATGAAGTCCCATACCTCTAAGAGTTGCACTTGTAATGCAATTGTTGATCGTCACCTACCTCTTGAATCTATCACCTCTAGCAGATCAACTGATGCGGTGATAGAAGCTCAATGGGATCTTAGCTTTTAATTAAAATTAATTGGGTAGTTAATTGATTAAAAGAAATTATTATTGAAAATACTAATTTATGAATTTTCTAATTTTATAGATGACTTCTACTAATCAAACCCTAACTCACACCACCATTCGTTCCGTTCTCGAAAAAGAGAAACTTGATGGAACGAACATTGTGGACTGGGCTCGTAACCTAAGGATTGTCCTTAGGGCCGAGCACAAGTACCACCATTTGGAGGAGGCGTTGCCCCATGCCCATGCTGCTACCGCCACCCCTGCTGTTCGTGCGGCCTATACCAAGAGGTTCAACGAACAACAAGAGGTCGCCGCGCTCATGCTGGTGAGCATGATCCCTGAGATTCAGAAGAATCTCGAGGACCTCACAACATTCGATATGATGGCTGAACTTAAGACATCATATCAAACGCAAGCTGATCCGGAACTCTTTGACACGGTCAAAGTTTTCCATGCTTGCAAGCAGGAGGAGGGACAGTCTGTTAGCTCTTATCTTTTGAAGATGAAGAGTTACCTAGACCGAATGGAGAAACTTGGCTACCCTATGCCTCATATCCTTGGAATTGGGTTAATTCTAACCTCACTTCACAAGGACTATGCACCGTTTGTCATGACTTATCATATGCATAGTATGGGGAAGACTTTCACCGAATTACATGCTATGCTGAAACAAACGGAAGCTGGGCTACCCAAGAAAACTCCAACCCCTACTGTCCTTGCCATAAGGCAAGGAAAGATCCAAAAACCAAAACCGCAAGTAGTTGCTAAGGGCCAAGGCAAGGGAAAGCAAGTTTACAAGCCCAAGCCAAAGGTTCCCCCACCTACTCATAAGGAGGATCATGCTAAGGATCTTGCTTGCCATCACTGCGGTGAAACAGGCCACTGGAGGAGGAATTGTCTTGCCTACCTGGCGGAGTTAATGAAGAACAAAGCTAGCAAGGCTAGCACATCAGGTATCTTCACAATAGAACTATATGCTTTCCCTAAGAAATCATGGGTATATGACACGTACTGGTTGTGGAACTCACATTTGTAATACCATGCAGGGTCTAAGGGGAAGTAGAAAGCTAAACCATGGAGCTTTGGACTTGTACGTGGGCAATGGAATGCGTGCACCGGTCGAAGCTATAGGAAGCTATGATTTAATCCTTCCTAGTGGTTTAATTATTGTATTAGACAATTGTCACTATGCGCCTAGTATTACTAGGGGTATAGTATCGCTTTCTTGTTTGTGGAATAATGGTTTTATTCATACATTTACGGATTATGGTATTTCTGTTTCAAAGGATAATGTTTTTTACTTTAATGCTATTCCTCGTGATAGTATCTTTGAGATTGACATGCATAATCGTATTACAAACAATAGTTCTATTTATACGTGTAGCAATAAGAAATCCAAGTTGAATTTGGATTCTACTTACCTATGGCATTGTCGCCTTTGCCATGTTAACAAGAAACGTGTTTTAAAATTACAAAAGGATGGACTTATAAAATCAGATGATTCTGAATCATTTGATAAATGTGTTTCTTGTATAACTGGTAAAATGGCGCGCAAGCCTTTCTCCCATGTAGGCGAAAGGGCCAATGATCTACTTGGACTCATACATACCGATGTATGTGGCCCTTTTAGAACTCGAACTAGGGAAGGTGCTACCCACTTCATTACTATCACTGACGACTTTAGTCGTTATGGTTATGTTTACTTGATTAAACATAAACATGAAACCTTTGAAACGTTCAAAGCTTTCCAAAATGAAGTAGAAAATCAACTCAGCAAGAAGATAAAAGCTCTCCGGTCCGATCGGGGAGGAGAGTACATGAGCCATGAGTTTCAAGACCATCTTAAGAATTGTGGGATTGTCTCACAATTCACTCCCCCTTATACACCACAGCATAATGGTGTATCAGAGAGGAGAAATCGCACCTTGCTTGACATGGTCCGATCGATGATGAGTCCTACCACTCTGCCTCTATCCTTTTGGGGTTATGCACTCAAATCGGCTGCTCGAATACTGAATATGGTTCCCACCAAGAAGGTTGAAAAGACACCATATGAGATATGGCATGGGAAAGTCCCAAACTTGTCTTACTTGAAGGTCTGGGGTTGTGAGGCTCTCGTGAAACGAGACACACCGAACAAACTTGAACCCAGAGCTGTCAAGTGCATCTTTATAGGATACCCTGAGGAAACGATGGGTTACTATTTCTACTACCCACCTGAGCAAAAAGTAATTATTGCTCGTTATGCTGAGTTTCTTGAGAGCAATCTCATTTCACAAGAAGCAAGTGGGAGTACCATCGACTTTGACGAGATTCCAAGCGATGAAGATGCACAACCTATTGTAGATACTAGCGAACATCAAGATGAGGCTGAACATGAAACTGTTCCTGTTGCACCTCAAAATGATGAAGTCCCCGTTCGAAGGTCCGCAAGGACACCTCATGCACCTGAACGATATGGATTCCATGTCGATGCTGAGGAGCTAAGTTTAGGGGATCATAATGAACCCCCTAACTATCGAGCTGCATTAGCAGATTCCGAATCTGACAAATGGCTTGATGCTATGAACGCGGAAATGCAATCCATGAAAGATAACCAAGTATGGACTTTTGTTGATATTCCTCCTAACAGTAAGACTGTTGGCAGCAAGTGGCTCTTCAAGAAGAAGACTGACATGGATGGCAATGTACACACCTATAAAGCTCGGTTGGTTGCAAAAGGTTACACTCAAACCTACGGGATTGACTATGATGAAACCTTCTCGCCTGTTGCCGACGTTAGAGCTATTAGGATCGTCATATCCATAGCAACGTACTATGACTATGAGATTTGGCAAATGGATGTCAAAACTGCTTTCTTAAATGGACACCTCGATGAAGATGTCTATATGGTTCAGCCTGAGGGATTTGTAAGTACAAAGCACCCTAAGAAAGTATGTAAGCTTCAAAGGTCCATTTATGGACTAAAGCAGGCATCCAGAAGTTGGAACAAAAGATTTGATGAGGAAGTCAAAACGTTTGGCTTTACTCAGAATCCTGACGAGCCATGTGTATATATGAGAGCTAGTGGGAGCATTTTCGTCTTCCTAATCCTATATGTCGATGACATACTACTCATAGGAAATAACATTCCAATGCTACAAGATGTAAAATCCTGGCTTGGGAAGTGCTTCGCTATGAAGGATCTAGGGGAAGCGGCATATATACTTGGTATAAAGATCTACCGGGATAGATCTAAGCGGTTAATCGGATTAAGTCAAAGTGCGTACATTGATAAGATTCTAAAACGGTTTAGAATGGATGCTTCGAAACGTGGAAACCTCCCTATGCAGCACAATGTACACTTGAGTAAGACTCAAGGACCGTCCTCACCTGATGAGATGAAATGTATGCGTGATGTCCCCTATGCCTCGGTAGTAGGGTCAATCACGTATGATGTACGGTGCACAAGACCTGATGTAGCGTTCTCTCAGAACCTTACAAGCCGATACCAACAGAATCCAGGTGAGAGTCACTGGACTGCTGTTAAGAACATACTGAAGTATCTTAGGAATACTAAATATATGTTTCTTGTTTATGGTGGTGAAAGTCAAGATGAACTAAGCGTCACTTGTTATTCTGATGCTAGTTTTGAGACTGATAGGGATGATTCCAAATATCAAACGGGGTATGTTTTCGTTTTGAACGGAGGCACTGTTGATTGGAAGAGTGCAAAGCAGAGCACTATCGCTATGTCTTCTACGGAAGCTGAATACATTGCAACTACTGAAGCTGCAATGGAAGCTGTTTGGATGAGGAAATTCATTTCTGGGCTTGGAGTTGTCCCTAGTAATGAAAGACCTATGGATATATACTGTGACAACACAGGTGCTATCATCATTGCCAACGAACCCGGTGTTCAGAAAGGCGCCAGACATTATCGGAGGAAGCTTCACTACATTAGAGATGCGATCCTAATGGGAGATGTACGCTTACTCAAAGTTCATACATATGAAAACTTAGCTGACCCCTTCACGAAGCCAATGTCATGTACCAAACATATTGAGCATGCTAGAAACATTGGGCTTCGACCAGCTAGTAGTTTCATGTAATCTGTTTTAGTATTTGGAAGATGGAACATTGAGCAGTTTTTATTGGAATAAATTGATATATTTGATATGATCATTTTTATATGAATATCTACTGTGTTCTATATTTGCATGTTTATATCTATGAATATTTACTGTGTTTTATATTCTAAATTGTCCATTGTCATATTAATAATATGGGAATATTATTAAGACAAATCTGAGGGCATTGATGACATTATCTTAGTATGACTAAGGATGATGAAATCAAACTCACATGTCGTTTATAACAATGCACGATTGGACTGACCCAACCTATGAGAAATCACTTCCTGGATTTATGTCACAAGTGAATCTCACAAAGGCTTTGTCACTTACCCTCTGACTTGAGATGCAAGTTGGTTTGTGTATGTAGAGGGGTAAACTTTGATGTGGTTAAACGCTGACCTGAATAAGGCTGCTATAACAACCATTATCGGGTTTATCATTAAGCATATGACAGACACGTGCAGTCAATAAAGAATTTGTTCCTCCACATATGTGGAATAGATACTACTTCATTATATAGATCGAGAAACAGAATCGTTGAAGTTTTTGATTGACATTGATCCTTGTCTAAAATTCAACATAGTATCAGTAACAAAAGGATAACTGATTGAAAAACTTTGAACAAAGATTTCAAACTCCTCATGTACTCCTAGGGGCATTGGCGGGTTGCTAGACTCTAACCTTTTTTTTTGTATAACTACTTGTGGTTATCACGCGCGCAAGTGGGAGCTGTTGGAATATGCTTCACGTGTATAACATATAGTTATATGGCTACTTGTATGTGAGCCTAAAGGGTCACACACTTATACACTAAACACCTTGTTATATATAATGTAATTAGTGTAATTATATTATATATATAATAATGTAAGTAATTCATTAAGTAATTAAGTTTAAATTGTTTAAACTTAAGTTATCTAGTGGGATTAATTGAAAGAAAGAAAATACAAGGGGCTAAGTGGATATTCTCTAAACTTATTTAGAGTATATAAGGCTTAGATTAGGGAGCAAGCAACTAACCCTAATCCTCCCTCCCTTGGTATTTCGGCCGTGAGCATCCCCGTCTAGGGTTCTTGCGTTTTGCCTCTTTCAAGCTTGCAAGGACTAGCATCTTCAAGGGTATTCAAGATAGTGTAGTGTGGACTTGCTTTAGAGGTATTCCCCATTGGAGTCCTTGGTGTCGGTTCTTCACAATCTCCATCCAAATTCATCAAGATCAAAGGCAACTAGGGTATGAAATTATCATCCATTCTCTTTGATTTCATGTATAGTTTAATTGTATTTATCAATATTAGATCCGGTTATGGTGATTAAACTTTTCCGCTGCATTTTGGTTCTTGTTTTAACCTAAAATCACCATTAGCCTTGACCCTTGAGCCTTGAGCCTTGTGACATGAGCCTTGACCCTTGACCCTTGACCCTTGACCCTTGAGTGTTGAGCCTTGAGCCTTGACTTTTGAGCCTTGACCCTTGAGCAGTGACTTGAGCAGTGACTTGAGCCTTGAGCCTTGAGCCTTATGCCTTTTGCCTTGAGTCCTGACCCTTGAGCCATGACTTGAGCCTTGATCCTTGATCCTTGAGCCTTGAGCCTTGAGCCTTGAGCCTTGAGCCTTGAGCCTTGAGCCTTGAGCCTTGAGCCTTGAGCCTTGAGCCTTGAGCCTTGAGCCTTGAGCCTTGAGACTTGAGCCTTAAGTCTTGAACCTTGAACCTCAAGCCCTTAGCGTTGAGCCTTGAGCCTTGACCCTGGAGCCTTGAGCCTTGAGTCTTGAGCCTTGAGCCTTGAGCCTTGAGCCCGGAGCCTCGAGCCTCGAGCCTCGAGCCTTGAGCCTCGAGCCTCGAGCCTCGAGCCTTGAGCCTTGACCCTTTAGCCTTGAGCCTTGAGCCTTGAGCCTTAAGCCTTGACCCTTGAGCCTTGACCCTTGACCCTTGAGTGTTGAGCCTTGAGCCTTGACTTTTGAGCCTTGAGCCTTGAGCCTTGAGCCTTGAGCCTTGATCCTTGAGCCTTTTTCCTTGAACCTTGAGCCTTAAGCCTTGAGCCTTGAGCCTTGAGCCTTGAGCCTTGAGCGTTGAGCCTTGAGCCTTGAGCCTTGAGCCTTGAGCCTTGAGCCTTGAGCCTTGAGCCTTGAGCCTTGAGCCTTGAGCCCGGAGCCTCGAGCCTCGAGCCTCGAGCCTCGAGCCTTGACCCTTGACCCTTGACCCTTTAGCCTTGAGCCTTGAGCCTTGAGCCTTGAGCCTTGAGTCTTGAGCCTTGAGCCTTGAGCCTTGAGCCTTGAGCCTTGAGCCTTGAGCCTTGAGCCATGAGCCTTGAGCCTTGAGCCTTGAGCCTTGAGCCTTGAGCCTTGAGCCTTGAGCCTTGAGCCTTGAGCCTTGAGCCTTGAGCCTTGAGCCCTAAGCCTTTTGACTTGAGTCCTGACCCTTGAGCCATGATCCTTGTTCCTTGAGCCTTGAGCCTTGAGCCTTGAGCCTTGAGCCTTGAGCCTTGAGCCTTGAGCCTTGAGCCTTGAGCCTTGAGCCTTGAGCCTTGAGCCTTGAGCCTTGAGCCTTGAGACTTGAGCCTTGAGCCTTGAGCCTTGAGCCTGGAGCATTGAGCCGTGAGCCTTGAGCCTTTTGCCTTGAGTCCTGACCTTTGAGCCGTTACTTGAGCCTTGATCCATGATCCTTGACCCTTGAGCCTTGAACCTTGAGCCTTGAACCTTGGTGCTTGAGCATTTTGCCTTTTTCCTTGAACCTGGAGCCTTGAGCCTTGAGTCTTGAACCTTCAACCTCGAGTCCTGAGCGTTGAGCCTTGTGCTTTGAGCCTTGAGCCTTGAGCCTTGAGCCCGGAGCCTCGAGCCTCCAGCCTTGAGCCTTGACCCTTGACGCTTGACCCTTTAGCCTTGAGCCTTGAGCCTTTAGCGTTGAGCCTTGAGCCTTGAGCCTTAAGCCTTTTGACTTGAGTCCTGACCCTTGAGCCATGATCCTTGATCCTTGAGCCTTGAACCTTGAGCCTTGAGCCTTGAGCCTTGAGCCTTGAGCCTTGAGCCTTGAGCCTTGAGCCTTGAGCCTTGAGCCTTGAGCCTTGAGCCTTGAGCCTTGAGCCTTGAGCCTTGAGCCTTGAGCATTGAGCCTTGAGCCTTGAGCCTTTTTCCTTGAACCTTTAGCCTTAAGCCTTGAGCCTTAAGCCATGAGCGTTGAGCCTTGAGCCTTGAGCCTTGAGCATTGAGCCTTGAGCCTTTTGCCTTGAGTCCTGACCTTTGAGCCGTGACTTGACCTTGATCCATGATCCTTGACCCTTGAGCCTTGAACCTTGAGCCTTGAGCCTTGAACCTTGGTCCTTGAGCATTTTTCCTTTTGCCTTGAACCTGGAGCCTTGAGCCTTGAGCCTTGAGTCTTGAACCTTGAACCTCGAGTCCTGAGCGTTGAGCCTTGTGCTTTGAGCCTTGAGCCTTGATCCTTGAGCCTTGAGCCTTGAGCCTTGAGCCTTGAGCCTTGAGCCTTGAGCCTCGAGCCTCAAGCCTTGAGCCTTGACCCTTGAGCCTTGACCCTTTAGCCTTGAGCCTTGAGCTTTGAGCCTTTAGCCTTGAGCCTTGAGCCTTGAGCCTTTTTCCTTGAACCTTTAGCCTTAAGCCTTGAGCCTTGATCCATGAGCGTTGAGATTTGAGCCTTGAGCCTTGAGCCTTGACCATTGAGCCTTGAGCCTTGAGCCTTTTGCCTTGAGACCTGACCCTTGAGCCGTGACTTGAGCCTTGATCCATGATCCTTGACCCTTGAGCCTTGAACCTTGAGCCTTGAGCCTTGAACCTTGATCCTTGGGTATTTTGCCTTTTGCCTTGAACCTGGAGCCTTGAGCCTTAAGTTTTGAACCTTGAACCTCGAGTCCTGAGCGTTGAGTGTTGAGCCTTGACCATGGAGCCTTGAGCCTTGAGTCTTGAGCCTTGAGTCGTGAGCCTTGAGTCGTGAGCCTTGAGCCCAGAGCCTTGAGCCTTGAGCCTTGAGCCTTGAGCTTTGAGCCTTGAGCCTTGAGCCTTGAGCCTTGAGCCCGGAGCCTCGAGCCTCGAGCCTCAAGCCTTGAGCCTTGACCCTTGACCCTTGACCCTTTAGCCTTGAGCCTTGAGCCTTGAGCCTTGAGCCTTGAGCCTTGAGCCTTGAGCCTTGAGCCTTGAGCCTTAAGCCTTGAGCCTTGAGCCTTGAGCCTAGAGCCTTGAGCCTTGAGCCTTAAGCCTTTTGACTTGAGTCCTGACCCTTGAGCCATGATCCTTGTTCCTTGAGCCTTGAGCCTTGAGCCTTGAGCCTTGAGCCTTGAGCCTTGAGCCTTGAGCCTTGAGCCTTGAGCCTTGAGCCTTGAGCATTGAGCCTTGAGCCTTGAGCCTTGAGCCTTTTTCCTTGAACCTTTTGCCTTAAGCCTTGAGCCTTGAGCCATGAGCATTGAGCGTTGAGCCTTGAGCCTTGAGCATTGAGCCTTGAGCCTTGAGCCTTGAGCCTTTTGCCTTGAGTCCTGACCCTTGAGCCGTTACTTGAGCCTTGATCCATGATCCTTGACCCTTGAGCCTTGAACCTTGAGCCTTGAGCCTTGAACCTTGGTCCTTGAGCATTTTGCCTTTTGCCTTGAACCTGGAGCCTTTAGCCTTGAGTCTTGAACCTTGAACCTCGAGTCCTGAGCGTTGAGCCTTGTGCTTTGAGCCTTGAGCCTTGAGCCTTGAGCTTTGAGCCTTGAGCCTTGAGCCCGGAGCCTCGAGCCTCGAGCCTCCAGCCTTGAGCCTTGACCCTTGACGCTTGACCCTTTAGCCTTGAGCCTTGAGCCTTTAGCCTTGAGCCTTGAGCCTTAAGCCTTTTGACTTGAGTCCTGACCCTTGAGCCATGATCCTTGATACTTGAGCCTTAAACCTTGAGCCTTGAGCCTTGAGCCTTAAGCCTGGAGCCTTGAGCCTTGAGCCCGGAGCCTCGAGCCTCGAGCCTCGAGCCTTGAGCCTTGACCCTTGAGCCTTGACCCTTTAGCCTTGAGCCTTGAGCCTTGAGCCTTGAGCCTTGAGCCTTGAGCCTTGATCCTTGAGCCTTGAGCCTTGAGCAATGAGCCTCGAGCCTTGAGCCTTGAGCCTTTTTCCTTGAACATTTAGCCTTAAGCCTTGAGCCTTGATCCATGAGCGTTGAGCCTTGAGCGTTGAGCCTTGAGCCTTGAGCCTTGAGGCTTGAGCCTTTTGCCTTGAGTCCTGACCCTTGAGCCGTGACTTGAGCCTTGATCCATGATCCTTGACCCTTGAGCCTTGAGCCTTAAACCTTGATCCTTGAGTAATTTGCCTTTTGCCTTGAACTTGGAGCCTTGAGCCTTAAGTCTTGAACCTTGAACCTCGAGTCCTGAGCGTTGAGCCTTGACCATGGAGCCTTGAGCCTTGAGCCTTGAGCCTTGAGTCGTGAGCCTCGAGCCTTGAGCCCAGAGCCTTGAGCCTTGAGCCTTGAGCCTTGAGCCTTGAGCCTTGAGCCTTGAGCCTTGAGCCTTGAGCCTTGAGCCTTGAGCCTTGAGCCTTGAGCCTTGAGCCTTGAGCCTTGAGCCTCGAGCCTCGAGCCTTGAGCCTTGAGCCTTGAGCCTCGAGCCTTCGTCCTTGAGCCTTGAGCCTTGACCCTTGAGCCTTGAGCCTTGAGCCTTGACCCTTGAGCCTTGAGACATGAGCCTTGACCCTTGACCCTTCAGTATAGAGCCTTGAGCCTTGACTTTTGAGCCTTGACCCTTGAGCCGTGACTTTTGAGCCTTGAGCCTTAAACCTTGAGCCTTGATCCTTGAGCCTTGAGCCTTGAGCCTTGAGCCTTGAGCCTTGAGCCTTGAGCCTTGAGCCTTGAGCCTTGAGCATTGAGCCTTGAGCCTTGAGCCTTGAGCCTTGAGCCTTTTTCCTTGAACCTTTAGCCTTAAGCCTTGAGCCTTGAGCCATGAGCGTTGAGCATTGAGCCTTGAGCCTTGAGCCTTTTTCCTTGAGTCATGACCCTTGAGCCGTTACTTGAGCCTTGATCCATGATCTTTCACCCTTGAGCCTTGAACCTTGAGCCTTGAGCCTTGAACCTTGGTCCTTGAGCATTTTGCCTTTTGCCTTGAACCTGGAGCCTTGAGTCTTGAACCTTGAGCCTCGAGTCCTGAGCGTTGAGCCTTGTGCTTTGAGCCTTGTGCCTTGAGGCTTGAGCCCGGAGCCTCGAGCCTCAAGCCTCCAGCCTTGAGCCTTGACCCTTGACGCTTGGCCCTTTAGCCTTGAGCCTTGAGCCTTTAGCCTTGAGCCTCGAGCCTTGAGCCTTAAGCCTTTTGACTTGAGTCCTGACCCTTGAGCCATGATCCTTGATCCTTGAGCCTTGAACCTTGAGCCTTGAGCCTTGAGCCTTAAGCCTTGAGCATTGAGCCTTGAGCCTTGAGCCTTGAGCCTTTTTCCTTGAGCCTTTAGCCTTAAGCCTTGAGCCTTAAGCCATGAGCGTTGAGCCTTGAGCCTTGAGCATTGAGCATTGAGCCTTGAGCCTTGAGCCTTGAACCTTGGTCCTTGAGCATTTTGCCTTTTGCCTTGAACCTTGAGCCTTGAGTCGTGAGCCTTGAGCCTTTAGCCTCGATCCTTGAGCCTTGAGCCTTGAGCCTTGAGCCTTGAGCCTTGAGCCTTGAGCCTTGAGCCTTGAGCCTTGAGACTTGAGCCTTGACCCTTGACCCTTGAGTGTTGAGCCTTGAGCCTTGACTTTTGAGTCTTGACCCTTGAGCCGTGACTTGAGCCTTGAGCCTTGAGCCTTGAGCCTTGAGCCTTGAGACTTGAGCCTTAAGTCTTGAACCTTGAACCTCGAGCCCTGAGCGTTGAGCCTTGAGCCTTGACCCTGGAGCCTTGAGCCTTGAGCCTTGAGTCGTGAGCCTTGAGCCTTGAACCCTGAGCCTTGAGCCTTGAGCCTTGAGCCTTGAGTCTTGAGCCTTGAGCCTTGAGCCTTGAGCCTTGAGCCTTGAGCCTTGAGCCTTGAGCCTTAAGCCTTGAGCCTTGAACCTTGACCCTTGAGTCTTGAGCCTTGACCCTTGACCCTTGGGTGTTGAGCCTTGAGCCTTAAGTTTTGAGCCTTGACCCTTGAGCCGTGACTTGAGCGTTGAGCGTTGAGCCCTGAGCCTTGAGCCTTGAGCCTTGAGCCTTGAGCCTTGAGCCTTTTTCCTTGAACCTTGAACCTTCAGCCTTGAGCCTTATGCCTTTTGCCTTGAGCCTTGAGCCTCGAGCACTGAGAGCCTTGAGCCAAGAGCCTTGAGCCTTGAGCCTTGAGCCTTGACCCTTGAGCCTTGAGCCTTGAGCCTTGAGCCTTGGGCCTTGAACCTTGACCTTTGACTTTTGACCCTTGACCGTTAGCCTTGAGACTTGAGCCTCGAGCCTCGAGCACTGAGAGCCTTGAGCCATGAGCCTTGAGCCTTGAGCCTTGACCCTTGACCCTTGACCCTTGACCCTTGACCCTTGAGCCTTAAGCCTTGAGCCTTGAGCCTTGACCCTTGACCCTTGACCCTTGAGCCTTAAGCCTTGAGCCTTGTGCCTTGAGCCTGGAGCCTTGAGCCTTGATCCTTGAGCCTCGAGCCTTAAGCCTTGAGCCTTGAGCCTTGAGCCTTGAGCCTTGAGCCTTAACCCTTGAGCCTTGAGCCTTGAGACATGAGCCTTGACCATTGACCCTTGACCCTTGAGTGTTGAGCCTTAAGCCTTGACTTTTGAGCCTTGAGCCTTGATCCTTGAGCCTTGAGCCTTGAGCCTTGAGTCTTGAGCCAAGAGCCAAGAGCCTTGAGCCTTGACCCTTGACCCTTGACCATTGAGCCTTGAGCCTTGAGCCTTAAGCCTTAAGCCTTTTTCCTTGAGTCCTGACGCTTGAGCCGTGACTTGAGCCTTGATCCTTGATCCTTGAGCCTTGAACCTTGAGCCTTGAGCCTTGAGCCTTGAGCCTTGAGCCTTGAGCCTTGAGCCTTGAGCCTTGAGCCTTGAGACTCGAGCCTTTTGCCTTGAGTCCTGACCCTTGAGCCGTGACTTGAGCCTTGATCCATGATCCATGATCCTTGAGCCTTGAGCCTTGAGCCTTGAACCTTGAGCCTTGAACCTTGTGCCTTTAGCATTTTGCCTTTTGCCTTGAACCTGGAGCCTTGAGCCTTAAGCCTTGAGCCTTGAACCTTGAACCTTGAACGTTGAGCCTTGGGCCTTCAGCCTTGAGCCCTGAGACTTGACCCTGGAGCTTCGAGCCCTGAGCGTTGAGCCTTGAGCCTTGAGCTTTGAGCCTTGAGCCTTGAGCCTTGAGCCTTGAGTCGTGAGCCTTGAGCCTTGAGCCTTGAGCCTTGAGCATTGAGCCTTGAGCCTTGAGCCTTGAGCCTTGAGCCTTGAGCCTTGAGCCTTGAGCCTTGAGCCTTGAGCCTGGAGCCTTGAGCCTGGAGCCTTGAGCCTCGAGCCTCGAGCCTTGACCCTTGACCCTTGACCCTTGAGCCTTGAGACATGAGCCTTGACCCTTGACCCTTGAGTGTTGAGCCTTGAGCCTTGACTTTTGAGCCTTGACCCTTGAGTAGTGACTTGAGCCTTGAGCCTTGAGCCTTGAGCCTTGAGCCTTGAACCTTGAGCCTTGAGCCTTGAGCCTTAAGCCTTGAGCCTTGAGCCTTGAGCCTTGAGCCTTGAGCCTCGAGCCCTGAGCCTTGAGTCTTGAGCCTTGAGCCTTGAGCCTTGAGCCTTGAGACTTGAGCCTTTTGCCTTGAGTCCTGACCCTTGAGCCGTGACTTGAGCCTTGATCCATGATCCTTGAGCCTTGAGCCTTGAGCCTTGAACCTTGAGCCTTGAGCCTTGAACCATGTGCCTTTAGCGTTTTGCCTTTTGCCTTGAACCTGGAGCCTTGAGCCTTAAGCCTTGAGCCTTGAACCTTGAACGTTGAGCCTTGGGCCTTCAGCCTTGAGCCCTAAGACTTGACCCTGGAGCTTCGAGCCCTGAGCGTTGAGCGTTGAGCCTTGAGCTTTGAACCTTGAGCCTTGAGTCGTGAGCCTTGAGCCTTGAGCCTTGAGCATTGAGCCTTGAGCCTCGAGCCTTGAGCCTTGAGCCTTGAGCCTTGAGCCTTGAGCCTTGAGCCTTGAGCCTTGAGCCTGGAGCCTTGAGCCTGGAGCCTTGAGCCTCGAGCCTTGACCCTTGACCCTTGACCCTTGACCCTTGACCCTTGAGCCTTGAGCCTTGACCCTTGAGCCTTTTAGACATGAGCCTTGTCCCTTGACCCTTGAGTGTTGAGCCTTGACCCTTGAGTAGTGACTTGAAACTTGAGCCTTGAGCCTTGAGCCTTGAGCCTTGAGCCTTGAGCCATATGCCTTTTGCCTTGTGTCCTGACCCTTGAGCCATGACTTAAGCCTTGATCCTTGATCCTTGAGCGTTGAGCCATGAGCCTTGAGCCTTGAGCCTTGAGCCTTGAGCCTTGAGCCTTGAGCCTGGAGCCTGGAGCCTCGACCCTTGAGCCTTGACCCATGACCCTTGACCCTTGACCCTTGAAACTTGAGCCTTGAGCCTTGAGCCTTGAGCCTTGAGCCTTGAGCCTTGAGCCTTGAGCCTTGAGCCTTGAGCCTTGGGCTTTGAGCCTTGAGACATGAGCCTTGACCCTTGAACCTTGACCCTTGAGTGTTGAGCCTTGAGCCTTGACTTTTGAGCCTAGAGCCTTGAGCCGTGACCTGAGCCTTGAGCCTTGAGCCTTGAGCCTTGAGCCTTCTTCCATGAACCTTGAGCCTTGAGCCTTGAGCCTTGAGCCTTCTTCCGTGAACCTTGAGCCTTGAGCCTTGAGCCTCGAGCCTTGAGCCTTGAGCCTTTTTCCTTGAACCTTGAACCTTCAGCCTTGAGCCTTATGCCTTTTGCCTTGAGCCTTGAGCCTCGAGCACTGAGAGCCTTGAGCCAAGAGCCTTGAGCCTTGAGCCTTGACCCTTGACCCTTGAGCCTTGACCCTTGAGCCTTGAGCCTTGAGCCTTGAGCCTTGAACCTTGACCTTTGACTTTTGACCCTTGACCGTTAGCCTTGAGACTTGAGCCTTGAGCCTCGAGCCTCGAGCACTGAGAGCCTTGAGCCATGAGCCTTGACCCTTGACCCTTGACCCTTGACCCTTGACCCTTGAGCCTTAAGCCTTGAGCCTTGAGCCTTGAACCTTGACCTTTGTTCTGACCCTTGAGCCATGAGCCTTGAGCCTTGAGCCTTGAGCCCTTAGCCTTGAGCCTTGAGCCTTGAGTCATGAGCCTTGAGCCTTGAGCCCTGAGCGTTCAGCCTTGAGCCTTGAGCCTTGATCCTTGAGCCTTGAGCCTTGAGCCTTGAGCCTGGAGCCTTGAGCCTTGAGCCTTGATCCTTGAGCCTCGAGCCTTAAGCCTTGAGCCTTGAGCCTTGAGCCTTGAGCCTTAACCCTTGAGCCTTGAGCCTTGAGCCTTGAGACATGAGCCTTGACCATTGACCCTTGACCCTTGACCCTTGAGTGTTGAGCCTTGAGCCTTGACTTTTGAGCCTTGAGCCTTGAGCCTTGAGCCTTGAGCCTTGAGCCTTGAGCCTTGAGCCAAGAGCCAAGAGCCAAGAGCCTTGAGCCTTGACCCTTGACCCTTGACCCTTGACCCTTAAGCCTTGAGCCTTGAGCCTTGAGCCTTAAGTCTTTTGCCTTGAGTCCTGACGCTTGAGCCGTGACTTGAGCCTTGATCCTTGATCCTTGAGCCTTGAACCTTGAGCCTTGAGCCTTGAGCCTTGAGCCTGGAGCCTTGAGCCTCGAGCCCTGAGCCTTGAGCCTTGAACCTTGAGCCTTGAGACTCGAGCCTTTTGCCTTGAGTCCTGACCCTTGAGCCGTGACTTGAGCCTTGATCCATGATCCATGATCCATGAGCCTTGAGCCTTGAGCCTTGAACCTTGAGCCTTGAACATTGTGCCTTTAGCATTTTGCCTTTTGCCTTGAACCTGGAGCCTTGAGCCTTAAGCCTTGAGCCTTGAACCTTGAACCTTGAACGTTGAGCCTTGGGCCTTCAGCCTTGAGCCCTGAGACTTGACCCTGGAGCTTCGAGCCCTGAGCGTTGAGCCTTGAGCCTTGAGCTTTGAGCCTTTAGCCTTGAGCCTTGAGCCTTGAGCCTTGAGCCTTGAGCATTGAGCCTTGAGCCTTGAGCCTTGAGCCTTGAGCCTTGAGCCTTGAGCCTGAAGCCTTGAGCCTCGAGCCTTGACCCTTGACCCTTGACCCTTGACCCTTGAGCCTTGAGCCTTGAGACATGAGCCTTGACCCTTGACCCTTGACCCTTGACCCTTGAGTGTTGAGCCTTGAGCCTTGACTTTTGAGCCTTGACCCTTGAGTAGTGACTTGAGCCTTGAGCCTTGAGCCTTGAGCCTTGAGCCTTGAGCCTTAAGCCTTGAGCCTTGAGCCTTGAGCCTTGAGCCTTGAGCCTCGAGCCCTGAGCCCTGAGTCTTGAGCCTTGAGCCTTGAGCCTTGAGCCTTGAGACTTGAGCCTTTTGCCTTGAGTCCTGACCCTTGAGCCGTGACTTGAGCCTTGATCCATGATCCTTGAGCCTTGATCCTTGAGCCTTGAACCTTGAGCCTTGAGCCTTGAACCCTGTGCCTTTAGCATTTTGCCTTTTGCCTTGAACATGGAGCCTTGAGCCTTAAGCCTTGAGCCTTGAACCTTGAACCTTGAACGTTGAGCCTTGGGCCTTCAGCCTTGAGCACTAAGACTTGACCCTGGAGCTTCGAGCCCTGAGCGTTAAGCCTTGAGCCTTGAGCTTTGAGCCTTGAGCCTTGAGCCTTGAGTCGTGAGCCTTGAGCCTTGAGCCTTGAGCATTGAGCCTTGAGCCTTGAGCCTTGAGCCTTGAGCCTTGAGCCTTGAGCCCTGAGCCTTGAGCCTTGAGCCTTGAGCCTGGATCCTGGAGCTTGGAGCCTTGAGCCTCGAGCCTTGACCCTTGACCCTTGACCCTTGAGCCTTGAGCCTTCACCCTTGAGCCTTTTAGACATGAGCCTTGACCCTTGACCCTTGACCCTTGAGTGTTGAGCCTTGAGCCTTGACTTTTGAGCCTTGACCCATGAGTAGTGACTTGAAACTTGAGCCTTGAGCCTTGAGCCTTGAGCCTTGAGCCATATGCCTTTTGCCTTGTGTCCTGACCCTTGAGCCATGACTTAAGCCTTGATCCTTGATCCTTGAGCGTTGAGCCTTGAGCCTTGAGCTTTGAGCCTTGAGCCTTGAGCCTTGAGTCATGAGCCTTGAGCCTTGAGCCTTGAGCCTTGAGCATTAAGCCTTGAGCCTTGAGCCTTGAGCCTTGAGCCTTGAGCCTTGAGCCTGGAGCCTTGAGCCTTGAGCCTTGACCCTTGACCCTTGACCCTTGAGACATGAGCCTTGACCCTTGACCCTTGAGTGTTGAGCCTTGAGCCTTGACTTTTGAGCCTTGACCCTTGAGTAGTGACTTGAGCCTTGAGCCTTGAGCCTTGAGCCTTGAACCTTGAGCCTTGAGCCTTAAGCCTTGAGCCTTGAGCCTTGAGCCTCGAGCCCTGAGCCTTGAGTCTTGAGCCTTGAGCCTTGAGCCTTGAGCCTTGAGACTTGAGCCTTTTGCCTTGAGTCCTGACCCTTGAGCCGTGACTTGAGCCTTGATCCATGATCCTTGAGCCTTGAGCCTTGAGCCTTGAACCTTGAGCCTTGAGCCTTGAACCCTGTGCCTTTAGCGTTTTGCCTTTTGCCTTGAACCTGGAGCCTTGAGCCTTAAGCCTTGAGCCTTAAACCTTGAACCTTGAACGTTGAGCCTTGGGCCTTCAGCCTTGAGCCCTAAGACTTGACCCTGGAGCTTCGAGCCCTGAGCGTTGAGCCTTGAGCCTTGAGCTTTGAGCCTTGAGCCTTGAGCCTTGAGTCGTCAGCCTTGAGCATTGAGCCTTGAGCCTCGAGCCTTGAGCCTTGAGCCTTGAGCCTTGAGCCTTGAGCCTTGAGCCTTGAGCCTTGAGCCTTGAGCCTTGAGCCTTGAGCCTGGAGCCTTGAGCCTCGAGCCTTGACCCTTGACCCTTGACCCTTGACCCTTGACCCTTGAGCCTTGAGCCTTGACCCTTGAGCCTTTTAGACATGAGCCTTGTCCCTTGACCCTTGAGTGTTGAGCCTTGACCCTTGAGTAGTGACTTGAAACTTAAGCCTTGAGCCTTGAGCCTTGAGCCTTGAGCCTTGAGCCTTGAGCCTTGAGCCATATGCCTTTTGCCTTGTGTCCTGACCCTTGAGCCATGACTTAAGCCTTGATCCTTGATCCTTGATCCTTGAGCGTTGAGCCTTGAGCCTTGAGCCTTGAGCCTTGAGCCTTGAGCCTTGAGCCTTGAGCCTGGAGCCTGGAGCCTCGAGCCTTGAGCCTTGACCCTTGACCCTTGAGCCTTGAGCCTTGAGCCTTGAGCCTTGAGCCTTGAGCTTTGAGCCTTGAGACATGAGCCTTGACCCTTGAACCTTGACCCTTGAGTGTTGAGCCTTGAGCCTTGACTTTTGAGCCTAGAGCCTTGAGCCGTGACTTGAGCCTTGAGCCTTGAGCCTTGAGCCTTCTTCCGTGAACCTTGAGCCTTGAGCCTTGAGCCTTGAGCCTCGAGTCTTGAGCCTTGAGCCTTGAGCCTTTTTCCTTGAACCTTGAACCTTCAGCCTTGAGCCTTATGCCTTTTGCCTTGAGCCTTGAGCCTCGAGCACTGAGAGCCTTGAGCCAAGAGCCTTGAGCCTTGAGCCTTGACCCTTGACCCTTGAGCCTTAAGCCTTGAGCCTTGAGCCTTGAGCCTTGAGCCTTGAGCCTTGAGCCTTGAACCTTGACCTTTGACTTTTGACCCTTGACCGTTAGCCTTGAGACTTGAGCCTTGAGCCTCGAGCCTCGAGCACTGAGAGCCTTGAGCCATGAGCCTTGAGCCTTGACCCTTGACCCTTGACCCTTGACCCTTGAGCCTTAAGCCTTGAGCCTTGAGCCTTGAACCTTGACCTTTGTTCTGACCCTTGAGCCATGAGCCTTGAGCCTTGAGCCCTTAGCCTTGAGCCTTGAGCCTTGAGCCCTGAGCGTTCAGCCTTGAGCCTTGAGCCTTGAGCCTTGATCCTTGAGCCTTGAGCCTTGAGCCTTGAGCCTGGAGCCTTGAGCCTTGAGCCTTGATCCTTGAGCCTCGAGCCTTTAGCCTTGAGCCTTGAGCCTTGAGCCTTAACCCTTGAGCCTTGAGCCTTGAGCCTTGAGACATGAGCCTTGACCATTGACCCTTGACCCTTGACCCTTGAGTGTTGAGCCTTGAGCCTTGACTTTTGAGCCTTGAGCCTTGAGCCTTGAGCCTTGAGCCTTGAGCCTTGAGCCTTGAGCCAAGAGCCAAGAGCCAAGAGCCTTGAGCCTTGAGCCTTGAGCCTTGAGCCTTAAGCCTTTTGCCTTGAGTCCTGACGCTTGAGCCGTGACTTGAGCCTTGATCCTTGATCCTTGAGCCTTGAACCTTGAGCCTTGAGCCTTGAGCCTTGAGCCTGGAGCCTTGAGCCTCGAGCCATGAGCCTTGAGCCTTGAACCTTGAGCCTTGAGACTCGAGCCTTTTGCCTTGAGTCCTGACCCTTGAGCCGTGACTTGAGCCTTGATCCATGATCCATGATCCTTGAGCCTTGAGCCTTGAACCTTGAGCCTTGAACCTTATGCCTTTAGCATTTTGCCTTTTGCCTTGAACCTGGAGCCTTGAGCCTTAAGCCTTGAGCCTTGAACCTTGAACCTTGAACGTTGAGCCTGGGGCCTTCAGCCTTGAGCCCTGAGACTTGACCCTGGAGCTTCGAGCCCTGAGCGTTGAGCGTTGAGCCTTGAGCCTTGAGCTTTGAGCCTTGAGCCTTGAGCCTTGAGCCTTGAGCCTTGAGCATTGAGCCTTGAGCCTTGAGCCTTGAGCCTTGAGCCTTGAGCCTTGAGCCTTGAGCCTTGAGCCTTGAGCCTTGAGCCTTGAGCCTTGAGCCTTGAGCCTTGAGCCTTGAGCCTGGAGCCTTGAGCCTCGAGCCTTGACCCTTGACCCTTGACCCTTGACCCTTGAGCCTTGAGCCTTGAGACATGAGCCTTGACCCTTGACCCTTGAGTGTTGAGCCTTGAGCCTTGACTTTTGAGCCTTGACCCTTGAGTAGTGACTTGAGCCTTGAGCCTTGAGCCTTGAACCTTGAGCCTTGAGCCTTAAGCCTTGAGCCTTGAGCCTTGAGCCTTGAGCCTTGAGCCTCGAGCCCTGAGCCTTGAGTCTTGAGCCTTGAGCCTTGAGCCTTGAGCCTTGAGACTTGAGCCTTTTGCCTTGAGTCCTGACCCTTGAGCCGTGACTTGAGCCTTGATCCATGATCCTTGAGCCTTGATCCTTGAGCCTTGAACCTTGAGCCTTGAACCCTGTGCCTTTAGCATTTTTCCTTTTGCCTTGAACATGGAGCCTTGAGCCTTAAGCCTTGAGCCTTGAACCTTGAACCTTGAACGTTGAGCCTTGGGCCTTCAGCCTTGAGCCCTAAGACTTGACCCTGGAGCTTCGAGCCCTGAGCGTTAAGCCTTGAGCCTTGAGCTTTGAGCCTTTAGCCTTGAGCCTTGAGTCGTGAGCCTTGAGCCTTGAGCCTTGAGCATTGAGCCTTGAGCCTTGAGCCTTGAGCCTTGAGCCTTGAGCCTTGAGCCTTGAGCCTTGAGCCTTGAGCCTTGAGCCTTGAGCCTTGAGCCTTGAGCCTTGAGCCTTGACCCTTGAGCCTTGAGCCTTGAGCCTGGAGCCTTGAGCCTGGAGCCTTGAGCCTCGAGCCTTGACCCTTGACCCTTGACCCTTGAGCCTTGAGCCTTGACCCTTGAGCCTTTTAGACATGAGCCTTGACCCTTGACCCTTGACCCTTGAGTGTTGAGCCTTGAGCCTTGACTTTTGAGCCTTGACCCTTGAGTAGTGACTTGAAACTTGAGCCTTGAGCCTTGAGCCTTGAGCCTTGAGCCATATGCCTTTTGCCTTGTGTCCTGACCCTTGAGCCATGACTTAAGCCTTGATCCTTGATCCTTGAGCGTTGAGCCTTGAGCCTTGAGCCTTGAGCCTTGAGCCTTGAGCCTGGAGCCTGGAGCCTCGAGCCTTGAGCCTTGACCCTTGACCCTTGACCCTTGACCCTTGAACCTTTAGCCTTGAGCCTTGAGCCTTGAGCCTTGAGCCTTGAGCCTTGAGACATGAGCCTTGACCCTTGAACCTTGACCCTTTAATGTTGAGCCTTGAGCCTTGACTTTTGAGCCTAGAGCCTTGAGCCGTGACTTGAGCCTAGAGCCTTGAGCCTTGAGCCTTTTTCCGTGAACCTTGAGCCTTGAGCCTTGAGCCTTGAGCCTTGACCCTTTAGCCTTGAACCTTGAGCCTTGAGCCTTGATCCTTGAGCATTTTGCCTTTTGCCTTGAACCTAGAGCCTTGAGCCTTAAGCCTTGAGCCTTGAACCTTGAACGTTGAGCCTTAAGCCTTGAGCCTTGAGCCCTGAGACTTGACCCTGAGCTTCGAGCCCTGAGCCTTGAGCCTTAAGCCTTGAGCCTTGAGCCTTGAGCCTTTAGCCTTGAGCCTTGAGCCTTGAGCCTTGAGCCAGATGCCTTTTGCCTTGTGTCCTGACCCTTGAGCCGTGACTTGAGCCTTGATCCTTGATCCTTGAGCCTTGAGCCTTGAGCCTTGAGCCTTGAGCCTTGAGCCTTGAGCCTCGAGCCTTGAGCCTTTACCCTTGACCCTTGAACCTTTAGCCTCGAGCCTTGAGCCTTGAGCCTTGAGCCTTGAGACATGAGCCTTGACCCTTGACCCTTGACCCTTGAGTGTTGAGCCTTGAGCCTTGACTTTTGAGCCTAGAGCCTTGAGCCTTTTTCCGTGAACCTTGAACCTTGAGCCTTGAGCCTTTTTTTTTTTTGGGTAAAGGGTTCACCCTGGCTAAAATATATTAATCACAAAAGGAAGTACATAGGAATGTGACAGGCGGCCACATTGACCTCAAGCAAAGGCTTGAAACGACAAAGACTAAGTTTATGACATGCCATAAACAGATCTAAGACCAACTAGCACTAGCAACAACCACACAAAACAAACCTACACTTTTCAAGTAAACGACTATAGCGAAGGCACAAAAACCAAACTTAAACGAACAGGTCTGGGAGATTCCATTTAACTAGCATCTGCTGGATCCAAACCGTCTTCTTCTTGAACTTCAATGTCATCAACTTTAGACGGACAGTAGAAATAATCTCCTCACATACTTGGCTATGCGGCTTGGACTTCTTCTTGAATAATCGTGCATTTCGCTCCAAACAGGATACGTGATATGATGCTCTTGGCTGATCTACCTCTAGAGATTGTAGTTAAGTAAGCAACAATATCAGCAAGCCTTGGTGCAATGGAATCCATATCAACAAGCAAACTGACCTTGACCCAAACCTGCGAAGAATATATACATTCAAAGAATAAGTGAGTATGAGAATCAGGAACAAGCCCACAAAGGGGGCATCGGAGAGCAGCCATATCAATGTCATGATGCACATCCCATTGTTTCAGCATATCTTGGGTTTTTAGCCTTGAGCCTTGAGCCTTGAGCCTTGAGCCTAGAGCCTCGAGCCAGGAGCCTCGTGCCTGGAGCCTCGAGCCTCGAGCCTGGAGCCTCGAGCCTTGACCCTTTAGCCTTGAACCTTGAGCCTTGAGCCTTGAGCCTTGATCCTTGAGCATTTTGCCTTTTGCCTTGAACCTAGAGCCTTGAGCCTTAAGCCTTGAGCCTTGAACCTTGAACCTAGAACGTTGAGCCTTAAGCCTTGAGCCTTGAGCCCTGAGACTTGACCCTGAGCTTCGAGCCCTGAGCCTTGAGCCTTGAGCCTTGAGCCTTGAGCCTTGAGCCTTGAGCCTTGAGCCTTGAGCCTTGAGTCGTGAGCCTTGAGCCTTGAGCTTTGAGCCTTGAGCCTTGATCCTTGAGCCTTGAGCCTGGAGCCTTGAGCCTCGAGCCTTGAGCCTTAAGCCTTGAGCCTTGAGCCTTGACCCTTGACCCTTGACCCTTGAGCCTTGAGCCTTGACCCTTGACCCTTGACCCTTGAGTGTTGAGCCTTGAGCCTTGGCTTTTGAGCCTTGACCCTTGAGTATTGACTTGAGCCTTGAGCTTTGAGCCTTGAGCCTTGAGACATGAGCCTTGACCCTTTACCCTTGACCCTTGAGTGTTGAGACTTGAGCCTTGACTATTGAGCCTTGAGCCATGAGCCGTGACTTGAGCCTTGAGCCTTGAGCCTTGAGCCTTGAGCCTTGAGACTTTTTCCATGAACCTTGAGCCTTAAGCCTTGAGCCTTGAGCCTTGAGCCTTGAGCCTTGAGCCTTGAGCCTTGAGCCTTGAGCCTTGAGCCTTGATCCTTGAGCCTTGAGCCTTGAGCCTTGAGCCTTAAGCCTGGAGCCTGGAGCCTCGAGCCTCGAACCTGGAGCCTTGAGCCTGGAGCCTTGAGCCTTGAGCCTCGAGCCTCGAGCCTCGAGCCTCGAGCCTTGAGCCTTGAGCCTTGACCCTTTAGCCTTGATCCTTGAGCATTTTGCCTTTTGCCTTGAACCTGGAGCCTTGAGCCTTGAGCCTTGAACCTTGAACCTTGACCATTGAGCCTTGAGCCTTGAGCCTTGAGCCCTAAGACTTGACCCTGAGCTTCGATCCCTGAGCCTTGAGCCTTGATCCTTGAGCGTTGAGCCTTGAGCCTTGAGCCTTGAGCGTTGAGCCTTGAGCCTTGGGCCTTGAGCCTTGAGCCTTGAGTTGTGAGCCTTGAGCCTTGAGCCTTGAGTTGTGAGCCTTGAGCCTTGAGCCTTGAGCCTTGAGCCTTGAGCCTTGAGCCTTGAGCCTTGAGCCTTGAGCCTTGAGCCTTGAGCCTTGAGCCTTGAGCCTTGAGCCTCGAGCCTTGAGCCTTAAGCCTTGAGCCTTGAGCCTTGACCCTTGAGCCTTGACGCTTGACCCTTGACCCTTGAGCCTTGAGACATGAGCCTTGACCCTTGACCCTTGACCCTTGAGTGTTGAGCCTTGACTTTTGAGCCTTGACCCTTGAGCAGTGACTTGAGCCTTGAGCCTTGACCCTTGAGCCTTGAGCCTTGAGCCATGAGCCTTGAGCCATGAGCCTTGAGACATGAGCCTTGACCCTTTACCCTTGACCCTTGAGTGTTGAGCCTTGAGCCTTGACTTTTGAGCCTTGAGCCTTGAGCCGTGACTGGAGCCTTGAGCCTTGAGCCTTGAGCCTGGAGCCTGGAGCCTCGAGCCTGGAGCCTGGAGCCTCGAGCCTCGAGCCTTGACCCTTGACCCTTTAGCCTTGAGCCTTGAGCCTTTTTCCTTGAACCTTGAGCCTTGAGCCTTGAGCCTTGAGCCTTGAGCCTTGAGCCTTTTGACTTGATTCCTGACCCTTGAGCCATGACTTGAGCCTTGATCCTTGATCCTTGAGCCTTGAACCTTGACCCTTGAGCCTTGAGCCTTGAGCTTTGAGCATTGAGCCTTGAGCCTTGAGCCTTGAGCCTTGAGCCTTTTTCCTTAAACCTTGAGCCTTAAGCCTTGAGCCTCGAGCCTCGGCCCTTGACCTTTGACCCTTTAGCCTTGAACCTTGAGCCTTTTGCCATGAGCCTTGAGCCTGGAGCCTTTTCCTTGAACCTTGAGCCTTAAGCCTGGAGCCTTGAGCCTTGAGCCTTTTTCCATGAACCTTGAGCCTTGAGCCTTAAGCCTTGAGCCTTGAGCCTTGAGTCTTGAGCCTTGAGCCTTGAGCCTTGAGCTTTGAGCATGGAGCCTTGAGCATGGAGCCTCGAGCCTCGAGCCTCGAGCCTTGACCCTTGACCCTTTAGCCTTGAACCTTGAGCCTTGAGCCTTGAGCCTTTTTCCTTGAGCCTTAAGCCTTGAGCCTTGAGCTTTGATCCTCGAGCCTTGAGCCTCGAGGCTTAAGCCTTGAGCCTTGAGCCTTGAGCCTTTTGACTTGAGTCCTGACCCTTGAGCCATGACTTGAGCCTTGATCCTTGATCCTTGAGCCTTGAACCTTGAGCCTTGAGCCTTGAGCCTAGAGCCTTGAGCCTTGAGCATTGAGCCTTGAGCCTTGAGCCTTAAGCCTTGAGCCTTTTTCCTTAAACCTTGAGCCTTAAGCCTTGAGCCTTGAGCCTTGAGCTTTGAGCCTTGAGCCTTGAGCCTTGAGCCTTGACCCTTGAGCCTTGAACCAAGAGCCTTGACCCTTGACCCTTGACCCCTGACCCTTGAGCCTTAAGCCTTGAGCCTTGAGCCTTGAGACTTGAGCCGTGAGCCTTGAGCCTTGAGCCTTGAGCCTTGAGCCTTGAGCCTTGAGCCTTGAGCCTTGAGCCTGGAGCCTGGAGCCTGGAGCCTGGAGCCTTTAGCCTCGAGCCTCGAGCCTCGAGCCTCGGGCCTCGAGCCTAGTCCCTTGGCCCTTGACCCTTGACCATTTAGCCTTGAACCTTGAGCCTTGAGCCATGAGCCTTGAGCCTTGAGCCTTTTCCTTGAACCTTGAGCCTTAAGCCTGGAGCCTTGAGCCTTGAGCCTTGAGCCTTGAGCCTTGAGCCTTGAGCCTTGAGCCTTGAGCCTTGAGCCTTGAGCCTTGAGCCTTGAGCCTTAAGCCTTTTGCTTTGAGTCCTGACCCTTGAGCCGTGACTTGAGCCTTTATCCTTGATCCTTGAGCCTTGAACCTTGAGCCTTGAGCCTTGAGCCTTGAGCCTTGAGCCTTGACCATGGAGCCTTGATCCTCGAGCCTTGATCCTTGAGCCTTGAGCCGTCACTTAAGCCTTGATCAATGATCCTTGAGCCTTGAGCTTTGAGCCTTGAGCCTTGAGCCTTGAACCTTGATCCTTGAGCATTTTGCCTTTTGCCTTGAACCTGGAGCCTTGAGCCTTAAGCCTTGAGTCTTGAACCTTGAACCTTGAACGTTGATCCTTGAGCCTTGAGCCCTGAGATTTGACCATGGAGCTCCGAGCCCTGAGCGTTGAGCCTTGAGCCTTGAGCCTTGAGCCTTGAGCCTTGAGCCTTGAGCCTTGAGCCTTGAGCCTTGAGCCTTGAGTCGTGAGCCTTGAGCCTTGAGCCTTGAGTCTTGAGCCTTGAGCCTTGAGCCTTGAGCCTTGTGCCTACAGCCTTGAGCCTTGAGCCTGGAGCCTTGAGCCTCGAACCTCGAGCCTCGAGCCTCGAGCCTCGAGCCTCCAGCCTCGAGCCTCGAGCCTCGAGCCTCCAGCCTCGAGCCTCGAGCCTTGAGCCTTAAGCCTTGACCCTCGAGCCTCGAGCCTTGAGCCTTAAGCCTTGACCCTTGAGACATGAGCCTTGACCCTTGAGCCTTGACCCTTGACCCTTAAGTGTTGAGCCTTGAGCCTTGACTTTTGAGCCTTGACCCTTGAGTAGTGACTTGAGCCTTGAGCCTTGAGCCTTGAGCCTTGAGCCTTGAGCCTTGAGCCTTGAGCTTTGAGCCTTGAGCCTTTAGCCTTGCACCTTGAGCCTTGAGCCTCGAGCCTTGACCTTTAAGCCTTGAGCCTTGAGCCTTTACCCTTGAGCCTTGAGCCTTGAGCCTTGACCCTTGAGCCTTGAGCCTTGAGACATGAGCCTTGACCCTTGACCCTTGACCCTTGACCCTTGAGTGTTGAGCCTTGAGCCTTGACTTTTGAGCCTTGACCCTTGAGTAGTGACTTGAGCCTTGAGCCTTGTGCCTTGAGCCTTGAGCCTTGAGCCTTGAGGCTTATGCCTTTTGCCTTGAGTCCTGACCCTTGAGCCATGACTTGAGCCTTGAGCCTTGAACCTTGAGCCTTGAGCCTTGAGCCTTGCACCTTGAGCCTTGAGCCTTGAACCTTGAGCCTTGAGCCTTGAGCTGTGAGCCGTGAGCCTTGAGCCTTGAGCCTTGAGCCTCGAGCCCTGAGCCCTGAGCCTTGAGCCTTGAGCCTTGAGCCTTGAGCCTTGAGCCTTGAGCCTTGACCCTTGACCCTTGAGCCTTGAGCCTTGAGCCTTGAGCCTTGAGCCTTGAGCCACGAGCCTTGAGCCATAAGCCTTGAGCCTTGACCCTTGACCCTTGAGCCTTGAGCCTTGACCCTTGACCATTGAGCCTTGAGACATGAGCATTGACCCTTGACCCTTCAGTGTTGAGCCTTGAGCCTTGACTTTTGAGCCTTGACCCTTGAGCCGTGACTTGAGCCTTGAGCCTTGAGCCTTGAGCCTTGAGCCTTGAGCCTTGAGTCGTGAGCCTTGAGCCTTGAGCCTTGAGCCTTGAGCCTTGAGCCTTGAGCCTTGAGCCTTGAGCCTTGAGCCTTGAGCCTTGTGCCTACAGCCTTGAGCCTTGAGCCTGGAGCCTTGAGCCTTGAGCCTCGAGCCTCGAGCCTCGAGCCTTGAGCCTCGAGCCTTGAGCCTTGAGCCTTGAGCCTTGAGCCTTGAGCCTTGAGCCTTGAGCCTTGAGCCTTGACCCTTGAGCCTTGAGCCTGGAGACATGAGCCTTGACCCTTGACCCTTGACCCTTAAGTGTTGAGCCTTGAGCCTTGACTTTTGAGACTTGCCCTTGAGTAGTGACTTGCACCTTGAGCCTTGAGCCTGGAGCCTTGAGCCTGGAGCCTTGACCCTTAAGCCTTAAGCCTTGAGCCTTTACCCTTGAGCCTTGAGCCTGGAGCCTTGACCCTTAAGCCTTAAGCCTTGAGCCTTTACCCTTGAGCCTTGAGCCTTGACCCTTGAGCCTTGAGCCTTGAGACATGAGCCTTGACCCTTGACCCTTGACCCTTGACCCTTGAGTGTTGAGCCTTGAGCCTTGACTTTTGAGCCTTGACCCTTGAGTAGTGACTAGAGCCTTGAGCCTTGAGCCTTGAGCCTTGAGCATTGAGGCTTATGCCTTTTGCCTTGAGTCCTGACCCTTGAGCCGTGACTTGAGCCTTGAGCCTTGAACCTTGAGCCTTGAGCCTTGCACCTTGAGCCTTGAGCCGTGAGCCTTGAGCCGTGAGCCTTGAGCCTTGAGCCTTGAGCCTTGAGCCTTGAGCCTTGAGCCTTGAGCCTTGAGCCCTGAGCCCTGAGCCTTGAGCCTTGAGCCTTGAGCCTTGAGCCTTGAGCCTTGAGCCTTGAGCCTTGAGCCTTGACCCTTGACCCTTGACCCTTGAGCCTGGAGCCTTGAGCCTTGAGCCTTGAGCCTTGATCCTTGAGCCTTGAGCCACGAGCCTTGAGCCTTAAGCCTTGAGCCTTGACCCTTGACCCTTGACCCTTGAGACTTGAGCCTTGACCCTTGACCATTGAGCCTTGAGACATGAGCCTTGACCCTTGACCCTTCAGTGTTGATTGAGCCGTGACTTGAGCCTTGAGCCTTGAGCCTTGAGCCTTGAGCCTTGAGTCGTGAGCCTTGAGCCTTGAGCCTTGAGCCTTGAGCCTTGAGCCTTGTGCCTACAGCCTTGAGCCTTGAGCCTGGAGCCTTGAGCCTTGAGCCTCGAGCCTCGAGCCTCGAGCCTGGAGCCTCGAGCCTCGAGCCTTGAGCCTTGAGCCTTGAGCCTTGAGCCTTGAGCCTTGAGCCTTGACCCTTGAGCCTTGAGCCTGGAGACATGAGCCTTGACCCTTGACCCTTAAGTGTTGAGCCTTGAGCCTTGACTTTTGAGACTTGCCCTTGAGTAGTGACTTGCACCTTGAGCCTTGAGCCTGGAGCCTTGAGCCTCGAGCCTTGACCCTTAAGCCTTGAGCCTTGAGCCTTGACCCTTGAGCCTTGAGCCTTGAGACATGAGCCTTGACCCTTGACCCTTGACCCTTGACCCTTGAGTGTTGAGCCTTGAGCCTTGACTTTTGAGCCTTGACCCTTGAGTAGTGACTTGAGCCTTGAGCCTTGAGTCTTGAGCCTTGAGCATTGAGGCTTATGCCTTTTGCCTTGAGTCCTGACCCTTGAGCCGTGACTTGAGCCTTGAGCCTTGAACGTTGAGCCTTGAGCCTTGAGCCTTGAGCCGTGAGCCGTGAGCCTTGAGCCTTGAGCCTTGAGCCTTGAGCCCTGAGCCTTGAGCCTTGAGCCTTGAGCCTTGAGCCTTGAGCCTTGAGCCTTGAGCCTGGAGCCTTGAGCCTTGAGCCTTGAGACTTGAGCCTTGAGCCTTGAGCCTTGAGCCTTGAGCCTGGAGCCACGAGCCTTGAGCCTTAAGCCTTGAGCCTTGACCCTTGAGCCTTGACCCTTGACCCTTGACCATTGAGCCTTGAGACATGAGCCTTGACCCTTGACCCTTGACCCTTCAGTGTTGAGCCTTGAGCCTTGAGCCGTGACTTGAGCCTTGAGCCTTGAGCCTTGAGCCTGGAGCCTGGAGCCTTTAGCCTCGAGCCTCGAGCCTCAGGCCTCGAGCCTTTTCCCTTGGCCCTTGATCCTTGACCCTTTAGCCTTGAACCTTGAGCCTTGAGCCATGAGCCCTGAGCCTTGAGCCTTTTCCTTGAACCTTGAGCCTTAAGCCTTGAGCCTTGAGCCTTGAGCCTGGAGCCTTGAGCCTTTTGCTTTGAGTCCTGACCCTTGAGCCTTGACTTGAGCCTTTATCCTTGATCCTGGAGCCTTGAACCTTGAGCCTTGAGCCTTGAGCCTTGAGCCTTGAGCCTTGAGCCTGGAGCCTTGAGCCTCGAGCCTTGAGCCTTGAGCCTTGAGCCTTAAGCCTTGAGACTTGAGCCTTTTGCCTTGAGTCCTGACCCTTGAGCCGTGACTTAAGCCTTGATCAATGATCCTTGAGCCTTGAGCCTTGAACCCTAATCCTTGAGCATTTTGCCTTTTGCCTTGAACCTGGAGCCTTGAGCCTTAAGCCTTGAGTCTTGAACCTTGAACCTTGAACGTTGAGCCTTGAGCCTTGAGCCGTGAGCCTTCGAGCCCTGAGACTTGACCCTGGAGCTCCGAGCCCTGAGCGTTGAGCCTTGAGCCTTGAGCCTTGAGCCTTGAGCCTTGAGCCTTCATCCTTGAACCTTGAGCCTTGAGCCTTGAGCCTTGAGCCTTTAGCCTTGAGCCTTGAGCCTTGAGCCTTGAGCCTTGAGCCTTTAGCCTTGAGCCTCGAGCCTCGAGCCTCGAGCCTCGAGCCTTAAGCCTTGACCCTTGAGCCTTGACCCTTGAGCCTTGACCCTTGAGCCTTGAGCCTTGAGACATGAGCCTTGACCCTCGAGCCTTGACTTTTGAGCCTTGACCCTCGAGCCGTGACTTGAGCTTTGAGCCTTGAGCCTTGAGCCTGGAGCCTGGAGCCTTTAGCCTCGAGCCTCGAGCCTCGAGCCTCGGGCCTCGAGCCTTGTCCCTTGGCCCTTGATCCTTGACCCTTTAGCCTTGAACCTTGAGCCTTGAGCCATGAGCCATGAGCCTTGAGCCTTTTCCTTGAACCTTGAGCCTTAAGCCTAGAGCCTTGAGCCTTGAGCCTTGAGCCTTGAGCCTTGAGCCTTGAGCCTTGAGCCTTGAGCCTTAAGCCTTTTGCCTTGAGTCCTGACCCTTGAGCCGTGACTTGAGCCTTTATCCTTGATCCTTGAGCCTTGAACCTTGAGCCTTGAGCCTTGAGCCTTGAGCCTTGAACCTTGAGCCTGAAGCCTCGAGCCCTGAGCCTTGAGCCTTTTGCCTTGAGTCCTGACCCTTGAGCCGTGACTTGAGCCTTGAGCCTTGAGCCTTGAGCCTTGAGCCTTGAGCCTTGAGCCTTGACCCTTGACCCTTGACCCTTGAGCCTGGAGCCTTGAGCCTTGAGCCTTGAGCCTTGATCCTTGAGCCTTGAGCCACGAGCCTTGAGCCTTAAGCCTTGAGCCTTGACCCTTGACCCTTGACCCTTGAGACTTGAGCCTTGACCCTTGACCATTGAGCCTTGAGACATGAGCCTTGACCCTTGACCCTTCAGTGTTGAGCCTTGAGCCTTGACTTTTGAGCCTTGACCCTTGAGCCGTGACTTGAGCCTTGAGCCTTGAGCCTTGAGCCTTGAGTCGTGAGCCTTGAGCCTTGAGCCTTGAGCCTTGAGCCTTGAGCCTTGAGCCTTGTGCCTACAGCCTTGAGCCTTGAGCCTGGAGCCTTGAGCCTTGAGCCTCGAGCCTCGAGCCTCGAGCCTGGAACCTCGAGCCTCGAGCCTTGAGCCTTGAGCCTTGAGCCTTGAGCCTTGAGCCTTGAGCCTTGAGCCTTGACCCTTGAGCCTTGAGCCTGGAGACATGAGCCTTGACCCTTGACCCTTAAGTGTTGAGCCTTGAGCCTTGACTTTTGAGACTTGCCCTTGAGTAGTGACTTGCACCTTGAGCCTTGAGCCTGGAGCCTTGAGCCTCGAGCCTTGACCCTTAAGCCTTGAGCCTTGAGCCTTTACCCTTGAGCCTTGAGCCTTGACCCTTGAGCCTTGAGCCTTGAGACATGAGCCTTGACCCTTGACCCTTGACCCTTGAGTGTTGAGCCTTGAGCCTTGACTTTTGAGCCTTGACCCTTGAGTAGTGACTTGAGCCTTGAGCCTTGAGTCTTGAGCCTTGAGCATTGAGGCTTATGCCTTTTGCCTTGAGTCCTGACCCTTGAGCCGTGACTTGAGCCTTGAGCCTTGAACCTTGAGCCTTGAGCCTTGAGCCTTGAGCCGTGAGCCGTGAGCCTTGAGCCTTGAGCCTTGAGCCTTGAGCCCTGAGCCTTGAGCCTTGAGCCTTGAGCCTTGAGCCATGAGCCTTGAGCCTTGAGCCTTGAGCCTGGAGCCTTGAGCCTTGAGCCTTGAGACTTGAGCCTTGAGCCTTGAGCCTTGAGCCTGGAGCCACGAGCCTTGAGCCTTAAGCCTTGAGCCTTGACCCTTGACCCTTGAGCCTTGACCCTTGACCATTGAGCCTTGAGACATGAGCCTTGACCCTTGACCCTTGACCCTTCAGTGTTGAGCCTTGAGCCTTGAGCCTTGAGCCGTGACTTGAGCCTTGAGCCTTGAGCCTTGAGCCTGGAGCCTGGAGCCTTTAGCCTCGAGCCTCGAGCCTCGGGCCTCGAGCCTTTTCCCTTGGCCCTTGATCCTTGACCCTTTAGCCTTGAACCTTGAGCCTTGAGCCATGAGCCCTGAGCCTTGAGCCTTTTCCTTGAACCTTGAGCCTTAAGCCTTGAGCCTTGAGCCTTGAGCCTGGAGCCTTGAGCCTTTTGCTTTGAGTCCTGACCCTTGAGCCTTGACTTGAGCCTTTATCCTTGATCCTGGAGCCTTGAACCTTGAGCCTTGAGCCTTGAGCCTTGAGCCTTGAGCCTTGAGCCTTGACCCTGGAGCCTTGAGCCTCGAGCCTTGAGCCTTGAGCCTTGAGCCTTAAGCCTTGAACCTTGAGACTTGAGCCTTTTGCCTTGAGTCCTGACCCTTGAGCCGTGACTTAAGCCTTGATCATTGATCCTTGAGCCTTGAGCCTTGAACCCTAATCCTTGAGCATTTTGCCTTTTGCCTTGAACCTAGAGCCTTGAGCCTTAAGCCTTGAGTCTTGAACCTTGAACCTTGAACGTTGAGCCTTGAGCCTTGAGCCGTGAGCCTTCGAGCCCTGAGACTTGACCCTGGAGCTCCGAGCCCTGAGCGTTGAGCCTTGAGCCTTGAGCCTTGAGCCTTGAGCCTTGAGCCTTGAGCCTTGAGCCTTGAGCCTTCAGCCTTGAACCTTGAGCCTTGAGCCTTGAGCCTTGAGCCTTTAGCCTTGAGCCTTGAGCCTTGAGCCTTGAGCCTTGAGCCTTGAGCCTTGAGCCTTGAGCCTCGAGCCTCGAGCCTCGAGCCTCGAGCCTCGAGCCTCGAGCCTCGAGCCTCGAGCCTTAAGCCTTGACCCTTGAGCCTTGACCCTTGAGCCTTGACCCTTGAGCCTTGAGCCTTGAGACATGAGCCTTGACCCTTGAGCCTTGACTTTTGAGCCTTGACCCTCGAGCCGTGACTTGAGCTTTGAGCCTTGAGCCTTGAGCCTTGAGCCTTGAGCCTGGAGCCTGGAGCCTTTAGCCTCGAGCCTCGAGCCTCGAGCCTCGAGCCTCGGGCCTCGAGCCTTGTCCCTTGGCCCTTGATCCTTGACCCTTTAGCCTTGAACCTTGAGCCTTGAGCCATGAGCCATGAGCCTTGAGCCTTTTCCTTGAACCTTGAGCCTTAAGCCTAGAGCCTTGAGCCTTGAGCCTTGAGCCTTGAGCCTTGAGCCTTGAGCCTTAAGCCTTTTGCCTTGAGTCCTGACCCTTGAGCCGTGACTTGAGCCTTTATCCTTGATCCTTGAGCCTTGAACCTTGAGCCTTGAGCCTTGAGCCTTGAGCCTTGAACCTTGAGCCTGAAGCCTCGAGCCCTGAGCCTTGAGCCTTTTGCCTTGAGTCCTGACCCTTGAGCCTTGACTTGAGCCTTGAACCTTGAGCCTTGAGCCTTGAGCCTTGAGCCTTGAGCCTTGACCCTTGACCCTTGAGCCTGGAGCCTTGAGCCTTGAGCCTTGAGCCTTGAGCCTTGATCCTTGAGCCTTGAGCCACGAGCCTTGAGCCTTAAGCCTTGAGCCTTGACCCTTGACCCTTGACCCTTGAGACTTGAGCCTTGACCCTTGACCATTGAGCCTTGAGACATGAGCCTTGACCCTTGACCCTTCAGTGTTGAGCCTTGAGCCTTGACTTTTGAGCCTTGACCCTTGAGCCGTGACTTGAGCCTTGAGCCTTGAGCCTTGAGCGTTGAGTCGTGAGCCTTGAGCCTTGAGCCTTGAGCCTTGAGCCTTGAGCCTTGAGCCTTGTGCCTACAGCCTTGAGCCTTGAGCCTGGAGCCTTGAGCCTTGAGCCTTGAGCCTCGAGCCTCGAGCCTGGAGCCTCGAGCCTCGAGCCTCGAGCCTGGAGCCTCGAGCCTCGAGCCTCGAGCCTCGAGCCTGGAGCCTCGAGCCTCGAGCCTTGAGCCTTGAGCCTTGAGCCTCGAGCCTTGAGCCTTGAGCCTTGAGCCTTGAGCCTGGAGACATGAGCCTTGACCCTTGACCCTTGACCCTTAAGTGTTGAGCCTTGAGCCTTGACTTTTGAGACTTGCCCTTGAGTAGTGACTTGCACCTTGAGCCTTGAGCCTGGAGCCTGGAGCCTCGAGCCTTGACCCTTAAGCCTGGAGCCTTGAGCCTTTACCCTTGAGCCTTGAGCCTTGACCCTTGAGCCTTGAGCCTTGAGACATGAGCCTTGACCCTTGACCCTTGACCCTTGAGTGTTGAGCCTTGAGCCTTGACTTTTGAGCCTTGACCCTTGAGTAGTGACTTGAGCCTTGAGCCTTGAGTCTTGAGCCTTGAGCATTGAGGCTTATGCCTTTTGCCTTGAGTCCTGACCCTTGAGCCGTGACTTGAGCCTTGAGCCTTGAACCTTGAGCCTTGAGCCTTGAGCCTTGAGCCGTGAGCCGTGAGCCTTGAGCCTTGAGCCTTGAGCCTTGAGCCCTGAGCCTTGACCCTTGAGCCTTTAGCCTTGAGCCATGAGCCTTGAGACTTGAGCCTTGAGCCTGGAGCCTTGAGCCTTGAGACTTGAGCCTTGAGCCTTGAGCCTTGAGCCTTGAGCCTGGAGCCACGAGCCTTGAGCCTTAAGCCTTGAGCCTTGACCCTTGACCCTTGAGCCTTGACCCTTGACCCTTGACCATTGAGCCTTGAGACATGAGCCTTGACCCTTGACCCTTGACCCTTCAGTGTTGAGCCTTGAGCCTTGAGCCTTGAGCCGTGAATTGAGCCTTGAGCCTGGAGCCTGGAGCCTTTAGCCTCGAGCCTCGAGCCTCGGGCCTCGAGCCTTTTCCCTTGGCCCTTGATCCTTGACCCTTTAGCCTTGAACCTTGAGCCTTGAGCCATGAGCCCTGAGCCTTGAGCCTTTTCCTTGAACCTTGAGCCTTAAGCCTTGAGCCTTGAGCCTTGAGCCTGGAGCCTTGAGCCTTTTGCTTTGAGTCCTGACCCTTGAGCCTTGACTTGAGCCTTTATCCTTGATCCTTGAGCCTTGAACCTTGAGCCTTGAGCCTTGAGCCTTGAGCCTTGAGCCTTGACCCTGGAGCCTTGAGCCTCGAGCCTTGAGCCTTGAGCCTTGAGCCTTAAGCCTTGAGCCTTGAGACTTGAGCCTTTTGCCTTGAGTCCTGACCCTTGAGCCGTGACTTAAGCCTTGATCAATGATCCTTGAGCCTTGAGCCTTGAACCCTAATCCTTGAGCATTTTGCCTTTTGCCTTGAACCTGGAGCCTTGAGCCTTAAGCCTTGAGTCTTGAACCTTGAACCTTGAACCTTGAACGTTGAGCCTTGAGCCTTGAACCGTGAGCCTTCGAGCCCTGAGACTTGACCCTGGAGCTCCGAGCCCTGAGCGTTGAGCCTTGAGCCTTGAGCCTTAAGCCTTGAGCCTTGAGCCTTCAGCCTTGAACCTTGAGCCTTGAGCCTTCAGCCTTGAGCCTTTAGCCTTGAGCCTTGAGCCTTGAGCCTTGAGCCTTGAGCCTTGAGCCTTGAGCCTTGAGCCTTGAGCCTTGAGCCTTGAGCCTTTAGCCTTGAGCCTCGAGCCTCGAGCCTTAAGCCTTGACCCTTGAGCCTTGACCCTTGACCCTTGACCCTTGAGCCTTGAGCCTTGAGACATGAGCCTTGAGCCTTGACCCTTGTGTGTTGAGCCTTGAGCCTTGACTTTTGAGCCTTGACCCTGGAGCCGTGACTTGAGCTTTGAGCCTTGAGCCTTGAGCCTTGAGCCTTGAGCCTTGAGCCTTGAGCCTGGAGCCTTTAGCCTCGAGCCTCGAGCCTCGAGCCTCGAGCCTCGGGCCTCGAGCCTTGTCCCTTGGCCCTTGATCCTTGACCCTTTAGCCTTGAACCTTGAGCCTTGAGCCATGAGCCTTGAGCCTTTTCCTTGAACCTTGAGCCTTAAGCCTGGAGCCTTGAGCCTTGAGCCTTGAGCCTTGAGCCTTGAGCCTTGAGCCTTGAGCCTTAAGCCTTTTGCCTTTTGCCTTGAGTCCTGACCCTTGAGCCGTGACTTGAGCCTTTATCCTTGATCCTTGAGCCTTGAACCTTGAGCCTTGAGCCTTGAGCCTTGAGCCTTGAACCTTGAGCCTGAAGCCTCGAGCCCTGAGCCTTGAGCCTTTTGCCTTGAGTCCTGACCCTTGAGCCGTGACTTAAGCCTTGATCAATGATCCTTGAGCCTTGAGCCTTGGGCCTTGAACCCTGATCCTTGAGCATTTTGCCTTTTGCCTTGAACCTGGAGCCTTGAGCCTTAAGCCTTGAGTCTTGAACCTTGAACCTTGAACGTTGAGCCTTAAGCCTTGAGCCTTGAGCCTTGAGCCCTGAGACTTGACCCTGGAGCTCCGAGCCCTGAACGTTGAGCCTTGAGCCTTGAGCCTTGAGCCTTGAGCCTTGAGTCGTGAGCCTTGAGCCTTGTGCTTTGAGCCTTGAGCCTTGAGCCTTGAGCCTTGTACCTACAGCCTTGAGCCTTGAGCCTGGAGCCTTGAGCCTTTTCCTTGAACCTTGAGCCTTAAGCCTTGAGCCTTGAGCCTTGAGCCTTGAGCCTGGAGCCTTGAGCCTTGAGCCTTGAGCCTTGAGCCTTTTGCTTTGAGTCCTGACCCTTGAGCCTTGACTTGAGCCTTTATCCTTGATCCTTGAGCCTTGAACCTTGAGCCTTGAGCCTTGAGCCTTGAGCCTTGAGCCTTGAGCCTTGAGCCTTGAGCCTTGACCCTGGAGCCTTGAGCCTCGAGCCTTGAGCCTTGAGCCTTGAGCCTTGAGCCTTGAGACTTGAGCCTTTTGCCTTGAGTCCTGACCCTTGAGCCGTGACTTAAGCCTTGATCAATGATCCTTGAGCCTTGAGCCTTGAGCCTTGAGCCTTGAACCCTAATCCTTGAGCATTTTGCCTTTTGCCTTGAAGCTGGAGCCTTGAGCCTTAAGCCTTGAGTCTTGAACCTTGAACCTTGAACGTTGAGCCTTGAGCCTTGAGCCATGAGCCTTGAGCCCTGAGACTTGACCCTGGAGCTCCGAGCCCTGAGCGTTGAGCCTTGAGCCTTGAGCCTTGAGCCTTCAGCCTTGAACCTTGAGCCTTGAGCCTTGAGCCTTGAGCCTTGAGCCTTGAGCCTTTAGCCTTTAGCCTTGAGCCTTGAGCCTTGAGCCTTGAGCCTTGAGCCTTGAGCCTCGAGCCTCGAGCCTCGAGCCTCGAGCCTCGAGCCTCGAGCCTCGAGCCTCGAGCCTTAAGCCTTGAGCCTTGAGCCTTGACCCTTGAGCCTTGACCCTTGAGCCTTGAGCCTTGAGACATGAGCCTTGACCCTTGACCCTTGTGTGTTGAGCCTTGAGCCTTGACTTTTGAGCCTTGACCCTCGAGCCGTGACTTGAGCCTTGAGCCTTGAGCCTTGAGCCTGGAGCCTGGAGCCTTTAGCCTCGAGCCTCGAGCCTCGAGCCTCGAGCCTCGAGCCTCGGGCCTCGAGCCTTGTCCCTTGGCCCTTGATCCTTGACCCTTTAGCCTTGAACCTTGAGCCTTGAGCCATGAGCCTTGAGCCTTTTCCTTGAACCTTGAGCCTTAAGCCTGGAGCCTTGAGCCTTGAGCCTTGAGCCTTGAGCCTTGAGCCTTGAGCCTTGAGCCTTGAGCCTTGAGCCTTAAGCCTTTTGCCTTGAGTCCTGACCCTTGAGCCGTGACTTGAGCCTTTATCCTTGATCCTTGAGCCTTGAACCTTGAGCCTTGAGCCTTGAGCCTTGAGACTTGAACCTTGAGCCTGAAGCCTCGAGCCCTGACCCTTGAGCCTTTTGCCTTGAGTCCTGACCCTTGAGCCGTGACTTAAGCCTTGATCAATGATCCTTGAGCCTTGAGCCTTGAGCCTTGAGCCTTGAGCCTTGAACCCTGATCCTTGAGCATTTTGCCTTTTGCCTTGAACCTGGAGCCTTGAGCCTTAAGCCTTGAGTCTTGAACCTTGAACCTTGAACGTTGAGCCTTAAGCCTTGAGCCTTGAGCCTTGAGCCCTGAGACTTGACCCTGAAGCTCCGAGCCCTGAACGTTGAGCCTTGAGCCTTGAGCCTTGAGCCTTGAGCCTTGAGCCTTGAGCCTTGAGTCGTGAGCCTTGAGCCTTGTGCCTTGAGCCTTGAGCCTTGAGCCTTGAGCCTTGTGCCTACAGCCTTGAGCCTTGAGCCTGGAGCCTTGAGCCTGGAGCCTCAAGCCTCGAGCCTCGAGCCTCGAGCCTGGAGCCTCAAGCCTCGAGCCTCGAGCCTCGAGCCTCGAGCTTCGAGCCTCGAGCCTTGAGCCTTAAGCCTTGACCCTTAAGCCTTGAGCCTTGACCCTTGAGCCTTGAGCCTTGACCCTTGAGCCTTGAGCCTGGAGACATGAGCCTTGACCCTTGACCCTTGACCCTTGAACCTTGACCCTTGACCCTTAAGTGTTGAGCCTTGAGCCTTGACTTTTGAGCCTTGACCCTTGAGTAGTGACTTGAGCCTTGAGCCTTGAGCCTTGAGCCTTGAGCCTTGAGCCTTGAGTCGTGAGCCTTGAGCCTTGAGCCTTAAGCCTTGAGCCTTGAGCTTTGAGCCTTGAGCCTTTAGCCTTGCACCTTGAGCCTTGAGCCTGGAGCCTTGAGCCTCGAGCCTCGAGCCTTAACCCTTAAGCCTTGAGCCTTGAGCCTTTACCCTTGAGCCTTGATCCTTGACCCTTGAGCCTTGAGCCTTGAGACATGAGCCTTGACCCTTGACCCTTGACCCTTGACCCTTGACCCTGGAGTGTTGAGCCTTGAGCCTTGACTTTTGAGCCTTGACCCTTGAGTAGTGACTTGAGCCTTGAGCCTTGAGCCTTGAGTCTTGAACCTTGAACCTTGAACGTTGAGCCTTGAGCCTTAAGCCTTTTGCCTTGAGTCCTGACCCTTGAGCCGTGACTTGAGCCTTTATCCTTGATCCTTGAGCCTTGAACCTTGAGCCTTGAGCCTTGAGCCTTGAACCTTGAGCCTGAAGCCTCGAGCCCTGACCCTTGAGCCTTTTGCCTTGAGTCCTGACCCTTGAGCCGTGACTTAAGCCTTGATCAATGATCCTTGAGCCTTGAGCCTTGAGCCTTGAGCCTTGAACCCTGATCCTTGAGCATTTTGCCTTTTGCCTTGAACCTGGAGCCTTGAGCCTTAAGCCTTGAGTCTTGAACCTTGAACCTTGAACGTTGAGCCTTAAGCCTTGAGCCTTGAGCCTTGAGCCCTGAGACTTGACCCTGAAGCTCCGAGCCCTGAACGTTGAGCCTTGAGCCTTGAGCCTTGAGCCTTGAGCCTTGAGCCTTGAGCCTTGAGCCTTTAGCCTCGAGCCTCGAGCCTCGAGCCTCGAGCCTCGAGCCTCGAGCCTCGAGCCTCGAGCCTCGAGCCTCGAGCCTTAAGCCTTGACCCTTGAGCCTTGACCCTTGACCCTTGACCCTTGAGCCTTGAGCCTTGAGACATGAGCCTTGAGCCTTGACCCTTGTGTGTTGAGCCTTGAGCCTTGACTTTTGAGCCTTGACCCTCGAGCCGTGACTTGAGCTTTGAGCCTTGAGCCTTGAGCCTTGAGCCTTGAGCCTGGAGCCTGGAGCCTTTAGCCTCGAGCCTCGAGCCTCGAGCCTCGAGCCTCGGGCCTCGAGCCTTGTCCCTTGGCCCTTGATCCTTGACCCTTTAGCCTTGAACCTTGAGCCTTGAGCCATGAGCCTTGAGCCTTTTCCTTGAACCTTGAGCCTTAAGCCTGGAGCCTTGAGCCTTGAGCCTTGAGCCTTGAGCCTTGAGCCTTGAGCCTTAAGCCTTTTGCCTTGAGTCCTGACCCTTGAGCCGTGACTTGAGCCTTTATCCTTGATCCTTGAGCCTTGAACCTTGAGCCTTGAGCCTTGAGCCTTGAGCCTTGAACCTTGAGCCTGAAGCCTCGAGCCCTGAGCCTTGAGCCTTTTGCCTTGAGTCCTGACCCTTGAGCCGTGACTTAAGCCTTGATCAATGATCCTTGAGCCTTGAGCCTTGAGCCTTGAACCCTGATCCTTGAGCATTTTGCCTTTTGCCTTGAACCTGGAGCCTTGAGCCTTAAGCCTTGAGTCTTGAACCTTGAACCTTGAACGTTGAGCCTTAAGCCTTGAGCCTTGAGCCTTGAGCCCTGAGACTTGACCCTGGAGCTCCGAGCCCTGAACGTTGAGCCTTGAGCCTTGAGCCTTGAGCCTTGAGCCTTGAGCCTTGAGCCTTGAGTCGTGAGCCTTGAGCCTTGTGCTTTGAGCCTTGAGCCTTGAGCCTTGAGCCTTGAGCCTTGTACCTACAGCCTTGAGCCTTGAGCCTGGAGCCTTGAGCCTTTTCCTTGAACCTTGAGCCTTAAGCCTTGAGCCTTGAGCCTTGAGCCTTGAGCCTGGAGCCTTGAGCCTTGAGCCTTGAGCCTTTTGCTTTGAGTCCTGACCCTTGAGCCTTGACTTGAGCCTTTATCCTTGATCCTTGAGCCTTGAACCTTGAGCCTTGAGCCTTGAGCCTTGAGCCTTGAGCCTTGACCCTGGAGCCTTGAGCCTCGAGCCTTGAGCCTTGAGCCTTGAGCCTTGAGCCTTGAGCCTTAAGCCTTGAGCCTTGAGACTTGAGCCTTTTGCCTTGAGTCCTGACCCTTGAGCCGTGACTTAAGCCTTGATCAATGATCCTGTAGCCTTGAGCCTTGAGCCTTGAGCCTTGAACCCTAATCCTTGAGCATTTTGCCTTTTGCCTTGAAGCTGGAGCCTTGAGCCTTAAGCCTTGAGTCTTGAACCTTGAACCTTGAACGTTGAGCCTTGAGCCTTGAGCCATGAGCCTTGAGCCCTGAGACTTGACCCTGGAGCTCCGAGCCCTGAGCGTTGAGCCTTGAGCCTTGAGCCTTGAGCCTTCAGCCTTCAGCCTTGAACCTTGAGCCTTGAGCCTTGAGCCTTGAGCCTTGAGCCTTGAGCCTTGAGCCTTGAGCCTTGAGCCTTGAGCCTTGATCCTTGAGCCTTTAGCCTTGAGCCTCAAGACTCGAGCCTCGAGCCTCGAGCCTCGAGCCTTAAGCCTTGAGCCTTGAGCCTTGACCCTTGAGCCTTGACCCTTGAGCCTTGAGCCTTGAGACATGAGCCTTGACCCTTGACCCTTGTGTGTTGAGCCTTGAGCCTTGACTTTTGAGCCTTGACCCTCGAGCCGTGACTTGAGCCTTGAGCCTTGAGCCTTGAGCCTGGAGCCTGGAGCCTTTAGCCTCGAGCCTCGAGCCTCGAGCCTCGAGCCTCGAGCCTCGGGCCTCGAGCCTTGTCCCTTGGCCCTTGATCCTTGACCCTTTAGCCTTGAACCTTGAGCCTTGAGCCATGAGCCTTGAGCCTTTTCCTTGAACCTTGAGCCTTAAGCCTGGAGCCTTGAGCCTTGAGCCTTGAGCCTTGAGCCTTGAGCCTTGAGCCTTGAGCCTTGAGCCTTGAGCCTTAAGCCTTTTGCCTTGAGTCCTGACCCTTGAGCCGTGACTTGAGCCTTTATCCTTGATCCTTGAGCCTTGAACCTTGAGCCTTGAGCCTTGAGCCTTGAGCCTTGAACCTTGAGCCTGAAGCCTCGAGCCCTGACTCTTGAGCCTTTTGCCTTGAGTCCTGACCCTTGAGCCGTGACTTAAGCCTTGATCAATGATCCTTGAGCCTTGAGCCTTGAGCCTTGAGCCTTGAACCCTGATCCTTGAGCATTTTGCCTTTTGCCTTGAACCTGGAGCCTTGAGCCTTAAGCCTTGAGTCTTGAACCTTGAACCTTGAACGTTGAGCCTTAAGCCTTGAGCCTTGAGCCTTGAGCCCTGAGACTTGACCCTGAAGCTCCGAGCCCTGAACGTTGAGCCTTGAGCCTTGAGCCTTGAGCCTTGAGCCTTGAGCCTTGAGCCTTGAGCCTTGAGTCGTGAGCCTTGAGCCTTGTGCCTTGAGCCTTGAGCCTTGAGCCTTGAGCCTTGTGCCTACAGCCTTGAGCCTTGAGCCTGGAGCCTTGAGCCTTGAGCCTCAAGCCTCGAGCCTCGAGCCTCGAGCCTCGAGCTTCGAGCCTCGAGCCTCGAGACTTAAGCCTTGAGCCTTAAGCCTTGAGCCTTGACCCTTGAGCCTTGAGCCTTGACCCTTGAGCCTTGACCCTTGAGACATGAGCCTTGACCCTTGGCCCTTGACCCTTGAACCTTGACCCTTGACCCTTAAGTGTTGAGCCTTGAGCCTTGACTTTTGAGCCTTGACCCTTGAGTAGTGACTTGAGCCTTGAGCCTTGAGCCTTGAGCCTTGAGCCTTGAGTCGTGAGCCTTGAGCCTTGAGCCTTAAGCCTTGAGCCTTGAGCTTTGAGCCTTTACCCTTGAGCCTTGATCCTTGACCCTTGAGCCTTGAGCCTTGAGACATGAGCCTTGACCCTTGACCCTTGACCCTTGACCCTTGACCCTTGAGTGTTGAGCCTTGAGCCTTGACTTTTGAGCCTTGACCCTTGAGTAGTGACTTGAGCCTTGAGCCTTGAGTCTTGAACCTTGAACCTTGAACGTTGAGCCTTGAGCCTTGAGCCGTGAGCCTTGAGCCCTGAGACTTGTCCCTGGAGCTCCGAGCCCTGAGCGTTGAGCCTTGAGCCTTGAGCCTTGACCCTTGAGCCTTGAGCCTTGAGCCTTCAGCCTTGAACCTTGAGCCTTGAGCCTTGAGCCTGGAGCCTTGAGCCTTGAGCCTTGAGCCTTGAGCCTTGAGCCTTGAGCCTTGAGCCTCGAGCCTCGAGCCTCGAGCCTCGAGCCTCGAGCCTGGAGCCTTGAGCCTTGAGCCTTGACCCTTGAGCCTTGACCCTTGAGCCTTGAGCCTTGAGACATGAGCCTTGACCCTTGACCCTTGTGTGTTGAGCCTTGAGCCTTGACTTTTGAGCCTTGACCCTCGAGCCGTGACTTGAGCCTTGAGCCTTGAGCCTTGAGCCTGGAGCTTGGAGCCTTTAGCCTGGAGCCTCGAGCCTCGAGCCTCGAGCCTCGGGCCTCGAGCCTTGTCCCTTGGCCCTTGATCCTTGACCCTTTAGCCTTGAACCTTGAGCCTTGAGCCATGAGCCTTGAGCCTTTTCCTTGAACCTTGAGCCTTAAGCCTGGAGCCTTGAGCCTTGAGCCTTGAGCCTTGAGCCTTGAGCCTTTTGCCTTGAGTCCTGACCCTTGAGCCGTGACTTGAGCCTTTATCCTTGATCCTTGAGCCTTGAACCTTGAGCCTTGAGCCTTGAGCCTTGAGCCTTGACCCTGGAGCCTGGAGCCTGGAGCCCTGAGCCTTGAGCCTTGAGCCTTAAGCCTTGAGCCTTGAGACTTGAGCCTTTTGCCTTGAGTCCTGACCCTTGAGCCGTGACTTAAGCCTTGATCAATGATCCTTGAGCCTTGAGCCTTGAGCCTTGAACCCTGATCCTTGAGCATTTTGCCTTTTGCCTTGAACCTGGAGCCTTGAGCCTTAAGCCTTGAGTCTTGAACCTTGAACCTTGAACGTTGAGCCTTAAGCCTTGAGCCTTGAGCCTTGAGCCCTGAGACTTGACCCTGGATCTCCGAGCCCTGAACGTTGAGCCTTGAGCCTTGAGCCTTGAGCCTTGAGCCTTGAGCCTTGAGCCTTGAGCCTTGAGGCTTGAGTCGTGAGCCTGGAGCCTTGTTCCTTGAGCCTTGAGCCTTGAGCCTTGTGCCTACAGCCTTGAGCCTTGAGCCTGGAGCCTTGAGCCTCAAGCCTCGAGCCTCGAGCCTCGAGCTTCGAGCCTTGAGCCTTGAGCCTTAAGCCTTGAGCCTTGACCCTTGAGCCTTGAGCCTTGACCCTTGAGCCTTGAGCCTTGAGACATGAGCCTTGACCCTTGACCCTTGACCCTTGACCCTTGACCCTTGACCCTTGACCCTTAAGTGTTGAGCCTTGAGCCTTGACTTTTGAGCCTTGACCCTTGAGTAGTGACTTGAGCCTTGAGCCTTGAGTCGTGAGCCTTGAGCCTTGAGCCTTAAGCCTTGAGCCTTGAGCTTTGAGCCTTGAGCCTTTAGCCTTGCACCTTGAGCCTTGATCCTGGAGCCTTGAGCCTCGAGCCTTAACCCTTAAGCCTTGAGCCTGGAGCCTTTACCCTTGAGCCTTGAGCCTTGACCCTTGAGCCTTGAGCCTTGAGACATGAGCCTTGACCCTTGACCCTTGACCCTTGAGTGTTGAGCCTTGAGCCTTGACTTTTGAGCCTTGACCCTTGAGTAGTGACTTGAGCCTTGAGCCTTGAGCCTTGAGCCTTGAGCATTGAGGCTTATGCCTTTTGCCTTGAGTCCTGACCCTTGAGCCTTGACTTGAGCCTTGAGCCTTGAACCTTGAGCCTTGAGCCTTGCGCCTTGAGCCTTGAGCCTTAAGCCTTGAGCCGTGAGCCTTGAGCCGTGAGCCGTGAGCCTTGAGCCTTGAGCCTTGAGCCCTGAGCCTTGAGCCTTGAGCCTTGAGCCTTGAGCCTTGAGCCTTGAGCCTTGAGCCTTGAGCCTTGAGCCTTGAGCCACGAGCCACGAGCCTTGAGCCTTGAGCCTTGAGCCTTGACCCTTGACCCTTGACCCTTGACCCTTGAGCCTTGAGCCTTGACCCTTGACCATTGAGCCTTGAGACATGAGCCTTGACCCTTGACCCTTGACCCTTCAGTGTTGAGCCTTGAGCCTTGACTTTTGAGCCTTGACCCTTGACCCTTGACCCTTGAGCCTTAAGCCTTGAGCCTTGCGTCTTGACCTTTGACGTTTGACCCTTGACCGTTACCCTTGAGCCTTGAGCCTCGAGCCTCGAGCACTGAGAGCCTTGAGCCATGACCCTTGACCCTTGACCCTTGACCCTTGAGCCTTAAGCCTTGAGCCATGAACCTTGACCTTTGTTCTGACCCTTGAGCCATGAGCCTTAAGCCTTGAGCCTTGAGCCTTGAGCCTTGAGCCTTGAGCCTTGAGCCTTGAGCCTTGAGCCTTGAGCCTTGAGGCTTGAGCCTTTTGCCTTGAGCCATTCATATTTGAGCGTTGAGCCTTGACTTTTGAGCCTTGACCCTTGAGCCGTGACTTGAGCCTTGATCCTTAAGCCTTACGCCTTGAGCCTTTAGCTTGAGCCTTTAGCCTTGAGCCTTGAGCCTTGAGCCTTGAGCCTTGAGCCTGGAGCATTGAGCCTTGAGCCTTGATCCTTGAGCCATGAGCCTTGAGCCTTGAGCCTTGAGCCTTGTGCCTTGAGCCTTGAGCCTTGAGCCTTGAGCCTTGAGCCTTGAGCCTTGAGCCTTGAGCCTTGAGACTTGAGGCTTGAGCCTTGAGCCTGGAGCCTTGAGCCTTTTGCCTTGAGCCTTGAGTCGTGAGCCTTGAGCCTTGAGCCTTGAGCCTCGAGCCATGAGCCTTGAGCCTTGAACCTTAAGGCTTGAGTCTTGAGCCTTGAGCCTTGACCCTTGAGCCTTGACCCTTGAGCCTTGACCCTTGAGCCTTGAGCCTTGAGCCTTGAGCCTTGAGACTTGACCCTTGACCCTTGACCCTTGAGTGTTGGGCCTTGTGCCTTGACTTTTGAGTCTTGACCCTTGAGCCGTGACTTGAGCCTTAAGCCTTGAGCCTTGAGCCTTGATCCTTGAGCCTTGAGCCTTGAGCCATGAGCCTTAAGTCTTAAACCTTGAACCTCGAGCCCTGAGCGTTGAGCCTTGAGCCTTGACCCTGGAGCCGTGACTTGAGCCTTGATCCTTAAGCCTTACGCCTTGAGCCTTTAGCCTTGAGCCTTTTGCGTTGAGGCTTGAACCTTGAGCCTTAAGCCTTTTGCCTTGAGCCTTGAGCCTTGAGCCTTGAGCCTTGAGCCTTGAGCCTTGAGCCTTGAGCCTTTTTCCTTGAACCTTGAACCTTAAGCCTTTTGCCTTGAGCCTTGAGCCTCGAGCACTGAGAGCCTTGATCCAAGAGCCTTGACCCTTGACCCTTGACCCTTGAGCCTTAAGCCTTGACCCTTGAGCCTTAAGCCTTGACCCTTGAGCCTTGAACCTTGACCTTTGAATTTTGACCCTTGACCGTTAGCCTTGAGCCTCGAGCACTGAGAGCCTCTAGCCTTGAGCCTTGAGACATGAGCCTTGACCCTTGACCCTTGAGTGTTGAGCCTTGAGCCTTGACTTTTGAGCCTTGACCCTCGAGCCGTGACTTGAGCCTTGAGCCTTGAGCCTTGAGCCTTGAGCCTTGAGCCTTGAGCCTTGAGCCTTGACCCTTGAGCCTTTTTCCTTGAACCTTGAACCTTGAGCCTTGAGCCTTAAGCCTTTTGCCTTGAGCCTTGAGCCTCGAGCCTTGACCCTTGAGCCTTGACCCTTGACCCTTGACCCTTGACCCTTGACCCTTGAGCCTTAAGCCTTGAGCCTTGCGCCTTGAACCTTGACCTTTGACTTTCGACCCTTGACCGTTACCCTTGAGCCTTGAGCCTTGAGCCTCGAGCCTCGAGCAGTGAGAGCCTTGAGCCATGAGCCTTGACCCTTGACCCTTAACCCTTGACCCTTGAGCCTTAAGCCTTGAGCCTTGAACCTTGACCTTTGTTCTGACCCTTGAGCCTTGAGCCTTGAGCCTTGAGCCTTGAGCCTTGAGCCTTGAGCCTTGAGCCATGAGGCTTGAGCCTTTTGCCTTGAGCCATTCATATTTGAGCGTTGAGCCTTGACTTTTGAGCCTTGACCCTTGAGCCGTGACTTGAGCCTTGATCCTTAAGCCTTACGCCTTGAGCCTTTAGCCTTGAGCCTCGAGCCATGAGCCTTGAGCCATGAGCCATGAGCCTTGAGCCATGAGCCTTGCGCCTTGAACCTTGACCTTTGACATTTGACCCTTGACCGTTACCCTTGAGCCTTGAGCCTTGAGCCTCGAGCCTCGAGCACTGAGAGCCTTGAGCCTTGACCCTTAACCCTTGACCCTTGAGCCTTAAGCCTTGAGCCTTGAACCTTGACCTTTGTTCTGACCCTTGAGCCTTGAGCCTTGAGCCTTGAGCCTTGAGGCTTGAGCCTTTTGCCTTGAGCCATTCATATTTGAGCGTTGAGCCTTGACTTTTGAGCCTTGACCCTTGAGCCGTGACTTGAGCCTTGATCCTTAAGCCTTACGCCTTGAGCCTTTAGCCTTGAGCCTTTTGCCTTGAGGCTTGAACCTTGAGCCTTGAGCCTTGAGCCTTGAGCCTTGAGCCTTGAGCCTTGAGCCTTGAGCCATGAGCCTTGAGCCTTGAGCCTTGAGCCTAGAGCCTTGAGCCTTGAGCCTTGAGCCTTGAGCCTTGAGCCTTGAGCCTTGAGCCATGAGCCTTGAGCCTTGAAGCTTGAACCTCGAACCTTGAACCTCGAGCCCTGAGCGTTGAGCCTTGAGCCTTGACCCTGGAGCCTTGACCCTTGAGCCTTGAGCACTGAGAGCCTTGAGCCTTGAGCCTTGAGCACTGAGAGCCTTGACCCTTGACCCTTAACCCTTGACCCTTGAGCCTTAAGCCTTGAGCCTTGAACCTTGACCTTTGTTCTGAGCCTTGAGCCTTGAGCCTTGAGCCTTGAGCATTGAGGCTTGAGCCTTTTGCCTTGAGCCATTCATATTTGAGCGTTGAGCCTTGACTTTTAAGCCTTGACCCTTGAGCCGTGACTTGAGCCTTGATCCATAAGCCTTACGCCTTGAGCCTTTAGCCTGGAGCCTCGAGCCATGAGCCTTGAGCCATGAGCGATGAGCCTTGAGCCATGAGCCTTGAGCCTTGCGCCTTGAACCTTGACCTTTGACATTTGACCCTTGACCGTTACCCTTAAGCCTTGAGCCTTGAGCCTCGAGCCTCGAGCACTGAGAGCCTTGAGCCATGAGCCTTGAGCCTTGACCCTTAACCCTTGACCCTTGAGCCTTAAGCCTTGAGCCTTGAACCTTGACCTTTGTTCTGACCCTTGAGCCATGAGCCTAGAGCCTTGAGCCTTGAGCCTTGAGGCTTGAGCCTTTTGCCTGGAGCCATTCATATTTGAGCATTGAGCCTTGACTTTTGAGCCTTGACCCTTGAGCCGTGACTTGAGCCTTGATCCTTAAGCCTTACGCCTTGAGCCTTTAGCCTTGAGCCTTTTGCCTTGAGCCTTGAGGCTTGAACCTTGAGCCTTGAGCCTTGAGCCTTGAGCCTTGAACCTTGAACCTCGAACCTCGAGCCCTGAGCGTTGAGCCTTGAGCCTTGACCCTGGAGCCTTGAGCCTTGAGCCTTGAGCCGTGACCCTTGAGCCCTGAGCCTTGAGCCTTGAGCCTTGAGCCTTGAGCCTTGAGCCCTAAGCCATGAGCCTTGAGCCTTGAGCCTTGAGCCTTGAGCCTTTTTCCTTGAACCTTGAACCTTAAGCGTTTTGCCTTGAGCCTTGAGCCTCGAGCACTGAGAGCCTTGAGCCAAGAGCCTTGAGCCTTGACCCTTGACCCTTGAGCCTTAAGCCTTGACCCTTGACCCTTGAACCTTGACCTTTGAATTTTGACCCTTGACCGTTAGCCTTGAGCCTTGAGCCTGGAGCCTCGAGCCTCGAGCACTGAGAGCCTTGAGCCTTGAGCCTTGAGACATGAGCCTTGACCCTTGACCCTTGAGTGTTGAGCCTTGAGCCTTGACTTTTGATCCTTGACCCTCGAGCCGTGACTTGAGCCTTGAGCCTTGAGCCTTGAGCCTTGAGCCTTGAGCCTTGACCCTGGAGCCTTGAGCCTTGAGCCTTGAGCCTTGAGCCGTGACCCTTGAGCCCTGAGCCTTGAGCCTTGAGCCTTGAGCCTTGAGCCTTGAGCCCTGAGCCTTGAGCCTTGAGCCTTGAGCCCTGAGCCTTGAGCCTTGAGCCTTGAGCCTTGAGCCTTTTTCCTTGAACCTTGAACCTTAAGCGTTTTGCCTTGAGCCTTGAGCCTCGAGCACTGAGAGCCTTGAGCCAAGAGCCTTGAGCCTTGACCCTTGACCCTTGAGCCTTAAGCCTTGACCCTTGACCCTTGAACCTTGACCTTTGAATTTTGACCCTTGACCGTTAACCTTGAGCCTGGAGCCTCGAGCCTCGAGCACTGAGAGCCTTGAGCCTTGAGACATGAGCCTTGACCCTTGACCCTTGAGTGTTGAGCCTTGAGCCTTGACCCTCGAGCCGTGACTTGAGCCTTGAGCCTTGAGCCTTGAGCCTTGAGCCTTTTTCCTTGAACCTTGAACCATGAGCCTTGAGCCTTAAGCCTTTTGCCTTGAGCCTTGAGCCTCGAGCCTTGACCCTTGAGCCTTGACCCTTGACCCTTGACCCTTGAGCCTTAAGCCTTGAGCCTTGCGCCTTGAACCTTACCTTTGACTTTCGACCCTTGACTGTTACCCTTGAGCCTTGAGCCTTGAGCCTTGAGCCTCGAGCCTCGAGCAGTGAGAGCCTTGAGCCATGAGCCTTGACCCTTGACCCTTAACCCTTGACCCTTGAGCCTTAAGCCTTGAGCCTTGAACCTTGACCTTTGTTCTGAGCCTTGAGCCTTGAGCCTTGAGCCTTGAGCATTGAGGCTTGAGCCTTTTGCCTTGAGCCATTCATATTTGAGCATTGAGCCTTGACTTTTGAGCCTTGACTTTTGAGCCTTGACCCTTGAGCCGTTACTTGAGCCTTGATCCTTAAGCCTTACGCCTTGAGCCTTTAGCCTTGAGCCTCAAGCCATGAGCCTTGAGCCATGAGCCATGATCCTTGAGCCATGAGCCTTGAGCCTTGCGCCTTGAACCTTGACCTTTGACATTTGACCCTTGACCGTTACCCTTGAGCCTTGAGCCTCGAGCCTCGAGCACTGAGAGCCTTGAGCCATGAGCCTTGAGCCTTAACCCTTAACCCTTGACCCTTGAGCCTTAAGCCTTGAGCCTTGAACCTTGACCTTTGTTCTGACCCTTGAGCCATGAGCCTTGAGCCTTGAGCCTTGAGCCTTGAGCCTTGAGGCTTGAGCCTTTTGCCTTGAGCCATTCATATTTGAGCATTGAGCCTTGTCTTTTGAGCCTTGACCCTTGAGCCGTGACTTGAGCCTTGATCCTTAAGCCTTACGCATTGAGCCTTTAGCCTTGAGCCTTTTGCCTTGAGCCTTGAGGCTTGAACCTTGAGCCTTGAGCCTTGAGCCTTGACCGTTGACCCTTGAGCCTTAAGCCTTGACCCTTGACCCTTGAACCTTGACCTTTGAATTTTGACCCTTGACCGTTAACCTTGAGCCTTGAGCCTGGAGCCTCGAGCCTCGAGCACTGAGAGCCTTGAGCCTTGAGACATGAGCCTTGACCCTTGACCCTTGAGTGTTGAGCCTTGAGCCTTGATCCTCGAGCCGTGACTTGAGCCTTGAGCCTTGAGCCTTGAGCCTTGAGCCTTTTTCCTTGAACCTTGAACCTTGAGCCTTGAGCCTTAAGCCTTTTGCCTTGAGCCTTGAGCCTCGAGCCTTGACCCTTGAGCCTTGACCCTTGACCCTTGACCCTTGACCCTTGAGCCTTAAGCCTTAAGCCTTGAGCCTTGCGCCTTGAACCTTGACCTTTGACTTTCGACCCTTGGCTGTTACCCTTGAGCCTTGAGCCTTGAGCCTCGAGCCTCGAGCAGTGAGAGCCTTGAGCCATGAGCCTTGACCCTTGACCCTTAACCCTTGACCCTTGAGCCTTAAGCCTTGAGCCTTGAACCTTGACCTTTGTTCTGAGCCTTGAGCCTTAAGCCTTGAACCTTGAGCATTGAGGCTTGAGCCTTTTGCCTTGAGCCATTCATATTTGAGCGTTGAGCCTTGACTTTTGAGCCTTGACCCTTGAGCCGTGACTTGAGCCTTGAGCCTCGAGCCCCGAGCACTGAGAGCCTTGAGCCATGAGCCTTGAGCCTTGACCCTTAACCCTTGACCCTTGAGCCTTAAGCCTTGAGCCTTGAACCTTGACCTTTGTTCTGACCCTTGAGCCATGAGCCTTGAGCCTTGAGGCTTGAGCCTTTTGCCTTGAGCCATTCATATTTGAGCATTGAGCCTTGACTTTTGAGCCTTGACCCTTGAGCCGTGACTTGAGCCTTGATCCTTAAGCCTTACGCCTTGAGCCTTTAGCCTTTTGCCTTGAGCCTTGAGGCTTGAACCTTGAGCCTTGAGCCTTGAGCCTTGAGCCTTGAGCCTTGAGCCTTGAGCCTTGAGCCTTGAACCTCGAACCTCGAGCCCTGAGCGTTGAGCCTTGAGCCTTGAGCCTTGACCCTGGAGCCTTGAGCCTTGAGCCTTGAGCCGTGACCCTTGAGCCCTGAGCCTTGAGCCTTGAGCCTTGAGCCTTGAGCCTTGAGCCTTGAGCCTTGAGCCTTGAGCCTTGAGCTCTGAGCCTTGAGCCTTGAGCCTTGAGCCTTTTTCCTTGAACCTTAAGTGTTTTGCCTTGAGCCTTGAGCCTCGAGCACTGAGAGCCTTGAGCCAAGAGCCTTGAGCCTTGACCCTTGACCCTTAAGCCTTGACCCTTGAGCCTTGAACCTTGACCTTTGAATTTTTACCCTTGACCGTTAGCCTTGAGCCTTGAGCCTGGAGCCTCGAGCCTCGAGCACTGAGAGCCTTGAGCCTTGAGCCTTGAGACATGAGCCTTGACCCTTGACCCTTGAGTGTTGAGACTTGAGCCTTGACTTTTGAGCCTTGACCCTCGAGCCGTGACTTGAGCCTTGAGCCTTGAGCCTTGAGCCTTGAGCCTTAAGCCTTGAGCCTTGATCCTTGAGCCTTGAGCCTTTTTCCTTGAACCTTGAACCTTGAGCCTTGAGCCTTGAGCCTTAAGCCTTTTGCCTTGAGCCTTGAGCCTCGAGCCTTGAGCCTTGACCCTTGACCCTTGAGCGTTGCGCCTTTAACCTTGACCTTTGACTTTCGACCCTTGACCGTTACCCTAGAGCCTTGAGCCTTGAGCCTCGAGCAGTGAGAACCTTGAGCCATGAGCCTTGACCCTTGACCCTTAACCCTTGACCCTTGAGCCTTAAGCCTTGAGCCTTGAACCTTGACCTTTGTTCTGACCCTTGAGCCATGAGCCTTGAGCCTTGAGCCTTGAGCCTTGAGGCTTGAGGCTTGAGCCTTTTGCCTTGAGCCATTCATATTTGAGCGGTGAGCCTTGACTTTTGAGCCTTGACCCTTGAGCCGTGACTTGAGCCTTGATCCTTAAGCCTTACGCCTTGAGCCTTTAGCCATGAGCCTCGAGCCATGAGCCTGGAGCCATGAGCCATGAGCCTTGAGCCATGAGCCTTGAGCCTTGAGCCTTGCGCCTTGAACCTTGACCTTTGACATTTGACCCTTGACCGTTACCCTTGAGCCTTGAGCCTTGAGCCTCGAGCCTCGAGCACTGAGAGCCTTGAGCCATGAGCCTTGAGCCTCGAGCCTCGAGCACTGAGAGCCTTGAGCCATGAGCCGTGAGCCTTGACCCTTAACCCTTGACCCTTGAGCCTTAAGCCTTGAGCCTTGAACCTTGACCTTTGTTCTGACCCTTGAGCCATGAGCCTTGAGCCTTGAGCCTTGAGCCTTGAGCCTTGAGCCTTGAGCCTTGAGCCTTGAGCCTTGAGCCTTGAGCCTTAAGGCTTGAGCCTTTTGCCTTGAGCCATTCATATTTGAGCGTTGAGCCTTGACTTTTGAGCCTTGACCCTTGAGCCGTGACTTGAGCCTTGATCCTTAAGCCTTACGCCTTGAGCCTTTTGCCTTGAGCCTTGAGGCTTGAACCTTGAGCCTTGAGCCTTGAGCCTTGAGCCATGAGCCTTGAGCTTTGAGCCTTGATCCTGGAGCCTTGAGCCTTGAGCCTTGAGCCTTGAGCCTTGAGACTTGAGCCTTGATAACACCCTCAAATTTACAAGATTTTTTAAAATTTTTGAAAACAAAATTATAATCAAAAGGTCCCATAAATAAGTCTCAGATATAAATATTTAACATTTAAAACGTATTTAATGCGGAAATAGTTAAAATAAAATAAAGTGTTTTAAAATATTAATTGTTGTCCACATCAGTAACGAAAAGATACAGCGGCCAACCTCGCCCCGCCTCACACCACCTCAACACATGTACTCTTCGGTGTTGAGTCAAAAAGGCCTGGCACCAGTACTCTTCGGTGCCAAGTCAAAACGTCTGACACCAGTGCTCTTCCTGTGTCAAGTCAGATATAAACTCAGACGGGAATAATCCCAAAAACTCAGACGGGAGGTGATCCCAAAACTCAGATGTGTGTTATTATGTTTTATTATCTCTTTAACATAATTATCTCAGATTGCCCTAGCAAGTAATAGCACAGAATGACTCTGTGCCGAGCTCAGTTACCCAGGCACAATGTCTCAGATCATGAATAAGTAAACAGCTGCTCAGATACTCAGATAACAGATCAAACTCAGATAACAGATCAAACTCAGATAACAATTAAGGTGCAAGTAATATAACACGTAAGTCATGCATGTATAACGTTAAAACTGAATACACGGTGAGAATACTCACCTCGCGAAAATGTAAGCTCCAAAGGATCCTCAATACTCTAAGGCACTCCTCGGTTATTCCTAGATGATCCTAAAAGCATAAAAATGAAACCCGAATTACAATCCGTTCTAAGGACTCAATTTAGAAAACTGGCAGCACCCGTCGGTCTCACGGAAACTGCTATAACTCTTAAACCGTGCAGTAGATTTATCTCATATGTTTACCATGAAAAGTAGACAACCAGAACTACATATCTCTGTGAGACGTTCACTGGCCAAAACAGACTCTAAGGGTCTCAAAACAGTATCACAAGACAGACAAGTCGTACAGTCACGTTTCCTAACAGCAGCATCCTAAATTATTCATAACTTTAAAACCGTAATTCGGATTGACGAGAGGGTTGCGGCATTGAAAAGCTAACTCAGAAAACAAGTGACCATCACGGGCCAAAAATCCAAAAAGATATTTTAAGTGTGGTAAAAACAGTCCTGAAGTCAGCAAACAGATTCTGTTAAAACTCAGTATATTAAAATAGAACCCGTTTTAAATCCCGACATCAACCCGTCTATTTCCGAAATACCCGACATTCCCGAAATTCACATTTAGCCTCAGAAACATGTTTACCATTGATCTAGTCTTTTATTTAAGAAAACTATTCGGTTTTAGGAAACCAATAACAAATTAATCAAAACCGAACCCGACTCGGGCTCGGTACCAAATCACACATCCCGACAACTAAAACTGGTTTAGACTCGGATGCAAAATAAAATCAAAACGAGTAAAAAGGAAAAAATGGGAAAAAGGATAGAAATTATACCCTTATGAATCAATATATGACAAATACGAACACCCGAATATGCCAACCCCAACCCTACCAGTCTCAACGGCTGATTTTGGCTTGCTGCCCCCGCTCGAGGCTCGATGACTGAATGAGGCTGGAAAAATCTTAAATGTTGGCTTCCATGAGTTCTTCACACGTGGCAATTTTTTATAAATTGGCAATCTTCATTAATTCATCTAATAGCAATTCTTCATAAATTAATTGCATGGTCTTTCAACCTCGTTTTCCTTGGCTGAGACCCGCTTGACGTCACTGATGAGATCTCAATAAAACTCAGCTGCAACAAATTTGCTTTATCTACACGTCGGCTGTTTCAATAAACAAATTAACCATCGTCTTGAAAAAAAGAAAAACCCACCGAACCTCAAATGGGTATTAATAACGGCGACCCCATATGGAATTAATTATCCCCACCGTCTGCACGACTCACGAGTTTGATTTTATTAGACTTGCTTCCTTCAATCGGATCTGCTAATTGCCGTGTGGAAGAAAGCTAGACGAAAGGAAAAGACGATCAAATATGGCAGCCGCTGATAGGGTTTTGGGGAAAGATCGACACATGAATCATCCTTATACGGCTTCAGTCTTCACCGGCCTTAAAGCTTTGGGCCCATCTTGCCACTAGCCCGACACCAATGAAAATAATATACTTGGGCTTCCTTCTCTTAGAACCGAACCAACATAAGGCCGAAATAAACGAAAGGAAAAATATAACAAGGAGTCCGGGTTACCCTTGTCTGCTCCAAATCCAACACATGAAGGCTACGGGTTTAGGCCTTGGCCTACGGTCGGCCTCACCCCGACACGGAAACTAGCTACCTCTAAATTAATAGAGACTAGTGATTTAAAACGTCAAAGTTACGGACTTATTAAATGACTAGCAACATATATAATTATAACTCATGAAATCTCATTAAGGTGTTATCAAAACGTCACACAATTTAATCGAGTAAATGTAATCACGAATCGTCACCAATTAATTTATCACCATCACATAATAAAGATCTTATAAATGTGAAATCTAAACGTCACACAATTTATCACCTAGAAAAGTACTCAATAAATGCAATTTAAATCAATTTAAATTAATATTTAATTAATTGAAAATTCAGGACGTTACAAATCAACTCCACTTGAAATAGACTTCGTCCCCGAAGTCATTGCTCGGAAGAAGCTCAGGGTAGTAATCTCGCGTCTCAACTCATACTCGCCAACGACACACATCCTCAAATGGGGAAAGAAAACAACAAGATAAGGTTAAGAATGAAAAGGCAATTCATCAGGGTGACCTACAACATGCATACTCAAATGGAAAAGAAGAATAAAAACGATAAAGTTATGAATAGAAAGAAGCTCTTCAAGGTGAATTTACTTAATAGGAAATGAACACCAGATCACATAAGTGCTCATACAATTATCCGCCTCTAGTGGCGCAAAATGATAAGGCTAAAAGAAATAAGGTCAGGAGGCTCACTATGGATCTCAGTATGCAAAGAAAATGTTGATAATGAGCGTAAAATACGCCACGATACTCTACGGAAGGCGTCTTCTTGCTCTCGCATTCAGATACAGTTGTTGCACTCAGCGATTAACGTCGCGTTGAATCACCGATTCAACTCCACTTGGAAATTTACTATTGTTTTGTTGACGATACCAGGTGCTCAGCGTAGTACCAAGTCATCCAACCCATTTGCACAATCACTCTCGGATCTCTCATGACGATAACAAGTTTTTATGGAAAATTTTCTTCCCGCACAACTCCATCAAATGACCACTTACACATTTTAGCAACAGGTAAAAATTTCATTATCGACAATTTTCCACCAAAATGACTCGGAAGGTCCTCTACTCTATGGGTCAACAGTTTGTTAACAGCATAATGAATAATTTAGCGGTTTACACCATTATCAATTAATATAAAAACCATGCAATTAAATCACAAGGAATATACATATCACACAGAATTCTCATATACTCAGGTCTATAACTCCAAAATATGATCTGGAAATATAACTCAGAAGTCCAACTCAGAAATAAACTCTAAACATATCTCAGGAGTATAACTCGAAAATGTATAACTCAGGAGCAAACTCATAAATCTTAACTCAGAAGCAAACCCAAAACTCTAACTCAGTAACAACTCATAATAATATTTACAAGTAATAGCGTTAGGTATAAATCACATTTTTACTCATTCTTATTACTACTCGCGTGTTCCAATTTACCAGCTTATAATACTTGGAATGATATACTCTCTCTCAACCGTGTTATTGGCTCTCAAAATAACTCTTCTTTAACATTATATTGTTACCTTACTCTATTAGGTTTGCATATTACCGATGTTGATAACCCTTTAAATAGCTCAAATTAACGATCTTGCCATTTAATTCCCTTTAATAGGTTCTCATTCTATTATATTTAATGGTTTCTCGATAATATTTTAATAGATGTTTTCTCATTCATCTAGTTTAACGATCCTTTAATAGACCGTTTCACTGATTTTACACAATTTAAAATGTCTCTTAATTATTTTTACCATATCTACTCATAAATTTCATGTTACCCACTAAAAACTTCAATTACATTTCATACTCTTATTTATAATGATTTCTCGTTACTCAATTTACGAATCAATCCATTAGTTCTCATTTACTCAATACGCAATTACCTTTTATTCCCAATTTAAAGATTTTTCTCATTGTTCATTAATTTAGTACTTTCTCGTCTTTTCGAAATTTCTCCTAAGTTCAATATAAATTTATTGAATAGTTGTTCTCATCTCAAATTTAATAATTATTCATAAATAGGGTTTTCTCATATAATTTTATAATACCTCAAAACTCATAACACTTTATAATACTTCAAAAATTTGAATAAAACTTCCCGTTAATTTAATACTTTTCTCTCTGACTCATTTTTATTAATTTGCTTATGTAACTCGATTTGTAAATTTCTTATAACTCGAAATTACTCCATAATTAATCAAATTAAAATTTTATCATTTAGCTCGTTTTAATAATAACTCATTACCAGCAAATTACCGATCTCATTTTAACTCCTTTTCCTCAAAATTTCATTGTAGCAGTTTTCTCATATTCGACTCATTAATAAGTTCTCATCACTTTAATTTAATGATTTCACATCATCACATTTATAACTACCCAAGAATAAGTATACTGTCTTATTTTGTATATAATTGTAGTACTTACCATTTCTCTTTTGCACAATTACATTTACCCCCATAAATCTTGGTTCATTAATTTCTCCAATAATCCCGATTATCCATTTTATAGACTCGGTACTTACACCATAAAATTAATTCAAATATTCTCAATTTGTTCTATTCGGTGGTTACTCTTATAAATTTTCAAATCAAGTATATGTATATAGATTTCATACTTTTAAAATCCGCATCTAGAAAATCTCTTTGCATAAGCATCATGCTCATAATAATTATAAATAATACATAATGATAATTATTTCTTAACAATTTTCCTTTTTTACCCCTACTCAACTCCACTTGGAGAAAACTCGTCCTCGAGTTTGGAACTAGTATTGTCTACCAAAATAAACAAGCAAATATGTAGTCACACAAACAATTAGGATACAAGTACTAAATTCACAATAACAAGCATTGGTCCATCGTTCCTTTCAAAATTTCCCCCTAACCAACCAAAAGTCCTGTGTGTACGGTAATAGGGGCCCTCTATTACTTTCGACACATGCTTTTGTTTGGTCACGAGTCAATCCCAAAGTTCACAACTCACCACATAAAAACCACCAATAAATCATATTCCGAAGAAAGAAAATAAATTATTATTTTTTTTCCATATTTGATAATTCGATAAGTACAGATATGCACTCAGCTGTGGGTACTCAAAACCTCATAAACATTACTCAGAAATTCATGCGTATATTTAGTCTCATACGCGATACTCGGATAACTCAGATTCATAGAAATTTTTCCACTTTGTTACTTTCACAATACGAATATCGTTTTATCTTCTACTCTTAGTTATCTCATTTGTCATTTCCCATGAATAACATTTACTCTTTCTCAAAATTTTATCCGATTTATTGTCGTCTCGAGCGACAATTAATATTTTCTAGTTCAACATTCTCGGTTAATTATTCTAATAAGCTTATATAGCTCGTTTATTGGCTCTGCGTTAACTTAACAATCTCTCACTGAACTCGTTATTCACATGACGTCTTGCACTCAACTATTTAAACCACTTACTCAAAATGTTTTCTCATTTTATTTCAATTTAATGATCCTTAAATAAATATTAATTTGTTGACTTTTCAACCTGAAATTTTCTCAATTATTACAACTCATGGTATTCACGAATTGTTAATTTCTCATTTAATAAGTTTAATATAATCACTTCTCTTTTAACACTATTCAATAATTCTCTTTAATACATTCTATAGATTCTTACACAAATTTGGAATTCCATATTAATGTATCTTTTGGTTGCTAAGTCTTGATTCAATAACTTCTCATTATGCATACTCATTTTATTATCAAAATTTGGTTCGATATCTTTTCGTTTAGCTAAAATGTAATTATTTCCCATTTTATTGACTCAATAATCCTTCCTTTTACTCAACTTGGAAAATCCTCATAAAAATTCTTAATCAATTTGATTTACTAATCTCTGATTTACTCGTTTAAATGACTCGGTCTATTAAGTGTTTTCTCCCATACGAAAATTTAATACTCCTATTTAATATTAGTAATTTTCTCTTTTCTCATTTACTCAAAGCATGTTTCTCGTTTGATAATTTATGAATTTTATAATACAAATTGGTATTCATTTATCACACTTTTGGTTAAAGTTTCTCAGAATTATAAAATCTCATTTCAGCTCTATTAGGTGTTCCTCTAAATTGGGAACTTTTATTATTCTCATTAAAATTTATAATTCCTCTAGTTTGCGTATTTGTATATGCATAACTATATTAAACACTAGGAATTAAAACCAGAATTTTACTCAGAATTATACTCAAATTAAGCTCTAAATTATACTCAAAATTATCAAACCACGCATTCGTATACCTATATATACATAGTATTGAGTCGTACATTTCATATGTAATTTTCGTATGTTGATGTAATCAGGAACAACACTCGGAAAAATGTACTTAGAAAATAAACACAAAAATCTCAGACTACTCTACTCATCCATACTCAGAATACAACATACATCTCCGATAAATAAAAACTATTAAATATTACCAGCGATGGGGAAAAGCGAGAGGTCGACGTGACATGCTGTATGCTTGATGTGGAAACTTTTCTCAGAAAATATTTTACCCAGTTCGCGTTTTAAAACTCGAGACTCAAACTTGAGATTGAATCCACCCCTTGTGAATCCAAATCCCTCAAGTCAGAGCTCTGATACCAACTTGTAACACCCTCAAATTTACAAGATTTTTTAAAATTTTTGAAAACAAAATTATAATCAAAAGGTCCCATAAATAAGTCTCAGATATAAATATTTAACATTTAAAACGTATTTAATGCGGAAATAGTTAAAATAAAATAAAGTGTTTTAAAACATTAATTGTTGTCCACATCAGTAACGAAAAGATACAGCGGCCAACCGTCCACCTTCTCCTTTCCTTTGCTGGTACCTGAAACAATGTGGGGGAAAGTTTGGGTCAGCTGGGAAGGTGAGTGAATAGTCTCAAAATGTAAACAATTATAACATACAACACATGAGGGCACATCGGTGTACTCCTACTCAGAATCTACTCGATTAATTACTCAGATTTATTTCTGAGATTTTATTACTCAGATTTTATTTATATAGCGCGCTAGTGTGACTTGGGCCGAGAGATCAACCTCGCCCCGCCTCACACCACCTCAACACCTGTACTCTTCGGTGTTGAGTCAAAAAGGCCTGGCACCAGTACTCTTCGGTGCCAAGTCAAAACGTCTGACACCAGTGCTCTTCGGTGTCAAGTCAGATATAAACTCAGACGGGAATAATCCCAAAAACTCAGACGGGAGGGGATCCCAAAACTCAGATGTGTGTTATTATGTTTTATTATCTCTTTAACATAATTATCTCATATTGCCCTAGCAAGTAATAGCACAGAATGACTCTGTGCCGAGCTCAGTTACCCAGGCACAATGTCTCAGATCATGAATAAGTAAACAGCTGCTCAGATACTCAGATAACAGATCAAACTCAGATAACAATTAAGGTGCAAGTAATATAACACGTAAGTCATGCATGTATAACGTTAAAACTGAATACACGGTGAGAATACTCACCTCGCGAAAACGTAAGCTCCAAAGGATCCTCAATACTCTAAGGCGCTGCTCGGTTATTCCTAGATGATCCTAAAAGCATTAAAATGAAACCCGAATTACAATCCGTTCTAAGGACTCAATTTAGAAAACTGGCAGCACCCGTCGGTCTCACGGAAACTGCTATAACTCTTAAACCGTGCAGTAGATTTATCTCATATGTTTACCATGAAAAGTAGACAACCAGAACTACATATCTCTGTGAGACGTTCACTGGCCAAAACAGACTCTAAGGGTCTCAAAACAGTATCACAAGACAGACAAGTCGTACAGTCACGTTTCCTAACAGCAACATCCTAAATTAGACATAACTTTTAAACCGTAATTCGGATTGACGAGAGGGTTGCGGCATTGAAAAGCTAACTCAGAAAACAAGTGACCAGCACGGGCCAAAAATCCAAAAAGATATTTTAAGTGTGGTAAAAACAGTCCCGAAGTCAGCAAACAGATTCTGTTAAAACTCAGCATATTAAAATAGAACCCGTTTTAAATCCCGACATCAACCCGTCTAATTCCGAAATACCCGACATTCCCGAAATTCACATTTAGCCTCAGAAACATGTTTACCATTAATCTAGTCTATTATTTAAGAAAACTATTCTGTTTTAGGAAACCAATAACAAATTTATCAAAACCGAACCCGACTCGGGCTCGGTACCAAATCACACATCCCGACAACTAAAACTGGTTAAGACTCGGATGCAAAATAAAATCAAAACGAGTAAAAAGGAAAAAATGGGAAAAAGGATAGAAATTATACCCTTATGAATCAATATATGACAAATACGAACACCCGAATATGCCAACCCCAACCCTACCAGTCTCAACGGCTGATTTTGGCTTGCTACCCCTGCTCGAGGCTCGATGACTGAATGAGGCTGGAAAAATCTTAAATGTTGGCTTCCATGAGTTCTTCACACGTGGCAATTTTTTATAAATTGGCAATCTTCATTAATTCATCTAATAGCAATTCTTCATAAATTAATTGCATGGTCTTTCAACCTCGTTTTCCTTGGATGAGACCCGCTTGACGTCACTGATGAGATCTCAATAAAACTCAGCTGCAACAAATTTGCTTTATCTACACGTCGGCTGTTTCAATAAACAAATTAACCATCGTCTTGAAAAAAAGAAAAACCCACCGAACCTCAAATGGGTATTAATAACGGCGACCCCATATGGAATTAATTATCCCCACCGTCTGCACGACTCACGAGTTTGATTTTATTAGACTTGCTTCCTTCAATCGGATCTGCTAATTGCCGTGTGGAAGAAAGCTAGACGAAAGGAAAAGACGATCAAATATGGCAGCCGCTGATAGGGTTTTGGGGAAAGATCGACACATGAATCATCCTTATACGGCTTCAGTCTTCACCGGCCTTAAAGCTTTGGGCCCATCTCGCCACTAGCCCGACACCAATGAAAATAATATACTTGGGCTTCCTTCTCTTAGAACCGAACCAACATAAGGCCGAAATAAACGAAAGGAAAAATATAACAAGGAGTCCGGGTTACCCTTGTCTGCTCCAAATCCAACACATGAAGGCTACGGGTTTAGGCCTTGGCCTACGGTCGGCCTCACCCCGACACGGAAACTAGCTACCTCTAAATTAATAGAGACTAGTGATTTAAAACGTCAAAGTTACGGACTTATTAAATGACTAGCAACATATATAATTATAACTCATGAAATCTCATTAAGGTGTTATCAAAACGTCACACAATTTAATCGAGTAAATGTAATCACGAATCGTCACCAATTAATTTATCAACATCACATAATAAAGATCTTATAAATGTGAAATCTAAACGTCACACAATTTATCACCTAGAAAAGTACTCAATAAATGCAATTTAAATCAATTTAAATTAATATTTAATTAATTGAAAATTCAGGACGTTACAAATCAACTCCACTTGAAATAGACTTCGTCCCCGAAGTCATTGCTCGGAAGAAGCTCAGGGTAGTAATCTCGCGTCTCAACTCATACTCGCCAACGACACACATCCTCAAATGGGGAAAGAAAACAACAAGATAAGGTTAAGAATGAAAAGGCAATTCATCAGGGTGACCTACAACATGCATACTCAAATGGAAAAGAAGAATAAAAACGATAAAGTTATGAATAGAAAGAAGCTCTTCAAGGTGAATTTACTTAATAGGAAATGAACACCAGATCACGTAAGTGCTCATACAATTATCCGCCTCTAGTGGCGCAAAATGATAAGGCTAAAAGAAATAAGGTCAGGAGGCTCACTATGGATCTCAGTATGCAAAGAAAATGTTGATAATGAGCGTAAAATACGCCACGATACTCTACGGAAGGCGTCTTCTTCCTCTCGCATTCAGATACAGTTGTTGCACTCAGCGATTAACGTCGCGTTGAATCACCGATTCAACTCCACTTGGAAATTTACTATTGTTTTGTTGACGATACCAGGTGCTCAGCGTAGTACCAAGTCATCCAACCCATTTGCACAATCACTCTCGGATCTCTCATGATGATAACAAAATTTTATGGAAAATTTTCTTCCCGCACAACTCCATCAAATGACCACTTACACATTTTAGCAACAGGTAAAAATTTCATTATCGACAATTTTCCACCAAAATGACTCGGAAGGTCCTCTACTCTATGGGTCAACAGTTTGTTAACAGCATAATGAATAATTTAGCGGTTTACACCATTATCACATAGAAAACTACTCAATAAATGCAATTTAAATCAATTAAAATTAATATTTAATTAATTGAAAATTCAGGACGTTACAGCCTTGAGCGTTGAGCCTTGAGCCTTGAGCCTTGAGCCTTGAGCCTTGAGCCTTGAGCCTTGAGCCTTGAGCCACGAGCCTCGAACCTTAAGCCTTGAGCCTTGACCCTTGACCCTTGACCCTTGAGCCTTGACCCTTGACCCTTGAGCCTTGAGACATGAGCCTTGACCCTTGACCCTTGACTTTTGAGCCTTGAGCCTTGACTTTTAAGCCTTAACCCTTGAGCCGTGACTTGAGCCTTGAGCCTCGAGCCTTTTTCCTTGAACCTTGACCCTTCAGACTTGAGCCTTAAGCCTTTTGCCTTGAGCCTTGAGCGTCGAGCACTGAGAGCCTTGAGCCAAGAGCCTTGAGCCTTGACCCTTGACCCTTGAGCCTTAAGCCTTGAGCCTTGAACCTTGACCTTTGACTTTTGACCCTTAACCGTTAGCCTTGAGCCTTGAGCCTTGAGCCTCGAGCCTCGAGCACTGAGAGCCTAGAGCCATGAGCCTTGAGCCTTGAGCCTTGACCCTTAACCCTTGAGCCTTGAGCCTTGAACTTTGACCTTTGTTCTGACCCTTGAGCCATGACCCTGGAGCCTCGAGCCTTGAGCCTTGAGCCTTGAGCCTTGAGCCTTGAGCCGTGAGCCTTGAGCCCTGAGCCGTGAGCCCTGAGCCTTGAGCCTTGAGCCTTTAGCCTTGAGCCTTGAGCCTTGAGCCTCGAGCCTTGAGCCTTGAGCCTTGACCCTTGACCCTTGAGCCTTGAGCCTTGAACCTTGAGCCTTGAGCATTGAGACATGAGCCTTGACCCTTGACCCTTGAGTGTTGAGCCTTGACTTTTGAGCCTTGACCCTTGAGCCGTGACTTGAGCCTTGAGCCTAGAGCCTTAACCCTTGACCCTTGACCCTTGAGCCTTGAGCCTTGAGCCTTGAACCTTGACCTTTGACTATTGACCCTTGATCGTTACCCTTGAGCCTTGAGCCTCGAGCCTCGAGCACTGAGAGCCTTCAGCCATGAGCCTTGAGCCTTGACGGTCGAACCTTGACCCTTGAGCCTTAAGCGTTGAGCCTTGAACCTTGACCTTTGTTCTGACCCTTGAGCCATGAGCCTTGAGCCTTGAGCCTTGAGCCTTGAGCCTTGAGCCTTGAGCCTTGAGCCTTGAGCCTTGAGCCTTGAGCCTTGAGCCTTGAGCCTTGAGCCTTGAGCCTTTTGTCTTGAGCCATTCATATTTGAGCGTTGAGCCTTGACCCTTGACCCTTGAGTGTTGAGCCGTGACTTGAGCCTTGATCCTTAAGCCTTATGCCTTGAGCCTTGAGCCTTGAGCCTTGAGCCTTGAGCCTTGAGCCTTGAGCCTTGAGCCTTGAGCCTTGAGCCTTGAGCCTTGATCCTTGAGCCTTGAGCCTTGAGCCTTGAGACTTGAGCCTTGAGCCTTGAGCCTTGAGCCTTGAGCCTTGGGCCTTGAGCCTTGAGCCTTGAGCCTTGAGCCTTGAGCCTCGATCCTTGAGCCTTGAGCCTTGAACCTTGAGGCTTGATTCTTAAGCCTTGAACCTTGAGCCTTGAGCCTTGAGCCTTGAGCCTTGAGCCTTGAGCCTTGAGCCTTGAGCCTTGAGCCTTGAGCCTTGAGACTTGAGCCTTTACCCTTGACCCTTGAGTGTTGAGCCTTGAGCCTTGACTTTTGAGTCTTGAGCCTTGAGCCGTGACTTAAGCCTTGAGCCTTGAGCCTTGAGACTTGAGCCTTGAGACTTGAGCCTTAAGTCTTGAACCTTGAACCTCGAGCCCTGAGCGTTGAGCCTTGAGCCTTGAGCCTTGACCCTGGAGCCTTGAGCCTTGAGCCTTGACCCTTAACCCTTGAGCCTTGAGCCTTGAACTTTGACCTTTGTTCTGACCCTTGAGCCATGACCCTGGAGCCTCGAGCCTTGAGCCTTGAGCCTTGAGCCTTGAGCCTTGAGCCTTGAGCCTTGAGCCTTGAGCCGTGAGCCTTGAGCCCTGAGCCGTGAGCCCTGAGCCTTGAGCCTTGAGCCTTGAGCCTTGAGCCTTGAGCCTTGAGCCTCGAGCCTTGAGCCTTGAGCCTTGACCCTTGACCCTTGAGCCTTGAGCCTTGAACCTTGAGCCTTGAGCATTGAGACATGAGCCTTGACCCTTGACCCTTGAGTGTTGAGCCTTGACTTTTGAGCCTTGACCCTTGAGCCGTGACTTGAGCCTTGAGCCTAGAGCCTTAACCCTTGACCCTTGAGCCTTGAGCCTTGAGCCTTGAGCCTTGAACCTTGACCTTTGACTATTGACCCTTGATCGTTACCCTTGAGCCTTGAGCCTCGAGCCTCGAGCACTGAGAGCCTTCAGCCATGAGCCTTGAGCCTTGACCGTCGAACCTTGACCCTTGAGCCTTAAGCGTTGAGCCTTGAACCTTGACCTTTGTTCTGACCCTTGAGCCATGAGCCTTGAGCCTTGAGCCTTGAGCCTTGAGCCTTGAGCCTTGAGCCTTGAGCCTTGAGCCTGGAGCCTTGAGCCTTGAGCCTTGAGCCTTGAGCCTTTTGTCTTGAGCCATTCATATTTGAGCGTTGAGCCTTGACTTTTGAGCCTTGACCCTTGAGCCGTGACTTGAGCCTTGATCCTTAAGCCTTATGCCTTGAGCCTTATGCCTTGAGCCTTGAGCCTTGAGCCTTGAGCCTTGAGCCTTGAGCCTTGAGCCTTGAGCCTTGAGCCTTGATCCTTGAGCCTTGAGCCTTGAGCCTTGAGACTTGAGCCTTGAGCCTTGAGCCTTGAGCCTTGAGCCTTGAGCCTTGGGCCTTGAGCCTTGAGCCTTGAGCCTTGAGCCTTGAGCCTCGATCCTTGAGCCTTGAGCCTTGAACCTTGAGGCTTGATTCTTAAGCCTTGAACCTTGAGCCTTGAGCCTTGAGCCTTGAGCCTTGAGCCTTAAGCCTTGAGCCTTGAGCCTTGAGCCTTGAGCCTTGAGCCTTGAGACTTGAGCCTTTACCCTTGACCCTTGAGTGTTGAGCCTTGAGCCTTGACTTTTGAGTCTTGAGCCTTGAGCCGTGACTTAAGCCTTGAGCCTTGAGCCTTGAGACTTGAGCCTTGAGACTTGAGCCTTAAGTCTTGAACCTTGAACCTCGAGCCCTGAGCGTTGAGCCTTGAGCCTTGAGCCTTGACCCTGGAGCCTTGAGCCTTGAGTCGTGTCCCCTGAGCCTTGAGCCTTGAGCCTTGAGCCTTGATCCATAAGCCTTGAGCCTTGAGCCTTGACCCTTGAGTCTTGAGCCTTGACCCTTGAGCCTTGAGACATGAGCCTTGACCCTTGACCCTTGAGTGCTGAGCCTTGATCCTTGAGTTTTGAGGCTTGACCCTTGAGCCGTGACTTGAGCCTTGAGCCTTGAGCCCTTAGCCTTGAGCCTTGAGTCTTGAGCCTTGAGCCTTTTTCCGTGAACCTTGAACCTTCAGCCTTGAGCCTTATGCCTTTTGCCTTGAGCCTTGAGCCTCGAGCACTGAGAGCCTTGAGCCAAGAGCCTTGAGCCTTGAGCCTTGACCCTTGAGCCTTAAGCCTTGAGCCTTGAGCCTTGAACCTTGACCATTGACTTTTGACCCTTGACCGTTAGCCTTGAGACTTAAGCCTTGAGCCTCGAGCCTCGCGCACTGAGAGCCTTGAGCCATGAACCTTGAGCCTTGAGCCTTGACCCTTGACCCTTTACCCTTGAGCCTTAAGCCTTGAGCCTTGAGCCTTGAACCTTGACCTTTGTTCTGACCCTTGAACCATGAGCCTTGAGCCTTGAGCCTTGAGCCTTGAGCCTTGAGCCTTGAGCCTTGACCCTTGAGCCCTTAGCCTTGAGCCTTGAGCCCTGACCGTTGAGCGTTGAGCGTTGAGCCTTGAGCCTTGAGACTTGAGCCTTGAGACTTGAGCCTTGAGCCTTGAGCCTTGAGCGTTGAGCCTTGAGCCTTGAGCCTTGAGCCTTGAGCCTTGAGCCTTGATCCTTGACCCTCGAGCCTTGAGCCTTAAGCCTTGAGTCTTGAGTCTTAACCCTTGAGCCTTGAGCCTTGACCCTTGAGCCTTGAGCCTTGACACATGAGCCTTGACCATTGACCCTTGACCCTTGACCCTTGAGTGTTGAGCCTTGAGCCTTGTGCCTTGACCATTGACCCTTGACCCTTGACCCTTGAGTGTTGAGCCTTGAGCCTTGAGCCTTGAGCCTTGAGCCTTGAGCCTTGAGCCTTGAGCCTTGAGCCTTGAGCCTTGAGCCTTGAGCCTTGAGCCTTGAGCCTTGAGCCTTTTGTCTTGAGCCATTCATATTTGAGCGTTGAGCCTTGACTTTTGAGCCTTGACCCTTGAGCCGTGACTTGAGCCTTGATCCTTAAGCCTTATGCCTTGAGCCTTATGCCTTGAGCCTTGAGCCTTGAGCCTTGAGCGTTGAGCCTTGAGCCTTGAGCCTTGAGCCTTGAGCCTTGAGCCTTGATCCTTGAGCCTTGAGCCTTGAGCCTTGAGACTTGAGCCTTGAGCCTTGAGCCTTGAGCCTTGAGCCTTGAGCCTTGGGCCTTGAGCCTTGAGCCTTGAGCCTTGAGCCTTGAGCCTCGATCCTTGAGCCTTGAGCCTTGAACCTTGAGGCTTGATTCTTAAGCCTTGAACCTTGAGCCTTGAGCCTTGAGCCTTGAGCCTTGAGCCTTGAGCCTTAAGCCTTGAGCCTTGAGCCTTGAGCCTTGAGCCTTGAGCCTTGAGACTTGAGCCTTTACCCTTGACCCTTGAGTGTTGAGCCTTGAGCCTTGACTTTTGAGTCTTGAGCCTTGAGCCGTGACTTAAGCCTTGAGCCTTGAGCCTTGAGACTTGAGCCTTGATACTTGAGCCTTAAGTCTTGAACCTTGAACCTCGAGCCCTGAGCGTTGAGCCTTGAGCCTTGAGCCTTGACCCTGGAGCCTTGAGCCTTGAGTCGTGTCCCCTGAGCCTTGAGCCTTGAGCCTTGAGCCTTGATCCATAAGCCTTGAGCCTTGAGCCTTGACCCTTGAGTCTTGAGCCTTGACCCTTGAGCCTTGAGACATGAGCCTTGACCCTTGACCCTTGAGTGCTGAGCCTTGATCCTTGAGTTTTGAGGCTTGACCCTTGAGCCGTGACTTGAGCCTTGAGCCTTGAGCCCTTAGCCTTGAGCCTTGAGTCTTGAGCCTTGAGCCTTTTTCCGTGAACCTTGAACCTTCAGCCTTGAGCCTTATGCCTTTTGCCTTGAGCCTTGAGCCTCGAGCACTGAGAGCCTTGAGCCAAGAGCCTTGAGCCTTGAGCCTTGACCCTTGAGCCTTAAGCCTTGAGCCTTGAGCCTTGAACCTTGACCTTTGACTTTTGACCCTTGACCGTTAGCCTTGAGACTTAAGCCTTGAGCCTCGAGCCTCGCGCACTGAGAGCCTTGAGCCATGAACCTTGAGCCTTGAGCCTTGACCCTTGACCCTTTACCCTTGAGCCTTAAGCCTTGAGCCTTGAGCCTTGAACCTTGACCTTTGTTCTGACCCTTGAACCATGAGCCTTGAGCCTTGAGCCTTGAGCCTTGAGCCTTGAGCCTTGAGCCTTGAGCCTTGACCCTTGAGCCCTTAGCCTTGAGCCTTGAGCCCTGACCGTTGAGCGTTGAGCGTTGAGCCTTGAGCCTTGAGACTTGAGCCTTGAGACTTGAGCCTTGAGCCTTGAGCCTTGAGCGTTGAGCCTTGAGCCTTGAGCCTTGAGCCTTGAGCCTTGATCCTTGACCCTCGAGCCTTGAGCCTTAAGCCTTGAGTCTTGAGTCTTAACCCTTGAGCCTTGAGCCTTGACCCTTGAGCCTTGAGCCTTGACACATGAGCCTTGACCATTGACCCTTGACCCTTGACCCTTGAGTGTTGAGCCTTGAGCCTTGTGCCTTGACCATTGACCCTTGACCCTTGACCCTTGAGTGTTGAGCCTTGAGCCTTGAGCCTTGAGCCTTGAGCCTTGAGCCTTGAGCCTTGAGCCTTGAGCCTTGAGCCTTGAGCCTTGAGCCTTGAGCCTTGAGCCTTGAGCCTTGAGCCTTTTTCCTTGAACCTTGAGCCTTGAGCCTTAAGCCTTTGTCCTTGAGCCTTGAGGCTCAAGCACTGTGAGCCTTGATCCAAGAACCTTGGCCCTTGACCCTTGAGCCTTGAGCCTTGAGCCTTGAGCCTTGAACCTTGAGCCTTGAGCCTTGAGCCTTTTTCCTTGAACCTTGAGCCTGGAGCCTGGAGCCTGGAGCCTTGAGCCTTGAGCCTTGAGCCTCTAGCTTTGAGCCTTAAGCCTTTTGCCTTGAGTCCTGACCTTTGAGCCGTGACTTGAGCCTTGATCCTTGATCCTTGAGTCTTGAGCCATGAGCCTTGAGCCTTGAGCCTTGAGCCTTGAGACTTGAGCCTTAAGTCTTGAACCTTGAACCTCAAGCCCTTAGCGTTGAGCCTTGAGCCTTGACCCTGGAGCCTTGAGCCTTGAGTCGTGTGCCTTGAGCCTTGAACCCTGAGCCTTGAGCCTTGAGCCTTGAGCCTTGAGCCTTGAGCCTTGAGCCTTAAGCCTTGAGCCTTGACCCTTGACCCTTGAGTCTTGAGCCTTGACCCTTGACCCTTGAGACATGAGCCTTGACCCTTGACCCTTGAGTGTTGAGCCTTGAGCCTTGAGTTTTGAGCCTTGACCCTTGAGCCGTGACTTGAGCCTTGAGCCCTGAGCCTTGAGCCTTGAGCCTTTTTCCTTGAACCTTGAACCTTCAGCCTTGAGCCTTATGCCTTTTGCCTTGAGCCTTGAGCCTTGAGCACTGAGAGCCTTGAGCCAAGAGCCTTGAGCCTTGAGCCTTGAGCCTTGACCCTTGACCCTTGAGCCTTAAGCCTTGAACCTTGAGCCTTGAACCTTGACCTTTGACTTTTGACCCTTGACCGTTAGCCTTGAGACTTGAGCCTTGAGCCTCGAGCCTCGAGCACTGAGAGCCTTGAGCCATGAGCCTTGAGCCTTGAGCCTTGACCCTTGACCCTTGAGCCTTAAGCCTTGAGCCTTGAGCCTTGAGCCTTGAACCTTGACCTTTGTTCTGACCCTTGAGCCATGAGCCTTGAGCCTTGAGCATTGAGCCTTGAGCCTTAAGCCTTGAGCCTTCAGCCTTCAGCCTTGAGCCTTGAGCCTTGAGCCTTGATCCTTGAGCCCTTAGCCTTGATCCTTGAGCCTTGAGTCGTGAGCCTTGAGCCTTGAGCCCTGAGCGTTGAGCGTTGAGCCTTGAGCCTTGAGCCTTGAGCCTTGAGACTTGAGCCTTGAGCCTTGAGCCTTGAGCCTTGAGCCTTGATCCTTGAGCCTCGAGCCTTGAGCCTTAAGCCTTGAGCCTTGAGCCTTAACCCTTGAGCCTTGAGCCTTGACCCTTGAGCCTTGAGCCTTGAGACATGAGCCTTGACCATTGACCCTTGAACCTTGACCCTTGAGTGTTGAGCCTTGAGCCTTGAGCCTTGAGCCTTGAGCCTTGAGCCTTGAGCCTTGAGCCTTGAGCCTTGAGCCTTGAGCCTTTTTCCTTGAACCTTGAACCTTGAGCCTTGAGCCTTAAGCCTTTGTCCTTGATCCTTGAGGCTCGAGCACTGTGAGCCTTGATCCAAGAGCCTTGAGCCTTGACCCTTGAGCCTCGATCCTCGACCCTTGACCCTTTACCCTTGACCCTTTAGCCTTGAGCCTTGAGCCTTGAGCCTTGAGCCTTGAGCCTTTTTCCTTGAACCTTGAGCCTGGAGCCTGGAGCCTTGAGCCTTGAGCCTTGAGCCTTGAGCCTTGAGCCTTGAGCCTTGAGCCTTGAGCCTCTAGCTTTGAGCCTTAAGCCTTTTGCCTTGTGTCCTGACCCTTGAGCCGTGACTTGAGCCTTTAACCTTGATCCTTGAACCTTGAGCCTTGAGCCTTGAGTCTTGAGCCTTGAGCCTTGAGCCTTGAGACTTGAGCCTTAAGTCTTGAACCTTGAACCTCAAGCCCTGAGCGTTGAGCCTTGAGCCTTGACCCTGGAGCCTTGAGCCTTGAATCGTGTGCCTTGAGCCTTGAACCCTGAGCCTTGAGCCTTGAGCCTTGAGCCTTGAGCCTTGAGCCTTTAGCCTTAAGCCTTGAGCCTTGACTCTTGACCCTTGAGTCTTGAGCCTTGACCCTTGACCCTTGAGACATGAGCCTTGACCCTTGACCCTTGAGTGTTGAGCTTGAGCCTTGAGTTTTGAGCCTTGACCCTTGAGCCGTGACTTGAGCCTTGAGCCTTGAGCCCTGAGCCTTGAGCCTTGAGCCTTTTTCCTTGAACCTTGAACCTTCAGCCTTGAGCCTTATGCCTTTTGCCTTGAGCCTTGAGCCTTGAGCACTGAGAGCCTTGAGCCAAGAGCCTTGAGCCTTGACCCTTGAGTCTTGACCCTTGAGCCTTAAGCCTTGAGCCTTGAACCTTGAGCCTTGAACCTTGACCTTTGACTTTTGACCCTTGACCGTTAGCCTTGAGACTTGAGCCTTGAGCCTCGAGCCTCGAGCACTGAGAGCCTTGAGCCATGAGCCTTGAGCCTTGAGCCTTGAGCCTTGACCCTTGACCCTTGAGCCTTAAGCCTTGAGCCTTGAGCCTTGAGCCTTGGACCTTGACCTTTGTTCTGACCCTTGAGCCATGAGCCTTGAGCCTTGAGCATTGAGCCTTGAGCCTTCAGCCTTCAGCCTTGAGCATTGAGCCTTGAGCCCTTAGCCTTGATCCTTGAGCCTTGAGTCGTGAGCCTTGAGCCTTGAGCCCTGAGCGTTGAGCCTTGAGCCTTGAGCCTTGAGCCTTGAGACTGGAGCCTTGAGCCTTGATCCTCGAGCCTCGAGCCTTGAGCCTTAAGCCTTGAGCCTTGAGCCTTAACCCTTGAGCCTTGAGCCTTGACCCTTAGCCTTGAGCCTTGAGACATGAGCCTTGACCATTGACCCGTGAACCTTGACCCTTGAGTGTTGAGCCTTGAGCCTTGAGCCTTGAGCCTTGAGCCTTGAGCCTTGAGCCTTGATCCTTGAGCCTTTTTCCTTGAACCTTGAACCTTGAGCCTTGAGCCTTAAGCCTTTGTCCTTGATCCTTGAGGCTCGAGCACTGTGAGCCTTGATCCAAGAGCCTTGAGCCTTGACCCTTGAGCCTCGAGCCTCGAGCCTTGACCCTTGACCCTTTACCCTTGACCCTTTAGCCTTGAGCCTTGAACCTTGAGCCTTGAGCCTTGAGCCTTGAGCCTTTTTCCTTGAACCTTGAGCCTGGAGCCTTGAGCCTTGAGCCTTGAGCCTTGAGCCTTGAGCCTTGAGCCTTGAGCCTTGAGCCTTGAGCCTTGAGCCTTGAGCCTTGAGCCTTGAGCCTTGAGCCTTAAGCCTTTTGCCTTGTGTCCTGACCCTTGAGCCGTGACTTGAGCCTTTAACCTTGATCCTTGAACCTTGAGCCTTGAGCCTTGAGCCTTGAGCCTTGAGCCTTGAGCCTGGAGCCTTGAGCCTCGAGCCTGAGCCTTGAGCCTTGAGTCTGGAGCCTTGAGCCTTGAGGCTTGAGCCTTGAGACTTGAGCCTTTTGCCTTGAGTCCTGACCCTTGAGCCGTGACTTGAGCCTTGATCCTTGATCCTTGAGCCTTGACCCTTGACCCTTTACCCTTGACCCTTTAGCCTTGAGCCTTGAACCTTGAGCCTTGAGCCTTGAGCCTTGAGCCTTGAGCCTTTTTCCTTGAACCTTGAGCCTAGAGCCTAGAGCCTTGAGCCTTAAGCCTTGAGCCTTGAGCCTTGAGCCTTGAGCCTTCAGCCTTGAGCCTTGAGCCTTGAGCCTTGAGCCTTGAGCCCTTAGCCTTGAGCCTTGAGCCTTGAGTCGTGAGCCTTGAGCCTTGAGCCCTGAGCGTTGAGCCTTGAGCCTTGAGCCTTGAGCCTTGACCCTTGAGCCTTGAGCCTTGAGACATGAGCCTTGACCATTGACCCTTGACCCTTGACCCTTGAGTGTTGAGCCTTGAGCCTTGAGCCTTGAGCCTTTTTCCTTGAACCTTGAGCCTTGAGCCTTGAGCCTTAAGCCTTTGTCCTTGAGCCTTGAGGCTCGAGCACTATGAGCCTTGATCCAATAGCCTTGAGCCTTGACCCTTGACCCTTGAGCCTTGAGCCTGGAGCCTTGAGCCTTGAGCCTCGAGCCTCGAGCCTTGAGCCTTGAGCCTTGAGCCTTGAGCCTTGAGCCTTGAGCCTGGAGCCTTGAGCCTCGAGCCTCGAGCCTCGGGCCTCGAGCCTCGAGCCTTGACCCTTGACCCTTTACCCTTCACCCTTTAGCCTTGAGCCTTGAACCTTGAGCCTTGAGCCTTGAGCCTTGAGCCTTGAGCCTTTTTCCTTGAACCTTGAGCCTGGAGCCTGGAGCCTTGAGCCTTGAGCCTTGAGCCTTGAGTCTTGAGACTTGAGCCTTGAGCCTTGAGCCTTGAGCCTTGAGCCTTTAGCCTCTAGCTTTGAGCCTTAAGCCTTTTGCCTTGAGCCTTGAGCCTTGAGCCGTGACTTGAGCCTTGATCCTTGATCCTTGAGCCTTGAACCTTGAGCCTTGAGCCTTGAGCCTTGAGCCTTGAGCCTTGAGCCTTGAGCCTTGAGCCTTGAGCCTGGAGCCTTGAGCCTCGATCCCTGAGCCTTGAGCCTTGAGTCTTGAGCCTTGAGCCTTGAGCCTTGAGCCTTGAGCCTTGAGCCTTGAGACTTGAGCCTTTTGCCTTGAGTCATGACCCTTGAGGCGTGACTTAAGCCTTGATCCATGATCCTTGAGGCTTGAGCCTTGAACCTTGAACCTTGAGCCTTGAACCTTGTGCCTTGAGCATTTTGCCTTTTGCCTTGAACCTGGAGCCTTGAGCCTTAAGCCTTGAGCCTTGAACCTTGAACCTTGAATGTTGAGCCTTGGGCCTTGAGCCTTGAGCCCTGAGACTTGACCCTGGAGCTTCGAGCCCTGAGCCTTGAGCCTTGAGCCTTGAGCCTTGAGCTTTGAGCCTTGAGCATTGAGCCTTGAGCCTTGAGTCGTGAGCCTTGAGCCTTGAGCCTTGAGCCTTGAGCCTTGAGCCTTGAGCCTTGAGCCTTGAGCCTCGAGCCTTGAGCCTTGAGCCTTGACCCTTGACCATTGACCCTTGAGCCTTGAGTCTTGAGCCTTGACCCTTGACCCTTGAGCCTTGAGACATGAGCCTTGACCCTTGACCCTTGACCCTTGAGTGCTGAGCCTTGAGCCTTGACTTTTGAGCCTTGACCCTTGAGTTGAGCCTTGAGCCTTGAGCCTTGAGCCTTGAGCCATATGCCTTTTGCCTTGTGTCCTGACCCTTGAGCCGTGACTTGAGCCTTGATCCTTGAGCCTTGAGCCTTGAACCTTGTGCCTTGAGCCTTGAGCCTTAAGCCTTGAGCCTTGAGCCTTGAGCCTTGAGCCTGGAGCTCGGAGCCTCGAGCCTCGAGCCTTGAGCCTTGACCCTTGACCCTTGAACCTTGAGCCTTGAGCCTTGAGCCTTGAGCCTTGAGCCTTGAGACATGAGCCTTGACCCTTGACACTTGAGTGTTGAGCCTTGAGCCTTGACTTTTGAGCCTTGAGCCGTGACTTAAGCCTTGAGCCTTGAGCCTTTTTCCGTGAACCTTGAACCTTGAGCCTTAAGCCTTGAGCCTTAAGCCTTGAGCCTTGAGCCTTGAGCCTTGAGACATGAGCCTTGACCCTTGACCCTTGACCCTTGAGTGTTGAGCCTTGAGCCTTGACTTTTGAGCCTTGAGCCTTGAGCCGTGACTTTAGACTTTTGAGCCTTGAGCCTTGAGCCTTGAGCCTTGAGACATGAGCCTTGACCCTTGACCCTTGAGTGTTGAGCCTTAAGCCTTGACTTTTGAGCCTTGAGCCTTGAGCCGTGACTTGAGCCTTGAGCCTTGAGCCTTGAGCCTTTTTGCGTGAACCTTGAGCCTTGAGCCTTGAGCCTTGAGCCTTGAGACATGAGCCTTGACCCTTGACCCTTGACCCTTGAGTGTTGAGCCTTGAGCCTTGACTTTTGAGCCTTGAGCCTTGAGCCGTGACTTGAGCCTTGAGCCTTGAGCCTTTTTCCGTGAACCTTGAGCCTTGAGCCTTGAGCCTTGAGCCTTGAGCCTTGAGCCTCGAGCCAGGAGCCTCGAGCCTCGAGCCTCGAGCCTTGACCCTTGACCCTTGACCCTTGACCCTTGAACCTTTAGCCTTTAGCCTTGAGCCTTGAGCCTTGACACATGAGCCTTGAGACATGAGCCTTGACCCTTGAGTGTTGAGCCTTGAGCCTTGACTTTTGAGCCTTGAGCCTTGAGTCGTGACTGGAGCCTTGAGCCTTGAGCCTTGAGCCTTTTTCCGTGAACCTTGAGCCTTGAGCCTTGAGCCTTGAGCCTTGAGCCTTGAGCCTTGAGCCTTGAGACATGAGCCTTGACCCTTGACCCTTGAGTGTTGAGCCTTGACTTTTGAGCCTTGAGCCTTGAGCCGTGACTTAAGCCTTGAGCCTTGAGCCTTGAGCCTTGAGCCTTTTTCCGTGAACCTTGAACCTTGAGCCTTAAGCCTTGAGCCTTGAGCCTTGAGACATGAGCCTTGACCCTTGACCCTTGACCCTTGAGTGTTGAGCCTTGAGCCTTGACTTTTGAGCCTTGAGCCTTGAGCCGTGACTTGAGCCTTGAGCCTTTTTCCGTGAACCTTGAACCTTGAGCCTTGAGCCTTGAGCCTTGAGACATGAGCCTTGACCCTTGACCCTTGACCCTTGAGTGTTGAGCCTTGAGCCTTGACTTTTGAGCCTTGAGCCTTGAGCCGTGACTTGAGCCTTGAGCCTTGAGCCTTTTTCCGTGAACCTTGAGCCTTGAGCCTTGAGCCTTGAGCCTTGAGCCTTAAGCCTCGAGCCAGGAGCCTCGAGCCTTGACCCTTGACCCTTGACCCTTGAACCTTTAGCCTTTAGCCTTGAGCCTTGAGCCTTGACACATGAGCCTTGAGACATGAGCCTTGACCCTTGAGTGTTGAGCCTTGATCCTTGACTTTTGAGCCTTGAGCCTTGAGTCGTGACTGGAGCCTTGAGCCTTGAGCCTTGAGCCTTGAGCCTTGAGCCTTGAGCCTTGAGCCTTTTTCCGTGAACCTTGAGCCTTGAGCCTTGAGCCTTGAGCCTTGAGCCTTGAGCCTTGAGCCTTGAGCCTTGAGCCTTGAGCCTTGAGCCTTGAGACATGAGCCTTGACCCTTGACCCTTGAGTGTTGAGCCTTGAGCCTTGACTTTTGAGCCTTGAGCCTTGAGCCGTGACTTAAGCCTTGAGCCTTGAGCCTTGAGCCTTGAGCCTTTTTCCGTGAACCTTGAACCTTGAGCCTTAAGCCTTGAGCCTTGAGCCTTGAGACATGAGCCTTGACCCTTGACCCTTGACCCTTGAGTGTTGAGCCTTGAGCCTTGACTTTTGAGCCTTGAGCCTTGAGCCGTGACTTGAGCCTTGAGCCTTGAGCCTTGAGCCTTGAGCCTTGAGCCTTTTTCCGTGAACCTTGAACCTTGAGCCTTGAGCCTTGAGCCTTGAGCCTTGAGCCTTGAGCCTTGAGCCTGGAGCCTCGAGTCAGGAGCCTCGAGCCTCGAGCCTCGAGCCTTGACCCTTGACCCTTGAACCTTTAGCCTTGAGCCTTGAGCCTTGGGCCTTGAGCCTTGAGCCTTGAAACATGAGAATTGACCCTTGACCCTTGACCCTTGAGTGTTGAGCCTTGAGCCTTGACTTTTGAGCCTTGAGCCTTCAGTCGTGACTTGAGCCTTGAGTCGTGACTTGAGCCTTGAGCATCGAGCCTTGAGTCTTGAGCCTTGAGCCTTGAGCCTTGAGCCTGGAGCCTTGAGCCTTGAGCCTCGAGCCTCGAGCCTTGAGCCTTAAGCCTTGATCCTTGACCCTTGACTCTTGAGCCTTGAGCCTTGACCCTTGAGCCTTGAGACATGACCCTTGACCCTTGACCCTTGACCCTTGAGTGTTGAGCCTTGAGCCTTGACTTTTGAGCCTTGACCCTCGAGTAGTGACTTGAGCCTTGAGCCTTAAGCCTTGAGCCTTGAGACATGACGCTTGACCTTTTACCCTTGACCGTTGAGTGTTGAGCCTTGACTTTTGAGCCTTGAGTCATGAGCCGTGACTTGAGCCTTGAGCGTTGAGCCTTGAGCCTTTTTCCATGAACCTTGAACCTTGAGCCTTAAGCCTTGAGCCTTGAGCCTTGAGCCTGGAGCCTTGAGCCTCGAGCCTCGAGCCTTGAGCCTTGAGCCTCGAGCCTCGAGCCTCGAGCCTCGAGCCTTGAGCCTTGACCCTTTAGCCTTGAACCTTGAGCCTTGAGCCTTGATCCTTGAGCATTTTGCCTTTCGCCTTTTCCCTTGAACCTAGAGCCTTGAGCCTTAAGCCTTGAGCCTTGAACCTTGAATGTTGAGCCTTGAGCCTATGAGCCCTAAGACTTGACCCTGAGCTTCGATCCTCGAGCCTTGAGCCTTGAGCCTTGAGCCTTGAGCCTTGAGCCTTGAGCCTTGAGCCTTGAGCCTGGAGCCTTGAGCCTTGAGCCTTGAGCCTCGAGCCTCGAGCCTTGAGCCTTAAACCTTGACCCTTGACCCTTGACCCTTGAGCCTTGAGCCTTGACCATTGACCCTTGAGCCTTGAGACATGAGCCTTGACCCTTGACCCTTGACCCTTGAGTGTTGAGCCTTGAGCCTTGACTTTTGAGCCTTGACCCTTGAGTCGTGACTTGAGCCTTAAGCCTTGAGCCTTGAGCCTTGAGCCTTGAGCCTTGAGCCTTGAGCCTTGAGCCTTGAGCCTTGAGCCTTGAGCCTTGAGCCTTGAGCCTTGAGCCTTGAGCCTTGAGCCTTGAGCCTTGAGACTTGAGCCTTGAGCCTTGAGCCTTGATCCTTGAGCCTTAAGCCTTGAGCCTCGAGCCTCGAGCCTTGAGCCTTAAACCTTGAGCCTTGACCCTTGACCCTTGAGCCTTGAGACATGAGCCTTGACCCTTGACCCTTGACCCTTGAGTGTTGACCCTTGAGTGTTGAGCCTTGAGCCTTGACTTTTGAGCCTCGAGCCTTGAGCCTTGAGCCTTGAGCCTTTTTCCGTGAACCTTGAGCCTTGAGCCTTGAGCCTTGAGCCTTGAGCCTTGAGCCTTAAGCCTTGAGCCTTGAGCCTTGAGCCGTGAGCCTTGAGCCTTGAGCCTTGAGCCTGGAGCCTCGAGCCTTGACCCTTTAGCCTTGAACCTTGAGCCTTGAGCCTTGATCCTTGAGCATTTTGCCTTTTGCCTTGAACCTGGAGCCTTGAGCCTTAAGCCTTGAGCCTTGAACCTTGAACCTTGAATGTTGAGCCTTGAGCCTATGAGCCCTAAGACTTGACCCTGAGCTTCGATCCCTGAGCCTTGAGCCTTGAGCCTTGAGCCTTGAGCCTTGAGCCTTGATCCTTGAGCCTTGAGCCTTGAGCCTTGAGCCTTGAGCCTCGAGCCTCGAGCCTTGAGCCTTAAACCTTGAGCCTTGACCCTTGAACCTTGAGCCTTGAGCCTTGACCCTTGAGCCTTGAGACATGAGCCTTGACCCTTGACCCTTGAGTGTTGACCCTTGAGTGTTGAGCCTTGAGCCTTGACTTTTGAGCCGTGACCCTTGAGTCGTGACTTGAGCCTTGAGCCTTGAGCCTTGAGCCTTTTTCCATGAACCTTGAGCCTTGAGCCTTGAGCCTTGAGCATTGAGCCTTGAGCCTTGAGCCTTGAGCCTTGAGCCTTGAGCCTTGAGCCTTGAGCCTTGAGCCTGGGGCCTCGAGCCAGGGGCCTCGAGCCTCGAGCCTCGAGCCTCGAGCCTTGACCCTAGACCTTTTAGCCTTGAACCTTGAGCCTTGAGCCTTGATCCTTGAGCAATTTGCATTTAGCCTTGAACCTGGAGCCTTGAGCCTTAAGCCTTGAGCCTTGAACCTGGAGCCTTGAGCCTTAAGCCTTGAGCCTGGAACCTTGAACGTTGAGCCTTAAGCCTTGAGCCTTGAGCCCTGAGACTTGACCCTGAGCTTCGAGCCCTGAGCCTTGAGCCCTGAGACTTGAGTCTTGAGCCATGAGTCTTGAGCCTTGAGCCTTGAGCCTTGAGCCTTGAGCCTTGAGCCTTGAGCCTTGGGCCTTGAGTCGTGAGCCTTGAGCCTTGAGCCTTGAGCCTTGAGCCTTGAGCCTTGAGCCTTGAGCCTTGAGCCTTGAGCCTGGAGCCTGGAGCCTTGAGCCTTGAGCCTCGAGCCTTGAGCCTTAAGCCTTGAGCCTTGACCCTTGACTCTTTAGCCTTGAGCCTTGACCCTTGAGCCTTGAGCCTTGAGACATGAGCCATGACCCTTGACCCTTGACCCTTGAGTGTTGAGCCTTGAGCCTTGACTTTTGAGCCTTGACCCTTGAGTAGTGACTTGAGCCTTGAGCCTTAAGCCTTGAGCCTTGAGACATGAGGCTTGACCCTTTACCCATGACCCTTGAGTGTTGAGCCTTGAGCCTTGAGCCTTGAGCCTTGACTTTTGAGCCTTGAGTCATGAGCCGTGACTTGAGCCTTGAGCCTTTTTCCATGAACCTTGAACCTTGAGCCTTAAGCCTTGAGCCTTGAGCCTTGAGCCTTGAGCCTTGAGCCTTGAGCCTTGTGCCTGGAGCCTGGAGCCTGGAGCCTTGAGCCTCGAGCCTCGAGCCTTGAGCCTCGAGCCTCGAGCCTCGAGCCTCGAGCCTCGAGCCTCGAGCATTGAGCCTTGACCCTTTAGCCTTAAACCTTGAGCCTTGAGCCTTGAGCCTTGATCATTGAGCATTTTGCCTTTTGCCTTGAACCTGGAGCCTTGAGCCTTAAGCCTTGAGCCTTGAACCTTGAACCTTGAAGGTTGAGCCTTGAGCCTTGACCCTGAGCTTCGATCTCTGAGCCTTGAGCCTTGAGCCTTGAGCCTTGAGCCTTGAGCCTTGAGCCTTGAGCCTTGAGCCTTGAGCCTTGAGCCTTGAGCCTTGAGCCTTGAGCCTTGAGCCTTGAGCCTTGAGCCTTGATCCTTGAGCCTTGAGCCTTGAGCCTTGAGCCTAGAGCCTCGAGCCTCGAGCCTTGAGCCTTAAACCTTGAGCCTTGACCCTTGAGCCTTGAGCCTTGAGCCTTGAGCCTTGACCCTTGACCCTTGAGCCTTGAGACATGAGCCTTGACCCTTGACCCTTGAGTGTTGACCCTTGAGTGTTGAGCCTTGAGCCTTGATCCTTGAGCCTTGAGCCTTGAGCCTTGAGCCTCGAGCCTGGAGCCTTGAGCCTTGAGCCTCGAGCCTTGAGCCTTAAGCCTTGAGCCTTGACCCTTGACTCTTTAGCCTTGAGCCTTGACCCTTGAGCCTTGAGCCTTGAGACATGAGCCTTGACCCTTGACCCTTGACCCTTGACCCTTGAGTGTTGAGCCTTGAGCCTTGACTTTTGAGCCTTGACCCTTGAGTAGTGACTTGAGCCTTGAGCCTTAAGCCTTGAGCCTTGAGACATGAGCCTTGACCCTTTACCCTTGACCCTTGAGTGTTGAGCCTTGAGCCTTGACTTTTGAGCCTTGAGTCATGAGCCGTGACTTGAGCCTTGAGCCTTTTTCCATGAACCTTGAACCTTGAGCCTTAAGCCTTGAGCCTTGAGCCTTGAGCCTTGAGCCTTGAGCCTCGAGCCTTGAGCCTCGAGCCTCGAGCCTCGAGCCTTGAGCCTTGAGCCTCGAGCCTCGAGCATTGAGCCTTGACCCTTTAGCCTTAAACCTTGAGCCTTGAGCCTTGAGCCTTGATCATTGAGAATTTTGCCTTTTGCCTTGAACCTGGAGCCTTGAGCCTTAAGCCTTGAGCCTTGAACCTTGAACCTTGAATGTTGAGCCTTGAGCCTTGAGCCCTAAGACTTGACCCTGAGCTTCGATCTCTGAGCCTTGAGCCTTGAGCCTTGAGCCTTGAGCCTTGAGCCTTGACCCTTGAGCCTTGAGCCTTGAGCCTTGAGCCTTGAGCCTTGAGCCTTGATCCTTGAGCCTTGAGCCTTGAGCCTTGAGCCTTGAGCCTCGAGCCTCGAGCCTTGAGCCTTAAACCTTGAGCCTTGAGCCTTGACCCTTGAGCCTTGACCCTTGACCCTTGAGCCTTGAGACATGAGCCTTGACCCTTGACCCTTGACCCTTGAGTGTTGACCCTTGAGTGTTGAGCCTTGAGCCTTGACTTTTGAGCCTTGAGTCGTGACTTGAGCCTTGAGCCTTGAGCCTTGAGCCTTGAGCCTTGAGCCTTGAGCCTTGAGCCTTGAGCCTTGAGCCTTGAGCCTTGAGCCTTTTTCCGTGAACCTTGAGCCTTGAGCCTTGAGCCTGGAGCCTCGAGCCAGGGGCCTCGAGCCTGGAGCCTCGAGCCTCGAGCCTTGACCCTAGACCTTTTAGCCTTGAACCTTGAGCCTTGAGCCTTGATCCTTGAGCAATTTGCCTTTTGCCTTGAACCTGGAGCCTTGAGCCTTAAGCCTTGAGCCTTGAACCTGGAGCCTTGAGCCTTCAGCCTTGAGCCTTGAACCTTGAACGTTGAGCCTTAAGCCTTGAGCCTTGAGGCCTGAGACTTGACCCTGAGCTTCGAGCCCTGAGCCTTGAGCCCTGAGACTTGAGTCTTGAGCCTTGAGCCTTGAGCCTTGAGCCTTGAGCCTTGAGCCTTGACCCTTGAGTCGTGAGCCTTGAGCCTTGAGCCTTGAGCCTTGATCCTTGAGCCTTGAGCCTTGAGCCTGGAGCCTGGAGCCTGGAGCCTTGAGCCGTGAGCCTCGAGCCTCGAGCCTTGAGCCTTGAGCCTCGAGCCTCGAGCATTGAGCCTTGACCCTTTAGCCTTAAACCTTGAGCCTTGAGCCTTGAGCCTTGATCATTGAGAATTTTGCCTTTTGCCTTGAACCTGGAGCCTTGAGCCTTAAGCCTTGAGCCTTGAACCTTGAACCTTGAATGTTGAGCCTTGAGCCTTGAGCCCTAAGACTTGACCCTGAGCTTCGATCTCTGAGCCTTGAGCCTTGAGCCTTGAGCCTTGAGCCTTGAGCCTTGAGCCTTGAGCCTTGAGCCTTGAGCCTTGAGCCTTGATCCTTGAGCCTTGAGCCTTGAGCCTTGAGCCTTGAGCCTTGAGCCTTGAGCCTTGATCCTTGAGCCTTGAGCCTTGAGCCTTGAGCCTTGAGCCTCGAGCCTCGAGCCTTGAGCCTTAAACCTTGAGCCTTGAGCCTTGAGCCTTGAGCCTTGACCCTTGACCCTTGAGCCTTGAGACATGAGCCTTGACCCTTGACCCTTGACCCTTGAGTGTTGACCCTTGAGTGTTGAGCCTTGAGCCTTGACTTTTGAGCCTTGAGTCGTGACTTGAGCCTTGAGCCTTGAGCCTTGAGCCTTGAGCCTTGAGCCTTGAGCCTTGAGCCTTGAGCCTTGAGCCTTGAGCCTTGAGCCTTTTTCCGTGAACCTTGAGCCTTGAGCCTTGAGCCTGGAGCCTCGAGCCAGGGGCCTCGAGCCTGGAGCCTCGAGCCTCGAGCCTTGACCCTAGACCTTTTAGCCTTGAACCTTGAGCCTTGAGCCTTGATCCTTGAGCAATTTGCCTTTTGCCTTGAACCTGGAGCCTTGAGCCTTAAGCCTTGAGCCTTGAACCTGGAGCCTTGAGCCTTCAGCCTTGAGCCTTGAACCTTGAACGTTGAGCCTTAAGCCTTGAGCCTTGAGGCCTGAGACTTGACCCTGAGCTTCGAGCCCTGAGCCTTGAGCCCTGAGACTTGAGTCTTGAGCCTTGAGCCTTGAGCCTTGAGCCTTGAGCCTTGAGCCTTGACCCTTGAGTCGTGAGCCTTGAGCCTTGAGCCTTGAGCCTTGATCCTTGAGCCTTGAGCCTTGAGCCTGGAGCCTGGAGCCTGGAGCCTTGAGCCGTGAGCCTCGAGCCTCGAGCCTTGAGCCTTGAGCCTCGAGCCTCGAGCATTGAGCCTTGACCCTTTAGCCTTAAACCTTGAGCCTTGAGCCTTGAGCCTTGATCATTGAGAATTTTGCCTTTTGCCTTGAACCTGGAGCCTTGAGCCTTAAGCCTTGAGCCTTGAACCTTGAACCTTGAATGTTGAGCCTTGAGCCTTGAGCCCTAAGACTTGACCCTGAGCTTCGATCTCTGAGCCTTGAGCCTTGAGCCTTGAGCCTTGAGCCTTGAGCCTTGAGCCTTGAGCCTTGAGCCTTGAGCCTTGAGCCTTGATCCTTGAGCCTTGAGCCTTGAGCCTTGAGCCTTGAGCCTTGAGCCTTGATCCTTGAGCCTTGAGCCTTGAGCCTTGAGCCTTGAGCCTCGAGCCTCGAGCCTTGAGCCTTAAACCTTGAGCCTTGAGCCTTGACCCTTGAGCCTTGACCCTTGACCCTTGAGCCTTGAGACATGAGCCTTGACCCTTGACCCTTGACCCTTGAGTGTTGACCCTTGAGTGTTGAGCCTTGAGCCTTGACTTTTGAGCCTTGAGTCGTGACTTGAGCCTTGAGCCTTGAGCCTTGAGCCTTGAGCCTTGAGCCTTGAGCCTTGAGCCTTGAGCCTTGAGCCTTGAGCCTTGAGCCTTTTTCCGTGAACCTTGAGCCTTGAGCCTTGAGCCTGGAGCCTCGAGCCAGGGGCCTCGAGCCTGGAGCCTCGAGCCTCGAGCCTTGACCCTAGACCTTTTAGCCTTGAACCTTGAGCCTTGAGCCTTGATCCTTGAGCAATTTGCCTTTTGCCTTGAACCTGGAGCCTTGAGCCTTAAGCCTTGAGCCTTGAACCTGGAGCCTTGAGCCTTCAGCCTTGAGCCTTGAACCTTGAACGTTGAGCCTTAAGCCTTGAGCCTTGAGGCCTGAGACTTGACCCTGAGCTTCGAGCCCTGAGCCTTGAGCCCTGAGACTTGAGTCTTGAGCCTTGAGCCTTGAGCCTTGAGCCTTGAGCCTTGAGCCTTGACCCTTGAGTCGTGAGCCTTGAGCCTTGAGCCTTGAGCCTTGATCCTTGAGCCTTGAGCCTTGAGCCTGGAGCCTGGAGCCTGGAGCCTTGAGCCGTGAGCCTCGAGCCTTGAGCCTTGAGCCTTGAGCCTTGACCCTTGACTCTTTAGCCTTGAGCCTTGACCCTTGAGCCTTGAGCCTTGAGACATGAGCCTTGACCCTTGACCCTTGACCCTTGAGTGTTGAGCCTTGAGCCTTGACTTTTGAGCCTTGACCCTTGAGTCGTGACTTGAGCCTTGAGCCTTGAGCCTTGAGCCTTGAGCCTTGAGCCTTGAGCCTTGACCCTCGAGCCTTGAGCCTTGAGCCTTTTTCCGTGAACCTTGAGCCTTGAGCCTTGAGCCTTGAGCCTTGAGCCTTGAGCCTGGAGCCTCGAGCCAGGGGCCTCGAGCCTGGAGCCTCGAGCCTCGAGCCTCGAGCCTCGAGCCTCCAGCCTCGAGCCTCGAGCCTTGACCCTAGACCTTTTAGCCTTGAACCTTGAGCCCTGATCCTTGAGCAATTTGCCTTTTGCCTTGAACCTGGAGCCTTGGGCCTTAAGCCTTGAGCCTTGAACCTGGAACGTTGAGCCTTAAGCCTTGAGCCTTGAGCCCTGAGACTTGACCCTGAGCTTCGAGCCCTGAGCCTTGAGCCCTGAGACTTGAGTCTTGAGCCTTGAGTCTTGAGCCTTGAGCCTTGAGCCTTGCGCCTTGAGCCTTGAGCCTTGAGCCTTGAGCCTTGAGTCGTGAGCCTTGAGCCTTGAGCCTTGAGCCTTGATCCTTGAGCCTTGAGCCTTGAGCCTTGAGCCTGGAGCCTGGAGCCTTGAGCCTTGAGTCTCGAGCCTTGAGCCTTAAGCCTTGAGCCTTGACCCTTGACTCTTTAGCCTTGAGCCTTGACCCTTGAGCCTTGAGCCTTGAGACATGAGCCTTGACCCTTGACCCTTGACCCTTTAGTGTTGAGCCTTGAGCCTTGACTTTTGAGCCTTGACCCTTGAGTCGTGACTTGAGCCTTGAGCCTCGAGCCTTGAGCCTTGAGCCTTGAGCCTTGAGCCTCGAGCCTTGAGCCTTGAGCCTTGAGCCTTTTTCCGTGAACCTTGAGCCTTGAGCCTTGAGCCTTGAGCCTTGAGCCTTGAGCCTTGAGCCTTGAGCCTAGAGCCTTGAGCCAGGGGCCTCGAGCCTGGGGCCTCGAGCCTCGAGCCTCGAGCCTCGAGCCTCGAGCCTCGAGCCTCGAGCCTCGAGCCTTGACCCTAGACCTTTTAGCCTTGAACCTTGAGCCTTGAGCCCTGATCCTTGAGCAATTTGCCTTTTGCCTTGAACCTGGAGCCTTGAGCCTTAAGCCTTGAGCCTTGAACCTGGAGCCTTGAGCCTTAAGCCTTGAGCCTTGAACCTTGAACGTTGAGCCTTAAGCCTTGAGCCTTGAGCCCTGAGACTTGACCCTGAGCTTCGAGCCCTCAGCCTTGAGCCCTGAGACTTGAGTCTTGAGCCTTGAGTCTTGAGCCTTGAGCCTTGAGCCTTGAGCCTTGCGCCTTGAGCCTTGAGCCTTGAGCCTTGAGCCTTGAGTCGTGAGCCTTGAGCCTTCAGCCTTGAGCCTTGATCCTTGAGCCTTGAGCCTTGAGCCTGGAGCCTGGAGCCTTGAGCCTTGAGCCTCGAGCCTTGAGCCTTAAGCCTTAAGCCTTGAGCCTTGACCCTTGACTCTTTAGCCTTGAGCCTTGACCCTTGAGCCTTGAGCCTTGAGACATGAGCCTTGACCCTTGACCCTTGACCCTTGACCCTTGAGTGTTGAGCCTTGAGCCTTGACTTTTGAGCCTTGACCCTTGAGTCGTGACTTGAGCCTTGAGCCTTGAGCCTTGAGCCTCGAGCCTTGAGCCTTGAGCCTTGAGCCTTTTTCCGTGAACCTTGAGCCTTGAGCCTTGAGCCTTGAGCCTTGAGCCTGGAGCCTCGAGCCAGGGGCCTCGAGCCTGGAGCCTCGAGCCTCGAGCCTCGAGCCTCGAGCCTTGACCCTAGACCTTTTAGCCTTGAACCTTGAGCCTTGAGCCCTGATCCTTGAGCAATTTGCCTTTTGCCTTGAACCTGGAGCCTTGAGCCTTAAGCCTTGAGCCTTGAACCTGGAGCCTTGAGCCTTAAGCCTTGAGCCTTGAACCTTGAACGTTGAGCCTTAAGCCTTGAGCCTTGAGCCCTGAGACTTGACCCTGAGCTTCGAGCCCTGAGCCTTGAGCCCTGAGACTTGAGTCTTGAGCATTGAGTCTTGAGCCTTGAGCCTTGAGCCTTGAGCCTTGCGCCTTGAGCCTTGAGCCTTGAGCCTTGAGCCTTGAGTCGTGAGCCTTGAGCCTTGAGCCTTGATCCTTGAGCCTTGAGCCTTGAGCCTTGAGCCTGGAGCCTTGAGCCTTGAGCCTCGAGCCTTGAGCCTTAAGCCTTGAGCCTTGACCCTTGACTCTTTAGCCTTGAGCCTTGAGCCTTGACCCTTGAGCCTTGAGCCTTGAGACATGAGCCTTGACCCTTGACCCTTGACCCTTGACCCTTGACCCTTGAGTGTTGAGCCTTGAGCCTTGACTTTTGAGCCTTGACCCTTGAGTAGTGACTTGAGCCTTGAGCCTTAAGCCTTGAGCCTTGAGACACGAGCCTTGACCCTTTACCCTTGACCCTTGAGTGTTGAGCCTTGAGCCTTGACTTTTGAGCCTTGAGTCATGAGCCGTGACTTGAGCCTTGAGCCTTGAGCCTTGAGCCTTGAGCCTTCAGCCTTGAGCCTTGAGCCTTGAGCCTTTTTCCATGAACCTTGAGCCTTAAGCCTTGAGCCTTGAGCCTTGAGCCTTGAGCCTGGAGCCTTAAGCCTCGAGCCTCGAGCCTCGAGCCTGGAGCCTGGAGCCTCGAGCCTCGAGCCTCGAGCCTGGAGCCTGGAGCCTCGAGCCTCGAGCCTGGAGCCTGGAGCCTCGAGCCTCGAGCCTCGAGCCTCGAGCCTTGAGCCTTGACGCTTTAGCCTTAAACCTTGAGCCTTGAGCCTTGAGCCTTGATCCTTGAGCATTTTGTCTTTTGCCCTGAACCTGGAGCCTAGAGCCTTAAGCCTTGAGCCTTGAACCTTGAACCTTGAATGTTGAGCCTTGAGCCTTGAGCCCTAAGACTTGACCTTGAGCTTCGATCCCTGAGCCTTGAGCCTTGAGCCTTGAGCCTTGAGCCTTGAGCCTTGAGCCTTGAGCCTTGAGCCTTGAGCCTTGAGCCTTGAACCTTGAGCCTTGAGCCTTGAGCCTTGAGCCTTGAGCCTTGATCCTTGATCCTTGAGCCTTGAGCCTTGAGCCTTGAGCCTTGAGCCTTGAGCCTCGAGCCTCGAGCCTTGAGCCTTAAACCTTGAGCCTTGACCCTTGAGCCTTGACCCTTGACCCTTGACCCTTGAGCCTTGAGACATGATCCTTGACCCTTGACCCTTGAGTGTTGACCCTTGAGTGTTGAGCCTTGAGCCTTGACTTTTGAGCCTTGAGCCTTGAGTCGTGACTTGAGCCTTGAGCCTGGAGCCTTGAGCCGTGAGCCTCGAGCCTTGAGCCTTAAGCCTTGAGCCTTGACCCTTGACTCTTTAGCCTTGAGCCTTGACCCTTGAGCCTTGAGCCTTGAGACATGAGCCTTGACCCTTGACCCTTGAGTGTTGAGCCTTTAGCCTTGAGCCTTGAGCCTTGACCCTCGAGCCTTGAGCCTTGAGCCTTGAGCCTTTTTCCGTGAACCTTGAGCCTTGAGCCTTGAGCCTTGAGCCTTGAGCCTTGAGCCTTGAGCCTGGAGCCTCGAGCCAGGGGCCTCGAGCCTGGAGCCTCGAGCCTCGAGCCTCGAGCCTCCAGCCTCGAGCCTCGAGCCTTGACCCTAGACCTTTTAGCCTTGAACCTTGAGCCTTGAGCCCTGATCCTTGAGCAATTTGCCTTTTGCCTTGAACCTGGAGCCTTGAGCCTTAAGCCTTGAGCCTTGAACCTGGAACGTTGAGCCTTAAGCCTTGAGCCTTGAGCCCTGAGACTTGACCCTGAGCTTCGAGCCCTGAGCCTTGAGCCCTGAGACTTGAGTCTTGAGCCTTGAGTCTTGAGCCTTGAGCCTTGAGCCTTGCGCCTTGAGCCTTGAGCCTTGAGCCTTGAGCCTTGAGTCGTGAGCCTTGAGCCTTGAGCCTTGAGCCTTGAGCCTTGATCCTTGAGCCTTGAGCCTTGAGCCTGGAGCCTGGAGCCTTGAGCCTTGAGTCTCGAGCCTTGAGCCTTAAGCCTTGAGCCTTGACCCTTGACTCTTTAGCCTTGAGCCTTGACCCTTGAGCCTTGAGCCTTGAGACATGAGCCTTGACCCTTGACCCTTGACCCTTTAGTGTTGAGCCTTGAGCCTTGACTTTTGAGCCTTGACCCTTGAGTCGTGACTTGAGCCTCGAGCCTTGAGCCTTGAGCCTTGAGCCTTGAGCCTCGAGCCTTGAGCCTTGAGCCTTGAGCCTTTTTCCGTGAACCTTGAGCCTTGAGCCTTGAGCCTTGAGCCTTGAGCCTTGAGCCTTGAGCCTAGAGCCTTGAGCCAGGGGCCTCGAGCCTGGAGCCTCGAGCCTCGAGCCTCGAGCCTTGAACCTGGAGCCTTGAGCCTTAAGCCTTGAGCCTTGAACCTTGAACGTTGAGCCTTAAGCCTTGAGCCTTGAGCCCTGAGACTTGACCCTGAGCTTCGAGCCCTCAGCCTTGAGCCCTGAGACTTGAGTCTTGAGCCTTGAGTCTTGAGCCTTGAGCCTTGAGCCTTGAGCCTTGCGCCTTGAGCCTTGAGCCTTGAGCCTTGAGCCTTGAGTCGTGAGCCTTCAGCCTTCAGCCTTGAGCCTTGATCCTTGAGCCTTGAGCCTTGAGCCTGGAGCCTGGAGCATTGAGCCTTGAGCCTCGAGCCTTGAGCCTTAAGCCTTAAGCCTTGAGCCTTGACCCTTGACTCTTTAGCCTTGAGCCTTGACCCTTGAGCCTTGAGCCTTGAGACATGAGCCTTGACCCTTGACCCTTGACCCTTGACCCTTGAGTGTTGAGCCTTGAGCCTTGACTTTTGAGCCTTGACCCTTGAGTCGTGACTTGAGCCTTGAGCCTTGAGCCTTGAGCCTTGAGCCTTGAGCCTTGAGCCTTGAGCCTTGAGCCTTGAGCCTTTTTCCGTGAACCTTGAGCCTTGAGCCTTGAGCCTTGAGCCTTGAGCCTCGAGCCAGGGGCCTCGAGCCTGGAGCCTCGAGCCTCGAGCCTCGAGCCTTGACCCTAGACCTTTTAGCCTTGAACCTTGAGCCTTGAGCCCTGATCCTTGAGCAATTTGCCTTTTGCCTTGAACCTGGAGCCTTGAGCCTTAAGCCTTGAGCCTTGAACCTGGAGCCTTGAGCCTTAAGCCTTGAGCCTTGAACTTTGAACGTTGAGCCTTAAGCCTTGAGCCTTGAGCCCTGAGACTTGACCCTGAGCTTCGAGCCCTGAGCCTTGAGCCCTGAGACTTGAGTCTTGAGCATTGAGTCTTGAGCCTTGAGCCTTGAGCCTTGAGCCTTGCGCCTTGAGCCTTGAGCCTTGAGCCTTGAGCCTTGAGCCTTGAGTCGTGAGCCTTGAGCCTTGAGCCTTGATCCTTGAGCCTTGAGCCTTGAGCCTTGAGCCTGGAGCCTTGAGCCTTGAGCCTCGAGCCTTGAGCCTTAAGCCTTGAGCCTTGACCCTTGACTCTTTAGCCTTGAGCCTTGAGCCTTGACCCTTGAGCCTTGAGCCTTGAGACATGAGCCTTGACCCTTGACCCTTGACCCTTGACCCTTGACCCTTGAGTGTTGAGCCTTGAGCCTTGACTTTTGAGCCTTGACCCTTGAGTAGTGACTTGAGCCTTGAGCCTTAAGCCTTGAGCCTTGAGACACGAGCCTTGACCCTTTACCCTTGACCCTTGAGTGTTGAGCCTTGAGCCTTGACTTTTGAGCCTTGAGTCATGAGCCGTGACTTGAGCCTTGAGCCTTGAGCCTTGAGCCTTGAGCCTTGAGCCTTGAGCCTTGAGCCTTTTTCCATGAACCTTGAGCCTTAAGCCTTGAGCCTTGAGCCTTGAGCCTTGAGCCTTGAGCCTGGAGCCTTAAGCCTCGAGCCTCGAGCCCCGAGCCTGGAGCCTTGAGCCTCGAGCCTCGAGCCTCGAGCCTGGAGCCTGGAGCCTGGAGCCTCGAGCCTCGAGCCTCGAGCCTTGAGCCTTGACCCTTTAGCCTTAAACCTTGAGCCTTGAGCCTTGAGCCTTGATCCTTGAGCATTTTGTCTTTTGCCTTGAACCTGGAGCCTAGAGCCTTAAGCCTTGAGCCTTGAACCTTGAACCTTGAATGTTGAGCCTTGAGCCTTGAGCCCTAAGACTTGACCTTGAGCTTCGATCCCTGAGCCTTGAGCCTTGAGCCTTGAGCCTTGAGCCTTGAGCCTTGAGCCTTGAGCCTTGAGCCTTGAGCCTTGAGCCTTGAACCTTGAGCCTTGAGCCTTGAGCCTTGAGCCTTGAGCCTTGATCCTTGATCCTTGAGCCTTGAGCCTTGAGCCTTGAGCCTTGAGCCTCGAGCCTCGAGCCTTGAGCCTTAAACCTTGAGCCTTGACCCTTGAGCCTTGAGCCTTGACCCTTGACCCTTGAGCCTTGAGACATGATCCTTGACCCTTGACCCTTGACCCTTGAGTGTTGACCCTTGAGTGTTGAGCCTTGAGCCTTGACTTTTGAGCCTTGAGCCTTGAGTCGTGACTTGAGCCTTGAGCCTTGAGCCTTGAGCCTTGAGCCTTGAGCCTTTTACCGTGAACCTTGAGCCTTGAGCCTTGAGCCTTGAGCCTTGAGCCTTGAGCCTTGAGCCTTGAGCCTGGAGCCTCGAGCCAGGGGCCTCGAGCCTCGAGCCTCGAGCCTTGACCCTAGACATTTTAGCCTTGAACCTTGAGCCTTGAGCCTTGATCCTTGAGGAATTTGCCTTTTGCCTTGAACCTGGAGCCTTGAGCCTTAAGCCTTGAGCCTTGAACCTGGAGCCTTGAGCCTTAAGCCTTGAGCCTTGACCCTTAAGCCTTGAGGCTTGAACCTTGGCCTTTGTTCTGACCCTTGAGCCATGAGCCTTGAGCCTTGAGCCTTGAGCCTTGAGCCTTGAGCCTTGAGCCTTTAGCCTTGAGCCTTGAGCCTTGAGCCTTGAGCCTTGAGCCTTGAGCCCTTAGCCTTGAGCCTTGAGCCTTGAGTCGTGAGCCTTGAGCCTTGAGCCTTGAGCCTTGAGCCTTGAGCCTTGATCCTTGAGCCTTGAGCCTTGAGCCTTGAGCCTGGAGCCTGGAGCCTTGAGCCTTGAGCCTTGAGCCTTGAGCCTTGAGCCTTAAGCCTTGAGCCTTGACCCTTGACTCTTTAGCCTTGAGCCTTGAGCCTTGACCCTTGACCCTTGAGCCTTGAGACATGAGCCTTGACCCTTGACCCTTGAGCCTTGAGACATGAGCCTTGACCCTTGACCCTTGACCCTTGAGTGTTGAACCTTGAGCCTTGACTTTTGAGCCTTGACCCTTGAGTAGTGACTTGAGCCTTGAGCCTTAAGCCTTGAGACATGAGCCTTGACCCTTTACCCTTGACCCTTGAGTGTTGAGCCTTGAGCCTTGACTTTTGAGCCTTGAGTCATGAGCCGTGACTTGAGCCTTGAGACTTTTTCCATGAACCTTGAACCTTGAGCCTTAAGCCTTGAGCCTTGAGCCTTGAGCCTGGAGCCTTGAGCCTCGAGCCTCGAGCCTTGAGCCTGGAGCCTCGAGCCTCGAGCCTCGAGCCTTGACCCTTTAGCCTTAAACCTTGAGCCTTGAGCCTTGAGCCTTGATCCTTGAGCATTTTGCCTTTTGCCTTGAACCTGGAGCCTTGAGCCTTAAGCCTTGAGCCTTGAACCTTGAACCTTGAATGTTGAGCCTTGAGCCTTGAGCCCTAAGACTTGACCCTGAGCTTCGATCCCTGAGCCTTGAGCCTTGAGCCTTAAGCCTTGAGCCTTGAGCCTTGAGCCTTGAGCCTTGAGCCTTGAGCCTTGAGCCTTGAGCCTTGAGCCTTGATCCTTGAGCCTTGAGCCTTGAGCCTCGAGCCTCGAGCCTCGAGCCTCGAGCCTTGAGCCTTAAACCTTGAGCCTTGACCCTTGACCCTTGACCCTTGAGCCTTGACCCTTGACCCTTGACCCTTGAGCCTTGAGACATGAGCCTTGACCCTTGACCCTTGACCCTTGAGTGTTGAGCCTTGAGACTTGACTTTTGAGCCTTGACCCTTGAGCAGTGACTTGAGCCTTGAGCCTTGACCCTTGAGCCTTTAGCCTTGAGCCATGAGCCTTGAGACATGAGCCTTGACCCTTTACCCTTGACCCTTGAGTGTTGAGCCTTGAGCCTTGACTTTTGAGCCTTGAGTCTTGAGTCGTGACTTGAGCCTTGAGCCTTGAGCCTTGAGCCTTTTTCCATGAACCTTGAACCTTGAGCCTTGAGCCTTGAGCCTTGAGCCTTGAGCCTTGAGCCTTGAGCCTTGAGCCTAGAGCCTTGAGCCTTGAGCCTTGAGCGTGGAGCCTCGAGCCTCGAGCCTCGAGCCTTGAGCCTTGAGGTTTAAGCCTCGAGCCTCGAGCCTCGAGCCTTGAGCCTTGAGCTTTGAGCCTCGAGCCTCGAGCCTCGAGCCTCGAACCTCGAGCCTCGAGCCTCGAACCACGAGCCTCGAGCCTCGAGCCTTGACCCTTGACCCTTTAGCCTTGAGCCTTGAGCCTTGAGCCTTAAGCCTTGAGCCTTAAGCCTCGAGCCTTGAGCCTCGAGTCTCGATCCTTGAGCCTTAAGCCTTGAACCATGAGCCTTGAGCCTTGAGCCTTGAACCTTGACCTTTGACTTTTGACCCTTGACCGTTAGCCTTGAGACTTGAGCCTTGAGCCTCGAGCCACGAGCACTGAGAGCCTTGAGCCATGAGCCTTGAGCCTTGACCCTTGATCCTTGACCCTTGAGCCTTAAGCCTTGAGCCTTGAGCCTTGAGCCTTGAACCTTGACCTTTGTTCTGACCCTTGAGCCTTGAGCATTGAGCCTTGAGCCTTGAGCCTTCAGCCTTCAGCCTTGAGCCTTGAGCCTTGAGCCTTGAGCCCTTAGCCTTGAGCCCTTAGCCTTGAGCCTTGAGCCTTGAGTCGTGAGCCTTGAGCCTTGAGCCCTGAGCGTTGAGCCTTGAGCCTTGAGCCTTGAGCCTTGAGCCTTGAGACTTGAGCCTTGAGCCTTGATCCTTGATCCTTGAGCCTCGAGCCTTGAGCCTTAAGCCTTGAGCCTTAACCCTTGAGCCTTGACCCTTGAGCCTTGAGACTTGAGACATGAGCCTTGATCATTGACCCTTGACCCTTGTCCCTTGAGTGTTGAGCCTTGAGCCTTGTGCCTTGAGCCTTGAGCCTTGAGCCTTGACCTTTTTCCTTGAACCTTGAACCTTGAGCCTTGAGCCTTAAGCCTTGAGCCTTGAACCTTGACCTTTGACTTTTGACCCTTGACCGTTAGCCTCTAGACTTGAGCCTTGAATCTCGAGCCTCGAGAACTGAGATCCTTGAGCCATGAGCTTTGAGCCTTGACCTTTGACCCTTGACCCTTGACCCTTAAGCCTTGAGCCTTGAACCTTGGCCTTTGTTCTGACCCTTGAGCCATGAGCCTTGAGCCTTGAGCATTGAGCCTTGAGCCTTGAGCCTTGAGCCTTCATCCTTGAGCCTTGAGCCTTGAGCCCTTAGCCTTGTGCCTTGAGCCTTGAGCCTTGAGTCGTGAGCCTTGAGCCTTGAGCCCTGAGCGTTGAGCCTTGAGCCTTGAGCCTTGAGCCTTGAGACTTGAGCCTTGAGCCTTGAGCCTTGAGCCTTGAGCCTTGATCCTTGAGCCTCGAGCCTTGAGACTTGAGCCTTAACCCTTGAGCCTTGAACCTTGACCCTTGAGCCTTGAGCCTTGAGACATGAGCCTTGACCATTGACCCTTGACCCTTGAGCCTTGAGTGTTGAGCCTTGAGCCTTGTGCCTTGAGCCTTGAGCCTTGAGCCTGGAGCCTCGAGCCAGGGGCCTGGAGCCTGGAGCCTCGAGCCTCGAGCCTCGAGCCTCGAGCCTCGAGCCTCGAGCCTTGACCCTTGAGCCTTGAGCCTTGAGCCTTGAGCCTTGAGCCTTGAGCCTTGAGCCTTGAGCCTTGAGCCTTGAGCCTTTTTCCTTGAACCTTGAGCCTGGAGCCTGGAGCCTTGAGCCTTGAGCCTTGAGCCTTGAGCCTTGAGCCTTGAGCCTTGAGCCTTGAGCCTCTCGCTTTGAGCCTCTAGCTTTGAGCCTTAAGCCTTTTGCCTTGAGTCCTGACCCTTGAGCCGTGACTTGAGCCTTTAACCTTGATCCTTGAACCTTGAGCCTTGAGCCTTGAGCCTTGAGCCTTGAGCCTGGAGCCTTGAGCCTCGAGCCCTGAGCCTCGAGCCCTGAGCCTTGAGCCTTGAGTCTTGAGCCTTGAGCCTTGAAGCTTGAGCCTTGAGACTTGAGCCTTTTGCCTTGAGTCCTGACCCTTGAGCCGTGACTTGAGCCTTGATCCTTGAGCCTTGAGCCTTGAGCCTTGAGCCTTGAGCCTTGAGCCTTGAGCCTTGAACCTTGAGCCTTCAGCCTTGAGCCTTGAGCCCTTAGCCTTGAGCCTTGAGCCTTGAGTCGTGAGCCTTGAGCCTTGAGCCCTTAGCGTTGAGCCTTGAGCCTTGAGCCTTGAGCCTTGAGTATTGAGCCTTGAGACTTGAGCCTTGAGCCTTGAGCCTTGAGCCTTGAGTCTTGAGCCTTGAGCCTCGAGCCTTGATCCTTGAGCCTCGAGCCTTGAGCCTTAAGCCTGGAGCCTTGAGCCTTAACCCTTGAGCCTTGAGCCTTGAGCCTTGAGCCTTGACCATTGACCCTTGACCCTTGACCCTTGAGTGTTGAGCCTTGAGCCTTGAGCCTTGAGCCTTGAGCCTTTTTCCTTGAACCTTGAACCTTGAGCCTTGAGCCTTGAGCCTTAAGCCTTTGTCCTTGAGCCTTGAGGCTCGAGCACTGTGCGCCTTGATCTAAGAGCCTTGACCCTTGACCCTTGAGCCTTGAGCCTTGAGCCTTGATCCTTGAGCCTTGAGCCTTGAGCCTTGAGCCTTGAGCCTTGAGCCTCTGCCTTAAGCCTTGAGCCTTGAGCCTCGGGCCTCGAGCCTCGGGCCTCGAGCCTCGGGCCTCGAGTCTCGAGCCTTGACCCTTGACCCTTTACCCTTCACCCTTTAGCCTTGAGCCTTGAACCTTGAGCCTTGAGCCTTGAGCCTTGAGCCTTTAGACTTTTTCCTTGAACCTTGAGCCTGGAGCCTTGAGCCTTGAGCCTTGAGCCTTGAGCCTTGAGTCTTGAGCCTTGAGCCTTGAGCCTTGAGCCTTGAGCCTTGAGCCTTGAGCCTCTAGCTTTGAGCCTTAAGCCTTTTGCCTTGAGTCCTGACCCTTGAGCCGTGACTTGAACCTTGATCCTTGATCCTTGAGCCTTGAACCTCGAGCCTTGAGCCTTGAGCCTTGAGCCTTGAGCCTTGAGCCTTGAGCCTTGAGCCTTGAGCCTTGAGCCTTGAGCCTTGAGCCTCGATCCCTGAGCCTTGAGCCTTGAGTCTTGAGTCTTGAGCCTTGAGACTTGAGCCTTTTGCCTTGAGTCCTGACCCTTGAGCCGTGACTTGAGCCTTGATCCATGATCCTTGAGCCTTGAACCTTGAACCTTGAGCCTTGAACCTTGTGCCTTGAGCATTTTGCCTTTTGCCTTGAACCAGGAGCCTTGAGCCTTAAGCCTTGAGCCTTGAACCTTGAACCATGAATGTTGAGCCTTGGGGCTTGAGCCTTGAGCCCTGAGACTTGACCCTGGAGCTTCGAGCCCTGAGCATTGAGCCTTGAGCCTTGAGCCTTGAGCCTTGAGCATTGAGCCTTGAGCCTTGAGTCGTGAGCCTTGAGCCTTGAGCCTTGAGCCTTGAGCCTTGAGCCTTGAGCCTTGAGCATTGAGCCTTGAGCCTTGAGCCTTGAGCCTTGAGCCTTGAGCCTTTAGCCTTGAGCCTTGAGCCTTGAGCCTTGTGCCTGGAGCCTTGAGCCTCGAGCCTTGACCATTGACCCTTGAGCCTTGACCCTTGACCCTTGAGACATGAGCCTTGACCCTTGACCCTTGACCCTTGAGTGTTGAGCCTTGAGCCTTGACTTTTGAGCCTTGACCCTTGAGTTGAGCCTTGAGCCTTGAGCCTTGAGCCTTGAGCCTTGAGCCATATGCCTTTTGCCTTGTGTCCTGACCCTTGAGCCTTGACTTGAGCCTTGATCCTTGAGCCTTGAGCCTTGAGCCTTTACCCTTGACCCTTGACCCTTGAACCTTGAGCCTTGAGCCTTGAGCCTTGAGCCTTGAGCCTTGAGCCTTGAGCCTTGAGCCTTGAGCCTTGAGCCTTGAGCCTCGAGCCTCGAGCCTCGAGCCTCGGGCCTCGAGCCTTGAGCCTTGACCCTTGACCCTTCACCCTTTAGCCTTGAGCCTTGAACCTTGAGCCTTGTGCCTTGAGCCTTGAGCCTTGAGCCTTTAGCCTTTTTCCTTGACCCTTGAGCCTGGAGCCTGGAGCCTTGTGCCTTGAGCCTTGAGCCTTGAGCCTTGAGTCTTGAGCCTTGAGCCTTGAGCCTTGAGCCTTGAGCCTTGACCCTTGACCCTTGAGCCTCTAGCTTTGAGCCTTAAGCCTTTTTCCTTGAGTCCTGACCCTTGAGCCGTGACTTGAACCTTGATCCTTGATCCTTGAGCCTTGAACCTTGAGCCTTGAGCCTTGAGCCTTGAGCCTTGAGCCTTGAGCCTGGAGCCTTGAGCCTCGATCCCTGAGCCTTGAGCCTTGAGTCTTGAGCCTTGATCCTTGAGCCTTGAGCCTTGAGACTTGAGCCTTTTGCCTTGAGTCCTGACCCTTGAGCCGTGATTTGAGCCTTGATCCATGATCCTTGAGCCTTGAACCTTGAACCTTGAGCCTTGAACCTTGTGCCTTGAACATTTTGCCTTTTGCCTTGAACCTGGAGCCTTGAGCCTTAAGCCTTGAGCCTTGAACCTTGAACCTTGAATGTTGAGCCTTGGGCCTTGAGCCTTGAGCCCTGAGACTTGACCCTGGAGCTTCGAGCCCTGAGCATTGAGCCTTGAGCCTTGAGCCTTGAGCTTTGAGCCTTGAGCATTGAGCCTTGAGCCTTGAGTCGTGAGCCTTGAGCCTTGAGCCTTGAGCCTTGAGCCTTGAGCCTTGAGCCTTGAGCCTTGAGCCTGGAGCCTTGAGCCTTGAGCCTGGAGCCTTGAGCCTCGAGCCTTGACCATTGACCCTTGAGCCTTGACCCTTGACCCTTGAGCCTTGAGACATGAGCCTTGACCCTTGACCCTTGACCCTTGACCCTTGAGTGTTGAGCCTTGAGCCTTGACTTTTGAGCCTTGACCCTTGAGTTGAGCCTTGAGCCTTGAGCCTTGAGCCTTGAGCCATATGCCTTTTGCCTTGTGTCCTGACCCTTGAGCCGTGACTTGAGCCTTGATCATTGAGCCTTGAGCCTTGAACCTTGAGCCTTGAGCCTTGAGCCTTGAGCCTTGAGCCTTGAGCCTTGAGCTCGGAGCCTCGAGCCTCGAGCCTCGAGCCTTGACCCTTGACCCTTGACCCTTGAACCTTTAGCCTATAGCCTTGAGCCTTGAGCCTTGAGCCTTGATCCTTGAGCCTTGAGACATGAGCCTTGACCCTTGACCCTTGAGTGTTGAGCCTCGAGCCTTGACTTTTGAGCCTTGAGCCTTGAGCCATGACTTAAGCCTTGAGCCTTTAGCCTTGAGCCTTGAGGCTTTTTCCGTGAACCTTGAACCTTGAGCCTTAAGCCTTGAGCCTTGAGCCTTGAGACATGAGCCTTGGCCCTTGACCCTTGACCCTTGAGTGTTGAGCCTTGAGCCTTGACTTTTGAGCCTTGAGCCTTGAGTCGTGACTTGAGCCTTGAGCCTTGAGCCTTGAGCCTTCAGCCTTTTTCCGTGAACCTTGAGCCTTGAGCCTTGAGCCTTGAGCCTTCAGCCTTGATCCGTGAACCTTGAGCCTTGAGCCTTGAGCCTTGAGCCTTCAGCCTTTTTCCGTGAACCTTGAGCCTTGAGCCTTGAGCCTTGAGCCTTGAGCCTTCAGCCTTTTTCCGTGAACCTTGAGCCTTGAGCCTTGAGCCTTGAGCCTTCAGCCTTGAGCATTGAGCCTTGAGCCTTGAGCCTGGAGCCTCGAGCCTCGAGCCTCGAGCCTCGAGCCTCGAGCCTCGAGCCTCGAGCCTTGACCCTTGACCCTTGACCCTTGAACCTTTAGCCTTGAGCCTTGAGCCTTGAGCCTTGAGCCTTGAGCCTTGAGACATGAGCCTTGACCCTTGACCCTTGACCCTTGAGTGTTGAGCCTTGAGCCTTGACTTTTGAGCCTTGAGCCTTGAGTCGTGACTTGAGCCTTGAGCCTTGAGCCTTGAGCCTTGAGCCTTTTTCCGTGAACCTTGAGCCTTGAGCCTTGAGCCTTGAGCCTTGAGCCTTGAGCCTGGAGCCTCGAGCCAGGGGCCTGGAGCCTGGAGCCTCGAGTCTCGAGCCTTGACCCTTGACCTTTTAGCCTTGAACCTTGAGCCTTGTGCCTTGATCCTTGAGCAATTTGCCTTTTGCCTAGAACCTGGATCCTTGAGCCTTAAGCCTTGAGCCTTGAACCTGGAGGCTTGAGCCTTAAGCCTTGAGCCTTGAACCTTGAACTTTGAGCCTTAAGCCTTGAGCCTTGAGCCCTGAGACTTGACCCTGAGCTTCGAGCCCTGAGCCTTGAGCCCTGAGCCTTGAGTCTTGAGCCTTGAGCCTTGAGCCTTGAGCCTTGCGCCTTGAGCCTTGAGCCTTGAGCCTTGAGCCTTGAGCCTTGAGTCGTGAGCCTTGAGCCTTGAGCCTTGAGCCTTGATCCTTGAGCCTTGAGCCTTGAGCCTTGAGCCTGGAGCCTTGAGCCTTGAGACTCGAGCCTTGAGTCTTAAGCCTTGAGCCTTGACCCTTGACTCTTGAGCCTTGAGCCTTGACCCTTGACCCTTGAGCCTTGAGACATGAGCCTTGACCCTTGACCCTTGACCCTTGACCCTTGAGTGTTGAGCCTTGAGCCTTGACTTTTGAGCCTTGACCCTTGAGTAGTGACTTGAGCCTTGAGCCTTAAGCCTTGAGCCTTGAGACATGAGCCTTGACCCTTTACCCTTGACCCTTGAGTGTTGAGCCTTGAGACTTGACTTTTGAGCCTTGACCCTTGAGCCTTGAGCCTTTTTCCTTAAACCTTGAGCCTTAAGCCTTGAGCCTTGAGCCTTGAGCTTTGAGCCTTGAGCCTTGAGCCTTGAGCCTTGAGCCTTGATCCTTGAGCCTTGAGCCTTGAGCCAAGAGCCTTGACCCTTGACCCTTGACCCTTCAGCCTTGTGCCTTGAGCCTTGAGACTTGAGCCTTGAGCCTTGATCCTTGAGCCTTGAGCCTTGAGCCTTGAGCCTTGAGCCTTGAGCCTTGAGCCTTGAGCCTGGAGCCTCGAGCCTCGAGCCGCGAGCCTCGAGCCTCGAGCCTCGGGCCTCGAGCCTCGGCCCTTGACCCTTTAGCCTTGAACCTTGAGCCTGGAGCCATGAGCCTTGAGCCTTGAGCCTTTTTCTTGAACCTTGAGCCTTAAGCCTAGAGCATTGAGCCTTGAGCCTTGTGCCTTGAGCCTTGAGCCTTGAGCCTTAAGCCATTTGCCTTGAGTCCTGACCCTTGATCCTTGAGCCTTGAACCTTGAGCCTTAAGCCTTGTGCCTTGAGCCTTGGGCCTTGAGCCTTTTTCCATGACCCTTGAGCCTTGAGCCTTGTGACTTGAGCCTTGAGCCTTGAGCCTTGAGCCTTGAGCCTTGAGCCTTGAGCCTTGAGCCTTGAGCCTGGAGCCTTGAGCATGGAGCCACGAGCCTCGAGCCTCGAGCCTTGAGCCTTGAACCTTGAGCCTTGAGCCTTGAGCCTTGAGCCTTGAGCCTTGAGCCTTGAGCCTTGAGGCTTGAGCCTTGAGGCTTGAGCCTTGAGCCTTGAGCGTTTTGACTTGAGTCCTGACCCTTGATCCATGACTTAAGCCTTGATCCTTGATCCTTGAGCCTTGAACCTTGAGCCTTGAGCCTTGAGCCTTGAGCCTTGAGCCTTGAGCCTTGAGCCTTGAGCCTTGAGCCTTGAGCCTTGAGCCTTTTTCCTTAAACCTTGAGCCTTAAGCCTTGAGCCTTGAGCCTTGAGCTTTGAGCCTTGAGCCTTGAGCCTTGAGCCTTGACCCTTGACCCTTGACCCTTGAACCTTGAGCCTTGAGCCATGAGCCTTGAGCCTTGAGCCTTTTCCTTGAACCTTGAGGCTTAAGCCTGGAGCCTTGAGCCTTGAGTCTTGAGCCTTGAGCCTTGAGCCTTGAGCATTGAGCCTTGAGCCTTGAGCCTTGAGCCTTGAGCCTTTTTCCTTAAACCTTGAGCCTTAAGCCTTGAGCCTTGAGCCTTGAGCTTTGAGCCTTGAGCCTTGAGCCTTGAGCCTTGAGCCTTGACCCTTGACCCTTGACCCTTGACCCTTGAACCTTGAGCCTTGAGCCATGAGCCTTGAGCCTTGAGCCTTTTCCTTGAACCTTGAGGCTTAAGCCTGGAGCCTTGAGCCTTGAGTCTTGAGCCTTGAGCCTTGAGCCTTGAGCCTTGACCCTTGAGCCTTGACCCTTGAGCCTTGACCCTTGACCCTGGAGCCTTGAGCCTCGAGCCCTGAGCCCTGAGCCTTGAGCCTTGAGCCTTGAGCCTTGAGTGTTGAGCCTTGAGCCTTGAGCCTTGAGCGTTGAGCCTTGAGCCTTGAGCCTTGAGACTTGAGCCTTTTGCCTTGAGTCCTTACCCTTGAGCCGTGACTTGAGCCTTGATCAATGATCCTTGAGCCTTTAGCCTTGAGCCTTGAAACTTGAGCCGTGAGCCTTGAACCTTGAGCCTTAAGCCTTGTGCCTTGAGCCTTGAGCCTTGAGCCTTTTTCCATGACCCTTGAGCCTTGAGCCTTGAGCCTTGAGCCCTGAGCCTTGAGGCTTGAGGCTTGAGCCTTGAGCCTTGAGCCTTGAGCCTTTTGACTTGAGTCCTGACCCTTGATCCATGACTTAAGCCTTGATCCTTGATCCTTGAGCCTTGAACCTTGAGCCTTGAGCCTTGAGCCTTGAGCCTTGAGCCTTGAGCCTTGAGCCTTGAGCATTGAGCCTTGAGCCTTGAGCCTTGAGCCTTGAGCCTTTTTCCTTAAACCTTGAGCCTTAAGCCTTGAGCCTTGAGCCTTGAGCTTTGAGCCTTGAGCCTTGAGCCTTGAGCCTTGAGCCAAGAGCCTTGAGCCTTGAGCCTTGACCCTTGACCCTTGAGCCTTAAGCCTTGACCCTTGAGCCTTGAGACTTGAGCCTTGAGCCTTGAGCCTTGAGCCTTGAGTCTTGAGCCTTGACCCTTGACCCTTGACCCTTGAACCTTGAACCTTGAGCCATGAGCCATGAGCCTTGAGCCTTGAGCCTTTTCCTTGAACCTTGAGGCTTAAGCCTGGAGCCTTGAGCCTTGAGTCTTGAGCCTTGAGCCTTGAGCCTTGAGCCTTGACCCTTGACCCTGGAGCCTTCAGCCTCGAGCCCTGAGCCCTGAGCCTTGAGCCTTGAGCCTTGAGCCTTGAGCGTTGAGCCTTGAGCCTTGAGCCTTGAGCCTTGAGCCTTGAGACTTGAGCCTTTTGCCTTGAGTCTTTACCCTTGAGCCGTGACTTGAGCCTTGATCAATGATCCTTGAGCCTTTAGCCTTGAGCCTTGAAACTTGAGCCTTGAGCCTTGATCCTTGAGCATTTTGCCTTTTGCCTTGAACCTGGAGCCTTGAGCCTTAAGCCTTGAGTCTTGAACCTTGAACCTTGAATGTTGAGCCTTGAGCGTTGAGCCTTGAGCCCTGAGACTTGACCCGGGAGCTCCGTGCCCTGAGCGTTGAGCCTTGAGCCTTGAGCCTTGAGCCAAGAGCCTTGACCCTTGACCCTTGACCCTTCAGCCTTGTGCCTTGAGCCTTGAGCCTTGATCCTTGAGCCTTGAGCCTTGAGCCTTGAGCCTTGAGCCTTGAGCCTTGAGCCTGGAGCCTCGAGCCTCGAGCCTCGAGCCTCGAGCCTCGGGCCTCGAGCCTCGGCCCTTGACCCTTTAGCCTTGAACCTTGAGCCTTGAGCCATGAGCCTTGAGCCTTGAGCCTTTTTCTTGAACCTTGAGCCTTAAGCCTAGAGCATTGAGCCTTGAGCCTTGTGCCTTGAGCCTTGAGCCTTGAGCCTTGAGCCTTAAGCCATTTGCCTTGAGTCCTGACCCTTGATCCTTGAGCCTTGAACCTTGAGCCTTAAGCCTTGTGCCTTGAGCCTTGGGCCTTGAGCCTTTTTCCATGACCCTTGAGACTTGAGCCTTGTGACTTGAGCCTTGAGCCTTGAGCCTTGAGCCTTGAGCCTTGAGCCTTGAGCCTTGAGCCTGGAGCCTTGAGCATGGAGCCACGAGCCTCGAGCCTCGAGCCTTGAGCCTTGAGCCTTGAGCCTTGAGCCTTGAGCCTTGAGCCTTGAGCCTCGAGCCTTGAGGCTTGAGCCTTGAGGCTTGAGCCTTGAGCCTTGAGCGTTTTGACTTGAGTCCTGACCCTTGATCCATGACTTAAGCCTTGATCCTTGATCCTTGAGCCTTGAACCTTGAGCCTTGAGCCTTGAGCCTTGAGCCTTGAGCCTTGAGCATTGAGCCTTGAGCCCTGAGCCTTGAGCCTTTTTCCTTAAACCTTGAGCCTTAAGCCTTGAGCCTTGAGCCTTGAGCTTTGAGCCTTGAGCCTTGAGCCTTGAGCCTTGACCCTTGACCCTTGACCCTTGAACCTTGAGCCTTGAGCCATGAGCCTTGAGCCTTGAGCCTTTTCCTTGAACCTTGAGGCTGAAGCCTGGAGCCTTGAGCCTTGAGTCTTGAGCCTTGAGCCTTGAGCCTTGAGCCTTGAGCATTGAGCCTTGAGCCTTGAGCCTTGAGCCTTTTTCCTTAAACCTTGAGCCTTAAGCCTTGAGCCTTGAGCCTTGAGCTTTGAGCCTTGAGCCTTGACCCTTGAGCCTTGACCCTTGACCCTTGACCCTTGACCCTTGAACCTTGAGCCTTGAGCCATGAGCCATGAGCCTTGAGCCTTGAGCCTTTTCCTTGAACCTTGAGGCTTAAGCTTGGAGCCTTGAGCCTTGAGTCTTGAGCCTTGAGCCTTGAGCCTTGAGCCTTGAGCCTTGAGCCTTGAGCCTTGACCCTTGAGCCTTGACCCTTGACCCTGGAGCCTTGAGCCTCGAGCCCTGAGCCCTGAGCCTTAAGCCTTGAGCCTTGAGCCTTGAGCGTTGAGCCTTGAGCCTTGAGCCTTGAGCGTTGAGCCTTGAGCCTTGAGCCTTGAGACTTGAGCCTTTTGCCTTGAGTCCTTACCCTTGAGCCGTGACTTGAGCCTTGATCAATGATCCTTGAGCCTTTAGCCTTGAGCCTTGAAACTTGAGCCTTGAGCCTTGAACCTTGATCCTTGAGCATTTTGCCTTTTGCCTTGAACCTGGAGCCTTGAGCCTTAAGCCTTGAGTCTTGAACCTTGAACCTTGAACGTTGAGCCTTGAGCCTTGAGCGTTGAGCCTTGAACCCTGAGACTTGACCCTGGAGCTCCGTGCCCTGAGCGTTGAGCCTTGAGCCTTGAGCCTTGAGCCTTGAGCCTTGAGCCTTGTGCCTTGAGCCTTGACCCTTGAGCCTTGAGCCTCGAGTCTTAAGCCTTGAGCCTTGACCCTTGACCCTTGACCCTTGAGCCTTGAGCCTTGACCATTGAGCCTTGAGCCTTGAGCCTTGAGTCTTTAGCCTTGAGCCTTGAGCCTTGAGCCTTGCACCTTGAGCCTTGAGCCTTGCGCCTTGAGCCTTGAGCCTTGAGCCTTGAGCCTTGAGCCTTGAGTCGTGAGCCTTGAGCCTTGAGCCTTGAGCCTTGATCCTTGAGCCTTGAGCCTTGAGCCTTGAGCCTGGAGCCTGGAGCCTTGAGCCTTGAGCCTCGAGCCTTGAGTCTTAAGCCTTGAGCCTTGACCCTTGACTCTTGAGCCTTGAGCCTTGACCCTTGAGCCTTGAGCCTTGAGACATGAGCCTTGACCCTTGACCCTTGACCCTTGACCCTTGACCCTTGAGTGTTGAGCCTTGAGCCTTGACTTTTGAGCCTTGACCCTTGAGTAGTGACTTGAGCTTTGAGCCTTAAGCCTTGAGCCTTGAGACATGAGCCTTGACCCTTTACCCTTGACCCTTGAGTGTTGAGCCTTGAGACTTGACTTTTGAGCCTTGACCCTTGAGCCTTGAGCCTTTTTCCTTAAACCTTGAGCCTTAAGCCTTGAGCCTTGAGCCTTGAGCCTTGAGCCAAGAGCCTTGAGCCTTGACCCTTGACCCTTCAGCCTTGTGCCTTGAGCCTTGAGACTTAAAGCCTTGAGCCTTGATCCTTGAGCCTTGAGCCTTGAGCCTTGAGCCTTGAGCCTTGAGCCTTGAGCCTTGAGCCTTGAGCCTTGAGCCTTGAGCCTGGAGCCTCGAGCCTCGAGCCTCGAGCCTCGAGCCTCGAGCCTCGGGCCTCGAGCCTCGGCCCTTGACCCTTTAGCCTTGAACCTTGAGCCATGAGCCTTGAGCCTTGAGCCTTTTTCTTGAACCTTGAGCCTTAAGCCTAGAGCATTGAGCCTTGAGCCTTGAGCCTTGAGCCTTGAGCCTTGAGCCTTGAGCCTTAAGCCATTTGCCTTGAGTCCTGACCCTTGATCCTTGAGCCTTGAACCTTGAGCCTTAAGCCTTGTGCCTTGAGCCTTGAGCCTTGAGCCTTTTTCCATGACCCTTGAGCCTTGAGCCTTGAGCCTCGAGCCTTGAGCCTTGAGCCTTGAGCCTTGAGCCTTGAGCCTTGAGCCTTGAGCCTGGAGCCTTGAGCATGGAGCCACGAGCCTCTAGCCTCGAGCCTCGAGCCTTGACCCTTTAGCCTTGAACCCTGAGCCTTGAGCCTTGAGCCTTGAACCTTGAGCCTTGAGCCTTGAGCCTTTTTCCTTGAGCCTTAAGCCTTGAGCCTTACGCTTTGAGCCTTGAGCCCTGAGCCTTGAGGCTTGAGCCTTGAGGCTGGAGCCTTGAGCCTTGAGCCTTGAGCCTTTTGACTTGAGTCCTGACCCTTGATCCATGACTTAAGCCTTGATCCTTGATCCTTGAGCCTTGAACCTTGAGCCTTGAGCCTTGAGCCTTGAGCCTTGAGCCTTGAGCCTTGAGCCTTGAGCATTGAGCCTTGAGTCTTGAGCCATGAGCCTTTTTCCTTAAACCTTGAGCCTTAAGGCTTGAGCCTTGAGCCTTGAGCTTTGAGCCTTGAGCCTTGAGCCTTGAGCCAAGAGCCTTGACCCTTGACCCTTGAGCCTTAAGCCTTGACCCTTGAGCCTTGAGACTTGAGCCTTGAGCCTTGAGCCTTGAGCCTTGACCCTTGACCCTTGACCCTTGACCCTTGAACCTTGAACCTTGAGCCATGAGCCTTGAGCCTTGAGCCTTTTCCTTGAACCTTGAGGCTTAAGCCTGGAGCCTTGAGCATTGAGTCTTGAGCCTTGAGCCTTGAGCCTTGAGCCTTGACCCTTGACCCTGGAGCCTTGAGCCTCGAGCCTTGAGCCCTGAGCCTTGAGCCTTGAGCCTTGAGCCTTGAGCCTTGAGCGTTGAGCCTTGAGCCTTGAGCCTTGAGCCTTGAGCCTTGAGCCTTGAGACTTGAGCCTTTTGCCTTGAGTCCTTACCCTTGAGCCGTGACTTGAGCCTTGATCAATGATCCTTGAGCCTTTAGCCTTGAGCCTTGAAACTTGAGCCTTGAGCCTTGAACCTTGATCCTTGAGCATTTTGCCTTTTGCCTTGAACCTGGAGCCTTGAGCCTTAAGCCTTGAGTCTTGAACCTTGAGCCTTGAATGTTGAGCCTTGAGCCTTGAGCGTTGAGCCTTGAGCCCTGAGACTTGACCCGGGAGCTCCGTGCCCTGAGCGTTGAGCCTTGAGCCTTGAGCCTTGAGCGTTGAGCCTTGAGCCTTGAGCCTTGAGCCTTGAGCCTTGAGCCTTGAGCCTTGAGCCTTGAGCCTTGAGCCTTGTGCCTTGAGCCTTGAGCCTTGAGCCTTGATCCTCGAGTCTTAAGCCTTGAGCCTTGACTCTTGACCCTTGACCCTTGAGCCTTGAGCCTTGACCCTTGAGCCTTGAGCCTTGAGCATTGAGCCTCGAATCTTAAGCCTTGAGCCATGACCCTTGACCCTTGAGCCTTGACCCTTGACCCTTGAGTGTTGAGCCTTGAGCCTTGCTTTTGAGCCTTGACCCTTGAGTAGTGACTTGAGCCTTGAGCCTTGAGCCTTGAGCCTTGAGCCTTGAGCCTTATGCCTTTTGCCTTGAGTCCTGACCCTTGAGCCCTGAGACTTAACCCTGGAGCTCCGAGCCCTGAGCCTTGAGCCTTGAGCCTTGACCCTTGAGCCTTGAGCCTTGAGCCTTGAGCCTTGAGCCTTGAGCCTTGAGCCTTGAGCCTTGAGCCTCGAGTCTTAAGCCTTGAGCCTTGACCCTTGACCCTTGAGCCTTGAGCCTTGACCCTTGAGCCTTGAGACATGAGCCTTGACCCTTGACCCTTGACCCTTGAGTGTTGAGCCTTGAGCCTTGCTTTTGAGCCTTGACCCTTGAGTAGTGACTTGAAACTTGAGCCTTGAGCCTTGAGCCTTATGCCTTTTGCCTTGAGTCCTGACCCTTGAACCGTGACTTGAGCCTTGCTCCTTGATTCTTGAGCCTTGAACCTTGAGCCTTGAGCCTTGAGCCTTGAGCCTTGAGCCTTGAGCCTTGAGCCTTGAGCCTTTTGACTTGAGTCCTGACCCTTGAGCCGTGACTTGAGCCTTGATCCTTGATCCTTGAGCCTTGAGTCTTGAACCTTGAGCCTTGAGCCTTGAGCCTTGAGCCTTGAGCCTTGAGCCTTGAGCATTGAGCCTTGAGCCTTGAGCCTTGAGCCTTGAGCCTTGAGCCTCGAGCCTTGAGCCTTGAGCCTTTTTCCTTGAACCTTGAGCCTTGAGCCTTGAGCCTTGAGCCTTGAGCCTTGAGCCTTGAGCCTTGAGCCAAGAGCCTTGACCCTTGACCCTTGACCCTTGAGCGTTAAGCCTTGAGCCTTGAGCCTTGAGCCTTAAGCCTTGATCCTTGAGCCTTGAGCCTTGAGCCTTGAGCCTTGAGCTTGGAGCCTTGGGCCTTGAGCCTGGAGCCTTGAGCCTCGAGCCTCGGGCCTCGAGCCTTGTCCCTTGGCCCTTAACCCTTGACCCTTTAGCCTTGAACCTTGAGCCTTGAGCCATGAGCCTTGAGCCTTGAGTCTTGAGCCTTGAACCTTGAGCCCTGAGCCATGAGCCTTGAGCCTTGAGACTTGAGCCTTGAGCCTTTAGTCTTGAGCCTTGAGCCTTTAGCCAGCCCTGAGCCTTGAGCCTTGAGCCTTGAACCTTGAGCCTTGAGCCTTGAGCCTTGAGCCTTGAGCCTTGAGCCTTGAGCCTTGAGCCTTGAGCCTTGAGCCTTGAGCCTTGAGCCTTGAGCCTTGAGCCTTGAGCCTTGAGCCTTAAGCCTTGAGCCTTGAGCCTTTTGCCTTGAGTCCTGACCCTTGAGCCTTGACTTGAGCCTTTATCCTTGATCCTGGATCCTTGAGCCTTGAGCCCTGAGCCTCTAGCCTTGAGGCTTGAGCCTTGAGCCTTGAGCCTTGAGCCTTGAGCCTTGAGCCTTGAGCCTTGAGCCTTGAGCCTTGACCCTGGAGCCTTGAGCCTCGAGCCCGTAGCCCTGAGCCTTGAGTCTTGAGCCTTGAGCCTTGACCCTTGAGACTTGAGCCTTTTGCCTTGAGTCCTGACCCTTGAGCCGTGACTTGAGCCTTGATCAATGATCCTTGAGCCTGGAGCCTTGAGCCTTGAGCCTTTAGTCTTGAGCCTTGAGCCTTTAGCCAGCCCTGAGCCTTGAGCCTTGAGCCTTGAGCCTTGAGCCTTGAGCCTTGAGCCTTGAGCCTTGAGCCTTGAGCCTTGAGCCTTGAGCCTTGAGCCTTGAGCCTTGAGCCTTGAGCCTTTTGCCTTGAGTCCTGACCCTTGAGCCGTGACTTGAGCCTTTATCCTTGATCCTGGATCCTTGAACCTTGAGCCTTGAGCCTTGAGCCCTGAGCCTCTAGCCTTGAGGCTTGAGGCTTGAGCCTTGAGCCTTGAGCCTTGAGCCTTGAGCCTTGAGCCTTGAGCCTTGAGCCTTGAGCCTTGAGCCTTGAGCCTTGAGCCTTGACCCTGGAGCCTTGAGCCTCGAGCCCGGAGCCCTGAGCCTTGAGTCTTGAGCCTTGAGCCTTGACCCTTGAGACTTGAGCCTTTTGCCTTGAGTCCTGACCCTTGAGCCGAGACTTGAGCCTTGATCAATGATCCTTGAGCCTTGAGCCTTGAGCCTTGAGCCTTGAACCTTGAACCTTGAGCCTTGAGCCTTGAGCCTTGATCCATGAGCATTTTGCCTTTTGCCTTGAACCTGGAGCCTTGAGCCTTAAGCCTTGAGTCTTGAACCTTGAACCTTGAACGTTGAGCCTTGAGCCTTGAGCCTTGAGCCTTGAGCCCTGAGACTTGACCCTGGAGCTCCGAACCCTGAGCGTTGAGCCTTGAGCCTTGAGCCTTAAGCCTTGAGTCTTGAACCTTGAGCCTTGAGCCTTGAGCCGTGAGCCTTGAGCCTTGAGCCTTGAGCCTTGAGCCTTGTGCCTTGAGCCTTGAGCCTTGAGCCTTGAGCCTTGAGCCTTGAGCCTTGAGCCTTGAGCCTTGAGCCTTGAGACATGAGCCTTGACCCTTGACCCTTGACCCTTGAGTGTTGAGCCTTGAGCGTTGCTTTTGAGCCTTGACCCTTGAGTAGTGACTTGAGCCTTGATCAATGATCCTTGAGCCTTTAGCCTTGAGCCTTGAACCTTGAGCCTTGAGCCTTGAACCTTGATCCTTGAGCATTTTGCATTTTGCCTTGAACCTGGAGCCTTGAGCCTTAAGCCTTGAGTCTTGAACCTTGAACCTTGAACGTTGAGCGTTGAGCCTTGAGCGTTGAGCCTTGAGCCCTGAGACTTAACCCTGGAGCTCTGATCCCTGAGCCTTGAGCCTTGAGCCTTGAGCCTTTTTCCTTGAACCTTGAGCCTTAAGCCTTGAGCCTCGAGCTTTGAGCCTTGAGACCTAAGCCTTGAGGCTTGAGCCTTGAGCCTTGAGCCTTTTGACTTGAGTCCTGACCCTTGATCGTTGATTCTTGAGCCTTGAACCTTGAGCCTTGAGCCTTGAGCCTTGAGCCTTGAGCCTTGAGCATTGAGCCTTGAGCCTTGAGCCTTGAGCCTTTTTCCTTAAACCTTGAGCCTTAAGCCTTGAGCCTTGAGCCTTGAGCTTTGAGCCTTGAGCCTTGAGCCTTGAGCCTTGAGCCAAGAGCCTTGACCCTTGAGCCTTGACCCTTGACCCTTGAGCCTTAAGCCTTGACCCTTGAGCCTTGAGACTTGAGCCTTGAGCCTTGAGCCTTGAGCATTGATCCTTAAGCCTTGAGCCTTGACCCTTGACCCTTTACCCTTGAACCTTGAGCCTTGAGCCATGAGCCTTGAGCCTTGAGCCTTTTCCTTGAACCTTGAGCCTTAAGCCTGGAGCCTGGAGCCTTGAGCCTTGAGCCTTGAGCCTTGAGCCTTGAGCCTTGAGCCCTGAGCCTTGAGCCTTGAGCCTTGAGACTTGAGCCTTTTGCCTTGAGTCCTTACCCTTGAGCCGTGACTTGAGCCTTGATCAATGATCCTTGAGCCTTTAGCCTTGAGCCTTGAACCTTGAGCCTTGAGCCTTGAACCTTGATCCTTGAGCATTTTGCCTTTTGCCTTGAACCTGGAGCCTTGAGCCTTAAGCCTTGAGTCTTGAACCTTGAACCTTGAACGTTGAGCCTTGAGCCTTGAGCGTTGAGCCTTGATCCTTGAGCATTTTGCCTTTTGCCTTGAACCTGGAGCCTTGAGCCTTAAGCCTTGAGTCTTGAACCTTGAACCTTGAACGTTGAGCCTTGAGCCTTGAGCGTTGAGCCTTGAGCCCTGAGACTTAACCCTGGAGCTCCGAGCCCTGAGCCTTGAGCCTTGAGCCTTGAGCCTTGAGCCTTGAGCCTTGAGCCTTGAGCCTTGAGCCTTGAGCCTTGAGCCTTGAGCCTTGAGCCTTGAGCCTTGAGCCTTGAGCCTTGAGCCTTGAGCCTTGAGCCTTGTGCCTTGAGCCTTGAGCCTTGAGCCTCGAGTCTTAAGCCTTGAGCCTTGACCCTTGACCCTTGAGCCTTGAGCCTTGACCCTTGAGCCTTGAGACATGAGCCTTGACCCTTGACCCTTGACCCTTGAGTGTTGAGCCTTGAGCCTTGCTTTTGAGCCTTGACCCTTGAGTAGTGATTTGAGCCTTGAGCCTTATGCCTTTTGCCTTGAGTCCTGACCCTTGAGCCGTGACTTGAGCCTTGATCCTTGATTCTTGAGCCTTGAACCTTGAGCCTTGAGCCTTGAGCCTTGAGCCTTTAGCCTTGAGCCTTGAGCCTTGAGCCTTGAGCCTTTTGACTTGAGTCCTGACCCTTGAGCCGTGACTTGAGCCTTGATCCTTGATCCTTGAGCCTTGAGTCTTGAACCTTGAGCCTTGAGCCTTGAGCCTTGAGCCTTGAGCCTTGAGCCTTGAGCCTTGAGCCTTGAGCCTTGAGCATTGAGCCTTGAGCCTTGAGCCTTGAGCCTTGAGCCTTTTTCCTTGAACCTTGAGCCTTGAGCCTTGACCCTTGAGCCGTGACTTGAGCCTTGATCAATGATCCTTGAGCCTTTAGCCTTGAGCCTTGAACCTTGAGCCTTGAGCCTTGAACCTTGATCCTTGAGCATTTTGCCTTTTGCCTTGAACCTGGAGCCTTGAGCCTTAAGCCTTGAGTCTTGAACCTTGAACCTTGAACGTTGAGCCTTGTGCCTTGAGCGTTGAGCCTTGAGCCCTGAGACTAAACCCTGGAGCTCCGAGCCCTGAGCCTTGAGCCTTGAGCCTTGAGCCTTGAGCCTTGAGCCTTGAGCCTTGAGCCTTGAGCCTTGAGCCTTGAGCCTTGAGCCTTGAGCCTTGAGCCTTGAGCCTTGAGCCTTGAGCCTTGAGCCTTGAGCCTTGAGCCTTGTGCCTTGAGCCTTGAGCCTTGAGCCTTGAGCCTCGAGTCTTAAGCCTTGAGCCTTGACCCTTGACCCTTGAGCCTTGAGCCTTGACCCTTGAGCCTTGAGACATGAGCCTTGACCCTTGACCCTTGAGTGTTGAGCCTTGAGCCTTGCTTTTGAGCCTTGACCCTTGAGTAGTGACTTGAGCCTTGAGCCTTGAGCCTTATGCCTTTTGCCTTGAGTCCAGACCCTTGAGCCGTGACTTGAGCCTTGATCCTTGATTCTTGAGCCTTGAACCTTGAGCCTTGAGCCTTGAGCCTTGAGCCTTTAGCCTTGAGCCTTGAGCCTTGAGCCTTGAGCCTTGAGCCTTGAGCCTTGAGCCTTGAGCCTTGAGCCTTGAGCCTTTTGACTTGAGTCCTGACCCTTGAGCCGTGACTTGAGCCTTGATCCTTGATCCTTGAGCCTTGAGTCTTGAACCTTGAGCCTTGAGCCTTGATCCTTGAGCCTTGAGCCTTGAGCCTTGAGCCTTGAGCCTTGAGCCTTGAGCATTGAGCCTTGAGCCTTGAGCCTTGAGCCTTGAGCCTTTTTCCTTGATCCTTGAGCCTTGAGCCTTGAGCCTTGAGCCTTGAGTCTTGAGCCAAGAGCCTTGACCCTTGACCCTTGACCCTTGAGCGTTAAGCCTTGAGCCTTGAGCCTTGAGCCTTGAGCCTTGAGCCTTGAGCCTTGAGCCTTGAGCTTGGAGCCTTGAGCCTTGAGCCTGGAGCCTTGAGCCTCGAGCCTCGGGCCTCGAGCCTTGTCCCTTGGCCCTTGTCCCTTTAGCCTTGAACCTTGAGCCTTGAGCCATGAGCCTTGAGCCTTGAGTCTTGAGCCTTGAACCTTGAGCCCTGAGCCATGAGCCTTGAGCCTTGAGACTTGAGCCTTGAGCCCTGAGCCTTGAGCCTTGAGCCTTGAGCCAGCCCTGAGCCTTGAGCCTTGAGCCTTGAGCCTTGAGCCTTGAGCCTTGAGCCTTGAGCCTTGAGCCTTAAGCCTTGAGCCTTGAGCCTTGAGCCTTGAGCCTTGAGCCTTGAGCCTTGAGCCTTGAGCCTTGAGCCTTGAGCCTTAAGCCTTGAGCCTTGAGCCTTTTGCCTTGAGTCCTGACCCATGAGCCGTGACTTGAGCCTTTATCCTTGATCCTGGATCCTTGAGCCTTGAGCCTTGAGCCTTGAGCCCTGAGCCTCTAGCCTTGAGCCTTGAGCCTTGAGCCTTGAGCCTTGAGCCTTGAGCCTTGAGCCTTGACCCTGGAGCCTTGAGCCTCGAGCCCTGAGCCCTGAGCCTTGAGTCTTGAGCCTTGAGCCTTGAGTCTTGAGACTTGAGCCTTTTGCCTTGAGTCCTGGCCCTTGAGCCGTGACTTGAGCCTTGATCAATGATCCTTGAGCCTTGAGCCTTGAGCCTTGAACCTTGAGCCTTGAGCCTTGAGCCTTGAGCCTTGAGCCTTGATCCATGAGCATTTTGCCTTTTGCCTTGAACCTGGAGCCTTGAACCTGGAGCCTTGAGCCTTAAGCCTTGAGTCTTGAACCTTGAACGTTGAGCCTTGAGCCTTGAGCCTTGAGCCTTGAGCCCTGAGACTTGACCCTGGAGCTCCGAACCCTGAGCGTTGAGCCTTGAGCCTTGAGCCTTAAGCCTTGAGTCTTGAACCTTGAGCCTTGAGCCTTGAGCCTTGAGCCTTGAGCCTTGTGCCTTGAGCCTTGAGCCTTGAGCCTTGAGCCTTGAGCCTCGAGTCTTAAGCCTTGAGCCTTGACCCTTGACCCTTGAGCCTTGACCCTTGAGCCTTGAGCCTTGAGACATGAGCCTTGACCCTTGACCCTTGACCCTTGAGTGTTGAGCCTTGAGCCTTGCTTTTGAGCCTTGACCCTTGAGTAGTGACTTGAGCCTTGATCAATGATCCTTGAGCCTTTAGCCTTGAGCCTTGAACCTTGAGCCTTGAGCCTTGAACCTTGATCCTTGAGCATTTTGCCTTTTGCCTTGAACCTGGAGCCTTGAGCCTTGAGCCTTGAGCCTTGAGTCTTGAACCTTGAACCTTGAACGTTGAGCCTTGAGCGTTGAGCCTTGAGCCCTGAGACTTAACCCTGGAGCTCCGAGCCCTGAGCCTTGAGCCTTGAGCCTTGAGCCTTGAGCCTTGAGCCTTGAGCCTTGAGCCTTTTGCCTTGAGTCCTGACCCTTGAGCCGTGACTTGAGCCTTTATCCTTGATCCTGGATCCTTGAGCCTTGAGCCCTGAGCCTCTAGCCTTGAGCCTTGAGCCTTGAGCCTTGAGCCTTGAGCCTTGAGCCTTGAGCCTTGAGCCTTGAGCCTTGAGCCTTGACCCTGGAGCCTTGAGTCTCGAGCCCTGAGCCCTGAGCCTTGAGTCTTGAGCCTTGAGCCTTGACCCTTGAGACTTGAGCCTTTTGCCTTGAGTCCTGACCCTTGAGCCATGACTTGAGCCTTGATCAATGATCCTTGAGCCTTGAGCCTTGAGCCTTGAACCTTGAGCCTTGAGCCTTGAGCATTGAGCCTTGAGCCTTGATCCATGAGCATTTTGCCTTTTGCCTTGAACCTGGAGCCTTGAGCCTTAAGCCTTGAGTCTTGAACCTTGAACCTTGAACGTTGAGCCTTGAGCCTTGAGCCTTGAGCCCTGAGACTTGACCCTGGAGCTCCGAACCCTGAGCGTTGAACCTTGAGCCTTAAGCCTTGAGTCTTGAACCTTGAGCCTTGAGCCTTGAGCCTTGAGCCTTGAGCCTTGTGCCTTGAGCCTTGAGCCTTGAGCCTTGAGCCTTGAGCCTTGAGCCTCGAGTCTTAAGCCTTGACCCTTGACCCTTGACCCTTGAGCCTTGAGCCTTGACCCTTGAGCCTTGAGCCTTGAGACATGAGCCTTGACCCTTGACCCTTGAGTGTTTAGCCTTGAGCCTTGCTTTTGAGCCTTGACCCTTGAGTAGTGACTTGAGCCTTGAGCCTTGAGCCTTGAGCCTTGAGCCTTATGCCTTTTGCCTTGAGTCCTGACCCTTGAGCCGTGACTTGAGCCTTGATCCTTGATTCTTGAGCCTTGAACATTGAGCCTTGAGCCTTGAGCCTTGAGCCTTGAGCCTTTAGCCTTGAGCCTTGAGCCTTGAGCCTTTTGATTTGAGTCCTGACCCTTTAGCCGTGACTTGAGCCTTGATCCTTGATCCTTGAGCCTTGAGTCTTGAACCTTGAGCCTTGAGCCTTGAGCCTTGAGCCTTGAGCAATGAGCCTTGAGCCTTGAGCCTTGAACCTTGAGCCTTTTTCCTTGAACCTTGAGCCTTGAGCCTTGAGCCTTGAGCCTTGAGCCTTGAGCCTTGAGCCTTGACCCTTGAGCCAAGAGCCTTGACCCTTGACCCTTGAGCGTTAAGCCTTGAGCCTTGAGCCTTGAGCCTTGAGCCTTGAGCCTTGAGCCTTGAGCCTTGAGCCTTGAGCCTGGAGCCTTGAGCCTCGAGCCTCGAGCCTCGGGCCCCGAGCCTTGTCCCTTGGCCCTTGACCCTTGACCCTTTAGCCTTGAGCCTTGTGCCTTGAGCCTTGAGCCTTGAGCCTCGAGTCTTAAGCCTTGAGCCTTGACCCTTGACCCTTAAGCCTTGAGCCTTGACCCTTGAGCCTTGAGCCTTGAGACATGAGCCTTGACCCTTTAGTGTTGAGCCTTGAGCCTTGCTTTTGAGCCTTGACCCTTGAGTAGTGACTTGAGCCTTGAGCCTTGAGCCTTGAGCCTTGAGACTTATGCCTTTTGCCTTGAGTCCTGACCCTTGAGCCGTGACTTGAGCCTTGAACCTTGAGCGTTGAGCGTTGAGCCTTGAGCCTTGAGCCTTTAGCCTTGAGTCTTGAACCTTGAGCCTTGAGCCTTGAGCCTTGAGCCTTTAGCCTTGAGCCTTGAGCCTTGAGCCTTGAGCCTTGAGCCTTAAGTATTGAGCCTTGAGCCTTGAGCCTTGAGCCTTGAGCCTTAAGCCTTGAGCCTTTTTCCTTGAACCTTGAGCCTCGAGCCTCGAGCCTCGGGCCTCGAGCCTTGTCCCTTGGCCCTTGACCCTTGACCCTATAGCCTTGAACCTTGAGCCTTGAGCCATGAGCCTTGAGCCTTGAGCCTTGAGCCTTGAGTATTGAGCCTTGAACCTTGAGCCCTGAGCCATGAGCCTTGAGCCTTGAGACTTGAGCCTTGAGCCTTTAGTCTTGAGCCTTGAGCCTTGAGCCAGCCCTGAGCCTTGAGCCTTGAGCCTTGAGCCTTGATCCTTGAGCCTTGAGCCTTGACCCTTTAGCCTAGAACCTTGATCCTTGAGCCTTGATCCTTGAGCATTTTGCCTTTTGCCTTGAACCTGGAGCCTTGAGCCTTAAGCCTTGAGCCTTGAACCTTGAACCATGAACGTTGAGCCTTAAGCCTTGAGCCTTGAGCCCTGAGACTTGACCCTGGAGCTTCGAGCCCTGCGCCTTGAGCCTTGAGCCTTGAGCCTTCAGCCTTGAGCTTTGAGTCGTGAGCCTTGATCCTTGAGCCTTGAGCCTTGAGCCTTGAGCCTTTAGCCTTTAGCCTTGCGCCTTGAGCCTTCAGTGTTGAGCCTGGAGCCTTGAGCCTTGAGCCTTGAGCCTTGAGCCACGAGCCTTGAGCCTTAAGCCTTGAGCCTTGACCCTTGACCCTTGAGCCTTGAGCCTTGACCCATGACCCTTGAGCCTTGAGACATGAGCCTTGACCCTTGACCCTTGACCCTTCAGTGTTGAGCCTTGAGCCTTGACTTTTGAGCCTTGACCCTTGAGCCGTGACTTGTGCCTTGAGCCTTGAGCCTTGAGCCTTGAGCCTTGAGCCTTGAGCCTTGACCATTGAATGTTGAGCCTTGAGCCTTGACTTTTGAGACTTGAGCCGTGACTTGAGCCTTGAGCCTTTTTCCGTGAACCTTGAACCTTGAGCCTTAAGCCTTAAGCCTTGAGCCTTGAGCCTTGAGCCTTGAGCCTTGAGCCTTGAGCCTTGAGCCTTGAGCCTTGAGCCTTGATCCTTGATCCTTGAGCCTTGAGCCTTGAGCCTTGAGCCTGGAGCCTTAAGTCTCGAGCCTCGGGCCTCGACCCTCGAGCCTTGACCCTTGACCCTTTAGCCTTGAACCTTGAGCCTTGAGCCTTGATCCTTGACCCTTTAGCCTAGAACCTTGATCCTTGAGCCTTGATCCTTGAGCATTTTGCCTTTTGCCTTGAACCTGTAGCCTTGAGCCTTAAGCCTTGAGCCTTGAACCTTGAACCATGAACGTTGAGCCTTAAGCCTTGAGCCTTGAGCCCTGAGACTTGACCCTGGAGCTTCGAGCCCTGCGCCTTGAGCCTTGAGCCTTGAGCCTTCAGCCTTGAGCTTTGAGTCGTGAGCCTTGATCCTTGAGCCTTGAGCCTTGAGCCTTGAGCCTTGCGCCTTGAGCCTTGAGCCTGGAGCCTCGAGCCTTGACCCTTAAGCCTTGAGCGTTGACCCTTGAGCCTTGACCCTTGAGCCTTGAGCCTTGAGACATGAGCCTTGACCCTTGAGCCGTGACTTGTGCCTTGATCCTTGATCCTTGAGCCTTGAACCTTGAGCCTTGAGCCTTGCACCTTGATCCTTGAACCTTGACCCTTGAGCCTTGAGCCTGGAGCCTCGAGCCTTGAGCCTTAAGCCTTGAGCCTTGACCCTTGAGCCTTGAGCCTTGACCCTTGAGCCTTGAGACATGAGCCTTGACCCTTGAGCCTTGAGCCTTTTTCCTTGAACCTTGAACCTTGAGCCTTGAGCCTTAAGCCTTTTGCCTTGAGCCTTGAGCCTCGAGCACTGTGAGAATTGAGCCAAGAGTCGTGAGCCTTTAGCCTTGAGCCTTGACCCTTGAGCCTTGAGCCTTGAGCCTTGAGCCCTGAGCCTTGAGCCTTGACCCTTGAGCCTTGAGCCTTGAGCCTTGAGCCTCGAGCCACGAGCCTTGAGCCTTAAGCCTTGATCCTTGAGCCTTGAGCCTTGAGCCTTGAGCCTTGACCCTTGAGACATGAGCCTTGACCCTTGACCCTTGACCCTTCAGTGTTTAGCCTTGAGCCTTGAGTTTTGAGCCTTGAGTTTTGAGCCTTGACCCTTGAGCCTTGACTTGAGCCTTGAGCCTTGAGCCTTGAGCCTTGAGCCTTGAGCCATGAGCCTTGAGCCTTGAGCCAAGAGCCTTGAGCCTTCACCCTTGACCCTTGACCCTTGAACCAAGAGCCTTGACCCTTGACCCTTGACCCTTGAGTGTTGAGCCTTGAGCCTTGACTTTTGAGCCTTGACCCTTGAGTAGTGACTTGAGCCTTGAGCCTTGAGCCTTGTGCCTTGAGCCTTGAGCATTGAGGCTTATGCCTTTTGCCTTGAGTCCTGACCCTTGAGCCGTGACTTGAGCCTTGATCCTTGATCCTTGAGCCTTGAACCTTGAGCCTTGAGCCTTGCACCTTGAGCCTTGAGCCTTGAGCCTTGAGCCCTGAGCCTTGAGCCTTGATCCTTGAGCCTTGAGCCACGAGCCTTAAGCCTTGAGCCTTGACCCTTGACCCTTGAGCCTTGAGCCTTGACCCTTGACCCTTGAGCCTTGAGACATGAGCCTTGACCCTTGACCCTTGACCCTTCAGTGTTGAGCCTTGAGCCTTGACTTTTGAGCCTTGACCCTTGAGTCGTGACTTGAGCCTTGAGCCTTGAGCCTTGAGCCTTGAGCCTTGAGCCTTGAGCCTTGAGCCTTGAGCCTTGAGCCTTGAGCCTTGAACCTTCAGCCTTGAGCCTTAAGCCTTTTGCCTTGAGCCAAGAGCCTTGACCCTTGACCCTTGACCCTTGACCCTTGACCCTTGAGCATTAAGCCTTGACCCTTGAGCCTTGAACCTTGACCTTTGAGTTTTGACCCTTGACCGTTAGCCTTGAGCCTTGAGCCTCGAGCCTCGAGCACTGAGAGCCTTGAGCCATGAGCCTTGAGCCTTGAGCATCGAGCACTGAGAGACTTGAGCCATGAGCCTTGAGCCTTGATCCTTGACCCTTGAGCCTTAAGCCTTGAGCCTTGAACCTTGACCTTTGTTTTGACCCTTGAGCCATGAGCCTTGAGCCTTGAGCCTAGAGCCTTGAGCCTAGAGCCTTGACCCTTGAGCCTTGAGCCTTGAGCCTTGAGCCTTGAGCCTTGAGCCTTGATCCTAGAGCCTTGAGCATTGAGCCTTTTTCCTTGAACCTTGAACCTTGAGCCTTGAGCCTTAAGCCTTTTGCCTTAAGCCTTGAGCCTCGAGCACTGTGAGAATTGAGCCAAGAGCCTTGAGCCTTGACCCTTGACCCTTGACCCTTGACCCTTGAGCCTTAAGCCTTGAGCCTTGCGCCTTGAACCTTGACCTTTGACTTTTGATCCTTGACCATTACCCTTGAGCCTTGAGCCCTGAGCCTCAAGCCTCGAGCACTGAGAACCTTGAGCCATGAGCCTTGAGCCTTGACCCTTAACCCTTGACCCTTGAGCCTTAAGCCTTGAGCCTTGAACCTTGACCTTTGTTCTGACCCTTGAGCCATGAGCCTTGAGCCTTTTGCCTTGAGCCATTCATATTTGAGCGTTGAGCCTTGACTTTTAAGCCTTGACCCTTGAGCCGTGACTTGAGCCTTGATCCTTAAGCCTTACGCCTTGAGCCTTTAGCCTTGAGCATTTTGCCTTGAGCCTTGAGCCTTGAACCTTGAGCCTTGAGCCTTGAGCCTTGAGCCTTGAGCCTTGAGACTTGAGCCATGAGCCTTGAGCCTTGAGCCTGGAGCCTGAAGCCTTGAGCCTTGAGCCTTGAGCCTTGAGCCTTGAGCCTTGAGCCTTGAGCCTTGAGCCTTGAGCCTTGAGCCTTGAGCCATGAGCCTTGAGCCATGAGCCTTGAGCCTTGAGCCTTGAGCCGAGCCTTGAGCCTTGAGCCTTGAGCCTTGAGCCTTGAGCCTTGAGCCTTGAGCCTTGAGCCTCCTTGACCCTTGAGTGTTGAGCCTTGACTTTTGAGCCTTGACCCTTGAGCCATAACTTGAGCCTTGAGCCTTGAGCCTTGAGCCTTGAGCATTGAGCCTTGACCCTTGAGCCTTGAGACATGAGCCTTGACCCTTGACCCTTGACCCTTGAGTGTTGAGCCTTGAGCCTTAACTTTTGAGCCTTGACCCTTGAGCCGTGACTTGAGCCTTGAGCCTTGAGACTTGAGCCTTGAGCCTTGAGCCTTGAGCCTTGCGCCTTGAGCCTTGAGCCATGAGCCTTGAGCCTTGTGCCTTGAGCCTTGAGCCTTAAGCCTTTTGCCTTGAGCCTTGAGTCTCGAGCACTGTGCGCCTTGAGCCAAGAGCCTTGAGCCTTGACCCTGGACCCTTGACCCTTGAGCCTTAAGCTTTGAGCCTTGAGCCTTGAGCCTTGAACCTTGACCTTTGACTTTTGACCCTTGACCGTTACCCTTGAGCCTTGATCCTTGAGCCTCGAGCCTCGAGCACTGAGAGCCTTGAGCCATGAGCCTTGACCCTTGACCCTTGACCCTTGACCCTTGACCCTTAAGCCTTGAGCCTTGAACCTTGACCTTTGTTCTGACCCTTGAACCATGAGCATTGAGTCTTGAGCCTTGAGCCTTGAGCCTTGAGCCTTGAGCCTTGAGCCTTGAGCCTTGAGCCTTGAGCCTTGAGCCTTGAGCCCTGAGCCTTGAGCCTTGAGCCTTGAGCCTTGAGGCCTGAGCCCTGAGCCCTGAGCCTCGAGCCTTGAGCCTTGAGCCTACAGCCTTGAGCCTTGAGCCTTAAGCCTTGACCCTTGACCCTTGACCCTTGAGCCTTGAGCCTTGAGCCTTGATCCTTGAGCCTTGAGCCTTGAGTCTCGAGCCTCGAGCCTCGAGCCTCGAGCCTTGAGCCTTGACCCTTGACCCTTGACCCTTGACCCTTGACCCTTGAGACATGAGCCTTGACCCTTGACCCTTGACCCTTGAGTGTTGAGCCTTGAGCCTTGACTTTTGAACCTTGACCCTTGAGCTGAGCCTTGAGCCTTGAGCCTTGAGCCTTGAGCCTTTTTCCTTGAACCTTGAACCTTGAGCCTTGAGCCTTGAGCCTTGAGCCTTGAGCCTTGAGCCTTGAGCCTTGAGCATTGTGAGCCTTGAGCCAAGAGCCTTGACCCTTGACCTTTGACCCTTGAGCCTTAAGCCTTGAGCCTTGAGCCTTGAGCCTTGAACCTTGACCTTTGACTTTTGACCCTTGACCGTTACCCTTGAGCCTTGAGCCTTGAACCTCGAGCCTCGAGCACTGAGAGCCTTGAGCCATGAGCCTTGACCCTTGACCCTTGACCATTGAGCCTTAAGCCTTGAACCTTGAACCTTGACCTTTGTTCTGACCCTTGAGCCATTAGCATTGAGCCTTGAGCCTTGAGCCTTGAGCCTTGAGCCTTGAGCCTTGAGCCTTGAGCATTGTGAGCCTTGAGCCAAGAGCCTTGACCCTTGACCTTTGACCCTTGAGCCTTAAGCCTTGAGCCTTGAGCCTTGAGCCTTGAACCTTGACCTTTGACTTTTGACCCTTGACCGTTACCCTTGAGCCTTGAGCCTCGAGCCTCGAGCACTGAGAGCCTTGAGCCATGAGCCTTGACCCTTGACCCTTGACCCTTGACCATTGAGCCTTAAGCCTTGACCCTTGAACCTTGACCTTTGTTCTGACCCTTGAGCCATTAGCATTGAGCCTTGAGCCTTGAGCCTTGAGCCTTGAGCCTTGAGCCTTGAGCCTTTTGCCTTGAGCCATTCATATTTGAGCGTTGAGCCTTGACTTTTCAGCCTTGACCCTTGTGCCGTGACTTGAGCCTTGATCCTTAAGCCTTACGCCTTGACCCTTTAGCCTTTAGCCTTTTGCCTTTTGCCTTTTTCCTTGAACCTTGAACCTTGGACCTTGAACCTTGAGCCTTGAGCCTTGAGCCTTGAGCCTTGAGCCTTGACCCTCGAGCCTTGAGCCTTGAGCCTTGAGCCTTGACCCTTGACCCTTGACCCTTGAGACATGAGCCTTGACCCTTGACCCTTGACCCTTGAGTGTTGAGCCTTGAGCCTTGACTTTTGAGCCTTGTCCCTTGAGCCGTGACTTGAGCCTTGAGCCTTGAGCCTTGAGCCTTGACACTTGAGCCTTGAGCCTTGAGCCTTGTGCCTTGAGCCTTGAGCCTTGAGTCGTGAGCCTTAGCCTTGAGCCTCGAGCCTCGAGCCTCGAGTCTCGAGCCTTGAGCCTTGAGCCTTGAACCTTGAGGCTTGAGTCTTAAGCCTTGACCCTTGAGCCTTGAGCCTTTAGCCTTGAGACTTGAGCCTTGACCCTTGACCCTTGAGTGTTGAGCCTTGAGCCTTGACTTTTGAGCCTTGACCCTTGAGCCATGACTTGAGCCTGGAGCCTTGAGCCTTGAGCCTTGAACCTAGAGCCCTGAGCCTTGAGCCTTGAGCCTTGAGCCTTGAGCCTTGAGCCTTGAGCCTTGATCCTTGAGCCTTGAGCCGTGAGCCGTGAGCCGTGAGCCGTGAGCCTTGAGCCTTGAGCCTTGAGCCCTGAGCCCTGAGCCCTGAGCCCTGAGCCCTGAGCCTTGAGCCCTGAGCCTTGAGCCTTGAGCCTTGAGCCTTGAGCCCTGAGTCGTGAGCCTTGAGCCTTGAGCCTCGAGCCTCGAGTCTCGAGCCTTGAGCCTTGAGCCTTTAGCCTTGAGCATTGAGCCTTGACCCTTGAGACTTGTTCCTTGAGCCTTGAGCCTTGTGCCTTGAGACATGAGCCTTGACCCTTGACCCTTGAGTGTTGAGCCTTGAGCCTTGACGTTTGAGCCTTGAGCCGTGACTTGAGCCTTGAGCCTTGAGCCTTTTTCCTTGAACCTTGTGTAGGAATACCATGTAGGATTCACATGGCGGAACTTGAATCCCACATACCGGATCTCTACTAGTCAATGAGATCACAATAAGAATAAGATGAAGAACATTACCTTTAGATTGCTAAAGAATGATCCACTTCTACTGCACCACCTGAACACGCTCCAAGACCGCGTTGTACCAACAAAGCAACACATAAATGCTTGTGTGTGTGTGTGTAGTTCGACGAACTCGAACCCGAAACCCCTTGGGGTTCTTCTGCCGTTCGCACGAGAGAGAGAGAGAGAGAGAGAGAGAGAGAGAGAGAGAGAGAGAGAGAGAGAGAGAGAGAGAGAGAGAGAGAGAGAGAGAGAGAGAGAGAGAGAGAGAGAGAGAGAGAGAGAGAGAGAGAGAGATGGAGGGAGATGGAGGGAGATGCTTGGAGTTTAATTATGTTTAATTACATAATTAAACTTACTATTAACACTTTAAACCCTTGGACTTTTACTAGTTAATTAATTAAGTATTAATTAATTTTCCGTTAAATATTTAACTTAATATTTAACTTTCCTCTTAAATAATAATTAACTTATTATTATTTATTCTCTTCGTAATAATTAACTTAACTAATTAATTATTCCACACAACTTACTTTATTCGGTTGTCCATTATTGGGTGTGTAGTGGTGTGACCCTTTAGTGCCTTATAACATTGGACACGGTGACACGTGTACTTATCTGTGCACATAAATCCTTCATACTCCCACTTGTGCAAGTTAAGTATCACTTACTGATCATCGTTGGCCTAAAGCGGTCCCTAGCCAGACATTTAGGATAACCACGTTATAAGAACTCTTACATCCAGAGATAATATTCATAAATGAATAACACTAACAGATTTTCCTTTCGCATCATGATATTTCTTAATTTGAGTAATAGACATGGAGCAGGGATCTTTGTTCTATATACTCGAATTTTCTCGACACTGCTTTCGACTTTCTGCAGTAACGGATTACCGAATGATCTAATCATTCACCGAGCGCGGCTACGCATTTCAGTAGTCTTAATCGTCGAGCAGCCATGAAATATCTCTTCTAGTTAAAGAAGGTGCAAATTCTATCTTGACAATTTGTGTTATCTTGCCCACGACTTCCGCTGTTTTAGTCAAGTTCCTTATGATCACCCTTTTACGGTATGACGTTAGATAAATGCTAAAGATCAGAAGTTATCGCGTCTCAAACTAAAAAGTCTCAGGTCAGAGGACATCTACTCGAAATTACTTACGCTTGAGCTCCATGAAGTAATCTCGATCTTGTAGTCACGTCTAATGTTTAGCAAACTCTGTAAACATCTATGAACATTTATTTTAACAACACTTGTTTCTCTATTCAATAACTATGAATAAATAAATATTCATAATGGTATTAACTCCTGAATATAGCTCCCACTAAATTCAAGCAACCACATACATTTTAGATACTCAAAACTTTGTGTATCAAGGATAGGTTTAAAACATGCTAAGAATAGATAATGTGAAAATATTACGTAAAAACTTTCTATTTCAATCCCATGAAATGTTATTACATAATGTATGGATTTCAAACATATATAAGGTTCATAATTAAAATTACTAGCTACCAATATCTAGGTACTGCATGCCTATAGCGTGTGCATGTTTCTCATGCTTTGGTCCAGCTAGTGGTTTTGTCAATGGGTCAGCAAAGTTGTCATCCGTTGGTATTTTGTTAATTATAATATCACCTTCTCTAGCATACTCACGTATGAGGTGATATTTTATGCGCACATGCCTGGTCTTTTGATGCTCGCTTGGCTCAACAGCTTGCGCTATTGTTCCACTATTATCACAGAATATTTCGATCGGTCTAGAGATACTGGCAATAACTCTAAGATCCTCGATTAAATTCTTAAGCCACATGGCTTCCTTGTTAAGGCAAAAAGCCTTGCCCCTTTAGATCTTAAGATAACAAAACAACCTAGACTAGCTTTGAATAATATGTAGAATAATATAGCTAAGTTTAGGTCTGATACTGAGTGATCAGTATTGGAACTCAGTATCAGTACTCAGTATCAGATAGTGATACTGAGTAGAAGGACTGAGTGATACTCAGTATAGTAACGGACTAAGATCAAATCCCTTGATCTTAGTCATTTTCCTTACTTAGTCCTTCGGTTACTCCTTTGCTCATTATGTAAGATCTCTATAACATTATAAATAGAGATCATCTTGCAAAGGAGTACTTACCAATTTACTTTACACATTCACATCTTTTGTAATTGATCAGTGGTCTTGTTATTCCGCAACAAGCCACACTTAGTGGATTTATACATTGACTATATTCTTGTGTTATCACTTTAATATCTCTCGAAGTATAATATTCTATCAATTAACATTATAAACCAGGGTTGTTGTGACCTAACAACTGGTATCAGAGCGGTTCAAAGTTATCTACAACTTTGATGATCATATAACCCTATATATTGTTGAAGATCAAGTCTTTTCATAAAGAAGAACAATGCAGAATTTTCGTCATATTCTGCGCACGGGTAGAAGAAATGCCGGATCTCCTTCGTTAATGGTCGAATCTGTGTGAAATTTGAACAGGAGGTTCTCAACACGCAGAAACACAGTCTGACCGTTCAGAATTGCAATTCGAGTTTCTGGTAGAGAGATATGTATGGCGCAAAAAGTCAGATTCTATGCTTTTTATTCCTTACTTTCTGGGCAGCCATGGTAGAAAAATCAAATCTCTTTCTTCAAACTTCTAATAAGCGTGAAATTTGGACAGAAGGTTCACCATAATGTTTTTAACGTTTTCACCGTTCAGATCTTCAAAAGGAATCGTTAATTAAGAGATATATATTTTTGAAGATTATTGACGAATATTTATGGTATGTTTTTAATTCTGTGCAACTGTGATAAAACGGCTATTACATCTTTTGTAACCGTTGAATCTTCATGAATTTTGGATATGATATCCATAACACATACATTTACTCGGTATCAAAATTTCAGACTGATCAGGAACATATATTGAGAGATACATATTTTCAAAGTTGCTGGTTTTCTGATACTGAGTGTCTCATACTGAGTGGTCAGTATGAGACTGCTGTGATCGTTTCAACCGTTGGATCCTTATGATTTTTGGATATGATGTTGAAGACAGGTATAGGTATGTTGTGTAAAAAATTTATAATGATCAGAAGAATATACTTGGAGATATGATTTTTTGAAGTTGCTGCAAAATTAGAGAAATGAAATTCTGCATTCTGAATTATACAAGTGAGTATGTTTCACATATTTTTCTCCTTTTAGTCATAAGAAATCATCTTAAACTGAGGAAATCTATAAGTTGATTGATTCCTTAGTGATGTTTCAAGTCAAAGATAAAATAGACCGAACAGTTTAAGGAGATGACTCTGATTCAGGGGGAGAAAACACAATGTGATATGTGTTTTCTTTATATGAAGCTAAAGTTCTTTTAAGCTAAGATGTTCATGCTAAGTTATTCAAGGGGGTACGTGTCACACATTATTTTACAATCACTTGAATCATTTCAAACTGAGGAAATCTACTAATTGAATGATTCCTTAGTGATGTTTCATTACAATTCAAATCTACCGGACAGTTTGAGAAAGGAGTCAATGATTGTGGGGGAGCTCTGTACCAAATAAACGAATTTGGGATGCAAATAGTACATGCTCTGTACTATGGAAGAAATATCGATTATGCTCGCCTAATCTTCAATGAATTAGCTACTCTGGTTCGAGCAAATACAAGGGAATGCAATGTCCCTTTCTGCAGATTTCTATCACTCATATTTCAACACTCAATGCCCACACACATTTATGATGAATTCCACAGTCCAAGAGTTGATCTTCCTCCACTCAGTGAGAAGATTTTCTTTTACAGACCAAGAGAAGGAGAACCTCTTCTAAGTCCTCCTATGTGGGCCATTGTTCAAGAACACATTGATGATGTAGAAGACATGTCTGATACTGAGTCAGACAATGATGATGATGATGATAATGATGATAATAGTGGTAATGGAGCACAGGCCGGTCAAGATATTGAGATGCAGGATGTCCCACAAGTTCAAGAACCAACTATCTCTCCACCTGCACAAGATCTTGCTGCTCCTCATATTGAAACCGATCGTGAGACTGAGTCCTCAGAAGACACACCACTGGTCCTTCGAAGAAGAAGAAGGAATGTTTCTCCTATCATTATGGGCAACTTATCATCTGAGGAGGTGCAGCCTGCAAATGTTCCATCATTAACTGCATCTATTCAAGCCCAAAGCTTTATTGCAGCCACCGCTGACCTTCCAGGTCCAGAACAAGCTCCACCTGCTCAACCAATTGAGGAACCTCATGTTCCTCTTGATGTGGAGATTCAATATGCACAAACTGCACTGGAAGGTGCTCAGCATGACAGAGGGGTCGGTATTGAAGATGTTGGTGCTGCACATCAACAAACACATGATCCTGCACCGACCTCTGCAGATGCTCGAAGGGAATCTGACAGAGTCTCAGGTATGAATTTCTAAAAAGCCCTAAACTTATATATATATATATTTCATTCCCAAATAGAGACTAAGTATTGGCCAGTACCAACTCAATACTGACCAAAGTCTCAAACGATCTTTCAAATATATATCCTCTTATGGCCAACATAGCTAGCCCACTGCTGCTATGCAAAATTCATATACTGAGCACACTAAATTGATCATTGTCAGTCTACAGTTGTCTCAACATTTAAAGAGACAATGGTGGTTGATGTCATACTGACACCCACTGGTGCTGCTTGAATAATGTCCAACTTATTTTTGAGTTGGGTAGCATCATTCAAGAAATGATCCCAAACCCTTAAGCCACAAAATCCAAAAATATCCAATGGGGTTTAGCCACATTTCTGTTATCACTCTCATACCGAGTGATAAACATTGAAAATAACAAGAAGCACATCCCAGGCTTCGAATTCCCACACCCAAACCTTTTAGTAAATGTGACTTATCCTATACTGAGCTACTTAAATTTTCACACTCACCTTTACTAAAATCTTCTTACACATGCTATGCACAAGTCCACAATATTTCATCCTATACCAGATGAAATACAGACTTCACAAACTCTGTTTATATGATTGTAGAATTAAACAACACCACAATTCTATTTGATAAACCTCTCTTTCTAACCAGTTTTACATTTTTGTTTCTTTAGCACCAACTGTGCAGGGTATTCAGGCATCTCAAGCTGCAGCAGACCAAGTGACTCTGCAAGCAATCATGCAGCACATTCTGGCCATCAAACAAACTCAAAATGCAATACTAGCCAGAATGGACAAGATGAGTGGTGATATTGATCTAATAAAACAGTCAGTATCACTCCTTCAACAACCACAACTGCCTCCACAAACTCCACCAGGTTCACATGGTGACCACAATGAAGAAGGAGAAGGAGAAGGAGGTGCTGGTGATACTGATGCTGCAACTGAGCCCATGCCCTCCCCTACTCTTGAACAACCTGAAGGGGACATGGGTGGTGATACTGATCCTCTTCCCTCCTCATCAAATGATAACAAAAAGGGGGAGAAGAGACAAAGAGATACTGAGGTTGATCAAACTGAGCCTTCTGCTCAGGGGGAGAAAAGAAGAAGATTGAATGAAGATCAACCTCCACAACAACAACATCAGCAAAGCCCTCATACTGAGCCATTTCGCATTCAGTATGAGAGAAGAAGACAAAGAACAAGGTCAGAATTACAAGTTCAAGACCCACTTGAGCCATCTGCTCAGGGGGAGACTCATACTGACCAACCACAGCAAACTTTTGAAGAGAATAATTTACAAATAGTGGTCTATAGGCCTTTCATCTGGCCTATTGCTGATGATGAAGATGAAGAACCAGATTTAGTAAACTATGCACTAAATCTGGTAGAACAAGAAAGTTCTTCATCATCATCCTCGGATGATGAAGAACCAGAAAATCTGGTGATTAGAAGAAGGAGTTCCTTATCAAGAAGACCTATCAATGCTGTTCTCACTTCTTCTGAATCAAGTGAGGAATCTGCTCCTTTGGTAACAAGACAAAGAAGACCTGTTCTTACAAGGGACAGTGATACCGAGCAGGCTCCAAGACTGACTCCTCAACAACTCTGGGCAGAACAAGAAAGATTTTTATATGAGCAAGAGTTGGGAGTCAAAACTGAACCAGAATCTGACCCAGATACTGATACTCCTGGTCCTTCACATAGAATCTCAAGAAAGGGTCCAGACCATATTCAACATTATTGGAATATGGTTGCTGCTAGGACTCAGTATAAGGAACAAAGAAAGGAGTTCTTGAGGACCAAAACATTTCAAAATGTAAGGGGGATACATTGGTTAAATCTGGATGTTAATAAAGTAAAAGTGAAGCTCAAAGAAGGAAGAATTACTATCACTTGTACTGGCTTAACCAGTCCCCCCATGAAGATATTTATTCATGACATTCAAAGAATTGGTCTTCAAGACTGGGTGAAGATCACAAGACTGATCAAAGAGCTTCCAAAGAAATCAACCTATGATCAAATAGTCTTGGATGAGATCTGTGCTGTAGCTGCAGTATGTTATGAGAAGGACTTACTTCATGAAATAGAGTACAGAACACTCAGTGTGATGACTGAGGCTTACTCAAACAACAGACCAGAATGCCTCCATACATACAAGTATCTTAGAAAGTACCCTCTTCCTCCTAACCTTGTATTTCAGGATCAAAAGAGTGTCATATATCCAACTTCTGGATATATGTATACTGACTCAGAGGATAGAGAGTGCTTCATTTCTGAAGAAGATCTACCAAAAGCTCAAATCAGTCACCTTGTTGGACTGAAATGGATGATCACCAAGAAAGAAGACTCTTGGTTCAGAAAGAAGATTGTTGCAGTACTGAATAGCAGAAGGGATGAACTCAAAAGCAGAGAAGAGTTTGTCCACATCAAACAAGAAGTCTTCTATGAGAATGAAGCCATCAACAGCAAATGAAGAAGAAGATATTGTTACCTATGCTGTTGTAATTTTTGTAAATTGTTTTGTTATCATTAGATAGGGGGAGATTGTTAAGGCAAAAAGCCTTGCCCCTTTAGATCTTAAGATAACAAAACAACCTATACTAGCTTTGAATAATATGTAGAATAATATAGCTAAGTTTAGGTCTGATACTGAGTGATCAGTATTGGAACTCAGTATCAGTACTCAGTATCAGATAGTGATACTGAGTAGAAGGACTGAGTGATACTCAGTATAGTAACGGACTAAGATCAAATCCCTTGATCTTAGTCATTTTCCTTACTTAGTCCTTCGGTTACTCCTTTGCTCATTATGTAAGATCTCTATAACATTATAAATAGAGATCATCTTGCAAAGGAGTACTTACCAATTTACTTTACACATTCACATCTTTTGTAATTGATCAGTGGTCTTGTTATTCCGCAACAAGCCACACTTAGTGGATTTATACATTGACTATATTCTTGTGTTATCACTTTAATATCTCTCGAAGTATAATATTCTATCAATTAACATTATAAACCAGGGTTGTTGTGACCTAACAACAGGAGTATCAGTATCTGGGTCAGATTCTGGTTCAGTTTTGACTCCCAACTCTTGCTCATATAAAAATCTTTCTTGTTCTGCCCAGAGTTGTTGAGGAGTCAGTCTTGGAGCCTGCTCGGTATCACTGTCCCTTGTAAGAACAGGTCTTCTTTGTCTTGTTACCAGAGGAGCAGATTCCTCACTTGATTCAGAAGAAGTGAGAACAGCATTGATAGGTCTTCTTGATAAGGAACTCCTTCTTCTAATCACCAGATTTTCTGGTTCTTCATCATCCGAGGATGATGATGAAGAACTTCCTTGTTCTACCAAATTTAGTGCATAGTTTACTAAATCTGGTTCTTCATCTTCATCATCAGCAATAGGCCAGATGAAAGGCCTATAGACCACTATTTGTAAATTATTCTCTTCAAAAGTTTGCTGTGGTTGGTCAGTATGAGTCTCCCCCTGAGCAGATGGCTCAAGTGGGTCTTGAACTTGTAATTCTGACCTTGTTCTTTGTCTTCTTCTCTCATACTGAATGCGAAATGGCTCAGTATGAGGGCTTTGCTGATGTTGTTGTTGTGGAGGTTGATCTTCATTCAATCTTCTTCTTTTCTCCCCCTGAGCAGAAGGCTCAGTTTGATCAACCTCAGTATCTCTTTTGTAACCTCATTACCAATCACCCCTTTAGCTCTGGAGTCTAAAGCATACAACTGACGGTCAGTATCAGTCCAGTTGTGCTTTAGTTTAGGTACAGATCTTATGCCCTCAGGAGCATCATCAGTAGCAGCAACCGGTTCCACAGTTTGTGGAATGATGGGACCATCATTTAGCACAGTGAGCATCTCATGGTGAATAGATTCAAGATACCACTGAGCTTTGAGCTTCCATTGATGGAAGTCTTTTCCATCAAAGATGGGTACTCCCTTTCCAGACATAACTGGTGCAATAATTGTAGACATTTTGGATTTTTGAGTGTTGGAGGGATAGATGTAGGAAATGGCTGCCAGGGTTATAGATCGACTAAATAAAAGATTATTTAGCCTGCTCTGATACCAGGCTCTGTAGTCGAATCTGCTATCGTATCTTGTTTCCGACTCTTCCAAGATATAGCTCCTCCGTTTAATGTGAATACAAATGCCGATTGTGATTTGTAATCATCACTGTCGGTTTGGAAGCTCGCATCTGTGTAACCAGTTACACACAATTCTTCCATTGAACCCCCAAAGACCAAGAACATTTCTTTCGTCCTTCTCAAATACTTGAGAATGTTCTTGACAGCCACCCAATGGGCCTCACTAGGATTATTTTGATATCTGCTCGTAAGACTTATCGAGTAAGCAATATCGAGCCTAGTACATAACATGGCATACATTATTGATCCAATTGCCGAAGCATATGGTACCAAATTCATCCTAGCTATTTCCTTGCTAGATGTAGGGCTCTGAGCTTTGCTCAGTGTAATGCCATGTGTCATTGGAATGAGACCTCTCTTGGAATCACTCATACTGAATCTCTTCAGTACTTTGTCAATGTATGTACTTTGACTAAGTCCAATAAGCCGCCTAGATCTATCTCTATAGATCTTTATACCCAGTATAAATGCGGCTTCTCCCAAGTCTTTCATCTGGAAACATTTACCTAACCAGGATTTTACTCCTTGTAATGCTGGTATATCGTTTCCTATGAGCAGTATGTCATCAACATACAAGACTAGGAAGATTACTATGCTCCCACTGAATTTTGTGTAGACACACGCCTCGAACTCACTCTTGACAAAACCAAATTCTTTGATTATTTTGAAAAAGTGTAAGTTCCAACTTCTAGATGCTTGCTTCAATCCATAAATGGATTTTAGCAATTTGCATACTTTATCAGGATTCTTTGGATCAGTAAAACTATCCAGTTGTATCATGAATACGTCCTCATTCAACTCCCCGTTAAGAAGGCGGTTTTAACATCCATTTACCATATCTCATAGTCGTAATATGTTGATATGGCCAAAAGAATTCTGATAGACTTAAGAATAGCGACTGGCGAGTAGGTTTCAGAATAATCCATGCCATGTTTGCGTGAAACCCTTCACGACAAGTCGTGCTTTGTAAGTATGCACTTTCCCATCCATGTCAGTTTTCTTCTTGAAAACCCACTTGCATCCAACAGCACGTGACTGTGGTGGCAAGTCTAATAACACCCAAACTTGGTTGTCATACATGGATTGCATCTCTACTTCCATAGCCTCGAGCCATCTTTCAGACACTATGCCATCAGCAGCCTCGCTGTAGGTCAATGGTTCTAGTAGACTTCCATCATCTTCATCGATCATGAATCCAAGATACCTAACTGGTTCATGGCGTGGTCTACTGGACCTACGAGGGTTGCGTGTTTCTTCTTCCTCAACCGGTGGGTCTGGTTGGGGATAAACAATTCTTTGTTGAACTACTGGTTCGACTGAAGTCGTAGGTGGATCTTCGTTCTCTTCAATTTCTTGAAGTTATATTTCTTTTCTTGGAGTTTCCGTCCCGAGAAACTTCTCCTCCAAGAACACACCTTTTCGAGCAACAAAAACTTTGTTGTCTTCCTGATGATAGAAATAGTATCCTAAGGTTTCCCTTGGATATTCAACGAAGATGCACTTATCTGACTTGGGGTTTAGTTTGTCTGTGAAGTTGCGTCTAACGTATGCTTCACAACCCCAAATCTTGAGGAAAGACAATTTAGGCTTTCTCCCCGTCCAGTGCTCGAACAGAGTCTTTTCTACTGACTTGGTCGGAACTCTATTCAGTGTGAATGCTGCAGTCTTGAGTGCATGTCCCCAAAATGATAGTGGTGGGGGAGCGCGACACATCATTGAACGTACCATGTCTAACAAGGTGCGATTTCTCCTTTCTGATACACCATTCATCTGAGGTGTATACGGAGGTGTGAGTTGTGAAACAATCCCACATTCTTTCAAATGATCGTCGGACTCTTGGCTCAAATATTCGCCTACTCGGTCCGACCAAATTGACTTTATTTTCTTGCCCAGTTGGTTTTCTACTTCCTTATGATATTCTTTGAACTTGTCAAAGCTTTCAGACTTTAGTCTCATAAGAAAGACATAACCATACCTATTGAAGTCGTCAGTAAATGTAATGAAGTAGCGGTATCCACCTCTGGCTTCTGGAGTGAAGTGTCCACACACGTCACAGTGTATAATCCCTAACAACTCGCCTGCCCTTTCATTGTAGTGATTGAAAGGGTCTTTTGTCATTTTGCCAGATAAACATGATTCACATATGGTGTATGATTCCAAATCAAATGGCTCTAGAATTCCATCATCGTGGAGCTTCTTAATGAGAGTCTCGTTTATATGATCTAAACGACAATGCCAAAGATAAGTTTGATTCAAGTTACTCTTGGATCTTTTAGTTATATGATAAATGTCTCGTTCTATGTTATTTAAATTTAACGTATATAGACCATTATGAGAGTTAGCTTTAAAATATAAAATATCATCTTTTAAACATGAAATTGTTCTTCCACAAAACTCATAATAAAAACCACCGTCTATAAGTAAATCAAATGAAATAACATTTTTAATAAGTCTAGGAACATAATAACAATCTGTAAGTTCCAAGACTCTTCCTGAAGGCAACTTGAGAAGATATGTTCCTACAGCTTCGGCTCCAACCTTGGAACCTTCGCCTACTCGTAGTTCAACATCCCCTCGTCCCAGCCTCCTGTTCTTCTTAAATCCCTGCAAGTGATTGCAAATGTGATGACCACATCCGGTATCCAATATCCAGGATTCACTAGAAGTAACGAGACAATCAATCATAAAGATACCTGAATCACTGAAAAATTCAGTGTCCAACAGTCCCACATCGGACGTGTGCTCGCAAATATCCTTGCTGCCACAAGTTGGGCAACACAAATCAGCAAAGTTCTTCAACCAATCATCGAAGTCATCCTGCTGAATATCAGGGAGAGATTCTTCCTCTAGCCTTTGAACATCGCGTATACACAAGAGATTCTCGTGTAGTCCTGCGACAGTCAAATCAAAATTCCCAACTAAACGTACTACCTTATCCTGATAGTATTGAGTGAGAGATCCAAACAAGAACAAGACTTGTTCTTGTTGGTTTGATGTGCCAGTGACAGGGTGAGACAATCTAGCAACCTTCTTATGTTAATAAGGTGGTCACTCAATGGTTGATCATCCCTTCATCTTTGACGAAAAGATTTCTTGCAAAACGAACTGCTTACTTTCTTCAGTACTATCTTTAAACGTTTCCTCAAGATACTGGACAAACTCATAGCATGGTTTCTTATGTAGATTATCAGTGAGCTCTGATAATGAAGTAAGAATCAGAATCGACATAACTTGTGATTCATCTGCCAGATACTGATAATAAGCGTCAAGCTCATCATCCTGGGCATCTTGCCCTGGTTGTCCCTTGGGCACCTCGTCTATCACGTACAGTAGATCTTGTGCCTTTAGGAAAATTCCTAAAATGCACATTCCAAACTTTGTAGTTTGGACCAGTAAGCTTCCATTTTCTAGTGATGAGCCTTTGCGATTCAGTCGGTGAGTAAAACGGAATTTCTGAAAATACAGACATCTATAAGAAAAACAACAAACGGTTAGTATGATTAGATAAATACATAACTTCTAACATTATTACCTTTTAAGAATAATAGTTAGACTAAGATCCATATTTCACGCCCTCTAATGCAAGGTTTGGGCACTTCCCATTAGAGCCACGCTATTTCTGGTAGGTATAGCCATACCGATCGCCTCTTGAACTAGAAACGATTCCAAGATGTTCGGGATATCAAGTTGAACAATAAACTTGTACATGTTTTAATCCCTTTCGTGCATTTTGGGCCGAGACTCCCGATTATCACCAAAATAGATCGTACCACCTAAGACAGTGCGATGCCTTGCGCCGGGACTCCCGATTATCACAAGACCCTACGCACCCTAACACTCGCAATGATTTGAATCCACATCTAAGGTTCTTTCTCCTTACAATGTGAATATCGTTGAACAAGTGAGGTGTTCCATTAGGTGGGTTGCACTCTGATCTAAGATTTTCTAAAAAGGATTTTCCTTTGTTCGAAAAACGTTAGCCAGTTTTTAACCTTTTGAAAAATTACTTGGTTTTTATAAACATGAACTTGTTTATAAATCCCACTTTTAATTTTTACCTCTTAAAACTTGGTTTTATAAACTAACTGTTGATATCACCATTACAATTTAAAACTTGGTTTTATAAATGTACTTTTATAAAATCCATCTTTTTTAAAACCTTGGTATTATAAACTAACTATTTATAATTACCATCTTTTATTTCACAAAAAGATTTAAAGAAATAAAATAAATGCAATTATTTAAAATTGCTATGTCATAACCCCAAAGACTTAGTATTTGTGTTTTGTATATTAAATAAGAAAAGTTTATAAAATTCCGAAATATGAATAAAAATTTCGAAAAATTTAAAACATACACAACGTCACATCTTTTGGGTTATGTCATACTAATTAAATAAATAAATTAAACTGATAATTTTTAAATTACCAAACTGATAATTATAAAATTACCCATAACAACTGATTTCAATTTCCCCCTTAATTTTAAGATTATCTTGATTTTAATAAGCTATTAAAATCAGTTTTAATTTAAATGTTATTAACCCTTTTTAAATTTGATTTAATCCAATGTACCCATATGCCCGAAATTGAGCCTTGGGTAAACGATACTGGATTAAATACATAATAAAAAAATAACTGGATCTCGAGACGAAACCCTTTCCGGTCGAACCCGAGTTCGACCGAATCTCGGTCTTACTCGGTTTCGTCCAAAAAAAATAATAATTTTTTTTGTTTTTTTTGTCTTATTTTAATTTTGATATTACCGAAAAAAATTAAAAGGAAAAACAAATAAATATAATATATATTGTGTTATTCTAATACCAAGAATAACACAACTTTCCTTATTTTGTCTAAAGCCTAATTTGTCCAAAGATTCACCAAATCTTGGTTAATCAATTACTTGGACTAATTATTCTAGGGTTTTTACTAGACAAAACAAAAGAAACCTAATTTTTTTTGCATCTTGAAACCTATTCAATCCAATTATTCAAGAACCTTGAATAATTTTCTTGGATTAAACTTACTAGGTTTCTTTCTAAGATAAAAAAAAAACTTAAATATATGTATATATATATATGAAAAAATCAAAAAACAAAGGAGGGGAAAAGGAAACCTAATTTCTTTTTATCTAGAATCCTATTCAATCCAATTGTTCATAAACTTGGACAATTATTTTGGATTAAATTTCCTAGGGTACATTTTACTAAATAAAAAGAAACTCCACCGAATCTCATTGAGATTAGTAGGAAGCATTAATACCACTCTAGGAATACCTTGTAGGATTCACATGGCGGAACTTGAATCACACATACCGGATCTCTACTAGTCAAGGAGATCACATGAAGAATAAGATGAAGAACATTACCTTTAGATTGCTAAAGAATGATCCACCTCTATTGCACCACCTGAACACGCTGCAAGACCGCGTTGTACCAACAAAGCAACACACAAATGCTTGTGTGTGTGTGTGTAGTTCGACGAACTCGAACCCGAAACCCCTTGGGGTTCTTCGGTCGTTCGCACGAGAGAGAGAGAGAGAGAGAGGGAGATGCTAGGGTTTTGTGGTGTTGTAATGTGTAACCCTTAAGCTTAGTCCCTTATTTATAAGGGATTAAGTTACCGTTAAGTCTTTGGAGTTTAATTATGTTTAATTACATAATTAAACTTCCTATTAACACTTTAAACCCTTGGACTTTTACTAGTTAATTAATTAAGTATTAATTAACTGTCCGTTAAATATTTAACTTAATATTTAACTTTCCTCTTAAATAATAATTAACTTATTATTATTTATTCTCTTCTTAATAATTAACTTAACTAATTAATTATTCCGCACAACTTACTTTATTCGGTTGTCCATTATTGGGTGGGTAGTGGTGTGACCCTTTAGTGCCTTATAATATTGGACACGGTGACACGTGTACTTATCTGTGCACAGAAATCCTTCACCTTGAACCTTGAGCCTTGAGCCTTGAGCCTTTTGCCTAGAACCTTGAGCCTCGAGCACTGAGAGCCTTGAGCCATGAGCCTTGAGCCTTGAGCCTTGAGCCTTGAGCCTTGACCCTTGAGCCTTGACCCTTGAGACTTGAGGCTTGAGCCTTGAGGCTTGAGCCTTGAGCCTTGAGCCTTGAGCCTGGAGCCTTGAGTCGTGAGCCTTGAGCCTTGAGCCTTGAGCCTTGAGCCTTGAGCCTGGAGCCATGAGCCTTGAGCCTCGAGCCTCGAGCCTTGAGCCTTGAGCCTTGAGCCTTGAGACATGAGCCTTGAGCCTTGACCCTTGAGTGTTGAGCCTTGAGCCTTGACTTTTGAGCCTTGAGCCTTGACCCTTGAGCCGTGACTTGAGCCTTGAGCCTTGAGCCATGAGCCTTGAGCCTTTTACCTTGAACCTTGAACCTTGATCCTTGAGCCTTTTGCCTTGAGCCTTGAGCCTCGAGCACTGAGAGCCTTGAGCCATGAGCCTTGACCCTTGACCCTCGAGCCTTGAGCCTTAAGCCATGAGCCTTGAGCCGTGACTTGAGCCTTGAGCCTTGAGCCTTGAGCCTTGAACCTTGAACCTTGAGCCTTGAGCCTTTTGCCTTGAGCCTAGAGCCTCGAGCTCTGTGATCCTTGAGCCATGAGCCTTGACCCTTGACCCTTGAGCCTCGATCCTTAAGCCTTGAGCCTTGAGCCATGAACCTTGAACCCTGACCTTTGTTTTGACCCTTGAGCCATGACCCTTGGGCCTTGAGCCTTGAGCCTTAAGCCTTAAGCCTTGAGCCTTGAGCCTTGACCCTTGACCCTTGAGCCTTGACTTTCAGCCTTAAGCCTTGAGCCTTGAGCCTTGAGCCTTTTGCCTGGAGCCCTTTATATTTGAGCGTTGAGCCTTGACTTTTGAGCCTTGAGCCTTGAGCCGTGACTTGAGCCTTGAGCCTTCTTGAGCCTTAAGCCTTGAGCCTTTAGCCTTGAGCCTTTTTCCTTGAGCCTTGAGCCTTGAGCCTTGAGCCTTGAGCCTTGAGCCTTGAGCCTTGAGCGTTGAGCGTTGAGCCTGGAGCCTTGAGCCTTGAGCCTTGGGCCTTGAGCCTTGAGCCTTGAGCCTTGATCCTTGAGACTTTAGCCTTAAGCCTTGAGCCTGGAGCCTTGAGTCTTGAGTCGTGAGCCTTGAGCCTCGAGCCTTGAGCCTCGAGCCTCGAGCCTCGAGCCTTGAGCCTTAAACCTTGAGCCTTGAGCGTTGAGACTTGAGCCTTGAGCCTTGACCCTTCACCCTTGAGTGTTGAGCCTTGACTTTTGAGCCTTGACCCTTGAGCCGTGATTTGAGCCTTGAGACTTGAGCCTTGAGCCTTGAGCCTTGAGCCTTGAACCTTGAGCCTTGAGCCTTGAACATTGAGCCTTAAGCGTTAAGCGTTGAGCGTTGAGCCTTGAACATTGAGCCTTGTGCCTTGAGCGTTGAGCCTTGAGCCTTGAGCTTTGAGCCTTGAGCCTTGAGCCTTTCGCCTTGAGTCTTGAGCCTGAAGCCTTGAGCCTCGAGCCTGGAACCTCGAGCCTTGAGCCTTGAGCCTTGAGCCTCGAGCCTTGAGCCTTGAGCCTTGAGCCTTAAGCCTTGAGCCTTGAGCCTTGAGCCTTGAGCCTTGAGCCTTGAGCCTTGATCCTTGATCCTTGATCCTTGAGCCTTGAGACTTGACCCTTGAGCCTTGAGCCTTGAGCCTTGAGACTGGAGCCTTGAGCCTTGAGCATCGAGCCTTGAGCCTTGAGCCTCGAGCCTCGATCCTCGAGCCTCGAGCCTTGAGCCTTGAGCCTTGAGACTTGAACCTTAAGCCTTAACCCTTCACCCTTGAGTGTTGAGCCTTGAGCCTTGACTTTTGAGCATTGAACCTTGAGCCGTGACTTGAGCCTTGAGCCTTGAGCCTTGAGCCTTGAGCCTTGAGCCTTGAGCCTTGAGCCTTGAATGTTGAGCCTTGAGCGTTGAGCGTTGAGCGTTGAGCCTTGAGCCTTGAGCCTTGAGGCTTGACTTTGAGCCTTAAGCCTTGAGCCTTGAGCCTTTCTCCTTCAGCCCTTCATATTTGAGCGTTGAGCCTTGACTTTTGAACCTTGACCCTTGAGCAGTGACTTGAGCCTCGAGCCTTGAGCCTCGAGCCTCGAGCCTTGAACCTTGAGCCTTGAGCCTTGAGCCTTGAGCCTTGAGCCTTGAGAGTTGAGCCTTGAGCCTTGACCCTTCACCCTTGAGTGTTGAGCCTTGACTTTTGAGCCTTGACCCTTGAGCCGTGATTTGAGCCTTGAGACTTGAGCCTTGAGCCTGGAGCCTTGAACCTTGAACCTTGAGCCTTGAGCCTTGAGCCTTGAACATTGAGCCTTGAGCGTTGAGCGTTGAGCGTTGAGCCTTAAACGTTGAGCCTTGAGCGTTGAGCGTTGAGCCTTGAGCTTTGAGCCTTGAGCCTTGAGCCTTGAGGCTTGACTTTGAGCCTTAAGCCTTGAGCCTTGAGCCTTTCGCCTTGAGTCTTGAGCCTCGAGCCTTGAGCCTCGAGCCTTGAGCCTCGAGCCTTGAGCCTTGAGCCTTGAGCCTTGAGCCTTAAGCCTTGATCCTTGATCCTTGAGCCTTGAGACTGGAGCCTTGAGCCTTGAGCCTTGAGCCTTGAGCCTTGAGCCTTCACTTTGAGCCTTAAGCCTTGAATCTTGAGCCTTTCTCCTTGAGCCCTTCATATTTGAGCGTTGAGCCTTGACTTTTGAGCCTTGAACCTTGAGCCATGACTTGAGCCTTGAGCCTTGAGACTTGAGCCTTGAGCCTTGAGCCTTGAGCTTTGAGCCATGAGCCTTGAATGTTGAGCCTTGAGCCTTGAGACTTGAGCCTTCACTTTGAGCCTTAAGCCTTGAATCTTGAGCCTTTCTCCTTGAGCCCTTCATATTTGAGCGTTGAGCCTTGACTTTTGAACCTTGACCCTTGAGCAGTGACTTGAGCCTTGAGCCTTAAGCCTTAAGCCTTGAGCCTTTAGCCTTGAGCCTTTTGCCTTGGGCCTTGAGCCTTGAGCCTTGAGCCTTGAGCCTTGAGCCTCGAGCACTGAGAGCCTTGAGCCATGAGCGTTGACCCTTGACCCTCGAGCCTTGAGCCTTAAGCCATGAGCCTTGAGCCGTGACATGAGCCTTGAGCCTTGAGCCTTGAGCCTTGAGCCTTGAGCCTTGAACCTTGAACCTTGAACCTTGAGCCTTGAGCCTTTTGCCTTGAGCCTTGAGCCTTAAGCCTTAAGCCTTGAGCCTTGAACCTTGACCTTTGACTTTTGACCTTTGACTTTTGACCTTTGAGCCGCGACCCTTGAGCCTTGAGCCTTGAGCATCGAGCACTGTGAGCCTTGAGCCATGAGCCTTGACCCTTGACCCTTGACCCTTGAGCCTCGAGCCTTAAGCCTTGAGCCTTGAGCCTTGAACCTGGACCTTTGTTTTGACCCTTGAGCCTTGAGCCTTGACCCTTGAGCCTTGACCCTTGAGCCATGACCCTTGAGCCTCGAGCCTCGAGCCTTGAGCCTTGAGCCTTGTCCCTTGAGCCTTGACCCTTGAGCCTTGAGCCTTGACTTTGAGTCTTAAACCTTGTGCCTTGATCCTTGATCCTTGAGCCTTTTGCCTTGAGCCCTTCATATTTGAGCGTTGAGCCTTGACCTTTGAGCATTGACTTAAGCCTTGAGCCTTTGGCCTTGAGACTTTTGCCTTGAGCCTTGAGCCTTGAGCCTTGAGCCTTGAGCCTTGAGCCTTGAGCCTTGAGCCTTGAGCCTTGAGCCTGGAGCGTTGAGCCTTGATCCTTGAACCTTGAACCTTGAGCCTTGAGCCTTGAGCCTTTTGCCTTGAGCCTTGAGCCTCGACCACTGAGAGGCTTGAGCCATGAGCCTTGACCCTTGAGCCTTGAGCCTTGAGCCTTAAGCCTTGAGCCTTGAGACTTGAACCTTGACCTTTGACTTTTGACCTTTGAGCCGTGACCCTTGAGCCTTGAGCCTTGAGCATCGAGCACTGTGAGTCTTGAGCCATGAGCCTTGACCCTTGAGCCTTAAGCCTTGAGCCTTGAACCTTGACCTTTGTTTTGACCCTTGAGCCATGACCCTTGAGCCTTGAGCCTCGAGCCTTGAGCCTTGAGCCTTGAGCCTTGACCCTTCAGCCTTGACCCTTGAGCCTTGAGCCTTGACTTTGAGCCTTAAGCCTTGTGCCTTGATCCTTGATCCTTGAGCCTTTTGCCTTGAGCCCTTCATATTTGAGCGTTGAGCCTTGACTTTTGAGCCTTGTGCCCTGAGCCGTGACTTGAGCCCTGAGCCTTAAGCCTTGAGCCTTTAGCCTTGAGCCTTTTGCCTTGAGCCTTGAGCCTTGAGCCTTGAGCCTTGAGACTTAAGTCTCGAACCTTGAGCCTTGATTCTTGACCCTTGACCCTTGAGCCTTGTGCCTTGACCCTTGTGCCTTAAGCCTTGAGACATGAGCCTTGACCCTTTATCCCTGACCCTTGAGTGTTGAGCCTGCTTGTGCTTTGACTTTTGAGCCTTGACCCTAGAGCCTTGACTTGAGGCTTGAGCCTTGATCCTTGAGCCTTGAGCCATGAGCCTTGACCTTTGACCCTTGACCCTTGACCCTTGACCCTTGAGCCTTGAGCCTTGAGCCTTGAACCTTGACCTTTGACTTTTGACCTTTAAGCCGTGACCCTTGAGCCTTGACCCTTGAGCCTCGAGCCTTAAGCCTTGAGCCTTGAGCCTTGAACCTTGACCTTTGTTTTGACCCTTGAGCCATGACCCTTGAGCCTTGAGCCTTGAGCCTTGATTTTGAGCCTTAAGCCTTGAGGCTTTTGCCATGAGCCCTTCATATTTGAGCGTTGAGCCTTGACTTTTAAGCCTTAACCCTTGAGCCATCACTTGAGCCTTAAGCCTTTAGCCTTGAGCCTTGAGCCTTTTACCTTGAGCCTTGAGCCTTGAGCCTTGAGCCTTGATCCTTGAGCCTTGAGCCTTGAGCCTTGAGCCTTGATCCTTGAGCCTTGAGCCTTGAGCCTTGAGCCTTGAGCCTTGAGCCTTGAGCCTTGAGCCTTGAGCCTTGAGCCTTGAGACTTGAGACTCGAACCTTGACCCTTGACCCTTGACCCTTGAGCCTTGTGCCTTGACCCTTGTTCCTTGAGCCTTGAGACATGAGCCTTGACCCTTTACCCTTGACCCTTGAGTGTTGAGCCTTGAGCCTTAAGCCTTTTTCCTTGAACCTTGAACCTTGAGCCTTGAGCCTTGAGCCTTTTCCCTTGAGCGTTGAGCCAGGAGCACTAAGAGCCTTGAGCCATGAGCCTTGACCCTTGACCCTTGACCCTTGAGCCTTGAGCCTTAAGCCTTGAGCCTTGAACCTTGACCTTTGACTTTTGACCTTTGAGCCATGACCCTTGAGCCTTGAGCCTCGAGCACTTTGAGTCTTGAGCCATGAGCCTTGACCCTTGACCCTTGACCCTTGACCCTTGAGCCTCGAGCCTCGAGCCTTGAGCCTTGAGCCTGGACCTTTGTTTTGACCCTTGAGCCATGACCCTTGAGCCTTGAGCCTTGAGCCTTGAGCCTTGAGCCTTGACGTTGAGCCTTAAGCCTTGAGCCTTTATCCTTGAGCCTTTTTCCTTGAGCCTTGAGCCTTGAGCCTTGAGCCTTGAGCCTTTAGCCTTGAGCCTTGAGCCTTTAGCCTTGAGCCTTTAGCCTTGAGCCTTGAGCCTTGAACCTTGATCCTTGAGCCTTGAGCCTTGACCCTTGACGTTGAGTGTTAAGCCTTGAGCCTTGTCTTTTGAGCCTTGACCCTTGAGCCGTGACTTTGAGCCTTGAGCCATGAGCCTTGAGCCTTGAGCCTTTTACCTTGAACCTTGAACCTTGAACCTTAAGCCTGGAGCCTTGAGCGTTTTGCCTTGAGCCTTGAGCCTTGAGCATTGAGAGCCTTGAGCCATGAGCCTTGACCCTTGACCCTTGACCCTTGAGCCTTAAGCCTTGAGCCTTGAGCCATGACTTGAGCCTTGAGCCTTTTACCTTGAACCTTGAACCTTGAGCCTTGAGCCTCGAGCTTTGTGATCCTTGAGCCATGAGCCTTGACCCTTGACCCCTGAGCCTCGAGCCTTAAGCGTTGAGCCTTGAGCCTTGTTTTAGTATAGCACCTTTTGTCACACAATCTTGGATATTGAAGAGTTCGGGCCGAAGAGGGATGTTCGGGCCGAGGTTGGAGTTCGGGCCGAGGTCGGAGTTCGGGACGAGGGTGAAGTTCGGGCCGAGGTTGAAGTTCGGGCCGAAAATGAAGTTCGGGCCGGGAACAGTGAAGAGTTCGGGCCGAACTTGTTCTTGGCAGTGACGAACGAACCAGCTATTTTGGTTACTCGTGGGCGTGAAACGGACACCCGAGCTGAAAGTTATGAATGTTTTAGTATAGCACCTTTTGTCACACAATCTTGGATATTGAAGAGTACGGGCCGAAGAGGGATCTTCGGGCCGAAGTGGTGTTCGGGCCGAAGTAGGATGTTCGGGCCGAAGTGGTGTTCGGGCCGAAGTGGTGTTCGGGCCGAAGTTCGGTGTTCAGGCCGAGGATGATATTCGGGCCGAGGTTGAAGTTCGGGCCGAGGTCGGAGTTCGGGCCGAGGTTGAAGTTCGGGCCGAGGTTGAAGTTCGGGCCGAAAATGAAGTTCGGGTCGGGAACAGTGAAGAGTTCGGGCCGAAGAGGGATGTTCGGGCCGAAGTGGTGTTTGGGCCGAAGTGGGATGTTCGGGCCGAAGTGGTGTTCGGGCCGAAGTTCGGTGTTCGGGCCGAGGATGGAGTTCGGGCCGAGGTTGGAGTTCGGGCCGAGGTCGGAGTTCGGGCCGAGGTTGCAGTTCGGGCCGAGGTTAAAGTTCGGGCTGAAAATGAAGTTCGGTCCGGGAACAGTGAAGAGTTCGGGCAAAACTTGTTCTTGGCAGCGACGAACGAACCAGCTATTTTTGGTTACTCGTGGTCGTGAAACGGACACCCGAGCTGAAAGTTATAAATGTTTTAGTATAGCACCTTTTGTCACACAATCTTGGATATTGAAGAGTTCGGATCGAAGAGGGATGTTCGGGCCGAAGTGGTGTTCGGGCCGAAGTGGGATGTTCGGGCCGAAGTGGTGTTCGGTCCGAAGTGGTGTTCGGGCCGAAGTTCGGTGTTCGGGCCGAGGATGATGTTCGGGCCGAGGTTGAAGTTCGGGCCGAGGTCGGAGTTCGGGCCGAGGTCGAAGTTCGGGCTGAGGTTGAAGTTCGGGCCGAAAATGAAGTTCGGGCCGGGAACAGTGAAGAGTTCGGGCCGAACTTGTTCTTGGCAGTGACGAACGAACCAGCTATTTTGGTTACTCGTGGGCGTGAAACGGACACCCGAGCTGAAAGTTATGAATGTTTTAGTATAGCACCTTTTGTTACACAATCTTGGATATTGAAGAGTTCTGGCTGAAGAGGGATGTTCGGGCTGAAGTGGTGTTCGGGCCGAAGTGGGATGTTCGGGTGAAGTGGTGTTCGGGCCAAATTCGGTGTTCGGGCCGAGGATGAGGTTCGGGCCGAGGTTGATGTTCGGGCCGAGGTCGGAGTTCGGGCCGAGGTTGAAGTTCGGGCCGAGGTTGAAGTTCAGGCCGAAAATGAAGTTCAGGCCGGGAACAGTGAAGAGTTCGGGCCGAATTTGTTCTTGGCAGTGACGAACGAACCAGCTATTTTGGTTACTCGTGGGCGTGAAACGGACACCCGAGCTGAAAGTTATGAATGTTTTAGTATAGCACCTTTTGTCACACAATCTTGGATATTAAAGAGTTCGGGCCGAAGAGGAATGTTCGGGCCGAAGTGGTGTTCGGGCCGAAGTGGGATGTTTGGGCCGAAGTGGTGTTCGGGCTGAAGTTCGGTGTTCGGGCCGAGGATGATGTTCGTGCCGAGGTTGAAGTTCGGGCCGAGGTCGGAGATCGGGCCGAGGTTGAAGTTCTGACCGAGGTTGAAGTTCTGGCCGAGGTTGAAGTTCGGGCCGAAAATGAAGTTCGGGCCGGGAACAGTGAAGAGTTCGGGCCGAACTTGTTATTGGCATTGACGAACAAACCACCTATTTTGATTACTCGTGGGCGTGAAACGGACACCCGAGCTAAAAGTTATGGATGTTTTAGTATAGCACCTTTTGTCATACAATCTTGGATATTGAAGAGTTCGGGCCGAAGAGGGATGTTCGGGCCGAAGTGGTGTTCGGGCCGAAGTGGGATGTTCGGGCCGAAGTGGTGTTCGGGCCGAAGTGGTATTCGGGCCGAAGTTCGGTGTTTGGGCCGAGGATGATGTTCGGGCCGAGGTTGAAGTTCGGGCCGAGGTCAGAGTTCGGGCCGAGGTTGAAGTTCGGGCCGAAAATGAAGTTCGGGCCAGGAACAGTGAAGAGTTCGGGCCTAACTTGTTCTTGGCAGTTACGAACGAACCAGCTGTTTTGGTTACTCGTGGGCGTGAAACGGACACCCGAGCTGAAAGTTATGAATGTTTTAGTATAGCACCTTTTGTCACACAATCTTGGATATTGAAGAGTTCGGGCCGAAGAGGGATGTTCGGGCCGAAGTGGTGTTCGGGCCGAAGTGGGATGTTCGGGCCGAAGTGGTGTTCGGGCCGAAGTGGAGTTCGGGCCGCAGTTCGGTGTTCGGGACGAGGATGATGTTCGGGCCGAGGTTGAAGTTCGGGCCGAGGTCGGAGTTCGGGCCGAGGTTGAAGTTCGGGCCGAGGTTGAAGTTCGGGCCGGAAATGAAGTTCGGGCCGGGAACAGTGAAGAGTTCGGGCCGAACTTGTTCTTGGCAGTGACGAACGACCAGCTATTTTGGTTACTCGTGGGCATGAAACGGACACCCGAGCTGAAAGTTATGAATGTTTTAGTATAGCACCTTTTGTCACACAATCTTGGATATTGAAGAGTTCGGGCCGAAGAGGGATGTTCGGGCCGAAGTGGTGTTCGGGCCGAAGTGGGATGTTCGGGCCGAAGTGGTGTTCGGGCCGAAGTGGTGTTCGAGCCGAAGTGGTGTTCGGGCCGAAGTTCGGTGTTCGGGCCGAGGATGATGTTCGGGCCGAGGTTGAAGTTCGGGCCGAGGTCGGAGTTCGGGCCGAGGTCGAAGTTCGGGCTGAGGTTGAAGTTCGGGCCGAAAATGAAGTTCGGGCCGGGAACAGTGAAGAGTTCGGGCCGAACTTGTTCTTGGCAGTGACGAACGAACCAGCTATTTTGGTTACTCGTGGGCGTGAAACGGACACCCGAGCTGAAAGTTATGAATGTTTTAGTATAGCACCTTTTGTTACACAATCTTGGATATTGAAGTGTTCTGGCTGAAGAGGGATGTTTGGGCTGAAGTGGTGTTCGGGCCGAAGTGGGATGTTCGGGCGAAGTGGTGTTCGGGCCGAATTCGGTGTTTGGGCCGAGGATGATGTTCGGGCCGAGGTTGATGTTCGGGCCGAGGTCGGAGTTCAGGCCGAGGTTGAAGTTCGGGCCGAGGTTGAAGTTCAGGCCGAAAATGAAGTTCAGGCCGGGAACAGTGAAGAGTTCGGGCCGAACTTGTTCTTGGCAGTGACGAACGAACCAGCTATTTTGGTTACTCGTGGGCGTGAAACGGACACCCGAGCCGAAAGTTATGAATGTTTTAGTATAGCACCTTTTGTTACACAATCTTGGATATTGAAGAGTTCTGGCTGAAGAGGGATGTTCGGGCTGAAGTGGTGTTCGGGCCGAAGTGGGATGTTCGGGCGAAGTGGTGTTCGGGCCGAATTCGGTGTTCGGGCCGAGGATGAGGTTCGGGCCGAGGTTGATGTTCGGGCCGAGGTCGGAGTTCGGGCCGAGGTTGAAGTTCGGGCCGAGGTTGAAGTTCAGGCCGAAAATGAAGTTCAGGCCGGGAACAGTGAAGAGTTCGGGCCGAACTTGTTCTTGGCAGTGACGAACGAACCAGCTATTTTGGTTACTCGTGGGCGTGAAACGGACACCCGAGCCGAAAGTTATGAATGTTTTAGTATAGCACCTTTTGTTACACAATCTTGGATATTGAAGAGTTCTGGCTGAAGAGGGATGTTCGGGCTGAAGTGGTGTTCGGGCCGAAGTGGGATGTTCGGGCGAAGTGGTGTTCGGGCCGAATTCGGTGTTCGGGCCGAGGATGAGGTTCGGGCCGAGGTTGATGTTCGGGCCGAGGTCGGAGTTCGGGCCGAGGTTGAAGTTCGGGCCGAGGTTGAAGTTCAGGCCGAAAATGAAGTTCAGGCCGGGAACAGTGAAGAGTTCGGGCCGAACTTGTTCTTGGCAGTGACGAACGAACCAGCTATTTTGGTTACTCGTGGGCGTGAAACGGACACCCGAGCTGAAAGTTATGAATGTTTTAGTATAGCACCTTTTGTCACACAATCTTCGATATTAAAGAGTTCGGGCCGAAGAGGAATGTTCGGGCCGAAGTGGTGTTCGGGCTGAAGTGGGATGTTTGGGCCGAAGTGGTGTTCGGGCTGAAGTTCGGTGTTCGGGCCGAGGATGATGTTCGTGCCGAGGTTGAAGTTCGGGCCGAGGTCGGAGATCGGGCCGAGGTTGAAGTTCTGACCGAGGTTGAAGTTCTGGCCGAGGTTGAAGTTCGGGCCGAAAATGAAGTTCGGGCCGGGAACAGTGAAGAGTTCGGGCCGAACTTGTTCTTGGCAGTGACGAACGAACCAGCTATTTTGGTTACTCGTGGGCGTGAAACGGACACCCGAGCTGAAAGTTATGAATGTTTTAGTATAGCACCTTTTGTCACACAATCTTCGATATTAAAGAGTTCGGGCCGAAGAGGAATGTTCGGGCCGAAGTGGTGTTCGGGCTGAAGTGGGATGTTTGGGCCGAAGTGGTGTTCGGGCTGAAGTTCGGTGTTCGGGCCGAGGATGATGTTCGTGCCGAGGTTGAAGTTCGGGCCGAGGTCGGAGATCGGGCCGAGGTTGAAGTTCTGACCGAGGTTGAAGTTCTGGCCGAGGTTGAAGTTCGGGCCGAAAATGAAGTTCGGGCCGGGAACAGTGAAGAGTTCGGGCCGAACTTGTTCTTGGCATTGACGAACAAACCACCTATTTTGGTTACTCGTGGGCGTGAAACGGACACCCGAGCTAAAAGTTATGGATGTTTTAGTATAGCACCTTTTGTCATACAATCTTGGATATTGAAGAGTTCGGGCCGAAGAGGGATGTTCGGGCCGAAGTGGTGTTCGGGCCGAAGTGGGATGTTCGGGCCGAAGTGGTGTTCGGGCCGAAGTGGTGTTCGGGCCGAAGTTCGGTGTTTGGGCCGAGGATGATGTTCGGGCCGAGGTTGAAGTTCGGGCCGAGGTCAGAGTTCGGGCCGAGGTTGAAGTTCAGGCCGAGGTTGAAGTTCGGGCCGAAAATGAAGTTCGGGCCAGGAACAGTGAAGAGTTCGGGCCTAACTTGTTCTAGGCAGTTACGAACGAACCAGCTATTTTGGTTACTCGTGGGCGTGAAACGGATACCCGAGCTGAAAGTTATGAATGTTTTAGTATAGCACCTTTTGTCACACAATCTTGGATATTAAAGAGTTCGGGCCGAAGAGGGATGTTCGGGCCGAAGTGGTGTTCGGGCCGAAGTGGGATGTTCGGGCCGAAGTGGTGTTCGGGCCGAAGTGGAGTTCGGGCCGCAGTTCGGTGTTCGGGACGAGGATGATGTTCGGGCCGAGGTTGAAGTTCGGGCCGAGGTCGGAGTTCGGGCCGAGGTTGAAGTTCGGGCCGAGGTTGAAGTTCGGGCCGGAAATGAAGTTCGGGCCGGGAACAGTGAAGAGTTCGGGCCGAACTTGTTCTTGGCAGTGACGAACGACCAGCTATTTTGGTTACTCGTGGGCATGAAACGGACACCCGAGCTGAAAGTTATGAATGTTTTAGTATAGCACCTTTTGTCACACAATCTTGGATATTGAAGAGTTCGGGCCGAAGAGGGATGTTCGGGCCGAAGTGGTGTTCGGGCCGAAGTGGGATGTTCGGGCCGAAGTGGTGTTCGGGCCGAAGTGGTGTTCGGGCCGAAGTTCGGTGTTCGGGCCGAGGATGATGTTCGGGCCGGGGTTGAAGTTCGGGCCGAGGTCGGAGTTGGGGCCGAGGTCGAAGTTCGGGCTGAGGTTGAAGTTCGGGCCGAAAATGAAGTTCGGGCCGGGAACAGTGAAGAGTTCGGGCCGAACTTGTTCTTGGCAGTGACGAACGAACCAGCTATTTTGGTTACTCGTGGGCGTGAAACGGACACCCGAGCTGAAAGTTATGAATGTTTTAGTATTGCACCTTTTGTTACACAATCTTGGATATTGAAGAGTTCTGACTGAAGAGGGATGTTCGGGCTGAAGTGGTGTTCGGGCCGAAGTGGGATGTTCGGGCGAAGTGGTGTTCGGGCCGAATTCGGTGTTCGGGCCGAGGATGATGTTCGGGCCGAGGTTGATGTTCGGGCCGAGGACGGAGTTCGGGCCGAGGTTGAAGTTCGGGCCGAGGTTGAAGTTCAGGCCGAAAATGAAGTTCAGGCCGGGAACATTGAAGAGTTCGGGCCGAACTTGTTCTTGGCAGTGACGAACGAACCAGCTATTTTGGTTACTCGTGGGCGTGAAACGGACACCCGAGCTGAAAGTTATGAATGTTTTAGTATAGCACCTTTTGTCACACAATCTTGGATATTAAAGAGTTCGGGCCGAAGAGGAATGTTCGGGCCGAAGTGGTGTTCGGGCCGAAGTGGGATGTTTGGGCCGAAGTGGTGTTCGGGCCGAAGTTCGGTGTTCGGGCCGAGGATGATGTTCGTGCCGAGGTTGAAGTTCGGGCCGAGGTCGGAGATCGGGCCGATGTTGAAGTTCTGACCGAGGTTGAAGTTCTGGCCGAGGTTGAAGTTCGGGCCGAAAATGAAGTTCGGGCCGGGAACAGTGAAGAGTTCGGGCCGAACTTGTTCTTGGCATTGACGAACAAACCACCTATTTTGGTTACTCGTGGGCGTGAAACGGACACCCGAGCTAAAATTTATGGATGTTTTAGTATAGCACCTTTTGTCATACAATCTTGGATATTGAAGAGTTCGGGCCGAAGAGGGATGTTCGGGCCGAAGTGGTGTTCGGGCCGAAGTGGGATGTTCGGGCCGAAGTGGTGTTCGGGCCGAAGTGGAGTTCAGGCCGCAGTTCGGTGTTCGGGACGAGGATGATGTTAGGGCCGAGGTTGAAGTTCCGGCCGAGGTCGGAGTTCGGGTCGAGGTTGAAGTTCGGGCCGAGGTTGAAGTTCGGGCCGGAAAAAGTTCGGGCCGGGAACAGTGAAGAGTTCGGGCCGAACTTGTTCTTGGCAGTGACGAACGACCAGCTATTTTGGTTACTCGTGGGCATGAAACGGACACCCGAGGTGAAAGTTATGAATGTTTTAGTATAGCACCTTTTGTCACACAATCTTGGATATTGAAGAGTTCGGGCCGAAGAGGGATGTTCGGGCCGAAGTGGTGTTCGGGCCGAAGTGGGATGTTCGGGCCGAAGTGGTGTTCGGGCCGAAGTGGTGTTCGGGCCGAAGTTCGGTGTTCGGGCCGAGGATGATGTTCGGGCCGAGGTTGGAGTTCGGGCCGAGGTCGGAGTTCGGGCCGAGGTTGAAGTTCGGGTCGAGGTTAAAGTTCGGGCCGAAAATGAAGTTCGGTCCGGGAACAGTGAAGAGTTCGGGCCGAACTTGTTCTTGGCAGTGACGAACGAACCAGCTATTTTGGTTACTCGTGGGCGTGAAACGGACACCCGAGCTGAAAGTTATGAATGTTTTAGTATAGCACCTTTTGTCACACAATCTTGGATATTGAAGAGTTCGGGCCGAAGAGGGATGTTCGGGCCGAAGTGGTGTTCGGGCCGAAGGATGATGTTCGGGCCGAGGTTGATGTTCGGGCCGAGGTTGATGTTCGGGCCGAGGTTCGGTGTTCGGGCCGAGGATGGAGTTCGGGCCGAGGTTGGAGTTCGGGCCGAGGTCGGAGTTCGTGCCGAGGTTGAAGTTCCGGCCGAGGTTAAAGTTCGGGCCGAAAATGAAGTTCGGTCCGGGAACAGTGAAGAGTTCGGGCCGAACTTGTTCTTGGCAGTGACGAACGAACCAGCTTTTTGGTTACTCGTGGGCGTGAAACGGTCACCCGAGCTGAAAGTTATGAATGTTTTTGTATAGCACCTTTTGTCACACAATCTTGGATATTGAAGAGTTCGGGCCGAAGAGGGATGTTCGGGCCGAAGTGGTGTTCGGGCCGAAGTGGGATGTTCGGGCCGAAGTGGTGTTCGGGCCGAAGTGGTGTTCGGGCCGAAGTGGTGTTCGGGCCGAAGTTCGGTGTTCGGGCCGAGGATGATGTTCGGGCCGAGGTTGAAGTTCGGGCCGAGGTCGGAGTTCGGGCCGAGGTCGAAGTTCGGGCTGAGGTTGAAGTTCGGGCCGAAAATGAAGTTCGGGCCGGGAACAGTGAAGAGTTCGGGCCGAACTTGTTCTTGGCAGTGACGAACGAACCAGCTATTTTGGTTACTCGTGGGCGTGAAACGGACACCCGAGCTGAAAGTTATGAATGTTTTAGTATAGCACCTTTTGTTACACAATCTTGGATATTGAAGTGTTCTGGCTGAAGAGGGATGTTTGGGCTGAAGTGGTGTTCGGGCCGAAGTGGGATGTTCGGGCGAAGTGGTGTTCGGGCCGAATTCGGTGTTTGGGCCGAGGATGATGTTCGGGCCGAGGTTGATGTTCGGGCCGAGGTCGGAGTTCAGGCCGAGGTTGAAGTTCGGGCCGAGGTTGAAGTTCAGGCCGAAAATGAAGTTCAGGCCGGGAACAGTGAAGAGTTCGGGCCGAACTTGTTCTTGGCAGTGACGAACGAACCAGCTATTTTGGTTACTCGTGGGCGTGAAACGGACACCCGAGCTGAAAGTTATGAATGTTTTAGTATAGCACCTTTTGTTACACAATCTTGGATATTGAAGAGTTCTGGCTGAAGAGGGATGTTCGGGCTGAAGTGGTGTTCGGGCCGAAGTGGGATGTTCGGGCGAAGTGGTGTTCGGGCCGAATTCGGTGTTCGGGCCGAGGATGAGGTTCGGGCCGAGGTTGATGTTCGGGCCGAGGTCGGAGTTCGGGCCGAGGTTGAAGTTCGGGCCGAGGTTGAAGTTCAGGCCGAAAATGAAGTTCAGGCCGGGAACAGTGAAGAGTTCGGGCCGAACTTGTTCTTGGCAGTGACGAACGAACCAGCTATTTTGGTTACTCGTGGGCGTGAAACGGACACCCGAGGTGAAAGTTATGAATGTTTTAGTATAGCACCTTTTGTCACACAATCTTGGATATTAAAGAGTTCGGGCCGAAGAGGAATGTTCGGGCCGAAGTGGTGTTCGGGCTGAAGTGGGATGTTTGGGCCGAAGTGGTGTTCGGGCTGAAGTTCGGTGTTCGGGCCGAGGATGATGTTCGTGCCGAGGTTGAAGTTCGGGCCGAGGTCGGAGATCGGGCCGAGGTTGAAGTTCTGACCGAGGTTGAAGTTCGGGCCGAGGTTGAAGTTCGGGCCGAAAATGAAGTTCGGGCCGGGAACAGTGAAGAGGTCGGGCCGAACTTGTTCTTGTCATTGACGAACAAACCACCTATTTTGGTTACTCGTGGGCGTCAAACGGACACCCGAGCTAAAAGTTATGGATGTTTTAGTATAGCACCTTTTGTCATACAATCTTGGATATTGAAGAGTTCGGGCCGAAGAGGGATGTTCGGGCCGAAGTGGTGTTCGGGCCGAAGTGGGATGTTCGGGCCGAAGTGGTGTTCGGGCCGAAGTGGTGTTCGGGCCGAAGTTCGGTGTTTGGGCCGAGGATGATGTTCGGGCCGAGGTTGAAGTTCGGGCCGAGGTCAGAGTTCGGGCCGAGGTTGAAGTTCAGGCCGAGGTTGAAGTTCGGGCCGAAAATGAAGTTCGGGCCAGGAACAGTGAAGAGTTCGGGCCTAACTTGTTCTTGGCAGTTACGAACGAACCAGCTATTTTGGTTACTCGTGGGCGTGAAACGGACACCCGAGCTGAAAGTTATGAATGTTTTAGTATAGCACCTTTTGTCACACAATCTTGGATATTGAAGAGTTCGGGCCGAAGAGGGATGTTCGGGCCGAAGTGGTGTTCGGGCCGAAGTGGGATGTTCGGGCCGAAGTGGTGTTCGGGCCGAAGTGGAGTTCGGGCCGCAGTTCGGTGTTCGGGACGAGGATGATGTTCGGGCCGAGGTTGAAGTTCGGGCCGAGGTCGGAGTTCGGGCCGAGGTTGAAGTTCGGGCCGAGGTTGAAGTTCGGGCCGGAAATGATGTTCGGGCCGGGAACAGTGAAGAGTTCGGGCCGAACTTGTTCTTGGCAGTGACGAACGACCAGCTATTTTGGTTACTCGTGGGCATGAAACGGACACCCGTGCTGAAAGTTATGAATGTTTTAGAATAGCACCTTTTGTCACACAATCTTGGATATTGAAGAGTTCGGGCCGAAGAGCTATGTTCGGGCCGAAGTGGTGTTCGGGCCGAAGTGGAATGTTCGGGCCGAAGTGGTGTTCGGGCCGAAGTGGTGTTCGGGCCGAAGTTCGGTGTTCGGGCCGAGGATGATGTTCGGGCCGAGGTTGAAGTTCGGGCCGAGGTCGGAGTTCGGGCCGAGGTCGAAGTTCGGGCTGAGGTTGAAGTTCGGGCCGAAAATGAAGTTCGGGCCGGGAACAGTGAAGAGTTCGGGCCGAACTTGTTCTTGGCAGTGACGAACGAACCAGCTATTTTGGTTACTCGTGGGCGTGAAACGGACACCCGAGCTGAAAGTTATGAATGTTTTAGTATAGCACCTTTTGTTACACAATCTTGGATATTGAAGAGTTCTGGCTGAAGAGGGATGTTCGGGCTGAAGTGGTGTTCGGGCCGAAGTGGGATGTTCGGGCGAAGTGGTGTTCGGGCCGAATTCAGTGTTCGGGCCGAGGATGAGGTTCGGGCCGAGGTTGATGTTCGGGCCGAGGTCGGAGTTCGGGCCGAGGTTGAAGTTCGGGCCGAGGTTGAAGTTCAGGCCGAAAATGAAGTTCAGGCCGGGAACAGTGAAGAGTTCGGGCCGAACTTGTTCTTGGCAGTGACGAACGAACCAGCTATTTTGGTTACTCGTGGGCGTGAAACGGACACCCGAGCTGAAAGTTATGAATGTTTTAGTATAGCACCTTTTGTCACACAATCTTGGATATTAAAGAGTTCGGGCCGAAGAGGAATGTTCGGGCCGAAGTGGTGTTCGGGCTGAAGTGGGATGTTTGGGCCGAAGTGGTGTTCGGGCTGAAGTTCGGTGTTCGGGCCGAGGATGATGTTCGTGCCGAGGTTGAAGTTCGGGCCGAGGTCGGAGATCGGGCCGAGGTTGAAGTTCTGACCGAGGTTGAAGTTCTGGCCGAGGTTGAAGTTCGGGCCGAAAATGAAGTTCGGGCCGGGAACAGTGAAGAGTTCGGGCCGAACTTGTTCTTGGCATTGACGAACAAACCACCTATTTTGGTTACTCGTGGGCGTGAAACGGACACCCGAGCTAAAAGTTATGGATGTTTTAGTATAGCACCTTTTGTCATACAATCTTGGATATTGAAGAGTTCGGGCCGAAGAGGGATGTTCGGGCCGAAGTGGTGTTCGGGCCGAAGTGGGACGTTCGGGCCGAAGTGGTGTTCGGGCCGAAGTGGTGTTCGGGCCGAAGTTCGGTGTTTGGGCCGAGGATGATGTTCGGGCCGAGGTTGAAGTTCGGGCCGAGGTCAGAGTTCGGGCCGAGGTTGAAGTTCAGGCCGAGGTTGAAGTTCGGGCCGAAAATGAAGTTCGGGCCAGGAACAGTGAAGAGTTCGGGCCTAACTTGTTCTAGGCAGTTACGAACGAACCAGCTATTTTGGTTACTCGTGGGCGTGAAACGGACACCCGAGCTGAAAGTTATGAATGTTTTAGTATAGCACCTTTTGTCACACAATCTTGGATATTAAAGAGTTCGGGCCGAAGAGGGATGTTCGGGCCGAAGTGGTGTTCGGGCCGAAGTGGGATGTTCGGGCCGAAGTGGTGTTCGGGCCGAAGTGGAGTTCGGGCCGCAGTTCGGTGTTCGGGACGAGGATGATGTTCGGGCCGAGGTTGAAGTTCGGGCCGAGGTCGGAGTTCGGGCCGAGGTTGAAGTTCGGGCCGAGGTTGAAGTTCGGGCCGGAAATGAAGTTCGGGCCGGGAACAGTGAAGAGTTCGGGCCGAACTTGTTCTTGGCAGTGACGAACGACCAGCAATTTTGGTTACTCGTGGGCATGAAACGGACACCCGAGCTGAAAGTTATGAATGTTTTAGTATAGCACCTTTTGTCACACAATCTTGGATATTGAAGAGTTCGGGCCGAAGAGGGATGTTCGGGCCGAAGTGGTGTTCGGGCCGAAGTGGGATGTTCGGGCCGAAGTGGTGTTCGGGCCGAAGTGGTGTTCGGGCCGAAGTTCGGTGTTCGGGCCGAGGATGATGTTCGGGCCGAGGTTGAAGTTCGGGCCGAGGTCGGAGTTGGGGCCGAGGTCGAAGTTCGGGCTGAGGTTGAAGTTCGGGCCGAAAATGAAGTTCGGGCCGGGAACAGTGAAGAGTTCGGGCCGAACTTGTTCTTGGCAGTGACGAACGAACCAGCTATTTTGGTTACCCGTGGGCGTGAAACGGACACCCGAGCTGAAAGTTATGAATGTTTTAGTATTGCACCTTTTGTTACACAATCTTGGATATTGAAGAGTTCTGGCTGAAGAGGGATGTTCGGGCTGAAGTGGTGTTCGGGCCGAAGTGGGATGTTCGGGCGAAGTGGTGTTCGGGCCGAATTCGGTGTTCGGGCCGAGGATGATGTTCGGGCCGAGGTTGATGTTCGGGCCGAGGACGGAGTTCGGGCCGAGGTTGTAGTTCGGGCCGAGGTTGAAGTTCAGGCCGAAAATGAAGTTCAGGCCGGGAACATTGAAGAGTTCGGGCCGAACTTGTTCTTGGCAGTGACGAACGAACCAGCTATTTTGGTTACTCGTGGGCGTGAAACGGACACCCGAGCTGAAAGTTATGAATGTTTTAGTATAGCACCTTTTGTCACACAATCTTGGATATTAAAGAGTTCGGGCCGAAGAGGAATGTTCGGGCCGAAGTGGTGTTCGGGCCGAAGTGGGATGTTTGGGCCGAAGTGGTGTTCGGGCCGAAGTTCGGTGTTCGGGCCGAGGATGATGTTCGTGCCGAGGTTGAAGTTCGGGCCGAGGTCGGAGATCGGGCCGATGTTGAAGTTCTGACCGAGGTTGAAGTTCTGGCCGAGGTTGAAGTTCGGGCCGAAAATGAAGTTCGGGCCGGGAACAGTGAAGAGTTCGGGCCGAACTTGTTCTTGGCATTGACGAACAAACCACCTATTTTGGTTACTCGTGGGCGTGAAACGGACACCCGAGCTAAAAGTTATGGATGTTTTAGTATAGCACCTTTTGTCATACAATCTTGGATATTGAAGAGTTCGGGCCGAAGAGGGATGTTCGGGCCGAAGTGGTGTTCGGGCCGAAGTGGGATGTTCGGGCCGAAGTGGTGTTCGGGCCGAAGTGGAGTTCAGGCCGCAGTTCGGTGTTCGGGACGAGGATGATGTTCGGGCCGAGGTTGAAGTTCCGGCCGAGGTCGGAGTTCGGGACGAGGTTGAAGTTCGGGCCGAGGTTGAAGTTCGGGCCGGAAAAAGTTCGGGCCGGGAACAGTGAAGAGTTCGGGCCGAACTTGTTCTTGGCAGTGACGAACGACCAGCTATTTTGGTTACTCGTGGGCATGAAACGGACACCCGAGCTGAAAGTTATGAATGTTTTAGTATAGCACCTTTTGTCACACAATCTTGGATATTGAAGAGTTCGGGCCGAAGAGGGATGTTCGGGCCGAAGTGGTGTTCGGGCCGAAGTGGGATGTTCGGGCCGAAGTGGTGTTCGGGCCGAAGTGGTGTTCGGGCCGAAGTTCGGTGTTCGGGCCGAGGATGATGTTCGGGCCGAGGTTGGAGTTCGGGCCGAGGTCGGAGTTCGGGCCGAGGTTGAAGTTCGGGTCGAGGTTAAAGTTCGGGCCGAAAATGAAGTTCGGTCCGGGAACAGTGAAGAGTTCGGGCCGAACTTGTTCTTGGCAGTGACGAACGAACCAGCTATTTTGGTTACTCGTGGGCGTGAAACGGACACCCGAGCTGAAAGTTATGAATGTTTTAGTATAGCACCTTTTGTCACACAATCTTGGATATTGAAGAGTTCGGGCCGAAGAGGGATGTTCGGGCCGAAGTGGTGTTCGGGCCGAAGGATGATGTTCGGGCCGAGGTTGATGTTCGGGCCGAGGTTGATGTTCGGGCCGAGGTTCGGTGTTCGGGCCGAGGATGGAGTTCGGGCCGAGGTTGGAGTTCGGGCCGAGGTCGGAGTTCGTGCCGAGGTTGAAGTTCCGGCCGAGGTTAAAGTTCGGGCCGAAAATGAAGTTCGGTCCGGGAACAGTGAAGAGTTCGGGCCGAACTTGTTCTTGGCAGTGACGAACGAACCAGCTATTTTGGTTACTCGTGGGCGTGAAACGGACACCCGAGCTGAAAGTTATGAATGTTTTTGTATAGCACCTTTTGTCACACAATCTTGGATATTGAAGAGTTCGGGCCGAAGAGGGATGTTCGGGCCGAAGTGGTGTTCGAGCCGAAGGATGATGTTCGGGCCGAGGTTGATGTTCGGGCCGAGGTTGATGTTCGGGCCGAGGTTCGGTGTTCGGGCCGAGGATGGAGTTCGGGCCGAGGTTGGAGTTCGGGCCGAGGTCGGAGTTCGTGCCGAGGTTGAAGTTCCGGCCGAGGTTAAAGTTCGGGCCGAAAATGAAGTTCGGTCCGGGAACAGTGAAGAGTTCGGGCCGAACTTGTTCTTGGCAGTGACGAACGAACCAGCTATTTTGGTTACTCGTGGGCGTGAAACGGACACCCGAGCTGAAAGTTATGAATGTTTTAGTATAGCACCTTTTGTCACACAATCTTGGATATTGAAGAGTTCGGGCCGAAGAGGGATGTTCGGGCCGAAGTGGTGTTCGGGCCGAAGTGGGATGTTCGGGCCGAAGTGGTGTTCGGGCCGAAGTGGAGTTCGGGCCGAAGTTCGGTGTTCGGGACGAGGATGATGTTCGGGCCGAGGTTGAAGTTCGGGCTGAGGTCGGAGTTCGGGACGAGGTTGAAGTTCGGGCCGAGGTTGAAGTTCGGGCCGGAAATGAAGTTCGGGCCGGGAACAGTGAAGAGTTCGGGCCGAACTTGTTCTTGGCAGTGACGAACGACCAGCTATTTTGGTTACTCGTGGGCGTGAAACGGACACCCGAGCTGAAAGTTATGAATGTTTTAGTATAGCACCTTTTGTCACACAATCTTGGATATTGAAGAGTTCGGGCCGAAGAGGGATGTTCGGGCCGAAGTGGTGTTCGGGCCGAAGTGGGATGTTCGGGCCGAAGTGGTGTTCGGGCCGAAGTGGGATGTTCGGGCCGAAGTGGTGTTCGGGCCGAAGTGGAGTTCAGGCCGCAGTTCGGTGTTCGGGACGAGGATGATGTTCGGGCCGAGGTTGAAGTTCCGGCCGAGGTCGGAGTTCGGGCCGAGGTTGAAGTTCGGGCCGAGGTTGAAGTTCGGGCCGGAAAAAGTTCGGGCCGGGAACAGTGAAGAGTTCGGGCCGAACTTGTTCTTGGCAGTGACGAACGACCAGCTATTTTGGTTACTCGTGGGCATGAAACGGACACCCGAGCTGAAAGTTATGAATGTTTTAGTATAGCACCTTTTGTCACACAATCTTGGATATTGAAGAGTTCGGGCCGAAGAGGGATGTTCGGGCCGAAGTGGTGTTCGGGCCGAAGTGGGATGTTCGGGCCGAAGTGGTGTTCGGGCCGAAGTGGTGTTCGGGCCGAAGTTCGGTGTTCGGGCCGAGGATGATGTTCGGGCCGAGGTTGGAGTTCGGGCCGAGGTCGGAGTTCGGGCCGAGGTTGAAGTTCGGGTCGAGGTTAAAGTTCGGGCCGAAAATGAAGTTCGGTCCGGGAACAGTGAAGAGTTCGGGCCGAACTTGTTCTTGGCAGTGACGAACGAACCAGCTATTTTGGTTACTCGTGGGCGTGAAACGGACACCCGAGCTGAAAGTTATGAATGTTTTAGTATAGCACCTTTTGTCACACAATCTTGGATATTGAAGAGTTCGGGCCGAAGAGGGATGTTCGGGCCGAAGTGGTGTTCGAGCCGAAGGATGATGTTCGGGCCGAGGTTGATGTTCGGGCCGAGGTTGATGTTCGGGCCGAGGTTCGGTGTTCGGGCCGAGGATGGAGTTCGGGCCGAGGTTGGAGTTCGGGCCGAGGTCGGAGTTCGTGCCGAGGTTGGAGTTCCGGCCGAGGTTAAAGTTCGGGCCGAAAATGAAGTTCGGTCCGGGAACAGTGAAGAGTTCGGGCCGAACTTGTTCTTGGCAGTGACGAACGAACCAGCTATTTTGGTTACTCGTGGGCGTGAAACGGACACCCGAGCTGAAAGTTATGAATGTTTTAGTATAGCACCTTTTGTCACACAATCTTGGATATTGAAGAGTTCGGGCCGAAGAGGGATGTTCGGGCCGAAGTGGTGTTCGGGCCGAAGTGTGATGTTCGGGCCGAAGTGGTGTTCGGGCCGAAGTGGTGTTCGGGCCGAAGTTCGGTGTTCGGGCCGAGGATGATGTTCGGGCCGAGGTTGAAGTTCGGGCCGAGGTCAGAGTTCGGGCCGAGGTTGAAGTTCAGGGCGAGGTTGAAGTTCGGGCCGAAAATGAAGTTCGGGCCGGGAACAGTGAAGAGTTCGGGCCTAACTTGTTCTTGGCAGTTACGAACGAACCAGCTATTTTGGTTACTAGTGGGCGTGAAACGGACACCCGAGCTGAAAGTTATGAATGTTTTAGTATAGCACCTTTTGTCACACAATCTTGGATATTGAAGAGTTCGGGCCGAAGAGGGATGTTCGGGCCGAAGTGGTGTTCGGGCCGAAGTGGGATGTTCGGGCCGAAGTGGTGTTCGGGCCGAAGTGGAGTTCGGGCCGAAGTTCGGTGTTCAGGACGAGGATGATGTTCCGGCCGAGGTTGAAGTTCGGGCTGAGGTCGGAGTTCGGGACGAGGTTGAAGTTCGGGCCGAGGTTGAAGTTCGGGCCGGAAATGAAGTTCGGGCCGGGAACAGTGAAGAGTTCGGGCCGAACTTGTTCTTGGCAGTGACGAACGACCAGCTATTTTGGTTACTCGTGGGCGTGAAACGGACACCCGAGCTGAAAGTTATGAATGTTTTAGTATAGCACCTTTTGTCACACAATCTTGGATATTGAAGAGTTCGGGCCGAAGAGGGATGTTCGGGCCGAAGTGGTGTTCGGGCCGAAGTGGGATGTTCGGGCCGAAGTGGTGTTCGGGCCGAAGTGGTGTTCGGGCCGAGGATGATGTTCGGGCCGAGGTTGGAGTTCGGGCCGAGGTCGGAGTTCGGGCCGAGGTTGAAGTTTGGGTCGAGGTTAAAGTTCGGGCCGAAAATGAAGTTCGGTCCGGGAACAGTGAAGAGTTCGGGCCGAACTTGTTCTTGGCAGTGACGAACGAACCAGCTATTTTGGTTACTCGTGGGCGTGAAACGGACACCCGAGCTGAAAGTTATGAATGTTTTAGTATAGCACCTTTTGTCACACAATCTTGAATATTGAAGAGTTCGGGCCGAAGAGGGATGTTCGGGCCGAAGTGGTGTTCGGGCCGAAGGATGATGTTCGGGCCGAGGTTGATGTTCGGGCCGAGGTTGATGTTCGGGCCGAGGTTCGGTGTTCGGGCCGAGGTTGGAGTTCGGGCCGAGGTTGGAGTTCGGGCCGAGGTCGGAGTTCGTGCCGAGGTTGAAGTTCCGGCCGAGGTTAAAGTTCGGGCCGAAAATGAAGTTCGGTCCGGGAACAGTGAAGAGTTCGGGCCGAACTTGTTCTTGGCAGTGACGAACGAACCAGCTATTTTGGTTACTCGTGGGCGTGAAACGGACACCCGAGCTGAAAGTTATGAATGTTTTAGTATAGCACCTTTTGTCACACAATCTTGGATATTGAAGAGTTCGGGCCGAAGAGGGATGTTCGGGCCGAAGTGGTGTTCGGGCCGAAGTGGGATGTTCGGGCCGAAGTGGTGTTCGGGCCGAAGTGGTGTTCGGGCCGAAGTTCGGTGTTCGGGCCGAGGATGATGTTCGGGCCGAGGTTGAAGTTCGGGCCGAGGTCAGAGTTCGGGCCGAGGTTGAAGTTCAGGGCGAGGTTGAAGTTCGGGCCGAAAATGAAGTTCGGGCCAGGAACAGTGAAGAGTTCGGGCCTAACTTGTTCTTGGCAGTTACGAACGAACCAGCTATTTTGGTTACTAGTGGGCGTGAAACGGACACCCGAGCTGAAAGTTATGAATGTTTTAGTATAGCACCTTTTGTCACACAATCTTGGATATTGAAGAGTTCGGACCGAAGAGGGATGTTCGGGCCGAAGTGGTGTTCGGGCCGAAGTGGGATGTTCGGGCCGAAGTGGTGTTCGGGCCGAAGTGGAGTTCGGGCCGAAGTTCGGTGTTCGGGACGAGGATGATGTTCGGGCCGAGGTTGAAGTTCGGGCTGAGGTCGGAGTTCGGGACGAGGTTGAAGTTCGGGCCGAGGTTGAAGTTCGGGCCGGAAATGAAGTTCGGGCCGGGAACAGTGAAGAGTTCGGGCCGAACTTGTTCTTGGCAGTGACGAACGACCAGCTATTTTGGTTACTCGTGGGCGTGAAACGGACACCCGAGCTGAAAGTTATGAATGTTTTAGTATAGCACCTTTTGTCACACAATCTTGGATATTGAAGAGTTCGGGCCGAAGAGGGATGTTCGGGCCGAAGTGGTGTTCGGGCCGAAGGATGATGTTCGGGCCGAGGTTGATGTTCGGGCCGAGGTTGATGTTCGGGCCGAGGTTCGGTGTTCGGGCCGAGGATGGAGTTCGGGCCGAGGTTGGAGTTCGGGCCGAGGTCGGAGTTCGGGCCGAGGTTGAAGTTCGGGTCGAGGTTAAAGTTCGGGCCGAAAATGAAGTTCGGTCCGGGAACAGTGAAGAGTTCGGGCCGAACTTGTTCTTGGCAGTGACGAACGAACCAGCTATTTTGGTTACTCGTGGGCGTGAAACGGACACCCGAGCTGAAAGTTATGAATGTTTTAGTATAGCACCTTTTGTCACACAATCTTGGATATTGAAGAGTTCGGGCCGAAGAGGGATGTTCGGGCCGAAGTGGTGTTCGGGCCGAAGGATGATGTTCGGGTCGAGGTTGATGTTCGGGCCGAGGTTGATGTTCGGGCCGAGGTTCGGTGTTCGGGCCGAGGATGGAGTTCGGGCCGAGGTTGGAGTTCGGGCCGAGGTCGGAGTTCGTGCCGAGGTTGAAGTTCCGGCCGAGGTTAAAGTTCGGGCCGAAAATGAAGTTCGGTCCGGGAACAGTGAAGAGTTCGGGCCGAACTTGTTCTTGGCAGTGACGAACGAACCAGCTATTTTGGTTACTCGTGGGCGTGAAACGGACACCCGAGCTGAAAGTTATGAATGTTTTAGTATAGCACCTTTTGTCACACAATCTTGGATATTGAAGAGTTCGGGCCGAAGAGGGATGTTCGGGCCGAAGTGGTGTTCGGGCCGAAGTGGGATGTTCGGGCCGAAGTGGTGTTCGGGCCGAAGTGGTGTTCGGGCCGAAGTTCGGTGTTCGGGCCGAGGATGATGTTCGGGCCGAGGTTGAAGTTCGGGCCGAGGTCAGAGTTCGGGCCGAGGTTGAAGTTCAGGGCGAGGTTGAAGTTCGGGCCGGAAATGAAGTTCGGGCCGGGAACAGTGAAGAGTTCGGGCCTAACTTGTTCTTGGCAGTTACGAACGAACCAGCTATTTTGGTTACTAGTGGGCGTGAAACGGACACCCGAGCTGAAAGTTATGAATGTTTTAGTATAGCACCTTTTGTCACACAATCTTGGATATTGAAGAGTTCGGGCCGAAGAGGGATGTTCGGGCCGAAGTGGTGTTCGGGCCGAAGTGGGATGTTCGGGCCGAAGTGGTGTTCGGGCCGAAGTGGAGTTCGGGCCGAAGTTCGGTGTTCGGGACGAGGATGATGTTCGGGCCGAGGTTGAAGTTCGGGCTGAGGTCGGAGTTCGGGACGAGGTTGAAGTTCGGGCCGAGGTTGAAGTTCGGGCCGGAAATGAAGTTCGGGCCGGGAACAGTGAAGAGTTCGGGCCGAACTTGTTCTTGGCAGTGACGAACGACCAGCTATTTTGGTTACTCGTGGGCGTGAAACGGACACCCGAGCTGAAAGTTATGAATGTTTTAGTATAGCACCTTTTGTCACACAATCTTGGATATTGAAGAGTTCGGGCCGAAGAGGGATGTTCGGGCCGAAGTGGTGTTCGGGCCGAAGTGGGATGTTCGGGCCGAAGTGGTGTTCGGGCCGAAGTGGTGTTCGGGCAGAAGTTCGGTGTTCGGGCCGAGGATGATGTTCGGGCCGAGGTTGAAGTTCGGGCCGAGGTCGGAGTTCGGGCCGAGGTCGAAGTTCGGGCTGAGATTGAAGTTCGGGTCGAAAATGAAGTTCGGGCCGGGAACAGTGAAGAGTTCGGGCCGAACTTGTTCTTGGCAGTGACGAACGAACCATCTATTTTGGTTACTCGTGGGCGTGAAACGGACACCCGAGCTGAAAGTTATGAATGTTTTAGTATAGCACCTTTTGTTACACAATCTTGGATATTGAAGAGTTCTGGCTAAAGAGGGATGTTCGGGCTGAAGTGGTGTTCGGGCCGAAGTGGGATGTTCGGGCGAAGTGGTGTTCGGGCCGAATTCGGTGTTCGGGCCGAGGATGATGTTCGGGCCGAGGTTGATGTTCGGGCCGAGGTCGGAGTTCGGGCCGAGGTTGAAGTTCGGGCCGAGGTTGAAGTTCAGGCCGAAAATGAAGTTCAGGCCGGGAACAGTGAAGAGTTCGGGCCGAACTTGTTCTTGGCAGTGACGAACGAACCAGCTATTTTGGTTACTCGTGGGCGTGAAACGGACACCCGAGCTGAAAGTTATGAATGTTTTAGTATAGCACCTTTTGTCACACAATCTTGGATATTGAAGAGTTCGGGCCGAAGAGGGATGTTCGGGCCGAAGTGGTGTTCGGGCCGAAGTGGGATGTTCGGGCCGAAGTGGTGTTCGGGCCGAAGTGGAGTTCGGGCCGAAGTTCGGTGTTCGGGACGAGGATGATGTTCGGGCCGAGGTTGAAGTTCGGGCCGAGGTTGAAGTTCGGGCCGGAAATGAAGTTCGGGCCGGAAACAGTGAAGAGTTCGGGCCGAACTTGTTCTTGGCAGTGACGAACGACCAGCTATTTTGGTTACTCGTGGGCGTGAAACGGACACCCGAGCTGAAAGTTATGAATGTTTTAGTATAGCACCTTTTGTCACACAATCTTGGATATTGAAGAGTTCGGGCCGAAGAGGGATGTTCGGGCCGAAGTGGTGTTCGGGCCGAAGTGGTGTTCGGGCCGAAGTGGGATGTTCGGGCCGAAGTGGTGTTCGGGCCGAAGTGGTGTTCGGGCCGAAGTTCGGTGTTCGGGCCGAGGATGTTGTTCGGGCCGAGGTTGAAGTTCGGGCCGAGGTCGGAGTTCGGGCCGAGGTCGAAGTTCGGGCTGAGGTTGAAGTTCGGGCCGAAAATGAAGTTCGGGCCGGGAACAGTGAAGAGTTCGGGCCGAACTTGTTCTTGGCAGTGACGAACGAACCAGCTATTTTGGTTACTCGTGGGCGTGAAACGGACACCCGAGCTGAAAGTTATGAATGTTTTAGTATAGCACCTTTTGTTACACAATCCTGGATATTGAAGAGTTCTGGCTGAAGTGGGATGTTCGGGCTGAAGTGGTGTTCGGGCCGAAGTGGGATGTTCGGGCGAAGTGGTGTTCGGGCCGAATTCGGTGTTCGGGCCGAGGATGATGTTCGGGCCGAGGTTGATGTTCGGGCCGAGGTCGGAGTTCGGGCCGAGGTTGAAGTTCGGGCCGAGGTTGAAGTTCAGGCCGAAAATGAAGTTCAGGCCGGGAACAGTGAAGAGTTTGGGCCGAACTTGTTCTTGGCAGTGACGAACGAACCAGCTATTTTGGTTACTCGTGGGCGTGAAACGGACACCCGAGCTGAAAGTTATGAATGTTTTAGTATAGCACCTTTTGTCACACAATCTTGGATATTAAAGAGTTCGGGCCGAAGAGGAATGTTCGGGCCGAAGTGGTGTTTGGGCCGAAGTGGGATGTTTGGGCCGAAGTGGTGTTCGGGCCGAAGTTCGGTGTTCGGGCCGAGGATGATGTTCGTGCCGAGGTTGAAGTTCGGGCCGAGGTCGGAGATCGGGCCGAGGTTGAAGTTCTGACCGAGGTTGAAGTTCTGGCCGAGGTTGAAGTTCGGGCCGAAAATGAAGTTCGGGCCGGGAACAGTGAAGAGTTCGGGCCGAACTTGTTCTTGGCATTGACGAACAAACCACCTATTTTGGTTACTCGTGGGCGTGAAACGGACACCCGAGCTAAAAGTTATGGATGTTTTAGTATAGCACCTTTTGTCATACAATCTTGGATATTGAAGAGTTCGGGCCGAAGAGGGATGTTCGGGCCGAAGTGGTGTTCGGGCCGAAGTGGGATGTTCGGGCCGAAGTGGTGTTCGGGCCGAAGTGGTGTTCGGGCCGAAGTTCGGTGTTTGGGCCGAGGATGATGTTCGGGCCGAGGTTGAAGTTCGGGCCGATGTCAGAGTTCGGGCCGAGGTTGAAGTTCAGGCCGAGGTTGAAGTTCGGGCCGAAAATGAAGTTCGGGCCGGGAACAGTGAAGAGTTCGGGCCTAACTTGTTCTTGGCAGTTACGAACGAACCAGCTATTTTGGTTACTCGTGGGCGTGAAACGGACACCCGAGCTGAAAGTTATGAATGTTTTAGTATAGCACCTTTTGTCACACAATCTTGGGTATTGAAGAGTTCGGGCCGAAAAGGGATGTTCGGGCCGAAGTGGTGTTCGGGCCGAAGTGGGATGTTCGGGCCGAAGTGGTGTTCGGGCCGAAGTGGAGTTCGGGCCGAAGTTCAGTGTTCGGGTCGAGGATGATGTCCGGGCCGAGGTTGAAGTTCGGGCCGAGGTCGGAGTTCGGGACGAGGTTGAAGTTCGGGCCGAGGTTGAAGTTCGGGCCGGAAATGAAGTTCGGGCCGGGAACAGTGAAGAGTTCGGGCCGAACTTGTTCTTGGCAGTGACGAACGACCAGCTATTTTGGTTACTCGTGGGCGTGAAACGGACACCCGAGCTGAAAGTTATGAATGTTTTAGTATAGCACCTTTTGTCACACAATCTTGGATATTGAAGAGTTCGGGCCGAAGAGGGATGTTCGGGCCGAAGTGGTGTTCGGGCCGAAGTAGGATGTTCAGGCCGAAGTGGTGTTCGGGCCGAAGTGGTGTTCGGGCCGAAGTTCGGTGTTCGGGCCGAGGATGGAGTTCGGGCCGAGGTTGGAGTTCGGGGAGAGATCGGAGTTCGGGCCGAGGTTGAAGTTCTGGGCGAGGTTAAAGTTCGGGCCGAAAATGAAGTTCGGTCCGGGAACAGTGAAGAGTTCGGGCCGAACTTGTTCTTGGCAGTGACGAACGAACCATCTATTTTGGTTACTCGTGGGCGTGAAACGGACACCCGAGCTGAAAGTTATGAATGTTTTAGTATAGCACCTTTTATCACACAATCTTGGATATTGAAGAGTTCGGGCCGAAGAGGGATGTTCGGGCCGAAGTGGTGTTCGGGCTGAAGTGGGATGTTCGGGCCGAAGTGGTGTTCGGGCCGAAGTTCGGTTCGGGCCGAAGTTCGGTGTTCGGGCCGAGGATGGAGTTCGGGCCGAGGTTGGAGTTCGGGCCGAGGTCGGAGTTCGTGCCGAGGTTGAAGTTCGGGCCGAGGTTAAAGTTCGGGCCGAAAATGAAGTTCGGTCCGGGAACAGTGAAGAGTTCGGGCCGAACTTGTTCTAGGCAGTGACGAACGAACCAGCTATTTTGGTTACTCGTGGGCGTGAAACGGACACCCGAGCTGAAAGTTATGAATGTTTTAGTATAGCACCTTTTGTCACACAATCTTGGATATTGAAGAGTTCGGGCCGAAGAGGGATGTTCGGGCCGAAGTGGTGTTCGGGCCGAAGTGATGTTCGGGCCGAAGTGGTGTTCGGGCCGAAGTGGAGTTCGGGCCGAAGTTCGGTGTTCGGGTCGAGGATGATGTTCGGGCCGAGGTTGAAGTTCGGGCCGAGGTCGGAGTTCGGGACGAGGTTGAAGTTCGGGCCGAGGTTGAAGTTCGGGCCGGAAATGAAGTTCGGGCCGGGAACAGTGAAGAGTTCGGGCCGAACTTGTTCTTGGCAGTGACGAACGACCAGCTATTTTGGTTACTCGTGGGCGTGAAACGGACACCCGAGCTGAAAGTTATGAATGTTTTAGTATAGCACCTTTTGTCACACAATCTTGGATATTGAAGAGTTCGGGCCGAAGAGGGATGTTCGGGCCGAAGTGGTGTTCGGGCCGAAGTAGGATGTTCAGGCCGAAGTGGTGTTCGGGCCGAAGTTGTGTTCGGGCCGAAGTTCGGTGTTCGGGCCGAGGATGGAGTTCGGGCCGAGGTTGGAGTTCGGGCCGAGGTCGGAGTTCGGGCCGAGGTTGAAGTTCTGGGCGAGGTTAAAGTTCGGGCCGAAAATGAAGTTCGGTCCGGGAACAGTGAAGAGTTCGGGCCGAACTTGTTCTTGGCAGTGACGAACGAACCAGCTATTTTGGTTACTCGTGGGCGTGAAACGGACACCCGAGCTGAAAGTTATGAATGTTTTAGTATAGCACCTTTTGTCACACAATCTTGGATATTGAAGAGTTCGGGCCGAAGAGGGATGTTCGGGCCGAAGTGGTGTTCGGGCCGAAGTGGGATGTTCGGGCCGAAGTGGTGTTCGGGCCGAAGTTCGGTTCGGGCCGAAGTTCGGTGTTCGGGCCGAGGATGGAGTTCGGGCCGAGGTCGGAGTTCGGGCCGAGGTCGGAGTTCGTGCCGAGGTTGAAGTTCGGGCCGAGGTTAAAGTTCGGGCCGAAAATGAAGTTCGGTCCGGGAACAGTGTAGAGTTCGGGCCGAACTTGTTCTTGGCAGTGACGAACGAACCAGCTATTTTGGTTACTCGTGGGCGTGAAACGGACACCCGAGCTGAAAGTTATGAATGTTTTAGTATAGCACCTTTTGTCACACAATCTTGGATATTGAAGAGTTCGGGCCGAAGAGGGATGTTCGGGCCGAAGTGGTGTTCGGGCCGAAGTGGGATGTTCGGGCCGAAGTGGTGTTCGGGCCGAAGTTCGGTGTTCGGGCCGAGGATGATGTTCGGGCCGAGGTTGAAGTTCGGGCCGAGGTCAGAGTTCGGGCCGAGGTTGAAGTTCAGGGCGAGGTTGAAGTTCGGGCCGAAAATGAAGTTCGGGCCGGGAACAGTGAAGAGTTCGGGCCTAACTTGTTCTTGGCAGTTACGAACGAACCAGCTATTTTGGTTACTCGTGGGCGTGAAACGGACACCCGAGCTGAAAGTTATGAATGTTTTAGTATAGCACCTTTTGTCACACAATCTTGGATATTGAAGAGTTCGGGCCGAAGAGGGATGTTCGGGCCGAAGTGGTGTTCGGGCCGAAGTGGGATGTTCGGGCCGAAGTGGTATTCGGGCCGAAGTGGAGTTCGGGCCGAAGTTCGGTGTTCGGGTCGAGGATGATGTTCGGGTCGAGGATGATGTTCGGGCCGAGGTTGAAGTTCGGGCCGAGGTCGGAGTTCGGGACGAGGTTGAAGTTCGGGCCGAGGTTGAAGTTCGGGCCGGAAATGAAGTTCGGGCCGGGAACAGCGAAGATTTCGGGCCGAACTTGTTCTTGGCAGTGACGAACGACCAGCTATTTTGGTTACTCGTGGGCGTGAAACGGACACCCGAGCTGAAAGTTATGAATGTTTTAGTATAGCACCTTTTGTCACACAATCTTGGATATTGAAGAGTTCGGGCCGAAGAGGGATGTTCGGGCCGAAGTGGTGTTCGGGCCGAAGTAGGATGTTCAGGCCGAAGTGGTGTTCGGGCCGAAGTGGTGTTCGGGCCAAAGTTCGGTGTTCGGGCCGAGGATGGAGTTCGGGCCGAGGTTGGAGTTCGGGCCGAGGTCGGAGTTCGGGCCGAGGTTGAAGTTCTGGGCGAGGTTAAAGTTCGGGCCGAAAATGAAGTTCGGTCCGGGAACAGTGAAGAGTTCGGGCCGAACTTGTTCTTGGCAGTGACGAACGAACCAGCTATTTTGGTTACTCGTGGGCGTGAAACGGACACCCGAGCTGAAAGTTATGAATGTTTTAGTATAGCACCTTTTGTCACACAATCTTGGATATTGAAGAGTTCGGGCCGAAGAGGGATGTTCGGGCCGAAGTGGTGTTCGGGCTGAAGTGGGATGTTCGGGTCGAAGTGGTGTTCGGGCCGAAGTTCAGTTCGGGCCGAAGGTCGGTGTTCGGGCCGAGGATGGAGTTCGGGCCGAGGTTGGAGTTCGGGCCGAGGTCGGAGTTCGTGCTGAGGTTGAAGTTCGGGCCGAGGTTAAAGTTCGGGCCGAAAATGAAGTTCGGTCCGGGAATAGTGAAGAGTTCGGGCCGAACTTGTTCTTGGCAGTGACGAACGAACCAGCTGTTTTGGTTACTCGTGGGCGTGAAACGGACACCCGAGCTGAAAGTTATGAATGTTTTAGTATAGCACCTTTTGTCACACAATCTTGGATATTGAAGAGTTCGGGCCGAAGAGGGATGTTCGGGCCGAAGTGGTGTTCGGGCCGAAGTGCGATGTTCGGGCCGAAGTGGTGTTCGGGCCGAAGTGGTGTTCGGGCCGAAGTTCGGTGTTCGGGCCGAGGATGATGTTCGGGCCGAGGTTGAAGTTCGTGCCGAGGTCGGAGTTCGGGCCGAGGTCGAAGTTCGGGCCGAGGTTGAAGTTCGGGCAGAAAATGAAGTTCGGGCCGGGAACAGTGAAGAGTTCGGGCAGAACTTGTTCTTGGCAGTGACGAACGAACCAGCTATTTTGGTTACTCGTGGGCGTGAAACGGACACCCGAGCTGAAAGTTATGAATGTTTTAGTATAGCACCTTTTGTTACACAATCTTGGATATCGAAGAGTTCTGGCCGAAGAGGGATGTTCGGGCTGAAGTGGTGTTCGGGCCGAAGTGGGATGTTCGGGCGAAGTGGTGTTCGGGCCGAATTCGGTGTTCGGGCCGAGGATGATGTTCGGGCCGAGGTTGAAGTTCGGGCCGAGGTCGGAGTTCGGGCCGAGGTTGAAGTTCGGGCCGAGGTTGAAGTTCAGGCCGAAAATGAAGTTCGGGCCGGGAACAGTGAAGAGTTCGGGCCGAATTTGTTCTTGGCATTGACGAACGAACCTGCTATTTTGGTTACTCGTGGGCATGAAACGTACACCCGAGCTGGAAGTTATGAATGTTTTAGTATAGCACCTTTTGTCACACAATCTTGGATATTAAAGAGTTAGGGACGAAGAGAAATGTTCGGGCCGAAGTGGTGTTCGGGCCGAAGTGGGATGTTTGGGCCGCAGTGGTGTTCGGGCCGAAGTTCGGTGTTCGGGCCGAGGATGATGTTCGTGCCGAGGTTGAAGTTCGGGCCGAGGTCGGAGTTCGGGCCGAGGTTGAAGTTCTGGCCGAGGTTGAAGTTCGGGCCGAAAATGAAGTTTGGGCCGGGAACAGTGAAGAGTTCCGGCCGAACTTGTTCTTGGCATTGACGAACAAACCACCTATTTTGGTTACTCGTGGGCGTGAAACGGACACCCGAGCTGAAAGTTATGGATGTTTTAGTATAGCACCTTTTGTCACACAATCTTGGATATTGAAGAGTTCGGGCCGAAGAGGGATGTTCGGGCCGAAGTGGTGTTCGGGCCGAAGTGGGATGTTCGGGCCGAAGTGGTGTTCGGGCCGAAGTGGTGTTCGGGCCGAAGTTCGGTGTTCGGGCCGAGGATGATGTTCGGGCCGACGTTGAAGTTCGGGCCGAGGTCAGAGTTCGGGCCGAGGTTGAAGTTCGGGCCTAGGTTGAAGTTCAGGCCGAGGTTGAAGTTCGGGCCGAAAATGAAGTTCGGGCCGGGAACAGTGAAGAGTTCGGGCCTAACTTGTTCTTGGCAGTTACGAACGAACCAGCTATTTTGGTTACTCGTGGGCGTGAAACGGACACCCGAGCTGAAAGTTATGAATGTTTTAGTATAGCACCTTTTGTCACACAATCTTGGATATTGAAGAGTTCGGGCCGAAGAGGGATGTTCGGGCCAAAGTGGTGTTCGGGCCGAAGTGGGATGTTCGGGCCGAAGTGTTGTTCGGGCCGAAGTGGAGTTCGGGCCGAAGTTCAGTGTTCGGGACGAGGATGATGTTCGGGCCGAGGTTGAAGTTCGGGCCGAGGTCGGAGTTCGGGTCGAGGTAGAAGTTCGGGCCGAGGTTGAAGTTCGGGCCGGGAACAGTGAAGAGTTCGGGCCGAACTTGTTCTTGGCAGTGACGAACGACCAGCTATTTTGGTTACTCGTGGGCGTGAAACGGACACCCGAGCTGAAAGTTATGAATGTTTTAGTATAGCACCTTTTGTCACACAATCTTGGATATTGAGGAGTTCGGGCCGAAGAGGGATGTTCGGGCCGAAGTGGTGTTCGGGCCGAAGTGGGATGTTCAGGCCGAAGTGGTGTTCGGGCCGAAGTTCGGTGTTCGGGCCGAGGATGGAGTTCGGGCCGAGGTTGGAGTTCGGGCCGAGGTCGGAGTTCGGGCCGAGGTTGAAGTTCGGGCCGAGGTTAAAGTTCGGGCCGAAAATGATGTTCGGTCCGGGAACAGTGAAGAGTTCGGGCCGAACTTGTTCTTGGCAGTGACGAACGAACCAGCTATTTTGGTTACTCGTGGGCGTGAAACGGACACCCGAGCTGAAAGTTATGAATGTTTTAGTATAGCACCTTTTGTCACACAATCTTGGATATTGAAGAGTTCGGGCCGAAGAGGGATGTTCGGACCGAAGTGGTGTTCGGGCCGAAGTGGGATGTTCGGGCCGAAGTGGTGTTCAGGCCGAAGTTCGGTGTTCGGGCCGAGGATGATGTTCGGGCCGAGGTTGAAGTTCGGGCCGAGGTCGGAGTTCGGGCCGAGGTCGAAGTTCGGGCCGAGGATGAAGTTCGGGCCGAAAATGAAGTTCGGGCCGGGAACAGTGAAGAGTTCGGGCCTAACTTGTTCTTGGCAGTTACGAACGAACCAGCTATTTTGGTTACTCGTGGGCGTGAAACGGACACCCGAGCTGAAAGTTATGAATGTTTTAGTATAGGACCTTTTGTCACACAATCTTGGATATTGAAGAGTTCGGGCCGAAGAGGGATGTTCGGGCCGAAGTGGTGTTCGGTCCGAAGTGGGATGTTCGGGCCGAAGTTCGGTGTTCGGGACGAGGATGATGTTCGGGCCGAGGTTGAAGTTCGGGCCGAGGTCGGAGTTCGGGCCGAGGTTGAAGTTCGGGCCGAGGTTGAAGTTCGGGCCGGAAATGAAGTTCGGGCCGGGAACAGTGAAGAGTTCGGGCCGAACTTGTTTTGGCAGTGACGAACGACCAGCTATTTTGGTTACTCGTGGGCGTGAAACGGACACCCGAGCTGAAAGTTATGAATGTTTTAGTATATCACCTTTTGTCACACAATCTTGGATATTGAAGAGTTCGGGCCGAAGAGGGATGTTCGGGCCGAAGTGGTGTTCGGGCCGAAGTGGGATGTTCGGGCCGAAGTGGGATGTTCGGGCCGAAGTGGTGTTCGGGCCGAAGTGGTGTTCGGGCCGAAGTTCGGTGATCGGGCCGAGGATGGAGTTCGGGCCGAGGTTGGAGTTCGGGCCGAGGTCGAAGTTCGGGCCAAGGTTGAAGTTCGGGCCGAGGTTAAAGTTCGGGCCGAAAATGAAGTTCGGTCCGGGAACAGTGAAGAGTTCGGGCCGAACTTGTTCTTGGCAGTGACGAACGAACCAACTATTTTGGTTACTCGTGGGCGTGAAACGTACACCCGTGCTGAAAGTTATGAATGTTTTAGTATAGCACCTTTTGTCACACAATCTTGGATATTGAAGAGTTCGGGCCGAAGAGGGTTGTTCAGGCCGAAGTGGTGTTCGTGCCGAAGTGGGATGTTCGGGCCGAAGTGGTGTTCGGGCCGAAGTTCGGTGTTCGGGCCGAGGATGATGTTCGGGCCGAGGTTGAAGTTCGGGCCGAGGTCGGAGTTCGGGCCGAGGTCGAAGTTCGGGCCGAGGTTGAAGTTCGGGCCGAAAATGAAGTTCGGGCCGGGAACAGTGAAGAGTTCAGGCCGAACTTGTTCTTGGCAGTGACGAACGAACCAGCTATTTTTGTTACTCGTGGGCGTGAAACGGACACCCGAGCTGAAAGTTATGAATATTTTAGTATAGCACCTTTTGTTACACAATCTTGGATATCGAAGAGTTCTGGCCGAAGAGGGATGTTCGGGCTGAAGTGGTGTTCGGGCCGAAGTGGGATGTTCGGGCGAAGTGGTGTTCGGGCCGAATTCGGTGTTCGGGCCGAGGATGATGTTCGGGCCGAGGTTGAAGTTCGGGCCGACGTCGGAGTTCGGGCCGAGGTTGAAGTTCGGGCCGAGGTTGAAGTTCAGGCCGAAAATGAAGTTCGGGCCGGGAACAGTGAAGAGTTCGGGCCGAATTTGTTCTTGGCAGTGACGAACGAACCAGCTATTTTGGTTACTCGTGGGCATGAAACGTACACCCGAGCTGAAAGTTATGAATGTTTTAGTATAGCACCTTTTGTCACACAATCTTGGATATTAAAGAGTTAGGGCCGAAGAGGAATGTTCGGGCCGAAGTGGTGTTCGGGCCGAAGTGGGATGTTTGGGCCGAAGTGGTGTTCGGGCCGAAGTTCGGTGTTCGGGCCGAGGATGATGTTCGTGCCGAGGTGGAAGTTCGGGCCGAGGTCGGAGTTCGGGCCGAGGTTGAAGTTCTGGCCGAGGTTGAAGTTCTGGCCGAGGTTGAAGTTCGGGCCGAAAATGAAGTTTGGGCCGGGAACAGTGAAGAGTTCGGGCCGAACTTGTTCTTGGCATTGACGAACAAACCACCTATTTTGGTTACTCGTGGGCGTGAAACGGACACCCGAGCTGAAAGTTATGGATGTTTTAGTATAGCACCTTTTGTCATACAATCTTGGATATTGAAGAGTTCGGGCCGAAGAGGGATGTTCGGGCCGAAGTGGTGTTCGTGCCGAAGTGGGATGTTCAGGCCGAAGTGGTGTTCGGGCCGAAGTTCGGTGTTCGGGCCGAGGATGGAGTTCGGGCCGAGGTAGGAGTTCGGGCCGAGGTCGGAGTTCGGGCCGAGGTTGAAGTTCGGGCCGAGGTTAAAGTTCGGGCCGAAAATGAAGTTCGGTCCGGGAACAGTGAAGAGTTCGGGCCGAACTTGTTCTTGGCAGTGACGAACGAACCAGCTATTTTGGTTACTCGTGGGCGTGAAACGGACACCCGAGCTGAAAGTTATGAATGTTTTAGTATAGCACCTTTTGTCACACAATCTTGGATATTGAAGAGTTCGGGCCGAAGAGGGATGTTCGGACCGAAGTGGTGTTCGGGCCGAAGTGGGATGTTCGGGCCGAAGTGGTGTTCAGGCCGAAGTTCGGTGTTCGGGCCGAGGATGATGTTCGGGCCGAGGTTGAAGTTCGGGCCGAGGTCGGAGTTCAGGCCGAGGTCGAAGTTCGGGCCGAGGATGAAGTTCGGGCCGAAAATGAAGTTCGGGCCGGGAACAGTGAAGAGTTCGGGCCTAACTTGTTCTTGGCAGTTACGAACGAACCAGCTATTTTGGTTACTCGTGGGCGTGAAACGGACACCCGAGCTGAAAGTTATGAATGTTTTAGTATAGGACCTTTTGTCACACAATCTTGGATATTGAAGAGTTCGGGCCGAAGAGGGATGTTCGGGCCGAAGTGGTGTTCGGTCCGAAGTGGGATGTTCGGGCCGAAGTTCGGTGTTCGGGACGAGGATGATGTTCGGGCCGAGGTTGAAGTTCGGGCCGAGGTCGGAGTTCGGGCCGAGGTTGAAGTTCGGGCCGAGGTTGAAGTTCGGGCCGGAAATGAAGTTCGGGCCGGGAACAGTGAAGAGTTCGGGCCGAACTTGTTCTTGGCAGTGACGAACGACCAGCTATTTTGGTTACTCGTGGGCGTGAAACGGACACCCGAGCTGAAAGTTATGAATGTTTTAGTATATCACCTTTTGTCACACAATCTTGGATATTGAAGAGTTCGGGCCGAAGAGGGATGTTCGGGCCGAAGTGGTGTTCGGGCCGAAGTGGGATGTTCGGGCCGAAGTGGGATGTTCGGGCCGAAGTGGTCTTCGGGCCGAAGTGGTGTTCGGGCCGAAGTTCGGTGATCGGGCCGAGGATGGAGTTCGGGCCGAGGTTGGAGTTCGGGCCGAGGTCGAAGTTCGGGCCAAGGTTGAAGTTCGGGCCGAGGTTAAAGTTCGGGCCGAAAATGAAGTTCGGTCCGGGAACAGTGAAGAGTTCGGGCCGAACTTGTTCTTGGCAGTGACGAACGAACCAACTATTTTGGTTACTCGTGGGCGTGAAACGTACACCCGTGCTGAAAGTTATGAATGTTTTAGTATAGCACCTTTTGTCACACAATCTTGGATATTGAAGAGTTCGGGCCGAAGAGGGTTGTTCAGGCCGAAGTGGTGTTCGTGCCGAAGTGGGATGTTCGGGCCGAAGTGGTGTTCGGGCCGAAGTTCGGTGTTCGGGCCGAGGATGATGTTCGGGCCGAGGTTGAAGTTCGGGCCGAGGTCGGAGTTCGGGCCGAGGTCGAAGTTCGGGCCGAGGTTGAAGTTCGGGCCGAAAATGAAGTTCGGGCCGGGAACAGTGAAGAGTTCAGGCCGAACTTGTTCTTGGCAGTGACGAACGAACCAGCTATTTTTGTTACTCGTGGGCGTGAAACGGACACCCGAGCTGAAAGTTATGAATATTTTAGTATAGCACCTTTTGTTACACAATCTTGGATATCGAAGAGTTCTGGCCGAAGAGGGATGTTCGGGCTGAAGTGGTGTTCGGGCCGAAGTGGGATGTTCGGGCGAAGTGGTGTTCGGGCCGAATTCGGTGTTCGGGCCGAGGATGATGTTCGGGCCGAGGTTGAAGTTCGGGCCGACGTCGGAGTTCGGGCCGAGGTTGAAGTTCGGGCCGAGGTTGAAGTTCAGGCCGAAAATGAAGTTCGGGCCGGGAACAGTGAAGAGTTCGGGCCGAATTTGTTCTTGGCAGTGACGAACGAACCAGCTATTTTGGTTACTCGTGGGCATGAAACGTACACCCGAGCTGAAAGTTATGAATGTTTTAGTATAGCACCTTTTGTCACACAATCTTGGATATTAAAGAGTTAGGGCCGAAGAGGAATGTTCGGGCCGAAGTGGTGTTCGGGCCGAAGTGGGATGTTTGGGCCGAAGTGGTGTTCGGGCCGAAGTTCGGTGTTCGGGCCGAGGATGATGTTCGTGCCGAGGTTGAAGTTCGGGCCGAGGTCGGAGTTCGGGCCGAGGTTGAAGTTCTGGCCGAGGTTGAAGTTCTGGCCGAGGTTGAAGTTCGGGCCGAAAATGAAGTTTGGGCCGGGAACAGTGAAGAGTTCGGGCCGAACTTGTTCTTGGCATTGACGAACAAACCACCTATTTTGGTTACTCGTGGGCGTGAAACGGACACCCGAGCTGAAAGTTATGGATGTTTTAGTATAGCACCTTTTGTCATACAATCTTGGATATTGAAGAGTTCGGGCCGAAGAGGGATGTTCGGGCCGAAGTGGTGTTCGTGCCGAAGTGGGATGTTCGGGCCGAGGTGGTGTTCGGGCCAAAGTGGTGTTCGGGCCGAAGTTCGGTGTTCGGGCCGAGGATGATGTTCGGGCCGAGGTTGAAGTTCGGGTCGAGGTCAGAGTTCGGGCCGAGGTTGAAGTTCGGGCCGAGGTTGAAGTTCAGGCCGAGGTTGAAGTTCGGGCCGAAAATGAAGTTCGGGCCGGGAACAGTGAAGAGTTCGGGCCTAACTTGTTCTTGGCAGTTACGAACGAACCAGCTATTTTGGTTACTCGTGGGCGTGAAACGGACACCCAAGCTGAAAGTTATGAATGTTTTAGTATAGCACCTTTTGTTACACAATCTTGGATATCGAAGAGTTCTGGCCGAAGAGGGATGTTCGGGCTGAAGTGGTGTTCGGGACGAAGTGGGATGTTCGGGCGAAGTGGTGTTCGGGCCGACTTCGGTGTTCGGGCCGACTTCGGTGTTCGGGCCGAGGATGATGTTCGGGCCGAGGTTGAAGTTCGGGCCGAGGTCGGAGTTCGGGCCAAGGTTGAAGTTCGGGCCGAGGTTGAAGTTAAGGCCGAAAATGAAGTTCGGGCTGGGAACAGTGAACAGTTCGGGCCGAATTTGTTCTTTGCAGTGACGAACAAACCAGCTATTTTGGTTACTCGTGGGCATGAAACGTACACCCGAGCTGAAAGTTACGAATGTTTTAGTATAGCACCTTTTGTCACACAATCTTGGATATTAAAGAGTTAGGGCCGAAGAGGAATGTTCGGGCCGAAGTGGTGTTCGGGCCGAAGTGGGATGTTTGGGCCGAAGTGGTGTTCGGGCCGAAGTTCGGTGTTCGGGCCAAGGATGATGTTCGTGCCGAGGTTGAAGTTCGGGCCGAGGTCGGAGTTCGGGCCTAGGTTGAAGTTCTGGCCGAGGTTGAAGTTCTGGCCGAGGTTGAAGTTCGGGCCGAAAATGAAGTTTGGGCCGGGAACAGTGAAGAGTTCGGGCCGAACTTGTTCTTGGCATTGACGAACAAACCACATATTTTGGTTACTCGTGGGCGTGAAACTTCTCATGGACTCAAAAAGATAGGTTAGCGACCGGGCGAAAGGTTCTACTTTCCGTAAGCGAGCCCGCGCTTTTTCCAGGTGTTCGATGGCTCCCTCGCGTAATTCGGACACCCGAGCTGAAAGTTATGGATGTTTTAGTATAGCACCTTTTGTCATACAATCTTGGATATTGAAGAGTTCGGGCCGAAGAGGGATGTTCGGGCCGAAGTGGTGTTCGTGCCGAAGTGGGATGTTCGGGCCGAAGTGGTGTTCGGGCCAAAGTGGTGTTCGGGCCGAAGTTCGGTGTTCGGGCCGAGGATGATGTTCGGGCCGAGGTTGAAGTTCGGGTCGAGGTCAGAGTTCGGGCCGAGGTTGAAGTTCGGGCCGAGGTTGAAGTGCAGGCCGAGGTTGAAGTTCGGGCCGAAAATGAAGTTCGGGCCGGGAACAGTGAAGAGTTCGGGCCTAACTTGTTCTTGGCAGTTACGAACGAACCAGCTATTTTGGTTACTCGTGGGCGTGAAACGGACACCCAAGCTGAAAGTTATGAATGTTTTAGTATAGCACCTTTTGTTACACAATCTTGGATATCGAAGAGTTCTGGCCGAAGAGGGATGTTCGGGCTGAAGTGGTGTTCGGGACGAAGTGGGATGTTCGGGCGAAGTGGTGTTCGGGCCGAATTCGGTGTTCGGGCCGAGGATGATGTTCGGGCCGAGGTTGAAGTTCGGGCCGAGGTCGGAGTTCGGGCCGAGGTTGAAGTTCGGGCCGAGGTTGAAGTTCAGGCCGAAAATGAAGTTCGGGCCGGGAACAGTGAAGAGTTCGGGCCGAATTTGTTCTTTGCAGTGACGAACGAACCAGCTATTTTGGTTACTCGTGGGCATGAAACGTACACCCGAGCTGAAAGTTATGAATGTTTTAGTATAGCACCTTTTGTCACACAATCTTGGATATTAAAGAGTTAGGGCCGAAGAGGAATGTTCGAGCCGAAGTGGTGTTCGGGCCGAAGTGGGATGTTTGGGCCGAAGTGGTGTTCGGGCCAAAGTTCGGTGTTCGGGCCGAGGATGATGTTCGTGCCGAGGTTGAAGTTCGGGCCGAGGTCGGAGTTCGGGCCTAGGTTGAAGTTCTGGCCGAGGTTGAAGTTCTGGCCGAGGTTGAAGTTCGGGCCGAAAATGAAGTTTGGGCCGGGAACAGTGGAGAGTTCGGGCCGAACTTGTTCTTGGCATTGACGAACAAACCACCTATTTTGGTTACTCGTGGGCGTGAAACTTCTCATGGACTCAAAAAGATAGGTTAGCGACCGGGCGAAAGGTTCTACTTTCCGTAAGCGAGCCCGCGCTTTTTCCAGCTGTTCGATGGCTCCCTCGCGTAATTCGGACACCCGAGCTGAAAGTTATGGATGTTTTAGTATAGCACTTTTTGTCATACAATCTTGGATATTGAAGAGTTCGGGCCGAAGAGGGATGTTCGGGCCGAAGTGGTGTTCGGGCCGAAGTGGGATGTTCGGGCCGACGTGGTGTTCGGGCCGAAGTGGTGTTCGGGCCGAAGTTTGGTGTTCGGGCCGAGGATGATGTTCGGGCCGAGGTTGAAGTTCGGGCCGAGGTTGAAGTTCAGGCCGAGGTTGAAGTTCGGGCCGAAAATGAAGTTCGGGTCGGGAACAGTGAAGAGTTCGGGCCTAACTTGTTCTTGGCAGTTACGAACGAACCAGCTATTTTGGTTTCTCGTGGACGTGAAACGGACACCCGAGCTGAAAGTTATGAATGTTTTAGTATAGCACCTTTTGTCACACAATCTTGGATATTGAAGAGTTCGGGCCGAAGAGGGATGTTCGGGCCAAAGTGGTGTTCGGGCCGAAGTGGGATGTTCGGGCCGAAGTGTTGTTCGGGCCGAAGTGGAGTTCGGGCCGAAGTTCAGTGTTCGGGACGAGGATGATGTTCGGGCCGAGGTTGAAGTTCGGGCCGAGGTCGGAGTTCGGGCCGAGGTTGAAGTTCGGGCCGAGGTTGAAGTTTGGGCCGAGGTTGAAGTTCGGGCCGGGAACAGTGAAGAGTTCGGGCCGAACTTGTTCTTGGCAGTGACGAACGACCAGCTATTTTGGTTACTCGTGGGCGTGAAACGGACACCCGAGCTGAAAGTTATGAATGTTTTAGTATAGCACCTTTTGTCACACAATCTTGGATATTGAAGAGTTCGGGCCGAAGAGGGATGTTCGGGCCGAAGTGGTGTTCGGGCCGAAGTGGGATGTTCGGGCCGAAGTGGTGTTCGGGCCGAAGTGGGATGTTCGGGCCGAGGATGGAGTTCGGGCCGAGGTTGGAGTTCGGGCCGAGGTCGGAGTTCGGGCCGAGGTTGAAGTTCGGGCCGAGGTTAAAGTTCGGGCCGAAAATGAAGTTCGGTCCGGGAACAGTGAAAAGTTCGGGCCGAACTTGTTCTTGGCAGTGACGAACGAACCAGCTATTTTGGTTACTCGTGGGCGTGAAACGGACACCCGAGCTGAAAGTTATGAATGTTTTAGTATAGCACCTTTTCTCACACAATCTTGGATATTGAAGAGTTCGGGCCGAAGAGGGATGTTCGGACCGAAGTGGTGTTCGGGCAGAAGTGGGATGTTCGGGCCGAAGTGGTGTTCGGGCCGAAGTTCGGTGTTCGGGCCGAGGATGATGTTCGGGCCGAGGTTGAAGTTCGGGCCGAAAATGAAGTTCGGGCCGGGAACAGTGAAGAGTTCGGGCCTAACTTGTTCTTGGCAGTTACGAACGAACCAGCTATTTTGGTTACTCGTGGGCGTGAAACGGACACCCGAGCTGAAAGTTATGAATGTTTTAGTATAGGACCTTTTGTCACACAATCTTGGATATTGAACAGTTCGGGCCGAAGAGGGATGTTCGGGCCGAAGTGGTGTTCGGGCCGAAGTGGGATGTTCGGGCCGAAGTGGTGTTCGGGCCGAAGTTCGGTGTTCGGGACGAGGATGATGTTCGGGCCGAGGTTGAAGTTCGGGCCGAGGTCGGAGTTCGGGCCGAGGTTGAAGTTCGGGCCGAGGTTGAAGTTCGGGCCGGAAATGAAGTTCGGGCCGGGAACAGTGAAGAGTTCGGGCCGAACTTGTTCTTGGCAGTGACGAACGACCAGCTATTTTGGTTACTCGTGGGCGTGAAACGGACACCCGAGCTGAAAGTTATGAATGTTTTAGTATATCACCTTTTGTCACACAATCTTGGATATTGAAGAGTTCGGGCCGAAGTGGGATGTTCGGGCCAAAGTGGTGTTCGGGCCGAAGTGGGATGTTCGGGCCGAAGTGTTGTTCGGCTCGAAGTGGAGTTCGGGCCGAAGTTCAGTGTTCGGGACGAGGATGATGTTCGGGCCGAGGTTGAAGTTCGGGCCGAGGTCGGAGTTCGGGCCGAGGTTGAAGTTCGGGCCGAGGTTGAAGTTTGGGCCGAGGTTGAAGTTCGGGCCGGGAACAGTGAAGAGTTCGGGCCGAACTTGTTCTTGGCAGTGACGAACGACCAGCTATTTTGGTTACTCGTGGGCGTGAAACGGACACCCGAGCTGAAAGTTATGAATGTTTTAGTATAGCACCTTTTCTCACACAATCTTGGATATTGAAGAGTTCGGGCCGAAGAGGGATGTTCGGACCGAAGTGGTGTTCGGGCAGAAGTGGGATGTTCGGGCCGAAGTGGTGTTCGGGCCGAAGTTCGGTGTTCGGCCCGAGGATGATGTTCGGGCCGAGGTTGAAGTTCGGGCCGAAAATGAAGTTCGGGCCGGGAACAGTGAAGAGTTCGGGCCTAACTTGTTCTTGGCAGTTACGAACGAACCAGCTATTTTGGTTACTCGTGGGCGTGAAACGGACACCCGAGCTGAAAGTTATGAATGTTTTAGTATAGGACCTTTTGTCACACAATCTTGGATTTTGAACAGTTCGGGCCGAAGAGGGATGTTCGGGCCGAAGTGGTGTTCGGGCCGAAGTGGGATGTTCGGGCCGAAGTGGTGTTCGGGCCGAAGTTCGGTGTTCGGGACGAGGATGATGTTCGGGCCGAGGTTGAAGTTCGGGCCGAGGTCGGAGTTCGGGCCGAGGTTGAAGTTCGGGGCGAGGTTGAAGTTCGGGCCGGAAATGAAGTTCGGGCCGGGAACAGTGAAGAGTTCGGGCCGAACTTGTTCTTGGCAGTGACGAACGACCAGCTATTTTGGTTACTCGTGGGCGTGAAACGGACACCCGAGCTGAAAGTTATGAATGTTTTAGTATATCACCTTTTGTCACACAATCTTGGATATTGAAGAGTTCGGGCCGAAGTGGGATGTTCGGGCCAAAGTGGTGTTCGGGCCGAAGTGGGATGTTCGGGCCGAAGTGTTGTTCGGCTCGAAGTGGAGTTCGGGCCGAAGTTCAGTGTTCGGGACGAGGATGATGTTCGGGCCGAGGTTGAAGTTCGGGCCGAGGTCGGAGTTCGGGCCGAGGTTGAAGTTCGGGCCGAGGTTGAAGTTTGGGCCGAGGTTGAAGTTCGGGCCGGGAACAGTGAAGAGTTCGGGCCGAACTTGTTCTTGGCAGTGACGAACGACCAGCTATTTTGGTTACTCGTGGGCGTGAAACGGACACCCGAGCTGAAAGTTATGAATGTTTTAGTATTGCACCTTTTGTCACACAATCTTGGATATTGAAGAGTTCGGGCCGAAGAGGGATGTTCGGGCCGAAGTGGTGTTCGGGCCGAAGTGGGATGTTCGGGCCGAAGTGGTGTTCGGGCCGAAGTGGTGTTCGGGCCGAAGTTCGGTGTTCGGGCCGAGGATGGAGTTCGGGCCGAGGTTGGAGTTCGGGCCGAGGTCGGAGTTCGGGCCGAGGTTGAAGTTCGGGCCGAGGTTAAAGTTCGGGCCGAAAATGAAGTTCGGTCTGGGAACAGTGAAGAGTTCGGGCCGAACTTGTTCTTGGCAGTGACGAACGAACCAGCTATTTTGGTTACTCGTGGGCGTGAAACGGACACCCGAGCTGAAAGTTATGAATGTTTTAGTATAGCTGTTAGGTCACAACAACCCTGGTTTATAATGTTAATTGATAGAATATTATACTTAGAGAAATATTAGAGTGATAACACAAGAATATAGTCAATGTATAAATCCACTAAGTGTGGCTTGTTGCGGAATAACAAGACCACTGATCAATTACAAAAGATGTGAATGTGTAAAGTAAATTGGTAAGTACTCCTTTGCAAGATGATCTCTATTTATAATGTTATAGAGATCTTACATAATGAGCAAAGGAGTAACCGAAGGACTAAGTAAGGAAAATGACTAAGATCAAGGGATTTGATCTTAGTCCGTTACTATACTGAGTATCACTCAGTCTGTAACGACCCGAAATTTGAATAAATAAAATATGTAAAAAATATGATAATTATGGATAAATCATATAGAACACGTGGAAATTGGTTTCGTGTCGTTTGGACACCGTACGAGAAAGTTACGGGCAAAACCGGGTCGAGACAAGTTGGAAAAAGTGCAGCCTTGCTGCCATCGATAGTTCGCGACGCGAACCATACTTCGCGATCGCGAAGTAGGACCAGAGAATTTGGTAATCGGGCGTGAAGAGATCGCGTTTGGATAACGATCGCTAAGTATTGCCGTATACGCAAAGTTAGCGACGCGAACTATGTTCGCGCCGTGAACTCTGGACGACCAGCATTAAATTCGGGTTTGAGCTCATTTATTGCATATCAAAACCCTAGTTTACTCTCTTGGCGATTTTCGAGCATAGAAGCTGTTCTTGGGTGATTTCTTCATCAAAGCTTGGTAGATTTCACTCCTAAGTGAAGATTAAAGGTATATCTTCAATCCTTTGTAGTTGTAGCTTTAGATCTATGGATCTTGAAGCTAGGGTTTGAAACCCTAGTTCTTGGGTTGGTGATTTTGGTGAAATAAATGGTGTATACACTTAATAGATGGTATATTAACAAGGAAAACGAGTGTATGATTATGATTTGTAAGAATCTTAAGGGTTGGTTAAACCTAGGGTTTGGTAATCACCATATTTGGGGAAAATGGATTGATGGGTGTTATCTAGAGGTAGATGAACACATTGTTAGTAGATTGTAATGTTGATCATTGTATGATCATTGTTTTAGGCTTTCGGTGACATCTTGGAAAGTCGGTGGAATTGTGAAGCAAGAGCTTTGGTGTCAAGAACACAGTTGGAGCATCTTTATTACTAAGGTGAGTACGTGTGGAATTTATTGAGTACATAGCCCTTTTAAATGTTTTCACTACTTGTGTTATGGTCTATTTGCTTAATTGTGTAGACTAGTAGTTGATAGTTAGTTATACCGATGATAGTATTGAACTAACTTGTTGATGATGAAAGTGATAGCCGAGAGCTAGATTGGCATAACCATAGGGTTATGGTGAGAACGAGATGTCGTGATGCTAGTTAGTTCGGGGGCAATCCGATAACTAGACATGGTGATGTTTCTAACTAGTTCGGGGGCAACCCGATAGTTAGATAGGATAGTGCTTCTAGCTAGTTCGGGGGCAACCCGATAGTTGGATGTTTGGGTGCTTTTAGCTAGTTCGGGGGCAACCCGATAGTTGGGCACGTTAGTGATGCTAGTTAGCTCGGGGGCAACCCGATAACTAGATAAGTGATGCTAGGAAAGCAAGGTTTGGAGTCACCACGGGGTGACTATATATATATGTATAGAGGGACGAAATTACTTATTTGTTGATTATTTGAATAACGATTATTATTATCAATGGGTCTAAACCCATGTAACTCACGAGACGTTTTTGTCTCACGTACTCCTTGTTATTTGCTATGTACTCAGGTTCGGGATCGAAGGCTTAGGTTCGCACGGATAGAGTTGCGGGACCTAGAGTAGAAGAACTTTAGATTGGATTTATGCTTAGCTTTGGTTTTGATATATTTTGTAACACCGAAACTTTATACTCTGATTCATACCAAAGGTTTTTGTAAATCCATATTTTTGGGATAGTTCTTCTATTTATGAAAAATGTTTTATTTTGGGCAAATGTTTTGTGTTTAAAATTTGAGGTGTTACAACTTGGTATCAGAGCTATAGTTTAAGTGAATTAGGTTGGATGACCATCCTAGACTTAGACTGTAGCATTAGGAATGTAAGATTCCTTGAGATCATAGGTTGACCTTGAGACTTTATATTAAGTTTAGGGTTGAACCTAGGGGACCGATGAAAGTTGATATGATATTGAATGTTGAGTGTTATGAGACTAGTGGGTTGTGCATGGGATGCTAAATGTTTAATGTCTTTCGTATAGTATTGGTCGAAAGAAATGGTGAACACTCGAAGAAGTGGGAAAGCCCCGGAGAACCGGGAGGAGGAAGTACCTCCTGTTGAGAGGGTGGTTGAGCAAGAAAGTCAACCATCAATGCATCGGGTTGACGAATCGGAGGTCGGAGCTAATAGAACTCCGGTGACCATGGCGGATCTCCAAACTATTATCGACCAAATCAAGGGAACGGTGGCCGAAGAAGTGCACCGAATTATTGGAGACCGTGAAAGGTCGGGTGGAGACCGTGAATCCGAGGCTAAGTCGGATGAGAAAACGGGAGGTAGTGGCACCGGGGAGATGAAGTCCTCCACGGGTGGCCAAAGTGATGCTAGGGCTAGGCCCGTTGTGAAAGAAGGTTGTTCGTTTAAATCCTTCATGGCTTGTAAGCCAAATGTGTACACGGGTAGTTCGGACCCGAAAGTAACGATGAGATGGATCCGAGAAACCGAGAGGGTTATCGGAAGTAGCAAATGTAAGGATGTTGATATGGTGACGTATGCGTCACAATTGTTAAAAGAAGATGCCATGGTGTGGTGGGATATTGTGTATGAGACCCTCGGGAAGGAGGTGGTTGAAAGGATGTCGTGGGATGAGTTCACCACAAGGTTGAAAAAGAAGTTTTGTCCCGAGAGGGATTTGGAGAAAATGCACGAGAAGTTCGTGACCCTCAAAAAGGGTGATTTGTCGATTGAAGAATACTCGAGAGAGTTCACGGGATTGCTCCCGTTTGTTGCTAAAACCTACTCGGATGAGAGGTTGAGGGTGGTCCGGTATGCTAGTGGGTTACCGTGGGACTACCAATTGGAAGTAAAGAGGGCGGTTTCACTTGATGAAGCTATTAGTGCCGCCCGGAGTGTTGAGGAAGTAAATGAGGCACGTGTTGCCGAAAGGGCCCATGTGGGCGAGAAGAGGAAGGCCGATAGCGGCTCAAGTTCGTTCAAAAAGGGGAAGTTCACTTCGAGCTTCTCTAAACAAGGGAGTGTTGCCTCGTGCAAGAAGTGCGGGAAGAATCATACCGGCGAGTGCCGAAGTGGGTCGAGGTCTTGTTTTAGTTGTGGTAGACCGGGGCATGTAGCCCGGGATTGTAAGGTCAAGTCGTTGGCCGATGTGGAGTGTTTCTCGTGCCACGAGAAGGGGCACTATAGCAATGCGTGCCCGAAGAAGGGAATCGAGTCGATGGTGTCCACGGCTCAAAAGAAAGTGGAACCGGCGAAGGTGAAGGGGCGATCCTTCCAACTCACTCGGGAGGAGGCGAAGGAGGCACACGAGGTGGTGTCAGGTATTCTATTCATTAACTCGTTGCCAACTCATATTTTATTTGATTCGGGTTCCAATTATTCGTTTGTGTCTTATGAGTTCGGTTGTAAATTGAATGTACCGTCCGAAAAGTTAGATGAAATGTATGAGATAGAAGTAGCCGACGGGAAAACGTCTATGGTTGATTGTGTTTATAGAAATTGCGAAATAGAAATAGACGGTAGAAAGTTTAAGGTGGATTTGTTGCCCATGGGAATTAAGGCGTTTGATGTGGTTATCGGTATGGATTGGTTGGGTATGCACCAAGCCAAGATTTTGTGTGGAAAGAAAATAGTGTCGATTAGGACACCCGAGAACGAGAAAGTGTATGTGTATGGGGAGAAACGACATCACATGCCTAATGTGATTACCGCCATTAAGGCGAGGAAGAGTATATCGAAAGGTTGTGCATCGTTTATTGCATATGTATTAGATGGCCGAAAGGAAAAGAAGTCGATGGATAATGTTAAAATTATTCGGGATTTCCCCGAGGTATTTCCCGATGACTTGCCCGGTTTGCCACCGGAGAGACAAGTCGAATTTAAAATTGATTTAGTTCCGGGGGCGACGCCGATTGCTCGTGCTCCCTATCGTTTAGCTCCCACCGAAATGCGGGAATTAATGACCCAATTGCAAGATTTGTTAGACAAAGGTTTTATTCGTCCGAGTTCGTCACCGTGGGGTGCACCGGTTTTATTTGTTAAAAAGAAAGACGGGTCGATGAGAATGTGTATCGACTACCGAGAGTTGAACAAGGTAACAATTAAGAATCGTTACCCGTTGCCGAGAATTGATGACTTATTCGACCAATTGCAAGGTGCTAGTTATTTCTCGAAAATTGATTTGAGGTCGGGTTATCACCAAGTTCGGGTGAAAGAGGGCGACACCGAGAAGACGGCTTTTCGTACACGTTATGGTCATTATGAATTTCTAGTGATGCCGTTTGGTCTTACAAACGCGCCGGCGATTTTTATGGATTTGATGAATCGGGTTTGTAAACCGTTTCTTGATAAGTTTTTGATCGTGTTTATTGACGACATTTTGATTTATTCGAAAACCGAAGAAGAACACGAAGGTCATTTGAGGCTTGTTCTAGACGTGTTGAAACGGGAGAAGTTGTATGCTAAGTTTTCAAAGTGTGAGTTTTGGTTGCGGGAAGTGCAATTTTTAGGTCACATGGTGACGTGTGAGGGTATTAAGGTTGACCCATCCAAGATTGAAGCGGTGTCAAATTGGGAGCCTCCGAGGACTCCTACCGAGGTTAGAAGTTTTCTTGGGTTAGCCGGTTATTACCGGAGATTTATACAAGATTTCTCGAGAATCGCGATTCCACTCACGAAGTTAACGAGAAAAAGTGAGAAGTTTGTGTGGGAGAAGAAGCAAGAAGAGGCGTTTAAATTGCTGAAAGAAAAGTTATGTAACGCACCTATCCTTACGTTACCGGATGGTATGGAGGATTTTGTGGTTTATAGTGATGCTTCGAATCAAGGGCTCGGTTGTGTGTTGATGCAAAGAGGAAAGGTGATCGCGTATGCCTCGCGACAATTGAAGAATGCGGAATTAAGGTACACGACACACGACTTGGAATTGGCGGCGATTATTTTTGCCTTGAAATTGTGGAGGCATTATTTGTATGGTACTCGGTGTACGTTGTACACGGATCATAAGAGTTTGCAATATGTGTTCACACAAAAAGATCTTAATATGCGACAAAGAAGGTGGATCGAGTTGATTGCCGATTACGATTGTGAGATTGTGTATCACGCGGGAAAGGCTAATGTGGTGGCCGATGCCTTGAGCCGAAAAGTTTATGAAAACCCGAACCGGGGAATTTTATCACGAATAGAAGTCGTCTCGAGTATTATTGAAAGGATCAAGAATGCCCAACGGGAGGTTATGGGAAAAGATGAGTTAAGGCAAGAACGGTTAGGTAAGAACCAACATTTTCTCGAGAGTGCACAAGGGTTGAAGACCGTAGGCGGTCGTATTTGGGTGCCTAAGTTCGGTGGTATCCGAAAGGAGTTGTTGTATGATGTGCACAAATCGAAGTATTCGATTCACCCGGGAAGTACAAAGACGTATCAAGATATGAAACGGGTTTATTGGTGGCCCGGAATGAAGGCGAGAGTGGCCAAGTATATCTCTAAGTGTGCCACGTGTGCACAAGTGAAAGCCGAGCATCAAGTACCGTATGGGGTAGCTCAATCATTAGTTGTACCGGCCGGGAAGTGGGAAGATATAACTATGGATTTCATAGTAGGTTTACCGAAGACGAGTAGAGGTCACGATGCCATTTGGGTCATAGTTGACCGGTTGACCAAGAGTGCATTATTTTTAGCAATTCGGGAAACGTTGCCACTTGAGAAATTGGCTAAGTTGTATGTTGATGAGGTGGTTCGACTCCACGGGGTTCCGTTATCAATTGTATCCGATAGAGACGCGAGGTTTACCTCGAGATTTTGGCGGTCATTACAAGAAGAGTTGGGTACAAAGTTGCGGTTGAGCACGGCCTATCATCCGCAAACCGACGGTCAAAGTGAAAGGACGATTCAAACGGTTGAAGATATGTTGAGGTCGTGTGTGTTAGATTTCGGTGGTAAATGGGATGAACATTTACCATTGGTCGAGTTTTCGTATAATAATAGTTATCACTCGACTATTAAGATGCCGCCTTATGAGGCGTTGTATGGGAGAAAATGTAGAACTCCATCTTGTTGGTTGGAAGCGGGGGAGACGAAACTCACGGGTCCCGAGATCGTGAGAGTGACGAATGAAAAGATTGGTATTATTCAAAACAACATGAAAGTCGCCCAAGATAGACAACGAAGTTATTCGGGTTTAAAGAAAAGACCATACGACTTGGATGTCGGTGATATGGTGATGTTGAAAGTGTCACCTTGGAAAGGTGTGATGCGGTTTGGTAAAAGGGGAAAGTTAAGTCCAAGGTATGTTGGACCGTTTAAAATATTGAAACGGGTCGGGCTTCAAGCTTTTAAGTTGGAACTCCCACCCGAGCTTCAAGGTGTGCATGACACCTTCCACGTGAGTTATTTGAAGAAGTTTATCGGGGAAGCTGAAAATATTATTCCATTGCAAGAGTTGCGGGTTGACGGCCCGAACCGGTTGATTGAGGAGCCCGAGGCTATATTAGAAACGAAAACAAAGAAGCTTCGGAATAAGGAGATCGAGTTGGTATTGGTCAAGTGGAAGCATTCACTTGGACCGAATTTGACTTGGGAAGTCAAAGACGAGATTCGGAAGAGGTACCCGGATTTCGTGAACTATGATGAGATTCCGAGGACGGAATCTTCTTAAGGGGTAGATAGTTGTAACGACCCGAAATTTGAATAAATAAAATATGTAAAAAATATGATAATTATGGATAAATCATATAGAACACGTGGAAATTGGTTTCGTGTCGTTTGGACACCGTACGAGAAAGTTACGGGCAAAACCGGGTCGAGACAAGTTGGAAAAAGTGCAGCCTTGCTGCCATCGATAGTTCGCGACGCGAACCATACTTCGCGATCGCGAAGTAGGACCAGAGAATTTGGTAATCGGGCGTGAAGAGATCGCGTTTGGATAACGATCGCTAAGTATTGCCGTATACGCAAAGTTAGCGACGCGAACTATGTTCGCGCCGTGAACTCTGGACGACCAGCATTAAATTCGGGTTTGAGCTCATTTATTGCATATCAAAACCCTAGTTTACTCTCTTGGCGATTTTCGAGCATAGAAGCTGTTCTTGGGTGATTTCTTCATCAAAGCTTGGTAGATTTCACTCCTAAGTGAAGATTAAAGGTATATCTTCAATCCTTTGTAGTTGTAGCTTTAGATCTATGGATCTTGAAGCTAGGGTTTGAAACCCTAGTTCTTGGGTTGGTGATTTTGGTGAAATAAATGGTGTATACACTTAATAGATGGTATATTAACAAGGAAAACGAGTGTATGATTATGATTTGTAAGAATCTTAAGGGTTGGTTAAACCTAGGGTTTGGTAATCACCATATTTGGGGAAAATGGATTGATGGGTGTTATCTAGAGGTAGATGAACACATTGTTAGTAGATTGTAATGTTGATCATTGTATGATCATTGTTTTAGGCTTTCGGTGACATCTTGGAAAGTCGGTGGAATTGTGAAGCAAGAGCTTTGGTGTCAAGAACACAGTTGGAGCATCTTTATTACTAAGGTGAGTACGTGTGGAATTTATTGAGTACATAGCCCTTTTAAATGTTTTCACTACTTGTGTTATGGTCTATTTGCTTAATTGTGTAGACTAGTAGTTGATAGTTAGTTATACCGATGATAGTATTGAACTAACTTGTTGATGATGAAAGTGATAGCCGAGAGCTAGATTGGCATAACCATAGGGTTATGGTGAGAACGAGATGTCGTGATGCTAGTTAGTTCGGGGGCAATCCGATAACTAGACATGGTGATGTTTCTAACTAGTTCGGGGGCAACCCGATAGTTAGATAGGATAGTGCTTCTAGCTAGTTCGGGGGCAACCCGATAGTTGGATGTTTGGGTGCTTTTAGCTAGTTCGGGGGCAACCCGATAGTTGGGCACGTTAGTGATGCTAGTTAGCTCGGGGGCAACCCGATAACTAGATAAGTGATGCTAGGAAAGCAAGGTTTGGAGTCACCACGGGGTGACTATATATATATGTATAGAGGGACGAAATTACTTATTTGTTGATTATTTGAATAACGATTATTATTATCAATGGGTCTAAACCCATGTAACTCACGAGACGTTTTTGTCTCACGTACTCCTTGTTATTTGCTATGTACTCAGGTTCGGGATCGAAGGCTTAGGTTCGCACGGATAGAGTTGCGGGACCTAGAGTAGAAGAACTTTAGATTGGATTTATGCTTAGCTTTGGTTTTGATATATTTTGTAACACCGAAACTTTATACTCTGATTCATACCAAAGGTTTTTGTAAATCCATATTTTTGGGATAGTTCTTCTATTTATGAAAAATGTTTTATTTTGGGCAAATGTTTTGTGTTTAAAATTTGAGGTGTTACACAGTCCTTCTACTCAGTATCACTATCTGATACTGAGTACTGATACTGAGTTCCAATACTGATCACTCAGTATCAGACCTAAACTTAGCTATATTATTCTACATATTAATCAAAGCTAGTCTAGGTTGTTTTGTTATCTTAAGATCCAAAGGGGTAAGGCTTTTTGCCTTAACAATCTCCCCCTATCTAATGATAACAAAACAATTACAAAGAGAAAAAAAAAATACAACAGCATAGGTAGCAATATCTTCTTCTTCATTGGCTGTTGATGGCTTCATTCTCATAGAAGACTTCTTGTTTAATGTGGACAAACTCTTCTCTGCTTTTGAGTTCATCCCTTCTACTATTCAGAACTGCAACAATCTTCTTTCTGAACCAAGAGTCTTCTTTCTTGGTGATCATCCGCTTCAGTCCAACAAGGTGACTGATTTGAGCTCTTGGTAGATCTTCTTCAGAAATGAAACACTCTCTATCCTCTGAGTCAGTATACATATATCCAGAAGTTGGATATATGACACTCTTTTGATCCTGAAATACAAGGTTAGGAGGAAGAGGGTACTTTCTAAGATACTTGTATGTATGAAGGCATTCTGGTCTATTGTTTGAGTAAGCCTCAGTCATCACACTGAGCGTTCTGTACTCTATTTCATGAAGTAAGTCCTTCTCATAACATACTGCAGCTACTGCACAGATCTCATCCAAGACTATTTGATCATAGGTTGATTTCTTTGGAAGCTCTTTGATCAGCCTTGTGATCTTCACCCAGTCTTGAAGACCAATTCTTTGAATATCATGAATAAATATCTTCATGGGGGGACTGGTTAAGCCAGTACAAGTGATAGTAATTCTTCCTTCTTTGAGCTTCACTTTTACTTTATTGACATCCAGATTTAACCAATGTATCCCCCTTACATTTTGAAATGTTTTGGTCCTCAAGAACTCCTTTCTTTGTTCCTTATACTGAGTCCTAGCAGCAACCATATTCCAATAATGTTGAATATGGTCTGGACCCTTTCTTGAGATTCTATGTGAAGGACCAGGAGTATCAGTATCTGGGTCAGATTCTGGTTCAGTTTTGACTCCCAACTCTTGCTCATATAAAAATCTTTCTTGTTCTGCCCAGAGTTGTTGAGGAGTCAGTCTTGGAGCCTGCTCGGTATCACTGTCCCTTGTAAGAACAGGTCTTCTTTGTCTTGTTACCAGAGGAGCAGATTCCTCACTTGATTCAGAAGAAGTGAGAACAGCATTGATAGGTCTTCTTGATAAGGAACTCCTTCTTCTAATCACCAGATTTTCTGGTTCTTCATCATCCGAGGATGATGATGAAGAACTTTCTTGTTCTACCAGATTTAGTGCATAGTTTACTAAATCTGGTTCTTCATCTTCATCATCAGCAATAGGCCAGATGAAAGGCCTATAGACCACAATTTGTAAATTATTCTCTTCAAAAATTTGCTGTGGTTGGTCAGTATGAGTCTCCCCCTGAGCAGATGGCTCAAGTGGGTCTTGAACTTGTAATTCTGACCTTGTTCTTTGTCTTCTTCTCTCATACTGAATGCGAAATGGCTCAGTATGAGGGCTTTGATGATGTTGTTGTTGTGGAGGTTGTTGATCTTTATTCAATTTTCTTCTTTTCTCCCCCTGAGCAGAAGGCTCAGTTTGATCAACCTCAGTATCTCTTTGTCTCTTCTCCCCCCTTTTGTTATCATTGGATGAGGAGGGAAGAGGATCAGTATCACCACCCATGTCCCCTTCAGGTTGTTCAAGAGTAGGGGAGGGCATGGGCTCAGTTGCAGTATCAGTATCACCAGCACTTCCTTCTCCTTCTCCTTCTTCATTGTGGTCACCATGTGATCCTGGTGGAGTTTGTGGAGGCTGCTGTGGTTGTTGAAGGAGTGATACTGACTGTTTTATTAAGTCAATATCACCACTCATCTTGTCCATTCTGGCGAGTATTACATTTTGAGTTTGTTGGATGGCCAGAATGTGCTGCATGATTGCTTGCAGAGTCACTTGGTCTGCTGCAGCCTGAGATGCCTGAATGCCCTGCACAGATGGTGCTAAAGAAACAAAAATGTAAAACTGGTTAGAAAGAAAGGTTTATCAAATAGAATTGTGGTGTTGTTTAATTCTACAATCATATAAACAGAGTTTGTGAAGTCTGTATTTCATCTGGTACAGGATGAAATATTGTGGACTTGTGCATAGCATGTGTAAGAAGATTTTAGTAAAGGTGAGTGTGAAAATTTAAGTAGCTCAGTATAGGATAAGTCACATTTACTAAAAGGTTTGGGTATGGGAATTTGAAGCCTGGGATGTGCTTCTTATTATTTTCAATGTTTATCACTCGGTATGAGAGTGACAACAGAAATGTGGCTAACCCCATGGGATATTTTTGGATTTTGTGGCTTAAGGGTTTGGGATCATTTCTTGAATGATGCTACCCAACTCAAAAATAAGTTGGACATTTTTCAAGCAGCACCAGTGGGTGTCAGTATGACATCAACCACCATTGTCTCTTTAAATGTTGAGACAACTGTAGACTGACAATGATCAAATTAGTGTGCTCAGTATATGAATTTTGCATAGCAGCAGTGGGCTAGCTATGTTGGCCATAAGAGGATATATATTTGAAAGATCGTTTGAGACTTTGGTCAGTATTGAGTTGGTACTGGCCAATACTTAGTCTCTATTTGGGAATGAAATATATATATATATAAGTTTAAGGGCTTTTTAGAAATTCATACCTGAGACTCTGTCAGATTCCCTTCGAGCATCTGCAGAGGTCGGTGCAGGATCATGTGTTTGTTGATGTGCAGCACCAACATCTTCAATACCGACCCCTCTGTCATGCTGAGCACCTTCCAGTGCAGTTTGTGCATATTGAATCTCCACATCAAGAGGAACATGAGGTTCCTCAATTGGTTGAGCAGGTGGAGCAAGTTCTGGACCTGGAAGGTCAGCGGTGGCCGCAACAAAGCTTTGGGCTTGAATAGATGCAGTTAATGATGGAACATTTGCAGGCTGCACCTCCTCAGATGATAAGTTGCCCATAATGATAGGAGAAACATTCCTTCTTCTTCTTTGAAGGACCAGTGGTGTGTCTTCTGAGGACTCAGTATCAAGAGTTGTTTCAATATGAGGAGCATCAGGAACCTGTGCAGGTGGAGAGATATGTTGTTGAGTCGGTTCTTGAACTTGTGGAACATCATGCATCTTAATATCTTGACCTGCCTGTGCTCCATTACCACTATTATCATCATTATCATCATCATCATCATTGTCTGACTCAGTATCAGACATATCTGCTTCATCATTTATATGTTCTTGAACAATGGCCCACATATGAGGACTTAGAAGAGGTTCTCCTTCTCTTGGTCTGTAAAAGAAAATCTTCTCACTGAGTGGAGGAAGATCAACTCTTGGACTGTGAAAATCATCATAAATATGTGTGGGCATTGAGTGTTGAAAGATGAGTGAAAGAAATCTGCAGAAAGGGACATTGCATTCCCTTGTATTTGCTCGAACCAGAGTAGCTAATTCATTGAAAATTAGGCGAGCATAATCGATATTTCTTCCATAGTACAGAGCATGTACTATTTGCATCCCAAATTCGTTTATTTGGTCCAAAGCTCCCGTCTAGGACCAAATTCATTTCTTTTGATTGTGCCCGTTGTTCCTCTTCGACCCAGAAAAGGCAGTACAGAGCGTGCCTCTGATCTATCAACAAATGGGTCATACTGAGCTTGGGCGGGAAGTCTCAGTGCTTCACAAATGATTGCAGTAGAAACAAATGCCCTTCTTTGATCTCTAATTACCCACCCAGCAATCATATCTGGAGAATCGAGTGTAGCAGAGTACCAAAACTCGCATAGCATTTCTGGGTAAATTGCTCGAGGAGACAAGGTCAGTGCACGAGCAATTGGGCAATTTTTCAGAAAAGTCACAATGTTTGTGAACTCTTGGCATGCCCAGGCTTGAGGAATATTGAAATTTGCTGTGATGTTGTTCCTCGCAAACCTGGGTACTTCATTATTTCGGAATTGGATTTCCGATTGAACTTCTGGAGCAACAAAAGTGTAATTCGCCATATGTGATTTTGATTTGAAAGAATTTGCTTGCTAAGAGAAAGTGAAATCGTTAATCGCAGAGAGAATTGAAGATGAAAGAAAGAAATAACCGTTAAGAAATTTGAAGTAAAAAATAAACGGTTATTTATAGGAGATTTGAAAGATAATTAAGGTATTGGAAAGTAAAAACGGCTGATTTGACTGCCTTATCCTCTGCCAACGGTAACTTTCTTATTAAGAAAGGTTACCGTTTGAGCAGTATGAGGATTAAGCTCGGTATAAGAGCCGTCATACCCCAATACCGAGTAAAAAAAAATTAATTTTAAAAAAAATTTAAAAAATATAAAAACAATTAATTTACTCTTGAAATTAATAAAAAATAAAAAAATTTTAAATTTTGATGATAACAGACTAGTGATACTGAGTGGTCAGTATCAACAGGAGTGATACTGAGCGCTCAGTTTTAAAGAAATTTAATAAAGATTAAGGATTCAACATACCTAATTGCCCTAGTAAATACATAAACCTTTCCTCAGGAAGAGGTTTAGTAAATACATCAGCCAATTTTTCATTTGTTGGTACATAATCTACTTCAACCTTACCCTTTTCCACATTATCTCGAATAAAGTGGTGTCTGATATCAATGTGCTTGGTTTTGGAGTGATAGACTGGGTTCTCTGTGATAGCAATAGCACTCTTGTTATCACAATGAATAGGAGTGTTATGAAAGTTGAACCCATAGTCTAAGAGTTGATACTGCATCCATAATAATTGAGCACAACAACTTCCTGCAGCAACATATTCTGCTTCTGCTGTGGAAGTTGCTACCGAATTTTGTTTCTTGGATGACCAGCCAACTAGTCTTCCACCTAGGAATTGACATCCTCCACTTGTGCTCTTTCTGTCCAATCTACAACCTGCAAAATATGCATCTGTGTACCCTTCAAGGTCAAAGTTTGAGTCTTTGGGATACCAAAGACCCAGGTTAGGAGTACCTGTAAGATATCTAAAGATGCGCTTAACTGCTTTCATGTGTGATTCTTTAGGATCAGCCTGATACCGAGCACACAAACATGTGGCAAACATGATATCAGGCCTACTAGCAGTTAAGTAAAGTAAGGAACCAATCATACCTCGGTATGTGGATTGACATACTGGTTTACCAGTTTCATCCTTACTTATCTTATCCTGAGTACCCATAGGAATGTGCATGGAAGATAAATTTTCAAAGTTGTATTTCTTTAACATGTCATGCACATACTTACTTTGATTTATAAAAGTGCCATCAGGCTTTTGTTCAACTTGTAAACCAAGAAAGTAAGTAAGTTCTCCCATCATACTCATCTGATACTGAGTTGACATTATCTTAGCAAACCAGTCACACATTGACTTGTCAGTGGAACCAAAGATAATGTCATCTACATATATCTGAATGAGTAAGATGTCAGAACCTTTCCTTTTTGAAAATAAAGTTTTATCAATTTTACCTCTTGTAAACTTATTTTCAATAAGATACTCAGACAAGGTGTCATACCAGGCTCTTGGAGCTTGTTTGAGCCCATATAGAGCTTTATCAAGCTTGAAAACATAATGAGGAAATTTGGGATCAACAAAACCTGGAGGTTGTTTAACATAAACTTCTTCTTGTAGTTTTCCATTTAGAAAAACACTTTTGACATCCATCTGATAAACTTTGAAATTCTTAAAGGCTGCATATGCAAGATACAACCTAATAGCTTCAATTCTTGCAACTGGTGCAAAAGTTTCATCATAGTCAATGCCTTCTTCTTCCCTGTAACCTTGAGCAACTAACCTTGCTTTGTTTCTGATGACAACACCATCCTTGTCCATCTTGTTTCTAAACACCCACTTAGTACCAATAATAGTTTTGCCAGAAGGAGGTGGTACTAAGTTCCAAACTTTGTTTCTTTCAAACTCTGTGAGCTCTTCTTGCATAGCCTCTACCCAATCTTCATCTAATAAAGCTTCATCAGCTTTCTTTGGTTCAATGGTAGATAGAAAACTTGAGAAAAAACAAAAGTTTGCAGTTGCTTGGGTTGGAAATTCTAATTTTCTTCTTGTTTGGACACCTTCTTCAATAGGACCAATAATGTTTGAGTGTGGATGGTCTCTGTGTTCCCTTAAATTGTTTCCTAAGGGAGCATTTGAAATAGGATCAACAATATCTTGTTGATTTGGTGTGTTGTCTGTCTGATACTGAGTGGAATTCTGATCAGTATTAGACAGTGCAGGTTGCTGTTCATCTTCATTTTGCAGAGTTGATGTGGATTCTTGTGAAGTGTTGGATGTTTCACCTTCTTCATAAATAGAGTGGTTCAGATCATTAGTTGGAAAATCAGTATGAAGGTCCTCTGATATGGGAACCTCAGTATTAGACGCATTTGAGTGATACTGAGTTTGAACTTGATCAGTTTTATTAAACTTATTAGGAATAAAGTGTGGATGAAACTTAGGCTGTTCAGCAATGGAGTGTTCTGGATTGCATAGAATATCTATGCCACTTATGTCTTCACTTGCTGAGGTAGAATGCTCATTCTGATCTTCATCGAATGTGACATGAATGGATTCTACAATCATCTTGGTTGAGATGATATACACTCTGAAAGCTTTAGAGTGTGGAGAGTAGCCCATGAACACACCTTCATTTGCTTTGGGAGCAAATTTATTGAGATTTTGTTTTGCACTGAGTACAAAACATTTACTCCCAAAGATGTGGAAATATTCCACATTAGGAATCTTGCCATTGTATAACTCATATGGAGTCTTCAGATGTCTTTGGACTATAGTGGCTCTATTCTGAGTGAAGTTTGCACAGTTTACAGCTTCAGCCCAGAAACTCAGTGCCAGTCTAGCATGGCATAATAAAGTTCTTGCAGCTTCAATCAGTGTTCTTTTCTTTCTTTCTACAAACCATTTTGTTGTGGTGTGTAGGCTGCAGAGAAGTTTTGAATGATTCCTTTTTCTTCACAGAAATCTGCTAATACTGAGTTCTTAAACTCAGTACCATGGTCACTTCTAAGTTGCTTGACCTTGTTGCCTTTTTGAAGTTCCTCTCTTTTTATAAAGGCAATGATTTCTGTTGTTGCATCTGACTTAGTCTTGAGGAAGATGACCCAAGTATATCTTGAAAATTCATCAACTAAGACTAGAGTATAGATCTTTTTGGCCAAAGATGGTGTGCTGATGGGGCCAAAAAGATCCATATGTATCATAGTAAGAGGTTCATTGATGGAATGATTGACTTTAGATTTGAATGAACTCTTCTTCTGCTTGCCCATTTCACATGCTGAGCATAACTTATCTTTTGAATAAGTAATTGTGGGCAGTCCTCTCACCAGTTTCTTCATACTGAGCTCGTTGATATTTCTAAAATTGATGTGAGAGAGTTTCTTGTGCCATAGCCAATGTAATTCTGGCTTGACTTTAGAAAGCAGGCATACTCGAATAGTTGGGTCTATTTCAGATAGGTTGACCACATATACGTCTTTTTCTCTTCTAGCAATGAGTACAGGCTGCCCTTTATCATTGTAGATGATTCCTGCAACCTTTCTGAATCGAGCTTCATTGTCATCATCACACATCTGGCTGATACTGAGCAGATTGTGTTTAAGACCCTCTACATAGGCAACTCTTTTAAAAGTTATGTTGCCTGCCTTGATCACACCATAACCTCTTGTCTTTCCCACCGAGTCATCTCCAAACTTGACAGAAGGACCCTTCTCTGGAGTATAATTAAGAAGGTATTCCATACTGCCTGTCATGTGTCTTGAGCAGCCACTATCTAAGTACCACTTTCTGTCACCCTGCACAAGACACAAAATAAGAGTTAGTTCTTTTTAGGAACCCATTTTTGAATGGGACCTTTGGTGGGATAAACACAATTTGACTTGATCTCTTTATGTGGAGAGGTCGGTATCACTTCAGGGGTAACTTTAGAAGTTTTCTTTGGTGATACTGACTTAGTTTCTCTCCTTTTCTTTGGTACTGAGTACCTAGGACTTGAGAGATCAGTCCAGCATTCATCTCCCTTATGACCAGTATGATGACATCTATAACATTTTCTAGGTCTATTTCTAAACATATTTTCATATGGTATTTTAGAAAAATGTTTCACTTTTGGTAGGTCAGTATGAACGAGTTTTGCAAATTGTTTACTTAAAGATTTGACCTGATCACCAAGTGTTTTTAAAATGTTAATTTTGTTATTTCTAATAGATGTATTAACATTGTTTTTAACTGGTTTAGGAGATGGAGGATCTGGTTGCTTATTTTTATTTGACAGAGAAGTCTTTCTAATATTATTAGTGGTAGACTTCTTGTCTTTACCAACCAAAGACCTAGTTGAAGTTGTCTTTTGTTTATCATGTTTTAAAGGAACAACTTTAACAGGTTCTTTAGATGTCTCAGTGTATAATGTTTCTGTTCCTGCAACTTCTGTATTTGATGAAACTGTTAGAATTCGTGACTTAATCACCGATGATTAAACTGTCAGAATCGTAACCTTAATCATAAGTGATTAAATTGTTAGATTTGTAATAGCTTAATCATCGATGATTAAACTGTCAGAATCGTAACCTTAATCATTGGTGATTAAAGTGTTAGATTTGTAATAGCTTAATCATTGATGATTGAACTGTCAGATTCGTGGCAACTTAATCATTGGTGATTAAACTGCCGGACTCGTGACAGCTTAATCATAAGTGATTAAATTGTCAGAATTTAGTGCCCACCGACACACATGTACGGGTATCATGGCCGATGATGCACGAGCCTATCGGGTCACACGCCGGGGGAATTCCTTTCCGATAACACTTAAATTAAGAGAGATAAATAAAGATGTTGGGAGAAATAAAAGTGGCTTTTATTTCATTGGACCATTTAATGGTCCAATGCATGTAAAGGAAAGCCACTACTTTTCTCCACATGCTTGCTTTAATTCTATTGGACCACTCTTTGGTCCAATGCATGTAGAGCTTTTCCACCCACCTCCACATGCTCTCTTATCTATATAAGAGAGATGTGGGAGGTTGATGATGGACTAATGGAAAATCGGTTCTCTCTCTAAAAATACAAGTGTTTAGTTCACCGAAATTCTAAGAAGGATTCTTGAGCATTTCGGTGTCGGGTTAGCAACTTGTAAGGAATCACTTACTCGGTGTGGATCAACGGTAGAGGGGAACGACTACGTGACCTTCATCCTTTCAAGAGTTCATCACTATTCTTGCGGGTGTCTTCGAGGGTATGATGTTCTCTTTCTCTTCTTTGTTGCACGATTTGGGTTTAGAGATTCGGTCATTGGTGGATCTTGGTGGTTAAATTTATTTTAAATTTCCGTTTCCGCTGCGTTTTAGAACCCACCAAAATCCAACAGAAACATGTGAGATAGAAGTTGTTTTATTATCATTATATAATTCAAAAGTTGTTGTATTAAATACTAATTCAAAAGGTGGAACAGCAGAAGTGTCATACTGAACTATTGGTAGCTCGGTATCAGAAATTTCTGTTATTTGAAATTCAATACTGAGTTCTTGTAGCTCAGTATAGCACTTTGAGCAGATGGAAGGACCAATAGGTTTTTCTAAAATTTCATTTTCTTCATCATCTGACTCAGTTTGACATCCAACTTCACATAAAGTTTTAGCTTTTACAAAATTAATAGGGTTCATAGTAGAAAACTCTTCAAATAAATCAGCAAAATTGTTCCTGTTTTTAAATTGAGGATCAACACCAAGTGCAGCCCTCACATTTTCTGGAAATTGTTCATTTAAACATTTATTTAATTTTATTGAAGCATTTCCCCAAGATTTACACTGTTTTTCAAATTTCTCTTTTTCAAGTTTGTGTAAATGAGCTTTATCAGCTAATCTTTGGTTAATGTCTTTTAAATCTGAAAAATTTAGTTCTAAATCTTTATATTTTGCTAATTTATCCAAGTTTTCATTATTTACCCTTTCAAGTTCTTTAATTGTTAATTTTAAAGCTTTTTCTTTTTGTACAGAAGTTTTAAGATCAACAAGCATATACTCAAAAATCTTGGTTTTTTCATTCACTGAATAAGTTTGAAAGGAACTTACCTTGTACAACTGAGTGGAATCCCAATCAGTATGAACACTCATCCTCTCAGCCTCTTTGATATCCCTTTCAAAGGAACTCTTCAAATCATCTTCAGTGAAAGCCATAAAGGCTTTATTCTCAATCTCTTTTTCATCATCACTTAACTCTTCATCCATCCATGCTTCTGAGTAAAGTGCTTGATGAGGTGCTCCATTTCCTTCTGCCCTCTTTCCCTTGCTCCAATTCTTCAGCTTGACATATTTGTCTCTATATCTTTTTTCTCGGTATGCAATCTTGTCATTTTGGTCAGTCTCAGAAGACTTAGTATGACAATTTGCAGCAATATGTCCAGGCTTTCCACACCTATAGCACAGACCTGATCTAGGGTCAGTATTAGAAGAGCTAACACCAAGCATCTTCTTCTTCAACTGATCCAGCTTCATAGACATGAGAGCCATTTGAGTTTCAAGCTCTTCTGCCTCAGCATCAGCAAGATCAACTTCTGGTTCATCTGGCTCAGTCACAGTATAGGCCTGTTGCACAACTAGAGCCATACCAGTGGAAGACTTGTCAGTTTTCTTCCAGTTGATCAGTCTTGCAGCATTATTCTCCTCATGATTCAGCATTAAACCATACAAAGTTTGAAGAGTGTATGACTCAATGTTGTTAGCAGCATTGACAGAGTTTGTCATGTCAAGAAATTGTTGAGGAAGGCTATCCAGAAACTTTTGAACAAGCTCTCCTTCCTCTTTCACAATGCCTACACTGATTAAATCATGGATAACAGTATTGAACCTGTTATAGAGAGTGGTGATGTCTTCATTTGGAGTTGAAAAGAAATTTTCATATTTCCTTCTCATGTTGCTTTTTCTTTGCAACTTCACGTTTGCTGTACCTTCATAGGTGACTGATAGGCTATCCCACATAGCCTTTGCTGTTGGCAATTTCATAATTGCATTAAGTATCTCTTTGGTAACAGCATTACCAATCACCCCTTTAGCTCTGGAGTCTAAAGCATACAACTGACGGTCAGTATCAGTCCAGTTGTGCTTTAGTTTAGGTACAGATCTTATGCCCTCAGGAGCATCATCAGTAGCAGCAACAGGTTCCACAGTTTGTGGAATGATGGGACCATCATTTAGCACAGTGAGCATCTCATGATGAATAGATTCAAGATACCACTGAGCTTTGAGCTTCCATTGATGGAAGTCTTTTCCATCAAAGATGGGTACTCCCTTTCCAGACATAACTGGTGCAATAATTGTAGACATTTTGGATTTTTGAGTGTTGGAGGGATAGATGTAGGAAATGGCTGCCAGGGTTATAGATCGACTAAATAAGAGATTATTTAGCCTGCTCTGATACCAGTTGTTAGGTCACAACAACCCTGGTTTATAATGTTAATTGATAGAATATTATACTTAGAGAAATATTAGAGTGATAACACAAGAATATAGTCAATGTATAAATCCACTAAGTGTGGCTTGTTGCGGAATAACAAGACCACTGATCAATTACAAAAGATGTGAATGTGTAAAGTAAATTGGTAAGTACTCCTTTGCAAGATGATCTCTATTTATAAAGTTATAGAGATCTTACATAATGAGCAAAGGAGTAACCGAAGGACTAAGTAAGGAAAATGACTAAGATCAAGGGATTTGATCTTAGTCCGTTACTATACTGAGTATCACTCAGTCCTTCTACTCAGTATCACTATCTGATACTGAGTACTGATACTGAGTTCCAATACTGATCACTCAGTATCAGACCTAAACTTAGCTATATTATTCTACATATTAATCAAAGCTAGTCTAGGTTGTTTTGTTATCTTAAGATCCAAAGGGGTAAGGCTTTTTGCCTTAACAATAGCACCTTTTTGTCACACAATCTTGGATATTGAAGAGTTCGGGCCGAAGAGGGATGTTCGGACCGAAGTGGTGTTCGGGCAGAAGTGGGATGTTCGGGCCGAAGTGGTGTTCGGGCCGAAGTTCGGTGTTCGGGCCGAGGATGATGTTCGGGCCGAGGTTGAAGTTCGGGCCGAGGTCGGAGTTCGGGCCGAGGTCGAAGTTCGGGCCGAGGTTGAAGTTCGGGCCGAAAATGAAGTTCGGGCCGGGAATAGTGAAGAGTTCGGGCCTAACTTGTTCTTGGCAGTTACGAACGAACCAGCTATATTGGTTACTCGTGGGCGTGAAACGGACACCCGAGCTGAAAGTTATGAATGTTTTAGTATAGGACCTTTTGTCACACAATCTTGGATATTGAAGAGTTCGGGCCGAAGAGGGATGTTCGGGCCGAAGTGGTGTTCGGGCCGAAGTGGGATGTTCGGGCCGAAGTGGTGTTCGGGCCGAAGTTCGGTGTTCGGGACGAGGATGATGTTCGGGCCGAGGTTGAAGTTCGGGCCGAGGTCGGAGTTCGGGCCGAGGTTGAAGTTCGGGCCGAGGTTGAAGTTCGGGCCGGAAATGAAGTTCGGGCCGGGAACAGTGAAGAGTTCGGGCCGAACTTGTTCTTGGCAGTGACGAACGACCAGCTATTTAGGTTACTCGTGGGCGTGAAACGGACACCCGAGCTGAAAGTTATGAATGTTTTAGTATATCACCTTTTGTCACACAATCTTGGATATTGAAGAGTTCGGGCCGAAGAGGGATGTTCGGGCCGAAGTGGTGTTCGGGCCGAAGTGGGATGTTCGGGCCGAAGTGGTGTTCGGGCCGAAGTGGTGTTCGGGCCGAAGTTCGGTGTTCTGGCCGAGGATGGAGTTCGGGCCGAGGTTGGAGTTCGGGCCGAGGTCGGAGTTCGGGCCGAGGTTGAAGTTCGGGCCGAGGTTAAAGTTCGGGCCGAAAATGAAGTTCGGTCCGGGAACAGTGAAGAGTTCGGGCCGAACTTGTTCTTGGCAGTGACGAACGAACCAGCTATTTTGGTTACTCGTGGGCGTGAAACGGACAGCCGAGCTGAAAGTTATGAATGTTTTAGTATAGCACCTTTTGTCACACAATCTTGGATATTGAAGAGTTCGGGCCGAAGAGGGATGTTCGGGCCGAAGTGGTGTTCGGGCCGAAGTGGGATGTTCGGGCCGAAGTGGTGTTCGGGCCGATGTTCGGTGTTCGGGCCGAGGATGATGTTCGGGCCGAGGTTAAAGTTCGGGCCGAGGTCGGAGTTCGGGCCGAGGTCGAAGTTCGGGCCGAGGTTGAAGTTCGGGCCGAAAATGAAGTTCGGGCCGGGAACAGTGAAGAGTTCAGGCCGAACTTGTTCTTGGCAGTGACGAACGAACCAGCTATTTTTGTTACTCGTGGGCGTGAAACGGACACCCGAGCTGAAAGTTATGAATATTTTAGTATAGCACCTTTTGTTACACAATCTTGGATATTGAAGAGTTCGGGCCGAAGAGGGATGTTCGGGCGGAAGTGGTGTTCGGGCCGAAGTGGGATGTTCGGGCCGAAGTGGTGTTCGGGCCGAATTCGGTGTTCGGGCCGAGGATGATGTTCGGGCCGAGGTCAGAGTTCGGGCCGAGGTCGGAGTTCGGGCCGAGGTTGAAGTTCGGGCCGAGGTTGAAGTTCGGGCCGAAAATGAAGTTTGGGCCGGGAACAATAAAGAGTTCGGGCCGAACTTGTTCTTGGCAGTGACGAACGAACCAGCTATTTTGGTTACTCGTGGGCGTGAAACGCACACCCGAGCTGAAAGTTATGAATGTTTTAGTATAGCATCTTTTGTCACACCATCTTGGATATTAAAGAGTTCGGGCCGAAGAGGAATGTTCGGGCCGAAGTGGTGTTCGGGCCGAAGTGGGATGTTCGGGCCGAAGTGGTGTTCGGGCTGAAGTTCGGTGTTCGGGCCGCGGATGATGTTCGGGCCGAGGTTGAAGTTCGGGCCGAGGTCGGAGTTCAGGCCGAGGTTGAAGTTCTGGCCGAGGTTGAAGTTCGGGCCGGGAACAGTGAAGAGTTCGGGCCGAACTTGTTCTTGGCATTGACGAACGAACCACCTATTTTGGTTACTCGTGGGCGTGAAACGGACACCCGAGCTGAAAGTTATGGATGTTTTAGTATAGCACCTTTTGTCATACAATCTTGGATATTGAAGAGTTCGGGCCGAAGAGGGATGTTCGGGCCGAAGTGGTGTTCGGGCCGAAGTGGGATGTTCGGGCCGAAGTGGTGTTCGGGCCGAAGTGGTGTTCGGGCCGAAGTTCGGTGTTCGGGCCGAGGATGATGTTCGGGCCGAGGTTGAAGTTCGGGCCGAGGTTAGAGTTCGGGCCGAGGTTGAAGTTCAGGCCGAGGTTGAACTTCGGGCCGAAAATGAAGTTCGGGCCGGGAACAGTGAAGAGTTCGGGCCTAACTTGTTCTTGGCAGTTACGAACGAACCAGCTATTTTGGTTACTCGTGGGCGTGAAACGGACACCCGAGCTGAAAGTTATGAATGTTTTAGTATAGCACCTTTTGTCACACAATCTTGGATATTGAAGAGTTCGGGCCGAAGAGGGATGTTCGGGCCGAAGTGGTGTTCGGGCCGAAGTGGGATGTTCGGGCCGAAGTGGTGTTCGGGCCGAAGTGGTGTTCGGGCCGAAGTTCTGTGTTCGGGCCGAGGATGGAGTTCGGGCCGAGGTTGGAGTTCGGGCCGAGGTCGGAGTTCGGGCCGAGGTTGAAGTTCGGGTCGAAAATGAAGTTCGGTCCGGGAACAGTGAAGAGTTCGGGCCAAACTTGTTCTTGGCAGCGACGAACGAACCTGCTATTTTTGGTTACTCGTGGGCGTGAAACGGACACCCGAGCTGAAAGTTATAAATGTTTTAGTATAGCACCTTTTGTCACACAATCTTGGATATTGAAGAGTTCGGGCCGAAGAGGGATGTTCGGGCCGAAGTGGTGTTCGGGCCGAAGTGGGATGTTCGGGCCGAAGTGGTGTTCGGGCCAAATTCGGTGTTCGGGCCGAGGATGATGTTCGGGCCAAGGTCAGAGTTCGGGCCGAGGTCGGAGTTCGGGCCGAGGTTGAAGTTCGGGCCGAGGTTGAAGTTCGGGCCGAAAATGAAGTTCAGGCCGGGAACAGTAAAGAGTTCGGGCCGAACTTGTTCTTGGCAGTGACGAACAAACCAGCTGTTTTGGTAACTCGTGGGCGTGAAACGGACACCCGAGCTGAAAGTTATGAATGTTTTAGTATAGCATCTTTTGTCACACAATCTTGGATATTAAAGAGTTCGGGCCGAAGAGGAATGTTCGGGCCGAAGTGGTGTTCGGGCCGAAGTGGGATGTTCGGGCCGAAGTGGTGTTCAGGCCGAAGTTCGGTGTTCGGGCCGAGGATGATGTTCGGGCCGAGGTTGAAGTTCGGGCTGAGGTCGGAGTTCGGGACGAGGTTGAAGTTCTGGCCGAGGTTGAAGTTCGGGCCGGGAACAGTGAAGAGTTCGGGCCGAACTTGTTCTTGGTATTGACGAACGAACCACCTATTTTGGTTACTCGTGGGCGTGAAACGGACACCCGAGCTGAAAGTTATGGATGTTTTAGTATAGCACCTTTTGTCATACAATCTTGGATATTGAAGAGTTCGGGCCGAAGAGGGATGTTTGGGCCGAAGTGGTGTTCGGGCCGAAGTGGGATGTTCGGGCCGAAGTGGTGTTCGGGCCGAAGTGGGATGTTCGGGCCGAAGTGGTGTTCGGGCCGAAGTGGTGTTCGGGCCGAAGTTCGGTGTTCGGGCCGAGGATGATGTTCAGGCCGAGGTTGAAGTTCGGGCCGAGGTCAGAGTTCGGGCCGAGGTTGAAGTTCGGGCCGAGGTTGAAGTTCGGGCCGAAAATGAAGTTCGGGCCGGGAACAGTGAGGAGTTCGGGCCTAACTTGTTCTTGGCAGTTACGAACGAACCAGCTATTTTGGTTACTCGTGGGCGTGAAACGGACACTCGAGCTGAAAGTTATGAATGTTTTAGTATAGCACCTTTTGTCACACAATCTTGGATATTGAAGAGTTCGGGCCGAAGAGGGATGTTCGGGCCGAAGTGGTGTTCGGGCCGAAGTGGGATGTTCGGGCCGAAGTGGTGTTCGGGCCGAAGTTCGGTGTTCGGGCCGAGGATGATGTTCGGGCCGAGGTTGAAGTTCGGGCCGAGGTCGGAGTTCGGGCCGAGGTCGAAGTTCGGGCCGAGGTTGAAGTTCGGGCCGAAAATGAAGTTCGGGCCGGGAACAGTGAAGAGTCGGGCCTAACTTGTTCTTGGCAGTTACGAACGAACCAGCTATTTTGGTTACTCGTGGGCGTGAAACGGACACCCGAGCTGAAAGTTATGAATGTTTTAGTATAGGACCTTTTGTCACACAATCTTGGATATTGAAGAGTTCGGGCCGAAGAGGGATGTTCGGGCCGAAGTGGTGTTCGGGCCGAAGTGGGATGTTCGGGCCGAAGTGGTGTTCGGGCCAAATTCGGTGTTCGGGCCGAGGATGATGTTCGGGCCAAGGTCAGAGTTCGGGCCGAGGTCGGAGTTCGGGCCGAGGTTGAAGTTCGGGCTGAGGTTGAAGTTCGGGCCGAAAATGAAGTTCGGGCCGGGAACAGTAAAGAGTTCGGGCCGAACTTGTTCTTGGCAGTGACGAATGAACCAGCTATTTTGGTTACTCGTGGGCGTGAAACGGACACCCGAGCTGAAAGTTATGAATGTTTTAGTATAGCATCTTTTGTCACACAATCTTGGATATTAAAGAGTTCGGGCCGAAGAGGAATGTTCGGGCCGAAGTGGTGTTCGGGGCGAAGTGGGATGTTCGGGCCGAAGTGGTGTTCAGGCCGAAGTTCGGTGTTCGGGCCGAGGATGATGTTCGGGCCGAGGTTGAAGTTCGGGCTGAGGTCGGAGTTCGGGCCGAGGTTGAAGTTCTGGCCGAGGTTGAAGTTCGGGCCGGGAACAGTGAAGAGTTCGGGCCGAACTTGTTCTTGGCATTGACGAACAAACCACCTATTTTGGTTACTCGTGGGCGTGAAACGGACACCCGAGCTGAAAGTTATGGATGTTTTAGTATAGCACCTTTTGTCATACAATCTTGGATATTGAAGAGTTCGGGCCGAAGAGGGATGTTCGGGCCGAAGTGGTGTTCGGGCCGAAGTGGGATGTTCGGGCCGAAGTGGTGTTCGGGCCGAAGTGGGATGTTCGGGCCGAAGTGGTGTTCGGGCCGAAGTGGTGTTCGGGCCGAAGTTCGGTGTTCGGGCCGAGGATGATGTTCGGGCCGAGGTTGAAGTTCGGGCCGAGGTCAGAGTTCGGGCCGAGGTTGAAGTTCAGGCCGAGGTTGAAGTTCGGGCCGGGAACAGTGAGGAGTTCGGGCCTAACTTGTTCTTGGCAGTTACGAACGAACCAGCTATTTTGGTTACTCGTGGGCGTGAAACGGACACCCGAGCTGAAAGTTATGAATGTTTTAGTATAGCACCTTTTGTCACACAATCTTGGATATTGAAGAGTTCGGGCCGAAGAGGGATGTTCGGGCCGAAGTGGTGTTCGGGCCGAAGTGGGATGTTCGGGCCGAAGTGGTGTTCGGGCCGAAGTTCGGTGTTCGGGCCGAGGATGATGTTCGGGCCGAGGTTGAAGTTCGGGCCGAGGTCGGAGTTCGGGCCGAGGTTGAAGTTCGGGCCGAGGTTGAAGTTCGGGCCGAAAATGAAGTTCGGGCCGGGAACAGTGAAGAGTCGGGCCTAACTTGTTCTTGGCAGTTACGAACGAACCAACTATTTTGGTTACTCGTGGGCGTGAAACGTACACCCGAGCTGAAAGTTATGAATGTTTTAGTATAGGACCTTTTGTCACACAATCTTGGATATTGAAGAGTTCGGGCCGAAGAGGGATGTTCGGGCCGAAGTGGTGTTCGGGTCGAAGTGGGATGTTCGGGCCGAAGTGGTGTTCGGGCCGAAGTGGTGTTCGGGCCGAAGTTCGGTGTTCGGGACGAGGATGATGTTCGGGCCGAGGTTGAAGTTCGGGCCGAGGTCGGAGTTCGGGCCGAGGTTGAAGTTCGGGCCGAGGTTGAAGTTCGGGCCGGAAATGAAGTTCGGGCCGGGAACAGTGAAGAGTTCGGGCCGAACTTGTTCTTGGCAGTGACGAACGACCATCTATTTTGGTTACTCGTGGGCGTGAAACGGACACCCGAGCTGAAAGTTATGAATGTTTTAGTATATCACCTTTTGTCACACAATCTTGGATATTGAAGAGTTCGGGCCGAAGAGGGATGTTCGGGCCGAAGTGGTGTTCGGGCCGAAGTGGGATGTTCGGGCCGAAGTGGTGTTCGGGCCGAAGTGGTGTTCGGGCCGAAGTTCGGTGTTCGGGCCGAGGATGATGTTCGGGCCGAGGTTGAAGTTCGGGCCGAGGTTAGAGTTCGGGCCGAGGTTGAAGTTCAGGCCGAGGTTGAAGTTCGGGCCGAAAATGAAGTTCGGGCCGGGAACAGTGAAGAGTTCGGGCCTAACTTGTTCTTGGCAGTTACGAACGTACCAGCTATTTTGGTTACTCGTGGGCGTGAAACGGACACCCGAGCTGAAAGTTATGAATGTTTTAGTATAGCACCTTTTGTCACACAATCTTGGATATTGAAGAGTTCGGGCCGAAGAGGGATGTTCGGGCCGAAATGGTGTTCGGGCCGAAGTGGGATGTTCGGGTCGAAGTGGTGTTCGGGCCGAAGTGGTGTTCGGGCCGAAGTTCGGTGTTCGGGCCGAGGATGGAGTTCGGGCCGAGGTTGGAGTTCGGGCCGAGGTCGGAGTTCGGGCCGAGGTTGCAGTTCGGGCCGAGGTTGAAGTTCGGGCCGAAAATGAAGTTCGGTTCGGGAACAGTGAAGAGTTCGGGCCAAACTTGTTCTTGGCAGCGACGAACGAACCTGCTATTTTTGGTTACTCGTGGGCGTGAAACGGACACCCGAGCTGAAAGTTATGAATGTTTTAGTATAGCATCTTTTGTCACACAATCTTGGATATTAAAGAGTTCGGGCCGCAGAGGAATGTTCGGGCCGAAGTGGTGTTCGGGCCGAAGTGGGATGTTCGGGCCGAAGTGGTGTTCAGGCCGAAGTTCGGTGTTCGGGCCGAGGATGATGTTCGGGCCGAGGTTGAAGTTCGGGCTGAGGTCGGAGTTCGGGCCGAGGTTGAAGTTCTGGCCGAGGTTGAAGTTCGGGCCGGGAACAGTGAAGAGTTCGGGCCGAACTTGTTCTTGGCATTGACGAACAAACCACCTATTTTGGTTACTCGTGGGCGTGAAACGGACACCCGAGCTGAAAGTTATGGATGTTTTAGTATAGCACCTTTTGTCATACAATCTTGGATATTGAAGAGTTCGGGCCGAAGAGGGATGTTCGGGCCGAAGTGGTGTTCGGGCCGAAGTGGGATGTTCGGGCCGAAGTGGTGTTCGGGCCGAAGTGGGATGTTCGGGCCGAAGTGGTGTTCGGGCCGAAGTGGTGTTCGGGCCGAAGTTCGGTGTTCGGGCCGAGGATGATGTTCGGGCCGAGGTTGAAGTTCGGGCCGAGGTCAGAGTTCGGGCCGAGGTTGAAGTTCAGGCCGAGGTTGAAGTTCGGGCCGGGAACAGTGAGGAGTTCGGGCCTAACTTGTTCTTGGCAGTTACGAACGAACCAGCTATTTTGGTTACTCGTGGGCGTGAAACGGACACCCGAGCTGAAAGTTATGAATGTTTTAGTATAGCACCTTTTGTCACACAATCTTGGATATTGAAGAGTTCGGGCCGAAGAGGGATGTTCGGGCCGAAGTGGTGTTCGGGCCGAAGTGGGATGTTCGGGCCGAAGTGGTGTTCGGGCCGAAGTTCGGTGTTCGGGCCGAGGATGATGTTCGGGCCGAGGTTGAAGTTCGGGCCGAGGTCGGAGTTCGGGCCGAGGTTGAAGTTCGGGCCGAGGTTGAAGTTCGGGCCGAAAATGAAGTTCGGGCCGGGAACAGTGAAGAGTCGGGCCTAACTTGTTCTTGGCAGTTACGAACGAACCAACTATTTTGGTTACTCGTGGGCGTGAAACGTACACCCGAGCTGAAAGTTATGAATGTTTTAGTATAGGACCTTTTGTCACACAATCTTGGATATTGAAGAGTTCGGGCCGAAGAGGGATGTTCGGGCCGAAGTGGTGTTCGGGTCGAAGTGGGATGTTCGGGCCGAAGTGGTGTTCGGGCCGAAGTGGTGTTCGGGCCGAAGTTCGGTGTTCGGGACGAGGATGATGTTCGGGCCGAGGTTGAAGTTCGGGCCGAGGTCGGAGTTCGGGCCGAGGTTGAAGTTCGGGCCGAGGTTGAAGTTCGGGCCGGAAATGAAGTTCGGGCCGGGAACAGTGAAGAGTTCGGGCCGAACTTGTTCTTGGCAGTGACGAACGACCATCTATTTTGGTTACTCGTGGGCGTGAAACGGACACCCGAGCTGAAAGTTATGAATGTTTTAGTATATCACCTTTTGTCACACAATCTTGGATATTGAAGAGTTCGGGCCGAAGAGGGATGTTCGGGCCGAAGTGGTGTTCGGGCCGAAGTGGGATGTTCGGGCCGAAGTGGTGTTCGGGCCGAAGTGGTGTTCGGGCCGAAGTTCGGTGTTCGGGCCGAGGATGATGTTCGGGCCGAGGTTGAAGTTCGGGCCGAGGTTAGAGTTCGGGCCGAGGTTGAAGTTCAGGCCGAGGTTGAAGTTCGGGCCGAAAATGAAGTTCGGGCCGGGAACAGTGAAGAGTTCGGGCCTAACTTGTTCTTGGCAGTTACGAACGTACCAGCTATTTTGGTTACTCGTGGGCGTGAAACGGACACCCGAGCTGAAAGTTATGAATGTTTTAGTATAGCACCTTTTGTCACACAATCTTGGATATTGAAGAGTTCGGGCCGAAGAGGGATGTTCGGGCCGAAATGGTGTTCGGGCCGAAGTGGGATGTTCGGGTCGAAGTGGTGTTCGGGCCGAAGTGGTGTTCGGGCCGAAGTTCGGTGTTCGGGCCGAGGATGGAGTTCGGGCCGAGGTTGGAGTTCGGGCCGAGGTCGGAGTTCGGGCCGAGGTTGCAGTTCGGGCCGAGGTTGAAGTTCGGGCCGAAAATGAAGTTCGGTTCGGGAACAGTGAAGAGTTCGGGCCAAACTTGTTCTTGGCAGCGACGAACGAACCTGCTATTTTTGGTTACTCGTGGGCGTGAAACGGACACCCGAGCTGAAAGTTATGAATGTTTTAGTATAGCATCTTTTGTCACACAATCTTGGATATTAAAGAGTTCGGGCCGCAGAGGAATGTTCGGGCCGAAGTGGTGTTCGGGCCGAAGTGGGATGTTCGGGCCGAAGTGGTGTTCAGGCCGAAGTTCGGTGTTCGGGCCGAGGATGATGTTCGGGCCGAGGTTGAAGTTCGGGCTGAGGTCGGAGTTCGGGCCGAGGTTGAAGTTCTGGCCGAGGTTGAAGTTCGGGCCGGGAACAGTGAAGAGTTCGGGCCGAACTTGTTCTTGGCATTGACGAACAAACCACCTATTTTGGTTACTCGTGGGCGTGAAACGGACACCCGAGCTGAAAGTTATGGATGTTTTAGTATAGCACCTTTTGTCATACAATCTTGGATATTGAAGAGTTCGGGCCGAAGAGGGATGTTCGGGCCGAAGTGGTGTTCGGGCCGAAGTGGGATGTTCGGGCCGAAGTGGTGTTCGGGCCGAAGTGGGATGTTCGGGCCGAAGTGGTGTTCGGGCCGAAGTGGTGTTCGGGCCGAAGTTCGGTGTTCGGGCCGAGGATGATGTTCGGGCCGAGGTTGAAGTTCGGGCCGAGGTCAGAGTTCGGGCCGAGGTTGAAGTTCAGGCCGAGGTTGAAGTTCGGGCCGGGAACAGTGAGGAGTTCGGGCCTAACTTGTTCTTGGCAGTTACGAACGAACCAGCTATTTTGGTTACTCGTGGGCGTGAAACGGACACCCGAGCTGAAAGTTATGAATGTTTTAGTATAGCACCTTTTGTCACACAATCTTGGATATTGAAGAGTTCGGGCCGAAGAGGGATGTTCGGGCCGAAGTGGTGTTCGGGCCGAAGTGGGATGTTCGGGCCGAAGTGGTGTTCGGGCCGAAGTTCGGTGTTCGGGCCGAGGATGATGTTCGGGCCGAGGTTGAAGTTCGGGCCGAGGTCGGAGTTCGGGCCGAGGTTGAAGTTCGGGCCGAGGTTGAAGTTCGGGCCGAAAATGAAGTTCGGGCCGGGAACAGTGAAGAGTCGGGCCTAACTTGTTCTTGGCAGTTACGAACGAACCAACTATTTTGGTTACTCGTGGGCGTGAAACGTACACCCGAGCTGAAAGTTATGAATGTTTTAGTATAGGACCTTTTGTCACACAATCTTGGATATTGAAGAGTTCGGGCCGAAGAGGGATGTTCGGGCCGAAGTGGTGTTCGGGTCGAAGTGGGATGTTCGGGCCGAAGTGGTGTTCGGGCCGAAGTGGTGTTCGGGCCGAAGTTCGGTGTTCGGGACGAGGATGATGTTCGGGCCGAGGTTGAAGTTCGGGCCGAGGTCGGAGTTCGGGCCGAGGTTGAAGTTCGGGCCGAGGTTGAAGTTCGGGCCGGAAATGAAGTTCGGGCCGGGAACAGTGAAGAGTTCGGGCCGAACTTGTTCTTGGCAGTGACGAACGACCATCTATTTTGGTTACTCGTGGGCGTGAAACGGACACCCGAGCTGAAAGTTATGAATGTTTTAGTATATCACCTTTTGTCACACAATCTTGGATATTGAAGAGTTCGGGCCGAAGAGGGATGTTCGGGCCGAAGTGGTGTTCGGGCCGAAGTGGGATGTTCGGGCCGAAGTGGTGTTCGGGCCGAAGTGGTGTTCGGGCCGAAGTTCGGTGTTCGGGCCGAGGATGATGTTCGGGCCGAGGTTGAAGTTCGGGCCGAGGTTAGAGTTCGGGCCGAGGTTGAAGTTCAGGCCGAGGTTGAAGTTCGGGCCGAAAATGAAGTTCGGGCCGGGAACAGTGAAGAGTTCGGGCCTAACTTGTTCTTGGCAGTTACGAACGTACCAGCTATTTTGGTTACTCGTGGGCGTGAAACGGACACCCGAGCTGAAAGTTATGAATGTTTTAGTATAGCACCTTTTGTCACACAATCTTGGATATTGAAGAGTTCGGGCCGAAGAGGGATGTTCGGGCCGAAATGGTGTTCGGGCCGAAGTGGGATGTTCGGGTCGAAGTGGTGTTCGGGCCGAAGTGGTGTTCGGGCCGAAGTTCGGTGTTCGGGCCGAGGATGGAGTTCGGGCCGAGGTTGGAGTTCGGGCCGAGGTCGGAGTTCGGGCCGAGGTTGCAGTTCGGGCCGAGGTTGAAGTTCGGGCCGAAAATGAAGTTCGGTTCGGGAACAGTGAAGAGTTCGGGCCAAACTTGTTCTTGGCAGCGACGAACGAACCTGCTATTTTTGGTTACTCGTGGGCGTGAAACGGACACCCGAGCTGAAAGTTATGAATGTTTTAGTATAGCATCTTTTGTCACACAATCTTGGATATTAAAGAGTTCGGGCCGCAGAGGAATGTTCGGGCCGAAGTGGTGTTCGGGCCGAAGTGGGATGTTCGGGCCGAAGTGGTGTTCAGGCCGAAGTTCGGTGTTCGGGCCGAGGATGATGTTCGGGCCGAGGTTGAAGTTCGGGCTGAGGTCGGAGTTCGGGCCGAGGTTGAAGTTCTGGCCGAGGTTGAAGTTCGGGTCGGGAACAGTGAAGAGTTCGGGCCGAACTTGTTCTTGGCATTGACGAACGAACCACCTATTTTGGTTACTCGTGGGCGTGAAACGGACACCCGAGCTGAAAGTTATGGATGTTTTAGTATAGCACCTTTTGTCATACAATCTTGGATATTGAAGAGTTCGGGCCGAAGAGGGATGTTCGGGCCGAAGTGGTGTTCGGGCCGAAGTGGGATGTTCGGGCCGAAGTGGTGTTCGGGCCGAAGTGGGATGTTCGGGCCGAAGTGGTGTTCGGGCCGAAGTGGTGTTCGGGCCGAAGTTCGGTGTTCGGGCCGAGGATGATGTTCGGGCCGAGGTTGAAGTTCGGGCCGAGGTCAGAGTTCGGGCCGAGGTTGAAGTTCAGGCCGAGGTTGAAGTTCGGGTAGAAAATGAAGTTCGGGCCGGGAACAGTGAGGAGTTCGGGCCTAACTTGTTCTTGGCAGTTACGAACGAACCAGCTATTTTGGTTACTCGTGGGCGTGAAACGGACACCCGAGCTGAAAGTTATGAATGTTTTAGTATAGCACCTTTTGTCACACAATCTTGGATATTGAAGAGTTCGGGCCGAAGAGGGATGTTCGGGCCGAAGTGGTGTTCGGGCCGAAGTGGGATGTTCGGGCCGAAGTGGTGTTCGGGCCGAAGTTCGGTGTTCGGGCCGAGGATGATGTTCGGGCCGAGGTTGAAGTTCGGGCCGAGGTCGGAGTTCGGGCCGAGGTTGAAGTTCGGGCCGAGGTTGAAGTTCGGGCCGAAAATGAAGTTCGGGCCAGGAACAGTGAAGAGTCGGGCCTAACTTGTTCTTGGCAGTTACGAACGAACCAACTATTTTGGTTACTCGTGGGCGTGAAACGGACACCCGAGCTGAAAGTTATGAATGTTTTAGTATAGGACCTTTTGTCACACAATCTTGGATATTGAAGAGTTCGGGCCGAAGAGGGATGTTCGGGCCGAAGTGGTGTTCGGGTCGAAGTGGGATGTTCGGGCCGAAGTGGTGTTCGGGCCGAAGTGGTGTTCGGGCCGAAGTTCGGTGTTCGGGACGAGGATGATGTTCGGGCCGAGGTTGAAGTTCGGGCCGAGGTCGGAGTTCGGGCCGAGGTTGAAGTTCGGGCCGAGGTTGAAGTTCGGGCCGGAAATGAAGTTCGGGCCGGGAACAGTGAAGAGTTCGGGCCGAACTTGTTCTTGGCAGTGACGAACGACCATCTATTTTGGTTACTCGTGGGCGTGAAACGGACACCCGAGCTGAAAGTTATGAATGTTTTAGTATATCACCTTTTGTCACACAATCTTGGATATTGAAGGGTTCGGGCCGAAGAGGGATGTTCGGGCCGAAGTGGTGTTCGGGCCGAAGTGGGATGTTCGGGCCGAAGTGGTGTTCGGGCCGAAGTGGTGTTCGGGCCGAAGTTCGGTGTTCGGGCCGAGGATGATGTTCGGGCCGAGGTTGAAGTTCGGGCCGAGGTTAGAGTTCGGGCCGAGGTTGAAGTTCAGGCCGAGGTTGAAGTTCGGGCCGAAAATGAAGTTCGGGCCGGGAACAGTGAAGAGTTCGGGCCTAACTTGTTTTGGCAGTTACGAACGTACCAGCTATTTTGGTTACTCGTGGGCGTGAAACGGACACCCGAGCTGAAAGTTATGAATGTTTTAGTATAGCACCTTTTGTCACACAATCTTGGATATTGAAGAGTTCGGGCCGAAGAGGGATGTTCGGGCCGAAGTGGTGTTCGGGCCGAAGTGGGATGTTCGGGTCGAAGTGGTGTTCGGGCCGAAGTGGTGTTCGGGCCGAAGTTCGGTGTTCGGGCCGAGGATGGAGTTCGGGCCGAGGTTGGAGTTCGGGCCGAGGTCGGAGTTCGGGCCGAGGTTGAAGTTCGGGCCGAGGTTGAAGTTCGGGCCGAAAATGAAGTTCGGTCCGGGAACAGTGAAGAGTTCGGGCCAAACTTGTTCTTGGCAGCGACGAACGAACCTGCTATTTTTGGTTACTCGTGGGCGTGAAACGGACACCCGAGCTGAAAGTTATGAATGTTTTAGTATAGCATCTTTTGTCACACAATCTTGGATATTAAAGAGTTCGGGCCGCAGAGGAATGTTCGGGCCGAAGTGGTGTTCGGGCCGAAGTGGGATGTTCGGGCCGAAGTGGTGTTCTGGCCGAAGTTCGGTGTTCGGGCCGAGGATGATGTTCGGGCCGAGGTTGAAGTTCGGGCTGAGGTCGGAGTTCGGGCCGAGGTTGAAGTTCTGGCCGAGGTTGAAGTTCGGGTCGGGAACAGTGAAGAGTTCAGGCCGAACTTGTTCTTGGCATTGACGAACGAACCACCTATTTTGGTTACTCGTGGGCGTGAAACGGACACCCGAGCTGAAAGTTATGGATGTTTTAGTATAGCACCTTTTGTCATACAATCTTGGATATTGAAGAGTTCGGGCCGAAGAGGGATGTTCGGGCCGAAGTGGTGTTCGGGCCGAAGTGGGATGTTCGGGCCGAAGTGGTGTTCGGGCCGAAGTGGGATGTTCGGGCCGAAGTGGTGTTCGGGCCGAAGTGGTGTTCGGGCCGAAGTTCGGTGTTCGGGCCGAGGATGATGTTCGGGCCGAGGTTGAAGTTCGGGCCGAGGTCAGAGTTCGGGCCGAGGTTGAAGTTCAGGCCGAGGTTGAAGTTCGGGTAGAAAATGAAGTTCGGGCCGGGAACAGTGAGGAGTTCGGGCCTAACTTGTTCATGGCAGTTACGAACGAACCAGCTATTTTGGTTACTCGTGGGCGTGAAACGGACACCCGAGCTGAAAGTTATGAATGTTTTAGTATAGCACCTTTTGTCACACAATCTTGGATATTGAAGAGTTCTGGCCGAAGAGGGATGTTCGGGCCGAAGTGGTGTTCGGGCCGAAGTGGGATGTTCGGGCCGAAGTGGTGTTCGGGCCGAAGTTCGGTGTTCGGGTCGAGGATGATGTTCGGGCCGAGGTTGAAGTTCGGGCTGAGGTCGGAGTTCGGGCCGAGGTCGAAGTTCGGGCCGAGGTTGAAGTTCGGGCCGAAAATGAAGTTCGGGCCGGGAACAGTGACGAGTCGGGCCTAACTTGTTCTTGGTAGTTACGAACGAACCAGCTATTTTGGTTACTCGTGGGCGTGAAACGGACACCCGAGCTGAAAGTTATGAATGTTTTAGTATAGGACCTTTTGTCACACAATCTTGGATATTGAAGAGTTCGGGCCGAAGAGGGATGTTCGGGCCGAAGTGGTGTTCGGGCCGAAGTGGGATGTTCGGGCCGAAGTGGTGTTCGGGCCGAAGTGGTGTTCGGGCCGAAGTTCGGTGTTCGGGACGAGGATGATGTTCGGGCCGAGGTTGAAGTTCGGGCCGAGGTCGGAGTTCGGGCCGAGGTTGAAGTTCGGGCCGAGGTTGAAGTTTGGGCCGGAAATGAAGTTCGGGCCAGGAACAGTGAAGAGTTCGGGCCGAACTTGTTCTTGGCAGTGACGAACGACCAGCTATTTTGGTTACTCGTGGGCGTGAAACGGACACCCGAGCTGAAAGTTATGAATGTTTTAGTATATCACCTTTTGTCACACAATCTTGGATATTGAAGAGTTCGGGCCGAAGAGGGATGTTCGGGCCGAAGTGGTGTTCGGGCCGAAGTGGGATGTTCGGGCCGAAGTGGTGTTCGGGCCGAAGTGGTGTTCGGGCCGAAGTTCGGTGTTCGGGACGAGGATGATGTTCGGGCCGAGGTTGAAGTTCGGGCCGAGGTCGGAGTTCGGGCCGAAGTTGAAGTTCGGGCCGAGGTTGAAGTTCGGGCCGGAAACGAAGTTCGGGCCGGGAACAGTGAAGAGTTCGGGCCGAACTTGTTCTTGGCAGTGACGAACGACCAGCTATTTTGGTTACTCGTGGGCGTGAAACGGACACCCGAGCTGAAAGTTATGGATGTTTTAGTATAGCACCTTTTGTCATACAATCTTGGATATTGAAGAGTTCGGGCCGAAGAGGGATGTTCGGGCCGAAGTGGTGTTCGGGCCGAAGTGGGATGTTCGGGCCGAAGTGGTGTTCGGGCCGAAGTTCGGTGTTCGGGCCGAGGATGGAGTTCGGGCCGAGGTTGGAGTTCGGGCCGAGGTCGGAGTTCGGGCCGAGGTTGAAGTTCGGGCCGAGGTTAAAGTTCGGGCCGAAAATGAAGTTCGGTCCGGGAACAGTGAAGAGTTCGGGCCGAACTTGTTCTTGGCAGTGACGAACGAACCAGCTATTTTGGTTACTCGTGGGCGTGAAACGGACGCCCGAGCTGAAAGTTATGAATGTTTTAGTATAGCACCTTTTGTCACACAATCTTGGATATTGAAGAGTTCGGGCCGAAGAGGGATGTTCGGGCCGAAGTGGTGTTCGGGCCGAAGTGGGATGTTCGGGCCGAAGTGGTGTTCGGGCCGAAGTTCGGTGTTCGGGCCGAGGATGATGTTCGGGCCGAGGTTGAAGTTCGGGCCGAGGTCGGAGTTCGGGCCGAGGTCGAAGTTCGGGCCGAGGTTGAAGTTCGGGCCGAAAATGAAGTTCGGGCCGGGAACAGTGAAGAGTTCAGGCCGAACTTGTTCTTGGCAGTGACGAACGAACCAGCTATTTTTGTTACTCGTGGGCGTGAAACGGACACCCGAGCTGAAAGTTATGAATATTTTAGTATAGCACCTTTTGTTACACAATCTTGGATATTGAAGAGTTCGGGCCGAAGAGGGATGTTCGGGCGGAAGTGGTGTTCGGGCCGAAGTGGGATGTTCGGGCCGAAGTGGTGTTCGGGCCGAGGATGATGTTCGGGCCGAGGTCAGAGTTCGGGCCGAGGTCGGAGTTCGGGCCGAGGTTGAAGTTCGGGCCGAGGTTGAAGTTCGGGCCGAAAATGAAGTTTGGGCAGGGAACAGTAAAGAGTTCGGGCCGAACTTGTTCTTGGCAGTGACGAACGAACTATCTATTTTGGTTACTCGTGGGCGTGAAACGCACACCCGAGCTGAAAGTTATGAATGTTTTAGTATAGCATCTTTTGTCACACCATCTTGGATATTAAAGAGTTCGGGCCGAAGAGGAATGTTCGGGCCGAAGTGGTATTCGGGCCGAAGTGGGATGTTCGGGCCGAAGTGGTGTTCGGGCCGAAGTTCGGTGTTCGGGCCGCGGATGATGTTCGGGCCGAGGTTGAAGTTCGGGCCGAGGTCGGAGTTCGGGCCGAGGTTGAAGTTCTGGCCGAGGTTGAAGTTCGGGCCGGGAACAGTGAAGAGTTCGGGCCGAACTTGTTCTTGGCATTGACGAACGAACCACCTATTTTGGTTACTCGTGGGCGTGAAACGGACACCCGAGCTGAAAGTTATGGATGTTTTAGTATAGCACCTTTTGTCATACAATCTTGGATATTGAAGATTTCGGGCCGAAGAGGGATGTTCGGGCCGAAGTGGTGTTCGGGCCGAAGTGGGATGTTCGGGCCGAAGTGGTGTTCGGGCCGAAGTGGTGTTCGGGCCGAAGTGGTGTTCGGGCCGAAGTTCGGTGTTCGGGCCGAGGATGATGTTCGGGCCGAGGTTGAAGTTCGGGCCGAGGTTAGAGTTCGGGCCGAGGTTGAAGTTCAGGCCGAGGTTGAAGTTCGGGCCGAAAATGAAGTTCGGGCCGGGAACAGTGAAGAGTTCGGGCCTAACTTGTTCTTGGCAGTTACGAACGAACCAGCTATTTTGGTTACTCGTGGGCGTGAAACGGACACCCGAGCTGAAAGTTATGAATGTTTTAGTATAGCACCTTTTGTCACACAATCTTGGATATTGAAGAGTTCGGGCCGAAGAGGGATGTTCGGGCCGAAGTGGTGTTCGGGCCGAAGTGGGATGTTCGGGCCAAAGTGGTGTTCGGGCCGAAGTGGTGTTCGGGCCGAAGTGGTGTTCGGGCCGAAGTTCGGTGTTCGGGTCGAGGATGGAGTTCGGGCCGAGGATGGAGTTCGGGCCGAGGTCGGAGTTCGGGCCGAGGTTGAAGTTCGGGCCGAGGTTGAAGTTCGGGCCGAAAATGAAGTTCGGTCCGGGAACAGTGAAGAGTTCGGGCCAAACTCGTTCTTGGCAGCGACGAACGTACCTGCTATTTTTGGTTACTCGTGGGCGTGAAACGGACACCCGAGCTGAAAGTTATAAATGTTTTAGTATAGCACCTTTTTTCACACAATCTTGGATATTGAAGAGTTCGGGCCGAAGAGGGATGTTCGGGCCGAAGTGGTGTTCGGGCCGAAGTGGGATGTTCGGGCCGAAGTGGTGTTCGGGCCAAATTCGGTGTTCGGGCCGAGGATGATGTTCGGGCCAAGGTCAGAGTTCGGGCCGAGGTCGGAGTTCGGGCCGAGGTTGAAGTTCGGGCCGAGGTTGAAGTTCGGGCCGAAAATGAAGTTCGGGCCGGGAACAGTAAAGAGTTCGGGCCGAACTTGTTCTTGGCAGTGACCAACGAACCAGCTATTTTGGTTACTCGTGGGCGTGAAACGGACACCCGAGCTGAAAGTTATGAATGTTTTAGTATAGCATCTTTTGTCACACAATGTTGGATATTAAAGAGTTCGGGCCGAAGAGGAATGTTCGGGCCGAAGTGGTGTTCGGGGCGAAGTGGGATGTTCGGGCCGAAGTGGTGTTCAGGCCGAAGTTCGGTGTTCGGGCCGAGGATGATGTTCGGGCCGAGGTTGAAGTTCGGGCCGAGGTCGGAGTTCGGGCCGAGGTTGAAGTTCTGGCCGAGGTTGAAGTTCGGGCCGGGAACAGTGAAGAGTTCGGGCCGAACTTGTTCTTGGCATTGACGAACGAACCACCTATTTTGGTTACTCGTGGGCGTGAAACGGACACCCGAGCTGAAAGTTATGGATGTTTTAGTATAGCACCTTTTGTCATACAATCTTGGATATTGAAGAGTTCGGGCCGAAGAGGGATGTTCGGGCCGAAGTGGTGTTCGGGCCGAAGTGGGATGTTCGGGCCGAAGTGGTGTTCGGGCCGAAGTGGGATGTTCGGGCCGAAGTGGTGTTCGGGCCGAAGTGGTGTTCGGGCCGAAGTTCGGTGTTCGGGCCGAGGATGATGTTCGGGCCGAGGTTGAAGTTCGGGCCGAGGTCAGAGTTCGGGCCGAGGTTGAAGTTCAGGCCGAGGTTGAAGTTCGGGCCGAAAATGAAGTTCGGGCCGGGAACAGTGAAGAGTTCGGGCCTAACTTGTTCTTGGCAGTTACGAACGAACCAGCTATTTTGGTTACTCGTGGGCGTGAAACGGACACCCGAGCTGAAAGTTATGAATGTTTTAGTATAGCACCTTTTGTCACACAATCTTGGATATTGAAGAGTTCGGGCCGAAGAGGGATGTTCGGGCCGAAGTGGTGTTCGGGCCGAAGTGGTGTTCGGGCCGAAGTTCGGTGTTCGGGCCGAGGATGATGTTCGGGCCGAGGTTGAAGTTCGGGCCGAGGTTAGAGTTCGGGCCGAGGTTGAAGTTCAGGCCGAGGTTGAAGTTCGGGCCGAAAATGAAGTTCGGGCCGGGAACAGTGAAGACTTCGGGCCTAACTTGTTCTTGGCAGTTACGAACGAACCAACTATTTTGGTTATTCGTGGGCGTGAAACGGACACCCGAGCTGAAAGTTATGAATGTTTTAGTATAGCACCTTTTGTCACACAATCTTGGATATTGAAGAGTTCGGGCCGAAGAGGGATGTTCGGGCCGAAGTGGTGTTCGGGCCGAAGTGGGATGTTCGGGCCGAAGTGGTGTTCGGGCCGAAGTGGTGTTCGGGCCGAAGTTCGGTGTTCGGGTCGAGGATGGAGTTCGGGCCGAGGTTGGAGTTCGGGCCGAGGTCGGAGTTCGGGCCGAGGTTGAAGTTCGGGCCGAGGTTGAAGTTCGGGCCGAAAATGAAGTTCGGTCCGGGAACAGTGAAGAGTTCGGGCCAAACTCGTTCTTGGCAGCGACGAACGAACCTGCTATTTTTGGTTACTCGTGGGCGTGAAACGGACACCCGAGCTGAAAGTTATAAATGTTTTAGTATAGCACCTTTTTTCACACAATCTTGGATATTGAAGAGTTCGGGCCGAAGAGGGATGTTCGGGCCGAAGTGGTGTTCGGGCCGAAGTGGGATGTTCGGGCCGAAGTGGTGTTCGGGCCAAATTCGGTGTTCGGGCCGAGGATGATGTTCGGGCCAAGGTCAGAGTTCGGGCCGAGGTCGGAGTTCGGGCCGAGGTTGAAGTTCGAGCCGAGGTTGAAGTTCAGGCCGAAAATGAAGTTCGGGCCGGGAACAGTAAAGAGTTCGGGCCGAACTTGTTCTTGGCAGTGACGAACGAACCAGCTATTTTGGTTACTCGTGGGCGTGAAACGGACACCCGAGCTGAAAGTTATGAATGTTTTAGTATAGCATCTTTGGTCACACAATGTTGGATATTAAAGAGTTCGGGCCGAAGAGGAATGTTCGGGCCGAAGTGGTGTTCGGGGCGAAGTGGGATGTTCGGGCCGAAGTGGTGTTCAGGCCGAAGTTCGGTGTTCGGGCCGAGGATGATGTTCGGGCCGAGGTTGAAGTTCGGGCCGAGGTCAGAGTTCGGGCCGAGGTTGAAGTTCAGGCCGAGGTTGAAGTTCGGGCCGAAAATGAAGTTCGGGCCGGGAACAGTGAAGAGTTCGGGCCTAACTTGTTCTTGGCAGTTACGAACGAACCAGCTATTTTGGTTACTCGTGGGCGTGAAACGGACACCCGAGCTGAAAGTTATGAATATTTTAGTATAGCACCTTTTGTTACACAATCTTGGATATTGAAGAGTTCGGGCCGAAGAGGGATGTTCGGGCGGAAGTGGTGTTCGGGCCGAAATGGGATGTTCGGGCCGAAGTGGTGTTCGGGCCGAGGATGATGTTCGGGCCGAGGTCAGAGTTCGGGCCGAGGTCGGAGTTCGGGCCGAGGTTGAAGTTCGGGCCGAGGTTGAAGTTCGGGCCGAAAATGAAGTTTGGGCAGGGAACAGTAAAGAGTTCGGGCCGAACTTGTTCTTGGCAGTGACGAACGAACCATCTATTTTGGTTACTCGTGGGCGTGAAACGCACACCCGAGCTGAAAGTTATGAATGTTTTAGTATAGCATCTTTTGTCACACCATCTTGGATATTAAAGAGTTCGGGCCGAAGAGGAATGTTCGGGCCGAAGTGGTATTCGGGCCGAAGTGGGATGTTCGGGCCGAAGTGGTGTTCGGGCCGAAGTTCGGTGTTCGGGCCGCGGATGATGTTCGGGCCGAGGTTGAAGTTCGGGCCGAGGTCGGAGTTCGGGCCGAGGTTGAAGTTCTGGCCGAGGTTGAAGTTCAGGCCGGGAACAGTGAAGAGTTCGGGCCGAACTTGTTCTTGGCATTGACGAACGAACCACCTATTTTGGTTACTCATGGGCGTGAAACGGACACCCGAGCTGAAAGTTATGGATGTTTTAGTATAGCACCTTTTGTCATACAATCTTGGATATTGAAGATTTCGGGCCGAAGAGGGATGTTCGGGCCGAAGTGGTGTTCGGGCCGAAGTGGGATGTTCGGGCCGAAGTGGTGTTCGGGCCGAAGTGGTGTTCGGGCCGAAGTTCGGTGTTCGGGCCGAGGATGATGTTCGGGCCGAGGTTGAAGTTCGGGCCGAGGTTAGAGTTCGGGCCGGGAACAGTGAAGAGTTCGGGCCGAACTTGTTCTTGGCATTGACGAACGAACCACCTATTTTGGTTACTCGTGGGCGTGAAACGGACACCCGAGCTGAAAGTTATGGATGTTTTAGTATAGCACCTTTTGTCATACAATCTTGGATATTGAAGAGTTCGGGCCGAAGAGGGATGTTCGGGGCGAAGTGGTGTTCGGGCCGAAGTGGGATGTTCGGGCCGAAGTGGTGTTCGGGCCGAAGTGGGATGTTCGGGCCGAAGTGGTGTTCGGGCCGAAGTGGTGTTCGGGCCGAAGTTCGGTGTTCGGGCCGAGGATGATGTTCGGGCCGAGGTTGAAGTTCGGGCCGAGGTCAGAGTTCGGGCCGAGGTTGAAGTTCAGGCCGAGGTTGAAGTTCGGGCCGAAAATGAAGTTCGGGCCGGGAACAGTGAAGAGTTCGGGCCTAACTTGTTCTTGGCAGTTACGAACGAACCAGCTATTTTGGTTACTCGTGGGCGTGAAACGGACACCCGAGCTGAAAGTTATGAATATTTTAGTATAGCACCTTTTGTTACACAATCTTGGATATTGAAGAGTTCGGGCCGAAGAGGGATGTTCGGGCGGAAGTGGTGTTCGGGCCGAAGTGGTGTTCGGGCCGAGGATGATGTTCGGGCCGAGGTCAGAGTTCGGGCCGAGGTCGGAGTTCGGGCCGAGGTTGAAGTTCGGGCCGAGGTTGAAGTTCGGGCCGAAAATGAAGTTTGGGCAGGGAACAGTAAAGAGTTCGGGCCGAACTTGTTCTTGGCAGTGACGAACGAACCATCTATTTTGGTTACTCGTGGGCGTGAAACGCACACCCGAGCTGAAAGTTATGAATGTTTTAGTATAGCATCTTTTGTCACACCATCTTGGATATTAAAGAGTTCGGGCCGAAGAGGAATGTTCGGGCCGAAGTGGTATTCGGGCCGAAGTGGGATGTTCGGGCCGAAGTGGTGTTCGGGCCGAAGTTCGGTGTTCGGGCCGCGGATGATGTTCGGGCCGAGGTTGAAGTTCGGGCCGAGGTTGAAGTTCTGGCCGAGGTTGAAGTTCAGGCCGGGAACAGTGAAGAGTTCGGGCCGAACTTGTTCTTGGCATTGACGAACGAACCACCTATTTTGGTTACTCGTGGGCGTGAAACGGACACCCGAGCTGAAAGTTATGGATGTTTTAGTATAGCACCTTTTGTCATACAATCTTGGATATTGAAGATTTCGGGCCGAAGAGGGATGTTCGGGCCGAAGTGGTGTTCGGGCCGAAGTGGGATGTTCGGGCCGAAGTGGTGTTCGGGCCGAAGTGGTGTTCGGGCCGAAGTGGTGTTCGGGCCGAAGTTCGGTGTTCGGGCCGAGGATGATGTTCGGGCCGAGGTTGAAGTTCGGGCCGAGGTTAGAGTTCGGGCCGAGGTTGAAGTTCAGGCCGAGGTTGAAGTTCGGGCCGAAAATGAAGTTCGGGCCGGGAACAGTGAAGAGTTCGGGCCTAACTTGTTCTTGGCAGTTACGAACGAACCAGCTATTTTGGTTACTCGTGGGCGTGAAACGGACACCCGAGCTGAAAGTTATGAATGTTTTAGTATAGCACCTTTTGTCACACAATCTTGGATATTGAAGAGTTCGGGCCGAAGAGGGATGTTCGGGCCGAAGTGGTGTTCGGGCCGAAGTGGGATGTTCGGGCCGAAGTGGTGTTCGGGCCGAAGTGGTGTTCGGGCCGAAGTTCGGTGTTCGGGTCGAGGATGGAGTTCGGGCCGAGGTTGGAGTTCGGGCCGAGGTCGGAGTTCGGGCCGAGGTTGAAGTTCGGGCCGAGGTTGAAGTTCGGGCCGAAAATGAAGTTCGGTCCGGGAACAGTGAAGAGTTCGGGCCAAACTCGTTCTTGGCAGCGACGAACGAACCTGCTATTTTTGGTTACTCGTGGGCGTGAAACGGACACCCGAGCTGAAAGTTATAAATGTTTTAGTATAGCACCTTTTTTCACACAATCTTGGATATTGAAGAGTTCGGGCCGAAGAGGGATGTTCGGGCCGAAGTGGTGTTCGGGCCGAAGTGGGATGTTCGGGCCGAAGTGGTGTTCGGGCCAAATTCGGTGTTCGGGCCGAGGATGATGTTCGGGCCAAGGTCAGAGTTCGGGCCGAGGTCGGAGTTCGGGTCGAGGTTGAAGTTCGGGCCGAGGTTGAAGTTCGGGCCGAAAATGAAGTTCGGGCCGGGAACAGTAAAGAGTTCGGGCCGAACTTGTTCTTGGCAGTGACGAACGAACCAGCTATTTTGGTTACTCGTGGGCGTGAAACGGACACCCGAGCTGAAAGTTATGAATGTTTTAGTATAGCATCTTTTGTCACACAATGTTGGATATTAAAGAGTTCGGGCCGAAGAGGAATGTTCGGGCCGAAGTGGTGTTCGGGGCGAAGTGGGATGTTCGGGCCGAAGTGGTGTTCGGGCCGAAGTTCGGTGTTCGGGCCGAGGATGATGTTCGGGCCGAGGTTGAAGTTCGGGCTGAGGTCGGAGTTCGGGCCGAGGTTGAAGTTCTGGCCGAGGTTGAAGTTCGGGCCGGGAACAGTGAAGAGTTCGGGCCGAACTTGTTCTTGGCATTGACGAACGAACCACCTATTTTGGTTACTCGTGGGCGTGAAACGCACACCCGAGCTGAAAGTTATGAATGTTTTAGTATAGCATCTTTTGTCACACCATCTTGGATATTAAAGAGTTCGGGCCGAAGAGGAATGTTCGGGCCGAAGTGGTATTCGGGCCGAAGTGGGATGTTCGGGCCGAAGTGGTGTTCGGGCCGAAGTTCGGTGTTCGGGCCGCGGATGATGTTCGGGCCGAGGTTGAAGTTCGGGCCGAGGTTGAAGTTCTGGCCGAGGTTGAAGTTCAGGCCGGGAACAGTGAAGAGTTCGGGCCGAACTTGTTCTTGGCATTGACGAACGAACCACCTATTTTGGTTACTCGTGGGCGTGAAACGGACACCCGAGCTGAAAGTTATGGATGTTTTAGTATAGCACCTTTTGTCATACAATCTTGGATATTGAAGATTTCGGGCCGAAGAGGGATGTTCGGGCCGAAGTGGTGTTCGGGCCGAAGTGGGATGTTCGGGCCGAAGTGGTGTTCGGGCCGAAGTGGTGTTCGGGCCGAAGTGGTGTTCGGGCCGAAGTTCGGTGTTCGGGCCGAGGATGATGTTCGGGCCGAGGTTGAAGTTCGGGCCGAGGTTAGAGTTCGGGCCGAGGTTGAAGTTCAGGCCGAGGTTGAAGTTCGGGCCGAAAATGAAGTTCGGGCCGGGAACAGTGAAGAGTTCGGGCCTAACTTGTTCTTGGCAGTTACGAACGAACCAGCTATTTTGGTTACTCGTGGGCGTGAAACGGACACCCGAGCTGAAAGTTATGAATGTTTTAGTATAGCACCTTTTGTCACACAATCTTGGATATTGAAGAGTTCGGGCCGAAGAGGGATGTTCGGGCCGAAGTGGTGTTCGGGCCGAAGTGGGATGTTCGGGCCGAAGTGGTGTTCGGGCCGAAGTGGTGTTCGGGCCGAAGTTCGGTGTTCGGGTCGAGGATGGAGTTCGGGCCGAGGTTGGAGTTCGGGCCGAGGTCGGAGTTCGGGCCGAGGTTGAAGTTCGGGCCGAGGTTGAAGTTCGGGCCGAAAATGAAGTTCGGTCCGGGAACAGTGAAGAGTTCGGGCCAAACTCGTTCTTGGCAGCGACGAACGAACCTGCTATTTTTGGTTACTCGTGGGCGTGAAACGGACACCCGAGCTGAAAGTTATAAATGTTTTAGTATAGCACCTTTTTTCACACAATCTTGGATATTGAAGAGTTCGGGCCGAAGAGGGATGTTCGGGCCGAAGTGGTGTTCGGGCCGAAGTGGGATGTTCGGGCCGAAGTGGTGTTCGGGCCAAATTCGGTGTTCGGGCCGAGGATGATGTTCGGGCCAAGGTCAGAGTTCGGGCCGAGGTCGGAGTTCGGGTCGAGGTTGAAGTTCGGGCCGAGGTTGAAGTTCGGGCCGAAAATGAAGTTCGGGCCGGGAACAGTAAAGAGTTCGGGCCGAACTTGTTCTTGGCAGTGACGAACGAACCAGCTATTTTGGTTACTCGTGGGCGTGAAACGGACACCCGAGCTGAAAGTTATGAATGTTTTAGTATAGCATCTTTTGTCACACAATGTTGGATATTAAAGAGTTCGGGCCGAAGAGGAATGTTCGGGCCGAAGTGGTGTTCGGGGCGAAGTGGGATGTTCGGGCCGAAGTGGTGTTCGGGCCGAAGTTCGGTGTTCGGGCCGAGGATGATGTTCGGGCCGAGGTTGAAGTTCGGGCTGAGGTCGGAGTTCGGGCCGAGGTTGAAGTTCTGGCCGAGGTTGAAGTTCGGGCCGGGAACAGTGAAGAGTTCGGGCCGAACTTGTTCTTGGCATTGACGAACGAACCACCTATTTTGGTTACTCGTGGGCGTGAAACGGACACCCGAGCTGAAAGTTATGGATGTTTTAGTATAGCACCTTTTGTCATACAATCTTGGATATTGAAGAGTTCGGGCCGAAGAGGGATGTTCGGGCCGAAGTGGTGTTCGGGCCGAAGTGGGATGTTCGGGCCGAAGTGGTGTTCGGGCCGAAGTGGGATGTTCGGGCCGAAGTGGTGTTCGGGCCGAAGTGGTGTTCGGGCCGAAGTTCGGTGTTCGGGCCGAGGATGATGTTCGGGCCGAGGTTGAAGTTCGGGCCGAGGTCAGAGTTCGGGCCGAGGTTGAAGTTCAGGCCGAGGTTGAAGTTCGGGCCGAAAATGAAGTTCGGGCCGGGAACAGTGAAGAGTTCGGGCCTAACTTGTTCTTGGCAGTTACGAACGAACCAGCTATTTTGGTTACTCGTGGGCGTGAAACGGACACCCGAGCTGAAAGTTATGAATGTTTTAGTATAACACCTTTTGTCACACAATCTTGGATATTGAAGAGTTCGGGCCGAAGAGGGATGTTCGGGCCGAAGTGGTGTTCGGGCAGAAGTGGGATGTTCGGGCCGAAGTGGTGTTCGGGCCGAAGTGGTGTTCGGGCCGAAGTTCGGTGTTCGGGCCGAGGATGGAGTTCGGGCTGAGGTTGGAGTTCGGGCCGAGGTCGGAGTTCGGGCCGAGGTTGAAGTTCGGGCCGAGGTTGAAGTTCGGGCCGATAATGAAGTTCGGTCCGGGAACAGTGAAGAGTTCGGGCCAAACTTGTTCTTGGCAGCGACGAACGAACCAGCTATTTTTGGTTACTTGTGGGCGTGAAACGGACACCCGAGCTGAAAGTTATAAATGTTTTAGTATAGCACCTTTTGTCACACAATCTTGGATATTGAAGAGTTCGGGCCGAAGAGGGATGTTCGGGCCGAAGTGGTGTTCGGGCCGAAGTGGGATGTTCGGGCCGAAGTGGTGTTCGGGCCGAATTCGGTGTTCGGGCCGAGGATGATGTTCGGGCCGAGGTCGGAGTTCGGGCCGAGGTCGGAGTTCGGGCCGAGGTTGAAGTTCGGGCCGAAAATGAAGTTTGGGCCGGGAACAGTAAAGAGTTCGGGCTGAACTTGTTCTTGGCAGTGACGAACGAACCATCTATTTTGCTTACTCGTGGGCGTGAAACGCACACCCGAGCTGAAAGTTATGAATGTTTTAGTATAGCACCTTTTGTCACACAATCTTGGATATTGAAGAGTTCGGGCCGAAGAGGGATGTTCGGGCCGAAGTGGTGTTCGGGCAGAAGTGGGATGTTCGGGCCGAAGTGGTGTTCGGGCCGAAGTGGTGTTCGGGCCGAAGTTCGGTGTTCGGGCCGAGGATGATGTTCGGGCCGAGGTTGAAGTTCGGGCCGAGGTTAGAGTTCGGTCCGAGGTTGAAGTTCAGGCCGAGGTTGAAGTTCGGGCCGGGAACAGTGAAGAGTTCGGGCCTAACTTGTTCTTGGCAGTTACGAAAGAACCAGCTATTTTGGTTACTCGTGGGCGTGAAACGGACACCCGAGCTGAAAGTTATGAATGTTTTAGTATAGCACCTTTTGTCACACAATCTTGGATATTGAAGAGTTCGGGCCGAAGAGGGATGTTCGGGCCGAAGTGGTGTTCGGGCCGAAGTGGGATGTTCGGGCCGAAGTGGTGTTCGGGCCGAAGTGGTGTTCGGGCCGAAGTTCGGTGTTCGGGCCGAGGATGGAGTTCGGGCCGAGGTTGGAGTTCGGGCCGAGGTCGGAGTTCGGGCCGAGGTTGAATTTCGGGCCGAGGTTGAAGTTCAGGCCGAAAATGAAGTTCGGTCCGGGAACAGTGAAGAGTTCGGGCCAAACTTGTTCTTGGCAGCGACGAACGAACCTGCTATTTTTGGTTACTCGTGGGTGTGAAACGGACACCCGAGCTGAAAGTTATAAATGTTTTAGTATAACACCTTTTTTCACACAATCTTGGATATTTAAGAGTTCGGGCCGAAGAGGGATGTTCGGGCCGAAGTGGTGTTCGGGCCGAAGTGGGATGTTCGGGCCGAAATGGTGTTCGGGCCAAATTCGGTGTTCGGGCCGAGGATGATGTTCGGGCCAAGGTCAGAGTTCGGGCCGAGGTCGGAGTTCGGGCCGAGGTTGAAGTTCGGGCCGAGGTTGAAGTTCGGGCCGAAAATGAAGTTCGGGCCGGGAACAGTAAAGAGTTCGGGCCGAACTTGTTCTTGGCAGTGACGAACGAACCAGCTATTTTGGTTACTCGTGGGCGTGAAACGGACACCCGAGCTGAAAGTTATGAATGTTTTAGTATAGCATCTTTTGTCACACAATCTTGGATATTAAAGAGTTCGGGCCGAAGAGGAATGTTCGGGCCGAAGTGGTGTTCGGGCCGAAGTGGGATGTTCGGGCCGAAGTGGTGTTCAGGCCGACGTTCGGTGTTCGGGCCGAGGATGATGTTCGGGCCGAGGTTGAAGTTCGGGCTGAGGTCGGAGTTCGGGCCGAGGTTGAAGTTCTGGCCGAGGTTGAAGTTCGGGCCGGGAATAGTGAAGAGTTCGGGCCGAACTTGTTCTTGGCATTGACGAACGAACCACCTATTTTGGTTACTCGTGGGCGTGAAACGGACACCCGAGCTGAAAGTTATGGATGTTTTAGTATAGCACCTTTTGTCATACAATCTTGGATATTGAAGAGTTCGGGCCGAAAAGGGATGTTCGGTCCGAAGTGGTGTTCGGGCCGAAGTGGGATGTTCGGGCCGAAGTGGTGTTCGGGCCGAAGTGGGATGTTCGGGCCGAAGTGGTGTTCGGGCCGAAGTGGTGTTCGGGCCGAAGTTCGGTGTTCGGGCCGAGGATGATGTTCGGGCCGAGGTTGAAGTTCGGGCCGAGGTCAGAGTTCGGGCCGAGGTTGAAGTTCAGGCCGAGGTTGAAGTTCGGGCCGAAAATGAAGTTCGGGCCGGGAACAGTGAAGAGTTCGGGCCTAACTTGTTCTTGGCAGTTACGAACGAACCAGCTATTTTGGTTACTCGTGGGCGTGAAACGGACACCCGAGCTGAAAGTTATGAATGTTTTACTATAGCACCTTTTGTCACACAATCTTGGATATTGAAGAGTTCGGGCCGAAGAGGGATGTTCGGGCCGAAGTGGTGTTCGGGTCGAAGTGGGATGTTCGGGCCGAAGTGGTGTTCGGGCCGAAGTGGTGTTCGGGCCGAAGTTCGGTGTTCGGGCCGAGGATGGAGTTCGGGCTGAGGTTGGAGTTCGGGCCGAGGTCGGAGTTCGGGCCGAGGTTGAAGTTCGGGCCGAGGTTGAAGTTCGGGCCGAAAATGAAGTTCGGTCCGGGAACAGTGAAGAGTTCGGGCCAAACTTGTTCTTGGCAGCGACGAACGAACCAGCTATTTTTGGTTACTTGTGGGCGTGAAACGGACACCCGAGCTGAAAGTTATAAATGTTTTAGTATAGCACCTTTTGTCACACAATCTTGGATATTGAATAGTTCGGGCCGAAGAGGGATGTTCGGGCCGAAGTGGTGTTCGGGCCGAAGTGGGATGTTCGGGCCGAAGTGGTGTTCGGGCCGAATTCGGTGTTCGGGCCGAGGATGATGTTCGGGCCGAGGTCGGAGTTCGGGCCGAGGTCGGAGTTCGGGCCGAGGTTGCAGTTCGGGCCGAGGTTGAAGTTCGGGCCGAAAATGAAGTTCGGGCCGAAAATGAAGTTCGGGCCGGGAACAGTAAAGAGTTCCGGCCGAACTTGTTCTTGGCAGTGACGAACGAACCAGCTATTTTGGTTACTCGTGGACGTGAAACGGACACCCGAGCTGAAAGTTATGAATGTTTTAGTATAGCACCTTTTGTCACACAATCTTGGATATTAAAGAGTAGGGGCCGAAGAGGAATGTTCGGGCCGAAGTGGTGTTCGGGCCGAAGTGGGATGTTCGGGCCGAAGTGGTGTTCGGGCCGAAGTTCGGTGTTCGGGCCGAGGATGGTGTTCGGGCCGAGGTTAAAGTTCGGGCCGAGGTCGGAGTTCGGGCCGAGGTTGAAGTTCTGGCGAGGTTGAAGTTCGGGCCGAAAATGAAGCTCGGGCCGGGAACAGTGAAGAGTTCGGGCCGAACTTGTTCTTGGCATTGACGAACGAACCACCTATTTTGGTTACTCGTGGACGTGAAACGGACACCCGAGCTGAAAGTTATGGATGTTTTAGTATAGCACCGTTTGTCATACAATCTTGGATATCGAAGAGTTCGGGCCGAAGAGGGATGTTCGGGCCGAAGTGGTGTTCGGGCCGAAGTGGGATGTTCGGGCCGAAGTGGTGTTCGGGCCGAAGTGGTGTTCGGGACGAAGTTCGGTGTTCGGGCCGAGGATGATGTTCGGGCCGAGGTTGAAGTTCGGGCCGAGGTCAGAGTTCGGGCCGAGGTTGAAGTTCAGGCCGAGGTTGAAGTTCGGGCCGGGAACAATGAAGAGTTCGGGCCTAACTTGTTCTTGGCAGTTACGAACGAGCCAGCTATTTTGGTTACTCGTGGGCGTGAAACGGACACCCGAGCTGAAAGTTATGAATGTTTTAGTATAGCACCTTTTGTCACACAATCTTGGATATTGAAGAGTTCGGGCCGAAGAGGGATGTTCGGGCCGAAGTGGTGTTCGGGCCGAAGTGGTGTTCGGGCCGAAGTGGGATGTTCGGGCCGAAGTGGTGTTCGGGCCGAAGTGGTGTTCGGGCCGAAGTTCGGTGTTCGGGCCGAGGATGGAGTTCGGGCCGAGGTTGGAGTTCGGGCCGAGGTCGGAGTTCGGGCCGAGGTTGAAGTTCGGGCCGAGGTTGAAGTTCGGGCCGAAAATGAAGTTCGGTCCGGGAACAGTGAAGAGTTCGGGCCAAACTTGTTCTTGGCAGCGACGAACGAACCATCTATTTTTGGTTACTCTTGGGCGTGAAACGGACACCCGAGCTGAAAGTTATAAATGTTTAGTATAGCACCTTTTGTCACACAATCTTGGATATTGAAGAGTTCGGGCCGAAGAGGGATGTTCGGGCCGAAGTGGTGTTCGGGCCGAAGTGGGATGTTCGGGCCGAAGTGGTGTTCGGGCCGAAGTGGTGTTCGGGCCGAAGTTCGGTGTTCGGGCCGAGGATGATGTTCGGGCCGAGGATGATGTTCGGGCCGAGATTGAAGTTCGGGCCGAGGTCGGAGTTCGGGCCGAGGTCGAAGTTCGGGCCGAGGTTGAAGTTCGTGCCGAAAATGAAGTTCGGGCCGGGAACAGTGAAGAGTTCGGGCCGAACTTGTTCTTGGCAGTGACGAACGAACCAGCTATTTTGGTTACTCGTGGGCGTGAAACGGACACTCGAGCTGAAAGTTATGAATGTTTTAGTATAACACCTTTTGTTACACAATCTTGGATATTGAAGAGTTCATGCCGAAGAGGGATGTTCGGGCTGAAGTGGTGTTCGGGCCGAAGTGGGATGTTCGGGCGAAGTGGTGTTCGGGCCGAATTCGGTGTTCGGGCCGAGGATGATGTTTGGGCCGAGGTTGAAGTTCGGGCCGAGGTCGGAGTTCGGGCCGAGGTTGAAGTTCGGGCCGAGGTTGAAGTTCAGGCCGAAAATGATGTTCGGGCCGGGAATAGTGAAGAGTTCGGGCCGAACTTGTTCTTGGCAGTGACGAACGAACCAGCTATTTTGGTTACTCGTGGGCGTGAAACGGACACCCGAGCTGAAAGTTATGAATGTTTTAGTATAGCACCTTTTGTCACACAATATTGGATATTAAAGAGTTCGGGTTGAAGAGGAATGTTCGGGCAGAAGTGGTGCTCGGGCCGAAGTGGGATGTTCGGGCCGAAGTTCGGTGTTCGGGCCGAGGATGATGTTCGGGCCGAGGTTGAATTTCGGGCCGAGGTCGGAGTTCGGGCCGAGGTTGAAGTTCTGGCCGAGGTTGAAGTTCGGGCTGAAAATGAAGTTCGGGTCGGGAACATTGAAGAGTTCGGGCCGAACTTGTTCTTGGCATTGACGAACGAACCACCTATTTTGGTTACTCGTGGGCGTGAAACGGACACCCGAGCTGAAAGTTATGGATGTTTTAGTATAGCACCTTTTGTCATACAATCTTGGATATTGAAGAGTTCGGGCCGAAGAGGGATGTTCGGGCCGAAGTGGTGTTCGGGCCGAAATGGGATGTTCGGGCCGAAGTGGTGTTCGGGCCAAAGTGGTGTTCGGGCCGAAGTTCGTTGTTCGGGCCGAGGATGATGTTCGGGCCGAGGTTGAAGTTCGGGTCGAGGTCAGAGTTCGGGCCGAGGTTGAAGTTCAGGCCGAGGTTGAAGTTCGGGCCGAAAATGAAGTTCGGGCCGGGAACAGTGAAGAGTTCAGGCCTAACTTGTTCTTGGCAGTTACGAACGAACCAGCTATTTTGGTTACTCGTGGGCGTGAAACGGACACCCGAGCTGAAAGTTATGAATATTTTAGTATAGCACCTTTTGTCACACAATCTTGGATATTGAAGAGTTCGATCCGAAGAGAGATGTTCGGGCCGAAGTGGTGTTCGGGCCGAAGTGGGATGTTCGGGCCGAAGTGGTGTTCGGGCCGAAGTGGTGTTCGGGCCGAAGTTCGGTGTTCGTGCCGAGGATGGAGTTCGGGCCGAGGTTGGAGTTCGGGCCGAGGTCGGAGTTCGGGCCGAGGTTGAAGTTCGGGCCGAGGTTAAAGTTCGGGCCGAAAATGAAGTTCGATCCGGGAACAGTGAAGAGTTCGGGCCGAACTTGTTCTTGGCAGTGACGAACGAACCAGCTATTTTGGTTACTCGTGGGCGTGAAACGGACACCCGAGCTGAAAGTTATGAATGTTTTAGTATAGCACCTTTTGTCACACAATCTTGGATATTGAAGAGTTCGGGCCGAAGAGGGATGTTCGGGCCAAAGTGGTGTTCGGGCCGAAGTGGGATGTTCGGGCCGAAGTGGTGTTCGGGCCGAAGTTCGGTGTTCGGGCCGAGGATGATGTTCGGGCCGAGGTTGGAGTTCGGGCCGAGGTTGGAGTTCGGGCCGAGGTCGAAGTTCGGGCCGAGGTTGAAGTTCGGGCCGGGAACAGTGAAGAGTTCAGGCCGAACTTGTTCTTGGAAGTGACGAACGAACTAGCTATTTTGGTTACTCGTGGGCGTGAAACGGACACCCGAGCTGAAAGTTATGAATATTATAGTATAGCACCTTTCGTTACACAATCTTGGATATTGAAGAGTTCGGGCCGAAGAGGGATGCTCGGGCGGAAGTGGTGTTCGGGCCGAAGTGGGATGTTCGGGCCGAAGTGGTGTTCGGGCCGAATTCGGTGTTCGGGCTGAGGATGATGTTCGGGCCAAGGTCGGAGTTCGGGCCGTGGTCGGAGTTCGGGCCAAGGTTGAAGTTCGGGCCGAGGTTGAAGTTCGGGCCGAAAATGAATTTCGGGCCGGGAACAGTAAAGAGTTCGGGCCGAACTTGTTCTTGGCAGTGACGAACGAACCAGCTATTTTGGTTACTCGTGGGCGTGAAACGGACACCCGAGCTGAAAGTTATGAATGTTTTAGTATAGCACCTTTTGTCACACAATCTTGGATATTAAAGGGTTCGGGCCGAAGAGGAATGTTCGGGCCGAAGTGGTGTTCGGGCCGAAGTGGGATGTTCGGGCCGAAGTTCGGTGTTTGGGCCGAGGATGATGTTCGGGCCGAGGTTGAATTTCGGGCCAAGGTCGGAGTTCGGGCCGAGGCTGAAGTTCTGGCCGAGGTTGAAGTTCGGGCCGAAAATGAAGTTCGGGCCGGGAACAGTGAAGAGTTCTGGCCGAACTTGTTCTTGGCATTGACGAACGAACCACCTATTTTGGTTACTCGTGGGCGTGAAACGGACACCCGAGCTGAAAGTTATGGATGTTTTAGTATAGCACCTTTTGTCATACAATCTTGGATATTGAAGAGTTCGGGCCGAAGAGGGATGTTCGGGCCGAAGTGGTGTTCGGGCCGAAATGGGATGTTCGGGCCGAAGTGGTGTTCGGGCCAAAGTGGTGTTCGGGCCGAAGTTCGGTGTTCGGGCTGAGGATGATGTTCGGGCCGAGGTTGAAGTTCGGGTCGAGGTCAGAGTTCGGGCCGAGGTTGAAGTTCAGGCCGAGGTTGAAGTTCGGGCCGAAAATGAAGTTCGGGCCGGGAACAGTGAAGAGTTCAGGCCGAACTTGTTCTTGGCAGTGACGAACGAACCAGCTATTTTGGTTACTCGTGGGCGTGAAACGGACACCCGAGCTGAAAGTTATGAATGTTTTAGTATAGCACCTTTTGTCACACAATCTTGGATATTGAATAGTTCGGGCCGAAGAGGGATGTTTGGGCCGAAGTGGTGTTCGGGCCGAAGTGGGATGTTCGGCCGAAGTGGTGTTCGGGCCGAAGTTCGGTGTTCGGGCCGAGGATGATGTTCGGGCCGAGGTTGGAGTTCGGGCCGAGGTTGGAGTTCGGGCCGAGGTCGAAGTTCGGGCCGAGGTTGAAGTTCGGGCCGGGAACAGTGAAGAGTTCAGGCCGAACTTGTTCTTGGCAGTGACGAACGAACTAGCTATTTTGGTTACTCGTGGGCGTGAAACGGACACCCGAGCTGAAAGTTATGAATATTATAGTATAGCACCTTTCGTTACACAATCTTGGATATTGAAGAGTTCGGGCCGAAGAGGGATGTTCGGGCGGAAGTGGTGTTCGGGCCGAAGTGGGATGTTCGGGCCGAAGTGGTGTTCGGGCCGAATTCGGTGTTCGGGCTGAGGATGATGTTTGGGCCGAGGTCGGAGTTCGGGCCGTGGTCGGAGTTCGGGCCAAGGTTGAAGTTCGGGCCGAGGTTGAAGTTCGGGCCGAAAATGAATTTCGGGCCGGGAACAGTAAAGAGTTCGGGCCGAACTTGTTCTTGGCAGTGACGAACGAACCAGCTATTTTGGTTACTCGTGGGCGTGAAACGGACACCCGAGCTGAAAGTTATGAATGTTTTAGTATAGCACCTTTTGTCACACAATCTTGGATATTAAAGGGTTCGGGCCGAAGAAGAATGTTCGGGCCGAAGTGGTGTTCGGGCCGAAGTGGGATGTTCGGGCCGAAGTTCGGTGTTTGGGCCGAGGATGATGTTCGGGCCGAGGTTGAATTTCGGGCCTAGGTCGGAGTTCGGGCCGAGGCTGAAGTTCTGGCCGAGGTTGAAGTTCGAGCCGAAAATGAAGTTCGGGCCGGGAACAGTGAAGAGTTCGGGCCGAACTTGTTCTTGGCATTGACGAACGAACCAGCTATTTTGGTTACTCGTGGGCGTGAAACGGACACCCGAGCTGAAAGTTATGAATGTTTTAGTATAGCACCTTTTGTCACACAATCTTGGATATTGAGGAGTTCGGGCCGAAGAGGGATGTTCGGGCCGAAGTGGTGTTCGGGCCGAAGTGGGATGTTCGGGCCGAAGTGGTGTTCGGGCCGAAGTTCGGTGTTCGGGCCGAGGATGATGTTCGGGCCGAGGTTGGAGTTCGGGCCGAGGTTGGAGTTCGGGCCGAGGTCGAAGTTCGGGCCGAGGTTGAAGTTCGGGCCGGGAACAGTGAAGAGTTCAGGCCGAACTTGTTCTTGGCAGTGACGAACGAACTAGCTATTTTGGTTACTCGTGGGCGTGAAACGGACACCCGAGCTGAAAGTTATGAATATTATAGTATACCACCTTTCGTTACACAATCTTGGATATTGAAGAGTTCGGGCCGAAGAGGGATGTTCGGGCGGAAGTGGTGTTCGGGCCGAAGTGGGATGTTCGGGCCGAAGTGGTGTTCGGGTCGAATTCGGTGTTCGGGCTGAGGATGATGTTCGGGCCGAGGTCGGAGTTCGGGCCGTGGTCGGAGTTCGGGCCAAGGTTGAAGTTCGGGCCGAGGTTGAAGTTCGGGTCGAAAATGAATTTCGGGCCGGGAACAGTAAAGAGTTCGGGCCGAACTTGTTCTTGGCAGTGACGAATGAACCAGCTATTTTGGTTACTCGTGGGCGTGAAACGGACACCCGAGCTGAAAGTTATGAATGTTTCAGTATAGCACCTTTTGTCACACAATCTTGGATATTAAAGGGTTCGGGCCGAAGAGGAATGTTCGGGCCGAAGTGGTGTTCGGGCCGAAGTGGGATGTTCGGGCCGAAGTGGTGTTCGGGTCGAAGTGGTGTTCGGGCCGAAGTTCGGTGTTCGGGACGAGGATGATGTTCGGGCCGAGGTTGAAGTTCGGGCCGAGGTCGGAGTTCGGGCCGAGGTTGAAGTTCGGGCCGAGGTTGAAGTTCGGGACGGAAATGAAGTTCGGGCCGGGAACAGTGAAGAGTTCAGGCCGAACTTGTTCTTGGCAGTGACGAACGAACTAGCTATTTTGGTTACTCGTGGGCGTGAAACGGACACCCGAGCTGAAAGTTATGAATATTATAGTATATAACCTTTCGTTACACAATATTGGATATTGAAGAGTTCGGGCCGAAGAGGGATGTTCGGGCGGAAGTGGTGTTCGGGCCGAAGTGGGATGTTCGGGCCGAAGTGGTGTTCGGGCCGAATTCGGTGTTCGGGCTGAGGATGATGTTCGGGCCGAGGTCGGAGTTCGGGCCGTGGTCGGAGTTCGGGCCAAGGTTGAAGTTCTGGCCGAGGTTGAAGTTCGGGCCGAAAATGAAGTTCGGGTCGGGAACAGTGAAGAGTTCGGGCCGAACTTGTTCTTGGCATTGACGAACGAACCACCTATTTTGGTTACTCGTGGGCGTGAAACGGACACCCGAGCTGAAAGTTATGGATGTTTTAGTATAGCACCTTTTGTCATACAATCTTGGATATTGAAGAGTTCGGGCCGAAGAGGGATGTTCGGGCCGAAGTGGTGTTCGGGCCGAAGTGGTGTTCGGGCCGAAGTGGGATGTTCGGGCCGAAGTGGTGTTCGGGTCGAAGTGGTGTTCGGGCCGAAGTTCGGTGTTCGGGACGAGGATGATGTTCGGGCCGAGGTAGAAGTTCGGGCCGAGGTCGGAGTTCGGGCCGAGGTTGAAGTTCGGGCGGAGGTTGAAGTTCGGGACGGAAATGAAGTTCAGGCCGGGAACAGTGAAGAGTTTGGGCCGAACTTGTTCTTGGCAGTGACGAACGACCAGCTATTTTGGTTACTCGTGGGCGTGAAATGGACACCCGAGCTGAAAGTTATGAATGTTTTAGTATAGCACCATTTGTCACACAATCTTGGATATTGAAGAGTTCGGGCCGAAGAGGGATGTTCGGGCCGAAGTGGTGCTCGGGCCGAAGTGGGATGTTCGGGCCGAAGTGGTGTTCGGGCCGAAGTTCGGTGTTCGGGACGAGGATGATGTTCGGGCCGAGGTTTAAGTTCGGGCCGAGGTTGAAGTTCGGGCCGGAAATGAAGTTCGGGCCGGGAACAGTGAAGATTTTGGGCCGAACTTGTTCTTGGCAGTGACGAACGACCAGCTATTTTGGTTACTCGTGGGCGTCAAACGGACACCCGAGCTGAAAGTTTTGAATGTTTTATGATAGCACCTTTTGTCACACAATCTTGGATATTGAAGAGTTCGGGCCGAAGAGGGATGTACGGGCCGAAGTGGTGTTCGGGCCGAAGTGGGATGTTCGGGCCGAAGTGGTGTTCGGGCCGAAGTGGTGTTCGGGCCGAAGTTCGGTGTTCGGGCCGAAGATGGAGTTCGGGCCGAGGTTGGAGTTCGGGCCGAGGTCGGAGTTCGGGCCGAGGTCGGAGTTCGGGCCGAGGTCGGAGTTCGGGCCGAGGTCGGAGTTCGGGCCGAGGTTAAAGTTCGGGCCGAAAATGAAGTTCGGACCGGGAACAGTGAAGAGTTCGGGCCGAACTTGTTCTTGGCAGTGACGAACGAACTAGCTATTTTGGTTACTCGTGGGCGTAAAACGGACACCCGAGCTGAAAGTTATGAATGTTTTAGTATAGCACCTTTTGTCACACAATCTTGGATATTGAAGAGTTCGGGCCGAAGAGGGATGTTCGGGCCGAAGTGGTGTTCGGGCCGAAGTGGGATGTTCGGGCCGAAGTGGTGTTCGGGCCGAAGTTCGGTGTTCGGGCCGAGGATGATGTTCGGGCCGAGGTTGAAGTTCGGGCCGAGGTTGGAGTTCGGGCCGAGGTCGAAGTTCGGGCCGAGGTTGAAGTTCGGGCCTAAAATGAAGTTCGGGCCGGGAACAGTGAAGAGTTCAGGCCGAACTTGTTCTTGGCAGTGACGAACGAACTAGCTATTTTGGTTACTCGTGGGCGTGAAACGGACACCCGAGCTGAAAGTTATGAATGTTTTAGTATAGCACCTTTTGTCACACAATCTTGGATATTAAAGAGTTCGGGCCGAAGAGGAATGTTCGGGCCGAAGTGGTGTTCGGGCCGAAGTGGTGTTCGGGCCGAAGTGGGATGTTCGGGCCGAAGTGGTGTTCGGGCCGAAGTTCGGTGTTCGGGCTGAGGATGATGTTCGGGCGGAGGTTGAAGTTCGGGCCGAGGTCGGAGTTCGGGCCGAGGTTGAAGTTCAGGCCGAGGTTGAAGTTCGGGCCGAAAATGAAGTTCGGGCCGGGAACAGTGAAGAGTTCGGGCCGAACTTGTTCTTGGCAGTGACGAACAAACCATCTATTTTGGTTACTCGTGGACGTCAAATGGACACCCGAGCTGAAAGTTATGAACGTTTTAGTATAGCCCCTTTTGTCACACAATCTTGGATATTGAAGAGTTCGGGCCGAAGAGGGATGTTCGGGCCGAAGTGGTGTTCGGGCCGAAGTGGGATGTTCGGGCCGAAGTGGTGTTCGGGCCGAAGTTCGGTGTTCGGGCCGAAGTTCGGTGTTCGGGCCGAGGATGATGTTCGGGCCGAGGTTGAAGTTCGGGCCGAGGTCGGAGTTCGGGCCGAGGTTGAAGTTCAGGCCGAGGTTGAAGTTCGGGCCGAAAATGAAGTTCGGGTCGGGAACAGTGAACAGTTCGGGCCGAACTTGTTCTTGGCAGTGACGAACGAACCAGCTATTTTGGTTACTCGTGGGCGTCAAACGGACACCCGAGCTGAAAGTTATGAATGTTTTAGTATAGCACCTTTTGTCACAAAATCTTGGATATTGAAGAGTTCAGGCCGAAGAGGGATGTTCGGGCCGAAGTGGTGTTCGGGCCGAAGTGGGATGTTCGGGCCGAAGTGGTGTTCGGGCCGAAGTTCGGTGTTCGGGACGAGGATGATGTTCGGGCCGAGGTTGAAGTTCGGGCCGAGGTCGGAGTTCGGGCCGAGGTTGAAGTTCGGGCCGAAAATGAAGTTCGGGCCGGGAACAGTGAAGAGTTCGGGCAGAACTTGTTCTTGGCAGTGACGAACGACCAGCTATTTTGGTTACTCGTGGGCGTGAAACGGACACCCGAGCTGAAAGTTATGAATGTTTTAGTATAGCACCTGTTGTCACACAATCTTGGATATTGAAGAGTTCGGGCCGAAGAGGGATGTTCGGGCCGAAGTGTTGTTCGGGCCGAAGTGGGATGTTCGGGCCGAAGTGGTGATCGGGCCGAAGTGGTGTTCGGGCAGAAGTTCAGTGTTCGGGACGAGGATGATGTTCGGGCTGAAGTTGAAGTTCGGGCCGAGGTCGGAGTTCGGGCCGAGGTTGAAGTTCGGGCCGAGGTTGAAGTTCGGGCCGAAAATGAAGTTCGGGCCGGGAACAGTGAAGAGTTCGGGCCGAACTTGTTCTTGGAAGTGACGAACGACCAGCTATTTTGGTTACTCGTGGGCGTGAAACGGACACCCGAGCTGAAAGTTATGAATGTTTTTGTATAGCACCTTTTGTCACACATTCTTGGATATTGAAGAGTTCGGGCCGAAGAGGGATGTTCGGGCCGAAGTGGTGTTCGGGCCGAAGTGGGATGTTCGGGCCGAAGTGGTGTTCGGGCCGAAGTGGTGTTCGGGCCGAAGTTCGGTGTTCGGGACGAGGATGATGTTCGGGCCGAGGTTGAAGTTCGGGCCGAGGTCGGAGTTCGGGCCGAGGTTGAAGTTCGGGCCGAGGTTGAAGTTCGGGCCGAAAATGAAGTTCGGGCCGGGAACAGTGAAGAGTTCGGGCCGAACTTGTTCTTGGCAGTGACGAACGAACCAGCTATTTTGGTTACTCGTGGGCGTGAAACGGACACTCGAGCTGAAAGTTATGAATGTTTTAGTATAGCACCTTTTGTCACACAATCTTGTATATTGAAGAGTTCGGGCCGAAGAGGGATGTTCGGGCCGAAGTGGTGTTCGGGCCGAAGTGGGATGTTCGGGCCGAAGGGGTGTTCGGGCCGAAGTGGTGTTCGGGCCGAAGTTCGGTGTTCGGGACGAGGATGGTGTTCGGGCCGAGGTTGAAGTTCGGGCCGAGGTCGGAGTTCGGGCCGAGGTTGAAGTTCGGGCCGAAAATGAAGTTCGGGCCGGGAACAGTGAAGAGTTCGGGCCGAACTTGTTCTTGGCAGTGACGAACGACCAGCTATTTTGGTTACTCGTGGGCGTGAAACGGTCACCCGAGCTGAAAGTTATGAATGTTTTAGTATAGCACCTTTTGTCACACAATCTTGGATATTGAAGAGTTCGGGCCGAAGAGGGATGTTCGGGACGAAGTGGTGTTCGGGCCGAAGTGGTGTTCGGGCCGAAGTGGTGTTCGGGCCGAAGTGGTGTTCGGGCCGAAGTGGTGTTCGGGCCGAAGTTCGGTGTTCGGGACGAGGATGATGTTCGGGCCGAAGTTGAAGTTCGGGCCGAGGTCGGAGTTCGGGTCGAGGTTGAAGTTCGGGCCGAGGTTGAAGTTCGGGCCGAAAATGAAGTTCGGGCCGGGAACAGTGAAGAGTTCGGGCCGAACTTGTTCTTGGAAGTGACGAACGACCAGCTATTTTGGTTACTCGTGGGCGTGAAACGGACACCCGAGCTGAAAGTTATGTATGTTTTAGTATAGCACCTTTTGTCACACATTCTTGGATATTGAAGAGTTCGGGCCGAAGAGGGATGTTCGGGCCGAAGTGGTGTTCGGGCCGAAGTGGGATGTTCGGGCCGAAGTGGTGTTCGGGCCGAAGTGGTGTTCGGGCCGAAGTTCGGTGTTCGGGACGAGGATGATGTTCGGGCCGAGGTTGAAGTTCGGGCCGAGGTTGAAGTTCGGGCCGAGGTTGAAGTTCGGGCCGAAAATGAAGTTCGGGCCGGGAACAGTGAAGAGTTCGGGCCGAACTTGTTCTTGGCAGTGACGAACGACCAGCTATTTTGGTTACTCGTGGGCGTGAAACGGACACCCGAGCTGAAAGTTATGAATGTCTTAGTATAGCACCTTTTGTCACACAATCTTGGATATTGAAGAGTTCGGGCCGAAGAGGGATGTTCGGGCCGAAGTGGTGTTCGGGCCGAAGTGGGATGTTCGGGCCGAAGTGGTGTTCGGGCCGAAGTGGTGTTCGGGCCGAAGTTCGGTGTTCGGGACGAGGATGATGTTCGGGCCGAGGTTGAAGTTCGGGCCGAGGTCGGAGTTCGGGGTGAGGTTGAAGTTCGGGCCGAGGTTGAAGTTCGGGCCGAAAATGAAGTTCGGGCCGGGAACAGTGAAGAGTTCGGGCCGAACTTGTTCTTGGCAGTGACGAACGACCAGCTATTTTGGTTACTCGTGGGCGTGAAACGGACACCCGAGCTGAAAGTTATGAATGTTTTAGTATAACACCTTTTGTCACACATTCTTGGATATTGAAGAGTTCGGGCCGAAGAGGGATGTTCGGGCCGAAGTCGTGTTCGGGCCGAAGTGGGATGTTCGGGCCGAAGTGGTGTTCGGGCCGAAGTGGTGTTCGGGCCGAAGTGGTGTTCGGGCCGAAGTTCGGTGTTCGGGCCGAGGATGGAGTTCGGGCCGAGGTCGGAGTTCGGGCCGAGGTTGAAGTTCGGGCCGAGGTTGAAGTTCGGGCCGAAAATGAAGTTCGGTCCGGGAACAGTGAAGAGTTCGGGCCGAACTTGTTCTTGGCAGTGACGAACGAACCAACTATTTTGGTTACTCGTGGGCGTGAAACGGACACCCGAGCTGAAAGTTATGAATATTTTAGTATAGCACCTTTTGTCACACAATCTTGGATATTGAAGAGTTCGGGCCGAAGAGGGATGTTCGGGCCGAAGTGGTGTTCGGGCCGAGGATGATGTTCGGGCCGAGATTGATGTTCGGGCCGAGGTCGGAGTTCGGGCCGAGGTCGAAGTTCGGGCCGAGGTTGAAGTTCGGGCCGAAAATGAAGTTCGGGCCGGGAACAGTGAAGAGTTCGGGCCGAACTTGTTCTTGGCTGTGACGAACGAACCAGCTATTTTGGTTACTCGTGGGCGTGAAACGGACACCCGAGCTGAAAGTTATGAATGTTTTAGTATAGCACCTTTTGTCACACAATCTTGGATATTGAAGAGTTCGGGCCGAAGAGGGATGTTCGGGCCGAAGTGGTGTTCGGGCGGAAGTTCGGTGTTCGGGCCGAGGATGATGTTCGGGCCGAGGTTGAAGTTCGGGCCGAGGTCAGAGTTCGGGCCGAGGTTGAAGTTCAGGCCGAGGTTGAAGTTCGGGCCGAAAATGAAGTTCGGGCCGGGAACAGTGAAGAGTTCGGGCCTAACTTGTTCTTGGCAGTTACGAACGAACCAGCTATTTTGGTTACTCGTGGGCGTGAAACGGACACCCGAGCTGAAAGTTATGAATGTTTTAGTATAGCACCTTTTGTCACACAATCTTGGATATTGAAGAGTTCGGGCCGAAGAGGGATGTTCAGGCCGAAGTGGTGTCCGGGTCGAAGTGGGATGTTCGGGCCGAAGTGGTGTTCGGGCCGAAGTGGTGTTCGGGCCGAAGTTCGGTGTTCGGGCCGAGGATGGAGTTCGGGCTGAGATTGGAGTTCGGGCCGAGGTCGGAGTTCGGGCCGAGGTTGAAGTTCGGGCCGAGGTTGAAGTTCGGGCCGAAAATGAAGTTCGGTCCGGGAACAGTGAAGAGTTCGGGCCAAACTTGTTCTTGGCAGCGACGAACGAACCAGCTATTTTTGGTTACTTGTGGGCGTGAAACGGACACCCGAGCTGAAAGTTATAAATGTTTTAGTATAGCACCTTTTGTCACACAATCTTGGATATTGAAGAGTTCGGGCCGAAGAGGGATGTTCGGGCCGAAGTGGTGTTCGGGCCGAAGTGGGATGTTCGGGCCGAAGTGGTGTTCGGGCCAAATTCGGTGTTCGGGCCGAGGATGATGTTCGGGCCGAGGTCGGAGTTCGGGCCGAGGTCGGAGTTCGGGCCGAGGTTGAAGTTCGGGCCGAGGTTGAAGTTCGGGCCGAAAATGAAGTTCGGGCCGGGAACAATAAAGAGTTCGGGCCGAACTTGTTCTTGGCAGTGACGAACGAACCAGCTATTTAGGTTACTCGTGGACGTGAAACGGACACCCGAGCTGAAAGTTATGAATGTTTTAGTATAGCACCTTTTGTCACACAATCTTGGATATTAAAGAGTAGGGGCCGAAGAGGAATGTTCAGGCCGAAGTGGTGTTCGGGCCGAAGTGGGATGTTCGGGCCGAAGTGGTGTTCGGGCCGAAGTTCGGTGTTCGGGCCGAGGATGGTGTTCGGGCCGAGGTTAAAGTTCGGGCCGAGGTCGGAGTTCGGGCCGAGGTTGAAGTTCTGGCCGAGGTTGAAGTTCGGGCCGAAAATGAAGTTCGGGCCGGGAACAGTGAAGAGTTCGGGCCGAACTTGTTCTTGGCATTGACGAACGAACCACCTATTTTGGTTACTCGTGGACGTGAAACGGACACCCGAGCTGAAAGTTATGCATGTTTTAGTATAGCACCTTTTGTCATACAATCTTGGATATCGAAGAGTTCGGGCCGAAGAGGGATGTTCGGGCCGAAGTGGTGTTCGGGCCGAAGTGGGATGTTCGGGCCGAAGTGGTGTTCGGGACGAAGTTCGGTGTTCGGGCCGAGGATGATGTTCGGGCCGAGGTTGAAGTTCGGGCCGAGGTCAGAGTTCGGGCCGAGGTTGAAGTTCAGGCCGAGGTTGAAGTTCGGGCCGAAAATGAAGTTCGGGCCGGGAACAGTGAAGAGTTCGGGCCTAACTTGTTCTTGGCAGTTACGAACGAGCCAGCTATTTTGGTTACTCGTGGGCGTGAAACGGACACCCGAGCTGAAAGTTATGAATGTTTTAGTATAGCACCTTTTGTCACACAATATTGGATATTGAAGAGTTCGGGCCGAAGAGGGATGTTCGGGCCGAAGTGGTGTTCGGGCCGAAGTGGTGTTCGGGCCGAAGTGGGATGTTCGGGCCGAAGTGGTGTTCGGGCCGAAGTGGTGTTCGGGCCGAAGTTCGGTGTTCGGGCCGAGGATGGAGTTCAGGCCGAGGTTGGAGTTCGGGCCGAGGTCGGAGTTCGGGCCGAGGTTGAAGTTCGGGCCGAAAATGAAGTTCGGTCCGGGAACAGTGAAGAGTTCGGGCCAAACTTGTTCTTGGCAGCGACGAACGAACCATCTATTTTTGGTTACTCGTGGGCGTGAAACGGACACCCGAGCTGAAAGTTATAAATGTTTAGTATAGCACCTTTTGTCACACAATCTTGGATATTGAAGAGTTCGGGCCGAAGAGGGATGTTCGGGCCGAAGTGGGATGTTCGCGCTGAAGTGGTGTTCGGGCCGAAGTGGTGTTCGGGCCGAAGTTCGGTGTTCGGGCCGAGGATGATGTTCGGGCCGAGGATGATGTTCGGGCCGAGATTGAAGTTCGGGCCGAGGTCGGAGTTCGGGCCGAGGTCGAAGATCGGGCCGAGGTTGAAGTTCGGGCCGAAAATGAAGTTCGGGCCGGGAACAGTGAAGAGTTCGGGCCGAACTTGTTCTTGGCAGTGACGAACGAACCAACTATTTTGGTTACTCGTGGGCGTGAAACGGACACTCGAGCTGAAAGTTATGAATGTTTTAGTATAACACCTTTTGTTACACAATCTTGGATATTGAAGAGTTCAGGCCGAAGAGGGATGTTCGGGCTGAAGTGGTGTTCGGGCCGAAGTGGGATGTTCGGGCGAAGTGGTGTTCGGGCCGAATTCGTTGTTCGGGCCGAGGATGATGTTCGGGCCGAGGTTGAAGTTCGGGCCGAGGTCGGAGTTCGGGCCGAGGTTGAAGTTCGGGCCGAGGTTGAAGTTCAGGCCGAAAATGATGTTCGGGCCGGGAATAGTGAAGAGTTCGGGCCGAACTTGTTCTTGGCAGTGACGAACGAACCAGCTATTTTGGTTACTCGTGGGCGTGAAACGGACACCCGAGCTGAAAGTTATGAATGTTTTAGTATAGCACCTTTTGTCACACAATCTTGGATATTAGAGAGTTCGGGTTGAAGAGGAATGTTCGGGCAGAAGTGGTGCTCGGGCCGAAGTGGGATGTTCGGGCCGAAGTTCGGTGTTCGGGCCGAGGATGATGTTCGGGCCGAGGTTGAATTTCGGACCGAGGTCGGAGTTCGGGCCGAGGTTGAAGTTCTGGCCGAGGTTGAAGTTCGGGCCGAAAATGAAGTTCGGGCCGGGAACAGTGAAGAGTTCGGGCCGAACTTGTTCTAGGCATTGACGAACGAACCACCTATTTTGGTTACTCGTGGGCGTGAAACGGACACCCGAGCTGAAAGTTATGGATGTTTTAGTATAGCACCTTTTGTCATACAATCTTGGATATTGAAGAGTTCGGGCCGAAGAGGGATGTTCGGGCCGAAGTGGTGTTCGGGCCGAAATGGGATATTCAGGCCGAAGTGGTGTTCGGGCCAAAGTGGTGTTCGGGCCGAAGTTCGGTGTTCGGGCCGAGGATGATGTTCGGGCCGAGGTTGAAGTTCGGGTCGAGGTCAGAGTTCGGGCCGAGGTTGAAGTTCAGGCCGAGGTTGAAGTTCGGGCCGAAAATGAAGTTCGGGCCGGGAACAGTGAAGAGTTCGGGCCGAACTTGTTCTTGGCAGTGACGAACGACCAGCTATTTTGGTTACTCGTGGGCGTGAAACGGACACCCGAGCTGAAAGTTATGAATGTTTTAGTATAGCACCTTTTGTCACACATTCTTGGATATTGAAGAGTTCGGGCCGAAGAGGGATGTTCGGGCCGAAGTGGTGTTCGGGCCGAAGTGGGATGTTCGGGCCGAAGTGGTGCTCGGGCCGAAGTGGTGTTCGGGCCGAAGTGGTGTTCGGGCCGAAGTTCGGTGTTCGGGCCGAGGATGGAGTTCGGGCCGAGGTCGGAGTTCGGGCCGAGGTTGAAGTTCGGGCCGAGGTTGAAGTTCTGGCCGAAAATGAACTTCGGTCCGGGAACAGTGAAGAGTTCGGGCCGAACTTGTTCTTGGCAGTGACGAACGAACCAACTACTTTTGTTACTCGTGGGCGTGAAACGGACACCCGAGCTGAAAGTTATGAATGTTTTAGTATAGCACCTTTTGTCACACAATCTTGGATATTGAAGAGTTCGGGCCGAAGAGGGATGTTCGGGCCGAAGTGGTGTTCGGGCCGAGGATGATGTTCGGGCCGAGATTGATGTTCGGGCCGAGGTCGGAGTTCGGGCCGAGGTCGAAGTTCGGGCCGAGGTTGAAGTTCGGGCCGAAAATGAAGTTCGGGCCGGGAACAGTGAAGAGTTCGGACCGAACTTGTTCTTGGCTGTGACGAACGAACCAGCTATTTTGGTTACTCGTGGGCGTGAAACGGACACCCGAGCTGAAAGTTATGAATGTTTTAGTATAGCACCTTTTGTCACACAATCTTGGATATTGAAGAGTTCGGGCCGAAGAGGGATGTTCGGGCCGAAGCGGTGTTCGGGCCGAAGTTCGGTGTTCGGGCCGAGGATGATGTTCGGGCCGAGGTTGAAGTTCGGGCCGAGGTCGGAGTTCGGGCCGAGGTTGAAATTCGGGCCGAGGTTGAAGTTCGGGCCGAAAATGAAGTTCGGGACGGGAACAGCGAAGAGTTCGGGCCGAACTTGTTCTTGGCAGTGACGAACGAACCAGCTATTTTGGTTACTCGTGGGCGTCAAACGGACACCCGAGCTGAAAGTTATGAATGTTTTAGTATAGCACCTTTTGTCACACAATCTTGGATATTGAAGAGTTCGGGCCGAAGAGGGATGTTCGGGCCGAAGTGGTGTTCGGGCCGAAGTTCGGTGCTCGGGCCGAGGATGATGTTCGGGCCGAGGTTGAAGTTCGGGCCGAGGTCGGAGTTCGGGCCGAGGTTGAAATTCGGGCCGAGGTTGAAGTTCGGGCCGAAAATGAAGTTCGGGCCGGGAACAGCGAAGAGTTCGTGCCGAACTTATTCTTGGCAGTGACGAACGAACCAGCTATTTTGGTTACTCGTGGGCGTGGAACGGACACCCGAGCTGAAAGTTCTGAATGTTTTAGTATAGCACCTTTTGTGACACAATCTTGGATATTGAAGAGTTCGGGCCGAAGAGGGATGTTCGGGCCGAAGTGGTGTTCGGGCCGAAGTGGGATGTTCCGGCCGAAGTGGTGTTCGGGCCGAAGTGGGATGTTCGGGCCGAAGTGGTGTTCGGGCCGAAGTGGTGTTCGGGCCGAAGTTCGGTGTTCGGGCCGAGGATGATGTTCGGGCCGAGGTTGAAGTTCGGGCCGAGGTCAGAGTTCGGGCCGAGGTTGAAGTTCAGGCCGAGGTTGAAGTTCGGGCCGAAAATGAAGTTCGGGCCGGGAAAAGTGAAGAGGTCGGGCCTAACTTGTTCTTGGCAGTTACGAACGAACCAGCTATTTTGGTTACTCGTGGGCGTGAAACGGACACCCGAGCTGAAAGTTATGAATGTTTTAGTATAGCACCTTTTGTCACACAATCTTGGATATTAAAGAGTTCGGGTTGAAGAGGAATGATCGGGCAGAAGTGGTGCTCGGGCCGAAGTGGGATGTTCGGGCCGAAGTTCGGTGTTCGGGCCGAGGATGATGTTCGGGCCGAGGTTGAATTTCGGGCCGAGGTCGGAGTTCGGGCCGAGGTTGAAGTTCTGGGCGAGGTTGAAGTTCGGGCCGAAAATGAAGTTCGGGCCGGGAACAGTGAAGAGTTCGGGCCGAACTTGTTCTTGGCATTGACGAACGAACCACCTATTTTGGTTACTCGTGGGCGTGAAACGGACACCCGAGCTGAAAGTTATGGATGTTTTAGTATAGCACCTTTTGTCATACAATCTTGGATATTGAAGAGTTCGGGCAGAAGAGGGATGTTCGGGCCGAAGTGGTGTTCGGGCCGAAATGGGATGTTCGGGCCGAAGTGGTGTTCGGGCCAAAGTGGTGTTCGGGCCGAAGTTCGGTGTTCGGGCCGAGGATGATGTTCGGTCCGAGGTTGAAGTTGGGGTCGAGGTCAGAGTTCGGGCCGAGGTTGAAGTTCAGGCCGAGGTTGAAGTTCGGGCCGAAAATGAAGTTCGGGCCGGGAACAGTGAAGAGTTCGGGCCGAACTTGTTCTTGGCAGTGACGAACGACCAGCTATTTTGGTTACTCGTGGGCGTGAAACGGACACCCGAGCTGAAAGTTATGAATGTTTTAGTATAGCACCTTTTGTCACACATTCTTGGATATTGAAGAGTTCGGGCCGAAGAGGGATGTTCGGGCCGAAGTGGTGTTCGGGCCGAAGTGGGATGTTCGGGCCGAAGTGGTGCTCGGGCCGAAGTTGTGTTCGGGCCGAAGTGGTGTTCGGGCCGAAGTTCGGTGTTCGGGCCGAGGATGGAGTTCGGGCCGAGGTCGGAGTTCGGGCCGAGGTTGAAGTTCGGGCCGAGGTTGAAGTTCGGGCTGAAAATGAACTTCGGTCCGGGAACAGTGAAGAGTTCGGGCCGAACTTGTTCTTGGCAGTGACGAACGAACCAACTATTTTGGTTACTCGTGGGCGTGAAACGGACACCCGAGCTGAAAGTTATGAATGTTTTAGTATAGCACCTTTTGTCACACAATCTTGGATATTGAAGAGTTCGGGCCGAAGAGGGATGTTCGGGCCGAAGTCGTGTTCGGGCCGAGGATGATGTTCGGGCCGAGATTGATGTTCGGGCCGAGGTCGGAGTTCGGGCCGAGGTCGAAGTTCGGGCCGAGGTTGAAGTTCGGGCCGAAAATGAAGTTCGGGCCGGGAACAGTGAAGAGTTCGGGCCGAACTTGTTCTTGGCTGTGACGAACGAACCAGCTATTTTGGTTACTCGTGGGCGTGAAACGGACACCCGAGCTGAAAGTTATGAATGTTTTAGTATAGCACCTTTTGTCACACAATCTTGGATATTGAAGAGTTCGGGCCGAAGAGGGATGTTCGGGCCGAAGTGGTGTTCGGGCCGAAGTTCGGTGTTCGGGCCGAGGATGATGTTCGGGCCGAGGTTGAAGTTCGGGCCGAGGTCGGAGTTCGGGCCGAGGTTGAAATTCGGGCCGAGGTTGAAGTTCGGGCCGAAAATGAAGTTTGGGACGGGAACAGCGAAGAGTTCGGGCCGAACTTGTTCTTGGCAGTGACGAACGAACCAGCTATTTTGGTTACTCGTGGGCGTCAAACGGACACCCGAGCTGAAAGTTATGAATGTTTTAGTATAGCACCTTTTGTCACACAATCTTGGATATTGAAGAGTTCGGGCCGAAGAGGGATGTTCGGGCCGAAGTGGTGTTCGGGCCGAAGTTCGGTGCTCGGGCCGAGGATGATGTTCGGGCCGAGGTTGAAGTTCGGGCCGAGGTCGGAGTTCGGGCCGAGGTTGAAATTCGGCCCGAGGTTGAAGTTCGGGCCGAAAATGAAGTTCGGGCCGGGAACAGCGAAGAATTCGGGCCGAACTTATTCTTGGCAGTGACGAACGAACCAGCTATTTTGGTTACTCGTGGGCGTGGAACGGACACCCGAGCTGAAAGTTCTGAATGTTTTAGTATAGCACCTTTTGTCACACAATCTTGGATATTGAAGAGTTCGGGCCGAAGAGGGATGTTCGGGCCGAAGTGGTGTTCGGGCCGAAGTGGGATGTTCGGGCCGAAGTGGTGTTCGGGCCGAAGTGGGATGTTCGGGCCGAAGTGGTGTTCGGGCCGAAGTGGTGTTCGGGCCGAAGTTCGGTGTTCGGGCCGAGGATGATGTTCGGGCCGAGGTTGAAGTTCGGGCCGAGGTCAGAGTTCGGGCCGAGGTTGAAGTTCAGGCCGAGGTTGAAGTTCGGGCCGAAAATGAAGTTCGGGCCGGGAACAGTGAAGAGTTCGGGCCTAACTTGTTCTTGGCAGTTACGAACGAACCAGCTATTTTGGTTACTCGTGGGCGTGAAACGGACACCCGAGCTGAAAGTTATGAATGTTTTAGTATAGCACCTTTTGTCACACAATCTTGGATATTGAAGAGTTCGGGCCGAAGAGGGATGTTCGGGCCGAAGTGGTGTTCGGGTCGAAGTGGGATGTTCGGGCCGAAGTGGTGTTCGGGCCGAAGTGGTGTTCGGGCCGAAGTTCGGTGTTCGGGCCGAGGATGGATTTCGGGCTGAGGTTGGAGTTCGGGCCGAGGTCAGAGTTCGGGCCGAGGTTGAAGTTCGGGCCGAGGTTGAAGTTCGGGCCGAAAATGAATTTCGGGCCGGGAACAGTAAAGAGTTCGGGCCGAACTTGTTCTTGGCAGTGACGAACGAACCAGCTATTTTGGTTACTCGTGGGCGTGAAACGGACACCCGAGCTGAAAGTTATGAATGTTTTAGTATAGCACCTTTTGTCACACAATCTTGGATATTAAAGAGTTCGGGCCGAAGAGGAATGTTCGGGCCGAAGTGGTGTTCGGGCCGAAGTGGGATGTTCGGGCCGAAGTTCGGTGTTTGGGCCGAGGATGATGTTCGGGCCGAGGTTGAATTTCGGGCCAAGGTCGGAGTTCGGGCCGAGGTTGAAGTTCTGGCCGAGGTTGAAGTTCGGGCCGAAAATGAAGTTCGGGCCGGGAACAGTGAAGAGTTCGGGCCGAACTTGTTCTTGGCATTGACGAACGAACCACCTATTTTGGTTACTCGTGGGCGTGAAACGGACACCCGAGCTGAAAGTTATGGATGTTTTAGTATAGCACCTTTTGTCATACAATCTTGGATATTGAAGAGTTCGGGCCGAAGAGGGATGTTCGGGCCGAAGTGGTGTTCGGGCCGAAGTGGTGTTCGGGCCGAAGTGGGATGTTCGGGCCGAAGTGGTGTTCGGGTCGAAGTGGTGTTCGGGCCGAAGTTCGGTGTTCGGGACGAGGATGATGTTCGGGCCGAGGTTGAAGTTCGGGCCGAGGTCGGAGTTCGGGCCGAGGTTGAAGTTCGGGCCGGGGTTGAAGTTCGGGACGGAAATGAAGTTCAGGCCGGGAACAGTGAAGAGTTTGGGCCGAACTTGTTCTTGGCAGTGACGAACGACCAGCTATTTTGGTTACTCGTGGGCGTGAAACGGACACCCGAGCTGAAAGTTATGAATGTTTTAGTATAGCACCTTTTGTGACACAATCTTGGATATTGAAGAGTTCGGGCCGAAGAGGGATGTTCGGGCCGAAGTGGTGTTTGGGCCGAAGTGGGATGTTCGGGCCGAAGTGGTGTTCGGGCCGAAGTGGTGTTCGGGCCGAAGTTCGGTGTTCGGGCCGAGGATGGAGTTGGGGCCGAGGTTGGAGTTCGGGCCGAGGTCGGAGTTCGGGCCGAGGTTGAAGTTCGGGCCGAGGTTAAAGTTCGGGCCGAAAATGAAGTTCGGTCCGGGAATAGTGAAGAGTTCGGGCCGAACTTGTTCTTGGCAGTGACGAACGAACCAGCTATTTTGGTTACTCGTGGGCGTGAAACGGACACCCGAGCTGAAAGTTATGAATGTTTTAGTATAGCACCTTTTGTGACACAATCTTGGATATTGAAGAGTTCGGGCCGAAGAGGGATGTTCGGGCCGAAGTGGTGCTCGGGCCGAAGTGGGATGTTCGGGCCGAAGTGGTGTTCGGGCCGAAGTGGGATGTTCGGGCCGAAGTTCGGTGTTTGGGCCGAGGATGATGTTCGGGCCGAGGTTGAATTTCGGGCCAAGGTCGGAGTTCGGGCCGAGGTTGAAGTTCTGGCCGAGGTTGAAGTTCGGGCCGAAAATGAAGTTCGGGCCGGGAACAGTGAAGAGTTCGGGCCGAACTTGTTCTTGGCATTGACGAACGAACCACCTATTTTGGTTACTCGTGGGCGTGAAACGGACACCCGAGCTGAAAGTTATGGATGTTTTAGTATAGCACCTTTTGTCATACAATCTTGGATATTGAAGAGTTCGGGCCGAAGAGGGATGTTCGGGCCGAAGTGGTGTTCGGGCCGAAGTGGTGTTCGGGCCGAAGTGGGATGTTCGGGCCGAAGTGGTGTTCGGGTCGAAGTGGTGTTCGGGCCGAAGTTCGGTGTTCGGGACGAGGATGATGTTCGGGCCGAGGTTGAAGTTCGGGCCGAGGTCGGAGTTCGGGCCGAGGTTGAAGTTCGGGCCGGGGTTGAAGTTCGGGACGGAAATGAAGTTCAGGCCGGGAACAGTGAAGAGTTTGGGCCGAACTTGTTCTTGGCAGTGACGAACGACCAGCTATTTTGGTTACTCGTGGGCGTGAAACGGACACCCGAGCTGAAAGTTATGAATGTTTTAGTATAGCACCTTTTGTGACACAATCTTGGATATTGAAGAGTTCGGGCCGAAGAGGGATGTTCGGGCCGAAGTGGTGTTTGGGCCGAAGTGGGATGTTCGGGCCGAAGTGGTGTTCGGGCCGAAGTGGTGTTCGGGCCGAAGTTCGGTGTTCGGGCCGAGGATGGAGTTGGGGCCGAGGTTGGAGTTCGGGCCGAGGTCGGAGTTCGGGCCGAGGTTGAAGTTCGGGCCGAGGTTAAAGTTCGGGCCGAAAATGAAGTTCGGTCCGGGAATAGTGAAGAGTTCGGGCCGAACTTGTTCTTGGCAGTGACGAACGAACCAGCTATTTTGGTTACTCGTGGGCGTGAAACGGACACCCGAGCTGAAAGTTATGAATGTTTTAGTATAGCACCATTTGTCACACAATCTTGGATATTGAAGAGTTCGGGCCGAAGAGGGATGTTCGGGCCGAAGTGGTGCTCGGGCCGAAGTGGGATGTTCGGGCCGAAGTGGTGTTCGGGCCGAAGTTCGGTGTTCGGGACGAGGATGATGTTCGGGCCGAGGTTGAAGTTCGGGCCGAGGTTGAAGTTCGGGCCGGAAATGAAGTTCGGGCCGGGAACAGTGAAGAGTTTGGGCCGAACTTGTTCTTGGCAGTGACGAACGACCAGCTATTTTGGTTACTCGTGGGCGTGAAACGGACACCCGAGCTGAAAGTTAAGAATGTTTTATGATAGCACCTTTTGTCACACAATCTTGGATATTGAAGAGTTCGGGCCGAAGAGGGATGTTCGGGCCGAAGTGGTGTTCGGGCCGAAGTGGGATGTTCGGGCCGAAGTGGTGTTCGGGCCGAAGTGGTGTTCGGGCCGAAGTTCGGTGTTCGGGCCGAAGATGGAGTTCGGGCCGAGGTTGGAGTTCGGGCCGAGGTCGGAGTTCGGGCCGAGGTCGGAGTTCGGGCCGAGGTTGAAGTTCGGGCCGAGGTTAAAGTTCGGGCCGAAAATGAAGTTCGGTCCGGGAACAGTGAAGAGTTCGGGCCGAACTTGTTCTTGGCAGTGACGAACGAACTAGCTATTTTGGTTACTCGTGGGCGTGAAACGGACACCCGAGCTGAAAGTTATGAATGTTTTAGTATAGCACCTTTTGTCACACAATCTTGGATATTGAAGAGTTCGGGCCGAAGAGGGATGTTCGGGCCGAAGTGGTGTTCGGGCCGAAGTGGGATGTTCGGGCCGAAGTGGTGTTCGGGCCGAAGTTCGGTGTTCGGGCCGAGGATGATGTTCGGGCCGAGGTTGAAGTTCGGGCCGAGGTCGGAGTTCGGGCCGAGGTTGAAGTTCGGGCCGAGGTTGAAGTTCGGGCCGAAAATGAAGTTCGGGCCGGGAACAGTGAAGAGTTCGGGTCGAACTTGTTCTTGGCAGTGACGAACGAACCAGCTATTTTGGTTACTCGTGGGCGTGAAACGGACACCCGAGCTGAAAGTTATGAATGTTTTAGTATAGCACCTTTTGTCACACAATCTTGGATATTGAAGAGTTCGGCCCGAAGAGGGATGTTCGGGCCGAAGTGGTGTTCGGGCCGAAGTTCGGTGCTCGGGCCGAGGATGATGTTCGGGCCGAGGTTGAAGTTCGGGCCGAGGTCGGAGTTCGGGCCGAGGTTGAAATTCGGGCCGAGGTTGAAGTTCGGGCCGAAAATGAAGTTCGGGCCGGGAACAGCGAAGAGTTCGGGCCGAACTTATTCTTGGCAGTGACGAACGAACCAGCTATTTTGGTTACTCGTGGGCGTGGAACGGACACCCGAGCTGAAAGTTCTGAATGTTTTAGTATAGCACCTTTTGTCACACAATCTTGGATATTAAAGAGTTCGGGCCGAAGAGGAATGTTCGGGCCGAAGTGGTGTTCGGGCCGAAGTGGTGTTCGGGCCGAAGTGGGATGTTCGGGCCGAAGTGGTGTTCGGGCCGAAGTTCGGTGTTCGGGCCGAGGATGATGTTCGGGCCGAGGTCGGAGTTCGGGCCGAGGTCGGAGTTCGGGCCGAGGTTGAAGTTCAGGCCGAGGTTGATGTTCGGGCCGAAAATGAAGTTCGGGCCGGGAACAGTGAAGAGTTCGGGCCGAACTTGTTCTTGGCAGTGACGAACGAACCAGCTATTTTGGTTACTCATGGGCGTCAAACGGACACCCGAGCTGAAAGTTATGAATGTTTTAGTATAGCACCTTTTGTCACACAATCTTGGATATTGAAGAGTTCGGGCCGAAGAGGGATGTTCGGGCCGAAGTGGTGTTCGGGCCGAAGTGGGATGTTCGGGCCGAAGTGGTGTTCGGGCCGAAGTGGTGTTCGGGCCGAAGTTCGGTGTTCGGGACGAGGATGATGTTCGGGCCGAGGTTGAAGTTCGGGCCGAGGTCGGAGTTCGGGCCGAGGTTGAAGTTCGGGCCGAAAATGAAGTTCGGGCCGGGAACAGTGAAGAGTTCGGGCAGAACTTGTTCTTGGCAGTGACGAACGCCCGGCTATTTTGGTTACTCGTGGGCGTGAAACGGACACCCGAGCTGAAAGTTATGAATGTTTTAGTATAGCACCTGTTGTCACACAATCTTGGATATTGAAGAGTTCGGGCCGAAGAGGGATGTTCGGGCCGAAGTGGTGATCGGGCCGAAGTGGTGTTCGGGCCGAAGTTCGGTGTTCGGGACGAGGATGATGTTCGGGCTGAAGTTGAAGTTCGGGCCGAGGTCGGAGTTCGGGCCGAGGTTGAAGTTCGGGCCGAGGTTGAAGTTCGGGCCGAAAATGAAGTTCGGGCCGGGAACAGTGAAGAGTTCGGGCCGAACTTGTTCTTGGAAGTGACGAACGACCAGCTATTTTGGTTACTCGTGGGCGTGAAACGGACACCCGAGCTGAAAGTTATGAATGTTTTAGTATAGCACCTTTTGTCACACATTCTTGGATATTGAAGAGTTCGGGCCGAAGAGGGATGTTCGGGCCGAAGTGGTGTTCGGGCCGAAGTGGGATGTTCGGGCCGAAGTGGTGTTCGGGCCGAAGTGGTGTTCGGGCCGAAGTTCGGTGTTCGGGACGAGGATGATGTTCGGGCCGAGGTTGAAGTTCGGGCCGAGGTCGGAGTTCGGGCCGAGGTTGAAGTTCGGGCCGAGGTTGAAGTTCGGGCCGAAAATGAAGTTCGGGCCGGGAACAGTGAAGAGTTCGGGCCGAACTTGTTCTTGGCAGTGACGAACGAACCAGCTATTTTGGTTACTCGTGGGAGTGAAACGGACACCCGAGCTGAAAGTTATGAATGTTTTAGTATAGCACCTTTTGTCACACAATCTTGGATATTGAAGAGTTCGGGCCGAAGAGGGATGTTCGGGCCGAAGTGGTGTTCGGGCCGAAGTGGGATGTTCGGGCCGAAGTGGTGTTCGGGCCGAAGTGGTGTTCGGGCCGAAGTTCGGTGTTCGGGACGAGGATGATGTTCGGGCCGAGGTTGAAGTTCGAGCCGAGGTCGGAGTTCGGGCCGAGGTTGAAGTTCGGGCCGAAAATGAAGTTCAGGCCGGGAACAGTGAAGAGTTCGGGCCGAACTTGTTCTTGGCAGTGACGAACGACCAGCTATTTTGGTTACTCGTGGGCGTGAAACGGTCACCCGAGCTGAAAGTTATGAATGTTTTAGTATAGCACCTTTTGTCACACAATCTTGGATTTTGAAGAGTTCGGGCCGAAGAGGGATGTTCGGGCCGAAGTGGTGTTCGGGCCGAAGTGGGATGTTCGGGCCGAAGTGGTGTTCGGGCCGAAGTTCGGTGTTCGGGACGAGGATGATGTTCGGGCCGAAGTTGAAGTTCGGGCCGAGGTCGGAGTTCGGGTCGAGGTTGAAGTTCGGGCCGAGGTTGAAGTTCGGGCCGAAAATGAAGTTCGGGCCGGGAACAGTGAAGAGTTCGGGCCGAACTTGTTCTTGGAAGTGACGAACGACCAGCTATTTTGGTTACTCGTGGGCGTGAAACGGACACCCGAGCTGAAAGTTATGAATGTTTTAGTATAGCACCTTTTGTCACACATTCTTGGATATTGAAGAGTTCGGGCCGAAGAGGGATGTTCGGGCCGAAGTGGTGTTTGGGCCGAAGTGGGATGTTCGGGCCGAAGTGGTGTTCGGGCCGAAGTGGTGTTCGGGCCGAAGTTCGGTGTTCGGGACGAGGATGATGTTCGGGCCGAGGTTGAAGTTCGGGCCGAGGTCGGAGTTCGGGCCGAGGTTGAAGTTCGGGCCGAGGTTGAAGTTCGGGCCGAAAATAAAGTTCGGGCCGCGAACAGTGAAGAGTTCGGGCCGAACTTGTTCTTGGCAGTGACGAACGAACCAGCTATTTTGGTTACTCGTGGGCGTGAAACGGACACCCGAGCTGAAAGTTATGAATGTTTTAGTATAGCACCTTTTGTCACACAATCTTGGATATTAAAGAGTTCGGGCCGAAGAGGAATGTTCGGGCCGAAGTGGTGTTCGGGCCGAAGTGGTGTTCGGGCCGAAGTTCGGTGTTCGGGCCGAGGATGATGTTCGGGCCGAGGTTGAAGTTCGGGCCGAGGTCGGAGTTCGGGCCGAGGTTGAAGTTCAGGCGAGGTTGAAGTTTGGGCCGAAAATGAAGTTCGGGCCGGGAACAGTGAAGAGTTTGGGCCGAACTTGTTCTTGGCAGTAACGAACGAACCAGCTATTTTGGTTACTCGTGGGCGTCAAACGGTCACCCGAGCTGAAAGTTATGAATGTTTTAGTATAGCACCTTTTGTCACACAATCTTGGATATTGAAGAGTACGGGCCGAAGAGGGATGTTCGGGCCGAAGTGGTGTTCGGGCCGAAGTGGGATGTTCGGGCCGAAGTGGTGTTCGGGCCAAAGTGGTGTTCGGGCCGAAGTTCGGTGTTCGGGACGAGGATGATGTTCGGGCCGAGGTTGAAGTTCGGGCAGAGGTTGAAGTTCGGGCCGAGGTTGAAGTTCGGGCCGAAAATGAAGTTCGGGCCGGGAACAGTGAAGAGTTCGGGCCGAACTTGTTCTTGGCAGTGAAGAACGACCAGCTATTTTGGTTACTCGTGGGCGTGAAACGGACACCCGAGCTGAAAGTTATGAATGTCTTAGTATAGCACCTTTTGTCACACAATCTTGGATACTGAAGAGTTCGGGCCGAAGAGGGATGTTCGGGCCGAAGTGGTGTTCGGGCCGAAGTGGGATGTTCGGGCCGAAGTGGTGTTCGGCCGAAGTGGTGTTCTGGCCGAAGTTCGGTGTTCGGGACGAGGATGATGTTCGGGCCGAGGTTGAAGTTCGGGCCGAGGTCGGAGTTCGGGGTGAGGTTGAAGTTCGGGCCGAGGTTGAAGTTCGGGCCGAAAATGAAGTTCGGGCCGGGAACAGTGAAGAGTTCGGGCCGAACTTGTTCTTGGCAGTGACGAACGACCATCTATTTTGGTTACTCGTGGGCGTGAAACGGACACCCGAGCTGAAAGTTATGAATGTTTTAGTATAGCACCTTTTGTCACACATTCTTGGATATTGAAGAGTTCGGGCCGAAGAGGGATGTTCGGGCCGAAGTGGTGTTCGGGCCGAAGTGGGATGTTCGGGCCGAAGTGGTGTTCGGGCCGAAGTGGTGTTCGGGCCGAAGTTCGGTGTTCGGGCCGAGGATGGAGTTCGGGCCGAGGTCGGAGTTCGGGCCGAGGTTGAAGTTCGGGCCGAGGTTGAAGTTCGGGCCGAAAATGAAGTTCGGTCCGGGAACAGTGAAGAGTTCGGGCCGAACTTGTTCTTGGCAGTGACGAACGAACCAACTATTTTGGTTACTCGTGGGCGTGAAACGGACACCCGAGCTGAAAGTTATGAATGTTTTAGTATAGCACCTTTTGTTACACAATCTTGGATATTGAAGAGTTCGGGCCGAAGAGGGATGTTCGGGCCGAAGTGGTGTTCGGGCCGAGGATGATGTTCGGGCCGAGATTGATGTTCGGGCCGAGGTCGGAGTTCGGGCCGAGGTCGAAGTTAGGGCCGAGGTTGAAGTTCGGGCCGAAAATGAAGTTCGGGCCGGGAACAGTGAAGAGTTCGGGCCGAACTTGTTCTTGGCTGTGACGAACGAACCAGCTATTTTGGTTACTCGTAGGCGTGAAACGGACACCCAAGCTGAAAGTTATGAATGTTTTAGTATAGCACCTTTTGTCACACAATCTTGGATATTGAAGAGTTCGGGCCGAAGAGGGATGTTCGGGCCGAAGTGGTGTTCGGGCCGAAGTTCGGTGTTCGGGCCGAGGATGATGTTCGGGCCGAGGTTGAAGTTCGGGCCGAGGTCGGAGTTCGGGCCGAGGTTGAAATTCCGGCCGAGGTTGAAGTTCGGGCCGAAAATGAAGTTCGGGACGGGAACAGCGAAGAGTTCGGGCCGAACTTGTTCTTGGCAGTGACGAACGATCCAGCTATTTTGGTTACTCGTGGGCGTCAAACGGACACCCGAGCTGAAAGTTATGAATGTTTTAGTATAGCACCTTTTGTCACACAATCTTGGATATTGAAGAGTTCGGGCCGAAGAGGGATGTTCGGGCCGAAGTGGTGTTCGGGCCGAAGTTCGGTGCTCGGGCCGAGGATGATGTTCGGGCCGAGGTTGAAGTTCGGGCCGAGGTCGGAGTTCGGGCCGAGGTTGAAATTCGGGCCGAGGTTGAAGTTCGGGCCGAAAATGAAGTTCGGGCCGGGAACAGCGAAGAGTTCGGGCCGAACATATTCTTGGCAGTGACGAACGAACCAGCTATTTTGGTTACTCGTGGGCGTGGAACGGACACCCGAGCTGAAAGTTCTGAATGTTTTAGTATAGCACCTTTTGTCACACAATCTTGGATATTAAAGAGTTCGGGCCGAAGTGGAATGTTCGGCCCGAAGTGGTGTTCGGGCCGAAGTGGTGTTCGGGCCGAAGTGGGATGTTCGGGCCGAAGTGGTGTTCGGGCCGAAGTTCGGTGTTCGGGCCGAGGATGATGTTCGGGCCGAGGTTGAAGTTCGGGCCGAGGTCGGAGTTCGGGCCGAGGTTGAAATTCGGGCCGAGGTTGAAGTTCGGGCCGAAAATGAAGTTCGGGACGGGAACAGCGAAGAGTTCGGGCCGAACTTGTTCTTGGCAGTGACGAACGAACCAGCTATTTTGGTTACTCGTGGGCGTCAAACGGACACCCGAGCTGAAAGTTATGAATGTTTTAGTATAGCACCTTTTGTCACACAATCTTGGATATTGAAGAGTTCGGGCCGAAGAGGGATGTTCGGGCCGAAGTGGTGTTCGGGCCGAAGTTCGGTGCTCGGGCCGAGGATGATGTTCGGGCCGAGGTTGAAGTTCGGGCCGAGGTCGGAGTTCGGGCCGAGGTTGAAATTCGGGCCGAGGTTGAAGTTCGGGCCGAAAATGAAGTTCGGGCCGGGAACAGCGAAGAGTTCGGACCGAACTTATTCTTGGCAGTGACGAACGAACCAGCTATTTTGGTTACTCGTGGGCGTGGAACGGACACCCGAGCTGAAAGTTCTGAATGTTTTAGTATAGCACCTTTTGTCACACAATCTTGGATATTAAAGAGTTCGGGCCGAAGTGGAATGTTCGGCCCGAAGTGGTGTTCGGGCCGAAGTGGTGTTCGGGCCGAAGTGGGATGTTCGGGCCGAAGTGGTGTTCGGGCCGAAGTTCGGTGTTCGGGCCGAGGATGATGTTCGGGCCGAGGTTGAAGTTCGGGCCGAGGTCGGAGTTCGGGCCGAGGTTGAAGTTCAGGCCGAGGTTGAAGTTCGGGCCGAAAATGAAGTTCGGGCCGGGAACAGTGAAGAGTTCGGGCCGAACTTGTTCTTGGCAGTGACGAACGAACCAGCTATTTTGGTTACTCGTGGGCGTCAAACGGACACCCGAGCTGAAAGTTATGAATGTTTTAGTATAGCACCTTTTGTCACACAATCTTCGATATTGAAGAGTTCGGGCCGAAGAGGGATGTTCGGGCCGAAGTGGTGTTCGGGCCGAAGTGGGATGTTCGGGCCGAAGTGGTGTTCGGGCCGAAGTTCGGTGTTCGGGACGAGGATGATGTTCGGGCCGAGGTTGAAGTTCGGGCCGAAGTTCGGTGTTCGGGACGAGGATGATGTTCGGGCCGAGGTTGAAGTTCGGGCCGAGGTCGGAGTTCGGGCCGAGGTTGAAGTTCGGGCCGAAAATGAAGTTCGGGCCGGGAACAGTGAAGAGTTCGGGCAGAACTTGTTCTTGGCAGTGACGAACGACCAGCTATTTTGGTTACTCGTGGGCGTGAAACGGACACCCGAGCTGAAAGTTATGAATGTTTTAGTATAGCACCTGTTGTCACACAATCTTGGATATTGAAGAGTTCGGGCCGAAGAGGGATGTTCGGGCCGAAGTGTTGTTCGGGCCGAAGTGGGATGTTCGGGCCGAAGTGGTGATCGGGCCGAAGTGGTGTTCGGGCCGAAGTTCGGTGTTCGGGACGAGGATGATGTTCGGGCTGAAGTTGAAGTTCGGGCCGAGGTCGGAGTTCGGGCCGAGGTTGAAGTTCGGGCCGAGGTTGAAGTTCGGGCCGAAAATGAAGTTCGGGCCGGGAACAGTGAAGAGTTCGGGCCGAACTTGTTCTTGGAAGTGACGAACGACCAGCTATTTTGGTTACTCGTGGGCGTGAAACGGACACCCGAGCTGAAAGTTATGAATGTTTTAGTATAGCACCTTTTGTCACACATTCTTGGATATTGAAGAGTTCGGGCCGAAGAGGGATGTTCGGGCCGAAGTGGTGTTCGGGCCGAAGTGGGATGTTCGGGCCGAAGTGGTGTTCGGGCCGAAGTGGTGTTCGGGCCGAAGTTCAGTGTTCGGGACGAGGATGATGTTCGGGCCGAGGTTGAAGTTCGGGCCGAGGTCGGAGTTCGGGCCGAGGTTGAAGTTCGGGCCGAGGTTGAAGTTTGGGCCGAAAATGAAGTTCGGGCCGGGAACAGTGAAGAGTTCGGGCCGAACTTGTTCTTGGCAGTGACGAACGAACCAGCTATTTTGGTTACTCGTGGGCGTGAAACGGACACCCGAGCTGAAAGTTATGAATGTTTTAGTATAGCACCTTTTGTCACACAATCTTGGATATTGAAGAGTTCGGGCCGAAGAGGGATGTTCGGGCCGAAGTGGTGTTCGGGCCGAAGTGGGATGTTCGGGCCGAAGTGGTGTTCGGGCCGAAGTTCGGTGTTCGGGACGAGGATGATGTTCGGGCCGAGGTTGAAATTCGGGCCGAGGTCGGAGTTCGGGCCGAGGTTGAAGTTCGGGCCGAAAATGAAGTTCGGGCCGGGAACAGTGAAGAGTTCGGGCCGAACTTTTTCTTGGCAGTGACGAACGACCAGCTATTTTGGTTACTCGTGGGCGTGAAACGGTCACCCGAGCTGAAAGTTATGAATGTTTTAGTATAGCACCTTTTGTCACACAATCTTGGATATTGAAGAGTTCGGGCCGAAGAGGGATGTTCGGGCCGAAGTGGTGTTCGGGCCGAAGTGGGATGTTCGGGCCGAAGTGGTGTTCGGGCCGAAGTGGTGTTCGGTCCGAAGTTCGGTGTTCGGGACGAGGATGATGTTCGGGCCGAAGTTGAAGTTCGGGCCGAGGTCGGAGTTCGGGTCGAGGTTGAAGTTCGGGCCGAGGTTGAAGTTCGGGCCGAAAATGAAGTTCGGGCCGGGAACAGTGAAGAGTTCGGGCCGAACTTGTTCTTGGAAGTGACGAACGACCAGCTATTTTGGTTACTCGTGGGCGTGAAACGGACACCCGAGCTGAAAGTTATGAATGTTTTAGTATAGCACCTTTTGTCACACATTCTTGGATATTGAAGAGTTCGGGCCGAAGAGGGATGTTCGGGCCGAAGTGGTGTTCGGGCCGAAGTGGGATGTTCGGGCCGAAGTGGTGTTCGGGCCGAAGTGGTGTTCGGTCCGAAGTTCGGTGTTCGGGACGAGGATGATGTTCGGGCCGAAGTTGAAGTTCGGGCCGAGGTCGGAGTTCGGGTCGAGGTTGAAGTTCGGGCCGAGGTTGAAGTTCGGGCCGAAAATGAAGTTCGGGCCGGGAACAGTGAAGAGTTCGGGCCGAACTTGTTCTTGGCAGTGACGAACGAACCTGCTATTTTGGTTACTCGTGGGCGTGGAACGGACACCCGAGCTGAAAGTTATGAATGTTTTAGTATAGCACCTTTTGTCACACAATCATGGATATTAAAGAGTTCGGGCCGAAGAGGAATGTTCGGGCCGAAGTGGTGTTCGGGCCGAAGTGGGATGTTCGGGCCGAAGTGGTGTTCGGGCCGAAGTTCGGTGTTCGGGCCGAGGATGATGTTCGGGCCGAGGTTGAAGTTCGGGCCGAGGTCGGAGTTCGGGCCGAGGTTGAAGTTTGGGCCGAAAATGAAGTTCGGGCCGGGAACAGTGAAGAGTTTGCGCCGAACTTGTTCTTGGCAGTAACGAACGAACCAGCTATTTTGGTTACTCGTGGGCGTCAAACGGACACCCGAGCTGAAAGTTATGAATGTTTTAGTATAGCACCTTTTGTCACACAATCTTGGATATTGAAGAGTTCGGGCCGAAGAGGGATGTTCGGGCCGAAGTGGTGTTCGGGCCGAAGTGGGATGTTCGGGCCGAAGTGGTGTTCGGGCCGAAGTGGTGTTCGGGCCGAAGTTCGGTGTTCGGGACGAGGATGATGTTCGGGCCGAGGTTGAAGTTCGGGCCGATGTTGAAGTTCGGGCCGAGGTTGAAGTTCGGGCCGAAAATGAAGTTCGGGCCGGGAACAGTGAAGAGTTCGGGCCGAACTTGTTCTTGGCAGTAACGAACGACCAGCTATTTTGGTTACTCGTGGGCGTGAAACGGACACCCGAGCTGAAAGTTATGAATGTCTTAGTATAGCACCTTTTGTCACACAATCTTGGATATTGAAGAGTTCGGGCCGAAGAGGGATGTTCGGGCCGAAGTGGTGTTCGGGCCGAAGTGGGATGTTCGGGCCGAAGTGGTGTTCGGGCCGAAGTGGTGTTCGGGCCGAAATTCGGTGTTCGGGACGAGGATGATGTTCGGGCCGAGGTTGAAGTTCGGGCCGAGGTCGGAGTTCGGGGTGAGGTTGAAGTTCGGGCAGAGGTTGAAGTTCGGGCCGAAAATGAAGTTCGGGCCGGGAACAGTGAAGAGTTCGGGCCGAACTTGTTCTTGGCAGTGACGAACGACCAGCTATTTTGGTTACTCGTGGGCGTGAAACGGACACCCGAGCTGAAAGTTATGAATGTTTTAGTATAGCACCTTTTGTCACACATTCTTGGATATTGAAGAGTTCGGGCCGAAGAGGGATGTTCGGGCCGAAGTGGTGTTCGGGCCGAAGTGGGATGTTCGGGCCGAAGTGGTGTTCGGGCCGAAGTGGTGTTCGGGCCGAAGTTCGGTGTTCGGGCCGAGGATGGAGTTCGGGCCGAGGTCGGAGTTCGGGCCGAGGTTGAAGTTCGGGCCGAAAGTGAAGTTCGGTCCGGGAACAGTGAAGAGTTCGGGCCGAACTTGTTCTTGGCAGTGATGAACGAACCAACTATTTTGGTTACTCGTGGGCGTGAAATGGACACCCGAGCTGAAAGTTATGAATGTTTTAGTATAGCACCTTTTGTCACACAATCTTGGATATTGAAGAGTTCGGGCCGAAGAGGGTTGTTCGGGCCGAAGTGGTGTTCGGGCCGAGGATGATGTTCGGGCCGAGATTGATGTTCGGGCCAAGGTCGGAGTTCGGGCCGAGGTCGAAGTTCGGGCCGAGGTTGAAGTTCGGGCCGAAAATGAAGTTCGGGCCGGGAACAGTGAAGAGTTCGGGCCGAACTTGTTCTTGGCTGTGACGAACGAACCAGCTATTTTGGTTACTCGTGGGCGTGAAACGGACACCCGAGCTGAAAGTTATGAATGTTTTAGTATAGCACCTTTTGTCACACAATCTTGGATATTGAAGAGTTCGGGCCGAAGAGGGATGTTCGGGCCGAAGTGGTGTTCGGGCCGAAGTTCGGTGTTCGGGCCGAGGATGATGTTCGGGCCGAGGTTGAAGTTCGGGCCGAGGTCGGAGTTCGGGCCGAGGTTGAAATTCGGGCCGAGGTTGAAGTTCGGGCCGAAAATGAAGTTCGGGACGGGAACAGCGAAGAGTTCGGGCCGAACTTGTTCTTGGCAGTGACGAACGAACCAGCTATTTTGGTTTCTCATGGGCGTCAAACGGACACCCGAGCTGAAAGTTATGAATGTTTTAGTATAGCACCTTTTGTCACACAATCTTGGATATTGAAGAGTTCGTGCCGAAGAGGGATGTTCGGGCCGAAGTGGTGTTCGGGCCGAAGTGGGATGTTCGGGCCGAAGTGGTGTTCGGGCCGAAGTGGTGTTCGGGCCGAAGTGGGATGTTCGGGCCGAAGTAGTGTTCGGGCCGAAGTTCGGTGTTCGGGCCGAGGATGATGTTCGGGCCGAGGTTGAAGTTCGAGCCGAGGTCGGAGTTCGGGCCGAGGTTGAACTTCAGGCCGAGGTTGAAGTTCGGGCCGAAAATGAAGTTCGGGCCGGGAACAGTGAAGAGTTCGGGCCGAACTTGTTCTTGGCAGTGACGAACGAACCAGCTATTTTGGTTACTCGTGGGCGTCAAACGGACACCCGAGCTGAAAGTTATGAATGTTTTAGTATAGCACCTTTTGTCACACAATCTTGGATATTGAAGAGTTCGGGCCGAAGTGGTGTTCGGGCCGAAGTGGGATGTTCGGGCCGAAGTGGTGTTCGGTCCGAAGTGGTGTTCGGGCCGAAGTTCGGTGTTCGGGACGAGGATGATGTTCGGGCCGAGGTTGAAGTTCGGGCCGAGGTCGGAGTTCGGGCCGAGGTTGAAGTTCGGGCCGAGGTTGAAGTTCGGGCCGAAAATGAAGTTCGGGCCGGGAACAGTGAAGAGTTCGGGCCGAACTTGTTCTTGGCAGTGACAAACGACCAGCTATTTTGGTTACTCGTGGGCGTGAAACGGACACCCGAGCTGAAAGTTATGAATGTTTTAGTATAGCACCTTTTGTCACACAATCTTGGATATTGAAGAGTTCGGGCCGAAGTGGTGTTCGGGCCGAAGTGGGATGTTCGGGCCGAAGTGGTGTTTGGGCCGAAGTGGTGTTCGGGCCGAAGTTCGGTGTTCGGGACGAGGATGATGTTCGGGCCGAGGTTGAAGTTCGGGCCGAGGTTGAAGTTCGGGCCGAGGTTGAAGTTCGGGCCGAAAATGAAGTTCGGGCCGGGAACAGTGAAGAGTTCGGGCCGAACTTGTTCTTGGCAGTGACGAACGACCAGCTATTTTGGTTACTCGTGGGCGTGAAACGGACACCCGAGCTGAAAGTTATGAATGTTTTAGTATAGCACCTTTTGTCACACAATCTTGGATATTAAAGAGTTCGGGCCGAAGAGGAATGTTCGGGCCGAAGTGGTGTTCGGGCCGAAGTGGGATGTTCGGGCCGAAGTGGTGTTCGGGCCGAAGTTCGGTGTTCGGACCGAGGATGATGTTCGGGCCGAGGTTGAAGTTCGGGCCGAGGTCGGAGTTCGGGCCGAGGTTGAAGTTCAGGCCGAGGTTGAAGTTTGGGCCGAAAATGAAGTTCGGGCCGGGAACAGTGAAGAGTTTGGGCCGAACTTGTTCTTGGCAGTAACGAACGAACCAGCTATTTTGGTTACTCGTGGGCGTCAAACGGACACCCGAGCTGAAAGTTATGAATGTTTTAGTATAGCACCTTTTGTCACACAATCTTGGATATTGAAGAGTTCGGGCCGAAGAGGGATGTTCGGGCCGAAGTGGTGTTCGGGCCGAAGTGGGATGTTCGGGCCGAAGTGGTGTTCGGGCCGAAGTGGTGTTCGGGCCGAAGTTCGGTGTTCGGGACGAGGATGATGTTCGGGTCGAGGTTGAAGTTCGGGCCGAGGTCGGAGTTCGGGCCGAGGTTGAAGTTCGGGCCGAGGTTGAAGTTCGGGCCCAAAATTAAGTTCGGGCCGGGAACAGTGAAGAGTTCGGGCCGAACTTGTTCTTGGCAGTGACGAACGACCAGCTATTTTGGTTACTCGTGGGCGTGAAACGGACACCCGAGCTGAAAGTTATGAATGTTTTAGTATAGCACCTTTTGTCACACAATCTTGGATATTGAAGAGTTCGGGCCGAAGAGGAATGTTCGGGCCGAAGTGGTGTTCGGGCCGAAGTGGGATGTTCGGGCCGAAGTGGTGTTCGGGTCGAAGTGGTGTTCGGGCCGAAGTTCGGTGTTCGGGACGAGGATGATGTTCGGGCCGAGGTTGAAGTTCGGGCCGAGGTCGGAGTTCGGGCGGAGGTTGAAGTTCGGGCCGAGGTTGAAGTTCGGGCCGAAAATGAAGTTCGGGCCGGGAACAGTGAAGAGTTCGGGCCGAACTTGTTCTTGGCAGTGACGAACGACCAGCTATTTTGGTTACTCGTGGGCGTGAAACGGACACCCGAGCTGAAAGTTATGAATGTTTTAGTATAGCACCTTTTGTCACACATTCTTGGATATTGAAGAGTTCGGGCCGAAGAGGGATGTTCGGGCCGAAGTGGTGTTCGGGCCGAAGTGGGATGTTCGGGCCGAAGTGGTGTTCGGGCCGAAGTGTTGTTCGGGCCGAAGTGGTGTTCGGGCCGAAGTTCGGTGTTCGGGCCGAGGATGGAGTTCGGGCCGAGGTCGGAGTTCGGGCCGAGGTTGAAGTTCGGGCCGAGGTTGAAGTTCGGGCCGAAAATGAAGTTCGGTCCGGGAACAGTGAAGAGTTCGGGCCGAACTTGTTCTTGGCAGTGACGAACGAACCAACTATTTTGGTTACTCGTGGGCGTGAAACGGACACCCGAGCTGAAAGTTATGAATGTTTTAGTATAGCACCTTTTGTCACACAATCTTGGATATTGAAGAGTTCGGCCGAAGAGGGATGTTCGGGCCGAAGTGGTGTTCGGGCCGAAGTTCGGTGTTCGGGCCGAGGATGATGTTCGGGCCGAGATTGATGTTCGGGCCGAGGTCGGAGTTCGGGCCGAGGTCGAAGTTCGGGCCGAAAATGAAGTTCGGGCCGGGAACAGTGAAGAGTTCAGGCCGAACTTGTTCTTGGCTGTGACGAACGAACCAGCTATTTTGGTTACTCGTGGGCGTGAAACGGACACCCGAGCTGAAAGTTATGAATGTTTTAGTATAGCACCTTTTGTCACACAATCTTGGATATTGAAGAGTTCGGGCCGAAGAGGGATGTTCGGGCCGAAGTGGAGTTCGGGCCGAAGTTCGGTGTTCGGGCCGAGGATGATGTTCGGGCCGAGGCTGAAGTTCGGGCCGAGGTCGGAGTTCGGGCCGAGGTTGAAATTCGGGCCGAGGTTGAAGTTCGGGCCGAAAATGAAGTTCGGGCCGGGAACAGCGAAGAGTTCGGGCCGAACTTGTTCTTGGCAGTGACGAACGAACCAGCTATTTTGGTTACTCGTGGGAGTGAAACGGACACCCGAGCTGAAAGTTATGAATGTTTTAGTATAGCACCTTTTGTCACACAATCTTGGATATTAAAGAGCTCGGGCCGAAGAGGGATGTTCGGGCCGAAGTGGTGTTCGGGCCGAAGTTCGGTGTTCGGGCCGAGGATGATGTTCGGGCCGAAGTTCGGTGTTCGGGACGAGGATGATGTTCGGGCCGAGGTTGAAGTTCGGGCCGAAGTTCGGTGTTCGGGACGAGGATGATGTTCGGGCCGAGGTTGAAGTTCGGGCCGAGGTCGGAGTTCGGGCCGAGGTTGAAGTTCGGGCCGAAAATGAAGTTCGGGCCGGGAACAGTGAAGAGTTCGGGCAGAACTTGTTCTTGGCAGTGACGAACGACCAGCTATTTTGGTTACTCGTGGGCGTGAAACGGACACCCGAGCTGAAAGTTATGAATGTTTTAGTATAGCACCTGTTGTCACACAATCTTGGATATTGAAGAGTTCGGGCCGAAGAGGGATGTTCGGGCCGAAGTGTTGTTCGGGCCGAAGTGGGATGTTCGGGCCGAAGTGGTGATCGGGCCGAAGTGGTGTTCGGGCCGAAGTTCGGTGTTCGGGACGAGGATGATGTTCGGGCTGAAGTTGAAGTTCGGGCCGAGGTCGGAGTTCGGGCCGAGGTTGAAGTTCGGGCCGAGGTTGAAGTTCGGGCCGAAAATGAAGTTCGGGCCGGGAACAGTGAAGAGTTCGGGCCGAACTTGTTCTTGGAAGTGACGAACGACCAGCTATTTTGGTTACTCGTGGGCGTGAAACGGACACCCGAGCTGAAAGTTATGAATGTTTTAGTATAGCACCTTTTGTCACACATTCTTGGATATTGAAGAGTTCGGGCCGAAGAGGGATGTTCGGGCCGAAGTGGTGTTCGGGCCGAAGTGGGATGTTCGGGCCGAAGTGGTGTTCGGGCCGAAGTGGTGTTCGGGCCGAAGTTCAGTGTTCGGGACGAGGATGATGTTCGGGCCGAGGTTGAAGTTCGGGCCGAGGTCGGAGTTCGGGCCGAGGTTGAAGTTCGGGCCGAGGTTGAAGTTTGGGCCGAAAATGAAGTTCGGGCCGGGAACAGTGAAGAGTTCGGGCCGAACTTGTTCTTGGCAGTGACGAACGAACCAGCTATTTTGGTTACTCGTGGGCGTGAAACGGACACCCGAGCTGAAAGTTATGAATGTTTTAGTATAGCACCTTTTGTCACACAATCTTGGATATTGAAGAGTTCGGGCCGAAGAGGGATGTTCGGGCCGAAGTGGTGTTCGGGCCGAAGTGGGATGTTCGGGCCGAAGTGGTGTTCGGGCCGAAGTTCGGTGTTCGGGACGAGGATGATGTTCGGGCCGAGGTTGAAGTTCGGGCCGAGGTTGAAGTTCGGGCCGAAAATGAAGTTCGGGCCGGGAACAGTGAAGAGTTCGGGCCGAACTTTTTCTTGGCAGTGACGAACGACCAGCTATTTTGGTTACTCGTGGGCGTGAAACGGTCACCCGAGCTGAAAGTTATGAATGTTTTAGTATAGCACCTTTTGTCACACAATCTTGGATATTGAAGAGTTCGGGCCGAAGAGGGATGTTCGGGCCGAAGTGGTGTTCGGGCCGAAGTGGGATGTTCGGGCCGAAGTGGTGTTCGGGCCGAAGTGGTGTTCGGTCCGAAGTTCGGTGTTCGGGACGAGGATGATGTTCGGGCCGAAGTTGAAGTTCGGGCCGAGGTCGGAGTTCGGGTCGAGGTTGAAGTTCGGGCCGAGGTTGAAGTTCGGGCCGAAAATGAAGTTCGGGCCGGGAACAGTGAAGAGTTCGGGCCGAACTTGTTCTTGGAAGTGACGAACGACCAGCTATTTTGGTTACTCGTGGGCGTGAAACGGACACCCGAGCTGAAAGTTATGAATGTTTTAGTATAGCACCTTTTGTCACACATTCTTGGATATTGAAGAGTTCGGGCCGAAGAGGGATGTTCGGGCCGAAGTGGTGTTCGGGCCGAAGTGGGATGTTCGGGCCGAAGTGGTGTTCGGGCCGAAGTGGTGTTCGGTCCGAAGTTCGGTGTTCGGGACGAGGATGATGTTCGGGCCGAAGTTGAAGTTCGGGCCGAGGTCGGAGTTCGGGTCGAGGTTGAAGTTCGGGCCGAGGTTGAAGTTCGGGCCGAAAATGAAGTTCGGGCCGGGAACAGTGAAGAGTTCGGGCCGAACTTGTTCTTGGCAGTGACGAACGAACCTGCTATTTTGGTTACTCGTGGGCGTGGAACGGACACCCGAGCTGAAAGTTATGAATGTTTTAGTATAGCACCTTTTGTCACACAATCATGGATATTAAAGAGTTCGGGCCGAAGAGGAATGTTCGGGCCGAAGTGGTGTTCGGGCCGAAGTGGGATGTTCGGGCCGAAGTGGTGTTCGGGCCGAAGTTCGGTGTTCGGGCCGAGGATGATGTTCGGGCCGAGGTTGAAGTTCGGGCCGAGGTCGGAGTTCGGGCCGAGGTTGAAGTTTGGGCCGAAAATGAAGTTCGGGCCGGGAACAGTGAAGAGTTTGCGCCGAACTTGTTCTTGGCAGTAACGAACGAACCAGCTATTTTGGTTACTCGTGGGCGTCAAACGGACACCCGAGCTGAAAGTTATGAATGTTTTAGTATAGCACCTTTTGTCACACAATCTTGGATATTGAAGAGTTCGGGCCGAAGAGGGATGTTCGGGCCGAAGTGGTGTTCGGGCCGAAGTGGGATGTTCGGGCCGAAGTGGTGTTCGGGCCGAAGTGGTGTTCGGGCCGAAGTTCGGTGTTCGGGACGAGGATGATGTTCGGGCCGAGGTTGAAGTTCGGGCCGATGTTGAAGTTCGGGCCGAGGTTGAAGTTCGGGCCGAAAATGAAGTTCGGGCCGGGAACAGTGAAGAGTTCGGGCCGAACTTGTTCTTGGCAGTAACGAACGACCAGCTATTTTGGTTACTCGTGGGCGTGAAACGGACACCCGAGCTGAAAGTTATGAATGTCTTAGTATAGCACCTTTTGTCACACAATCTTGGATATTGAAGAGTTCGGGCCGAAGAGGGATGTTCGGGCCGAAGTGGTGTTCGGGCCGAAGTGGGATGTTCGGGCCGAAGTGGTGTTCGGGCCGAAGTGGTGTTCGGGCCGAAATTCGGTGTTCGGGACGAGGATGATGTTCGGGCCGAGGTTGAAGTTCGGGCCGAGGTCGGAGTTCGGGGTGAGGTTGAAGTTCGGGCAGAGGTTGAAGTTCGGGCCGAAAATGAAGTTCGGGCCGGGAACAGTGAAGAGTTCGGGCCGAACTTGTTCTTGGCAGTGACGAACGACCAGCTATTTTGGTTACTCGTGGGCGTGAAACGGACACCCGAGCTGAAAGTTATGAATGTTTTAGTATAGCACCTTTTGTCACACATTCTTGGATATTGAAGAGTTCGGGCCGAAGAGGGATGTTCGGGCCGAAGTGGTGTTCGGGCCGAAGTGGGATGTTCGGGCCGAAGTGGTGTTCGGGCCGAAGTGGTGTTCGGGCCGAAGTTCGGTGTTCGGGCCGAGGATGGAGTTCGGGCCGAGGTCGGAGTTCGGGCCGAGGTTGAAGTTCGGGCCGAAAGTGAAGTTCGGTCCGGGAACAGTGAAGAGTTCGGGCCGAACTTGTTCTTGGCAGTGATGAACGAACCAACTATTTTGGTTACTCGTGGGCGTGAAATGGACACCCGAGCTGAAAGTTATGAATGTTTTAGTATAGCACCTTTTGTCACACAATCTTGGATATTGAAGAGTTCGGGCCGAAGAGGGTTGTTCGGGCCGAAGTGGTGTTCGGGCCGAGGATGATGTTCGGGCCGAGATTGATGTTCGGGCCGAGGTCGGAGTTCGGGCCGAGGTCGAAGTTCGGGCCGAGGTTGAAGTTCGGGCCGAAAATGAAGTTCGGGCCGGGAACAGTGAAGAGTTCGGGCCGAACTTGTTCTTGGCTGTGACGAACGAACCAGCTATTTTGGTTACTCGTGGGCGTGAAACGGACACCCGAGCTGAAAGTTATGAATGTTTTAGTATAGCACCTTTTGTCACACAATCTTGGATATTGAAGAGTTCGGGCCGAAGAGGGATGTTCGGGCCGAAGTGGTGTTCGGGCCGAAGTTCGGTGTTCGGGCCGAGGATGATGTTCGGGCCGAGGTTGAAGTTCGGGCCGAGGTCGGAGTTCGGGCCGAGGTTGAAATTCGGGCCGAGGTTGAAGTTCGGGCCGAAAATGAAGTTCGGGACGGGAACAGCGAAGAGTTCGGGCCGAACTTGTTCTTGGCAGTGACGAACGAACCAGCTATTTTGGTTTCTCATGGGCGTCAAACGGACACCCGAGCTGAAAGTTATGAATGTTTTAGTATAGCACCTTTTGTCACACAATCTTGGATATTGAAGAGTTCGTGCCGAAGAGGGATGTTCGGGCCGAAGTGGTGTTCGGGCCGAAGTGGGATGTTCGGGCCGAAGTGGTGTTCGGGCCGAAGTGGTGTTCGGGCCGAAGTGGGATGTTCGGGCCGAAGTAGTGTTCGGGCCGAAGTTCGGTGTTCGGGCCGAGGATGATGTTCGGGCCGAGGTTGAAGTTCGAGCCGAGGTCGGAGTTCGGGCCGAGGTTGAACTTCAGGCCGAGGTTGAAGTTCGGGCCGAAAATGAAGTTCGGGCCGGGAACAGTGAAGAGTTCGGGCCGAACTTGTTCTTGGCAGTGACGAACGAACCAGCTATTTTGGTTACTCGTGGGCGTCAAACGGACACCCGAGCTGAAAGTTATGAATGTTTTAGTATAGCACCTTTTGTCACACAATCTTGGATATTGAAGAGTTCGGGCCGAAGAGGGATGTTCGGGCCGAAGTGGTGTTCGGGCCGAAGTGGGATGTTCGGGCCGAAGTGGTGTTCGGTCCGAAGTGGTGTTCGGGCCGAAGTTCGGTGTTCGGGACGAGGATGATGTTCGGGCCGAGGTTGAAGTTCGGGCCGAGGTCGGAGTTCGGGCCGAGGTTGAAGTTCGGGCCGAGGTTGAAGTTCGGGCCGAAAATGAAGTTCGGGCCGGGAACAGTGAAGAGTTCGGGCCGAACTTGTTCTTGGCAGTGACAAACGACCAGCTATTTTGGTTACTAGTGGGCGTGAAACGGACACCCGAGCTGAAAGTTATGAATGTTTTAGTATAGCACCTTTTGTCACACAATCTTGGATATTGAAGAGTTCGGGCCGAAGTGGTGTTCGGGCCGAAGTGGGATGTTCGGGCCGAAGTGGTGTTTGGGCCGAAGTGGTGTTCGGGCCGAAGTTCGGTGTTCGGGACGAGGATGATGTTCGGGCCGAGGTTGAAGTTCGGGCCGAGGTTGAAGTTCGGGCCGAGGTTGAAGTTCGGGCCGAAAATGAAGTTCGGGCCGGGAACAGTGAAGAGTTCGAGCCGAACTTGTTCTTGGCAGTGACGAACGACCAGCTATTTTGGTTACTCGTGGGCGTGAAACGGACACCCGAGCTGAAAGTTATGAATGTTTTAGTATAGCACCTTTTGTCACACAATCTTGGATATTAAAGAGTTCGGGCCGAAGAGGAATATTCGGGCCGAAGTGGTGTTCGGGCCGAAGTGGGATGTTCGGGCCGAAGTGGTGTTCGGGCCGAAGTTCGGTGTTCGGACCGAGGATGATGTTCGGGCCGAGGTTGAAGTTCGGGCCGAGGTCGGAGTTCGGGCCGAGGTTGAAGTTCAGGCCGAGGTTGAAGTTTGGGCCGAAAATGAAGTTCGGGCCGGGAACAGTGAAGAGTTTGGGCCGAACTTGTTCTTGGCAGTAACGAACGAACCAGCTATTTTGGTTACTCGTGGGCGTCAAACGGACACCCGAGCTGAAAGTTATGAATGTTTTAGTATAGCACCTTTTGTCACACAATCTTGGATATTGAAGAGTTCGGGCCGAAGAGGGATGTTCGGGCCGAAGTGGTGTTCGGGCCGAAGTGGGATGTTCGGGCCGAAGTGGTGTTCGGGCCGAAGTGGTGTTCGGGCCGAAGTTCGGTGTTCGGGACGAGGATGATGTTCGGGTCGAGGTTGAAGTTCGGGCCGAGGTCGGAGTTCGGGCCGAGGTTGAAGTTCGGGCCGAGGTTGAAGTTCGGGCCCAAAATTAAGTTCGGGCCGGGAACAGTGAAGAGTTCGGGCCGAACTTGTTCTTGGCAGTGACGAACGACCAGCTATTTTGGTTACTCGTGGGCGTGAAACGGACACCCGAGCTGAAAGTTATGAATGTTTTAGTATAGCACCTTTTGTCACACAATCTTGGATATTGAAGAGTTCGGGCCGAAGAGGAATGTTCGGGCCGAAGTGGTGTTCGGGCCGAAGTGGGATGTTCGGGCCGAAGTGGTGTTCGGGTCGAAGTGGTGTTCGGGCCGAAGTTCGGTGTTCGGGACGAGGATGATGTTCGGGCCGAGGTTGAAGTTCGGGCCGAGGTCGGAGTTCGGGCGGAGGTTGAAGTTCGGGCCGAGGTTGAAGTTCGGGCCGAAAATGAAGTTCGGGCCGGGAACAGTGAAGAGTTCGGGCCGAACTTGTTCTTGGCAGTGACGAACGACCAGCTATTTTGGTTACTCGTGGGCGTGAAACGGACACCCGAGCTGAAAGTTATGAATGTTTTAGTATAGCACCTTTTGTCACACATTCTTGGATATTGAAGAGTTCGGGCCGAAGAGGGATGTTCGGGCCGAAGTGGTGTTCGGGCCGAAGTGGGATGTTCGGGCCGAAGTGGTGTTCGGGCCGAAGTGTTGTTCGGGCCGAAGTGGTGTTCGGGCCGAAGTTCGGTGTTCGGGCCGAGGATGGAGTTCGGGCCGAGGTCGGAGTTCGGGCCGAGGTTGAAGTTCGGGCCGAGGTTGAAGTTCGGGCCGAAAATGAAGTTCGGTCCGGGAACAGTGAAGAGTTCGGGCCGAACTTGTTCTTGGCAGTGACGAACGAACCAACTATTTTGGTTACTCGTGGGCGTGAAACGGACACCCGAGCTGAAAGTTATGAATGTTTTAGTATAGCACCTTTTGTCACACAATCTTGGATATTGAAGAGTTCGGCCGAAGAGGGATGTTCGGGCCGAAGTGGTGTTCGGGCCGAAGTTCGGTGTTCGGGCCGAGGATGATGTTCGGGCCGAGATTGATGTTCGGGCCGAGGTCGGAGTTCGGGCCGAGGTCGAAGTTCGGGCCGAAAATGAAGTTCGGGCCGGGAACAGTGAAGAGTTCAGGCCGAACTTGTTCTTGGCTGTGACGAACGAACCAGCTATTTTGGTTACTCGTGGGCGTGAAACGGACACCCGAGCTGAAAGTTATGAATGTTTTAGTATGGCACCTTTTGTCACACAATCTTGGATATTGAAGAGTTCGGGCCGAAGAGGGATGTTCGGGCCGAAGTGGAGTTCGGGCCGAAGTTCGGTGTTCGGGCCGAGGATGATGTTCGGGCCGAGGCTGAAGTTCGGGCCGAGGTCGGAGTTCGGGCCGAGGTTGAAATTCGGGCCGAGGTTGAAGTTCGGGCCGAAAATGAAGTTCGGGCCGGGAACAGCGAAGAGTTCGGGCCGAACTTGTTCTTGGCAGTGACGAACGAACCAGCTATTTTGGTTACTCGTGGGCGTGATACGGACACCCGAGCTGAAAGTTATGAATGTTTTAGTATAGCACCTTTTGTCACACAATCTTGGATATTAAAGAGCTCGGGCCGAAGAGGAAAGTTCGGGCCGAAGTGGTGTTCGGGCCGAAGTGGGATGTTCGGGCCGAAGTGGTGTTCGGGCCGAAGTTCGGTGTTCGGGCCGAGGATGATGTTCGGGCCGAGGTTGAAGTTCGGGCCGAGGTCGGAGTTCGGGCCGAGGTTGAAGTTCATGCCGAGGTTGAAGTTCGGGCCGAAAATGAAGTTCGGGCCGGGAACAGTGAAGAGTTCGGGCCGAACTTGTTCTTGGCAGTGACGAACGAACCAGCTATTTTGGTTACTCGTGGGCGTCAAACGGACACCCGAGCTGATAGTTATGAATGTTTTAGTATAGCACCTTTTGTCACACAATCTTGGATATTGAAGAGTTCGGGCCGAAGAGGGATGTTCGGGCCGAAGTGGTGTTCGGGCCGAAGTGGGATGTTCGGGCCGAAGTGGTGTTCGGGCCGAAGTGGTGTTCGGGCCGAAGTTCGGTGTTCGGGACGAGGATGATGTTCGGGCCGAGGTTGAAGTTCGGGCCGAGGTCGGAGTTCGGGCCGAGGTTGAAGTTCGGGCCGAGGTTGAAGTTCGGGCCGAAAATGAAGTTCGGGCCGGGAACAGTGAAGAGTTCGGGCCGAACTTGTTCTTGGCAGTGACGAACGACCAGCTATTTTGGTTACTCGTGGGCGTGAAACGGACACCCGAGCTGAAAGTTATGAATGTTTTAGTATAGCACCTTTTGTCACACAATCTTGGATATTGAAGAGTTCGGGCTGAAGAGGGATGTTCGGGCCGAAGTGGTGTTCAGGCCGAAGTTCGGTGTTCGGGCCGAGGATGATGTTCGGGCCGAGATTAAGTTCGGGCCGAGGTCGGAGTTCGGGCCGAGGTCGAAGTTCGGGCCGAGGTTGAAGTTCGGGCCGAAAATGAAGTTCGGGCCGGGAACAGTGAAGAGTTCAGGCCGAACTTGTTCTTGGCTGTGACGAACGAACCAGCTATTTTGGTTACTCGTGGGCGTGAAACGGACACCCGAGCTGAAAGTTATGAATGTTTTAGTATAGCACCTTTTGTAACACAGTATTGGATATTGAAGAGTTCGGGCCGAAGAGGGATGTTCGGGCGGAAGTGGTGTTCGGGCCGAAGTGGGATGTTCGGGCCGAAGTGGTGTTCGGGCCGAATTCAGTGTTCGGGCCGAGGATGATGTTCGGGCCGAGGTCGGAGTTCGGGCCGAGGTCGGAGTTCGGGCCGAGGTTGAAGTTCTGGCCGAAAATGAAGTTCGGGCCAAACTTGTTCTTGGCAGTGATGAACGAACCAGCTATTTTGGTTACTCGTGGGCGTGAAACGGACACCCGAGCTGAAAGTTATGAATGTCTTAGTATAGCACCTTTTGTCACACAATCTTGGATATTAAAGAGTTCGGGCCGAAGAGGAATGTCCGGGCCGAAGTTGTGTTCGGGCCGAAGTGGGATGTTCGGGCCGAAGTGGTGTTCGGGCCGAAGTTTGGTGTTCGGGCCGAGGATGATGTTTGGGCCGAGGTTGAAGTTCGGGCCGAGGTCGGAGTTCGAGTTGAGGTTGAAGTTCTGGCCGAGGTTGAAGTTCGGGCCGAAAATGAAGTTCGGGCCGGGAACAGTTAAGAGTTCGGGCCGAACTTGTTCTTGGCAGTGACGAACGAACCAGCTAATTTGGTTACTCGTGGGCGTGAAACGGACACCCGAGCTGAAAGTTATGGATGTTTTAGTATAGCACCTTTTGTTATACAATCTTGGATATTGAATAGTTCGGGCCGAAGAGGGATGTTCGGGCCGAAGTGGTGTTCGGCCCGAAGTGGGATGTTCGGGCCGAGGTTGATGTTCGGGCCGAGGTTGAAGTTCGGGCCGAGGTCGGAGTTCGGGCCGAGGTTGAAGTTCAGGCCGAGGTTGAAGTTCGGGCCGAAAATGAAGTTCGGGTCGGGAACAGTGAAGAGTTCGGGCCGAACTTGTTCTTGGAAGTGACGAACGAACCTGCTATTTTGGTTACTCGTGGGCGTGAAACGGACACCCGAGCTGAAAGTTATGAATGTTTTAGTATAGCACCTTTTGTCACACAATCTTGGATATTGAAGAGTAAGGGCCGAAGAGGGATGTTCAGGCCGAAGTGGTGTTCGGGCCGAAGTGAGATGTTCGGGCCGAAGTGGTGTTCGGGCCGAAGTGGTGTTCGGGCCGAAGTTCGGTGTTCGGGCCGAGGATGATGTTCGGGCCGAGGTTGAAGTTCGGGCCGAGGTCGGAGTTTGGGCCGAGGTTGAAGTTCGGGCCGAGGTCGGAGTTCGGGCCGAGGTTGAAGTTCAGGCCGAGGTTGAAGTTCGGGCCGAAAATGAAGTTCGGGCCGGGAACAGTGAAGAGTTCGGGCCGAACTTGTTCTTGGCAGTGACGAACGACCAGCTATTTTGGTTACTCGTGGGCGTGAAACGGACACCCGAGCTGAAAGTTATGAATGTTTTAGTATAGCACCTTTTGTCACACAATCTTGGATATTGAAGAGTTCGGGCCGAAGAGGGATGTTCGAGCTGAAGTGGTGTTCGGGCCGAAGTGGGATGTTCGGGCCGAAGTGGTATTCGGGCCGAAGTTCGGTGTTCGGGCCGAGGATGGAGTTCGGGCCGAGGTTGGAGTTCGGGCCGAGGTCGGAGTTCGGGCCGATGTTGAAGTTCGGGCCGAGGTTGAAGTTCGGGCCAAAAATGAAGTTCGGTCCGGGAACAGTGAAGAGTTCGGGCCGAACTTGTTCTTGGCAGTGACGAACGAACCAGCTATTTTGGTTACTCGTGGGCGTGAAATGGACACCCGAGCTGAAAGTTATGAATGTTTTAGTATAGCACCTTTTGTCACACAATCTTGGATATTGAAGAGTTCAGGCCAAAGAGGGATGTTCGGGCCGAAGTGGTGTTCGGGCCGAAGTGGGATGTTCGGGCCGAAGTGGTGTTCGGGCCGAAGTTCGGTGTTCGGGCCGAGGATGATGTACGGGCCGAGGTTGAAGTTCGGGCCGAAGGGAAGTTCGGGCCGAGGTTGTAGTTCGGGCCGAGGTTGAAGTTCGGGCCGAAAATGAAGTTCGGGCCGGGAACAGTGAAGAGTTTGGGCCGAACTTGTTCTTGGCAGTGACGAACGAACCAGCTATTTTGGTTACTCGTGGGCGTGAAACGGACACCCAAGCTGAAAGTTATGAATGTTTTAGTATAGCACCTTTTGTCACACAATCTTGGATATTGAAGAGTTCGGGCCGAAGAGGGATGTTCGGGCCGAAGTGGTGTTCGGGCCGAAGTGGGATGTTCAGGCCGAAGTGGTGTTCGGGCCGAAGTTCGGTGTTCGGGCCGAGGATGATGTTCGGGCCGAGGTTGAAGTTCGGGCCGAGGTCGGAGTTCGGGCCGAGGTTGAAGTTCGGGCCGAGGTTGAAGTTCGGGCCGAAAATGAAGTTTGGGTCGGGAACAGTGAAGAGTTCGGGCCGAACTTGTTCTTTGCAGTGACGAACGAACCAGCTATTTTGGTTACTCGTGGGCGTGAAACGGACACCCGAGCTGAAAGTTATGAATGTTTTAGTATAGCACCTTTTGTCACACAATCTTGGATATTGAAGAGTTCGGGCCGAAGAGGAATGTTCGGGCCGAAGTGGGATGTTCGGGCCGAAGTGGGATGTTCGGGCCGAAGTGGTGTTCGGGCCGAAGTTCGGTGTTCGGGCCGAGGATGATGTTCGGGCCGAGGTTGAAGTTCTTGCTGAGGTCGGAGTTCGGGCCGAGGTTGAAGTTCGGGTCGAAAATCAAGTTCGGGCCGGGAACAGTGAAGTGTTCGGGCCGAACTTGTTCTTGGCAGTGACGAACGACCAGCTATTTTGGTTACTCATGGGCGTGAAACGGACACCCGAGCTGAAAGTTATGAATGTTTTAGTATAGCACCTTTTGTCACACAATCTTGGATATTGAAGAGTTCGGGCCGAAGAGGGATGTTCGGGCCGAAGTGGTGTTCGGGCCGAAGTGGGATGTTCGGGCCGAAGTGCTGTTCGGGCCGAAGTGGTGTTCGGGCCGAAGTTCGCTGTCCGGGCCGAGGATGATGTTCGGGCCGAGGTTGAAGTTCGGGCCGAGGTCGGAGTTCGGGCCGAGGTTGAAGTTCGGGCCGAAAATGAAGTTCGGGCCGGGAACAGCGAAGAGTTCGGGCCGAACTTGTTCTTGGCAGTGACGAACGAACCAGCCATTTTGGTTACTCGTCGGCGTGAAACGGACACCCGAGCTGAAAGTTATGAATGTTTTAGTATACCACCTTTTGTCACACAATCTTGGATATTGAAGAGTTCGGGCCGAAGAGGGATGTTCGGGCCGAAGTGGTGTTCGGGACGAAGTGGGATGTTCGGGCCGAAGTGGTGTTCGGGACGAAGTGGTGTTCGGGCCGAAGTTCGGTGTTCGGGCCGAGGATGATGTTCGGGCCGAGGTTGAAGTTCGGGCCGAGGTCGGAGTTCGGGCCGAGGTTGAAGTTCGGGCCGAGGTTGAAGTTCGGGCCGAAAATTAAGTTCGGGCCGGGAACAGTGCAGAGTTAGGGCCGAACTTGTTCTTGGCAGTGACGAACGAACCAGCTATTTTGGTTACTCGTGGGCGTGAAACGGACACCCGAGCTGAAAGTTATGGATGTTTTAGTATAACACCTTTTGTCACACAATCTTGGATATTGAAGAGTTCGGGCCGAAGAGGGATGTTCGGGCCGAAGTGGTGTTCGAGCCGAAGTGGGATGTTCGGGCCGAAGTGGTGTTCGGGCCGAAGTTCGGTGTTCGGGCCGAGGATGATGTTTGGGCCTAGGTTGAAGTTTGTGCCGATGTCGGAGTTCGGGCCGAGGTTGAAGTTCGGGCCGAGGTTGAAGTTCGGGCCGAAAATCAAGTTCGGGCCGGGAACAGTGAAGAGTTCGGGCCGAACTTGTTCTTGGCAGTGACGAACGACCAGCTATTTTGGTTACTCATGGGCATGAAACGGACACCCGAGCTGAAAGTTATGAATGTTTTAGTATTGCACCTTTTGTCACACAATCTTGGATATTGAAGAGTTCGGGCCGAAGAGGGATGTTCGGGCCGAAGTGGTGTTCGGGCCGAAGTGGTGTTCGAGCCGAAGTTCGGTGTCCGGGCCGAGGATGATGTTCGGGCCGAGGTTGAAGTTCGGGCCGAGGTCGGAGTTCGGACCGAGGTTGAAATTCGGGCCGAGATTGAAGTTCGGGCCGAAAATGAAGTTCGGGCCGGGAACAGCGAAGAGTTCGGGCCGAACTTGTTCTTGGCAGTGACGAACGAACCAACTATTTTGGTTACTCGTGGGCGTGAAACGGACACCCGAGCTGAAAGTTATGAATGTTTTAGTATACCACCTTTTGTCACACAATTTTGGATATTGAAGAGTTCGGGCCGAAGAGGGATGTTCGGGCCGAAGTGGTGTTCGGGCCGAAGCGGGATGTTCGGGCCGAAGTGGTGTTCGGGCCGAAGTGGTGTTCGGGCCGAAGTTCGGTGTTCGGGCCGAGGATGATGTTCGGTCCGAGGTTGAAGTTCGGGCCGAGGTCGGAGTTCAGGCCGAGGTTGAAGTTCGGGCCGAGGTTGAAGTTCGGGCCGAAAATTAAGTTCGGGTCGGGAACAGTGCAGAGTTAGGGCCGAACTTGTTCTTGGCAGTGATGAACGAACCAGCTATTTTGGTTACTCGTGGGCGTGAAACGGACACCCGAGCTGAAAGTTATGAATGTTTTAGTATAGCACCTTTTGTCACACAATCTTGGATATTGAAGAGTTCGGGCCGAAGAGGGATGTTCGGGCCGAAGTGGTGTTCGGGCCAAAGTGGGATGTTCGGGCCGAAGTGGTGTTCGGGCCGAAGTGGTGTTCGGGCCGAAGTTCGGTGTTCGGGCCGAGGATGATGTTCAGGCCGAGGTTGAAGTTCGGGCCGAGGTCGGAGTTCGGGCCGAGGTTGAAGTTCTGGCCGAGGTTGAAGTTCGGGCCGAAAAAGAAGTTCGGGCCGGGAACAGTGAAGAGTTCGCGCCGAACTTGTTCTTGGCAGTGACGAACGAACCAGCTAATTTGGTTACTCGTGGGCGTGAAACGGACACCCGAGTTGAAAGTTATGGATGTTTTAGTATAGCACCTTTTGTCATACAATCTTGGATATTGAAGAGTTCGGGCCAAAGAGGGATGTTCGGGCCGAAGTGGTGTTCGGCCCGAAGTGGGACGTTCGGGCCGAGGATGATGTTCGGGCCGAGGTTGAAGTTCGGGCCGAGGTCGGAGTTCGGGCCGAGGTTGAAGTTCGGGCCGAGGTTGAAGTTCGGGCAGAAAATTAAGTTCGGGCCGGGAACAGTGCAGAGTTAGGGCCGAACTTGTTCTTGGCAGTGACGAACGAACCAGCTATTTTGGTTACTCGTGGGCGTGAAACGAACACCCGAGCTGAAAGTTATGGATGTTTTAGTATAACACCTTTTGTCACACAATCTTGGATATTGAAGAGTTCGGGCCGAAGAGGGATGTTCGGGCCGAAGTGGTGTTCGAGCCGAAGTGGGATGTTCGGGCCGAAGTGGTGTTCGGGCCGAAGTTCGGTGTTCGGGCCGAGGATGATGTTCGGGCCGAGGTTGAAGTTCGTGCCGAGGTCGGAGTTCGGGCCGAGGTTGAAGTTCGGGCCGAGGTTGAAGTTCGGGCCGAAAATCAAGTTCGGGCCGGGAACAGTGAAGAGTTCGGGCCGAACTTGTTCTTGGCAGTGACGAACGACCAGCTATTTTGGTTACTCATGGGCGTGAAACGGACACCCGAGCTGAAAGTTATGAATGTTTTAGTATTGCACCTTTTGTCACACAATCTTGGATATTGAAGAGTTCGGGCCGAAGAGGGATGTTCGAGCCGAAGTGGTGTTCGGGCCGAAGTGGGATGTTCGGGCTGAAGTGGTATTCGGGCCGAAGTTCGGTGTTCGGGCCGAGGATGGAGTTCGGGCCGAGGTTGGAGTTCGGGCCGAGGTCGGAGTTCGGGTCGATGTTGAAGTTCGGGCCGAGGTTGAAGTTCGGGCCAAAAATGAAGTTCGGTCCGGGAATAGTGAAGAGTTCGGGCCGAACTTGTTCTTGGCAGTGACGAACGAACCAGCTATTGTGGTTACTCGTGGGCGTGAAACGGACACCCGAGCTGAAAGTTATGAATGTTTTAGTATTGCACCTTTTGTCACACAATCTTGGATATTGAAGAGTTCGGGCCAAAGAGGGATGTTCGGGCCGAAGTGGTGTTCGGGCCGAAGTGGGATGTTCGGGCCGAAGTGGTGTTCGGGCCGAAGTGGTGTTCGGGGTGAAGTTCGGTGTTCGGGCCGAGGATGATGTACGGGCCGTGGTTGAAGTTCGGGCCGAGGTCAGAGTTCGGGCCGAGGTTGTAGTTCGGGCCGAGGTTGAAGTTCGGGCCGAAAATGAAGTTCGGGCCGGGAACAGTGAAGAGTTTGGGCCGAACTTGTTCTTGGCTATTGTAGGACCCAACCACCCATATATTGTTAATAAAATCGGTAAATACAAGATCATATACGTCATACGATTGTTCTTATTAAGCACAAACGTATAAAATGTGTTCTTGGTTGCGGAATAACCAAGAACACTCCACAAAGTGTTACATTTTGAATTGGGTTACCGGTGATCCACACAAGTGATCAACCGGGATCCAAAAGGATACTTAACAACTAAAGACTAAACCTCTATTTATAATGTATAGAGTTTTTACAATTAACCCTATTCTATATGTAACTCCCAATTCTAATAAGTGCATCCCTTGATTAAAGGGATTTGATTCATTACTCAAATAAGGAATGCACCATTCACGGACTGGTCGGTCCGTGTACTCAGTATGACTGAGCTATACCGACTAACTCAGTATGAGACTGAGCTATACCGACCAACTCGGTATGAGACTGAACTATACCGACTAACTCAGTATGTGGAGCTCGGTCCGTGAACTCGGTATCACCTCATACTGACCAACTCAGTATGACCAGATACCGACCAACTCGGTATGAGACGAGTTTCACTAAGATTATTTATGTAAGTTAAACTTATATATTCCTTTGTTCATCAGATTCACAAAGTAATAGGTTTGACCGGGTTTTCTACCCTAACAATCTCCCCCTATCTGATGATAACAAATGAATATGTTTAACCTAATAAATAATAACGATCATGTCTTGTATGGTCTTCTTTTTGAGATCTTTTCATATTCTTTATTCACTAAGTACTTCAAGAAAATATATATCACATTAACTTTTCTCCCCCACAATCATTGACTCCTCCTCAAACTGTCCGGTATATTTGAGTTGAAATGAAACATATCCCAAGAATCATTCAATTAGTAGATTTCCTCAGTTTGAAACGATTCAAGTGATTGTAAAATAATATGTGACATGTACCCCCCTTGAATAACTTAGCATGAACACTTTAGCTTCAAGAACTTTAGCTTCATATTAAGAGAAAATATATATCACATTGAGTTTTTCTCCCCCTGAATCATATACTTTCACCTTTAACTGTTCGGTATATTTTATCTTTGACTTGAAACCCCTCCAAAGAATCAATCAACTTATGGATTTCCTCAGTTTAAGATGATATTATATGATTAAAAAGATAAAAACATGTGAAAGATACTCACTTGTAAAATTCAGCTTTCAGAATTTCGTTTCTCTAATTTTGCAGCAACTTCGAAAAATCATATCTCCAGGTAGAATCTTCTGATCATTATGAATTTTTAACACAATATACATATACCTGTCTTCAACATCATATCCAAAAATCATAGTGATCCATCGGTAGAAACGATCACAGCGGTCTCATACTGACCACTCGGTATGAGACAGTCAGTATCAGAAAATCATCAACTTTGAAAATATGTATCTCTCAGTATACGATTCTGATCAGTCTGAAATTTTGATACCGAGTACATGAATGTGTTATGGATATAATATCCAAAATTTATGAAAATCCAACGGTTACAAAAGATACAATAGCCGTTTTACCAGAGTTGCGCATAATTAAAAAAATACCATAAATATTCGTCAATAATCTTCAAAAACATATATCTCTCAATAAACGATTCCTTTTGAAGATCTAAACGGTGAAAACGTTAAACACATTATGGTGAACCTTCTGTCCAAATTTCACGCTTATTAGAAGTTTGAAGAAAGAGATTTGATTTTTCTACCATGGCTGCCCAGAAAGTAAGGAATAAAAAGCATAGAATCTGACTTTTTGCGCCATACATATGTCTCTACCAGAAACTCGAATTGCAATTCTGAACGGTCAGACTGAGTTTCTGTGTGTTGAGAACCTCCAGTTCAAATTTCACACAGATTCGACCATTAACGAAGGAGATCCGGCATTTCTTCTACCCGTGCGCAGAATATGACGAAAATTCTGCATTGTTCTTCTTTATGAAAAGACTTGATCTTCAACAATATATAGGGTTATATGATCATCAAAGTTGTAGATAACTTTGAACCGCTCTGATACCAATTGTAGGACCCAACCACCCATATATTGTTAATAAAATCGGTAAATACAAGATCATATACGTCATACGATTGTTCTTATTAAGCACAAACGTATAAAATGTGTTCTTGGTTGCGGAATAACCAAGAACACTCCACAAAGTGTTACATTTAGAATTGGGTTACCGGTGATCCACACAAGTGATCAACCGGGATCCAAAAGGATACTTAACAACTAAAGACTAAACCTCTATTTATAATGTATAGAGTTTTTACAATTAACCCTATTCTATATGTAACTCCCAATTCTAATAAGTGCATCCCTTGATTAAAGGGATTTGATTCATTACTCAAATTGTTAAGGCAAAAAGCCTTACCCCTTTGGATCTTAAGATAACAAAACAACCTAGACTAGCTTTGATTAATATGTAGAATAATATAGCTAAGTTTAGGTCTGATACTGAGTGATCAGTATTAGAACTCAGTATCAGTACTCAGTATCAAATAGTGATACTGAGTAGAAGGACTGAGTGATACTCAGTATAGTAACGGACTAAGATCAAATCCCTTGATCTTAATCATTTTCCTTGCTTAGTCCTTCGGTTACTCCTTTGCTCATTATGTAAGATCTCTATAACATTATAAATAGAGATCATCTTGCAAAGGAGTACTCACCAATTTACTTTAAACATTCACATCTTTTGTAATTGATCAGTGGTCTTGTTATTCCGCAACAAGCCACACTTAGTGGATTTATACATTGACCATATTCTTGTGTTATCACTTTAATATTTCTCTAAGTATAATATTCTATCAATTAACATTATAAACCAGGGTTGTTGTGACCTAACAACTGGTATCAGAGCAGGCTAAATAATCTTCTATTTAGTCGATCTATAACCCTGGCAGCCATTTCCTACATCTATCCCTCCAACACTCAAAAATCCAAAATGTCTACAATTATTGCACCAGTTATGTCTAGAAAGGGAGTACCCATCTTTGATGGAAAAGACTTCCATCAATGGAAGCTCAAAGCTCAGTGGTATCTTGAATCTATTCATCATGAGATGCTCACTGTGCTAAATGATGGTCCCATCATTCCACAAACTGTGGAACCGGTTGCTGCTACTGATGATGCTCCTGAGGGCATAAGATCTGTACCTAAACTAAAGCACAACTGGACTGACACTGACCGTCAGTTGTATGCTTTAGACTCCAGAGCTAAAGGAGTGATTGGTAATGCTGTTACAAAAGAGATACTTAATGCAATTATGAAATTGCCAACAGCAAAGGCTATGTGGGATAGCCTATCAGTCACTTATGAAGGTACAGGAAAGGTGAAGTTGCAAAGAAAAAGCAACATGAGAAGGAAATATGAAAATTTCTTTTCAACTCCAAATGAAGACATCACCACTCTCTATAACAGGTTCAATACTGTTATCCATGATTTAATCAGTGTAGGCATTGTGAAAGAGGAAGGAGAGCTTGTTCAAAAGTTTCTGGATAGCCTTCCTCAACAATTTCTTGACATGACAAACTCTGTCAATGCTGCTAACAACATTGAGTCATACACTCTTCAAACTTTGTATGGTTTAATGCTGAATCATGAGGAGAATAATGCTGCAAGACTGATCAACTGGAAGAAAACTGACAAGTCTTCCACTGGTATGGCTCTAGTTGTGCAACAGGCTTATACTGTGACTGAGCCAGAAGAACCAGAAGTTGATCTTGCTGATGCTGAGGCAGAAGAGCTTGAAACTCAAATGGCTCTCATGTCTATGAAGCTGGATCAGTTGAAGAAGAAGAGGCTTGGTGTTAGCTCTTCTAATACTGACCCTAGATCAGGTCTGTGCTATAGGTGTGGAAAGCCTGGACATATTGCTGCAAATTGTCATACTAAGTCTTCTGAGACTGACCAAAATGACAAGATTGCATACCGAGCAAAAAGATATAGAGACAAATATGTCAAGCTGAAGAATTGGAGCAAGGGAAAGAGGGCCGAAGGAAATGGAGCACCTCATCAAGCACTTTACTCAGAAGCCTGGATGGATGAAGAGTTAAGTGATGATGAAGAGGAGATTGAAAATAAAGCCTTTATGGCTTTCACTGAAGATGATTTGAAGAGTTCCTTTGAAAAGGATATCAAAGAGGCTGAGAGGATGAGTGTTCATACTGATTGGGATTCCACTCAGTTGTACAAGGTAAGTTCCTTTCAAACTTATTCAGTGAATGAAAAAACCAAGATTTTTGAGTATATGCTTGTTGATCTTAAAACTTCTGTACAAAAAGAAAAAGCTTTAAAATTAACAATTAAAGAACTTGAAAGGGTAAATAATGAAAACTTGGATAAACTAGCAAAATATAAAGATTTAGAACTAAATTTTTCAGATTTAAAAGACATTAACCAAAGATTAGCTGATAAAGCTCATTTACACAAACTTGAAAAAGAGAAATTTGAAAAACAGTGTAAATCTTGGGGAAATGCTTCAATAAAATTAAATAAATGTTTAAATGAACAATTTCCAGAAAATGTGAGGGCTGCACTTGGTGTTGATCCTCAATTTAAAAGCAGGAACAATTTTGCTGATTTATTTGAAGAGTTTTCTACTATGAACCCTATTAATTTTGTAAAAGCTAAAACTTTATGTGAAGTTGGATGTCAAACTGAGTCAGATGATGAAGAAAATGAAATTTTAGAAAAACCTATTGGTCATTCCATCTGCTCAAAGTGCTATACTGAGCTACAAGAACTCAGTATTGAATTTCAAATAACAGAAATTTCTGATACCGAGCTACCAATAGTTCAGTATGACACTTCTGCTGTTCCACCTTTTGAATTATTATTTAATACAACAACTTTTGAATTATATAATGATAATAAAACAACTTCTATCTCACATGTTTCATCAAATACAGAAGTTGCAGGAACAGAAACATCAAATACTGAGACATCTAAAGTACCTGTTAAAGTTGTTCCTTCAAAACATGATAAACAAAAGACAACTTCAACTAGGTCTTTGATTGGCAAAGACAAGAAGTCTACCACTAATAAAATTAGAAAGACTTCTCTGCCAAATAAAAATAAACAACCAGATCATCCATCTCCTAAACCAGTTAAAAACAATATTAATACATCTATTAGAAATAACAAAATTAATGTTTTAAAAACACTTGGTGATCAGGTCAAATCTTTAAGTAAACAATTTGCAAAACTCGTTCATACTGACCTACCAAAAGTGAAACATTTTTCTAAAATACCATATGAAAATATGTTTAGAAATAGACCTAGGAAATGTTATAGATGTCATCATACTGGTCATAAGGGAGATGAATGCTGGACTGATCTCTCAAGTCCTAGGTACTCAGTACCAAAGAAAAGGAGAGAAACTAAGTCAGTATCACCAAAGAAAACTTCTAAAGTTACCCCCGAAGTGATACCGACCTCTTCACATAAAGAGATCAAGTCAAATTGTGTTTATCCCACCAAAGGTCCCATTCAAAAATGGGTTCCTAAAAGGAACTAATTCTTATTTTGTGTCTTGTGCAGGGTGACAGAAAGTGGTACTTAGATAGTGGCTGCTCAAGACACATGACAGGCAGTATGGAATACCTTCTTAATTATACTCCAGAGAAGGGTCCTTCTGTCAAGTTTGGAGATGACTCAGTGGGAAAGACAAGAGGTTATGGTGTGATCAAGGCAGGCAACATAACTTTTAAAAGAGTTGCCTATGTAGAGGGTCTTAAACACAATCTGCTCAGTATTAGCCAGATGTGTGATGATGACAATGAAGCTCGATTCAGAAAGGTTGCAGGAATCATCTACAATGATAAAGGGCAGCCTGTACTCATTGCTAGAAGAGAAAAAGACGTATATGTGGTCAACCTATCTGAAATAGACCCAACTATTCGAGTATGCCTGCTTTCTAAAGTCAAGCCAGAATTACATTGGCTATGGCACAAGAAACTCTCTCACATAAATTTTAGAAATATCAACGAGCTCAGTATGAAGAAACTGGTGAGAGGATTGCCCACAATTACTTATTCAAAAGATAAGTTATGCTCAGCATGTGAAATGGGCAAGCAGAAGAAGAGTTCATTCAAGTCAAAAGTCAATCATTCCATCAATGAACCTCTTACTATGATACATATGGATCTTTTTGGCACCATCAGCACACCATCTTTGGCCAAAAAGATCTATACTCTAGTCTTAGTTGATGAATTCTCAAGATATACTTGGGTCATCTTCCTCAAGACTAAGTCAGATGCAACAACAGAAATCATTCCCTTTATAAAAAGAGAGGAACTTCAAAAAGGCAACAAGGTCAAGCAACTTAGAAGTGACCATGGTACTGATTTTAAGAACTCAGTATTAGCAGATTTCTGTGAAGAAAAAGGAATCATTCAAAACTTCTCTGCAGCCTACACACCCCAACAAAATGGTGTTGTAGAAAGAAAGAACAGAACACTGATTGAAGCTGCAAGAACTTTATTATGCCTTGCTGGACTGGCACTGAGTTTCTGGGCTGAAGCTGTAAACTGTGCAAATTTCACTCAGAATAGAGCCACTATAGTTCAAAGACATCTGAAGACTCCATATGAGTTATACAATGGCAAGATTCCTAATGTGGAATATTTCCACATCTTTGGGAGTAAATGTTTTGTACTCAGTACAAAACAAAATCTCAATAAATTTGCTCCCAAAGCAAATGAAGGTGTGTTCATGGGCTACTCTCCACACTCCAAAGCTTTCAGAGTGTATATCATCTCAACCAAGATGATTGTAGAATCCATTCATGTCACATTCGATGAAGATCAGAATGAGCATTCTACCTCAGCAAGTGAAGACATAAGTGGCATAGATATTCTATGCAATCCAGAACACTCCATTGCTGAACAGCCTAAGTTTCATCCACACTTTATTCCTAATAAGTTTAATGAATCTGATCAAGTTCAAACTCAGTATCACTCAAATGCGTCTAATACTGAGGTTCCCATAACAGAGGACCTTCATACTGAGTTTCCAACCAATGATCTGAACCACTCTATTTATGAAGAAGGTGAAACATCCAACACTTCACAAGAATCCACATCAATTCTGCAAAATGAAGATGAACAGCAACCTGTACTGTCTAATACTGATCAGAATTCCACTCAGTATCAGACAGACAACACGTCAAATCAACAAGATATTGTTGATCCTATTTTAAATGCTCCCTTAGGAAACAATTTAAGGGAACACAGAGACCATCCACACTCAAACATTATTGGTCCTATTGGAGAAGGTGTCCAAACAAGAAGAAAATTAGAATTTCCAACCCAAGCAACTGCAAATTTTTGTTTTTTCTCAAGTTTTCTATCTACCATTGAACCAAAGAAAGCTGATGAAGCTTTATTAGATGAAGATTGGGTAGAGGCTATGCAAGAAGAGCTCACAGAGTTTGAAAGAAACAAAGTTTGGAACTTAGTACCACCTCCTTCTGGCAAAACTATTATTGGTACTAAGTGGGTGTTCAGAAACAAGATGGACAAGGATGGTGTTGTCATCAGAAACAAAGCAAGGTTAGTTGCTCAAGGTTACAGGCAAGAAGAAGGCATTGACTATGATGAAACTTTTGCACCAGTTGCAAGAATTGAAGCTATTAGGTTGTATCTTGCATATGCAGCCTTTAAGAATTTCAAAGTTTATCAGATGGATGTCAAAAGTGCTTTTCTAAATGGAAAACTACAAGAAGAAGTTTATGTTAAACAACCTCCAGGTTTTGTTGATCCCAAATTTCCTCATTATGTTTTCAAGCTTGATAAAGCTCTATATGGGCTCAAACAAGCTCCAAGAGCCTGGTATGACACCTTGTCTGAGTATCTTATTGAAAATAAGTTTACAAGAGGTAAAATTGATAAAACATTATTTTCAAAAAGGAAAGGTTCTGACATCTTACTCATTCAGATATATGTAGATGACATTATCTTTGGTTCCACTGACAAGTCAATGTGTGACTGGTTTGCGAAGATAATGTCAACTCAGTATCAGATGAGTATGATGGGAGAACTTACTTACTTTCTGGGTTTACAAGTTGAACAAAAGCCTGATGGCACTTTTATAAATCAAAGTAAGTATGTGCATGACATGTTAAAGAAATACAACTTTGAAAATCTATCTTCCATGCACACTCCTATGGGTACTCAGGATAAGATAAGTAAGGATGAAACTGGTAAACCAGTATGTCAATCCACATACCGAGGTATGATTGGTTCCTTACTTTACTTAACTGCTAGTAGGCCTGATATCATGTTTGCCACATGTTTGTGTGCTCGGTATCAGGCTGATCCTAAAGAATCACACATGAAAGCAGTTAAGCGCATCTTTAGATATCTTACAGGTACTCCTAACCTGGGTCTTTGGTATCCCAAAGACTCAAACTTTGACCTTGAAGGGTACACAGATGCAGATTTTGCAGGTTGTAGATTGGACAGAAAGAGCACAAGTGGAGGATGTCAATTTCTAGGTGGAAGACTAGTTGGCTGGTCATCCAAGAAACAAAATTCGGTAGCAACTTCCACAGCAGAAGCAGAATATGTTGCTGCAGGAAGTTGTTGTGCTCAATTATTATGGATGCAGTATCAACTCTTAGACTATGGGTTCAACTTTCATAAGACTCCTATTCATTGTGATAACAAGAGTGCTATTGCTATCACAGAGAACCCAGTCCATCACTCCAAAACCAAGCACATTGATATCAGACACCACTTTATTCGAGATAATGTGGAAAAGGGTAAGGTTGAAGTAGATTATGTACCAACAAATGAACAATTGGCTGATGTATTTACTAAACCTCTTCCTGAGGAAAGGTTTATGTATTTACTAGGGCAATTAGGTATGTTGAATCCTTAATCTTTATTAAATTTCTTTAAAACTGAGCGCTCAGTATCACTCCTGTTGATACTGACCACTCAGTATCACTAGCCTGTTATCAACAAAATTTAAAATTTTTATTTTTTTTATAAATTTCAAGAGCAAATAAATTGTTTTTATATTTTTTTTAAATTTTTTTAAAATTAATTTTTTTTAACTCGGTATTGGGGTATGACGGCTCTTACACCGAGCTTAATCCTCATACTGCTCAAACGGTAACTTTTCTTAATAAGAAAGTTACCGTTGGCAGAAGATAAGGCAGTCAAATCAGCCGCTTTTACTTCCCAATACCTTATTTATCTTTCAAATCTCCTATAAATAACCGTTTATTTTTATTTCAAATTTTTTTTAACTGTTATTTCTTCTTTCATCTTAAATTCTCTCTGCGATTAACGATTTCACTTTCTCTTAGCAAGCAAATTCTTTCAAATCAAAATCACAGATGGCGAACTATACTTTTGTTGCTCCAGAAGTTCAATCGGAAATCCAATTCTGAAATAATGAAGTACCCAGGTTTGCGAGGAACAACATCACAGCAAATTTCAATATTCCTCAAGCCTGGGCATGCCAAGAATTCACGAACATCGTCACTTTTATGAAGAATTGCCCAATTGCTCGTGCCCTGACATTATCTCCTAGAGCAATCTACCCAGAAATGTTATGCGAGTTTTGGTACTCTGCTACACTCGATTCTCTAGATATGATTGCTGGGTGGGTAATTAGAGATCAAAGAAGGGCATTTGTTTCTACTGCAATCATTCGTGAAGCACTGAGACTTCCCGCCCAAGCTCAGTATGACCCATTTATTGATCGATCAGAGGCACGCTCTGTTCTGCCTTTTCTGGGTCGAAGAGGAACAACTGGCACAATCAAAAGAAATGAATTTGGTTCTATGTGGGGTATTCTTATCACAACAATAATTCGATGTATGACCCACAAGACGGGGGCTTTGGACCAAATAAACGAATTTGGGATGCAAATAGTACATGCTCTGTACTATGGAAGAAACATTGATTTTGCTCGCCTAATCTTCAATGAATTAGCTACTCTGGTCCGAGCAAACACAAGGGAATGCAATGTCCCTTTCTGCAGATTTCTTTCACTCATATTTCAAAACTCAATGCCCACACACATTTATGATGAATTTCACAGCCCAAGAGTTGATCTTCCTCCACTCAGTGAGAAGATCTTCTTTTACAGACCAAGAGAAGGAGAACCTCTTCTAAGTCCTCCTATGTGGGCCATTGTTCAAGAACACATTGATGATGTAGAACACATGTCTGATACTGAGTCAGACAATGATGATGATGATGATAATGATGATGATAGTGGTAATGGAGCACAGGCTGGTCAAGATATTGAGATGCAGGATGTCCCACAAGTTCAAGAACCAACTATCTCTCCACCTGCACAAGATCTTGCTGCTCCTCATATTGAAACCGATCGTGAAACTGAGTCCTCAGAAGACACACCACTGCTCCTTCGAAGAAGAAGAAGGAATGTTTCTCCTATCATTATGGGCAACTTATCATCTGAGGAGGTGCAGCCTGCCAATGTTCCATCATTAACTGCATCTATTCAAGCCCAAAGCTTTATTGCAGCCACCGCTGACCTTCCAGGTCCAGAACAAGCTCCACCTGCTCAACCAATTGAGGAACCTCATGTTCCTCTCGATGTGGAGATTCAATATGCACAAACTGCACTGGAAGGTGCTCAGCATGACAGACGGGTCGGTATTGAAGAGGTTGGTGCTGCACATCCACAAACACATGATCCTGCACCGACCTCTGCAGATGCTCGAAGGGAATCTGACAGAGTCTCAGGTATGAATTTCTAAAAATCCTTAAACTTATATACATATATTTCATTCCCAAATAGAGACTAAGTATTGGACAGTACCAACTCAATACTGACCAAAGTCTCAAACGATCTTTTAAATATATATCCTCTTATGGCCAACATAGCTAGCCCACTGCTGCTATGCAAAATTCATATACTGAGCACACAAAATTGATCATTGTCAGTCTACAGTTGTCTCAACATTTAAAGAGACAATGGTGGTTGATGTCATACTGACACCCACTGGTGCTGCTTGAATAATGTCCAACTTATTTTTGAGTTGGGTAGCATCATTCAAGAAATGATCACAAACCCTTAAGCCACAAAATCCAAAAAATATTCAATGGGGTTTAGCCACATTTCTGTTATCACTCTCATACCGAGTGATAAACATTGAAAATAACAAGAAGCACATCCCAGGCTTCGAATTCCCACACCCAAACCTTTTAGTAAATGTGACTTATCCTATACTGAGCTACTTAAATTTTCACACTCCTCTTTACTAAAATCTTCTTACACATGCTATGCACAAGTCCACAATATTTCATCCTATACCAGATGAAATACAGACTTCACAAACTCTGTTTATATGATTGTAGAATTAAACAACACCACAATTCTATTTGATAAACCTTTCATTCTAACCAGTTTTATATTTTTGTTTCTTTAGCACCATCTGTGCAGGGCATTCCGGCATCTCAAGCTGCAGCAGCCCAAGTGACTCTGCAAGCAATCATGCAGCACATTCTGGCCATCCAACAAACTCAAAATGTAATACTAGCCAGAATGGACAAGATGAGTGGTGATATTGCTTTAATAAAATAGTCAGTATCACTCCTTCAACAACCACAGCAGCCTCCACAAACTCCACCAGGTTCACCTGGTGACCACAATGAAGAAGGAGAAGGAGAAGGAGGTGCTGGTGATACTGATGCTGCAACTGAGCCCATGCCCTCCCCTACTCTTGAACAACCTGAAGGGGACATGGGTGGTGATACTGATCCTCTTCCCTCCTCATCAAATGATAACAAAAAGGGGGAGAAAAGACAAAGAGATTCTGAGGTTGATCAAACTGAGCCTTCTGCTCAGGGGGAGAAAAGAAGAAGATTGAATGAAGATCAACCTCAACAACAACATCAGCAAAGCCCTCATACTGAGCCATTTCGCATTCAGTATGAGAGAAGAAGACAAAGAACAAGGTCAGAATTACAAGTTCAAGACCCACTTGAGCCATCTGCTCAGGGGGAGACTCATACTGACCAACCACAGCAAGCTTATACTGAGCCACCTGCTCTAGAAAAAAATAACTTACAAATTGTGGTCTATAGACCTTTTGTGTGGCCCATTGCTGATGATGAAGATGAAGAACATCCAGTGGAATCAGAAGATTTTTTAAACTTTGCATTGGATGAAGCAAATAAAGAAACCTCTTCATCATCATTCTCAGATGATGAAGAGCATACAAGAAAATCTATCTCATCTCAGGCTGAAGGACCTTCTAGAATTCCTAGAAGACCAATAACCAGAAGAATGACAAATGTGGTTATGTCCTCAGAATCTAGTGAAGAACAAGATCCAGCTCCTCTGATCTCAAGACCTAGAAGATCTGCTCAGTTTACTGAGGGAAAGAGTGAAGCTGAGGATGAGATTGAGGCCCAAAGGTTCTTCCCTGTTAAGGAAGAACCTGAATCTGAGTCTGAAGATGTTCCAAGAAGATCTCATACTGTAAGAAGAACTGGAGATGAATTACTTGAACAGTATTGGAACATTGTGGCCCAAAGAACAAGATATAGGGAAACAAGGATGAGTATGCTGAGGAAGAAAGCATTTCCAACTGTAAGAGACATATACTGGCTAAATGAGTTTGTCAACAAAATAAAGGTCAAAACTGTTGATAGATCAATTGTTGCAACTTGTACTGGGCCAGTCAGTCCTCCAATGAAGTTTCTCCTCCATGACATTCTAAATATGGGACTTCATGATTGGATAAAAATTGCTAGACTGATCAAGGAAATGCCTTCAAGATCTTCTGAAGCCCAAGTGATGATGGATGAAATCTGGGCTGTATCTGCTATATGCTATGAAAAAGGCATTCTTTATGCAGCAGAATACAGGGCACTCAGTGTGATGACTGAAGCTATGAGGAACAACAAACCTGAGTGTCTTAATACTTTCAGAATAATTCCCACATATACTGTTCCCCCTAATCTCATTTTTCAGGATCAAAAGAGTACCATATATCCAACATCTGGATACATGTATACTGACTCAGATGACAGGGAATGCTTCATTACTGAAGCAGATTTGGCAACAGCTCCTATCAGCCATTTGGTGGGTCTTAAATGGATGATAACCAAGAAAGAAGATGCTTGGTTTAGAAAAAAGATAGTTGCTGTACTAAACAACAGGCAAGATGAACTGAAGAAAAGAGAAGAGTTCATCCATGTGAAGAAAGAAGTCTTCTACGAGTTTGAATCGATCAACAAAGACTAAAGAAGAAGACTTTGCAGCCTGTAGCTTATTTTGTTTAGTTTTTTCTTTGTAATTGTTTTGTTATCATTAGATAGGGGGAGATTGTTAAGGCAAAAAGCCTTACCCCTTTGGATCTTAAGATAACGAAACAACCTAGACTAGCTTTGATTAATATGTAGAATAATATAGCGAAGTTTAGGTCTGATACTGAGTGATCAGTATTAGAACTCAGTATCAGTACTCAGTATCAAATAGTGATACTGAGTAGAAGGACTGAGTGATACTCAGTATAGTAACGGACTAAGATCAAATCCCTTGATCTTAGTCATTTTCCTTGCTTAGTCCTTCGGTTACTCCTTTGGTCATTATGTAAGATCTCTATAACATTATAAATAGAGATGATCTTGCAAAGGAGTACTCACCAATTTACTTTAAACATTCACATCTTTTGTAATTGATCAGTGGTCTTGTTATTCCGCAACAAGCCACACTTAGTGGATTTATACATTGACCATATTCTTGTGTTATCACTTTAATATTTCTCTAAGTATAATATTCTATCAATTAACATTATAAACCAGGGTTGTTGTGACCTAACACAAATAAGGAATGCACCATTCACGGACTGGTCGGTCCGTGTACTCAGTATGACTGAGCTATACCGACTAACTCAGTATGAGACTGAGCTATACCGACCAACTCGGTATGAGACTGAACTATACCGACTAACTCAGTATGTGGAGCTCGGTCCGTGAACTCGGTATCACCTCATACTGACCAACTCAGTATGACCAGATACCGACCAACTCGGTATGAGACGAGTTTCACTAAGATTATTTATATAAGTTAAACTTATATATTCCTTTGTTCATCAGATTCACAAAGTAATAGGTTTGACCGGGTTTTCTACCCTAACAAGTGACGAACGAACCAGCTATTTTGGTTACTCGTGGGCGTGAAACGAACACCCAAGCTGAAAGTTATGAATGTTTTAGTATAGCACCTTTTGTCACACAATCTTGGATATTGAAGAGTTCGGGCCGAAGAGGGATGTTCGGGCCGAAGTGGTGTTCGGGCCGAAGTGGGATGTTCGGGCCGAAGTTCGGTGTTCGGGCCGAGGATGATGTTCGGGCCGAGGTTGAAGTTCGGGCCGAGGTTGAAGTTCGGGCCGAAAATGAAGTTCGGGTCGGGAACAGTGAAGAGTTCGGGCCGAACTTGTTCTTGGCAGTGACGAACGAACCAGCTATTTTGGTTACTCGTGGGCGTGAAACGGACACCCGAGCTGAAAGTTATGAATGTTTTAGTATAGCACCTTTTGTCACACAATCTTGGATATTGAAGAGTTCGGGCCGAAGAGGGATGTTCGGGCCGAAGTGGGATGTTCGGGCCGAAGTGGTGTTCGGGCCGAAGTTCGGTGTTCGGGCCGAGGATGATGTTCGTGCCGAGGTCGTAGTTCGGGCCGAGGTTGAAGTTCGGGCCGAGGTTGAAGTTCGGGCCGAAAATCAAGTTCGGGCCGGGAACAGTGAAGAGTTCGGGCCGAACTTGTTCTTGGCAGTGACGAACGACCAGCTATTTTGGTTACCCATGGGCGTGAAACGGACACCCGAGCTGAAAGTTATGAAAGTTTTAGTATAGCACTTTTTGTCACACAATCTTGGATATTGAAGAGTTCGGGCCGAAGAGGGATGTTCGGGCCGAAGTGGTGTTCGGGCCGAAGTGGGATGTTCGGGCCGAAGTGGTGTTCGGGCCGAAGTGGTGTTCGGGCCGAAGTTCGGTGTTCGGGCCGAAGATGATGTTCGGGCCGAGGTTGAAGTTCGGGCCGAGGTCGGAGTTCGGGCCGAGGTTGAAGTTCGGGCCGAAAATGAAGTTCGGGCCGGGAACAGCGAAGAGTTCGGGCCGAACTTGTTCTTGGCAGTGACGAACGAACCAGCCATTTTGGTTACTCGTCGGCGTGAAACGGACACCCGAGCTGAAAGTTATGAATGTTTTAGTATACCACCTTTTGTCACACAATCTTGGATATTGAAGAGTTCGGGCCGAAGAGGGATGTTCGGGCCGAAGTGGTGTTCGGGCCGAAGTGGGATGTTCGGGCCGAAGTGGTGTTCGGGCCGAAGTTCGGTGTTCGAGCCGAGGATGATGTTCGGGCCGAGGTTGAAGTTCGGGCCGAGGTCGGAGTTCGGGCCGAGGTTGAAGTTCGGGCCGAGGTTGAAGTTCGGGCCGAAAATTAAGTTCGGGCCGGGAACAGTGCAGAGTTAGAGCCGAACTTGTTCTTGGCAGTGACGAATGAACCAACTATTTTGGTTACTCGTGGGCGTGAAACGGACACCCGAGCTGTAAGTTATGGATGTTTTAGTATAACACCTTTTGTCACACAATCTTGGATATTGAAGAGTTCGGGCCGAAGAGGGATGTTCGGGCCGAAGTGGTGTTCGGGCCGAAGTGGGATGTTCGGGCCGAAGTGGTGTTCGGGCCGAAGTTCGGTGTTCGAGCCGAGGATGATGTTCGGGCCGAGGTTGAAGTTTGGGCCGAGGTCGGAGTTCGGGCCGAGGTTGAAGTTCGGGCCGAGGTTGAAGTTCGGGCCGAAAATTAAGTTCGGGCCGGGAACAGTGCAGAGTTAGAGCCGAACTTGTTCTTGGCAGTGACGAACGAACCAACTATTTTGGTTACTCGTGGGCGTGAAACGGACACCCGAGCTGTAAGTTATGGATGTTTTAGTATAACACCTTTTGTCACACAATCTTGGATATTGAAGAGTTCGCGCCGAAGAGGGATGTTCGGGCCGAAGTGGTGTTCGAGCCGAAGTGGGATGTTCGGGCCGAAGTGGTGTTCGGGCCGAAGTTCGGTGTTCGGGCCGAGTATGATGTTCGGGCCGAGGTTGAAGTTCGTGCCGAGGTCGGAGTTCGGGCCGAGGTTGAAGTTCGGGCCGAGGTTGAAGTTCGGGCCGAAAATCAAGTTCGGGCCGGGAACAGTGAAGAGTTCGGGCCGAACTTGTTCTTGGCAGTGACGAACGACCAGCTATTTTGGTTACTCATGGGCGTGAAACGGACACCCGAGCTGAAAGTTATGAATGTTTTAGTATTGCACCTTTTGTCATACAATCTTGGATATTGAAGAGTTCGGGCCGAAGAGGGATGTTCGGGCCGAAGTGCTGTTCGGGCCGAAGTGGTGTTCGGGCCGAAGTGGTGTTCGGGCCGAAGTGGTGTTCGGGCCGAAGTTCGGTGTTCGGGCCGAGGATGATGTTCGGGCCGAGGTTGAAGTTCGGGCCGAGGTCGGAGTTCGGACCGAGGTTGAAATTCGGGCCGAGGTTGAAGTTCGGGCCGAAAATGAAGTTCGGGCCGGGAACAGCGAAGAGTTCGGGCCGAACTTGTTCTTGGCAGTGACGAACGAACCAGCTATTTTGGTTACTCGTGGGCGTGAAACGGACACCCGAGCTGAAAGTTATGAATGTTTTAGTATACCACCTTTTGTCACACAATTTTGGATATTGAAGAGTTCGGGCCGAAGAGGGATGTTCGGGCCGAAGTGGTGTTCGGGCCGAAGCGGGATGTTCGGGCCGAAGTGGTGTTCCGGCCGAAGTTCGGTGTTAGGGCCGAGGATGATGTTCGGTCCGAGGTTGAAGTTCGGGCCGAGGTCGGAGTTCAGGCCGAGGTTGAAGTTCGGGCCGAGGTTGAAGTTCGGGCCGAAAATTAAGTTCGGGTCGGGAACAGTGCAGAGTTAGGGCCGAACTTGTTCTTGGCAGTGATGAACGAACCAGCTATTTTGGTTACTCGTGGGCGTGAAACGGACACCCGAGCTGAAAGTTATGAATGTTTTAGTATAGCACCTTTTGTCACACAATCTTGGATATTGAAGAGTTCGGGCCGAAGAGGGATGTTCGGGCCGAAGTGGTGTTCGGGCCAAAGTGGGATGTTCGGGCCGAAGTGGTGTTCGGGCCGAAGTGGTGTTCGGGCCGAAGTTCGGTGTTCGGGCCGAGGATGATGTTCGGGCCGAGGTTGAAGTTCGGGCCGAGGTCGGAGTTCGGGCCGAGGTTGAAGTTCTGGCCGAGGTTGAAGTTCGGGCCGAAAATGAAGTTCGGGCCGGGAACAGTGAAGAGTTCGCGCCGAACTTGTTCTTGGCAGTGACGAACGAACCAGCTAATTTGGTTACTCGTGGGCGTGAAACGGACACCCGAGCTGAAAGTTATGGATGTTTTAGTATAGCACCTTTTGTCATACAATCTTGGATATTGAAGAGTTCGGGCCAAAGAGGGATGTTCGGGCCGAAGTGGTGTTCGGCCCGAAGTGGGATGTTCGGGCCGAGGATGATGTTCGGGCCGAGGTTGAAGTTCGGGCCGAGGTCGGAGTTCGGGCCGAGGTTGAAGTTCAGGCCGAGGTTGAAGTTCGGGCCGAAAATGAAGTTCGGGTCGGGAACAGTGAAGAGTTCGGGCCGAACTTGTTCTTGGAAGTGACGAACGAACCAGCTATTTTGGTTACTCGTGGGCGTGAAACGGACACCCGAGCTGAAAGTTATGAATGTTTTAGTATAGCACCTTTTGTCACACAATCTTGGATATTTAAGAGTAAGGGCCGAAGAGGGATGTTCGGGCCGAAGTGGTGTTCGGGCCGAAGTGAGATGTTCGGGCCGAAGTGGTGTTCGGGCCGAAGTGGTGTTCGGGCCGAAGTTCGGTGTTCGGGCCGAGGATGATGTACGGGCCGAGGTTGAAGTTCGGGCCGAGGTCGGAGTTCGGGCCGAGGTTGTAGTTCGGGCCGAGGTTGAAGTTCGGGCCGAAAATAAAGTTCGGGCCGGGAACAGTGAAGAGTTTGGGCCGAACTTGTTCTTGGCAGTGACGAACGAACCAGCTATTTTGGTTACTCGTGGGTGTGAAACGGACACCCAAGCTGAAAGTTATGAATGTTTTAGTATAGCACCTTTTGTCACACAATCTTGGATATTGAAGAGTTCGGGCCGAAGAGGGATGTTCGGTCCGAAGTGGTGTTCGGGCCGAAGTGGGATGTTCGGGCCGAAGTTCGGTGTTCGGGCCGAGGATGATGTTGGGGCCGAGGTTGAAGTTCGGGCCGAGGTTGAAGTTCGGGCCGAAAATGAAGTTCGGGTCGGGAACAGTGAAGAGTTCGGGCCGAACTTGTTCTTGGCAGTGACGAACGAACCAGCTATTTTGGTTACTCGTGGGCGTGAAACGGACACCCGAGCTGAAAGTTATGAATGTTTTAGTATAGCACCTTTTGTCACACAATCTTGGATATTGAAGAGTTCGGGCCGAAGAGGGATGTTCGGGCCGAAGTGGGATGTTCGGGCCGAAGTGGTGTTCGGGCCGAAGTTCGGTGTTCGGGCCGAGGATGATGTTCGTGCCGAGGTCGTAGTTCGGGCCGAGGTTGAAGTTCGGGCCGAGGTTGAAGTTCGGGCCGAAAATCAAGTTCGGGCCGGGAACAGTGAAGAGTTCGGGCCGAACTTGTTCTTGGCAGTGACGAACGACCAGCTATTTTGGTTACCCATGGGCGTGAAACGGACACCCGAGCTGAAAGTTATGAAAGTTTTAGTATAGCACTTTTTGTCACACAATCTTGGATATTGAAGAGTTCGGGCCGAAGAGGGATGTTCGGGCCGAAGTGGTGTTCGGGCCGAAGTGGGATGTTCGGGCCGAAGTGGTGTTCGGGACGAAGTGGTGTTCGGGCCGAAGTTCGGTGTTCGGGCCGAAGATGATGTTCGGGCCGAGGTTGAAGTTCGGGCCGAGGTCGGAGTTCGGGCCGAGGTTGAAGTTCGGACCGAAAATGAAGTTCGGGCCGGGAACAGCGAAGAGTTCGGGCCGAACTTGTTCTTGGCAGTGACGAACGAACCAGCCATTTTGGTTACTCGTCGGCGTGAAACGGACACCCGAGCTGAAAGTTATGAATGTTTTAGTATACCACCTTTTGTCACACAATCTTGGATATTGAAGAGTTCGGGCCGAAGAGGGATGTTCGGGCCGAAGTGGTGTTCGGGCCGAAGTGGGATGTTCGGGCCGAAGTGGTGTTCGGGCCGAAGTTCGGTGTTCGAGCCGAGGATGATGTTCGGGCCGAGGTTGAAGTTCGGGCCGAGGTCGGAGTTCGGGCCGAGGTTGAAGTTCGGGCCGAGGTTGAAGTTCGGGCCGAAAATTAAGTTCGGGCCGGGAACAGTGCAGAGTTAGAGCCGAACTTGTTCTTGGCAGTGACGAATGAACCAACTATTTTGGTTACTCGTGGGCGTGAAACGGACACCCGAGCTGTAAGTTATGGATGTTTTAGTATAACACCTTTTGTCACACAATCTTGGATATTGAAGAGTTCGGGCCGAAGAGGGATGTTCGGGCCGAAGTGGTGTTCGGGCCGAAGTGGGATGTTCGGGCCGAAGTGGTGTTCGGGCCGAAGTTCGGTGTTCGAGCCGAGGATGATGTTCGGGCCGAGGTTGAAGTTTGGGCCGAGGTCGGAGTTCGGGCCGAGGTTGAAGTTCGGGCCGAGGTTGAAGTTCGGGCCGAAAATTAAGTTCGGGCCGGGAACAGTGCAGAGTTAGAGCCGAACTTGTTCTTGGCAGTGACGAACGAACCAACTATTTTGGTTACTCGTGGGCGTGAAACGGACACCCGAGCTGTAAGTTATGGATGTTTTAGTATAACACCTTTTGTCACACAATCTTGGATATTGAAGAGTTCGCGCCGAAGAGGGATGTTCGGGCCGAAGTGGTGTTCGAGCCGAAGTGGGATGTTCGGGCCGAAGTGGTGTTCGGGCCGAAGTTCGGTGTTCGGGCCGAGTATGATGTTCGGGCCGAGGTTGAAGTTCGTGCCGAGGTCGGAGTTCGGGCCGAGGTTGAAGTTCGGGCCGAGGTTGAAGTTCGGGCCGAAAATCAAGTTCGGGCCGGGAACAGTGAAGAGTTCGGGCCGAACTTGTTCTTGGCAGTGACGAACGACCAGCTATTTTGGTTACTCATGGGCGTGAAACGGACACCCGAGCTGAAAGTTATGAATGTTTTAGTATTGCACCTTTTGTCATACAATCTTGGATATTGAAGAGTTCGGGCCGAAGAGGGATGTTCGGGCCGAAGTGCTGTTCGGGCCGAAGTGGTGTTCGGGCCGAAGTGGTGTTCGGGCCGAAGTGGTGTTCGGGCCGAAGTTCGGTGTTCGGGCCGAGGATGATGTTCGGGCCGAGGTTGAAGTTCGGGCCGAGGTCGGAGTTCGGACCGAGGTTGAAATTCGGGCCGAGGTTGAAGTTCGGGCCGAAAATGAAGTTCGGGCCGGGAACAGCGAAGAGTTCGGGCCGAACTTGTTCTTGGCAGTGACGAACGAACCAGCTATTTTGGTTACTCGTGGGCGTGAAACGGACACCCGAGCTGAAAGTTATGAATGTTTTAGTATACCACCTTTTGTCACACAATTTTGGATATTGAAGAGTTCGGGCCGAAGAGGGATGTTCGGGCCGAAGTGGTGTTCGGGCCGAAGCGGGATGTTCGGGCCGAAGTGGTGTTCCGGCCGAAGTTCGGTGTTAGGGCCGAGGATGATGTTCGGTCCGAGGTTGAAGTTCGGGCCGAGGTCGGAGTTCAGGCCGAGGTTGAAGTTCGGGCCGAGGTTGAAGTTCGGGCCGAAAATTAAGTTCGGGTCGGGAACAGTGCAGAGTTAGGGCCGAACTTGTTCTTGGCAGTGATGAACGAACCAGCTATTTTGGTTACTCGTGGGCGTGAAACGGACACCCGAGCTGAAAGTTATGAATGTTTTAGTATAGCACCTTTTGTCACACAATCTTGGATATTGAAGAGTTCGGGCCGAAGAGGGATGTTCGGGCCGAAGTGGTGTTCGGGCCAAAGTGGGATGTTCGGGCCGAAGTGGTGTTCGGGCCGAAGTGGTGTTCGGGCCGAAGTTCGGTGTTCGGGCCGAGGATGATGTTCGGGCCGAGGTTGAAGTTCGGGCCGAGGTCGGAGTTCGGGCCGAGGTTGAAGTTCTGGCCGAGGTTGAAGTTCGGGCCGAAAATGAAGTTCGGGCCGGGAACAGTGAAGAGTTCGCGCCGAACTTGTTCTTGGCAGTGACGAACGAACCAGCTAATTTGGTTACTCGTGGGCGTGAAACGGACACCCGAGCTGAAAGTTATGGATGTTTTAGTATAGCACCTTTTGTCATACAATCTTGGATATTGAAGAGTTCGGGCCAAAGAGGGATGTTCGGGCCGAAGTGGTGTTCGGCCCGAAGTGGGATGTTCGGGCCGAGGATGATGTTCGGGCCGAGGTTGAAGTTCGGGCCGAGGTCGGAGTTCGGGCCGAGGTTGAAGTTCAGGCCGAGGTTGAAGTTCGGGCCGAAAATGAAGTTCGGGTCGGGAACAGTGAAGAGTTCGGGCCGAACTTGTTCTTGGAAGTGACGAACGAACCAGCTATTTTGGTTACTCGTGGGCGTGAAACGGACACCCGAGCTGAAAGTTATGAATGTTTTAGTATAGCACCTTTTGTCACACAATCTTGGATATTTAAGAGTAAGGGCCGAAGAGGGATGTTCGGGCCGAAGTGGTGTTCGGGCCGAAGTGAGATGTTCGGGCCGAAGTGGTGTTCGGGCCGAAGTGGTGTTCGGGCCGAAGTTCGGTGTTCGGGCCGAGGATGATGTACGGGCCGAGGTTGAAGTTCGGGCCGAGGTCGGAGTTCGGGCCGAGGTTGTAGTTCGGGCCGAGGTTGAAGTTCGGGCCGAAAATAAAGTTCGGGCCGGGAACAGTGAAGAGTTTGGGCCGAACTTGTTCTTGGCAGTGACGAACGAACCAGCTATTTTGGTTACTCGTGGGTGTGAAACGGACACCCAAGCTGAAAGTTATGAATGTTTTAGTATAGCACCTTTTGTCACACAATCTTGGATATTGAAGAGTTCGGGCCGAAGAGGGATGTTCGGTCCGAAGTGGTGTTCGGGCCGAAGTGGGATGTTCGGGCCGAAGTTCGGTGTTCGGGCCGAGGATGATGTTGGGGCCGAGGTTGAAGTTCGGGCCGAGGTCGGAGTTCGGGCCGAGGTTGAAGTTCGGGCCGAAAATGAAGTTCGGGCCGGGAACAGTGAAGAGTTCGGGCCGAACTTGTTCTTGGCAGTGACGAACGAACCACCTATATTGGTTACTCGTGGGCGTGAAACGGACACCCGAGCTGAAAGTTATGAATGTTTTAGTATAGCACCTTTTGTCACACAATCTTGGATATTGAAGAGTTCGGGCCGAAGAGGGATGTTCGGGCCGAAGTGGGATTTTCGGGCCGAAGTGGGATGTTCGGGCCGAAGTGGTGTTCGGGCCGAAGTTCGGTGTTCGGGCCGAGGATGATGTTCGGTCCGAGGTTGAAGTTCGTGCTGAGGTCGGAGTTCGGGCCGAGGTTGAAGTTCGGGCCGAGGTTGAAGTTCGGGTCGAAAATCAAGTTCGGGCCGGGAACAGTGAAGTGTTCGGGCCGAACTTGTTCTTGGCAGTCACGAACGACCAGCTATTTTGGTTACTCATGGGCGTGAAACGGACACCCGAGCTGAAAGTTATGAATATTTTAGTATAGCACCTTTTGTCACACAATCTTGGATATTGAAGAGTTCGGGCCGAAGAGGGATGTTCGGGCCGAAGTGGTGTTCGGGCCGAAGTGGGATGTTCGGGCCGAAGTGGTGTTCGGGCCGAAGTGGTGTCCGGGCCGAAGTTCGGTGTTCGGGCCGAGGATGATGTTCGGGCCGAGGTTGAAGTTCGGGCCGAGGTCGGAGTTCGGGCCGAGGTTGAAGTTCGGGCCGAAAATGAAGTTCGGGCCGGGAACAGCGAAGAGTTCGGGCCGAACTTGTTCTTGGCAGTGACGAACGAACCAGCTATTTTGGTTACTCGTCGGCGTGAAACGGACACCCGAGCTGAAAGTTATGAATGTTTTAGTATACCACCTTTTGTCACACAATCTTGGATATTGAAGAGTTCGGGCCGAAGAGGGATGTTCGGGCCGAAGTGGTGTTCGGGCCGAAGTGGGATGTTCGGGCCGAAGTGGTGTTCGGGCCGAAGTTCGGTGTCCGGGCCGAGGATGATGTTCGGGCCGAGGTTGAAGTTCGGGCCGAGGTCGGAGTTCGGGCCGAGGTTGAAGTTCGGGCCGAAAGTTAAGTAAGGGCCGGGAAGAGTGCAGAGTTAGGGCCGAACTTGTTCTTGGCAGTGACGAACGAACCAGCTATTTTGGTTACTCGTGGGCGTGAAACGGACACCCGAGCTGAAAGTTATGGATGTTTTAGTATAGCACCTTTTGTCACACAATCTTGGATATTGAAGAGTTCGGGCCGAAGAGGGATGTTCGGGCCGAAGTGGTGTTCGAGCCGAAGTGGGATGTTCGGGCCGAAGTGGTGTTCGGGCCGAAGTTCGGTGTTCGGGCCGAGGATGATGTTCGGGCCGAGGTTGAAGTTCGTGCCGAGGTCGGAGTTCGGGCCGAGGTTGAAGTTCGGGCCGAGGTTGAAGTTCGGGCCGAAAATCAAGTTCGGGCCGGGAACAGTGAAGAGTTCGGGCCGAACTTGTTCTTGGCAGTGACGAACGACCAGCTATTTTGGTTACTCATGGGCGTGAAACGGACACCCGAGCTGAAAGTTATGAATGTTTTAGTATAGCACCTTTTGTCACACAATCTTGGATATTGAAGAGTTCGGGCCGAAGAGGGATGTTCGGGCCGAAGTGGTGTTCGGTTCGAAGTGGTGTTCGGGCCGAAGTGGTGTTCGGGCCGAAGTTCGGTGTTCGGGCCGAGGATGATGTTCGGGCCGAGGTTGAAGTTCGGGCCGAGGTCGGAGTTCGGACCGAGGTTGAAATTCGGGCCGAGGTTGAAGTTCAGGCCGAAAATGAAGTTCGGGCCGGGAACAGCGAAGAGTTCGGGCCGAACTTGTTCTTGGCAGTGACGAACGAACAAGCTATTTTGGTTACTCGTGGGCGTGAAACGGACACCCGAGCTGAAAGTTATGAATGTTTTAGTATACCACCTTTTGTCACACAATTTTGGATAATGAAGAGTTCGGGCCGAAGAGGGATGTTCGGGCCGAAGTGGTGTTCGGGCCGAAGTTCGGTGTTCGGGCCGAGGATGATGTTCGGTCCGAGGTTGAAGTTCGGGCCGAGGTCGGAGTTCAGGCCGAGGTTGAAGTTCGGGCCGAGGTTGAAGTTCGGGCCGAAAATTAAGTTCGGGTCGGGAACAGTGCAGAGTTAGGGCCGAACTTGTTCTTGGCAGTGACGAACGAACCAGCTATTTTGGTTACTCGTGGGCGTGAAACGGACACCCGAGCTGAAAGTTATGAATGTTTTAGTATAGCACCTTTTGTCACACAATCTTGGATATTGAAGAGTTCGGGCCGAAGAGTGGGATGTTCGGGCCGAAGTGGTGTTCGGGCCAAAGTGGGATGTTCGGGCCGAAGTGGTGTTCGGGCCGAAGTGGTGTTCGGGCCGAAGTTCGGTGTTCGGGCCGAGGATGATGTTCGGGCCGAGGTAGAAGTTCGGGCCGAGGTCGGAGTTCGGGCCGAGGTTGAAGTTCGGGCCGAGGTTGAAGTTCGGGCCGAAAATGAAGTTCGGGCCGGGAACAGTGAAGAGTGGGTGCCGAACTTGTTCTTGGCAGTGACGACCGAACCAGCTATTTAGGTTACTCGTGGGCGTGAAACGGACACCCGAGCTGAAAGTTATGAATGTTTTAGTATAGCACCTTTCGTCACACAATCTTGGATATTGAAGAGTTCGGGCCGAAGAGGGATGTTCGGGCCGAAGTGGTGTTCGGGCCGAAGTGGGATGTTCGGGCCGAAGTGGTGTTCTGGCCGAAGTGGTGTTCGGGCCGAAGTTCGGTGTTCTGGCCGAGGATGATGTTCGGGCCGAGGTTGAAGTTCGGGCCGAAGTCGGAGTTCGGGCCGAGGTTGAAGTTTGGGCCGAGGTTGATGTTCGGGCCGAAAATGAAGTTCGGGCCGGGAACAGTGAAGAGTTCGGGCCGAACTTGTTCTTGGCAGTGACGAACGAACCAGCTATTTTGGTTACTCATGGGCGTGAAACGGACACCCGAGCTGAAAGTTATGAATGTTTTAGTATAGCACCATTTGTCACACAATCTTGGATATTGAAGAGTTCGGGCCGAAGAGGGATGTTCGGGCCGAAGTGGGATGTTCGGGCCGAAGTGGTGTTCGGGCCGAAGTGGTATTCGGGCCGAAGTTCGGTGTTCGGGCTGAGGGTGATGTTCGGGCCGAGGTTGAAGTTCGGGCCGAGGTCGGAGTTCGGGCCGAGGTTGAAATTCGGGCCGAGGTTGAAGTTCGGGCCGAAAATGAAGTTCGGGCCGGGAATAGCGAAGAGTTCGGGCCGAACTTGTTCTTGGCAGTGACGAACGAACCAGCTATTTTGGTTACTCGTGGGCGTGAAACGGACACCCGAGCTGAAAGTTATGAATGTTTTAGAATACCACCTTTTGTCACATAATTTTGGATATTGAAGAGTTCGGGCCGAAGAGGGATGTTCGGGCCGAAGTGGTGTTCGGGCCGAAGCGGGATGTTCGGGCCGAAGTGGTGTTCGGGCCGAAGTGGTGTTCGGGACGAAGTTCGGTGTTCGGGCCGAAGTTCGGTGTTCGGGCCGAGGATGATGTTCGGTCCGAGGTTGAAGTTCGGGCCGAGGTCGGAGTTCGGGACGAGGTTGAAGTTCGGGCCGAGGTTGAAGTTCGGGCCGAAAATTAAGTTCGGGTCCGGAATAGTGCAGAGTTAGGGCCGAACTTGTTCTTGGCAGTGACGAACGAACCAGCTATTTTGGTTACTCGTGGGCGTGAAACGGACACCCGAGCTGAAAGTTATGGATGTTTTAGTATAGCTTCTTTTGTCACACAATCTTGGATATTGAATAGTTTGGGCCGAAGAGGGATGTTCGGGCCGAAGTGGTGTTCGGGCCGAAGTGGGATGTTCGGGCCGAAGTGGTGTTCGGGCCGAAGTTCGGTGTTCGGGCCGAGGATGATGTTCGGGCCGAGGTTAAAGTTCGGGCCGAGGTCGGAGTTCGGGCCGAGGTTGAAGTTCAAGCCGAGGTTGAAGTTCGGGCCGAGGTTGAAGTTCGGGACGAAAATGAAGTTCGGGCCGGGAACAGTGAAGAGTTCGGGCCGAACTTGTTCTTGGTAGTGACGAACGAACCAGCTATTTTGGTTACTCGTGGGCGTGAAACGGACACCCGAGCTGAAAGTTATGAATGTTTTAGTATAGCACCTTTTGTCACACAATCTTGGATATTGAAGAGTTCGGGCCGAAGAGGGATGTTCGGGCCGAAGTGGGATGTTCGGGCCAAAGTGGTGTTCGGGCCGAAGTGGTGTTCGGGCCGAATTTCGGTGTTCGGGCCGAGGATGATGTCCGGGCCGAGGTTGAAGTTCGTGCCGAGGTAGGAGTTCGGGCCGAGGTTGAAGTTCGGGCCGAGGTTGAAGTTCGGGCCGAAAATCAAGTTCGGGCCGGGAACAGTGAAGAGTTCGGGCCGAACTTGTTCTTGGCAGAGACGAACGACCAGCTATTTTGGTTACTCGTGGGCGTGAAACGGACATCCGAGCTGAAAGTTATGAATGTTTTAGTATAGCACCTTTTGTCACAAAATCTTGGATATTGAAGAGTTCGGGCCGAAGAGGGATGTTCGGGCCGAAGTGGTGTTCGGGCCGAAGTGGGATGTTCGGGCCGAAGTGGTGTTCAGGCCGAAGTGGTGTTCGGGCCGAAGTTCGGTGTTCGGGCCGAGGATGATGTTCGGGCCGAGGTTGAAGTTCGGGTCGAGGTCGGAGTTCGGGCCGAGGTTGATGTTCGGGCCGAGGTTGAAGTTCGGGCCGAAAATGAAGTTCGGGCCGGGAACAGCGAAGAGTTCGGGCCTAACTTGTTCTTGGCAGTGACGAACGAACCAGCTATTTTGGTTACTCGTGGGCGTGAAACGGACACCCGAGCTGAAAGTTATGAATGTTTTAGTATACCACCTTTTGTCACACAATCTTGGATATTGAAGAGTTCGGGCCGAAGAGGGATGTTCGGGCCGAAGTGGTGTTCGGGCCGAAGTGGGATGTTCGGGCCGAAGTGGTGTTCGGGCCGAAGTTCGGTGTTCGGGCCGAGGATGATGTTCGGGCCGAGGTTGAAGTTCGGGCCGAGGTCGGAGTTCGGGCCGAGGTTAAAGTTCGGGCCGAGGTTGAAGTTTGGGCCGAAAATGAAGTTCGGGCCGGGAACAGTGAAGAGTTCGGGCCGAACTTGTTCTTGGCAGTGACGAACGAACCAGCTATATTGGTTACTCGTGGGCGTGAAACGGACACCCGAGCTCAAAGTTATGAATGTTTTAGTATAGCACCTTTTGTCACACAATCTTGGATATTGAAGAGTTCGGGCCGAAGAGGGATGTTCGGGCCGAAGTGGGATTTTCGGGCCGAAGTGGGATGTTCGGGCCGAAGTGGTGTTCGGGCCGAAGTTCGGTGTTCGGTCCGAGGATGATGTTCGGGCCGAGGTTGAAGTTCGTGCTGAGGTCGGAGTTCGGGCCGAGGTTGAAGTTCGGGCCGAGGTTGAAGTTCGGGTCGAAAATCAAGTTCGGGCCGGGAACAGTGAAGTGTTCGGGCCGAACTTGTTCTTGGCAGTGACGAACGACCAGCTATTTTGGTTACTCATGGGCGTGAAACGGACACCCGATCTGAAAGTTATGAATGTTTTAGTATAGCACCTTTTGTCACACAATCTTGGATATTGAAGAGTTCGGGCCGAAGAGGGATGTTCGGGCCGAAGTGGTGTTCGGGCCGAAGTGGGATGTACGGGCCGAAGTGGTGTTCGGGCCGAAGTGGTGTTCGGGCCGAAGTTCGATGTTCGGGCCGAGGTCGGAGTTCGGGCCGAGGTTGAAGTTCGGGCCGAAAATGAAGTTCGGGCCGGGAACAGCGAAGAGTTCGGGCCGAACTTGTTCTTGGCAGTGACGAACGAACCAGCTATTTTGGTTACTCGTCGGCGTGAAACGGACACCCGAGCTGAAAGTTATGAATGTTTTAGTATAGCACATTTTGTCACAAAATCTTGGATATTGAAGAATTCGGGCCGAAGAGGGATGTTCGGGCCGAAGTGGTGTTCGGGCCGAAGTGGGATGTTCGGGCCGAAGTGGTGTTCAGGCCGAAGTGGTGTTCGGGCCGAAGTTCGGTGTTCGGGCCGAGGATGATGTTCGGGCCGAGGTTGAAGTTCGGGCCGAGGTCGGAGTTCGGGCCGAGGTTGAAGTTCGGGCCGAGGTTGAAGTTCGGGCCGGGAACAGCGAAGAGTTCGGGCCTAACTTGTTCTTGGCAGTGACGAACGAACCAGCTATTTTGGTTACTCGTGGGCGTGAAACGGACACCCGAGCTGAAAGTTATGAATGTTTTAGTATACCACCTTTTGTCACACAATCTTGGATATTGAAGAGTTCGGGCCGAAGAGGGATGTTCGGGCCGAAGTGGTGTTCGGGCCGAAGTGGGATGTTCGGGCCGAAGTGGTGTTCGGGCCAGAGTTCGGTGTTCGGGCCGAGGATGATGTTCGGGCCGAGGTTGAAGTTCGGGCCGAGGTCGGAGTTCGGGCCGAGGTTAAAGTTCGGGCCGAGGTTGAAGTTCGGGCCGAAAATGAAATTCGGGCCGGGAACAGTGAAGAGTTCGGGCCGAACTTGTTCTTGGCAGTGACGAACGAACCAGCTATATTGGTTACTCGTGGGCGTGAAACGGACACCCGAGCTGAAAGTTATGAATGTTTTAGTATAGCACCTTTTGTCACACAATCTTGGATATTGAAGAGTTCGGGCCGAAGAGGGATGTTCGGGCCGAAGTGGTGTTCGGGCCGAAGTGGGATGTTCGGGCCGAAGTGGTGTTCGGGCCGAAGTTCGGTGTTCGGGCCGAGGATGATGTTCGGGCCGAGGTTGAAGTTCGTGCTGAGGTCGGAGTTCGGGCCGAGGTTGAAGTTCGGGCCGAGGTTGAAGTTCGGGTCGAAAATCAAGTTCGGGCCGGGAACAGTGATGTGTTCGGGCCGAACTTGTTCTTGGCAGTGACGAACGACCAGCTATTTTGGTTACTCATGGGCGTGAAACGGACACCCGAGCTGAAAGTTATGAATGTTTTAGTATAGCACCTTTTGTCACACAATCTTGGATATTGAAGAGTTCGGGCCGAAGAGGGATGTTCGGGCCGAAGTGGTGTTCGGGCCGAAGTGGGATGTTCTGGCCGAAGTGGTGTTCGGGCCGAAGTGGTGTTCGGGCCGAAGTTCGGTGTTCGGGCCGAGGATGATGTTCGGGCTGAGGTTGAAGTTCGGGCCGAGGTCGGAGTTCGGGCCGAGGTTGAAGTTCGGGCCGAAAATGAAGTTCGGGCCGGGAACAGCGAAGAGTTCGGGCCGAACTTGTTCTTGGCAGTGACGAACGAACCAGCTATTTTGGTTACTCGTCGGCGTGAAACGGACACCCGAGCTGAAAGTTATGGATGTTTTAGTATAGCACCTTTTGTCACACAATCTTGGATATTGAAGAGTTCGGGCCGAAGAGGGATGTTCGGGCCGAAGTGGTGTTCGAGCCGAAGTGGGATGTTCGGGCCGAAGTTCGGTGTTCGGTCCGAGGATGATGTTCGGGCCGAGGTTGAAGTTCGTGCCGAGGTCGGAGTTCGGGCCGAGGTTGAAGTTCGGGCCGAGGTTGAAATTCGGGCCGAAAATCAAGTTCGGGCCGGGAACAGTGAAGAGTTCGGGCCGAACTTGTTCTTGGTAGTGACGAACGACCAGCTATTTTGGTTACTCATGGGCGTGAAACGGACACCCGAGCTGAAAGTTATGAATGTTTTAGTATAGCACCTTTTTGTCACACAATCTTGGATATTGAAGAGTTCGGGCCGAAGAGGGATGTTCGGGCCGAAGTGGTGTTCGGGCCGAAGTTCGGTGTTCGGGTCGAGGATGATGTTCGGGCCGAGGTTGAAGTTCGGGCCGAGGTCGGAGTTCGGACCGAGGTTGAAATTCGGGCCGAGGTTGAAGTTCGGGCCGAAAATGAAGTTCGGGCCGGGAACAGCGAAGAGTTCGGGCCGAACTTGTTCTTGGCAGTGACGAACGAACCAGCTATTTTGGTTACTCGTGGGCGTGAAACGGACACCCGAGCTGAAAGTTATGAATATTTTAGTATACCACCTTTTGTCACACAATTTTGGATATTGAAGAGTTCGGGCCGAAGAGGGATGTTCGGGCCGAAGTGGGATGTACGGGCCGAAGTGGTGTTCGGGCCGAAATGGTGTTCGGGCCGAAGTTCGGTGTTCGGGCCGAGGTCGATGTTCGGGCCGAGGTTGAAGTTCGGGCCGAGGTCGGAGTTCGGGCCGAGGTTGAAGTTCGGGCCGAAAATGAAGTTCGGGCCGGGAACAGCGAAGAGTTCGGGCCGAACTTGTTCTTGGCAGTGACGAACGAACCAGCTATTTTGGTTACTCGTCGGCGTGAAACGGACACCCGAGCTGAAAGTTATGAATGTTTTAGTATAGCACCTTTTGTCACAAAATCTTGGATATTGAAGAATTCGGGCCGAAGAGGGATGTTCGGGCCGAAGTGGTGTTCGGGCCGAAGTGGGATGTTCGGGCCGAAGTGGTGTTCAGGCCGAAGTGGTTTTCGGGCCGAAGTTCGGTGTTCGGGCCGAGGATGATGTTCGGGCCGAGGTTGAAGTTCGGGCCGAGGTCGGAGTTCGGGCCGAGGTTGAAGTTCGGGCCGAGGTTGAAGTTCGAGCCGAAAATGAAGTTCGGGCCGGGAACAGCGAAGAGTTCGGGCCTAACTTGTTCTTGGCAGTGACGAACGAACCAGCTATTTTGGTTACTCGTGGGCGTGAAACGGACACCCGAGCTGAAAGTTATGAATGTTTTAGTATACCACCTTTTGTCACACAATCTTGGATATTGAAGAGTTCGGGCCGAAGAGGGATGTTCGGGCCGAAGTGGTGTTCGGGCCGAAGTGGGATGTTCGGGCCGAAGTGGTGTTCGGGCCGAAGTTCGGTGTTCGGGCCGAGGATGATGTTCGGGCCGAGGTTGAAGTTCGGGCCGAGGTCGGAGTTCGGGCCGAGGTTAAAGTTCGGGCCGAGGTTGAAGTTCGGGCCGAAAATGAAGTTCGGGCCGGGAACAGTGAAGAGTTCGGGCCGAACTTGTTCTTGGCAGTGACGAACGAACCACTATATTGGTTACTCGTGGGCGTGAAACGGACACCCGAGCTGAAAGTTATGAATGTTTTAGTATAGCACCTTTTGTCACACAATCTTGGATATTGAAGAGTTCGGGCCGAAGAGGGATGTTCGGGCCGAAGTGGGATTTTCGGGCCGAAGTGGGATGTTCGGGCCGAAGTGGTGTTCGGGCCGAAGTTCGGTGTTCGTGCCGAGGATGATGTTCGGGCCGAGGTTGAAGTTCGTGCTGAGGTCGGAGTTCGGGCCGAGGTTGAAGTTCGGGCCGAGGTTGAAGTTCGGGTCGAAAATCAAGTTCGGGCCGGGAACAGTGATGTGTTCGGGCCGAACTTGTTCTTGGCAGTGACGAACGACCAGCTATTTTGGTTACTCATGGGCGTGAAACGGACACCCGAGCTGAAAGTTATGAATGTTTTAGTATAGCACCTTTTGTCACACAATCTTGGATATTGAAGAGTTCGGGCCGAAGAGGGATGTTCGGGCCGAAGTGGTGTTCGGGCCGAAGTGGGATGTTCTGGCCGAAGTGGTGTTCGGGCCGAAGTGGTGTTCGGGCCGAAGTTCGGTGTTCGGGCCGAGGATGATGTTCGGCCTGAGGTTGAAGTTCGGGCCGAGGTCGGAGTTCGGGCCGAGGTTGAAGTTCGGGCCGAAAATGAAGTTCGGGCCGGGAACAGCGAAGAGTTCGGGCCGAACTTGTTCTTGGCAGTGACGAACGAACCAGCTATTTTGGTTACTCGTCGGCGTGAAACGGACACCCGAGCTGAAAGTTATGAATGTTTTAGTATACCACCTTTTGTCACACAATCTTGGATATTGAAGAGTTCGGGCCGAAGAGGGATGTTCGGGCCGAAGTGGTGTTCGGGCCGAAGTGGGATGTTCGGGCCGAAGTGGTGTTCGGGCCGAAGTGGTGTTCGGGCCGAAGTTCGGTGTTCGGGCCGAGGTTGATGTTCGGGCCGAGGTTGAAGTTCGGGCCGAGGTCGGTGTTCGGGCCGAGGTTGAAGTTCGGCCCGAGGTTGAAGTTCGGGCCGAAAGTTAAGTAAGGGCCGGGAAGAGTGCAGAGTTAGGGCCGAACTTGTTCTTGGCAGTGACGAACGAACCAGCTATTTTGGTTACTCGTGGGCGTGAAACGGACACCCGCGCTGAAAGTTATGGATGTTTTAGTATAGCACCTTTTGTCACACAATCTTGGATATTGAAGAGTTCGGGCCGAAGAGGGATGTTCGGGCCGAAGTGGTGTTCGAGCCGAAGTGGGATGTTCGGGCCGAAGTTCGGTGTTCGGGCCGAGGATGATGTTCGGGCCGAGGTTGAAGTTCGTGCCGAGGTCGGAGTTCGGGCCGAGGTTGAAGTTCGGGCCGAGGTTGAAATTCGGGCCGAAAATCAAGTTCGGGCCGGGAACAGTGAAGAGTTCAGGCCGAACTTGTTCTTGGTAGTGACGAACGACCAGCTATTTTGGTTACTCATGGGCGTGAAACGGACACCCGAGCTGAAAGTTATGAATGTTTTAGTATAGCACCTTTTGTCACACAATCTTGGATATTGAAGAGTTCGGGCCGAAGAGGGATGTTCGGGCCGAAGTGGTGTTCGGGCCGAAGTTCGGTGTTCGGGTCGAGGATGATGTTCGGGCCGAGGTTGAAGTTCGGGCCGAGGTCGGAGTTCGGACCGAGGTTGAAATTCGGGCCGAGGTTGAAGTTCGGGCCGAAAATGAAGTTCGGGCCGGGAACAGCGAAGAGTTCGGGCCGAACTTGTTCTTGGCAGTGACGAACGAACCAGCTATTTTGGTTACTCGTGGGCGTGAAACGGACACCCGAGCTGAAAGTTATGAATGTTTTAGTATACCACCTTTTGTCACACAATTTTGGATATTGAAGAGTTCGGGCCGAAGAGGGATGTTCGGGCCGAAGTGGTGTTCGGGCCGAAGCGGGATGTTCGGGCCGAAGTGGTGTTCGGGCCGAAGTGGTGTTCGGGCTGAAGTTCGGTGTTCGGGCCGAGGATGATGTTCGGTCCGAGGTTGAAGTTCGGGCCGAGGTCGGAGTTCAGGCCGAGGTTGAAGTTCGGGCCGAGGTTGAAGTTCGGGCCGAAAATTAAGTTCGGGTCGGGAACAGTGCAGAGTTAGGGCCGAACTTGTTCTTGGCAGTGACGAACGAACCAGCTATTTTGGTTACTCGTGGGCGTGAAACGGACACCCGAGCTGAAAGTTATGAATGTTTTAGTATAGCACCTTTTGTCACACAATCTTGGATATTGAAGAGTTCGTGCCGAAGAGGGATGTTCGGGCCGAAGTGGTGTTCGGGCCAAAGTGGGATGTTCGGGCCGAAGTGGTGTTCGGGCCGAAGTTCGGTGTTCGGGCCGAGGATGATGTTCGGGCCGAGGTTGAAGTTCGGGCCGAGGTCGGAGTTCGGGCCGAGGTTGAAGTTCGGGCCGAAAATGAAGTTCGGGCCGGGAACAGCGAAGAGTTCGGGCCGAACTTGTTCTTGGCAGTGACGAACGAACCAGCTTTTTTGGTTACTCGTTGGCGTGAAACGGACACCCGAGCTGAAAGTTATGAATTTTTAGTATACCACCTTTTGTCACACAATCTTGGATAATGAAGAGTTCGGGCCGAAGAGGGATGTTCGGGCCGAAGTGGTGTTCGGGCCGAAGTGGTGGTCGGGCCGAAGTTCGGTGTTCGGGCCGAGGATGATGTTCGGGCCGAGGTTGATGTTCGGGCCGAGGTCGGAGTTCGGGCCGAGGTTGAAGTTCGGGCCGAAAATGAAGTTCGGGCCGGGAACATCGAGGAGTTCGGCCCGAACTTGTTCTTGGTAGTGACGAACGAACCAGCTATTTTGGTTACTCGTCGGCGTGAAACGGACACCCGAGCTGAAAGTTATGAATGTTTTAGTATACCACCTTTTGTCACACAATCTTGGATATTGAAGAGTTCGGGCCGAAGAGGGATGTTCGGGCCGAAGTGGTGTTCGGGCCGAAGTGGGATGTTCGGGCCGAAGTGGTGTTCGGGCCGAAGTGGTGTTCGGGCCGAAGTTCGGTGTTCGGGCCGAGGATGATGTTCGGGCCGAGGTTGAAGTTCGGGCCGAGGTCGGAGTTCGGGCCGAGGTTGAAGTTCCGGCCGAGGTTGAAGTTCGGGCCGAAAGTTAAGTAAGGGCCGGGAAGAGTGCAGAGTTAGGGCCGAACTTGTTCTTGGCAGTGACGAACGAACCAGCTATTTTGGTTACTCGTGGGCGTGAAACGGACACCCGAGCTGAAAGTTATGGATGTTTTAGTATAGCACCTTTTGTCACACAATCTTGGATATTGAAGAGTTCGGGTCGAAGAGGGATGTTCGGGCCGAAGTGGTGTTCGAGCCGAAGTGGGATGTTCGGGCCGAAGTGGTGTTCGTGCCGAAGTTCGGTGTTCGGGCCGAGGATGATGTTCGGGCCGAGGTTGAAGTTCGTGCCGAGGTCGGAGTTCGGGCCGAGGTTGAAGTTCGGGTCGAGGTTGAAGTTCGGGCCGAAAATCAAGTTCGGGCCGGGAACAGTGAAGAGTTCGGGCCGAACTTGTTCTTGGCAGTGACGAACGACCAGCTATTTTGGTTACTCATGGGCGTGAAACGGACACCCGAGCTGAAATTTATGAATGTTTTAGTATAGCACCTTTTGTCACACAATCTTGGATATTGAAGAGTTCGGGCCGAAGAGGGATGTTCGGGCCGAAGTGGTGTTCGGGCCGAAGTGGTGTTCGGGCTGAAGTTCGGTGTTCGGGCCGAGGATGATGTTCGGGCCGAGGTTGAAGTTCGGGCCGAGATCGGAGTTCGGACCGAGGTTGAAATTCGGGCAGAGGTTGAAGTTCGGGCCGAAAATGAAGTTCGGGCCGGGAACAGCGAGGAGTTCGGGCCGAACTTGTTCTTGGCAGTGACGAACGAACCAGCTATTTTTGTTACTCGTGGGCGTGAAACGGACACCCGAGCTGAAAGTTATGAATGTTTTAGTATACCACCTTTTGTCACACAATTTTGGATATTGAAGAGTTCGGGCCGAAGAGGGATGTTCGGGCCGATGTGGTGTTCGGGCCGAAGCGGGATGTTCGGGCCGAAGTGGTGTTCGGGCCGAAGTTCGGTGTTCGGGCCGAGGATGATGTTCGGTCTGAGGTTGAAGTTCGGGCCGAGGTCGGAGTTCAGGCCGAGGTTGAAGTTCGGGCCGAGGTTGAAGTTCGGGCCGAAAATTAAGTTCGGGTCGGGAACAGTGCAGAGTTAGGGCCGAACTTGTTCTTGGCAGTGACGAACGAACCAGCTATTTTGGTTACTCGTGGGCGTGAAACGGACACCCGAGCTGAAAGTTATGAATGTTTTAGTATAGCACCTTTTGTCACACAATCTTGGATATTGAAGAGTTCGGGCCGAAGAGGGATGTTCGGGCCGAAGTGGTGTTCGGGCCAAAGTGGGATGTTCGGGCCGATGTGGTGTTCGGGCCGAAGTGGTGTTCGGGCCGAAGTTCGGTGTTCGGGCCGAGGATGATGTTCGGGCCGAGGTTGAAGTTCGGACCGAGGTCGAAGTTCGGGCCGAGGTTGAAGTTCGGGCCGAAAATGAAGTTCGGGCCGGGAACAGCGAAGAGTTCGGGCCGAACTTGTTCTTGGCAGTGACGAACGAACCAGCTATTTTGGTTACTCGTCGGCGTGAAACGGACACCCGAGCTGAAAGTTATGAATGTTTTAGTATACCACCTTTTGTCACACAATCTTGGATATTGAAGAGTTCGGGCCGAAGAGGGATGTTCGGGCCGAAGTGGTGTTCGGGCCAAAGTGGGATGTTCGGGCCGAAGTGGTGTTCGGGCCGAAGTTCGGTGTTCGGGCCGAGGATGATGTTCGGGCCGAGGTTGAAGTTCGGGCCGAGGTCGGAGTTCGGGCCGAGGTTGAAGTTCGGGCCGAAAATGAAGTTCGGGCCGGGAACAGCGAAGAGTTCGGGCCGAACTTGTTCTTGGCAGTGACGAACGAACCAGCTTTTTTGGTTACTCGTTGGCGTGAAACGGACACCCGAGCTGAAAGTTATGAATTTTTAGTATACCACCTTTTGTCACACAATCTTGGATAATGAAGAGTTCGGGCCGAAGAGGGATGTTCGGGCCGAAGTGGTGTTCGGGCCGAAGTGGTGGTCGGGCCGAAGTTCGGTGTTCGGGCCGAGGATGATGTTCGGGCCGAGGTTGATGTTCGGGCCGAGGTCGGAGTTCGGGCCGAGGTTGAAGTTCGGGCCGAAAATGAAGTTCGGGCCGGGAACATCGAGGAGTTCGGCCCGAACTTGTTCTTGGTAGTGACGAACGAACCAGCTATTTTGGTTACTCGTCGGCGTGAAACGGACACCCGAGCTGAAAGTTATGAATGTTTTAGTATACCACCTTTTGTCACACAATCTTGGATATTGAAGAGTTCGGGCCGAAGAGGGATGTTCGGGCCGAAGTGGTGTTCGGGCCGAAGTGGGATGTTCGGGCCGAAGTGGTGTTCGGGCCGAAGTGGTGTTCGGGCCGAAGTTCGGTGTTCGGGCCGAGGATGATGTTCGGGCCGAGGTTGAAGTTCGGGCCGAGGTCGGAGTTCGGGCCGAGGTTGAAGTTCCGGCCGAGGTTGAAGTTCGGGCCGAAAGTTAAGTAAGGGCCGGGAAGAGTGCAGAGTTAGGGCCGAACTTGTTCTTGGCAGTGACGAACGAACCAGCTATTTTGGTTACTCGTGGGCGTGAAACGGACACCCGAGCTGAAAGTTATGGATGTTTTAGTATAGCACCTTTTGTCACACAATCTTGGATATTGAAGAGTTCGGGTCGAAGAGGGATGTTCGGGCCGAAGTGGTGTTCGAGTCGAAGTGGGATGTTCGGGCCGAAGTGGTGTTCGGGCCGAAGTTCGGTGTTCGGGCCGAGGATGATGTTCGGGCCGAGGTTGAAGTTCGTGCCGAGGTCGGAGTTCGGGCCGAGGTTGAAGTTCGGGTCGAGGTTGAAGTTCGGGCCGAAAATCAAGTTCGGGCCGGGAACAGTGAAGAGTTCGGGCCGAACTTGTTCTTGGCAGTGACGAACGACCAGCTATTTTGGTTACTCATGGGCGTGAAACGGACACCCGAGCTGAAATTTATGAATGTTTTAGTATAGCACCTTTTGTCACACAATCTTGGATATTGAAGAGTTCGGGCCGAAGAGGGATGTTCGGGCCGAAGTGGTGTTCGGGCCGAAGTGGTGTTCGGGCTGAAGTTCGGTGTTCGGGCCGAGGATGATGTTCGGGCCGAGGTTGAAGTTCGGGCCGAGGTCGGAGTTCGGACCGAGGTTGAAATTCGGGCAGAGGTTGAAGTTCGGGCCGAAAATGAAGTTCGGGCCGGGAACAGCGAGGAGTTCGGGCCGAACTTGTTCTTGGCAGTGACGAACGAACCAGCTATTTTTGTTACTCGTGGGCGTGAAACGGACACCCGAGCTGAAAGTTATGAATGTTTTAGTATACCACCTTTTGTCACACAATTTTGGATATTGAAGAGTTCGGGCCGAAGAGGGATGTTCGGGCCGATGTGGTGTTCGGGCCGAAGCGGGATGTTCGGGCCGAAGTGGTGTTCGGGCCGAAGTTCGGTGTTCGGGCCGAGGATGATGTTCGGTCTGAGGTTGAAGTTCGGGCCGAGGTCGGAGTTCAGGCCGAGGTTGAAGTTCGGGCCGAGGTTGAAGTTCGGGCCGAAAATTAAGTTCGGGTCGGGAACAGTGCAGAGTTAGGGCCGAACTTGTTCTTGGCAGTGACGAACGAACCAGCTATTTTGGTTACTCGTGGGCGTGAAACGGACACCCGAGCTGAAAGTTATGAATGTTTTAGTATAGCACCTTTTGTCACACAATCTTGGATATTGAAGAGTTCGGGCCGAAGAGGGATGTTCGGGCCGAAGTGGTGTTCGGGCCAAAGTGGGATGTTCGGGCCGATGTGGTGTTCGGGCCGAAGTGGTGTTCGGGCCGAAGTTCGGTGTTCGGGCCGAGGATGATGTTCGGGCCGAGGTTGAAGTTCGGACCGAGGTCGAAGTTCGGGCCGAGGTTGAAGTTCGGGCCGAAAATGAAGTTCGGGCCGGGAACAGCGAAGAGTTCGGGCCGAACTTGTTCTTGGCAGTGACGAACGAACCAGCTATTTTGGTTACTCGTCGGCGTGAAACGGACACCCGAGCTGAAAGTTATGAATGTTTTAGTATACCACCTTTTGTCACACAATCTTGGATATTGAAGAGTTCGGGCCGAAGAGGGATGTTCGGGCCGAAGTGGTATTCGGGCCGAAGTGGGATGTTCGGGCCGAAGTGGTGTTCGGGCAGAAGTGGTGTTCGGGCCGAAGTTCGGTGTTCGGGCCGAGGTTGAAGTTCGGGCCGAGGTCGGAGTTCGGGCCGAGGTTGAAGTTCGGGCCGAAAATGAAGTTCGGGCCGGGAACAGCGAAGAGTTCGGGCCGAACTTGTTCTTGGCAGTGACGAACGAACCAGCTATTTTGGTTACTCGTCGGCGTGAAACGGACACCCGAGCTGAAAGTTATGAATGTTTTAGTATACCACCTTTTGTCACACAATCTTGGATATTGAAGAGTTCGGGCCGAAGAGGGATGTTCGGGCCGAAGTGGTGTTCGGGCCGAAGTGGGATGTTCGGGCCGAAGTGGTGTTCGGACCGAAGTGGTGTTCGGGCCGAAGTTCGGTGTTCGGGCCGAGGATGATGTTCGGGCCGAGGTTGAAGTTCGGGCCGAGGTCGGAGTTCGGGCCGAGGTTGAAGTTCGGGCCGAGGTTGAAGTTCGGGCCGAAAGTTAAGTAAGGGCCGGGAAGAGTGCAGAGTTAGGACCGAACTTGTTCTTGGCAGTGACGAACGAACCAGCTATATTGGTTACTCGTGGGCGTGAAACGGACACCCGAGCTGAAAGTTATGGATGTTTTAGTATAGCACCTTTTGTCACACAATCTTGGATATTGAAGAGTTCGGGCCGAAGAGGGATGTTCGGGCCGAAGTGGTGTTCGAGCCGAAGTGGGATGTTCGGGTCGAAGTGGTGTTCGGGACGAAGTTCGGTGTTCGGGCCGAGGATGATGCTCGGGCCGAGGTTGAAGTTCGTGCCGAGGTCGGAGTTCGGGCCGAGGTTGAAGTTCGGGCCGAGGTTGAAGTTCGGGCCGAAAATCAAGTTCGGGCCGGGAACAAGGAAGAGTTCGGGCCGAACTTGTTCTTGGCAGTGACGAACGACCAGCTATTTTGGTTACTCATGGGCGTGAAACGGACACCCGAGCTGAAAGTTATGAATGTTTTAGTATAGCACCTTTTGGCACACAATCTTGGATATTGAAGAGTTCGGGCCGAAGAGGGATGTTCGGGCCGAAGTGGTGTTCGGGCCGAAGTGGTGTTCGGGCCGAAGTTCGGTGTTCGGGCCGAGGATGATGTTCGGGCCGAGGTTGAAGTTCGGGCCGAGGTCGGAGTTCGGGCCGAGGTTGAAATTCGGGCCGAGGTTGAAGTTCGGGCCGAAAATGAAGTTCGGGCCGGGAACAGTGAAGAGTTCGGGCCGAACTTGTTCTTGGCAGTGATGAACGAACCAGCTATTTTGGTTACTCGTGGGCGTGAAACGGACACCCGAGCTGAAAGTTATGAATGTTTTAGTATAGCACCTTTTGTCACACAATCTTGGATATTGAAGAGTTCGGGCCGAAGAGGGATGTTCGGGCCGAAGTGGTGTTCGGGCCGAAGTGGGATGTTCGGGCCGAAGTGGTGTTCGGGCCGAAGTGGTGTTCGGGCCGAAGTGGTGTTCGGGCCGAAGTTCGGTGTTCGGGCCGAGGATGGTGTTCGGGCCGAGGTTGAAGTTCGGGCCGAGGTCGGAGTTCGGACCGAGGTTGAAATTCGGGCCGAGGTTGAAGGTCGGGCCGAAAATGAAGTTCGGGCCGGGAACAGCGAAGAGTTCGGGCCGAACTTGTTCTTGGCAGTGACGAACGAACCAGCTATTTTGGTTACTCGTGGGCGTGAAACGGACACCCGAGCTGAAAGTTATGAATGTTTTAGTATACCACCTTTTGTCACACAATTTTGGATATTGAAGAGTTCGGGCCGAAGAGGGATGTTCGGGCCGAAGTGGTGTTCGGGCCGAAGTTCGGTGTTCGGGCCGAGGATGATGTTCGGTCCGAGGTTGAAGTTCGGGCCGAGGTCGGAGTTCAGGCCGAGGTTGAAGTTCGGGCCGAGGTTGAAGTTCGGGCCGAAAATTAAGTTCGGGTCGGGAACAGTGCAGAGTTAGGGCCGAACTTGTTCTTGGCAGTGACGAACGAACCAGCTATTTTGGTTACTCGTGGGCGTGAAACGGTCACCCGAGCTGAAAGTTATGAATGTTTTAGTATACCACCTTTTGTCACAAAATTTTGGATATTGAAGAGTTCGGGCCGAAGAGGGATGTTCGGGCCGAAATGGTGTTCGGGCCGAAGCGGGATGTTCGGGCCGAAGTGGTGTTCGGGCCGAAGTTCGGTGTTCGGGCCGAGGATGATGTTCGGGCCGAGGTTGAAGTTCGGGCCGAGGTCGGAGTTCGGGCCTAGGTTGAAGTTCGGGCCGAAAATGAAGTTCGGGCCGGGTACAGTGAAGAGTTGGTGCCGAACTTGTTCTTGGCAGTGACGACCGAACCAGCTATTTAGGTTACTCGTGGGCGTGAAACGGACACCCGAGCTGAAAGTTATGAATGTTTTAGTATAGCACCTTTCGTCACACAATCTTGGATATTGAAGAGTTCGGGCCGAAGAGGGATGTTCGGGCCGAAGTGGTGTTCGGGCCGAAGTGGGATGTTCGGGCCGAAGTGGTGTTCGGGCCGAAGTTCGGTGTTCGGGCCGAGGTTGAAGTTCGGGCCGAGGTCGGAGTTCGGGCCGAGGTTGAAGTTCGGGCCGAGGTTGATGTTCGGGCCGAAAATGAAGTTCGGGCCGGGAACAGTGAAGAGTTCGGGCCGAGGTTGATGTTCGGGCCGAAGTGGGATGTTCGGGCCGAAGTGGTGTTCGGGCCGAAGTTTGGTGTTCGGGCCGATGATGATGTTCGGGCCGAGGTTGATGTTCGGGCCGAGGTCGGAGTTCGGGCCGAGGTCGGAGTTCGGGCCGAGGTTGAAGTTCGGGCCGAAAATGAAGTTCGGGCCGGGAACAGTGAAGAGTTTGGGCCGAACTTGTTCTTGGCAGTGACGAACGAACCAGCTATTTTGGTTACTCATGGGCGTGAAAAGGACACCCGAGCTGAAAGTTATGAATGTTTTAGTATAGCACCTTTTGTCACACAATCTTGGATATTGAAGAGTTCGGGCCGAAGAGGGATGTTCGGGCCGAAGTGGTGTTCGGGCCGAAGTGGGATGTTCGGGCCGAAGTGGTGTTCGGGCCGAAGTGGGATGTTCGGGCCGAAGTGGTGTTCGGGCCGAAGTGCTGTTCGGGCCGAAGTTCGGTGTTCGGGCCGAGGATGGTGTTCGGGCCGAGGTTGAAGTTCGGGCCGAGGTCGGAGTTCGGACCGAGGTTGAAATTCGGGCCGAGGTTGAAGTTCGGGCCGAAAATGAAGTTCGGGCCGGGAATAGCGAAGAGTTCGGGCCGAACTTGTTCTTGGCAGTGACGAACGAACCAGCTATTTTGGTTACTCATGGGCGTGAAACGGACACCCGAGCTGAAAGTTATGAATGTTTTAGTATAGCACCTTTTGTCACACAATCTTGGATATTGAAGAGTTCGGGCCGAAGAGGATGTTCGGGCCGAAGTGGTGTTCGGGCCGAAGTTCGGTGTTCGGGCCGAGGATGGTGTTCGGGCCGAGGTTGAAGTTCGGGCCGAGGTCGGAGTTCGGACCGAGGTTGAAATTCGGGCCGAGGTTGAAGTTCGGGCCGAAAATGAAGTTCGGGCCGGGAATAGCGAAGAGTTCGGGCCGAACTTGTTCTTGGCATTGACGAACGAACCAGCTATTTTGGTTACTCATGGGCGTGAAACGGACACCCGAGCTGAAAGTTATGAATGTTTTAGTATAGCACCTTTTGTCACACAATCTTGGATATTGAAGAGTTCGGGCCGAAGAGGGATGTTCGGGCCGAAGTGGTGTTCGGGCCGAAGTGGGATGTTCGGGCCGAAGTGGTGTTCGGGCCGAAGTTCGGTGTTCGGGCCGAGGATGATGTTCGGGCCGAGGTTAAAGTTCGGGCCGAGGTCGGAGTTCGGGCCGATGTTGAAGTTCAGGCCGAGGTTGAAGTTCGGGCCGAAAATGAAGTTCGGGCCGGGAACAGTGAAGAGTTCGGGCCGAACTTGTTCTTGGCAGTGACGAACGAACCAGCTATTTTGGTTACTCGTGGGCGTGAAACGGACACCCGAGCTGAAAGTTATGAATGTTTTAGTATAGCACCTTTTGTCACACAATCTTGGATATTGAAGAGTTCGGGCCGAAGAGGGATGTTCGGGCCGAAGTGGGATGTTCGGGCTGAAGTGGTGTTCGGGCCGAAGTTCGGTGTTCGGGCCGAGGATGATGTTCGGGCCGAGGTTGAAGTTCGTGCCGAGGTAGGAGTTCGGGCCGAGGTTGAAGTTCGGGCCGAGGTTGAAGTTCGGGCCGAAAATCAAGTTCGGGCCGAGAACAGTGAAGAGTTCGGGCCGAACTTGTTCTTGGCAGAGACGAACGACCAGCTATTTTGGTTACTCGTGGGCGTGAAACGGACACCCGAGCTGAAAGTTATGAATGTTTTAGTATAGCACCTTTTGTCACAAAATCTTGGATATTGAAGAGTTCGGGCCGAAGAGGGATGTTCGGGCCGAAGTGGTGTTAGGGCCGAAGTTCGGTGTTTGGGCCGAGGATGATGTTCGGGCCGAGGTTGAAGTTCGGGCCGAGGTCGGAGTTCGGGCCGAGGTTGAAGTTCGGGCCGAGGTTGAAGTTCGGGCCGAAAATGAAGTTCGGGCCGGGAACAGCGAAGTGTTCGGGCCTAACTTGTTCTTGGCAGTGACGAACGAACCAGCTATTTTGGTTACTCGTGGGCGTCAAACGGACACCCGAGCTGAAAGTTATGAATGTTTTAGTATACCACCTTTTTGTCACACAATCTTGGATATTGAAGAGTTCGGGCCGAAGAGGGATGTTCGGGCCGAAGTGGTGTTCCGGCCGAAGTTCGGTGTTCGGGCTGAGGATGATGTTCGGGCCGAGGTTGAAGTTCAGGCCGAGGTCGGAGTTCGGGCCGAGGTTGAAGTTCGGGCCGAGGTTGATGTTCGGGCCGAGGTTGAAGTTCGGGCCGAAAATTAAGTTTGGGCCGGGAACATTGCAGAGTTAGGGCCGAACTTGTTCTTGGCAGTGACGAACGAACTAGCTATTTTGGTTACTCGTGGGCGTGAAACGGACACCCGAGCTGAAAGTTATGGATGTTTTAGTATAGCTCCTTTTGTCACACAATCTTGGATATTGAAGAGTTCGGGCCGAAGAGGGATGTTCGGGCCGAAGTGGGATGTTCGGGCCGAAGTGGGTTGTTCGGGCCGAAGTGGTGATCGGGCCGAAGTGGTGATCGGGCCGAAGTTCGGTGTTCGGGCCGAGGATGATGTTCGGGCCGAGGTTGAAGTTCGGGCCGAGGTCGGAGTTCGGGCCGAGGTTGAAGTTCGGGCCGAGGTTGAAGTTCGGGCCGAAAATGAAGTTCGGGTCGGGAACAGTGAAGAGTTGGTGCCGAACTTGTTCTTGGCAGTGACGACCGAACCAGCTATTTAGGTTACTCGTGGGCGTGAAACGGACACCCGAGCTGAAAGTTATGAATGTTTTAGTATAACACCTTTCGTCACACAATCTTGGATATTGAAGAGTTCGGGCCGAAGAGGGATGTTCGGGCCGAAGTGGTGTTCGGGCCGAAGTGGGATGTTCGGGCCGAAGTGGTGTTCGGGCCGAAGTGGTGTTCGGGCCGAAGTTCGGTGTTCGGGCCGGGGATGATGTTCGGGCCGAGGTTGAAGTTCGGGCCGAGGTCGGAGTTCGGGCCGAGGTTGAAGTGCGGGCCGAGGTTATTGTTCGGGCCGAAAATGAAGTTCGGGCCGGGAACAGTGAAGAGTTCGGGCCGAACTTGTTCTTGGCAGTGACGAACGAACCAGCTATTTTGGTTACTCATGGGCGTGAAACGGACACCCGAGCTGAAAGTTATGAATGATTTAGTATAGCACCTTTTGTCACACAATCTTGGATATTGAAGAGTTCGGGCCGAAGAGGGATGTTCGGGCCGAAGTGGTGTTCGGGCCGAAGTGGGATGTTCGGGCCGAAGTGGTGTTCGGGCCGAAGTGGTGTTCGGGCCGAAGTTCGGTGTTCGGGCCGAGGGTGATGTTCGGGCCGAGGTTGAAGTTCGGGCCGAGGTCGGAGTTCGGGCCGAGGTTGAAATTCGGGCCGAGGTTGAAGTTCGGGCCGAAAATGAAGTTCGGGTCGGGAACAACGAAGAGTTCGGGCCGAACTTGTTCTTGGCAGTGACGAACGAACCAGCTATTTAGGTTACTCGTGGGCGTGAAACGGACACCCGAGCTGAAAGTTATGAATGTTTTAGTATACCACCTTTTGTCACATAATTTTGGATATTGAAGAGTTCGGGCCGAAGAGGGATGTTCGGGCGAAGTGGTGTTCGGGCCGAAGCGGGATGTTCGGGCCGAAGTGGTGTTCGGGCCGAAGTGGTGTTCGGGACGAAGTTCGTTGTTCGGGCCGAAGTTCAGTGTTCGGGCCGAGGATGATGGTCGGTCCGAGGTTGAAGTTCGGGCCGAGGTACGAGTTCGGGACGAGGTTGAAGTTCGGGCCGAGGTTGAAGTTCGGGCCGAAAATTAAGTTCGGGTCGGGAACAGTGCAGAGTTAGGGCCGAACTTGTTCTTGGCAGTGACGAACGAACAAGCTATTTTGGTTACTCGTGGGCGTGAAACGGACACCCGAGCTGAAAGTTATGGATGTTTTAGTATAGCTTCTTTTGTCACACAATCTTGGATATTGAAGAGTTTGGGCCGAAGAGGGATGTTCGGGCCGAAGTGGTGTTCGGGCCGAAGTGGGATGTTCGGGCCGAAGTGGTGTTCGGGCCGAAGTTCGGTGTTCGGGCCGAGGATGATGTTCGGGCCGAGGTTAAAGTTCGGGCCGAGGTCGGAGTTCGGGCCGAGGTTGAAGTTCAGGCCGAGGTTGAAGTTCGGGCCGAAAATGAAGTTCGGGCCGGGAACAGTGAAGAGTTCGGGCCGAACTTGTTCTTGGCAGTGACGAACGAACCAGCTATTTTGGTTACTCGTGGGCGTGAAACGGACACCCGAGCTGAAAGTTATGAATGTTTTAGTATAGCACCTTTTGTCACACAATCTTGGATATTGAAGAGTTCGGGCCGAAGAGGGATGTTCGGGCCGAAGTGGGATGTTCGGGCCGAAGTGGTGTTCGGGCCGAAGTGGTGTTCGGGCCGAAGTTCGGTGTTCGGGCCGAGGATGATGTTCGGGCCGAGGTTGAAGTTCGTGCCGAGGTAGGAGTTCGGGCCGAGGTTGAAGTTCGGGCCGAGGTTGAAGTTCGGGCCGAAAATCAAGTTCGGGCCGGGAACAGTGAAGAGTTCGGGCCGAACTTGTTCTTGGCAGAGACGAACGACCAGCTATTTTGGTTACTCGTGGGCGTGAAACGGACACCCGAGCTGAAAGTTATGAATGTTTTAGTATAGCACCTTTTGTCACAAAATCTTGGATATTGAAGAGTTCGGGCCGAAGAGGGATGTTCGGGCCGAAGTGGTGTTCGGGCCGAAGTGGGATGTTCGGGCCGAAGTGGTGTTCAGGCCGAAGTGGTGTTCGGGCCGAAGTTCGGTGTTCGGGCCGAGGATGATGTTCGGGCCGAGGTTGAAGTTCGGGCCGAGGTCGGAGTTCGGGCCGAGGTTGAAGTTCTGGCCGAAAATGAAGTTCGGGCCGGGAACAGCGAAGAGTTCGGGCCTAACTTGTTCTTGGCAGTGACGAACGAACCAGCTATTTTGGTTACTCGTGGGCGTGAAACGGACACCCGAGCTGAAAGTTATGAATGTTTTAGTATACCACCTTTTTGTCACACAATCTTGGATATTGAAGAGTTCGGGCCGAAGAGGGATGTTCGGGCCGAAGTGTTGTTCCGGCCGAAGTTCGGTGTTCGGGCTGAGGATGATGTTCGGGCCGAGGTTGAAGTTCAGGCCGAGGTCGGAGTTCGGGCCGAGGTTGAAGTTCGGGCCGAGGTTGATGTACGGGCCGAGGTTGAAGTTCGGGCCGAAAATTAAGTTTGGGCCGGGAACATTGCAGAGTTAGGGCCGAACTTGTTCTTGGCAGTGACGAACAAACCAACTATTTTGGTTACTCGTGGGCGTGAAACGGACACCCGAGCTGAAAGTTATGGATGTTTTAGTATAGCTCCTTTTGTCACACAATCTTGGATATTGAAGAGTTCGGGCCGAAGAGGGATATTCGGGCCGAAGTGGGATGTTCGGGCCGAAGTGGGTTGTTCGGGCCGAAGTGGTGTTCGGGCCGAAGTGGTGTTCGGGCCGAAGTTCGGTGTTCGGGCCGAGGATGATGGTCGGGCCGAGGTCGAAGTTCGTGCCGAGGTAGGAGTTCGGGCCGAGGTTGAAGTTCGGGCCGAGGTTGAAGTTCGGGCGGGGAACAGTGAAGAGTTGGTGCCGAACTTGTTCTTGGCAGTGACGACCGAACCAGCTATTTTGGTTACTCGTGGGCGTGAAACGGACAACCGAGCTGAAAGTTATGAATGTTTTAGTATAGCACCTTTTGTCACACAATCTTGGATATTGAAGAGTTCGGGCCGAAGAGGGATGTTCGGGTCGAAGTGGTGTTCGGGCCGAAGTGGTGTTCGGGCCGAAGTTCGGTGTTCGGGCCGAGGATGATGTTCGGGCCGTTGGTGAAGTTCGGGCCGAGGTCGGAGTTCGGGTCGAGGTTGAAGTTCGGGCCGAGGTTGAAGTTCGGGCCGAAAAAGAAGTTCGGGCCGGGAACTGTGAAGAGTTCGGGCCGAACTTGTTCTTGGCAGTGACGAACGAACCAGCTATTTTGGTTACTCGTGGGCGTGAAACGGACACCCGAGCTGAAAGTTATGAATGTTTTAGTATAGCACCTTTTGTCACACAATCTTGGATATTGAAGAGTTCGGGCCGAAGAGGGATGTTCGGGCCGAAGTGGTGTTCGAGCCGAAGTGGGATGTTCGGGCCGAACTGGTGTTCGGGCCGAAGTGGTGTTCAGGCCAAAGTTCGGTGTTCGGTCCGAGGATGATGTTCGGGCCGAGGTTGAAGTTCGGGCCGAGGTCGGAGTTCGGGCCGAGGTTGAAGTTCGGGCCGAGGTTGAAGTTCGGGCCGAAAATGAAGTTCGGGCCGGGAACAGTGAAGAGTTCGGGCCGAACTTGATCTTGGCAGTGACGAACGAACAAGCTATTTTGGTTACTCGTGGGCGTGAAACGGACACCCGAGCTGAAAGTTATGAATGTTTTAGTATAACACCTTTTGTCACACAATCTTGGATATTGAAGAGTTCGAGCCGAAGAGGGATGTTCGGGCCGAAGTGGTGTTCGGGCCGAAGTGGGATGTTCGGGCCGAAGCGGTGTTCGGGCCGAAGTGGTGTTCGGGCCGAAGTTCGGTGTTCGGGCCGAGGATGATGTTCGGGCCGAGGTTGAAGTTCGGGCCGAGGATGATGTTCGGGCCGTGGTTGAAGTTCGGGCTGAGGTCGGAGTTCGGGTCGAGGTTGAAGTTCGGGCCGAGGTTGAAGTTCGGGCCGAAAATGAAGTTCGAGCCGGGAATAGTGAAGAGTTCGGGCCGAACTTGTTCTTGGCAGTGACGAACGAACCAGCTATTTTGGTTACTCGTGGACGTGAAACGGACACCCGAGCTGAAAGTTATGAATGTTTTAGAATAGCACCTTTTGTCACACAATCTTGGATATTTAAGAGTTAGGGCCGAAGAGGGATGTTCGGGCCGAAGTGGTGTTCGGGCCGAAGTGGGATGTTCGGGCCGAAGTGGTGTTCGGGCGGAAGTGGTGTTCGGGCCGAAGTTCGGTGTTCGGGCCGAGGATGATATTCGGGCCGAGGTTGAAGTTCGGGTTGAAAATGAAGTTCGGGCCGGGAACAGTGAAGAGTTCGGGCCGAACTGTTCTTGGCAGTGACGAACGAACCAGCTATTTTGGTTACTCGTGGGCGTGAAATGGACACCCGAGCTGAAAGTTATGAATGTTTTAGTATAGCACCTTTTGTCCCACAATCTTGGATATTGAAGAATTCGGGCCGAAGAGGGATGTTCGGGCCGAAGTGGTGTTCGGGCCGAAGTGGGATGTTCGGGCCGAAGTGGTGTTCGGGCCGAAGTGGTGTTCGGGCCGAAGTTCGGTGTTCGGACCGAGGATGATGTTCGGGCCGAGGTTGAAGTTCGGGCCAAGGTCGGAGTTCGGGATGAGGTTGAAGTTCGGGGCGAGGTTGAAGTTTGGGCCGGGAACAGTGAAGAGTTCGGGCCGAGGTTGAAGTTCGGGCCGAAAATGAAGTTCGGGCCGGGAACAGTGAAGAGTTCGGGCCGAACTTGTTCTTGGCAGTGACGAACGAACCAGCTATTTTGGTTACTTGTGGGCGTGAAACGGACACCCGAGCTGAAAGTTATGAATGTTTTAGTATACCACATTTTGTCACACAATCTTGGATATTGAAGAGTTCGGGCCGAAGAGGGATGTTCGGGCCGAATTGGTGTTCGGGCCGAAGTGGGATGTTCGGGCCGAAGTTGTGTTCGGGCCGAAGTGGTGTTCGGGTCGAAGATCGGTGTTCGGGCCGAGGATGATGTTCGGGCCGAGGTTGAATTTCGGGCCGAGGTCGGAGTTCGGGCCGAGGTTGAAGTTCGGGCCGAGGTTGAAGTTCGGGCCGAAAATGAAGTTCGGGTCGGGAACAGTGAAGAGTTCGGGCCGAACTTGTTCTTGGCAGTGACGAACGAACCAGCTATTTTGGTTACTCGTGTGCGTGAAACGGACACCCGAGCTGAAAGTTATGAATGGTTTAGTATAGCACCTTTTGTCACACAATCTTGGATATTGAAGAGTTCGGGCCGAAGAGGGATGTTCGGGCCGAAGTGGTGTTCCGGCCGAAGTGGGATGTTCGGGCCGAAGTGGTGTTCGGGCCGAAGTGGTGTTCGGGCCGAAGTTCGGTGTTCGGGACGAGGATGATGTTCGGGCCGAGGTTGAAGTTCGGGCCGAGGTCGGAGTTTGAGCCGAGGTTGAAGTTCGGGCCGAGGTTGAAGTTCGGGCCGAAAATGAAGTTCGGGCCGGGAACAGTGAAAAGTTCGGGCCGAGGTCGGAGTTCGGGCCGAGGTTGAAGTTCAGGCCGAGGTTGAAGTTCGGGCCGAAAATGAAGTTCGGGCCGGGAACAGTGAAGAGTTCGGGCCGAACTTGTTCTTGGCAGTGACGAACGAACCAGCTATTTTGGTTACTCGTGGGCGTGAAACGGACACCCGAGCTGAAAGTTATGAATGTTTTAGTATAGCACCTTTTGTCACACAATCTTGGATATTGAAGAGTTCGGGCCGAAGAGGGATGTTCGGGCCGAAGTGGGATGTTCGGGCCGAAGTGGTGTTCGGGCCGAAGTGGTGTTCGGGCCGAAGTTCGGTGTTCGGGCCGAGGATGATGTTCGGGCCGAGGTTGAAGTTCGTGCCGAGGTAGGAGTTCGGGCCGAGGTTGAAGTTCGGGCCGAGGTTGAAGTTCGGGCCGAAAATCAAGTTCGGGCCGGGAACAGTGAAGAGTTCGGGCCGAACTTGTTCTTGGCAGAGACGAACGACCAGCTATTTTGGTTACTCGTGGGCGTGAAACGGACACCCGAGCTGAAAGTTATGAATGTTTTAGTATAGCACCTTTTGTCACAAAATCTTGGATATTGAAGAGTTCGGGCCGAAGAGGGATGTTCGGGCCGAAGTGGTGTTCGGGCCAAAGTGGGATGTTCGGGCCGAAGTGGTGTTCAGGCCGAAGTGGTGTTCGGGCCGAAGTTCGGTGTTCGGGCCGAGGATGATGTTCGGGCCGAGGTTGAAGTTCGGGCCGAGGTCGGAGTTCGGGCCGAGGTTGAAGTTCTGGCCGAAAATGAAGTTCGGGCCGGGAACAGCGAAGAGTTCGGGCCTAACTTGTTCTTGGCAGTGACGAACGAACCAGCTATTTTGGTTACTCGTGGGCGTGAAACGGACACCCGAGCTGAAAGTTATGAATGTTTTAGTATACCACCTTTTTGTCACACAATCTTGGATATTGAAGAGTTCGGGCCGAAGAGGGATGTTCGGGCCGAAGTGTTGTTCCGGCCGAAGTTCGGTGTTCGGGCTGAGGATGATGTTCGGGCCGAGGTTGAAGTTCAGGCCGAGGTCGGAGTTCGGGCCGAGGTTGAAGTTCGGGCCGAGGTTGATGTTCGGGCCGAGGTTGAAGTTCGGGCCGAAAATTAAGTTTGGGCCGGGAACATTGCAGAGTTAGGGCCGAACTTGTTCTTGGCAGTGACGAACAAACCAACTATTTTGGTTACTCGTGGGCGTGAAACGGACACCCGAGCTGAAAGTTATGGATGTTTTAGTATAGCTCCTTTTGTCACACAATCTTGGATATTGAAGAGTTCGGGCCGAAGAGGGATATTCGGGCCGAAGTGGGATGTTCGGGCCGAAGTGGGTTGTTCGGGCCGAAGTGGTGTTCGGGCCGAAGTGGTGTTCGGGCCGAAGTTCGGTGTTCGGGCCGAGGATGATGGTCGGGCCGAGGTCGAAGTTCGTGCCGAGGTAGGAGTTCGGGCCGAGGTTGAAGTTCGGGCCGAGGTTGAAGTTCGGGCGGGGAACAGTGAAGAGTTGGTGCCGAACTTGTTCTTGGCAGTGACGACCGAACCAGCTATTTTGGTTACTCGTGGGCGTGAAACGGACAACCGAGCTGAAAGTTATGAATGTTTTAGTATAGCACCTTTTGTCACACAATCTTGGATATTGAAGAGTTCGGGCCGAAGAGGGATGTTCGGGTCGAAGTGGTGTTCGGGCCGAAGTGGTGTTCGGGCCGAAGTTCGGTGTTCGGGCCGAGGATGATGTTCGGGCCGTTGGTGAAGTTCGGGTCGAGGTCGGAGTTCGGGTCGAGGTTGAAGTTCGGGCCGAGGTTGAAGTTCGGGCCGAAAAAGAAGTTCGGGCCGGGAACTGTGAAGAGTTCGGGCCGAACTTGTTCTTGGCAGTGACGAACGAACCAGCTATTTTGGTTACTCGTGGGCGTGAAACGGACACCCGAGCTGAAAGTTATGAATGTTTTAGTATAGCACCTTTTGTCACACAATCTTGGATATTGAAGAGTTCGGGCCGAAGAGGGATGTTCGGGCCGAAGTGGTGTTCGAGCCGAAGTGGGATGTTCGGGCCGAACTGGTGTTCGGGCCGAAGTGGTGTTCAGGCCAAAGTTCGGTGTTCGGTCCGAGGATGATGTTCGGGCCGAGGTTGAAGTTCGGGCCGAGGTCGGAGTTCGGGACGAGGTTGAAGTTCGGGCCGAGGTTGAAGTTCGGGCCGAAAATGAAGTTCGGGCCGGGAACAGTGAAGAGTTCGGGCCGAACTTGATCTTGGCAGTGACGAACGAACAAGCTATTTTGGTTACTCGTGGGCGTGAAACGGACACCCGAGCTGAAAGTTATGAATGTTTTAGTATAACACCTTTTGTCACACAATCTTGGATATTGAAGAGTTCGAGCCGAAGAGGGATGTTCGGGCCGAAGTGGTGTTCGGGCCGAAGTGGGATGTTCGGGCCGAAGCGGTGTTCGGGCCGAAGTGGTGTTCGGGCCGAAGTTCGGTGTTCGGGCCGAGGATGATGTTCGGGCCGAGGTTGAAGTTCGGGCCGAGGATGATGTTCGGGCCGTGGTTGAAGTTCGGGCTGAGGTCGGAGTTCGGGTCGAGGTTGAAGTTCGGGCCGAGGTTGAAGTTCGGGCCGAAAATGAAGTTCGAGCCGGGAATAGTGAAGAGTTCGGGCCGAACTTGTTCTTGGCAGTGACGAACGAACCAGCTATTTTGGTTACTCGTGGACGTGAAACGGACACCCGAGCTGAAAGTTATGAATGTTTTAGAATAGCACCTTTTGTCACACAATCTTGGATATTTAAGAGTTAGGGCCGAAGAGGGATGTTCGGGCCGAAGTGGTGTTCGGGCCGAAGTGGGATGTTCGGGCCGAAGTGGTGTTCGGGCGGAAGTGGTGTTCGGGCCGAAGTTCGGTGTTCGGGCCGAGGATGATATTCGGGCCGAGGTTGAAGTTCGGGTTGAAAATGAAGTTCGGGCCGGGAACAGTGAAGAGTTCGGGCCGAACTGTTCTTGGCAGTGACGAACGAACCAGCTATTTTGGTTACTCGTGGGCGTGAAATGGACACCCGAGCTGAAAGTTATGAATGTTTTAGTATAGCACCTTTTGTCCCACAATCTTGGATATTGAAGAATTCGGGCCGAAGAGGGATGTTCGGGCCGAAGTGGTGTTCGGGCCGAAGTGGGATGTTCGGGCCGAAGTGGTGTTCGGGCCGAAGTGGTGTTCGGGCCGAAGTTCGGTGTTCGGACCGAGGATGATGTTCGGGCCGAGGTTGAAGTTCGGGCCAAGGTCGGAGTTCGGGACGAGGTTGAAGTTCGGGGCGAGGTTGAAGTTTGGGCCGGGAACAGTGAAGAGTTCGGGCCGAGGTTGAAGTTCGGGCCGAAAATGAAGTTCGGGCCGGGAACAGTGAAGAGTTCGGGCCGAACTTGTTCTTGGCAGTGACGAACGAACCAGCTATTTTGGTTACTTGTGGGCGTGAAACGGACACCCGAGCTGAAAGTTATGAATGTTTTAGTATACCACATTTTATCACACAATCTTGGATATTGAAGAGTTCGGGCCGAAGAGGGATGTTCGGGCCGAATTGGTGTTCGGGCCGAAGTGGGATGTTCGGGCCGAAGTTGTGTTCGGGCCGAAGTGGTGTTCGGGTCGAAGATCGGTGTTCGGGCCGAGGATGATGTTCGGGCCGAGGTTGAATTTCGGGCCGAGGTCGGAGTTCGGGCCGAGGTTGAAGTTCGGGCCGAGGTTGAAGTTCGGGCCGAAAATGAAGTTCGGGTCGGGAACAGTGAAGAGTTCGGGCCGAACTTGTTCTTGGCAGTGACGAACGAACCAGCTATTTTGGTTACTCGTGTGCGTGAAACGGACACCCGAGCTGAAAGTTATGAATGGTTTAGTATAGCACCTTTTGTCACACAATCTTGGATATTGAAGAGTTCGGGCCGAAGAGGGATGTTCGGGCCGAAGTGGTGTTCCGGCCGAAGTGGGATGTTCGGGCCGAAGTGGTGTTCGGGCCGAAGTGGTGTTCGGGCCGAAGTTCGGTGTTCGGGACGAGGATGATGTTCGGGCCGAGGTTGAAGTTCGGGCCGAGGTCGGAGTTTGGGCCGAGGTTGAAGTTCGGGCCGAGGTTGAAGTTCGGGCCGAAAATGAAGTTCGGGCCGGGAGCAGTGAAGAGTTCGGGCTGAACTTGTTCTTGGCAGTGACGAACGAACCAACTATTTTGGTTACTCACGGCCGTGAAATGGACACCCGAGCTGAAAAGTTATGAATGTTTTAGTATAACACCTTTTGTCACACAATCTTGGATATTGAAGAGTTCGGGCCGAAGAGGGATGTTCGGGCCGAAGTGGTGTTCGGGCCGAAGTGGTGTTCGGGCCGAAGTGGGATGTTCGGGCCGAAGTTGTGTTCGGGCCGAAGTGGTGTTCGGGCCGAAGTTCGGTGTTCGGGCCGAGGATGATGTTCGGGTCGAGGTTGAAGTTTGGGCCGAGGTCGGAGTTCGGGCCGAGGTTGAAGTTCGGCCCGAAAATGAAGTTCGGGCCGGAAACAGTGAAGAGTTCGGGCCGAACTTGTTCATGGCAGAGACGAACGACCAGCTATTTTGGTTACTCATGTGCGTGAAACGGACACCCTAGCTGAAAGTTATGAATGGTTTAGTATAGCACCTTTTGTCACACAATCTTGGATATTGAAGAGTTCGGGCCGAAGAGGGATGTTCGGGCCGAAGTGGTGTTCGGGCCGAAGTGGGATATTCGGGCCGAAGTGGTGTTCGGGCCGAAGTGGTGTTCGGGCCGAAGTTCGGTGTTCGGGACGAGGATGATGTTCGGGCCGAGGTTGAAGTTCGGGCCGAGGTCGGAGTTTGGGCCGAGGTTGAAGTTCGGGCCGAGGTTGAAGTTCGGGCCGAAAATGAAGTTCGGGCCGGGAGCAGTGAAGAGTTCGGGCTGAACTTGTTCTTGGCAGTGACGAACGAACCAACTATTTTGGTTACTCGTGGCCGTCAAATGGACACCCGAGCTGAAAAGTTATGAATGTTTTAGTATAACACCTTTTGTCACACAATCTTGGATATTGAAGAGTTCGGGCGGAAGAGGGATGTTCGGGCCGAAGTGGTGTTCGGGCCGAAGTGGTGTTCGGGCCGAAGTGGGATGTTCGGGCCGAAGTTGTGTTCGGGCCGAAGTGGTGTTCGGGCCGAAGTTCGGTGTTCGGGCCGAGGATGATGTTCGGGTCGAGGTTGAAGTTTGGGCCGAGGTCGGAGTTCGGGCCGAGGTTGAAGTTCGGGCCGAAAATGAAGTTCGGGCCGGGAACAGTGAAGAGTTCGGGCCGAACTTGTTCTTGGCAGAGACGAACGACCAGCTATTTTGGTTACTCATGTGCGTGAAACGGACACCCTAGCTGAAAGTTATGAATGGTTTAGTATAGCACCTTTTGTCACACAATCTTGGATATTGAAGAGTTCGGGCCGAAGAGGGATGTTCGAACCGAAGTGGTGTTCGGGCCGAAGTGGGATATTCGGGCCGAAGTGGTGTTCGGGCCGAAGTGGTGTTCGGGCCGAAGTTCGGTGTTCGGGACGAGGATGATGTTCGGGCCGAGGTTGAAGTTCGGGCCGAGGTCGGAGTTTGGGCCGAGGTTGAAGTTCGGGCCGAGGTTGAAGTTCGGGCCGAAAATGAAGTTCGGGCCGGGAGCAGTGAAGAGTTCGGGCTGAACTTGTTCTTGGCAGTGACGAACGAACCAACTATTTTGGTTACTCGTGGCCGTGAAATGGACACCCGAGCTGAAAAGTTATGAATGTTTTAGTATAACACCTTTTGTCACACAATCTTGGATATTGAAGAGTTCGGGCCGAAGAGGGATGTTCGGGCCGAAGTGGTGTTCGGGCCGAAGTGGGATGTTCGGGCCGAAGTTGTGTTCGGGCCGAAGTGGTGTTCGGGCCGAAGTTCGGTGTTCGGGCCGAGGATGATGTTCGGGTCGAGGTTGAAGTTTGGGCCGAGGTCGGAGTTCGGGCCGAGGTTGAAGTTCGGGCCGAAAATGAAGTTCGGGCCGGGAACAGTGAAGAGTTCGGGCCGAACTTGTTCTTGGCAGAGACGAACGACCAGCTATTTTGGTTACTCGTGGGCGTGAAACGGACACCCGAGCTGAAAGTTATGAATGTTTTAATATAGCACCTTTTGTCACAAAATCTTGGATATTGAAGAGTTCGGGCCGAAGAGGGATGTTCAGGCCGAAGTGGTGTTCGGGCCGAAGTGGGATGTTCGGGCCGAAGTGGTGTTCAGGCCGAAGTGGTGTTCGGGCCGAAGTTCGGTGTTCGGGCCGAGGATGATGTTCGGGCCGAGGTTGAAGTTCGGGCCGAGGTCGGAGTTCGGGCCGAGGTTGAAGTTCGGGCCGAGGTTGAAGTTCGGGCCGAAAATGAAGTTCGGGCCGGGAACAGCGAAGAGTTCCGGCCTAACTTGTTCTTGGCAGTGACGAACGAACCAGCTATTTTGGTTACTCGTGGGCGTGAAACGGACACCCGAGCTGAAAGTTATGAATGTTTTAGTATACCACCTTTTTGTCACACAATCTTGGATATTGAAGAGTTCGGGCCGAAGAGGGATGTTCGGGCCGAAGTGGGTTGTTCGGGCCGAAGTGGTGTTCGGGCCGAAGTGGTGTTCGGGCCGAAGTGGTGTTCGGGCCGAAGTTCGGTGTTCGGGCCGAGGATGATGTTCGGGCCGAGGTTGAAGTTCGTGCCGAGGTAGGAGTTCGGGCCGAGGTTGAAGTTCGGGCCGAGGTTGAAGTTCGGGCGGGGAATAGTGAAGAGTTGGTGCCGAACTTGTTCTTGGCAGTGACGACCGAACCAACTATTTTGGTTACTCGTGGGCGTGAAACGGACAACCGAGCTGAAAGTTTTGAATGTTTTAGTATAGCACCTTTTGTCACACAATCTTGGATATTGAAGAGTTCGGGACGAAGAGGGATGTTCGGGCCGAAGTGGTGTTCGGGCCGAAGTTCGGTGTTCGGGCCGAGGATGATGTTCGGGCCGTGGTTGAAGTTCGGGCCGAGGTCGGAGTTCGGGTCGAGGTTGAAGTTCGGGCCGAGGTTGAAGTTCGGGCCGAAAATGAAGTTCGGGCCGGGAACTGTGAAGAGTTCGGGCCGAACTTGTTCTTGGCAGTGACGAACGAACCAGCTATTTTGGTTACTCGTGGGCGTGAAACGGACACCCGAGCTTAAAGTTATGAATGTTTTAGTATAGCACCTTTTGTCACACAATCTTTGATATTGAAGAGTTCCGGCCGAAGAGGGATGTTCGGGCCGAAGTGGTGTTCGAGCCGAAGTGGGATGTTCGGGCCGAACTGGTGTTCGGGCCGAAGTGGTGTTCAGGCCGAAGTTCGGTGTTCGGTCCGAGGATGATGTTCGGGCCGAGGTTGAAGTTCGGGCCGAGGTCGGAGTTCGGGCCGAGGTTGAAGTTCGGTCCGAGGTTGAAGTTCGGGCCGAAAATGAAGTTCGGGCCGGGAACAGTGAAGAGTTCGGGCCGAACATGATCTTGGCAGGGACGAACGAACAAGCTATTTTGGTTACTCGTGGGCGTGAAACGGACACCCGAGCTGAAAGTTATGAATGTTTTAGTATAACACCTTTTGTCACACAATCTTGGATATTGAAGAGTTCGAGCCGAAGAGGGATGTTCGGGCCGAAGTGGTGTTCGGGCCGAAGAGGGATGTTCGGGCCGAAGCGGTGTTCGGGCCGAAGTGGTGTTCGGGCCGAAGTTCGGTGTTCGGGCCGAGGATGATGTTCGGGCCGAGGTTGAAGTTCGGGCCGAGGATGATGTTCGGGCCGTGGTTGAAGTTCGGGCCGAGGTCGGAGTTCGGGTCGAGGTTGAAGTTCGGGCCGAAAATGAAGTTCGGGCCGGGAACAGCGAAGAGTTCGGGCCTAACTTGTTCTTGGCAGTGACGAACGAACCAGCTATTTTGGTTACTCGTGGGCGTGAAACGGACACCCGAGCTGAAAGTTATGAATGTTTTAGTATACCACCTTTTTGTCACACAATCTTGGATATTGAAGAGTTCGGGCCGAAGAGGGATGTTCGGGCCGAAGTGGTGTTCCGGCCGAAGTTCGGTGTTCGGGCTGAGGATGATGTTCGGGCCGAGGTTGAAGTTCAGGCCGAGGTCGGAGTTCGGGCCGAGGTTGAATTTCGGGCCGAGGTTGATGTTCGGGCCGAGGTTGAAGTTCGGGCCGAAAATTAAGTTTGGGCCGGGAACATTGCAGAGTTAGGGCCGAACTTGTTCTTGGCAGTGACGAACAAACCAGCTATTTTGGTTACTCGTGGACGTGAAACGGACACCCGAGCTGAAAGTTATGGATGTTTTAGTATAGCTCCTTTTGTCACACAATCTTGGATATTGCAGAGTTCGGGCCGAAGAGGGATGTTCGGGCCGAAGTGGGATGTTCGGGCCGAAGTGGGTTGTTCGGGCCGAAGTGGTGTTCGGGCCGAAGTGGTGTTCGGGCCGAAGTTCGGTGTTCGGGCCGAGGATGATGTTCGGGCCGAGGTTGAAGTTCGTGCCGAGGTAGGAGTTCGAGCCGAGGTTGAAGTTCAGGCCGAGGTTGAAGTTCGGGCGGGGAACAGTGAAGAGTTGGTGCCGAACTTGTTCTTGGCAGTGACGACCGAACCAGCTATTTTGGTTACTCGTGGGCGTGAAACGGACAACCGAGCTGAAAGTTATGAATGTTTTAGTATAGCACCTTTTGTCACACAATCTTGGATATTGAAGAGTTCGGGCCGAAGAGGGATGTTCGGGCCGAAGTGGTGTTCGGGCCGAAGTGGTGTTCGGGCCGAAGTTCGGTGTTCGGGCCGAGGATGATGTTCGGGCCGTGGTTGAAGTTCGGGCCGAGGTCGGAGTTCGGGTCGAGGTTGAAGTTCGGGCCGAGGTTGAAGTTCGGGCCGAAAATGAAGTTCGGGCCGGGAACTGTGAAGAGTTCGGGCCGAACTTGGTCTTGGCAGTGACGAACGAACCAGCTATTTTGGTTACTCGTGGGCGTGAAACGGACACCCGAGCTGAAAGTTATGAATGTTTTAGTATAGCACCTTTTGTCACACAATCTTGGATATTGAAGAGTTCGGGCCGAAGAGGGATGTTCGGGCCGAAGTGGTGTTCGAGCCGAAGTGGGATGTTCGGGCCGAACTGGTGTTCGGGCCGAAGTGGTGTTCAGGCCGAAGTTCGGTGTTCGGTCCGAGGATGATGTTCGGGCTGAGGTTGAAGTTCGGGCCGAGGATGATGTTCGGGCCGTGGTTGAAGTTCGGGCCGAGGTCGGAGTTCGGGTCGAGGTTGAAGTTCGGGCCGAGGTTGAAGTTCGGGCCGAAAATGAAGTTCGAGCCGGGAATAGTGAAGAGTTCGGGCCGAACTTGTTCTTGGCAGTGATGAACGAACCAGCTATTTTGGTTACTCGTGGACGTGAAACGGACACCCGAGCTGAAAGTTATGAATGTTTTAGTATAGCACCTTTTGTCACACAATCTTGGATATTTAAGAGTTAGGGCCGAAGAGGGATGTTCGGGCCGAAGTGGTGTTCGGGCCGAAGTGGGATGTTCGGGCCGAAGTGGTGTTCGGGCCGAAGTGGGATGTTCGGGCCGAAGTGGTGTTCGGGCGGAAGTGGTGTTCGGGCCGAAGTTCGGTGTTCGGGCCGAGGATGACGTTCGGGCCGAGGTTGAAGTTCGGGCCGAAAATGAAGTTCGGGCCGGGAACAGTGAAGAGTTCGGGCCGAACTTGTTCTTGGAAGTGACGAACGAACCAGCTATTTTGGTTACTCGTGGGCGTGAAACGGACACCCGAGCTGAAAGTTATGAATGTTTTAGTATAGCACCTTTTGTCCCACAATCTTGGATATTGAAGAGTTCGGGCCGAAGAGGGATGTTCGGGCCGAAGTGGTGTTTGGGCCGAAGTGGGATGTTCGGGCCGAAGTGGTGTTCGGGCCGAAGTGGTGTTCGGGCCGAAGTTCGGTTTTCGGACCGAGGATGATGTTCGGGCCGAGGTTGAAGTCCGGGCCAAGGTCGGAGTTCAGGCGAGGTTGAAGTTCGGGGCGAGGTTGAAGTTTGGGCCGGGAACAGTGAAGAGTTCGGGCCGAGGTTGAAGTTCCGGCCGAAAATGAAGTTCGGGCCGGGAACAGTGAAGAGTTCGGGCCGAACTTGTTCTTGGCAGTGACGAACGAACCAGCTATTTTGGTTACTTGTGGGCGTGAAACGGACACCCGAGCTGAAAGTTATGAATGTTTTAGTATAACACATTTTGTCACACAATCTTGGATATTGAAGAGTTCGGGCCGAAGAGGGATGTTCGGGCCGAATTGGTGTCCGGGCCGAAGTGGGATGTTCGGGCCGAAGTGGTGTTCGGGCCGAAGTGGTGTTCGGGTCGAAGATCGGTGTTCGGGCCGAGGATGATGTTCGGGCCGAGGTTGAATTTCGGGCCGAGGTCGGAGTTCGGGCCGAGGTTGAAGTTCGGGCCGAGGTTGAAGTTCGGGCCGAAAATGAAGTTCGGGTCGGGAACAGTGAAGAGTTCGGGCCGAAATTGTTCTTGGCAGTGACGAACGAACCAGCTATTTTGGTTACTCGTGTGCGTGAAACGGACACCCGAGCTGAAAGTTATGAATGGTTTAGTATAGCACCTTTTGTCACACAATCTTGGATATTGAAGAGTTCGGGCCGAAGAGGGATGTTCGGGCCGAAGTGGTGTTCGGGCCGAAGTGGGATGTTCGGGCCGAAGTGGTGTTCGGGCCGAAGTGGTGTTCGGGCCGAAGTTCGGTGTTCGGGACGAGGATGATGTTCGGGCCGAGGTTGAAGTTCGGGCCGAGGTCAGAGTTTGGGCCGAGGTTGAAGTTCGGGCCGAGGTTGAAGTTCGGGCCGAAAATGAAGTTCGGGCCGGGAGCAGTGAAGAGTTCGGGCTGAACTTGTTCTTGGTAGTGACGAACGAACCAACTATTTTGGTTACTCGTGGCCGTGAAATGGACACCCGAGCTGAAAAGTTATGAATGTTTTAGTATAACACCTTTTGTCACACAATCTTGGATATTGAAGAGTTCGGGCCGAAGAGGGATGTTCGGGCCGAAGTGGTGTTCGGGCCGAAGTGGTGTTCGGGCCGAAGTGGGATGTTCGGGCCGAAGTTGTGTTCGGGCCGAAGTGGTGTTCGGGCCGAAGTTCGGTGTTCGGGCCGAGGATGATGTTCGGGTCGAGGTTGAAGTTTGGGCCGAGGTCGGAGTTCGGGTCGAGGTTGAAGTTCGGGCCGAAAATGAAGTTCGGGCCGGGAACAGTGAAGTGTTCGGGCCGAACTTGTTCTTGGCAGTGACGAACGAACTAGCTATTTTGGTTACTCCTGGGCGTGAAACGGACACCCGAGCTGAAAGTTATGAATGTTTTAGTATAGCACCTTTTGTCACACAATCTTGGATATTGAAGAGTTCGGGCCGAAGAGGGATGTTCGGGCCGAAGTGGTGTTCGGGCCGAAGTGGGATGTTCGGGCTGAAGTGGTGTTCGGGCCGAAGTGGTGTTCGGGCCGAAGTTCGGTGTTCGGGCCGAGGATGATGTTCGGGCCGTGGTTGAAGTTCGGGCCGAGGTCGGAGTTCGGGTCGAGGTTGAAGTTCGGGCCGAGGTTGAAGTTCGGGCCGAAAATGAAGTTCGGGCCGGGAACTGTGAAGAGTTCGGGCCGAACTTGTTCTTGGCAGTGACGAACGAACCAGCTATTTTGGTTACTCGTGGGCGTGAAACGGACACCCGAGCTGAAAGTTATGAATGTTTTAGTATAGCACCTTTTGTCACACAATCTTGGATATTGAAGAGTTCGGGCCGAAGAGGGATGTTCGGGCCGAAGTGGTGTTCGAGCCGAAGTGGGATGTTCGGGCCGAACTGGTGTTCGGGCCGAAGTGGTGTTCAGGCCGAAGTTCGGTGTTCGGTCCGAGGATGATGTTCGGGCCGAGGTTGAAGTTCGGGCCGAGGTCGGAGTTCGGGCCGAGGTTGAAGTTCGGGCCGAGGTTGAAGTTCGGGCCGAAAATGAAGTTCGGGCCGGGGTTGAAGTTCGGGCCGAAAATGAAGTTCGGGCCGAAGTGGGATGTTCGGGCCGAAGCGGTGTTCGGGCCGAAGTGGTGTTCGGGCCGAAGTTCGGTGTTCGGGCCGAGGATGATGTTCGGGCCGAGGTTGAAGTTCGGGCCGAGGATGATGTTCGGGCCGTGTTTGAAGTTCGGGCCGAGGTCGGAGTTCGGGTCGAGGTTGAAGTTCGGGCCGAGGTTGAAGTTCGGGCCGAAAATGAAGTTCGAGCCGGGAATAGTGAAGAGTTCGGGCCGAACTTGTTCTTGGCAGTGACGAACGAACCAGCTATTTTGGTTACTCGTGGACGTGAAACGGACACCCGAGCTGAAAGTTATGAATGTTTTAGTATAGCACCTTTTGTCACACAATCTTGGATATTTAAGTGTTGGGGCCGAAGAGGGATGTTCGGGCCGAAGTGGTGTTCGGGCCGAAGTGGGATGTTCGGGCCGAAGTGGTGTTCGGGCGGAAGTGGTGTTCGGGCCGAAGTTCGGTGTTCGGGCCGAGGATGATGTTCCGGCCGAGGTTGAAGTTCGGGCCGAAAATGAAGTTCGGGCCGGGAACAGTGAAGAGTTCGGGCCGAACTTGTTCTTGGCAGTGACGAACGAACCAGCTATTTTGGTTACTCGTGGGCGTGAAACGGACACCCGAGCTGAAAGTTATGAATGTTTTAGTATAGCACCTTTTGTCCCATAATCTTGGATATTGAAGAGTTCGGGCCGAAGAGGGATGTTCGGGCCGAAGTGGTGTTCGGGCCGAAGTGGGATGTTCGGGCCGAAGTGGTGTTCGGGCCGAAGTGGTGTTCGGGCCGAAGTTCGGTGTTCGGACCGAGGATGATGTTCGGGCCGAGGTTGAAGTTCGGGCCAAGGTCGGAGTTCGGGACGAGGTTGAAGTTCGGGGCGAGGTTGAAGTTTGGGCCGGGAACAGTGAAGAGTTCGGGCCGAGGTTGAAGTTCGGGCCGAAAATGAAGTTCGGGCCGGGAACAGTGAAGAGTTCGGGCCGAACTTGTTCTTGGCAGTGACGAACGAAGCAGCTATTTTGGTTACTTGTGGGCGTGAAACGGACACCCGAGCTGAAAGTTATGAATGTTTTAGTATAGCACCTTTTGTCCCATAATCTTGGATATTGAAGAGTGCGGGCCGAAGAGGGATGTTCGGGCCGAAGTGGTGTTCGGGCCGAAGTGGGATGTTCGGGCCGAAGTGGTGTTCGGGCCGAAGTGGTGTTCGGGCCGAAGTGGTGTTCGGGCCGAAGTTCGGTGTTCGGACCGAGGATGATGTTCGGGCCGAGGTTGAAGTTCGGGCCAAGGTCGGAGTTCGGGACGAGGTTGAAGTTCGGGGCGAGGTTGAAGTTTGGGCCGGGAACAGTGAAGAGTTCGGGCCGAGGTTGAAGTTCGGGCCGAAAATGAAGTTCGGGCCGGGAACAGTGAAGAGTTCGGGCCGAACTTGTTCTTGGCAGTGACGAACGAACCAGCTATTTTGGTTACTTGTGGGCGTGAAACGGACACCCGAGCTGAAAGTTATGAATGTTTTAGTATAACACATTTTGTCACACAATCTTGGATATTGAAGAGTTCGGGCCGAAGAGGGATGTTCGGGCCGAATTGGTGTTCGGGCCGAAGTGGGATGTTCGGGCCGAAGGGGTGTTCGGGCCGAAGTGGTGTTCGGGTCGAAGATCGGTGTTCGGGCCGAGGATGATGTTCGGGCCGAGGTTGAATTTCGGGCCGAGGTCGGAGTTCGGGCCGAGGTTGAAGTTCGGGCCGAGGTTGAAGTTCGTGCCGAAAATGAAGTTCGGGTCGGGAACAGTGAAGAGTTCGGGCCGAACTTGTTCTTGGCAGTGACGAACGAACCAGCTATTTTGGTTACTCGTGTGCGTGAAACGGACACCCGAGCTGAAAGTTATGAATGGTTTAGTATAGCACCTTTTGTCACACAATCTTGGATATTGAAGAGTTCGGGCCGAAGAGGGATGTTCGGGCCGAAGTGGTGTTTGGGCCGAAGTGGGATGTTCGGGCTGAAGTGGTGTTCGGGCCGAAGTGGTGTTCGGGCCGAAGTTCGGTGTTCGGGACGAGGATGATGTTCGGGCCGAGGTTGAAGTTCGGGCCGAGGTCGGAGTTTGGGCCGAGGTTGAAGTTCGGGCCGAGGTTGAAGTTCGGGCCGAAAATGAAGTTCGGGCCGGGAGCAGTGAAGAGTTCGGGCTGAACTTGTTCTTGGCAGTGACGAACGAACCAACTATTTTGGTTACTCGTGGCCGTGAAATGGACACCCGAGATGAAAAGTTATGAATGTTTTAGTATAACACCTTTTGTCACACAATCTTGGATATTGAAGAGTTCGGGCCGAAGAGGGATGTTCGGGCCGAATTGGTGTTCGGGCCGAAGTGTTGTTCGGGCCGAAGTGGGATGTTCGGGCCGAAGTTGTGTTCGGGCCGAAGTGGTGTTCGGGCCGAAGTTCGGTGTTCGGGCCGAGGATGATGTTCGGGTCGAGGTTGAAGTTTGGGCCGAGGTCGGAGTTCGGGCCGAGGTTGAAGTTCGGGCCGAAAATGAAGTTCGGGCCGGGAACAGTGAAGTGTTCGGGCCGAACTTGTTCTTGGCAGTGACGAACGAACTAGCTATTTTGGTTACTCGTGGGCGTGAAACGGACACCCGAGCTGAAAGTTATGAATGTTTTAGTATAACACCTTTTGTCACACAATCTTGGATATTGAAGAGTTCGGGCCGAAGAGGGATGTTCGGGCCGAAGTGGTGTTCGGGCCGAAGTGGGATGTTCGGGCCGAAGTGGTGTTCGGGCCGAAGTTCGGTGTTCGGGCCGAGGATGATGTTCGGGCTGTGGTTGAAGTTCGGGCCGAGGTCGGAGTTCGGGTCGAGGTTGAAGTTCGGGCCGAGGTTGAAGTTCGGACCGAGGTTGAAGTTCGGACCGAAAATGAAGTTCGGGCCGGGAACTGTGAAGAGTTCGGGCCGAACTTGTTCTTGGCAGTGACGAACGAACCAGCTATTTTGGTTACTCGTGGGCGTGAAACGGACACCCGAGCTGAAAGTTATGAATGTTTTAGTATAGCACCTTTTGTCACACAATCTTGGATATTGAAGAGTTCGGGCCGAAGAGGGATGTTCGGGCCGAAGTGGTGTTCGAGCCGAAGTGGGATGTTCGGGCCGAACTGGTGTTCGGGCCGAAGTGGTGTTCAGGCCGAAGTTCGGTGTTCGGTCCGAGGATGATGTTCGGGCCGAGGTTGAAGTTCGGGCCGAGGTCGGAGTTCGGGCTGAGGTTGAAGTTCAGGCCGAGGTTGAAGTTCGGGCCGAAAATGAAGTTCGGGCCGGGAACAGTGAAGAGTTCGGGCCGAACTTGATCTTGGCAGTGACGAACGAACAAGCTATTTTGGTTACTCGTGGGCGTGAAACGGACACCCGAGCTGAAAGTTATGAATGTTTTAGTATAACACCTTTTGTCACACAATCTTGGATATTGAAGAGTTCGAGCCGAAGAGGGATGTTCGGGCCGAAGTGGTGTTCGGGCCGAAGTGGGATGTTCGGGCCGAAGCGGTGTTCGGGCCGAAGTGGTGTTCGGGCCGAAGTTCGGTGTTCGGGCCGAGGATGATGTTCGGGCCGAGGTTGAAGTTCGGGCCGAGGATGATGTTCGGGCCGTGGTTGAAGTTCGGGCCGAGGTCGGAGTTCGGGTCGAGGTTGAAGTTCGGGCCGAGGTTGAAGTTCGGGCCGAAAATGAAGTTCGAGCCGGGAATAGTGAAGAGTTCGGGCCGAACTTGTTCTTGGAAGTGACGAACGAACCAGCTATTTTGGTTACTCGTGGGCGTGAAACGGACACCCGAGCTGAAAGTTATGAATGTTTTAGTATAGCACCTTTTGTCCCATAATCTTGGATATTGAAGAGTTCAGGCCGAAGAGGGATGTTCGGGCCGAAGTGGTGTTCGGGCCGAAGTGGGATGTTCGGGCCGAAGTGGTGTTCGGGCGGAAGTGGTGTTCGGGCCGAAGTTCGGTGTTCGGGCCGAGGATGATGTTCGGGCCGAGGTTGAAGTTCGGGCCGAGGTTGAAGTTCGGGCCGAATATGAAGTTCGGGCTTGGAACAGTGAAGAGTTCGGGCCGAACTTGTTCTTGGCAGTGACGAACGAACCAGCTATTTTGGTTACTCGTGGGCGTGAAACGGACACCCGAGCTGAAAGTTATGAATGTTTTAGTATAGCACCTTTTGTCCCACAATCTTTGATATTGAAGAGTTCGGGCCGAAGAGGGATGTTCGGGCCGAAGTGGTGTTCGGGCCGAAGTGGGATGTTCGGGCCGAAGTGGTGTTCGGGCCGAAGTTCGGTGTTCGGACCGAGGATGATGTTCGGGCCGAGGTTGAAGTTCGGGCCAAGGTCGGAGTTCGGGACGAGGTTGAAGTTCGGGGCGAGGTTGAAGTTTGGGCGGGAACAGTGAAGAGTTCGGGCCGAGGTTGAAGTTCGGGCCGAAAATGAAGTTCGGGCCGGGAACAGTGAAGAGTTCGGGCCGAACTTGTTCTTCGCAGTGACGAACGAACCAGCTATTTTGGTTACTTGTGGGCGTGAAACGGACACCCGAGTTGAAAGTTATGAATGTGTTAGTATAACACATTTTGACACACAATCTTGGATATTGAAGAGTTCGGGCCGAAGAGGGATGTTCGGGCCGAATTGGTGTTCGGGCCGAAGTGGGATGTTCGGACCGAAGTGGTGTTCGGGCCGATGTGGTGTTCGGGTCGAAGATCGGTGTTCGGGCCGAGGATGATGTTCGGGCCGAGGTTGAATTTCGGGCCGAGGTCGGAGTTCGGGCCGAGGTTGAAGTTCGGGCCGAGGTTGAAGTTCGGGCCGAAAATGAAGTTCGGGTCGGGAACAGTGAAGAGTTCGGGCCGAACTTGTTCTTGGCAGTGACGAACGAACCAACTATTTTGGTTACTCGTGTGCGTGAAACGGACACCCGAGCTGAAAGTTATGAATGTTTTAGTATAGCACCTTTTGTCACACAATCTTGGATATTGAAGAGTTCGGGCCGAAGAGGGATGTTCGGGCCGAAGTGGTGTTCGGGCCGAAGTGGGATGTTCGGGCCGAAGTGGTGTTCGGGCCGAAGTGGTGTTCGGGCCGAAGTTCGGTGTTCGGGACGTGGATGATGTTCGGGCCGAGGTTGAAGTTCAGGCCGAGGTCGGAGTTTGGGCCGAGGTTGAAGTTCGGGCCGAGGTTGAAGTTCGGGCCGAAAATGAAGTTCGGGTCGGGAGCAGTGAAGAGTTCGGGCTGAACTTGTTCTTGGCAGTGACGAACGAACCAACTATTTTGGTTACTCGTGGCCGTGAAATGGACACCCGAGCTGAAAAGTTATGAATGTTTTAGTATAACACCTTTTGTCACACAATCTTGGATATTGAAGAGTTCGGGCCGAAGAGGGATGTTCGGGCCGAAGTGGTGTTCAGGCCGAAGTGGGATGTTCGGGCCGAAGTGGTGTTCGGGCCGAAGTGGTGTTCGGGCCGAAGTTCGGTGTTCGGGCCGAGGATGATGTTCGGGTCGAGGTTGAAGTTTGGGCCGAGGTCGGAGTTCGGGCCGAGGTTGAAGTTCGGGCCGAAAATGAAGTTCGGGCCGGGAACAGTGAAGTGTTCGGGCCGAACTTGTTCTTGGCAGTGACGAATGAACTAGCTATTTTGGTTACTCGTGGGCGTGAAACGGACACCCGAGCTGAAAGTTATGAATGTTTTAGTATAGCACCTTTTGTCACACAATCTTGGATATTGAAGAGTTCGGGCCGAAGAGGGATGTTCGGGCCGAAGTGGTGTTCGGGCCGAAGTGGGATGTTCGGGCCGAAGTGGTGTTCGGGCCGAAGTGGTGTTCGGGCCGAGGATGATGTTCGGGCCGTGGTTGAAGTTCGGGACGAGGTCGGAGTTCGGGTCGAGGTTGAAGTTCGGGCCGAGGTTGAAGTTCGGGCCGAAAATGAAGTTCGGGCTGGGAATAGTGAAGAGTTCGGGCCGAACTTGTTCTTGGCAGTGACGAACGAACCAGCTATTTTGGTTACTCGTGGGCGTGAAACGGACACCCGAGCTGAAAGTTATGAATGCTTTAGTATAGCACCTTTTGTCACACAATCTTGGATATTGAAGAGTTCGGGCCGAAGAGGGATGTTCGGGCCGAAGTGGTGTTCGGGCCGAAGTGGGATGTTCGGGCCGAAGTGGTGTTCGGGCCGAAGTGGGATGTTCGGGCCGAAGTGGTGTTCGGGCCGAAGTGCTGTTCGGGCCGAAGTTCGGTGTTCGGGCCGAGGATGATGTTCGGGCCGAGGTTGAAGTTTGGGCCGAGGTCGGAGTTTGGGCCGAGGTTAAAGTTCGGGCCGAAAATGAAGTTCGGGCCGGGAACAGTGAAGAGTTCGGGCCGAACTTGTTCTTGGCAGTGACGAACGAACTAGCTATTTTGGTTACTCGTGGGCGTGAAACGGACACCCGAGCTGAAAGTTATGAATGTTTTAGTATAGCACCTTTTGTCACACAATCTTGGATATTTAAGAGTTCGAGCCGAAGAGGGATGTTCGGGCCGAAGTGGTGTTCGGGCCGAAGTGGGATGTTTGGGCCGAAGTGGTGTTCGGGCCGAAGTTCGGTGTTCGGGCCGAGGATGATGTTCGGGCCGAGGTTGAAGTTCGGGCCGAGGTCGGAGTTCGGGCCGAGGTTGAAGTTTGGGCCGAGGTTGAAGTTCGGGCCGAAAATGAAGTTCGGGCCGGGAACAGTGAAGAGTCCGGGCCGAACTTGTTCTTGGCAGTGACGAACGAACCAGCTATTTTGGTTATTCGTGGGCGTGAAACGGACACCCGAGCTGAAAGTTATGAATGTTTTAGTATAGCACCTTTTGTCACACAATCTTGGATATTGAAGAGTTCAGGCCGAAGAGGGATGTTCGGGCCGAAGAGGGATGTTCGGGCCGAAGTGGTGTTCGGGCCGAAGTGGGTTGTTCGGGCCGAAGTGGTGTTCGGGCCGAAGTGGAGTTCGGGCCGAAGTGGTGTTCGGGCCGAAGTGGTGTTCGGGCCGAAGTTCGGTGTTCGGGACGTGGATGATGTTCGGGCCGAGGTTGAAGTTCGGGCCGAGGTCGGAGTTTGGGCCGAGGTTGAAGTTCGGGCCGAGGTTGAAGTTCGGGCCGAAAATGAAGTTCGGGCCGGGAGCAGTGAAGAGTTCGGGCTGAACTTGTTCTTGGCAGTGACGAACGAACCAACTATTTTGGTTACTCGTGGCCGTGAAATGGACACCCGAGCTGAAAAGTTATGAATGTTTTAGTATAACACCTTTTGTCACACAATCTTGGATATTGAAGAGTTCGGGCCGAAGAGGGATGTTCGGGCCGAAGTGGTGTTCAGGCCGAAGTGGGATGTTCGGGCCGAAGTGGTGTTCGGGCCGAAGTGGTGTTCGGGCCGAAGTTCGGTGTTCGGGCCGAGGATGATGTTCGGGTCGAGGTTGAAGTTTGGGCCGAGGTCGGAGTTCGGGCCGAGGTTGAAGTTCGGGCCGAAAATGAAGTTCGGGCCGGGAACAGTGAAGTGTTCGGGCCGAACTTGTTCATGGCAGTGACGAATGAACTAGCTATTTTGGTTACTCGTGGGCGTGAAACGGACACCCGAGCTGAAAGTTATGAATGTTTTAGTATAGCACCTTTTGTCACACAATCTTGGATATTGAAGAGTTCGGGCCGAAGAGGGATGTTCGGGCCGAAGTGGTGTTCGGGCCGAAGTGGGATGTTCGGGCCGAAGTGGTGTTCGGGCCGAAGTGGTGTTCGGGCCGAGGATGATGTTCGGGCCGTGGTTGAAGTTCGGGACGAGGTCGGAGTTCGGGTCGAGGTTGAAGTTCGGGCCGAGGTTGAAGTTCGGGCCGAAAATGAAGTTCGGGCTGGGAATAGTGAAGAGTTCGGGCCGAACTTGTTCTTGGCAGTGACGAACGAACCAGCTATTTTGGTTACTCGTGGGCGTGAAACGGACACCCGAGCTGAAAGTTATGAATGCTTTAGTATAGCACCTTTTGTCACACAATCTTGGATATTGAAGAGTTCGGGCCGAAGAGGGATGTTCGGGCCGAAGTGGTGTTCGGGCCGAAGTGGGATGTTCGGGCCGAAGTGGTGTTCGGGCCGAAGTGGGATGTTCGGGCCGAAGTGGTGTTCGGGCCGAAGTGCTGTTCGGGCCGAAGTTCGGTGTTCGGGCCGAGGATGATGTTCGGGCCGAGGTTGAAGTTTGGGCCGAGGTCGGAGTTTGGGCCGAGGTTAAAGTTCGGGCCGAAAATGAAGTTCGGGCCGGGAACAGTGAAGAGTTCGGGCCGAACTTGTTCTTGGCAGTGACGAACGAACTAGCTATTTTGGTTACTCGTGGGCGTGAAACGGACACCCGAGCTGAAAGTTATGAATGTTTTAGTATAGCACCTTTTGTCACACAATCTTGGATATTTAAGAGTTCGAGCCGAAGAGGGATGTTCGGGCCGAAGTGGTGTTCGGGCCGAAGTGGGATGTTTGGGCCGAAGTGGTGTTCGGGCCGAAGTTCGGTGTTCGGGCCGAGGATGATGTTCGGGCCGAGGTTGAAGTTCGGGCCGAGGTCGGAGTTCGGGCCGAGGTTGAAGTTTGGGCCGAGGTTGAAGTTCGGGCCGAAAATGAAGTTCGGGCCGGGAACAGTGAAGAGTCCGGGCCGAACTTGTTCTTGGCAGTGACGAACGAACCAGCTATTTTGGTTATTCGTGGGCGTGAAACGGACACCCGAGCTGAAAGTTATGAATGTTTTAGTATAGCACCTTTTGTCACACAATCTTGGATATTGAAGAGTTCAGGCCGAAGAGGGATGTTCGGGCCGAAGAGGGATGTTCGGGCCGAAGTGGTGTTCGGGCCGAAGTGGGTTGTTCGGGCCGAAGTGGTGTTCGGGCCGAAGTGGAGTTCGGGCCGAAGTGGTGTTCGGGCCGAAGTGGTGTTCGGGCCGAAGTTCGGTGTTCGGGACGTGGATGATGTTCGGGCCGAGGTTGAAGTTCGGGCCGAGGTCGGAGTTTGGGCCGAGGTTGAAGTTCGGGCCGAGGTTGAAGTTCGGGCCGAAAATGAAGTTCGGGCCGGGAGCAGTGAAGAGTTCGGGCTGAACTTGTTCTTGGCAGTGACGAACGAACCAACTATTTTGGTTACTCGTGGCCGTGAAATGGACACCCGAGCTGAAAAGTTATGAATGTTTTAGTATAACACCTTTTGTCACACAATCTTGGATATTGAAGAGTTCGGGCCGAAGAGGGATGTTCGGGCCGAAGTGGTGTTCAGGCCGAAGTGGGATGTTCGGGCCGAAGTGGTGTTCGGGCCGAAGTTCGGTGTTCGGGCCGAGGATGATGTTCGGGTCGAGGTTGAAGTTTGGGCCGAGGTCGGAGTTCGGGCCGAGGTTGAAGTTCGGGCCGAAAATGAAGTTCGGGCCGGGAACAGTGAAGTGTTCGGGCCGAACTTGTTCATGGCAGTGACGAATGAACTAGCTATTTTGGTTACTCGTGGGCGTGAAACGGACACCCGAGCTGAAAGTTATGAATGTTTTAGTATAGCACCTTTTGTCACACAATCTTGGATATTGAAGAGTTCGGGCCGAAGAGGGATGTTCGGGCCGAAGTGGTGTTCGGGCCGAAGTGGGATGTTCGGGCCGAAGTGGTGTTCGGGCCGAAGTGGTGTTCGGGCCGAGGATGATGTTCGGGCCGTGGTTGAAGTTCGGGACGAGGTCGGAGTTCGGGTCGAGGTTGAAGTTCGGGCCGAGGTTGAAGTTCGGGCCGAAAATGAAGTTTGGGCTGGGAATAGTGAAGAGTTCTGGCCGAACTTGTTCTTGGCAGTGACGAACGAACCAGCTATTTTGGTTACTCGTGGGCGTGAAACGGACACACGAGCTGAAAGTTATGAATGCTTTAGTATAGCACCTTTTGTCACACAATTTTGGATATTGAAGAGTTCGGGCCGAAGAGGGATGTTCGGGCCGAAGTGGTGTTCGGGCCGAAGTGGGATGTTCGGGCCGAAGTGGTGTTCGGGCCGAAGTGGGATGTTCGGGCCGAAGTGGTGTTCGGGCCGAAGTGCTGTTCGGGCCGAAGTTCGGTGTTCGGGCCGAGGATGATGTTCGGGCCGAGGTTGAAGTTTGGGCCGAGGTCGGAGTTTGGGCCGAGGTTAAAGTTCGGGCCGAAAATGAAGTTCGGGCCGGGAACAGTGAAGAGTTCGGGCCGAACTTGTTCTTGGCAGTGACGAACGAACTAGCTATTTTGGTTACTCGTGGGCGTGAAACGGACACCCGAGCTGAAAGTTATGAATGTTTTAGTATAGCACCTTTTGTCACACAATCTTGGATATTTAAGAGTTCGAGCCGAAGAGGGATGTTCGGGCCGAAGTGGTGTTCGGGCCGAAGTGGGATGTTTGGGCCGAAGTGGTGTTCGGGCCGAAGTTCGGTGTTCGGGCCGAGGATGATATTCGGGCCGAGGTTGAAGTTCGGGCCGAGGTTGGAGTTCGGACCGAGGTTGAAGTTTGGGCCGAGGTTGAAGTTCGGGCCGAAAATGAAGTTCGGGCCGGGAACAGTGAAGAGTCCGGGCCGAACTTGTTCTTGGCAGTGACGAACGAACCAGCTATTTTGGTTATTCGTGGGCGTGAAACGGACACCCGAGCTGAAAGTTATGAATGTTTTAGTATAGCACCTTTTGTCACACAATCTTGGATATTGAAGAGTTCAGGCCGAAGAGGGATGTTCGGGCCGAAGAGGGATGTTCGGGCCGAAGTGGTGTTCGGGCCGAAGTGGGTTGTTCGGGCCGAAGTGGTGTTCGGGCCGAAGTGGAGTTCGGGCCGAAGTGGTGTTCGGGCCGAAGTGGTGTTCGGGCCGAAGTTCGGTGTTCGGGACGTGGATGATGTTCGGGCCGAGGTTGAAGTTCGGGCCGAGGTTGAAGTTCGGGCCGAGGTCGGAGTTTGGGCCGAGGTTGAAGTTCGGGCCGGGAGCAGTGAAGAGTTCGGGCTGAACTTGTTCTTGGCAGTGACGAACGAACCAACTATTTTGGTTACTCGTGGCCGTGAAATGGACACCCGAGCTGAAAAGTTATGAATGTTTTAGTATAACACCTTTTGTCACACAATCTTGGATATTGAAGAGTTCGGGCCGAAGAGGGATGTTCGGGCCGAAGTGGCGTTCAGGACGAAGTGGGATGTTCGGGCCGAAGTGGTGTTCGGGCCGAAGTGGTGTTCGGGCCGAAGTTCGGTGTTCGGGTCGAGGTTGAAGTTTGGGCCGAGGTCGGAGTTCGGGCCGAGGTTGAAGTTCGGGCCGAAAATGAAGTTCGGGCCGGGAACAGTGAAGTGTTCGGGCCGAACTTGTTCTTGGCAGTGACGAATGAACTAGCTATTTTGGTTACTCGTGGGCGTGAAACGGACACCCGAGCTGAAAGTTATGAATGTTTTAGTATAGCACCTTTTGTCACACAATCTTGGATATTGAAGAGTTCGGGCCGAAGAGGGATGTTCGGGCCGAAGTGGTGTTCGGGCCGAAGTGGGATGTTCGGGCCGAAGTGGTGTTCAGGCCGAAGTGGTGTTCGGGCCGAGGATGATGTTCGGGCCGTGGTTGAAGTTCGGGACGAGGTCGGAGTTTGGGTCGAGGTTGAAGTTCGGGCCGAGGTTGAAGTTCGGGCCGAAAATGAAGTTTGGGCTGGGAATAGTGAAGAGTTCGGGCCGAACTTGTTCTTGGCAGTGACGAACGAACCAACTATTTTGGTTACTCGTGGGCGTGAAACGGTAACCCGAGCTGAAAGTTATGAATGCTTTAGTATAGCACCTTTTGTCACACAATCTTGGATATTGAAGAGTTCGGGCCGAAGAGGGATGTTCGGGCCGAAGTGGTGTTCGGGCCGAAGTGGGATGTTCGGGCCGAAGTGGTGTTCGGGCCGAAGTGGGATGTTCGGGCCGAAGTGGTGTTCGGGCCGAAGTGATGTTCGGGCCGAAGTTCGGTGTTCGGGCCGAGGATGATGTTCGGGCCGAGGTTGAAGTTTGGGCCGAGGTCGGAGTTTGGGCCGAGGTTAAAGTTCGGGCCGAAAATGAAGTTCGGGCCGGGAATAGTGAAGAGTTCGGGCCGAACTTGTTCTTGGCAGTGACGAACGAACTAGCTATTTTGGTTACTCGTGGGCGTGAAACGGACACCCGAGCTGAAAGTTATGAATGTTTTAGTATAGCACCTTTTGTCACACAATCTTGGATATTTAAGAGTTCGAGCCGAAGAGGGATGTTCGGGCCGAAGTGGTGTTCGGGCCGAAGTGGGATGTTTGGGCCGAAGTGGTGTTCGGGCCGAAGTTCGGTGTTCGGGCCGAGGATGATGTTCGGGCCGAGGTTGAAGTTCGGGCCGAGGTCGGAGTTCGGGCCGAGGTTGAAGTTTGGGCCGAGGTTGAAGTTCGGGCCGAAAATGAAGTTCGGGTCGGGAACAGTGAAGAGTCCGGGCCGAACTTGTTCTTGGCAGTGACGAACGAACCAGCTATTTTGGTTATTCGTGGGCATGAAACGGACACCCGAGCTGAAAGTTATGAATGTTTTAGTATAGCACCTTTTGTCACACAATCTTGGATATTGAAGAGTTCAGGCCGAAGAGGGATGTTCGGGCCGAAGAGGGATGTTCGGGCCGAAGTGGTGTTCAGGCCGAAGTGGGTTGTTCGGGCCGAAGTGGTGTTCGGGCCGAAGTGGAGTTCGGGCCGAAGTGGTGTTCGGGCCGAAGTGGTGTTCGGGCCGAAGTTCGGTGTTCGGGACGTGGATGATGTTCGGGCCGAGGTTGAAGTTCGGGCCGAGGTCGGAGTTTGGGCCGAGGTTGAAGTTCGGGCCGGGAGCAGTGAAGAGTTCGGGCTGAACTTGTTCTTGGCAGTGACGAACGAACCAACTATTTTGGTTACTCGTGGCCGTGAAATGGACACCCGAGCTGAAAAGTTATGAATGTTTTAGTATAACACCTTTTGTCACACAATCTTGGATATTGAAGAGTTCGGGCCGAAGAGGGATGTTCGGGCCGAAGTGGTGTTCAGGACGAAGTCGGATGTTCGGGCCGAAGTGGTGTTCGGGCCGAAGTGGTGTTCGGGCCGAAGTTCGGTGTTGGGGCGAGGATGATGTTCGGGTCGAGGTTGAAGTTTGGGCCGAGGTCGGAGTTCGGGCCGAGGTTGAAGTTCGGGCCGAAAATGAAGTTCGGGCCGGGAACAGTGAAGTGTTCGGGCCGAACTTGTTCTTGGCAGTGACGAATGAACTAGCTATTTTGGTTACTCGTTGGCGTGAAACGGACACCCGAGCTGAAAGTTATGAATGTTTTAGTATAGCACCTTTTGTCACACAATCTTGGATATTGAAGAGTTCGGGCCGAAGAGGGATGTTCGGGCCGAAGTGGTGTTCGGGCCGAAGTGGGATGTTCGGGCCGAAGTGGTGTTCAGGCCGAAGTGGTGTTCGGGCCGAGGATGATGTTCGGGCCGTGGTTGAAGTTCGGGACGAGGTCGGAGTTCGGGTCGAGGTTGAAGTTCGGGCCGAGGTTGAAGTTCGGGCCGAAAATGAAGTTTGGGCTGGGAATAGTGAAGAGTTCGGGCCGAACTTGTTCTTGGCAGTGACGAACGAACCAACTATTTTGGTTACTCGTGGGCGTGAAACGGACACCCGAGCTGAAAGTTATGAATGCTTTAGTATAGCACCTTTTGTCACACAATCTTGGATATTGAAGAGTTCGGGCCGAAGAGGGATGTTCGGGCCGAAGTGGTGTTCGGGCCGAAGTGGGATGTTCGGGCCGAAGTGGTGTTCGGGCCGAAGTGGGATGTTCGGGCCGAAGTGGTGTTCGGGCCGAAGTGCTGTTCGGGCCGAAGTTCGGTGTTCGGGCCGAGGATGATGTTCGGGCCGAGGTTGAAGTTTGGGCCGAGGTCGGAGTTTGGGCCGAGGTTAAAGTTCGGGCCGAAAATGAAGTTCGGGCCGGGAACAGTGAAGAGTTCGGGCCGAACTTGTTCTTGGCAGTGACGAACGAACTAGCTATTTTGGTTACTCGTGGGCGTGAAACGGACACCCGAGCTGAAAGTTATGAATGTTTTAGTATAGCACCTTTTGTCACACAATCTTGGATATTTAAGAGTTCGAGCCGAAGAGGGATGTTCGGGCCGAAGTGGTGTTCGGGCCGAAGTGGGATGTTTGGGCCGAAGTGGTGTTCGGGCCGAAGTTCGGTGTTCGGGCCGAGGATGATGTTCGGGCCGAGGTTGAAGTTCGGGCCGAGGTTGGAGTTCGGACCGAGGTTGAAGTTTGGGCCGAGGTTGAAGTTCGGGCCGAAAATGAAGTTCGGGCCGGGAACAGTGAAGAGTCCGGGCCGAACTTGTTCTTGGCAGTGACGAACGAACCAGCTATTTTGGTTATTCGTGGGCGTGAAACGGACACCCGAGCTGAAAGTTATGAATGTTTTAGTATAGCACCTTTTGTCACACAATCTTGGATATTGAAGAGTTCAGGCCGAAGAGGGATGTTCGGGCCGAAGAGGGATGTTCGGGCCGAAGTGGTGTTCGGGCCGAAGTGGGTTGTTCGGGCCGAAGTGGTGTTCGGGCCGAAGTGGAGTTCGGGCCGAAGTGGTGTTCGGGCCGAAGTGGTGTTCGGGCCGAAGTTCGGTGTTCGGGACGTGGATGATGTTCGGGCCGAGGTTGAAGTTCGGGCCGAGGTCGGAGTTTGGGCCGAGGTTGAAGTTCGGGCCGGGAGCAGTGAAGAGTTCGGGCTGAACTTGTTCTTGGCAGTGACGAACGAACCAACTATTTTGGTTACTCGTGGCCGTGAAATGGACACCCGAGCTGAAAAGTTATGAATGTTTTAGTATAACACCTTTTGTCACACAATCTTGGATATTGAAGAGTTCGGGCCGAAGAGGGATGTTCGGGCCGAAGTGGTGTTCAGGACGAAGTGGGATGTTCGGGCCGAAGTGGTGTTCGGGCCGAAGTGGTGTTCGGGCCGAAGTTCGGTGTTCGGGTCGAGGTTGAAGTTTGGGCCGAGGTCGGAGTTCGGGCCGAGGTTGAAGTTCGGGCCGAAAATGAAGTTCGGGCCGGGAACAGTGAAGTGTTCGGGCCGAACTTGTTCTTGGCAGTGACGAATGAACTAGCTATTTTGGTTACTCGTGGGCGTGAAACGGACACCCGAGCTGAAAGTTATGAATGTTTTAGTATAGCACCTTTTGTCACACAATCTTGGATATTGAAGAGTTCGGGCCGAAGAGGGATGTTCGGGCCGAAGTGGTGTTCGGGCCGAAGTGGGATGTTCGGGCCGAAGTGGTGTTCAGGCCGAAGTGGTGTTCGGGCCGAGGATGATGTTCGGGCCGTGGTTGAAGTTCGGGACGAGGTCGGAGTTCGGGTCGAGGTTGAAGTTCGGGCCGAGGTTGAAGTTCGGGCCGAAAATGAAGTTTGGGCTGGGAATAGTGAAGAGTTCGGGCCGAACTTGTTCTTGGAAGTGACGAACGAACCAACTATTTTGGTTACTCGTGGGCGTGAAACGGACACCCGAGCTGAAAGTTATGAATGCTTTAGTATAGCACCTTTTGTCACACAATCTTGGATATTGAAGAGTTCGGGCCGAAGAGGGATGTTCGGGCCGAAGTGGTGTTCGGGCCGAAGTGGGATGTTCGGGCCGAAGTGGTGTTCGGGCCGAAGTGGGATGTTCGGGCCGAAGTGGTGTTCGGGCCGAAGTGCTGTTCGGGCCGAAGTTCGGTGTTCGGGCCGAGGATGATGTTCGGGCCGAGGTTGAAGTTTGGGCCGAGGTCGGAGTTTGGGCCGAGGTTAAAGTTCGGGCCGAAAATGAAGTTCGGGCCGGGAACAGTGAAGAGTTCGGGCCGAACTTGTTCTTGGCAGTGACGAACGAACTAGCTATTTTGGTTACTCGTGGGCGTGAAACGGACACCCGAGCTGAAAGTTATGAATGTTTTAGTATAGCACCTTTTGTCACACAATCTTGGATATTTAAGAGTTCGAGCCGAAGAGGGATGTTCGGGCCGAAGTGGTGTTCGGGCCGAAGTGGGATGTTTGGGCCGAAGTGGTGTTCGGGCCGAAGTTCGGTGTTCGGGCCGAGGATGATGTTCGGGCCGAGGTTGAAGTTCGGGCCGAGGTCGGAGTTCGGGCCGAGGTTGAAGTTTGGGCCGAGGTTGAAGTTCGGGCCGAAAATGAAGTTCGGGTCGGGAACAGTGAAGAGTCCGGGCCGAACTTGTTCTTGGCAGTGACGAACGAACCAGCTATTTTGGTTATTCGTGGGCATGAAACGGACACCCGAGCTGAAAGTTATGAATGTTTTAGTATAGCACCTTTTGTCACACAATCTTGGATATTGAAGAGTTCAGGCCGAAGAGGGATGTTCGGGCCGAAGAGGGATGTTCGGGCCGAAGTGGTGTTCAGGCCGAAGTGGGTTGTTCGGGCCGAAGTGGTGTTCGGGCCGAAGTGGAGTTCGGGCCGAAGTGGTGTTCGGGCCGAAGTTCGGTGTTCGGGACGTGGATGATGTTCAGGCCGAGGTTGAAGTTCGGGCCGAGGTCGGAGTTTGGGCCGAGGTTGAAGTTCGGGCCGGGAGCAGTGAAGAGTTCGGGCTGAACTTGTTCTTGGCAGTGACGAACGAACCAACTATTTTGGTTACTCGTGGCCGTGAAATGGACACCCGAGCTGAAAAGTTATGAATGTTTTAGTATAACACCTTTTGTCACACAATCTTGGATATTGAAGAGTTCGGGCCGAAGAGGGATGTTCGGGCCGAAGTGGTGTTCAGGACGAAGTCGGATGTTCGGGCCGAAGTGGTGTTCGGGCCGAAGTGGTGTTCGGGCCGAAGTTCGGTGTTGGGGCGAGGATGATGTTCGGGTCGAGGTTGAAGTTTGGGCCGAGGTCGGAGTTCGGGCCGAGGTTGAAGTTCGGGCCGAAAATGAAGTTCGGGCCGGGAACAGTGAAGTGTTCGGGCCGAACTTGTTCTTGGCAGTGACGAATGAACTAGCTATTTTGGTTACTCGTTGGCGTGAAACGGACACCCGAGCTGAAAGTTATGAATGTTTTAGTATAGCACCTTTTGTCACACAATCTTGGATATTGAAGAGTTCGGGCCGAAGAGGGATGTTCGGGCCGAAGTGGTGTTCGGGCCGAAGTGGGATGTTCGGGCCGAAGTGGTGTTCAGGCCGAAGTGGTGTTCGGGCCGAGGATGATGTTCGGGCCGTGGTTGAAGTTCGGGACGAGGTCGGAGTTCGGGTCGAGGTTGAAGTTCGGGCCGAGGTTGAAGTTCGGGCCGAAAATGAAGTTTGGGCTGGGAATAGTGAAGAGTTCGGGCCGAACTTGTTCTTGGCAGTGACGAACGAACCAACTATTTTGGTTACTCGTGGGCGTGAAACGGACACCCGAGCTGAAAGTTATGAATGCTTTAGTATAGCACCTTTTGTCACACAATCTTGGATATTGAAGAGTTCGGGCCGAAGAGGGATGTTCGGGCCGAAGAGGGATGATCGGGCCGAAGTGGTGTTCGGGCCGAAGTGGGATGTTCGGGCCGAAGTGGTGTTCGGGCCGAAGTGGGATGTTCGGGCCGAAGTGGTGTTCGGGCCGAAGTGCTGTTCGGGCCGAAGTTCGGTGTTCGGGCCGAGGATGATGTTCGGGCCGAGGTTGAAGTTTGGGCCGAGGTCGGAGTTTGGGCCGAGGTTAAAGTTCGGGCCGAAAATGAAGTTCGGGCCGGGAACAGTGAAGAGTTCGGGCCGAACTTGTTCTTGGCAGTGACGAACGAACTAGCTATTTTGGTTACTCGTGGGCGTGAAACGGACACCCGAGCTGAAAGTTATGAATGTTTTAGTATAGCACCTTTTGTCACACAATCTTGGATATTTAAGAGTTCGAGCCGAAGAGGGATGTTCGGGCCGAAGTGGTGTTCGGGCCGAAGTGGGATGTTTGGGCCGAAGTGGTGTTCGGGCCGAAGTTCGGTGTTCGGGCCGAGGATGATGTTCGGGCCGAGGTTGAAGTTCGGGCCGAGGTCGGAGTTCGGGCCGAGGTTGAAGTTTGGGCCGAGGTTGAAGTTCGGGCCGAAAATGAAGTTCGGGCCGGGAACAGTGAAGAGTCCGGGCCGAACTTGTTCTTGGCAGTGACGAACGAACCAGCTATTTTGGTTATTCGTGGGCATGAAACGGACACCCGAGCTGAAAGTTATGAATGTTTTAGTATAGCACCTTTTGTCACACAATCTTGGATATTGAAGAGTTCAGGCCGAAGAGGGATGTTCGGGCCGAAGAGGGATGTTCGGGCCGAAGTGGTGTTCGGGCCGAAGTGGGTTGTTCGGGCCGAAGTGGTGTTCGGGCCGAAGTGGAGTTCGGGCCGAAGTTCGTGTTCGAGCCGAGGATGATGTTCGGGCCGAGGTTGAAGTTTTGGCCGAGGTCGGAGTTCGGGCCGAGGTTGAAGTTCGGGCCGAAAATGATGTTCGGGCCGGGAACAGTGAAGAGTTCGGGCCGAACTTGTTCTTGGCAGTGACGAACGAACTAGCTATTTTGGTTACTCGTGGGCGTGAAACGGACACCCGAGCTGAAAGTTATGAATGTTTTAGTATAGCACCTTTTGTCACACAATCTTGGATATTGAAGAGTTCGGGCCGAAGAGGGATGTTCGGGCCGAAGTGGTGTTCGGGCCGAAGTGGGATGTTCGGGCCGAAGTGGTGTTCGGGCCGAAGTGGGATGTTCGGGCCGAAGTGGGATGTTCGGGCTGAAGTGGTGTTCGGGCCGAAGTGGTGTTCGGGCCGAAGTTCGGTGTTCGGGCCGAGGATGATGTTCGGGCCGAGGTTGAAGTTTGGGCCGAAGTCGGAGTTTGGGCCGAGGTTGAAGTTCGGGCCGAAAATGAAGTTTGGGCCGGGAACAGTGAAGAGTTCGGGCCGAACTTGTTCTTGGCATTAACGAACGAACTAGCTATTTTGGTTACTCGTGGGCGTGAACCGGACACCCGAGCTGAAAGTTATGAATGTTTTAGTATAGCACCTTTTGTCACACAATCTTGGATATTGAAGAGTTCGGGCCGAAGAGGGATGTTCGGGCCGAAGTGGTGTTCGGGCCGAAGTGGGATGTTCGGGCCGAAGTGGTGTTCGGGCCGAGGTTCGGTGTTCGGGCCGAGGATGATGTTCGGGTCGAGGTTGAAGTTCGGGCTGAGGTCGGAGTTCGGGCCGACGTTGAAGTTCAGGTCGAGGTTAAAGTTCGGGCCGAAAATGAAGTTCGGGCCGGGAACAGTGAAGAGTTCGGGCCGAACTTGTTCTTGGCAGTGACGAACGAACCAGCTATTTTGGTTATTCGTGGGCGTGAAACGAACACCCGAGCTGAAAGTTATGAATGTTTTAGTATAGCACCTTTTGTCACACAATCTTGGATATTGAAGAGTTCGGGCCGAAGAGGGATGTTCGGGCCGAAGTGGTGTTCGGGCCGAAGTGGGATGTTCGGGCCGAAGTGGTGTTCGGGCCGAAGTGGTGTTCGGGCCGAAGTTCGGTGTTCGGGCCGAGGATGATGTTCGGGCCGAGGTTGAAGTTTGGGCCGAGGTCGGAGTTCGGGCCGAGGTTGAAGTTCGGGCCGAAAATGAAGTTCGGGCCGGGAACAGTGAAGAGTTCGGGCCGAACTTGTTCTTGGCAGTGACGAACGAACTAGCTATTTTGGTTACTCGTGGGCGTGAAACGGACACCCGAGCTGAAAGTTATGAATGTTTTATTATAGCACCTTTTGTCACACAATCTTGAATATTGAAGAGTTCGGGCCGAAGAGGGATGTTCGGGCCGAAGTGGTGTTCGGGCCGAAGTGGGATGTTCGGGCCGAAGTGGTTTCGGGCCGAAGTGGTGTTCGGGCCGAAGTTCGGTGTTCGGGCCGAGGATGATGTTCGGGCCGAGGTTGAAGTTCGGGTCGAGGTCGGAGTTCGGGCCGAGGTCGGAGTTTGGGCCGAGGTTGAAGTTCGGGCCGAGGTTGAAGTTCGGGCCGAAAATGAAGTTCGGGCCGAAAATGAAGTTCGGGTCGGGAACAGTGAAGAGTTCTGGCCGAACTTGTTCTTGGCAGTGACGAACGAACCAGCTATTTTGGTTACTCGTGGGCGTGAAACGGACACCCGAGCTGAAAGTTATGAATGTTTTAGTATAGCACCTTTTGTCACACAATCTTGGATATTGAAGAGTTCGGGCCGAAGAGGGATGTTCGGGCCGAAGTGGTGTTCGAGCCGAAGTGGGATGTTCGGGCCGAACTGGTGTTCGGGCCGAAGTGGTGTTCAGGCCGAAGTTCGGTGTTCGGTCCGAGGATGATGTTCGGGCCGAGGTTGAAGTTCGGGCCGAGGTCGGAGTTCGGGCCGAGGTTGAAGTTCGGGCCGGGAACAGTGAAGAGTTCGGGCCGAACATGTTCTTGGCAGTGACGAACGAACCATCTATTTTGGTTATTCGTGGGCGTGAAACGGACACCCGAGCTGAAAGTTATGAATGTTTTAGTATAGCACCTTTTGTCACACAATCTTGGATATTGAAGAGTTCGGGCCGAAGAGGGATGTTCGGGCCGAAGTGGTGTTCGGGCCGAAGTGGGATGTTCGGGCCGAAGTGGTGTTCGGGCCTAAGTGGTGTTCGGGCCGAAGTTCGGTGTTCGTGCCGAGGATGATGTTCGGGCCGAGGTTGAAGTTTGGGCCGAGGTCGGAGTTCGGGCCGAGGTTGAAGTTCGGGCCGAAAATGAAGTTCGGGCCGGGAACAGTGAAGAGTTCGGGCCGAACTTGTTCTTGGCAGTGACGAACGAACTAGCTATTTTGGTTACTCGTGGGCGTGAAACGGACACCCGAGCTGAAAGTTATGAATGTTTTATTATAGCACCTTTTGTCACACAATCTTGAATATTGAAGAGTTCGGGCCAAAGAGGGATGTTCGGGCCGAAGTGGTGTTCGGGCCGAAGTGGGATGTTCGGGCCGAAGTGGTTTCGGGCCGAAGTGGTTTCGGGCCGAAGTGGTGTTCGGGCCGAAGTTCGGTGTTCGGGCTGAGGATGATGTTCGGGCCGAGGTTGAAGTTCGGGCCGAGGTCGGAGTTCGGGCCGAGGTCGGAGTTCGGGCCGAGGTTGAAGTTCGGGCCGAGGTTGAAGTTCGGGCCGAAAATGAAGTTCGGGTCGGGAACAGTGAAGAGTTCTGGCCGAACTTGTTCTTGGCAGTGACGAACGAACCAGCTATTTTGGTTACTCGTGGGCGTGAAACGGACACCCGAGCTGAAAGTTATGAATGTTTTAGTATAGCACCTTTTGTCACACAATCTTGGATATTGAAGAGTTCGGGCCGAAGAGGGATGTTCGGGCCGAAGTGGTGTTCGAGCCGAAGTGGGATGTTCGGGCCGAACTGGTGTTCGGGCCGAAGTGGTGTTCATGCCGAAGTTCGGAGTTCGGTCCGAGGATGATGTTCGGGCCGAGGTTGAAGTTCGGGCCGAGGTCGGAGTTCGGGCCGAGGTTGAAGTTCGGGCCGAGGTTGAAGTTCGGGCCGGGAATAGTGAAGAGTTCGGGCCGAACTTGTTCTTGGCAGTGACGAACGAACCATCTATTTTGGTTATTCGTGGGCGTGAAACGGACACCCGAGCTGAAAGTTATGAATGTTTTAGTATAGCACCTTTTTGTCACACAATCTTGGATATTGAAGAGTTCGGGCCGAAGAGGGATGTTCGGGCCGAAGTGGTGTTCGGGCCGAAGTGGGATGTTCGGGCCGAAGTGGTGTTCGGGCCGAAGTGGTGTTCGGGCCGAAGTTCGGTGTTCGGGCCGAGGATGATGTTCGGGCCGAGGTTGAAGTTTGGGCCGAGGTCGGAGTTTGGGCCGAGGTTGAAGTTCGGGCCGAAAATGAAGTTCGGGCCGGGAACAGTGAAGAGTTCGGGTCGAACTTGTTCTTTGCAGTGACGAACGAACTAGCTATTTTGGTTACTCGTGGGCGTGAAACGGACACCCGAGCTGAAAGTTATGAATGTTTTATTATAGCACCTTTTGTCACACAATCCTGGATATTGAAGAGTTCGAGCCGAGGAGGGATGTTCGGGCCGAAGTGGTGTTCGGGCCGAAGTGGGATGTTTGGGCCGAAGTGGTGTTCGAGCCGAAGTGGTGTTCGGGCTGAAGTTCGGTGTTCGGGTCGAGGATGATGTTCGGGCCGAGGTTGAAGTTCGGGCCGAGGTCGGAGTTCGGGCCGAGGTTGAAGTTCGGGCCGAGGTTGAAGTTCGGGCCGAAAATGAAGTTCGGACCGGGAACATTGAAGAGTTCGGGCCGAACTTGTTCTTGGCAGTGACGAACGAACCAGCTATTTTGGTTATTCGTGGGCGTGAAACGGACACCCGAGCTGAAAGTTATGAATGTTTTAGTATAGCACCTTTTGTCACACAATCTTGGATATTGAAGAGTTCGGGCCGAAGAGGGATGTTCGGGCCGAAGTGGTGTTCGGGCCGAAGTGGGATGTTCGGGCCGAAGTGGTGTTCGGGCCGAAGTGGTGTTCGGGCCGAAGTTCGGTGTTCGGGCCGAAGTTCGGTGTTCGGGCCGAGGATGATGTTCGGGCCGAGGTTGAAGTTTGGCCCGAGGTCGGAGTTCGGGCCGAGGTTGAAGTTCGGGCCGAAAATGAAGTTCGGGCCGGGAACAGTGAAGAGTTCGGGCCGAACTTGTTCTTGGCAGTGACGAACGAACTAGCTATTTTGGTTACTCGTGGGCGTGAAACGGACACCCGAGCTGAAAGTTATGAATGTTTTATTATAGCACCTTTTGTCACACAATCTTGGATATTGAAGAGTTCGGGCCGAAGAGGGATGTTCGGGCCGAAGTGGTGTTCGGGCCGAAGTGGGATGTTCGGGCCGAAGTGGTGTTCGGGCCGAAGTGGTGTTCGGGCCGAAGTTCGGTGTTCGGGCCGAGTATGATGTTCGGGCCGAGGTTGCAGTTCGGGCCGAGGTCGGAGTTCGGGCCGAGGTTGAAGTTCGGGCCGAGGTTGAAGTTCGGGCCGAAAATGAAGTTCGGGTCGGGAACAGTGAAGAGTTCTGGCCGAACTTGTTCTTGGCAGTGACGAACGAACCAGCTATTTTGGTTACTCGTGGGCGTGAAACGGACACCCGAGCTGAAAGTTATGAATGTTTTAGTATAGCACCTTTTGTCACACAATATTGGATATTGAAGAGTTCGGGCCGAAGGGGGATGTTCGGGCCGAAGTGGTGTTCGAGCCGAAGTGCGATGTTCGGGCCGAACTGGTGTTCGGGCCGAAGTGGTGTTCAGGCCGAAGTTCGGTGTTCGGTCCGAGGATGATGTTCGGGCCGAGGTTGAAGTTCGGGCCGGGAACAGTGAAGAGTTCGGGCCGAACTTGTTCTTGGCAGTGACAAACGAACTAGCTATTTTGGTTACTCGTGGGCGTGAAACGGACACCCGAGCTGAAAGTTATGAATGTTTTAGTATAGCACCTTTTGTCACACAATCTTGGATATTGGGATGTTCGGGCCGAAGAGGGATGTTCGGGCCGAAGTGGTGTTCAGGCCGAAGTGGGATGTTCGGGCCGAAGTGGTGTTCGGGCCGAAGTGGTGTTCGGGCCGAAGTTCGGTGTTCGGGCAGAGGATGATGTTCGGGCCGAGGTTGAAGTTCGGGCCGAGGTCGGAGTTCGGGCCGAGGTTGAAGTTCGGGTCGAGGTTGAAGTTCGGGCCGAAAATAAAGTTCGGGCCGGGAACAGTGAAGAGTTCGGCCCGAACTTGTTCTTGGCAGTGACGAACGAACCAGCTATTTTGGTTATTCGTGGGCGTGAAACGGACACCCGAGCTGAAAGTTATGAATGTTTTAGTATAGCACCTTTTGTCACACAATCTTGGATATTGAAGAGTTCGAGCAGAAGAGGGATGTTCGGGCCGAAGTGGGATGTTTGGGCCGAAGTGGTGTTCGGGCCGAAGTGGTGTTCGGGCCGAAGTTCGGTGTTCGGGCCGAGGATGATGTTCGGGCCGAGGTTGAAGTTCGGGCCGAGGTCGGAGTTCGGGCCGAGGTTGAAGTTCGGGCCGAAAATGAAGTTCGGGCCGGGAATAGTGAAGAGTTCGGGCCGAACTTGTTCTTGGCAGTGACGAACGAACCTGCTATTTTGCTTATTCGTGGGCGTGAAACGGACACCCGAGCTGAAAGTTATGAATGTTTTAGTATAGCACCTTTTGTCACACAATCTTGGATATTGAAGATTTCAGGCCGAAGAGGGATGTTCGGGCCGAAGTGGTGTTCGGGCCGAAGTGGGATGTTCGGGCCGAAGTGGTGTTCGGGCCGAAGTGGTGTTCGGGCCGAAGTTCGGTGTTCGGGCCGAGGTTGAAGTTTGGGCCGAGGTCGGAGTTCGGGCCGAGGTCGGAGTTCGGGCCGAGGTTGAAGTTCGGGCCGAAAATGAAGTTCGGGCCGGGAACAGTGAAGAGTTCGAGCCGAACTTGTTCTTGGCAGTGACGAACGAACTAGCTATTTTGGTTACTCGTGGGCGTGAAACGGACACCCGAGCTGAAAGTTATGAATGTTTTATTATAGCACCTTTTGTCACACAATCTTGGATATTGAAGAGTTCGAGCAGAAGAGGGATGTTCGGGCCGAAGTGGGATGTTTGGGCCGAAGTGGTGTTCGGGCCGAAGTGGTGTTCGGGCCGAAGTTCGGTGTTCGGGCCGAGGATGATGTTCGGGCCGAGGTTGAAGTTCGGGCCGAGGTCGGAGTTCGGGCCGAGGTTGAAGTTCGGGCCGAGGTTGAAGTTCGGGCCGAAAATGAAGTTCGGGCCGGGAACAGTGAAGAGTTTGGGCCGAACTTGTTCTTGGCAGTGACGAACGAACAAGCTATTTTGGTTATTCGTGGGCGTGAAACGGACACCCGAGCTGAAAGTTATGAATGTTTTAGTATAGCACCTTTTGTCACACAATCTTGGATATTGAAGATTTCAGGCCGAAGAGGGATGTTCGGGCCGAAGTGGTGTTCGGGCCGAAGTGGGATGTTCGGGCCGAAGTGGTGTTCGGGCCGAAGTGGTGTTCGGGCCGAAGTTCGGTGTTCGGGCCGAGGATGATGTTCAGGCCGAGGTTGAAGTTTGGGCCGAGGTCGGAGTTCGGCCGAGGTTGAAGTTCGGGCCGAAAATGATGTTCGGGCCGGGAACAGTGAAGAGTTCGGGCCGAACTTGTTCTTGGCAGTGACGAACGAACTAGCTATTTTGGTTACTCGTGGGCGTGAAACGGACACCCGAGCTGAAAGTTATGAATGTTTTAGTATAGCACCTTTTGTCACACAATGTTGGATATTGAAGAGTTCGGGCCGAAGAGGGATGTTCGGGCCGAAGTGGTGTTCGGGCCGAAGTGGGATGTGCGGGCCGAAGTGGTGTTCGGGCCGAAGTTCGGTGTTCGGGCCGAAGTTCGGTGTTCGGGCCGAGGATGATGTTCGGGCCGAGGTTGAAGTTCGGGCCGAGGTCGGAGTTCGGGCCGAGGTTGAAGTTCGGGCCGAGGTTGAAGTTCGGGCCGAAAATGAAGTTCGGGTCGGGAACAGTGAAGAGTTCTGGCCGAAAATGAAGTTCGGGTCGGGAACAGTGAAGAGTTCTGGCCGAACTTGTTCTTGGCAGTGACGAACGAACCAGCTATTTTGGTTACTCGTGGGCGTGAAACGGACACCCGAGCTGAAAGTTATGAACGTTTTAGTTTTAGTGTAGCACCTTTTGTCACACAATCTTGGATATTTAAGAGTTCGGGCCGAAGAGGGATGTTCGGGCCGAAGTGGTGTACGGGCCGAAGTGGGATGTTCGGGCCGAAGTGGTGTTCGGGCCGAAGTGGTGTTCAGGCCGAAGTTCGGTGTTCGGGCCGAGGATGATGTTCGGGCCGAGGTTGAAGTTTGGGCCGAGGTCGGAGTTTGGGCCGAGGTTGAAGTTCGGACCGAAAATGAAGTTCGGGCCGGGAACAGTGAAGAGTTCGGGCCGAACTTGTTCTTGGTGGTGACGAACGAACTAGCTATTTTGGTTACTCGTGGGCGTGAAACGGACAACCGAGCTGAAAGGTATGAATGTTTTAGTATAGCACCTTTTGTCACACAATCTTGGATATTGAAGAGTTCGGGCCGAAGAGGGATGTTCGGGCCGAAGTGGTGTTCGGGCCGAAGTGGGATGTTCGGGCCGAAGTGGTGTTCGGGCCGAAGTGGTGTTCGGGCCGAAGTGGTGTTCGGGCCGAAGTTCGGTGTTCGGGCCGAGGATGATTTTCGGGCCGAGGTTGAAGTTCGGGCCGAGGTCGGAGTTCGGGCCGAGGTTGAAGTTCGGGCCGAAAATGAAGTTCGGGCCGGGAACAGTGAAGAGTTCGGGCCGAACTTGTTCTTGGCAGTGACGAACGAACCAGCTATTTTGGTTATTCGTGGGCGTGAAACGGACACCCGAGCTGAAAGTTATGAATGTTTTAGTATAGCACCTTTTGTCACACAATCTTGGATATTGAAGAGTTCGGGCCGAAGAGGGATGTTCGGGCCGAAGTGGTGTTCGGGCCGAAGTGGGATGTTCGGGCCGAAGCGGTATTCGGGCCGAAGTGGTGTTCGGGCTGAAGTTCGGTGTTCGGGCCGAGGATGATGTTCGGGCCGAGGTTGAAGTTTGGGCCGAGGTCGGAGTTCGGGCCGAGGTTGCAGTTCGGGCCGAAAATGAAGTTCGGGCCGGGAACAGTGAAGAGTTCGGGCCGAACTTGTTCTTGGCAGTGACGAACGAACTAGCTATTTTGGTTACTCGTGGGTGTGAAACGGACACCCGAGCTGAAAGTTATGATTGTTTTATTATAGCACCTTTTATCACACAATCTTGGATATTGAAGAGTTCGGGCCGAAGAGGGATGTTCGGGCCGAAGTGGTGTTCGGGCCGAAGTGGGATGTTCGGGCTGAAGTGGTGTTCGGGCCGAAGTGGTGTTCGGGCCGAAGTTCGGTGTTCGGGCCGAGGATGATGTTCGGGCCGAGGTTGAAGTTCGTGCCGAGGTCGGAGTTCGGGCCGAGGTTGAAGTTCGGGCCGAAAATGAAGTTTGGGCTGGGAACAGTGAAGAGTTCGGGCCAAACTTTTTCTTGGCAGTGACGAACGAACCAGCTATTTTGGTTACTCGTGGGCGTGAAACGGACACCCGAGCTAAAAGTTATGAATGTTTTAGTATAGCACCTTTTGTCACACAATCTTGGATATTGAAGAGTTCGGGACGAAGAGGGATGTTCGGGCCGAAGTGGTGTTCGGGTCGAAATGGGATGTTCGGGCCGAAGTGGTGTTCGGGCCGAAGTTCGGTGTTCGGGCCGAGGATGATGTTCGGGCCGGGGTCTGAGTTCGGACCGAGGTTGAAGTTCGGGTCGAGGTTGAAGTTCGGGCCGAAAATGAAGTTCGGGCCGGGAACAGTGAAGAGTTCGGGCCGAACTTGTTCTTGGCAGTGACGAACGAACCAGCTATTTTGGTTATTCGTGGGCGTGAAACGGACACCCGAGCTGAAAGTTATGAATGTTTTAGTATAGCACCTTTTGTCACACAATCTTGGATATTGATGAGTTCGGGCCGAAGAGGGATGTTCGGGCCGAAGTGGTGTTCGGGCCGAAGTGGTATATTCGGGCTGAAGTGGTGTTCGGGCCGAAGTGGTGTTCGGGCCGAAGTTCGGTGTTCGGGCCGAGGATGATGTTCGGGCCGAGGTTGAAGTTTGGGCCGAGGTCGGAGTTCGGGCCAAGGTTGAAGTTCGAGCCGAAAATGAAGTTCGGGCCGAGAACAGTGAAGAGTTCGGGCCGAACTTGTTCTTGGCAGTGACGAACGAACTAGCTATTTTGGTTACTCGTGGGCGTGAAACGGACACCCGAGCTGAAAGTTATGAATGTTTTAGTATAGCACCTTTTGTCACACAATCTTGGATATTGATGAGTTCGGGCCGAAGAGGGATGTTCGGGCCGAAGTGGTGTTCGGGCTGAAGTGGTATGTTCGGGCCGAAGTGGTGTTCGGGCCGAAGTTCGGTGTTCGGGCCGAGGATGATATTCGGGCCGAGGTTGAAGTTTGGGCCGAGGTCGGAGTTCGGGCCGAGGTTGAAGTTTGGGCCGAAAATGAAGTTCGGGCCGAGAACAGTGAAGAGTTCGGGCCGAACTTGTTCTTGGCAGTGACGAACGAACTAGCTATTTTGGTTACTCGTGGGCGTGAAACGGACACCCGAGCTGAAAGTTATGAATGTTTTAGTATAGCACCTTTTGTCACACAATCTTGGATATTGAAGAGTTCGGGCCGAAGAGGGATGTTCGGGCCGAAGTGGTGTTCGGGCCGAAGTGGGATGTTCAGGCCGAAGTGGTGTTCGGGCCGAAGTTCGGTGTTCGGGCCGAGGATGATATTCGGGCCGAGGTTGAAGTTCGGGCCGAGGTCGGAGTTCGGGCCGAGGTTGAAGTTCGGGCCGAGGTTGAAGTTCGGGCCGAGGTTGAAGTTCGGGCCAAAAAAGAAGTTCGGGCCGGGAACAGTGAAGAGTTTGGGCCGAACTTGTTCTTTGCAGTGACGAAGGAACCAGCTATTTTGGTTACTCGTGGGCGTGAAACGGACACCCGAGCTGAAAGTTATGAATGTTTTAGTATAGTACCTTTTGTCACACAATCTTGGATATTGAAGAGTTCGGGCCGAAGAGGGATGTTCGGGCCGAAGTGGTGTTCGGGCCGAAGTGGTATGTTCGGGCCGAAGTGGTGTTCGGGCCGAAGTGGTGTTCGGGCCGAAGTTCGGTGTTCGGGCCGAGGATGATGTTCGGGCCGAGGTTGAAGTTTGGGCCGAGGTCGGAGTTCGGGCCGAGGTTGAAGTTCGGGCCGAAAATGAAGTTCGGGCCGAGAACAGTGAAGAGTTCGGGCCGAACTTGTTCTTGGCAGTGACGAACGAACTAGCTATTTTGGTTACTCGTGGGCGTGAAACGGACACCCGAGCTGAAAGTTATGAATGTTTTAGTATAGCACCTTTTGTCACACAATCTTGGATATTGAAGAGTTCGGGCCGAAGAGGGATGTTCGGGCCGAAGTGGTGTTCGGGCCGAAGTGGGATGTTCAGGCCGAAGTGGTGTTCGGGCCGAAGTTCGGTGTTCGGGCCGAGGATGATATTCGGGCCGAGGTTGAAGTTCGGGCCGAGGTCGGAGTTCGGGCCGAGGTTGAAGTTCGGGCCGAGGTTGAAGTTCGGGCCGAGGTTGAAGTTCGGGCCGAGGTTGAAGTTCGGGCCAAAAAAGAAGTTCGGGCCGGGAACAGTGAAGAGTTTGGGCCGAACTTGTTCTTTGCAGTGACGAACGAACCAGCTATTTTGGTTACTCGTGGGCGTGAAACGGACACCCGAGCTGAAAGTTATGAATGTTTTAGTATAGCACCTTTTGTCACACAATCTTGGATATTGATGAGTTCGGGCCGAAGAGGGATGTTCGGGCCGAAGTGGTGTTCGGGCCGAAGTGGTATGTTCGGGCCGAAGTGGTGTTCGGGCCGAAGTGGTGTTCGGGCCGAAGTTCGGTGTTCGGGCCGAGGATGATGTTCGGGCCGAGGTTGAAGTTTGGGCCGAGGTCGGAGTTCGGGCCGAGGTTGAAGTTCGGGCCGAAAATGAAGTTCGGGCCGAGAACAGTGAAGAGTTCGGGCCGAACTTGTTCTTGGCAGTGACGAACGAACTAGCTATTTTGGTTACTCGTGGGCGTGAAACGGACACCCGAGCTGAAAGTTATGAATGTTTTAGTATAGCACCTTTTGTCACACAATCTTGGATATTGAAGAGTTCGGGCCGAAGAGGGATGTTCGGGCCGAAGTGGTGTTCGGGCCGAAGTGGGATGTTCAGGCCGAAGTGGTGTTCGGGCCGAAGTTCGGTGTTCGGGCCGAGGATGATATTCGGGCCGAGGTTGAAGTTCGGGCCGAGGTCGGAGTTCGGGCCGAGGTTGAAGTTCGGGCCGAGGTTGAAGTTCGGGCCGAGGTTGAAGTTCGGGCCAAAAAAGAAGTTCGGGCCGGGAACAGTGAAGAGTTAGGGCCGAACTTGTTCTTTGCAGTGACGAACGAACCAGCTATTTTGGTTACTCGTGGGCGTGAAACGGACACCCGAGCTGAAAGTTATGAATGTTTTAGTATAGTACCTTTTGTCACACAATCTTGGATATTGAAGAGTTCGGGCCGAAGAGGGATGTTCGGGCCGAAGTGGTGTTCGGGCCGAAGTGGGATGATCGGGCCGAAGTGGTGTTCGGGCCGAAGTTCGGTGTTCGGGCCGAGGATGATGTTCGTGCCGAGGTTGAAGTTCGGCCGAGGTCTGAGTTCGGGCCGAGGTTGAAGTTCGGGCCGAGGTTGAAGTTCGGGCCGAAAATGAAGTTCGGGCCGGGAACAGTGAAGAGTTCGGCCCGAACTTGTTCTTGACAGTGACGAACGAACCAGCTATTTTGGTTATTCGTGGGCGTGAAACGGACACCCGAGCTGAAAGTTATGAATGTTTTAGTATAGTACCTTTTGTCACACAATCTTGGATATTGAAGAGTTCGGGCCGAAGAGGGATGTTCGGGCCGAAGTGGTGTTCGGGCCGAAGTGGTATGTTCGGGCCGAAGTGGTGTTCGGGCCGAAGTGGTGTTCGGGCCGAAGTTCGGTGTTCGGGCCGAGGATGATGTTAGGGCCGAGGTTGAAGTTTGGGCCGAGGTCGGAGTTCGGGCCGAGGTTGAAGTTCGGGCCGAAAATGAAGTTCGGGCCGGGAACAATGAAGAGTTCGGGCCGAACTTGTTCTTGGCAGTGACGAACGAACTAGCTATTTTGGTTACTCGTGGGCGTGAAACAGACACCCGAGCTGAAAGTTATGAATGTTTTAGTATAGCACCTTTTGTCACACAATCTTGGATATTGAAGAGTTCGGGCCGAAGAGGGATGTTCGGGCCGAAGTGGTGTTCGGGCCGAAGTGGGATGTTCGGGCCGAAGTGGTGTTCGGGCCAAAGTGGTGTTCGGGCCGAAGTTCGGTGTTCGGGCCGAGGATGATGTTCGGGCCGAGGTTGAAGTTCGGGCCGAGGTCGGAGTTCGGGCCGAGGTTGAAGTTCGGGCCGAGGTTGAAGTTCGGGCCGAAAATGATGTTCGGGCCGGGAACAGTGAAGAGTTCGGGCCGAACTTGTTCTTGGCAATGACGAACGAACCAGCTATTTTGGTTACTCGTGGGCGTGAAACGGACACCCGAGCTGAAAGTTATGAATGTTTTAGTGTAGCACCTTTTGTCACACAATCTTGGATATTGAAGAGTTCGCGCCGAAGAGGGATGTTCGGGCCGAAGTGGTGTTCGGGCCGAAGTGGGATGTTCGGGCCGAAGTGGTGTTCGGGCCGAAGTGGTGTTCGGGCCGAAGTTCGGTGTTCGGGCCGAGGATGATGTTCGGGCCGAGGTTGAAGTTTGGGCCGAGGTCGGAGTTCGGGCCGAGGTTGAAGTTCGGGCCGAAAATGAAGTTCGGGCCGGGAACAGTGAAGAGTTCGGGCCGAACTTGTTCTTGGCAGTGACGAACGGACTAGCTATTTTGGTTATTCGTGGGCGTGAAACGGACACCCGAGCTGAAAGTTATGAATGTTTTAGTATAGCACCTTTTGTCACACAATCTTGGATATTGAAGAGTTCGGGCCGAAGAGGGATGTTCGGGCCGAAGTGGTGTTCGGGCCGAAGTGGGATGATTGGGCCGAAGTGGTGTTCGGGCCGAAGTTCGGTGTTCGGGCCGAGGATGATGTTCGGGCCGAGGTTGAAGTTCGGCCGAGGTCTGAGTTCGGGGCGAGGTTGAAGTTCGGGCCGAGGTTGAAGTTCGGGCCGAAAATGAAGTTCGGGCCGGGAACAGTGAAGAGTTCGGGCCGAACTTGTTCTTGGCAGTGACGAACGAACCAGCTATTTTGGTTATTCGTGGGCGTGAAACGGACACCCGAGCTGAAAGTTATGAATGTTTTAGTATAGCACCTTTTGTCACACAATCTTGGATATTGAAGAGTTCGGGCCGAAGAGGGATGTTCGGGCCGAAGTGGTGTTCGGGCCGAAGTGGTATGTGCGGGCCGAAGTGGTGTTCGGGCCGAGGATGATGTTCGTGCCGAGGTTGAAGTTCGGCCGAGGTCTGAGTTCGGGCCGAGGTTGAAGTTCGGGCCGAGGTTGAAGTTCGGGCCGAGGTGGGATGTTCAGGCCGAAGTGGTGTTCGGGCCGAAGTGGGATGTTCAGGCCGAAGTGGTGTTCGGGCCGAAGTTCGGTGTTCGTGCCGAGGATGATATTCGGTCCGAGGTTGAAGTTCGGGCCGAGGTCGGAGTTCGGGCCGAGGTTGAAGTTCGGGCCGAGGTTGAAGTTCGGGCCGAGGTTGAAGTTCGGGCCAAAAAAGAAGTTCGGGCCGGGAACAGTGAAGAGTTTGGGCCGAACTTGTTCTTGGCAGTGACGAACGAACCAGCTATTTTGGTTACTCGTGGGCGTGAAACGGACACCCGAGCTGAAAGTTATGAATGTTTTAGTATAGCACCTTTTGTCACACAATCTTGGATATTGAAGAGTTCGCGCCGAAGAGGGATGTTCGGGCCGAAGTGGTGTTCGGGCCGAAGTGGGATGTTCGGGCCGAAGTGGTGTTCGGGCCGAAGTGGTGTTCGGGCCGAAGTTCGGTGTTCGGGCCGAGGATGATGTTCGGGCCGAGGTTGAAGTTTGGGCCGAGGTCGGAGTTCGGGCCGAGGTTGAAGTTCGGGCCGAAAATGAAGTTCGGGCCGGGAACAGTGAAGAGTTCGGGCCGAACTTGTTCTTGGCAGTGACGAACGGACTAGCTATTTTGGTTACTCGTGGGCGTGAAACGGACACCCGAGCTGAAAGTTATGAATGTTTTAGTATAGCACCTTTTGTCACACAATCTTGGATATTGAAGAGTTCGGGCCGAAGAGGGATGTTCGGGCCGAAGTGGTGTTCGGGCCGAAGTGGGATGATTGGGCCGAAGTGGTGTTCGGGCCGAAGTTCGGTGTTCGGGCCGAGGATGATGTTCGGGCCGAGGTTGAAGTTCGGCCGAGGTCTGAGTTCGGGGCGAGGTTGAAGTTCGGGCCGAGGTTGAAGTTCGGGCCGGGAACAGTGAAGAGTTCGGCCCGAACTTGTTCTTGACAGTGAAGAGTTCGGGCCGAACTTGTTCTTGGCAGTGACGAACGAACCAGCTATTTTGGTTATTCGTGGGCGTGAAACGGACACCCGAGCTGAAAGTTATGAATGTTTTAGTATAGCACCTTTTGTCACACAATCTTGGATATTGAAGAGTTCGGGCCGAAGAGGGATGTTCGGGCCGAAGTGGTGTTCGGGCCGAAGTGGTATGTGCGGGCCGAAGTGGTGTTCGGGCCGAGGATGATGTTCGTGCCGAGGTTGAAGTTCGGCCGAGGTCTGAGTTCGGGCCGAGGTTGAAGTTCGGGCCGAGGTTGAAGTTCGGGCCGAGGTGGGATGTTCAGGCCGAAGTGGTGTTCGGGCCGAAGTGGGATGTTCAGGCCGAAGTGGTATGTGCGGGCCGAAGAGGGATGTTCGGGCCGAAGTGGTGTTCGGGCCGAAGTGGTATGTTCGGGCCGAAGTGGTGTTCGGGCCGAAGTGGTGTTCGGGCCGAAGTTCGGTGTTCGGGCCGAGAATGATGTTAGGGCCGAGGTTGAAGTTTGGGCCGAGGTCGGAGTTCGGGTCGAGGTTGAAGTTCGGGCCGAAAATGAAGTTCGGGCCGGGAACAGTGAAGAGTTCGGGCCGAACTTGTTCTTGGCAGTGACGAACGAACTAGCTATTTTGGTTACTCGTGGGCGTGAAACGGACACCCGAGCTGAAAGTTATGAATGTTTTAGTATAGCACCTTTTGTCACACAATCTTGGATATTGAAGAGTTCGGGCCGAAGAGGGATGTTCGGGCCGAAGTGGTGTTCGGGCCGAAGTGGGATGTTCGGGCCGAAGTGGTGTTCGGGCCGAAGTGGTGTTCGGGCCGAAGTTCGGTGTTCGGGCCGAGGATGATGTTCGGGCCGAGGTTGAAGTTTGGGCCGAGGTCGGAGTTCGGGCCGAGGTTGAAGTTCGGGCCGAAAATGAAGTTCGGGCCGGGAACAGTGAAGAGTTCGGGCCGAACTTGTTCTTGGCAGTGACGAACGAACTAGCTATTTTGGTTACTCGTGGGCGTGAAACGGACACCCGAGCTGAAAGTTATGAATGTTTTAGTATAACACCTTTTGTCACACAATCTTGGATATTGAAGAGTTCGGGCCGAAGAGGGATGTTCGGGCCGAAGTGGTGTTCGGGCCGAAGTGGGATGATTGGGCCGAAGTGGTGTTCGGGCCGAAGTTCGGTGTTCGGGCCGAGGATGATGTTCGGGCCGAGGTTGAAGTTCGGCCGAGGTCTGAGTTCGGGGCGAGGTTGAAGTTCGGGCCGAGGTTGAAGTTCGGGCCGAAAATGAAGTTCGGGCCGGGAACAGTGAAGAGTTCGGGCCGAACTTGTTCTTGGCAGTGACGAACGAACCATCTATTTTGGTTATTCGTGGGCGTGAAACGGACACCCGAGCTGAAAGTTATGAATGTTTTAGTATAGCACCTTTTGTCACACAATCTTGGATATTGAAGAGTTCGGGCCGAAGAGGGATGTTCGGGCCGAAGTGGTGTTCGGGCCGAAGTGGTATGTGCGGGCCGAAGTGGTGTTCGGGCCGAAGTTCGGTGTTCGGGCCGAGGATGATGTTCGGGCCGAGGTTGAAGTTTGGGCCGAGGTCGGAGTTCGGGCCGAGGTTGAAGTTCGGGCCGAAAATGAAGTTCGGGCCGGGAACAGTGAAGAGGTCGGGCCGAACTTGTTCTTGGCAGTGACGAACGAACTAGCTATTTTGGTTACTCGTGGGCGTGAAACGGACACCCGAGCTGAAAGTTATGAATGTTTTATTATAGCACCTTTTGTCACACAATCTTGAATATTGAAGAGTTCGGGCCGAAGAGGGATGTTCGGGCCGAAGTGGTGTTCGGGCCGAAGTGGGATGTTCGGGCCGAAGTGGTTTCGGGCCGAAGTGGTGTTCGGGCCGAAGTTCGGTGTTCGGGCTGAGGATGATGTTCGGGCCGAGGTTGAAGTTCGGGCCGAGGTCGGAGTTCGGGCCGAGGTCGGAGTTCGGGCCGAGGTTGAAGTTCGGGCCGAGGTTGAAGTTCGGGCCAAAAATGAAGTTCGGGCCGAAAATGAAGTTCGGGTCGGGAACAGTGAAGAGTTCTGGTCGAACTTGTTCTTGGCAGTGACGAACGAACCAGCTATTTTGGTTACTCGTGGGCGTGAAACGGACACCCGAGCTGAAAGTTATGAATGTTTTAGTATAGCACCTTTTGTCACACAATCTTGGATATTGAAGAGTTCGGGCCGAAGAGGGATGTTCGGGACGAAGTGGTGTTCGAGCCGAAGTGGGATGTTCGGGCCGAACTGGTGTTCGGGCCGAAGTGGTGTTCAGGCCGAAGTTCGGTGTTCGGTCCGAGGATGATGTTCGGGCCGAGGTTGAAGTTTGGGCCGAGGTCGGAGTTCGGGCCGAGGTTGAAGTTCGGGCCGAGGTTGAAGTTCGTGCCGGGAACAGTGAAGAGTTCGGGCCGAACTTGTTCTTGGCAGTGACGAACGAACCATCTATTTTGGTTATTCGTGGGCGTGAAACGGACACCCGAGCTGAAAGTTATGAATGTTTTAGTATAGCACCTTTTGTCACACAATCTTGGATATTGAAGAGTTCAGGCCGAAGAGGGATGTTCGGGCCGAAGTGGTGTTCGGGCCGAAGTGGGATGTTCGGGCCGAAGTGGTGTTCGGGCCGAAGTGGTGTTCGGGCCGAAGTTCGGCGTTCGGGCCGAGGATGATGTTCGGGCCGAGGTTGAAGTTTGGGCCGAGGTCGGAGTTTGGGCCGAGGTTGAAGTTCGGGCCGAAAATGAAGTTCGGGCCGGGAACAGTGAAGAGTTCGGGTCGAACTTGTTCTTTGCAGTGACGAACGAACTAGCTATTTTGGTTACTCGTGGGCGTGAAACGGACACCCGAGCTGAAAGTTATGAATGTTTTATTATAGCACCTTTTGTCACACAATCTTGGATATTGAAGAGTTCGAGCCGAGGAGGGATGTTCGGGCCGAAGTGGTGTTCGAGCCGAAGTGGGATGTTTGGGCCGAAGTGGTGTTCGAGCCGAAGTGGTGTTCGGGCTGAAGTTCGGTGTTCGGGCCGAGGATGATGTTCGGGCCGAGGTTGAAGTTCGGGCCGAGGTCGGAGTTCGGGCCGAAGTTGAAGTTCGGGCCGAGGTTGAAGTTCGGGCCGAAAATGAAGTTCGGACCGGGAACAATGAAGAGTTCGGGCCGAACTTGTTCTTGGCAGTGACGAACGAACCAGCTATTTTGGTTATTCGTGGGCGTGAAACGGACACCCGAGCTGAAAGTTATGAATGTTTTAGTATAGCACCTTTTGTCACACAATCTTGGATATTGAAGAGTTCGGGCCGAAGAGGGATGTTCGGGCCGAAGTGGTGTTCGGGCCGAAGTGGTATGTGCGGGCCGAAGTGGTGTTCGGGCCGAAGTTCGGTGTTCGGGCCGAGGATGATGTTCGTGCCGAGGTTGAAGTTCGGCCGAGGTCTGAGTTCGGGCCGAGGTTGAAGTTCGGGCCGAGGTTGAAGTTCGGGCCGAGGTGGGATGTTCAGGCCGAAGTGGTGTTCGGGCCGAAGTGGGATGTTCAGGCCGAAGTGGTGTTCGGGCCGAAGTTCGGTGTTCGTGCCGAGGATGATATTCGGTCCGAGGTTGAAGTTCGGGCCGAGGTCGGAGTTCGGGCCGAGGTTGAAGTTCGGGCCGAGGTTGAAGTTCGGGCCGAGGTTGAAGTTCGGGCCAAAAAAGAAGTTCGGGCCGGGAACAGTGAAGAGTTTGGGCCGAACTTGTTCTTGGCAGTGACGAACGAACCAGCTATTTTGGTTACTTGTGGGCGTGAAACGGACACCCGAGCTGAAAGTTATGAATGTTTTAGTATAGCACCTTTTGTCACATAATCTTGGATATTGAAGAGTTCGGGCCGAAGAGGGATGTTCGGGCCGAAGTGGTGTTCGGGCCGAAGTGGGATGATCGGGTCGAAGTGGTGTTCGGGCCGAAGTTCGGTGTTCGGGCCGAGGATGATGTTCGTGCCGAGGTTGAAGTTCGGCCGAGGTCTGAGTTCGGGCCGAGGTTGAAGTTCGGGCCGAGGTTGAAGTTCGGGCCGAAAATGAAGTTCGGGCCGGGAACAGTGAAGAGTTCGGCCCGAACTTGTTCTTGACAGTGACGAACGAACCAGCTATTTTGGTTATTCGTGGGCGTGAAACGGACACCCGAGCTGAAAGTTATGAATGTTTTAGTATAGCACCTTTTGTCACACAATCTTGGATATTGAAGAGTTCGGGCCGAAGAGGGATGTTCGGGCCGAAGTGGTGTTCGGGCCGAAGTGGTATGTTCGGGCCGAAGTGGTGTTCGGGCCGAAGTGGTGTTCGGGCCGAAGTTCGGTGTTCGGGCCGAGGATGATGTTAGGGCCGAGGTTGAAGTTTGGGCCGAGGTCGGAGTTCGGGTCGAGGTTGAAGTTCGGGCCGAAAATGAAGTTCGGGCCGGGAACAGTGAAGAGTTCGGGCCGAACTTGTTCTTGGCAGTGACGAACGAACTAGCTATTTTGGTTACTCGTGGGCGTGAAACGGACACCCGAGCTGAAAGTTATGAATGTTTTAGTATAGCACCTTTTGTCACACAATCTTGGATATTGAAGAGTTCGGGCCGAAGAGGGATGTTCGGGCCGAAGTGGTGTTCGGGCCGAAGTGGGATGTTCGGGCCGAAGTGGTGTTCGGGCCGAAGTGGTGTTCGGGCCGAAGTTCGGTGTTCGGGCCGAGGATGATGTTCGGGCCGAGGTTGAAGTTTGGGCCGAGGTCGGAGTTCGGGCCGAGGTTGAAGTACGGGCCGAAAATGATGTTCGGGCCGGGAACAGTGAAGAGTTCGGGCCGAACTTGTTCTTGGCAGTGACGAACGAACTAGCTATTTTGGTTACTCATGGGCGTGAAACGGACACCCGAGCTGAAAGTTATGAATGTTTTAGTATAGCACCTTTTGTCACACAATCTTGGATATTGAAGAGTTCGGGCCGAAGAGGGATGTTCGGGCCGAAGTGGTGTTCGGGCCGAAGTGGGATGATTGGGCCGAAGTGGTGTTCGGGCCGAAGTTCGGTGTGCGGGCCGAGGATGATGTTCGGGCCGAGGTTGAAGTTCGGCCGAGGTCTGAGTTCGGGGCGAGGTTGAAGTTCGGGCCGAGGTTGAAGTTCGGGCCGAAAATGAAGTTCGGGCCGGGAACAGTGAAGAGTTCGGGCCGAACTTGTTCTTGGCAGTGACGAACGAACCATCTATTTTGGTTATTCGTGGGCGTGAAACGGACACCCGAGCTGAAAGTTATGAATGTTTTAGTATAGCACCTTTTGTCACACAATCTTGGATATTGAAGAGTTCGGGCCGAAGAGGGATGTTCGGGCCGAAGTGGTGTTCGGGCCGAAGTGGTATGTGCGGGCCGAAGTGGTGTTCGGGCCGAAGTTCGGTGTTCGGGCCGAGGATGATGTTCGGGCCGAGGTTGAAGTTTGGGCCGAGGTCGGAGTTCGGGCCGAGGTTGAAGTTCGGGCCGAAAATGAAGTTCGGGCCGGGAACAGTGAAGAGTTCGGGCCGAACTTGTTCTTGGCAGTGACGAACGAACTAGCTATTTTGGTTACTCGTGGGCGTGAAACGGACACCCGAGCTGAAAGTTATGAATGTTTTATTATAGCACCTTTTGTCACACAATCTTGAATATTGAAGAGTTCGGGCCGAAGAGGGATGTTCGGGCCGAAGTGGTGTTCGGGCCGAAGTGGGATGTTCGGGCCGAAGTGGTTTCGGGCCGAAGTGGTGTTCGGGCCGAAGTTCGGTGTTCGGGCTGAGGATGATGTTCGGGCCGAGGTTGAAGTTCGGGCCGAGGTCGGAGTTCGGGCCGAGGTCGGAGTTCGGGCCGAGGTTGTAGTTCGGGCCGAGGTTGAAGTTCGGGCCGAAAATGAAGTTCGGGCCGAAAATGAAGTTCGGGTCGGGAACAGTGAAGAGTTCTGGCCGAACTTGTTCTTGGCAGTGACGAACGAACCAGCTATTTTGGTTACTCGTGGGCGTGAAACGGACACCCGAGCTGAAAGTTATGAATGTTTTAGTATAGCACCTTTTGTCACACAATCTTGGATATTGAAGAGTTCGGGCCGAAGAGGGATGTTCGGGCCGAAGTGGTGTTCGAGCCGAAGTGGGATGTTCGGGCCGAACTGGTGTTCGAGCCGAAGTGGTGTTCAGGCCGAAGTTCGGTGTTCGGTCCGAGGATGATGTTCGGGCCGAGGTTGAAGTTTGGGCCGAGGTCGGAGTTCGGGCCGAGGTTGAAGTTCGGGCCGAGGTTGAAGTTCGTGCCGGGAACAGTGAAGAGTTCGGGCCGAACTTGTTCTTGGCAGTGACGAACGAACCATCTATTTTGGTTATTCGTGGGCGTGAAACGGACACCCGAGCTGAAAGTTATGAATGTTTTAGTATAGCACCTTTTGTCACACAATCTTGGATATTGAAGAGTTCAGGCCGAAGAGGGATGTTCGGGCCGAAGTGGTGTTCGGGCCGAAGTGGGATGTTCGGGCCGAAGTGGTGTTCGGGCCGAAGTGGTGTTCGGGCCGAAGTTCGGTGTTCGGGCCGAGGATGATGTTCGGGCCGAGGTTGAAGTTTGGGCCGAGGTCGGAGTTTGGGCCGAGGTTGAAGTTCGGGCCGAAAATGAAGTTCGGGCCGGGAACAGTGAAGAGTTCGGGTCGAACTTGTTCTTTGCAGTGACGAACGAACTAGCTATTTTGGTTACTCGTGGGCGTGAAACGGACACCCGAGCTGAAAGTTATGAATGTTTTATTATATCACCTTTTGTCACACAATCTTGGATATTGAAGAGTTCGAGCCGAGGAGGGATGTTCGGGCCGAAGTGGTGTTCGGGCCGAAGTGGGATGTTTGGGCCGAAGTGGTGTTCGAGCCGAAGTGGTGTTCGGGCTGAAGTTCGGTGTTCGGGCCGAGGATGATGTTCGGGCCGAGGTTGAAGTTCGGGCCGAGGTCGGAGTTCGGGCCGAGGTTGAAGTTCGGGCCGAGGTTGAAGTTCGGGCCGAAAATGAAGTTCGGACCGGGAACAATGAAGAGTTCGGGCCGAACTTGTTCTTGGCAGTGACGAACGAACCAGCTATTTTGGTTATTCGTGGGCGTGAAACGGACACCCGAGCTGAAAGTTATGAATGTTTTAGTATAGCACCTTTTGTCACACAATCTTGGATATTGAAGAGTTCGGGCCGAAGAGGGATGTTCGGGCCGAAGTGGTGTTCGGGCCGAAGTGGGATGTTCGGGCCGAAGTGGTGTTCGGGCCGAAGTGGTGTTCGGGCCGAAGTTCGGTGTTCGGGCCGAAGTTCGGTGTTCGGGCCGAGGATGATGTTCGGGCCGAGGTTGATGTTCGGGCCGAGGTTGAAGTTTGGGCCGAGGTCGGAGTTCGGGCCGAGGTTGAAGTTCGGGCCGAAAATGAAGTTCGGGCCGGGAACAGTGAAGAGTTCGGGCCGAACTTGTTCTTGGCAGTGACGAACGAACTAGCTATTTTGGTTACTCGTGGGCGTGAAACGGACACCCGAGCTGAAAGTTATGAATGTTTTATTATAGCACCTTTTGTCACACAATCTTGGATATTGAAGAGTTCGAGCCGAGGAGGGATGTTCGGGCCGAAGTGGTGTTCGGGCCGAAGTGGGATGTTTGGGCCGAAGTGGTGTTCGAGTCGAAGTGGTGTTCGGGCTGAAGTTCGGTGTTCGGGCCGAGGATGATGTTCGGGCCGAGGTTGAAGTTCGGGCCGAGGTCGGAGTTCGGGCCGAGGTTGAAGTTCGGGCCGAGGTTGAAGTTCGGGCCGAAAATGAAGTTCGGACCGGGAACAGTGAAAAGTTCGGGCCGAACTTGTTCTTGGCAGTGACGAACGAACCAGCTATTTTGGTTATTCGTGGGCGTGAAACGGACACCCGAGCTGAAAGTTATGAATGTTTTAGTATAGCACCTTTTGTCACACAATCTTGGATATTGAAGAGTTCGGGCCGAAGAGGGATGTTCGGGCCGAAGTGGTGTTCGGGCCGAAGTGGGATGTTCGGGCCGAAGTGGTGTTCGGGCCGAAGTGGTGTTCGGGCCGAAGTTCGGTGTTCGGGCCGAAGTTCGGTGTTCGGGCCGAGGATGATGTTCGGGCCGAGGTTGAAGTTTGGGCCGAGGTCGGAGTTCGGGCCGAGGTTGAAGTTCGGGCCGAAAATGAAGTTCGGGCCGGGAACAATGAAGAGTTCGGGCCGAACTTGTTCTTGGCAGTGACGAACGAACTAGCTATTTTGGTTACTCGTGGGCGTGAAACGGACACCCGAGCTGAAAGTTATGAATGTTTTATTATAGCACCTTTTGTCACACAATCTTGGATATTGAAGAGTTCGAGCCGAGGAGGGATGTTCGGGCCGAAGTGGTGTTCGGGCCGAAGTGGGATGTTTGGGCCGAATTGGTGTTCGAGCCGAAGTGGTGTTCGGGCTGAAGTTCGGTGTTCGGGCCGAGGATGATGTTCGGGCCGAGGTTGAAGTTCGGGCCGAGGTCGGAGTTCGGGCCGAGGTTGAAGTTCGGGCCGAGGTTGAAGTTCGGGCCGAAAATGAAGTTCGGACCGGAAGGTTCAACGAATGAAGCTATTCGGGCCGAACTTGTTCTTGGCAGTGACGAACGAACCAGCTATTTTGGTTATTCGTGGGCGTGAAACGGACACCCGAGCTGAAAGTTATGAATGTTTTAGTATAGCACCTTTTGTCACACAATCTTGGATATTGAAGAGTTCGGGGCGAAGAGGGATGTTCGGGCCGAAGTGGTGTTCGGGCCGAAGTGGTGTTCGGGCCGAAGTTCGGTGTTCGGGCCGAAGTTTGGTGTTCGGGCCGAGGATGATGTTCGGGCCGAGGTTGAAGTTTGGGCCGAGGTCGGAGTTCGGGCCGAGGTTGAAGTTCGGGCCGAAAATGAAGTTCGGGCCGGGAACAGTGAAGAGTTCGGGCCGAACTTGTTCTTGGAAGTGACGAACGAACTAGCTATTTTGGTTACTCGTGGGCGTGAAACGGACACCCGAGCTGAAAGTTATGAATGTTTTATTATAGCACCTTTTGTCACACAATCTTGGATATTGAAGAGTTCGGGCCGAAGAGGGATGTTCGGGCCGAAGTGGTGTTCTGGCCGAAGTGGGATGTTCGGGCCGAAGTGGTGTTCGGGCCGAAGTGGTGTTCGGGCCGAAGTTCGGTGTTCGGGCCGAGTATGATGTTCGGGCCGAGGTTGAAGTTCGGGCCGAGGTCGGAGTTCGGGCCGAGGTTGAAGTTCGGGCCGAGGTTGAAGTTCGGGCCGAAAATGAAGTTCGGGTCGGGAACAGTGAAGAGTTCTGGCCGAACTTGTTCTTGGCAGTGACGAACGAACCAGCTATTTTGGTTACTCGTGGGCGTGAAACGGACACCCGAGCTGAAAGTTATGAATGTTTTAGTATAGCACCTTTTGTCACACAATATTGGATATTGAAGAGTTCGGGCCGAAGGGGGATGTTCGGGCCGAAGTGGTGTTCGAGCCGAAGTGGGATGTTCGGGCCGAACTGGTGTTCGGGCCGAAGTGGTGTTCAGGCCGAAGTTCGGTGTTCGGTCCGAGGATGATGTTCGGGCCGAGGTTGAAGTTCGGGCCGAGGTTGAAGTTCGGGCCGGGAACAGTGAAGAGTTCGGGCCGAACTTGTTCTTGGCAGTGACGAACGAACTAGCTATTTTGGTTACTCGTGGGCGTGAAACGGACACCCGAGCTGAAAGTTATGAATGTTTTAGTATAGCACCTTTTGTCACACAATCTTGGATATTGGGATGTTCGGGCCGAAGAGGGATGTTCGGGCCGAAGTGGTGTTCAGGCCGAAGTGGGATGTTCGGGCCGAAGTGGTGTTCGGGCCGAAGTGGTGTTCGGGCTGAAGTTCGGTGTTCGGGCAGAGGATGATGTTCGGGCCGAGGTTGAAGTTCGGACCGAGGTCGGAGTTCGGGCCGAGGTTGAAGTTCGGGTCGAGGTTGAAGTTCGGGCCGAAAATAAAGTTCGGGCCGGGAACAGTGAAGAGTTCGGCCCGAACTTGTTCTTGGCAGTGACGAACGAACCAGCTATTTTGGTTATTCGTGGGCGTGAAACGGACACCCGAGCTGAAAGTTATGAATGTTTTAGTATAGCACCTTTTGTCACACAATCTTGGATATTGAAGAGTTCGAGCAGAAGAGGGATGTTCGGGCCGAAGTGGGATGTTTGGGCCGAAGTGGTGTTCGGGCCGAAGTGGTGTTCGGGCCGAAGTTCGGTGTTCGGGCCGAGGATGATGTTCGGGCCGAGGTTGAAGTTCGGGCCGAGGTCGGAGTTCGGGCCGAGGTTGAAGTTCGGGCCGAGGTTGAAGTTCGGGCCGAAAATGAAGTTCGGGCCGGGAACAGTGAAGAGTTCGGGCCGAACTTGTTCTTGGCAGTGACGAACGAACCAGCTATTTTGGTTATTCGTGGGCGTGAAACGGACACCCGAGCTGAAAGTTATGAATGTTTTAGTATAGCACCTTTTGTCACACAATCTTGGATATTGAAGATTTCAGGCCGAAGAGGGATGTTCGGGCCGAAGTGGTGTTCGGGCCGAAGTGGGATGTTCGGGCCGAAGTGGTGTTCGGGCCGAAGTGGTGTTCGGGCCGAAGTTCGGTGTTCGGGCCGAAGATGATGTTCGGGCCGAGGTTGAAGTTTGGGCCGAGGTCGGAGTTCGGGCCGAGGTTGAAGTTCGGGCCGAAAATGAAGTTCGGGCCGGGAACAGTGAAGAGTTCGGGCCGAACTTGTTCTTGGCAGTGACGAACGAACTAGCTATTTTGGTTACTCGTGGGCGTGAAACGGACACCCGAGCTGAAAGTTATGAATGTTTTATTATAGCACCTTTTGTCACACAATCTTGGATATTGAAGAGTTCGAGCAGAAGAGAGATGTTCGGGCCGAAGTGGGATGTTTTGGCCGAAGTGGTGTTCGGGCCGAAGTTCGGTGTTCGGGCCGAGGATGATGTTCGGGCCGAGGTTGAAGTTCGGGCCGAGGTCGGAGTTCGGGCCGAGGTTGAAGTTCGGGCCGAGGTTGAAGTTCGGGCCGAAAATGAAGTTCGGGCCGGGAACAGTGAAGAGTTCGGGCCGAACTTGTTCTTGGCAGTGACGAACGAACAAGCTATTTTGGTTATTCGTGGGCGTGAAACGGACACCCGAGCTGAAAGTTATGAATGTTTTAGTATAGCACCTTTTGTCACACAATCTTGGATATTGAAAATTTCAGGCCGAAGAGGGATGTTCGGGCCGAAGTGGTGTTCGGGCCGAAGTGGGATGTTCGGGCCGAAGTGGTGTTCGGGCCAAAGTGGTGTTCGGGCCGAAGTTCGGTGTTCGGGCCGAGGATGATGTTCAGGCCGAGGTTGAAGTTTGGGCCGAGGTCGGAGTTCGGCCGAGGTTGAAGTTCGGGCCGAAAATGATGTTCGGGCCGGGATCAGTGAAGAGTTCGGGCCGAACTTGTTCTTGGCAGTGACGAACGAACTAGCTATTTTGGTTACTCGTGGGCGTGAAACGGACACCCGAGCTGAAAGTTATGAATGTTTTAGTATAGCACCTTTTGTCACACAATCTTGGATATTGAAGAGTTCGGGCCGAAGAGGGATGTTCGGGCCGAAGTGGTGTTCGGGCCGAAGTGGGATGTTCGGGCCGAAGAGGTGTTCGGGCCGAAGTTCGGTGTTCGGGCCGAGGATGATGTTCGGGCCGAGGTTGAAGTTCGGGCCGAGGTCGGAGTTCGGGCCGAGGTCGGAGTTCGGGCCGAGGTTGAAGTTCGGGTCGAGGTTGAAGTTCGGGCCGAAAATGAAGTTCGGGTCGGGAACAGTGAAGAGTTCTGGCCGAACTTGTTCTTGGCAGTGACGAACGAACCAGCTATTTTGGTTACTCGTGGGCGTGAAACGGACACCCGAGCTGAAAGTTATGAACGTTTTAGTTTTAGTGTAGCACCTTTTGTCACACAATCTTGGATATTTAAGAGTTCGGGCCGAAGAGGGATGTTCGGGCCGAAGTGGTGTACGGGCCGAAGTGGGATGTTCGGGCCGAAGTGGTGTTCGGGCCGAAGTTCGGTGTTCGGGCCGAGGATGGTGTTCGGGCCGAGGATGATGTTCGGGCCGAGGTTGAAGTTTGGGCCGAGGTCGGAGTTTGGGCCGAGGTTGAAGTTCGGACCGAAAATGAAGTTCGGGCCGGGAACAGTGAAGAGTTCGGGCCGAACTTGTTCTTGGCGGTGACGAACGAACTAGCTATTTTGGTTACTCGTGGGCGTGAAACGGACACCCGAGCTGAAAGTTATGAATGTTTTAGTATAGCACCTTTTGTCACACAATCTTGGATATTGAAGAGTTCGGGCCGAAGAGGGATGTTCGGGCCGAAGTGGTGTTCGGGCCGAAGTGGGATGTTCGGGCCGAAGTGGTGTTCGGGCCGAAGTGGTGTTCGGGCCGAAGTTCGGTGTTCGGGCCTAGGATGATTTTCGGGCCGAGGTTGAAGTTCGGTTCGAGGTCGGAGTTCGGGCCGACGTTGAAGTTCGGGCCGAGGTTGAAGTTCGGGCCGAGGTTGAAGTTCGGGCCGAAAATGAAGTTCGGGCCGGGAACAGTGAAGAGTTCGGGCCGAACTTGTTCTTGGCAGTGACGAACGAACCAGCTATTTTGGTTATTCGTGGGCGTGAAACGGACACCCGAGCTGAAAGTTATGAATGTTTTAGTATAGCACCTTTTGTCACACAATCTTGGATATTGATGAGTTCGGGCCGAAGAGGGATGTTCGGGCCGAAGTGGTGTTCGGGCCGAAGTGGTATGTTCGGGCCGAAGTGGTGTTCGGGCCGAAGTTCGGTGTTCGGGCCGAGGATGATGTTCTGGCCGAGGTTGAAGTTTGGGCCGAGGTCGGAGTTCGGGCCGAGGTAGAAGTTTGGGCCGAAAATGAAGTTCGGGCCGAGAACAGTGAAGAGTTCGGGCCGAACTTGTTCTTGGCAGTGACGAACAAACTAGCTATTTTGGTTACTCGTGGGCGTGAAACGGACACCCGAGCTGAAAGTTATGAATGTTTTAGTATAGCACCTTTTGTCACACAATCTTGGATATTGATGAGTTCGGGCCGAAGAGGGATGTTCGGGCCGAAGTGGTGTTCGGGCCGAGGATGATGTTTGGGCCGAGGTTGAAGTTTGGGCCGAGGTCGGAGTTCGGGCCGAGGTTGAAGTTCGGGCCGAAAATGAAGTTCGGGCCGGGAACAGTGAAGAGTTCGGGCCGAACTTGTTCTTGGCAGTGACGAACGAACTAGCTATTTTGGTTACTCGTGGGCGTGAAACGGACACCCGAGCTGAAAGTTATGAATGTTTTATTATAGCACCTTTTGTCACACAATCTTGGATATTGAAGAGTTCGAGCAGAAGAGGGATGTTCGGGCCGAAGTGGGATGTTTGGGCCGAAGTGGTGTTCGGGCCGAAGTTCGGTGTTCGGGCCGAGGATGATGTTCGGGCCGAGGTTGAAGTTCGGGCCGAGGTCGGAGTTCGGGCCGAGGTTGAAGTTCGGGCCGAGGTTGAAGTTCGGGCCGAAAATGAAGTTCGGGCCGGGAACAGTGAAGAGTTCGGGCCGAACTTGTTCTTGGCAGTGACGAACGAACAAGCTATTTTGGTTATTCGTGGGCGTGAAACGGACACCCGAGCTGAAAGTTATGAATGTTTTAGTATAATAGCACCTTTTGTCACACAATCTTGGATATTGAAGATTTCAGGCCGAAGAGGGATGTTCGGGCCGAAGTGGTGTTCGGGCCGAAGTGGTGTTCGGGCCGAAGTGGTGTTCGGGCCGAAGTGGTGTTCGGGCCGAAGTTCGGTGTTCGGGCCGAGGATGATGTTCAGGCCGAGGTTGAAGTTTGGGCCGAGGTCGGAGTTCGGCCGAGGTTGAAGTTCGGGCCGAAAATGATGTTCGGGCCGGGAACAGTGAAGAGTTCGGGCCGAACTTGTTCTTGGCAGTGACGAACGAACTAGCTATTTTGGTTACTCGTGGGCGTGAAACGGACACCCGAGCTGAAAGTTATGAATGTTTTAGTATAGCACCTTTTGTCACACAATCTTGGATATTGAAGAGTTCGGGCCGAAGAGGGATGTTCGGGCCGAAGTGGTGTTCGGGCCGAAGTGGGATGTTCGGGCCGAAGTGGGATGTTCGGGCCGAAGTGGTGTTCGGGCCGAAGTTCGGTGTTCGGGCCGAGGATGATGTTCGGGCCGAGGTTGAAGTTCGGGCCGAGGTCGGAGTTCGGGCCGAGGTCGGAGTTCGGGCCGAGGTTGAAGTTCGGGTCGAGGTTGAAGTTCGGGCCGAAAATGAAGTTCGGGTCGGGAACAGTGAAGAGTTCTGGCCGAACTTGTTCTTGGCAGTGACGAACGAACCAGCTATTTTGGTTACTCGTGGGCGTGAAACGGACACCCGAGCTGAAAGTTATGAACGTTTTAGTTTTAGTGTAGCACCTTTTGTCACACAATCTTGGATATTTAAGAGTTCGGGCCGAAGAGGGATGTTCGGGCCGAAGTGGTGTACGGGCCGAAGTGGGATGTTCGGGCCGAAGTGGTGTTCGGGCCGAAGTTCGGTGTTCGGGCCGAGGATGGTGTTCGGGCCGAGGATGATGTTCGGGCCGAGGTTGAAGTTTGGGCCGAGGTCGGAGTTTGGGCCGAGGTTGAAGTTCGGACCGAAAATGAAGTTCGGGCCGGGAACAGTGAAGAGTTCGGGCCGAACTTGTTCTTGGCGGTGACGAACGAACTAGCTATTTTGGTTACTCGTGGGCGTGAAACGGACACCCGAGCTGAAAGTTATGAATGTTTTAGTATAGCACCTTTTGTCACACAATCTTGGATATTGAAGAGTTCGGGCCGAAGAGGGATGTTCGGGCCGAAGTGGTGTTCGGGCCGAAGTGGGATGTTCGGGCCGAAGTGGTGTTCGGGCCGAAGTGGTGTTCGGGCCGAAGTTCGGTGTTCGGGCCGAGGATGATGTTCGGGCCGAGGTTGAAGTTTGGGCCGAGGTCGGAGTTCGGGCCGCGGTTGCAGTTCGGGCCGAAAATGAAGTTCGGGCCGGGAACAGTGAAGAGTTCGGGCCGAACTTGTTCTTGGCAGTGACGAACGAACTAGCTATTTTGGTTACTCGTGGGCGTGAAACGGACACCCGAGCTGAAAGTTATGATTGTTTTATTATAGCACCTTTTGTCACACAATCTTGGATATTGAAGAGTTCGGGCCAAAGAGGGATGTTCGGGCCGAAGTGGTGTTCGGGCCGAAGTGGGATGTTCGGGCTGAAGTGGTGTTCGGGCCGAAGTGGTGTTCGGGCCGAAGTTCGGTGTTCGGGCCGAGGATGATGTTCGGGCCGAGGTTGAAGTTCGGGCCGAGGTCGGAGTTCGGGCCGAGGTTGAAGTTCGGGCCGAAAATGAAGTTTGGGCTGGGAACAGTGAAGAGTTCGGGCCAAACTTTTTCTTGGCAGTGACGAACGAACCAGCTATTTTGGTTACTCGTGGGCGTGAAACGGACACCCGAGCTAAAAGTTATGAATGTTTTAGTATAGCACCTTTTGTCACACAATCTTGGATATTGAAGAGTTCGGGACGAAGAGGGATGTTCGGGCCGAAGTGGTGTTCGGGTCGAAATGGGATGTTCGGGCCGAAGTGGTGTTCGGGCCGAAGTTCGGTGTTCGGGCCGAGGATGATGTTCGGGCCGGGGTCTGAGTTCGGGCCGAGGTTGAAGTTCGGGTCGAGGTTGAAGTTCGGGCCGAAAATGAAGTTCGGGCCGGGAACAGTGAAGAGTTCGGGCCGAACTTGTTCTTGGCAGTGACGAACGAACCAGCTATTTTGGTTATTCGTGGGCGTGAAACAGACACCCGAGCTGAAAGTTATGAATGTTTTAGTATAGCACCTTTTGTCACACAATCTTGGATATTGATGAGTTCGGGCCGAAGAGGGATGTTCGGGCCGAAGTGGTGTTCGGGCCGAAGTGGTATATTCGGGCTGAAGTGGTGTTCGGGCCGAAGTGGTGTTCGGGCCGCAGTTCGGTGTTCGGGCCGAGGATGATGTTCGGGCCGAGGTTGAAGTTTGGGCCGAGGTCGGAGTTCGGGCCGAGGTTGAAGTTCGGGCCGAAAATGAAGTTCGGGCCGAGAACAGTGAAGAGTTCGGGCCGAACTTGTTCTTGGCAGTGACGAACGAACTAGCTATTTTGGTTACTCGTGGGCGTGAAACGGACACCCGAGCTGAAAGTTATGAATGTTTTAGTATAGCACCTTTTGTCACACAATCTTGGATATTGATGAGTTCGGGCCGAAGAGGGATGTTCGGGCCGAAGTGGTGTTCGGGCCGAAGTGGTATGTTCGGGCCGAAGTGGTGTTCGGGCCGAAGTTCGGTGTTCGGGCCGAGGATGATGTTCGGGCCGAGGTTGAAGTTTGGGCCGAGGTCGGAGTTCGGGCCGAGGTAGAAGTTTGGGCCGAGGTCGGAGTTCGGGCCGAGGTAGAAGTTTGGGCCGAAAATGAAGTTCGGGCCGAGAACAGTGAAGAGTTCGGGCCGAACTTGTTCTTGGCAGTGACGAACAAACTAGCTATTTTGGTTACTCGTGGGCATGAAACGGACACCCGAGCTGAAAGTTATGAATGTTTTAGTATAGCACCTTTTGTCACACAATCTTGGATATTGATGAGTTCGGGCCGAAGAGGGATGTTCGGGCCGAAGTGGTGTTCGGGCCGAAGTGGTATGTTCGGGCCGAAGTGGTGTTCGGGCCGAAGTGGTGTTCGGGCCGAAGTTCGGTATTCGGGCCGAGGATGATGTTCGGGCCAAGGTTGAAGTTTGGGCCGAGGTCGGAGTTCGGGCCGAGGTTGAAGTTCGGGCCGAAAATGAAGTTCGGACCGAGAACAGTGAAGAGTTCGGGCCGAACTTGTTCTTGGCAGTGACGAACGAACCAGCTATTTTGGTTATTCGTGGGCGTGAAACGGACACCCGAGCTGAAAGTTATGAATGTTTTAGTATAGCACCTTTTGTCACACAATCTTGGATATTGAAGAGTACGGGCCGAAGAGGGATGTTCGGGCCGAAGTGGTGTTCGGGCCGAAGTGGTATGTTCGGGCCGAAGTGGTGTTCGGGCCGAAGTGGTGTTCGGGCCGAAGTTCGGTGTTCGGGCCGAGGATGATGTTAGGGCCGAGGTTGAAGTTTGGGCCGAGGTCGGAGTTCGGGCCGAGGTTGAAGTTCGGGCCGAAAATGAAGTTCGGGCCGGGAACAATGAAGAGTTCGGGCCGAACATGTTCTTGGCAGTGACGAACGAACTAGCTATTTTGGTTACTCGTGGGCGTGAAACAGACACCCGAGCTGAAAGTTATGAATGTTTTAGTATAGCACCTTTTGTCACACAATCTTGGATATTGAAGAGTTCGGGCCGAAGAGGGATGTTCGGGCCGAAGTGGTGTTCGGGCCGAAGTGGGATGTTCGGGCCGAAGTGGTGTTCGGGCCGAAGTGGTGTTCGGGCCGAAGTTCGGTGTTCGGGCCGAGGATGATGTTCGGGCCGAGGTTGAAGTTCGGGCCGAGGTCGGAGTTCGGGCCGAGGTTGAAGTTCGGGCCGAGGTTGAAGTTCGGGCCGAAAATGATGTTCTGGCCGGGAACAGTGAAGAGTTCGGGCCGAACTTGTTCTTGGCAATGACGAACGAACCAGCTATTTTGGTTACTCGTGGGCGTGAAACGGACACCCGAGCTGAAAGTTATGAATGTTTTAGTATAGCACCTTTTGTCACACAATCTTGGATATTGAAGAGTTCGGGCCGAAGAGGGATGTTCGGGCCGAAGTGGTGTTCGGGCCGAAGTGGTATGTGCGGGCCGAAGTGGTGTTCGGGCCGAAGTTCGGTGTTCGGGCCGAGGATGATGTTCGTGCCGAGGTTGAAGTTCGGCCGAGGTCTGAGTTCGGGCCGAGGTTGAAGTTCGGGCCGAGGTTGAAGTTCGGGCCGAGGTGGGATGTTCAGGCCGAAGTGGTGTTCGGGCCGAAGTGGGATGTTAAGGCCGAAGTGGTGTTCGGGCCGAAGTTCGGTGTTCGGGCCGAGGATGAAGTTCGGGCCGAGGTCGGAGTTCGGGCCGAGGTTGAAGTTCGGGCCGAGGTTGAAGTTCGGGCCGAGGTTGAAGTTCGGGCCAAAAAAGAAGTTCGGGCCGGGAACAGTGAAGAGTTTGGGCCGCACTTGTTCTTGGCAGTGACGAACGAACCAGCTATTTTGGTTACTCGTGGGCGTGAAACGGACACCCGAGCTGAAAGTTATGAATGTTTTAGTATAGCACCTTTTGTCACACAATCTTGGATATTGAAGAGTTCGGGCCGAAGAGGGATGTTCGGGCCGAAGTGGTGTTCGGGCCGAAGTGGTGTTCGGGCCGAAGTGGGATGATCGGGCCGAAGTGGTGTTCGGGCCGAAGTTCGGTGTTCGGGCCGAGGATGATGTTCGTGCCGAGGTTGAAGTTCGGCCGAGGTCTGAGTTCGGGCCGAGGTTGAAGTTCGGGCCGAGGTTGAAGTTCGGGCCGAAAATGAAGTTCGGGCCGGGAACAGTGAAGAGTTCGGCCCGAACTTGTTCTTGACAGTGACGAACGAACCAGCTATTTTGGTTATTCGTGGGCGTGAAACGGACACCCGAGCTGAAAGTTATGAATGTTTTAGTATAGCACCTTTTGTCACACAATCTTGGATATTGAAGAGTTCGGGCCGAAGAGGGATGTTCGGGCCGAAGTGGTGTTCGGGCCGAAGTGGTATGTTCGGGCCGAAGTGGTGTTCGGGCCGAAGTGGTGTTCGGGCCGAAGTTCGGTGTTCGGGCCGAGGATGATGTTAGGGCCGAGGTTGAAGTTTGGGCCGAGGTCGGAGTTCGGGCCGAGGTTGAAGTTCGGGCCGAAAATGAAGTTCGGGCCGGGAACAGTGAAGAGTTCGGGCCGAACTTGTTCTTGGCAGTGACGAACGAACTAGCTATTTTGGTTACTCGTGGGCGTGAAACGGACACCCGAGCTGAAAGTTATGAATGTTTTAGTATAGCACCTTTTCTCACACAATCTTGGATATTGAAGAGTTCGGGCCGAAGAGGGATGTTCGGGCCGAAGTGGTGTTCGGGCCGAAGTGGGATGTTCGGGCCGAAGTGGTGTTCGGGCCGAAGTGGTGTTCGGGCCGAAGTTCGGTGTTCGGGCCGAGGATGATGTTCGGGCCGAGGTTGAAGTTCGGGCCGAGGTCGGAGTTCGGGCCGAGGTTGAAGTTCGGGCCGAGGTTGAAGTTCGGGCCGAAAATGATGTTCGGGCCGGGAACATTGAAGAGTTCGGGCCGAACTTGTTCTTGGCAATGACGAACGAACCAGCTATTTTGGTTACTCGTGGGCGTGAAACGGACACCCGAGCTGAAAGTTATGAATGTTTTAGTATAGCACCTTTTGTCACACAATCTTGGATATTGAAGAGTTCGCGCCGAAGAGGGATGTTCGGGCCGAAGTGGTGTTCGGGCCGAAGTGGGATGTTCGGGCCGAAGTGGTGTTCGGGCCGAAGTGGTGTTCGGGCCGAAGTTCGGTGTTCGGGCCGAGGATGATGTTCGGGCCGAGGTTGAAGTTTGGGCCGAGGTCGGAGTTCGGGCCGAGGTTGAAGTTCGGGCCGAAAATGAAGTTCGGGCCGGGAACAGTGAAGAGTTCGGGCCGAACTTGTTCTTGGCAGTGACGAACGAACTAGCTATTTTGGTTACTCGTGGGCGTGAAACGGACACCCGAGCTGAAAGTTACGAATGTTTTAGTATAGCACCTTTTGTCACACAATCTTGGATATTGAAGAGTTCGGGCCGAAGAGGGATGTTCGGGCCGAAGTGGTGTTCGGGCCGAAGTGGGATGATTGGGCCGAAGTGGTGTTCGGGCCGAAGTTCGGTGTTCGGGCCGAGGATGATGTTCGGGCCAAGGTTGAAGTTCGGCCGAGGTCTGAGTTCGGGGCGATGTTGAAGTTCGGGGCAAGGTTGAAGTTCGGGCCGAAAATGAAGTTCGGGCCGGGAACAGTGAAGAGTTCGGGCCGAACTTGTTCTTGGCAGTGACGAACGAACCAGCTATTTTGGTTATTCGTGGGCGTGAAACGGACACCCGAGCTGAAAGTTATGAATGTTTTAGTATAGCACCTTTTGTCACACAATCTTGGATATTGAAGAGTTCGGGCTGAAGAGGGATGTTCGGGCCGAAGTGGTGTTCGGGCCGATGTGGTATGTGCGGGCCGAAGTGGTGTTCGGGCCGAAGTTCGGTGTTCGGGCCGAGGATGATGTTCGGGCCGAGGATGATGTTCGGGCCGAGGTTGAAGTTTGGGCCGAGGTCGGAGTTCGGGCCGAGGTTGAAGTTCGGGCCGAAAATGAAGTTCGGGCCGGGAACAGTGAAGAGTTCGGGCCGAACTTGTTCTTGGCAGTGACGAACGAACCAGCTATTTTGGTTACTCGTGGGCGTGAAACGGACACCCGAGCTGAAAGTTATGAATGTTTTAGTATAGAACCTTTTGTCACACAATCTTGGATATTGAAGGGTTCGGGCCGAAGAGGGATGTTCGGGCCGAAGTGGTGTTCGGGCCGAAGTGGGATGTTCGGGCCGAAGTGGTGCTCGGGCCGAAGTGGTGTTCGGGCCTAAGTTCTGTGTTCGGGCCGAGGATGATGTTCGGGCCGAGGTTGAAGTTCGGGTCGAGGTCAGAGTTCGGGTCGAGGTTGAAGTTCGGGCCAAAAATGAAGTTCGGGCCGGGAACAGTGAAGAGTTCGGGCCGAACTTGTTCTTGGCAGTGACGAACGAACCAGCTATTTTGGTTACTCGTGGGCGTGAAACGGACACCCGAGCTGAAAGTTATGAATGTTTTAGTATAGCACCTTTTGTCACACAATCTTGGATATTGAAGAGTTCGGGCCGAAGAGGGATGTTCGGGCCGAAGTGGTGTTCGGGCCGAAGTGGGATGTTCGGGCCGAAGTGGTGTTCGGGCCGAAGTGGAGTTCGGGCCGAAGTTCGGTGTTCGGGCCGAGGATGATGTTCGGGCCGAGGTTGAAGTTCGGGCCGAGGTCGGAGTTCGGGCCGAGGTTGAAGTTCGGGCCGAGGTTGAAGTTCGGGCCGAAAATGATGTTCGGGCCGGGAACAGTGCAGAATTCGGGCCGAACTTGTTCTTGGCAATGACGAACGAACCAGCTATTTTGGTTACTCGTGGGCGTGAAACGGACACCCGAGCTGAAAGTTATGAATGTTTTAGTATAGCACCTTTTGTCACACAATCTTGGATATTGAAGAGTTCGCGCCGAAGAGGGATGTTCGGGCCGAAGTGGTGTTCGGGCCGAAGTGGGATGTTCGGGCCGAAGTGGTGTTCGGGCCGAAGTGGTGTTCGGGCCGAAGTTCGGTGTTCGGGCCGAGGATGATGTTCGGGCCGAGGTTGAAGTTTGGGCCGAGGTCGGAGTTCGGGCCGAGGTTGAAGTTCGGGCCGAAAATGAAGTTCGGGCCGGGAACAGTGAAGAGTTCGGGCCGAACTTGTTCTTGGCAGTGACGAACGAACTAGCTATTTTGGTTACTCGTGGGCGTGAAACGGACACCCGAGCTGAAAGTTACGAATGTTTTAGTATAGCACCTTTTGTCACACAATCTTGGATATTGAAGAGTTCGGGCCGAAGAGGGATGTTCGGGCTGAAGTGGTGTTCGGGCCGAAGTGGGATGATTGGGCCGAAGTGGTGTTCGGGCCGAAGTTCGGTGTTCGGGCCGAGGATGATGTTCGGGCCAAGGTTGAAGTTCGGCCGAGGTCTGAGTTCGGGGCGAGGTTGAAGTTCGGGCCAAGGTTGAAGTTCGGGCCGAAAATGAAATTCGGGCCGGGAACAGTGAAGAGTTCGGGCCGAACTTGTTCTTGGCAGTGACGAACGAACCAGCTATTTTGGTTATTCGTGGGCGTGAAACGGACACCCGAGCTGAAAGTTATGAATGTTTTAGTATAGCACCTTTTGTCACACAATCTTGGATATTGAAGAGTTCGGGCCGAAGAGGGATGTTCGGGCCGAAGTGGTGTTCGGGCCGAAGTGGTATGTGCGGGCCGAAGTGGTGTTCGGGCCGAAGTTCGGTGTTCGGGCCGAGGATGATGTTCGGGCCGAGGTTGAAGTTTGGGCCGAGGTCGGAGTTCGGGCCGAGGTTGAAGTTCGGGCCGAAAATGAAGTTCGGGCCGGGAACAGTGAAGAGTTCGGGCCGAACTTGTTCTTGGCAGTGACGAACGAACCAGCTATTTTGGTTACTCGTGGGCGTGAAACGGACACCCGAGCTGAAAGTTATGAATGTTTTAGTATAGCACCTTTTGTCACACAATCTTGGATATTGAAGAGTTCGGGCCGAAGAGGGATGTTCGGGCCGAAGTGGTGTTCGGGCCGAAGTGGGATGTTCGGGCCGAAGTGGTGTTCGGGCCGAAGTGGTGTTCGGGCCTAAGTTCTGTGTTCGGGCCGAGGATGATGTTCGGGCCGAGGTTGAAGTTCGGGTCGAGGTCAGAGTTCGGGTCGAGGTTGAAGTTCGGGCCAAAAATGAAGTTCGGGCCGGGAACAGTGAAGAGTTCGGGCCGAACTTGTTCTTGGCAGTGACGAACGAACCAGCTATTTTGGTTACTCGTGGGCGTGAAACGGACACCCGAGCTGAAAGTTATGAATGTTTTAGTATAGCACCTTTTGTCACACAATCTTGGATATTGAAGAGTTCGGGCAGAAGAGGGATGTTCGGGCCGAAGTGGTGTTCAGGCCGAAGTGGGATGTTCGGGCCGAAGTGGTGTTGGGCCGAAGTGGTGTTCGGGCCGAAGTTCGGTGTTCGGGCCGAGGATGATGTTCGTGCCGAGGTTGAAGTTCGGGCCGAGGTTGGAGTTCGGGCCGAGGTTGAAGTTCGGGCCGAGGTTGAAGTTCTGGCCGAAAATGAAGTTCGGCCCGGGAACAGTGAAGAGTTCGGGCCAAACTTGTTCTTGGCAGTGACGAACGAACCAGCTATTTTGGTTACTCGTGGGCGTGAAACGGACACCCGAGCTGAAAGTTATGAATGTTTTAGTATAGCACCTTTTGTCACACAATCTTGGATATTGAAGAGTTCGGGCCGAAGAGGGATGTTCGGGCCGAAGTGGTGTTCGGGCCGAAGTGGGATGTTCGGGCCGAAGTGGTGTTCGGGCCGAAGTTCGGTGTTCGGGCCGAGGATTATGTTCGGGCCGAGGTTGAAGTTCGGGCCGAGGTCTGAGTTCGGGCCGAGGTCGCAGTTCGGGCCGAGGTTGAAGTTCGGGCCGAAAATGAAGTTCGGGCCGGGAACAGTGAAGAGTTCGGGCCGAACTTGTTCCTGGCAGTGACGAACGAACCAGCTATTTTGGTTACTCGTGGGCGTGAAACGGACACCCGAGCTGAAAGTTATGAATGTTTTAGTATAGCACCTTTTGTCACACAATCTTGGATATTGAAGAGTTCGGGCCGAAGAGGGATGTTCGGGCCGAAGTGGTGTTCGGGCCGAAGTGGGATGTTCGGGCCGAAGTGGTGTTCGGGCCGAAGTGCTGTTCGGGCCTAAGTTCTGTGTTCGGGCCGAGGATGATGTTCGGGCCGAGGTTGAAGTTCGGGCCGAGGTCGGAGTTCGGGCCGAGGTTGAAGTTCGGGCCAAAAATGAAGTTCGGGCCGGGAACAGTGAAGAGTTCGCGCCGAACTTGTTCTTGGCAGTGACGAACGAACCAGCTATTTTGGTTACTCGTGGGCGTGAAACGGACACCCGAGCTGAAAGTTATGAATGTTTTAGTATAGCACCTTTTGTCACACAATCTTGGATATTGAAGAGTTCGGGCCGAAGAGGGATGTTCGGGCCGAAGTGGTGTTCGGGCCGAAGTGGGATGATGTTCGGGCCGAAGTGGTGTTCGGGCCGAAGTTCGGTGTTCGGGCCGAGGATGATGTTCGGGCCGAGGTTGAAGTTCGGGCCGAGGTCTGAGTTCGGGCCGAGGTCGGAGTTCGGGCCGAGGTTGAAGTTCGGGCCGAAAATGAAGTTCGGGCCGGGAACAGTGAAGAGTTCGGGCCGAACTTGTTCTTGGCAGTGACGAACGAACCAGCTATTTTGGTTACTCGTGGGCGTGAAACGGACACCCGAGCTGAAAGTTATGAATGTTTTAGTATAGCACCTTTTGTCACACAATCTTGGATATTGAAGAGTTCGGGCCGAAGAGGGATGTTCGGGCCGAAGTGGTGTTCGGGCCGAAGTGGGATGTTCGGGCCGAAGTGGTGTTCGGGCCGAAGTGCTGTTCGGGCCTAAGTTCTGTGTTCGGGCCGAGGATGATGTTCGGGCCGAGGTTGAAGTTCGGGCCGAGGTCGGAGTTCGGGCCGAGGTTGAAGTTCGGGCCAAAAATGAAGTTCGGGCCGGGAACAGTGAAGAGTTCGGGCCGAACTTGTTCTTGGCAGTGACGAACGAACCAGCTATTTTGGTTACTCGTGGGCGTGAAACGGACACCCGAGCTGAAAGTTATGAATGTTTTAGTATAGCACCTTTTGTCACACAATCTTGGATATTGAAGAGTTCGGGCCGAAGAGGGATGTTCGGGCCGAAGTGGTGTTCGGGCCGAAGTGGGATGATGTTCGGGCCGAAGTGGTGTTCGGGCCGAAGTTCGGTGTTCGGGCCGAGGATGATGTTCGGGCCGAGGTTGAAGTTCGGGCCGAGGTCTGAGTTCGGGCCGAGGTCGGAGTTCGGGCCGAGGTTGAAGTTCGGGCCGAAAATGAAGTTCGGGCCGGGAACAGTGAAGAGTTCGGGCCGAACTTGTTCTTGGCAGTGACGAACGAACCAGCTATTTTGGTTACTCGTGGGCGTGAAACGGACACCCGAGCTGAAAGTTATGAATGTTTTAGTATAGCACCTTTTGTCACACAATCTTGGGTATTGAAGAGTTCGGGCCGAAGAGGGATGTTCGGGCCGAAGTGGTGTTCGGGCCGAAGTGGGATGTTCGGGCCGAAGTGGTGTTCGGGCCGAAGTGGTGTTCGGGCCTAAGTTCTGTGTTCGGGCCGAGGATGATGTTCGGGCCGAGGTTGAAGTTCGGGCTGAGGTCGGAGTTCGGGCCGAGGTTGAAGTTCGGGCCAAAAATGAAGTTCGGGCCGGGAACAGTGAAGAGTTCGGGCCGAACTTGTTCTTGGCAGTGACGAACGAACCAGCTATTTTGGTTACTCGTGGGCGTGAAACGGACACCCGAGCTGAAAGTTATGAATGTTTTAGTATAGCACCTTAAGTCACACAATCTTGGATATTGAAGAGTTCGGGCCGAAGAGGGATGTTCGGGCCAAAGTGGTGTTCAGGCCGAAGTGGGATGTTCGGGCCGAAGTGGTGTTCGGGCCGAAGTGGTGTTCGGGCCGAAGTTCGGTGTTCGGGCCGAGGATGATGTTCGGGCCGAGTTTGAAGTTCGGGCCGAGGTCGGAGTTCGGGCCGAGGTTGAAGTTCGGGCCGAGGTTGAAGTTCGGGCCGAAAATGAAGTTCGGGCCGGGAACAGTGAAGAGTTCGGGCCAAACTTATTCTTGGCAGTGACGAATGAACCAGCTATTTTGGTTACTCGTGGGCGTGAAACGGACACCCGAGCTGAAAGTTATGAATGTTTTAGTATAGCACCTTTTGTCACACAATCTTGGATATTGAAGAGTTCGGGCCGAAGAGGGATGTTCGGGCCGAAGTGGTGTTTGGGCCGAAGTGGGATGTTCGGGCCGAAGTGGTGTTCGGGCCAAAGTTCGGTGTTCGGGCCGAGGATGATGTTCGGGCCGAGGTTGAAGTTCGGGCCGAGGTCTGAGTTCGGGCCGAGGTTGAAGTTCGGGCCGAGGTTGAAGTTTGGGCCGAAAATGAAGTTCGGGCCGGGAACAGTGAAGAGTTCGGGCCGAAGTTGTTCTTGGCAGTGACGAACGAACCAGCTATTTTGGTTACTCGTGGGCGTGAAACGAACACCCGAGCTGAAAGTTATGAATGTTTTAGTATAGCACCTTTTGTCACACAATCTTGGATATTGAAGAGTTCGGGCCGAAGAGGGATGTTCGGGCCGAAGTGGTGTTCGGCCGAAGTGGGATGTTCGGGCCGAAGTGGTGTTCGGGCCGAAGTGGTGTTCGGGCCGAAGTTCGGTGTTCGGGCCGAGGATGATGTTCGGGCCGAGGTTGAAGTTTGGGCCGAGGTCAGTTCGGGCCGAAAATGAAGTTCGGGCCGGGAACAGTGAAGAGTTCGGGCCGAACTTGTTCTTGGCAGTGACAAACGAACTAGCTATGTTGGTTACTCGTGGGCGTGAAAGGACACCCGAGCTGAAAGTTATGAATGTTTTAGTATAGCACCTTAAGTCACACAATCTTGGATATTGAAGCGTTCGGGCCGAAGAGGGATGTTCGGGCCGAAGTGGTGTTCAGGCCGAAGTGGGATGTTCGGGCCGAAGTGGTGTTCGGGCCGAAGTGGTGTTCGGGCCGAAGTTCGGTGTTCGGGCCGAGGATGATGTTCGGGCCGAGTTTGAAGTTCGGGCCGAGGTCAGAGTTCGGGCCGAGGTTGAAGTTCGGGCCGAGGTTGAAGTTCGGGCCGGGAACAGTGAAGAGTTCGGGCCAAACTTATTCTTGGCAGTGACGAATGAACCAGCTATTTTGGTTACTCGTGGGCGTGAAACGGACACCCGAGCTGAAAGTTATGAATGTTTTAGTATAGCACCTTTTGTCACACAATCTTGGATATTGAAGAGTTCGGGCCGAAGAGGGATGTTCGGGCCGAAGTGGTGTTCGGGCCGAAGTGGGATGTTCGGGCCGAAGTGGTGTTCGGGCCAAAGTTCGGTGTTCGGGCCGAGGATGATGTTCGGGCCGAGGTTGAAGTTCGGGCCGAGGTCTGAGTTCGGGCCGAGGTTGAAGTTCGGGCTGAGGTTGAAGTTTGGGCCGAAAATGAAGTTCGGGCCGGGAACAGTGAAGAGTTCGGGCCGAACTTGTTCTTGGCAGTGACGAACGAACCAGCTATTTTGGTTACTCGTGGGCGTGAAACGGACACCCGAGCTGAAAGTTATGAATGTTTTAGTATAGCACCTTTTGTCACACAATCTTGGATATTGAAGAGTTCGGGCCGAAGAGGGATGTTCGGGCCGAAGTGGTGTTCGGGCCGAAGTGGGATGTTCGGGCCGAAGTGGTGTTCGGGCCGAAGTGTTGTTCGGGCCGAAGTTCGGTGTTCGGGCCGAGGATGATGTTCGGGCCGAGGTTGAAGTTCGGGCCGAGGTCGGAGTTCGGGACGAGGTTGAAGTTCGGGCCGAGGTTGAAGTTCGGGCCAAAAATGAAGTTCGGGCCGGGAACAGTGAAGAGTTCGGGCCAAACTTATTCTTGGCAGTGACGAATGAACCAGCTATTTTGGTTACTCGTGGGCGTGAAACGGACACCCGAGCTGAAAGTTATGAATGTTTTAGTATAGCACCTTTTGTCACACAATCTTGGATATTGAAGAGTTCGGGCCGAAGAGGGATGTTCGGGCCGAAGTGGTGTTTGGGCCGAAGTGGGATGTTCGGGCCGAAGTGGTGTTCGGGCCAAAGTTCGGTGTTCGGGCCGAGGATGATGTTCGGGCCGAGGTTGAAGTTCGGGCCGAGGTCTGAGTTCGGGCCGAGGTTGAAGTTCGGGCCGAGGTTGAAGTTTGGGCCGAAAATGAAGTTCGGGCCGGGAACAGTGAAGAGTTCGGGCCGAAGTTGTTCTTGGCAGTGACGAACGAACCAGCTATTTTGGTTACTCGTGGGCGTGAAACGGACACCCGAGCTGAAAGTTATGAATGTTTTAGTATAGCACCTTTTGTCACACAATCTTGGATATTGAAGAGTTCGGGCCGAAGAGGGATGTTCGGGCCGAAGTGGTGTTCGGCCGAAGTGGGATGTTCGGGCCGAAGTGGTGTTCGGGCCGAAGTGGTGTTCGGGCCGAAGTTCGGTGTTCGGGCCGAGGATGATGTTCGGGCCGAGGTTGAAGTTTGGGCCGAGGTCAGTTCGGGCCGAAAATGAAGTTCGGGCCGGGAACAGTGAAGAGTTCGGGCCGAACTTGTTCTTGGCAGTGACGAACGAACTAGCTATGTTGGTTACTCGTGGGCGTGAAACGGACACCCGAGCTGAAAGTTATGAATGTTTTAGTATAGCACCTTAAGTCACACAATCTTGGATATTGAAGCGTTCGGGCCGAAGAGGGATGTTCGGGCCGAAGTGGTGTTCAGGCCGAAGTGGGATGTTCGGGCCGAAGTGGTGTTCGGGCCGAAGTGGTGTTCGGGCCGAAGTTCGGTGTTCGGGCCGAGGATGATGTTCGGGCCGAGTTTGAAGTTCGGGCCGAGGTCAGAGTTCGGGCCGAGGTTGAAGTTCGGGCCGAGGTTGAAGTTCGGGCCGAAAATGAAGTTCGGGCCGGGAACAGTGAAGAGTTCGGGCCAAACTTATTCTTGGCAGTGACGAATGAACCAGCTATTTTGGTTACTCGTGGGCGTGAAACGGACACCCGAGCTGAAAGTTATGAATGTTTTAGAATAGCACCTTTTGTCACACAATCTTGGATATTGAAGAGTTCGGGCCGAAGAGGGATGTTCGGGCCGAAGTGGTGTTCGGGCCGAAGTGGGATGTTCGGGCCGAAGTGGTGTTCGGGCCAAAGTTCGGTGTTCGGGCCGAGGATGATGTTCGGGCCGAGGTTGAAGTTCGGGCCGAGGTCTGAGTTCGGGCCGAGGTTGAAGTTCGGGCCGAGGTTGAAGTTTGGGCCGAAAATGAAGTTCGGGCCGGGAACAGTGAAGAGTTCGGGCCGAACTTGTTCTTGGCAGTGACGAACGAACCAGCTATTTTGGTTACTCGTGGGCGTGAAACGGACACCCGAGCTGAAAGTTATGAATGTTTTAGTATAGCACCTTTTGTCACACAATCTTGGATATTGAAGAGTTCGGGCCGAAGAGGGATGTTCGGGCCGAAGTGGTGTTCGGGCCGAAGTGGGATGTTCGGGCCGAAGTGGTGTTCGGGCCGAAGTGTTGTTCGGGCCGAAGTTCGGTGTTCGGGCCGAGGATGATGTTCGGGCCGAGGTTGAAGTTCGGGCCGAGGTCGGAGTTCGGGACGAGGTTGAAGTTCGGGCCGAGGTTGAAGTTCGGGCCAAAAATGAAGTTCGGGCCGGGAACAGTGAAGAGTTCGGGCCAAACTTATTCTTGGCAGTGACGAATGAACCAGCTATTTTGGTTACTCGTGGGCGTGAAACGGACACCCGAGCTGAAAGTTATGAATGTTTTAGTATAGCACCTTTTGTCACACAATCTTGGATATTGAAGAGTTCGGGCCGAAGAGGGATGTTCGGGCCGAAGTGGTGTTTGGGCCGAAGTGGGATGTTCGGGCCGAAGTGGTGTTCGGGCCAAAGTTCGGTGTTCGGGCCGAGGATGATGTTCGGGCCGAGGTTGAAGTTCGGGCCAAGGTCTGAGTTCGGGCCGAGGTTGAAGTTCGGGCCGAGGTTGAAGTTTGGGCCGAAAATGAAGTTCGGGCCGGGAACAGTGAAGAGTTCGGGCCGAAGTTGTTCTTGGCAGTGACGAACGAACCAGCTATTTTGGTTACTCGTGGGCGTGAAACGGACACCCGAGCTGAAAGTTATGAATGTTTTAGTATAGCACCTTTTGTCACACAATCTTGGATATTGAAGAGTTCGGGCCGAAGAGGGATGTTCGGGCCGAAGTGGTGTTCGGCCGAAGTGGGATGTTCGGGCCGAAGTGGTGTTCGGGCCGAAGTTCGGTGTTCGGGCCGAGGATGATGTTCGGGCCGAGGTTGAAGTTTGGGCCGAGGTCAGTTCGGGCCGAAAATGAAGTTCGGGCCGGGAACAGTGAAGAGTTCGGGCCGAACTTGTTCTTGGCAGTGACGAACGAACTAGCTATGTTGGTTACTCGTGGGCGTGAAACGGACACCCGAGCTGAAAGTTATGAATGTTTTAGTATAGCACCTTAAGTCACACAATCTTGGATATTGAAGCGTTCGGGCCGAAGAGGGATGTTCGGGCCGAAGTGGTGTTCAGGCCGAAGTGGGATGTTCGGGCCGAAGTGGTGTTCGGGCCGAAGTGGTGTTCGGGCCGAAGTTCGGTGTTCGGGCCGAGGATGATGTTCGGGCCGAGTTTGAAGTTCGGGCCGAGGTCAGAGTTCGGGCCGAGGTTGAAGTTCGGGCCGAGGTTGAAGTTCGGGCCGAAAATGAAGTTCGGGCCGGGAACAGTGAAGAGTTCGGGCCAAACTTATTCTTGGCAGTGACGAATGAACCAGCTATTTTGGTTACTCGTGGGCGTGAAACGGACACCCGAGCTGAAAGTTATGAATGTTTTAGTATAGCACCTTTTGTCACACAATCTTGGATATTGAAGAGTTCGGGCCGAAGAGGGATGTTCGGGCCGAAGTGGTGTTCGGGCCGAAGTGGGATGTTCGGGCCGAAGTGGTGTTCGGGCCAAAGTTCGGTGTTCGGGCCGAGGATGATGTTCGGGCCGAGTTTGAAGTTCGGGCCGAGGTCAGAGTTCGGGCCGAGGTTGAAGTTCGGGCCGAGGTTGAAGTTTGGGCCGAAAATGAAGTTCGGGCCGGGAACAGTGAAGAGTTCGGGCCGAACTTGTTCTTGGCAGTGACGAACGAACCAGCTATTTTGGTTACTCGTGGGCGTGAAACGGACACCCGAGCTGAAAGTTATGAATGTTTTAGTATAGCACCTTTTGTCACACAATCTTGGATATTGAAGAGTTCGGGCCGAAGAGGGATGTTCGGGCCGAAGTGGTGTTCGGGCCGAAGTGGGATGTTCGGGCCGAAGTGGTGTTCGGGCCGAAGTGTTGTTCGGGCCGAAGTTCGGTGTTCGGGCCGAGGATGATGTTCGGGCCGAGGTTGAAGTTCGGGCCGAGGTCGGAGTTCGGGACGAGGTTGAAGTTCGGGCCGAGGTTGAAGTTCGGGCCAAAAATGAAGTTCGGGCCGGGAACAGTGAAGAGTTTGGGCCGAACTTGTTCTTGGCAGTGACGAACGAACCAACTATTTTGGTTACTCGTGGGCGTGAAACGGACACCCGAGCTGAAAGTTATGAATTTTTTAGTATAGCACCTTTTGTCACACAATCTTGGATATTGAAGAGTTCGGGCCGAAGAGGGATGTTCGGGCCGAAGTGGTGTTCGGGCCGAAGTGGGATGTTCGGGCCGAAGTGGTGTTCGGGCCAAAGTTCGGTGTTCGGGCGGAGGATGATGTTCGGGCCGAGGTTGAAGTTTGGGCCGAGGTCTGAGTTCGGGCCGAGGTTGAAGTTCGGGCCGAGGTTGAAGTTTGGGCCGAAAATGAAGTTCGGGCCGGGAACAGTGAAGAGTTCGGGCCGAACTTGTTCTTGGCAGTGACGAACGAACCAGCTATTTTGGTTACTCGTGGGCGTGAAACGGACACCCGAGCTGAAAGTTATGAATGTTTTAGTATAGCACCTTTTGTCACACAATCTTGGATATTGAAGAGTTCGGGCCGAAGAGGGATGTTCGGGCCGAAGTGGTGTTCGGGCCGAAGTGGGATGTTCGGGCCGAAGTGGTGTTCGGGCCGAAGTGTTGTTCGGGCCGAAGTTCGGTGTTCGGGCCGAGGATGATGTTCGGGCCGAGGTTGAAGTTCGGGCCGAGGTCGGAGTTCGGGACGAGGTTGAAGTTCGGGCCGAGGTTGAAGTTCGGGCCAAAAATGAAGTTCGGGCCGGGAACAGTGAAGAGTTTGGGCCGAACTTGTTCTTGGCAGTGACGAACGAACCAACTATTTTGGTTACTCGTGGGCGTGAAACGGACACCCGAGCTGAAAGTTATGAATTTTTTAGTATAGCACCTTTTGTCACACAATCTTGGATATTGAAGAGTTCGGGGCGAAGAGGGATGTTCGGGCCGAAGTGGTGTTCGGGCCGAAGTGGGATGATTGGGCCGAAGTGGTGTTCGGGCCGAAGTTCGGTGTTCGGGCCGAGGATGATGTTCGGGCCGAGGTTGAAGTTCGGCCGAGGTCTGAGTTCGGGGCGAGGTTGAAGTTCGGGCCGAGGTTGAAGTTCGGGCCGAAAATGAAGTTCGAGCCGGGAACAGTGAAGAGTTCGGGCCGAACTTGTTCTTGGCAGTGACGAACGAACCAGCTATTTTGGTTATTCGTGGGCGTGAAACGGACACCCGAGCTGAAAGTTATGAATGTTTTAGTATAGCACCATTTGTCACACAATCTTGGATATTGAAGAGTTCGGGCCGAAGAGGGATGTTCGGGCCGAAGTGGTGTTCGGGCCGAAGTGGTATGTGCGGGCCGAAGTGGTGTTCGGGCCGAAGTTCGGTGTTCGGGCCGAGGATGATGTTCGGGCCGAGGTTGAAGTTTGGGCCGAGGTCGGAGTTCGGGCCGAGGTTGAAGTTCGGGCCGAAAATGAAGTTCAGGCCTGGAACAGTGATGAGTTCGGGCCGAACTTGTTCTTGGCAGTGACGAACGAACTAGCTATTTTGGTTACTCGTGGGAGTGAAACAGACACCCGAGCTGAAAGTTATGAATATTTTAGTATAGCACCTTTTGTCACACAATCTTGGATATTGAAGAGTTCGGGCCGAAGAGGGATGTTCGGGCCGAAGTGGTGTTCGGGACGAAGTGGGATGTTCGGGCCGAAGTGGTGTTCGGGCCGAAGTGGTGTTCGGGCCGAAGTTCGGTGTTCGGGCCGAGGATGATGTTCGGGCCGAGGTTGAAGTTCGGGCCGAGGTCGGAGTTTGGGCCGAGGTTGAAGTTCGGGCCGAGGTTGAAGTTCGGGCCGAAAATGAAGTTCGGGCCGGGAACAGTGAAGAGTTCGGTCCGAACTTGTTCTTGGCAATGACGAACGAACCAGCTATTTTGGTTACTCGTGGGCGTGAAACGGACACCCGAGCTGAAAGTTATGAATGTTTTAGTATAGCACCTTTTGTCACACAATCTTGGATATTGAAGAGTTCGCGCCGAAGAGGGATGTTCGGGCCGAAATGGTGTTCGGGCCGAAGTGGGATGTTCGGGCCGAAGTGGTGTTCGGGCCGAAGTGGTGTTCGGGCCGAAGTTCGGTGCTCGGACCGAGGATGATGTTCGGGCCGAGGTTGAAGTTTGGGCCGAGGTCGGAGTTCGGGCCGAGGTTGAAGTTCGGGCCGAAAATGAAGTTCGGGCCGGGAACAGTGAAAAGTACGGGCCGAACTTGTTCTTGGCAGTGACGAACGAACTAGCTATTTTGGTTACTCGTGGGCGTGAAATAGACACCCGAGCTGAAAGTTATGAATGTTTTAGTATAGCACCTTTTGTCACACAATCTTGGATATTGAAGAGTTCGGGCCGAAGAGGGATGTTCGGGCCGAAGTGGTGTTCGGGCCGAAGTGGGATGTTCGGGCCTAAGTGGTGTTCGGGCCGAAGTGGTGTTCGGGCCGAAGTTCGGTGTTCGGGCCGAGGATGATGTTCGGGCCGAGGTTGAAGTTCGGGCCGAGGTCGGAGTTCGGGCCGAGGTTGAAGTTCGGGCCGAGGTTGAAGTTCGGGCCGAAAATGAAGTTCGGGCCGGGAACAGTGAAGAGTTCGGGCCGAACTTGTTCTTGGCAATGACGAACGAACCAGCTATTTTGGTTACTCGTGGGCGTGAAACGGACACCCGAGCTGAAAGTTATGAATGTTTTAGTATAGCACCTTTTGTCACACAATCTTGGATATTGAAGAGTTCGGGTCGAAGAGGGATGTTCGGGCCGAAGTGGTGTTCGGGCCGAAGTGGGATGTTCGGGCCGAAGTGGTGTTCGGGCCGAAGTTCGGTGTTCGGGCCGAGGATGATGTTCGGGCCGAGGTTGAAGTTCGGGCCGAGGTCGGAGTTCGGGCCGAGGTTGAAGTTCGGGCCGAGGTTGAAGTTCGGGCCGAAAATGAAGTTCGGGCCGGGAACAGTGAAGAGTTCAGGCCAAACTTATTCTTGGCAGTGACGAAGGAACCAGCTATTTTGGTTACTCGTGAGCGTGAAACGGACACCCGAGCTGAAAGTTATGAATGTTTTAGTATAGCACCTTTTGTCACACAATCTTGGATATTGAAGAGTTCGGGCCGAAGAGGGATGTTCGGGCCGAAGTGGTGTTCGGGCCGAAGTGGGATGTTCGGGCCGAAGTGGTGTTCGGACCGAAGTTCGGTGTTCGGGCCGGGTCTGAGTTCGGGCCGAGGTTGAAGTTCGGGCCGAGGTTGAAGTTTGGGCCGAAAATGAAGTTCGGGCCGGGAACAGTGAAGAGTTCGGGCCGAACTTGTTCTTGGCAGTGACGAACGAACCAGCTATTTTGGTTACTCGTGGGCGTGAAACGGACACCCGAGCTGAAAGTTATGAATGTTTTAGTATAGCACCTTTTGTCACACAATCTTGGATATTGAAGAGTTCGGGCCGAAGAGGGATGTTCGGGCCGAAGTGGTGTTTGGGCCGAAGTGGGATGATGTTCGGGCCGAAGTGGTGTTCGGGCCGAATTTCGGTGTTCGGGCCGAGGATGATGTTCGGGCCGAGGTTGAAGTTCGGGCCGAGGTCTGAGTTCGGGCCGAGGTCGGAGTTCGGGCCGAGGTTGAAGTTCGGGCCGAGGTTGAAGTTCGGGCCGGGAACAGTGAAGAGTTCGGGCCGAACTTGTTCTTGGCAGTGACGAACGAACCAGCTATTTTGGTTACTCGTGGGCGTGAAACGGACACCCGAGCTGAAAGTTATGAATGTTTTAGTATAGCACCTTTTGTCACACAATCTTGGGTATTGAAGAGTTCGGGCCGAAGAGGGATGTTCGGGCCGAAGTGGTGTTCGGGCCGAAGTGGGATGTTCGGGCCGAAGTGGTGTTCGGGCCGAAGTGGTGTTCGTTCCTAAGTTCTGTGTTCGGGCCGAGGATGATGTTCGGGCCGAGGTTGAAGTTCGGGCTGAGGTCGGAGTTCGGGCCGAGGTTGAAGTTCGGGCCAAAATGAAGTTCGGGCCGGGAACAGTGAAGAGTTCGGGCCGAACTTGTTCTTGGCAGTGACGAACGAACCAGCTATTTTGGTTACTCGTGGGCGTGAAACGGACACCCGAGCTGAAAGTTATGAATGTTTTAGTATAGCACCTTCTGTCACACAATCTTGGATATTGAAGAGTTCGGGCCGAAGAGGGATGTTCGGGCCGAAGTGGTGTTCAGGCCGAAGTGGGATGTTCGGGCCGAAGTGGTGTTCGGGCCGAAGTGGTGTTCGGGCCGAAGTTCGGTGTTCGGGCCGAGGATGATGTTCGGCCCGAGGTTGAAGTTCGGGCCGAGGTCGGAGTTCGGGCCGAGGTTGAAGTTCGGGCCGAAAATGAAGTTCGGGCCGGGAACAGTGAAGAGTTCGGGCCAAACTTATTCTTGGCAGTGACGAACGAACCAGCTATTTTGGTTACTCGTGGGCGTGAAACGGACACCCGAGCTGAAAGTTATGAATGTTTTAGTATAGCACCTTTTGTCACACAATCTTGGATATTGAAGAGTTCGGGCCGAAGAGGGATGTTCGGGCCGAAGTGGTGTTCGGGACGAAGTGGGATGTTCGGGCCGAAGTGGTGTTCGGGCTGAAGTGGTGTTCGGGCCGAAGTTCGGTGTTCGGGCCGAGGATGATGTTCGGGCCGAGGTTGAAGTTCAGGACGAGGTCGGAGTTCGGGCCGAGGTTGAAGTTCGGGCCGAGGTTGAAGTTCGGGCCGAAAATGAAGTTCGGGCCGGGAACAGTGAAGAGTTCGGGCCGAACTTGTTCTTGGCAATGACGAACGAACCAGCTATTTTGGTTACTCGTGGGCGTGAAACGGACACCCGAGCTGAAAGTTATGAATGTTTTAGTATAGCACCTTTTGTCACACAATCTTGGATATTGAAGAGTTCGGGCCGAAGAGGGATGTTCGGGCCGAAGTGGTGTTCGGGCCGAAGTGGGATGTTCGGGCCGAAGTGGTGTTCGGGCCAAAGTTCGGTGTTCGGGCCGAGGATGATGTTCGGGCCGAGGTTGAAGTTCGGGCCGAGGTCTGAGTTCGGGCCGAGGTTGAAGTTCGGGCCGAGGTTGAAGTTTGGGCCGAAAATGAAGTTCGGGCCGGGAACAGTGAAGAGTTCGGGCCGAACTTGTTCTTGGCAGTGACGAACGAACCAGCTATTTTGGTTACTCGTGGGCGTGAAACGGACACCCGAGCTGAAAGTTATGAATGTTTTAGTATAGCACCTTTTGTCACACAATCTTGGATATTGAAGAGTTCGGGCCGAAGAGGGATGTTCGGGCCGAAGTGGTGTTCGGGCCGAAGTGGGATGTTCGGGCCGAAGTGGTGTTCGGGCCGAAGTGGTGTTCGGGCCGAAGTGGTGTTCGGGCCGAAGTTCGGTGTTCGGGCCGAGGATGATGTTCGGGCCGAGGTTGAAGTTTGGGCCCAGGTCGGAGTTCGGGCCGAGGTTGAAGTTCGGGCCGAAAATGAAGTTCGGGCCGGGAACAGTGAAGAGTTCGGGCCGAACTTGTTCTTGGCAGTGACGAACGAACTAGCTATGTTGGTTACTCGTGGGCGTGAAACGGACACCCGAGCTGAAAGTTATGAATGTTTTAGTATAGCACCTTTTGTCACACAATCTTGGATATTGAAGAGTTCGGGCCGAAGAGGGATGTTCGGGCCGAAGTGGTGTTCGGGCCGAAGTGGGATGTTCGGGCCGAAGTGGTGTTCGGGCCAAAGTTCGGTGTTCGGGCCGAGGATGATGTTCGGGCCGAGGTTGAAGTTCGGGCCGAGGTCTGAGTTCGGGCCGAGGTTGAAGTTCGGGCCGAGGTTGAAGTTTGGGCCGAAAATGAAGTTCGGGCCGGGAACAGTGAAGAGTTCGGGCCGAACTTGTTCTTGGCAGTGACGAACGAACCAGCTATTTTGGTTACTCGTGGGCGTGAAACGGACACCCGAGCTGAAAGTTATGAATGTTTTAGTATAGCACCTTTTGTCACACAATCTTGGATATTGAAGAGTTCGGGCCGAAGAGGGATGTTCGGGCCGAAGTGGTGTTCGGGACGAAGTGGGATGTTCGGGCCGAAGTGGTGTTCGGGCTGAAGTTGTGTTCGGGCCGAAGTTCGGTGTTCGGGCCGAGGATGATGTTCGGGCCGAGGTTGAAGTTCAGGACGAGGTCGGAGTTCGGGCCGAGGTTGAAGTTCGGGCCGAGGTTGAAGTTCGGGCCGAAAATGAAGTTCGGGCCGGGAACAGTGAAGAGTTCGGGCCGAACTTGTTCTTGGCAATGACGAACGAACCATCTATTTTGGTTACTCGTGGGCGTGAAACGGACACCCGAGCTGAAAGTTATGAATGTTTTAGTATAGCACCTTTTGTCACACAATCTTGGATATTGAAGAGTTCGGGCCGAAGAGGGATGTTCGGGCCGAAGTGGTGTTCGGGCCGAAGTGGGATGTTCGGGCCGAAGTGGTGTTCGGGCCAAAGTTCGGTGTTCGGGCCGAGGATGATGTTCGGGCCGAGGTTGAAGTTCGGGCCGAGGTCTGAGTTCGGGCCGAGGTTGAAGTTCGGGCCGAGGTTGAAGTTTGGGCCGAAAATGAAGTTCGGGCCGGGAACAGTGAAGAGTTCGGGCCGAACTTGTTCTTGGCAGTGACGAACGAACCAGCTATTTTGGTTACTCGTGGGCGTGAAACGGACACCCGAGCTGAAAGTTATGAATGTTTTAGTATAGCACCTTTTGTCACACAATCTTGGATATTGAAGAGTTCGGGCCGAAGAGGGATGTTCGGGCCGAAGTGGTGTTCGGGCCGAAGTGGGATGTTCGGGCCGAAGTGGTGTTCGGGCCGAAGTGGTGTTCGGGCCGAAGTGGTGTTCGGGCCGAAGTTCGGTGTTCGGGCCGAGGATGATGTTCGGGCCGAGGTTGAAGTTTGGGCCGAGGTCGGAGTTCGGGCCGAGGTTGAAGTTCGGGCCGAAAATGAAGTTCGGGCCGGGAACAGTGAAGAGTTCGGGCCGAACTTGTTCTTGGCAGTGACGAACGAACTAGCTATGTTGGTTACTCGTGGGCGTGAAACGGACACCCGAGCTGAAAGTTATGAATGTTTTAGTATAGCACCTTTTGTCACACAATCTTGGATATTGAAGAGTTCGGGCCGAAGAGGGATGTTCGGGCCGAAGTGGTGTTCGGGCCGAAGTGGGATGTTCGGGCCGAAGTGGTGTTCGGGCCGAAGTTTTGTTCGGGCCGAAGTTCGGGGTTCGGGCCGAGGATGATGTTCGGGCCGAGGTTGAAGTTCGGGCCGAGGTCGGAGTTCGGGATGAGGTTGAAGTTCGGGCCGAGGTTGAAGTTCGGGCCAAAAATGAAGTTCGGGCCGGGAACAGTGAAGAGTTTGGGCCGAACTTGTTCTTGGCAGTGACGAACGAACCAACTATTTTGGTTACTCGTGGGCGTGAAACGGACACCCGAGCTGAAAGTTATGAATGTTTTAGTATAGCACCTTCTGTCACACAATCTTGGATATTGAAGAGTTCGGGCCGAAGAGGGATGTTCGTGCCGAAGTGGTGTTCAGGCCGAAGTGGGATGTTCGGGCCGAAGTGGTGTTCGGGCCGAAGTGGTGTTCGGGCCGAAGTTCGGTGTTCGGGCCGAGGATGATGTTCGGCCCGAGGTTGAAGTTCGGTCCGAGGTCGGAGTTCGGGCCGAGGTTGAAGTTCGGGCCGAGGTTGAAGTTCGGGCCGAAAATGAAGTTCGGGCCGGGAACAGTGAAGAGTTCGGGCCAAACTTATTCTTGGCAGTGACGAATGAACCAACTATTTTGGTTACTCGTGGGCGTGAAACGGACACCCGAGCTGAAAGTTATGAATGTTTTAGTATAGCACCTTTTGTCACACAATCTTGGATATTGAAGAGTTCGGGCCGAAGAGGGATGTTCGGGCCAAAGTGGGATGTTCGGGCCGAAGTGGTGTTCGGGCCAAAGTTCGGTGTTCGGGCCGAGGATGATGTTCGGGCCGAGGTTGAAGTTCGGGCCGAGGTCTGAGTTCGGGCCGAGGTTGAAGTTCGGGCCGAGGTTGAAGTTTGGGCCGAAAATGAAGTTCGGGCCGGGAACAGTGAAGAGTTCGGGCCGAACTTGTTCTTGGCAGTGACGAACGAACCAGCTATTTTGGTTACTCGTGGGCGTGAAACGGACACCCGAGCTGAAAGTTATGAATGTTTTAGTATAGCACCTTTTGTCACACAATCTTGGATATTGAAGAGTTCGGGCCGAAGAGGGATGTTCGGGCCGAAGTGGTGTTCGGGCCGAAGTGGGATGTTCGGGCCGAAGTGGTGTTCGGGCCGAAGTGGTGTTCGGGCCGAAGTGGTGTTCGGGCCGAAGTTCGGTGTTCGGGCCGAGGATGATGTTCGGGCCGAGGTTGAAGTTTGGGCCGAGGTCGGAGTTCGGGCCGAGGTTGAAGTTCGGGCCGAAAATGAAGTTCGGGCCGGGAACAGTGAAGAGTTCGGGCCGAACTTGTTCTTGGCAGTGACGACCGAACTAGCTATGTTGGTTACTCGTGGGCGTGAAACGGACACCCGAGCTGAAAGTTATGAATGTTTTAGTATAGCACCTTTTGTCACACAATCTTGGATATTGAAGAGTTCGGGCCGAAGAGGGATGTTCGGGCCGAAGTGGTGTTCGGGCCGAAGTGGGATGTTCGGGCCGAAGTGGTGTTCGGGCCGAAGTTTTGTTCGGGCCGAAGTTCGGGGTTCGGGCCGAGGATGATGTTCGGGCCGAGGTTGAAGTTCGGGCCGAGGTCGGAGTTCGGGATGAGGTTGAAGTTCGGGCCGAGGTTGAAGTTCGGGCCAAAAATGAAGTTCGGGCCGGGAACAGTGAAGAGTTTGGGCCGAACTTGTTCTTGGCAGTGACGAACGAACCAACTATTTTGGTTACTCGTGGGCGTGAAACGGACACCCGAGCTGAAAGTTATGAATGTTTTAGTATAGCACCTTCTGTCACACAATCTTGGATATTGAAGAGTTCGGGCCGAAGAGGGATGTTCGTGCCGAAGTGGTGTTCAGGCCGAAGTGGGATGCTCGGGCCGAAGTGGTGTTCGGGCCGAAGTGGTGTTCGGGCCGAAGTTCGGTGTTCGGGCCGAGGATGATGTTCGGCCCGAGGTTGAAGTTCGGTCCGAGGTCGGAGTTCGGGCCGAGGTTGAAGTTCGGGCCGAGGTTGAAGTTCGGGCCGGGAACAGTGAAGAGTTCGGGCCAAACTTATTCTTGGCAGTGACGAATGAACCAACTATTTTGGTTACTCGTGGGCGTGAAACGGACACCCGAGCTGAAAGTTATGAATGTTTTAGTATAGCACCTTTTGTCACACAATCTTGGATATTGAAGAGTTCGGGCCGAAGAGGGATGTTCGGGCCAAAGTGGGATGTTCGGGCCGAAGTGGTGTTCGGGCCAAAGTTCGGTGTTCGGGCCGAGGATGATGTTCGGGCCGAGGTTGAAGTTCGGGCCGAGGTCTGAGTTCGGGCCGAGGTTGAAGTTCGGGCCGAGGTTGAAGTTTGGGCCGAAAATGAAGTTCGGGCCGGGAACAGTGAAGAGTTCGGGCCGAACTTGTTCTTGGCAGTGACGAACGAACCAGCTATTTTGGTTACTCGTGGGCGTGAAACGGACACCCGAGCTGAAAGTTATGAATGTTTTAGTATAGCACCTTTTGTCACACAATCTTGGATATTGAAGAGTTCGGGCCGAAGAGGGATGTTCGGGCCGAAGTGGTGTTCGGGACGAAGTGGGATGTTCGGGCCGAAGTGGTGTTCGGGCTGAAGTGGTGTTCGGGCCGAAGTTCGGTGTTCGGGCCGAGGATGATGTTCGGGCCGAGGTTGAAGTTCGGGCCGAGGTCGGAGTTCGGGCCGAGGTTGAAGTTCGGGCCGAGGTTGAAGTTCGGGCCGAAAATGAAGTTCGGGCCGGGAACAGTGAAGAGTTCGGGCCGAACTTGTTCTTGGCAATGACGAACGAACCAGCTATTTTGGTTACTCGTGGGCGTGAAACGGACACCCGAGCTGAAAGTTATGAATGTTTTAGTATAGCACCTTTTGTCACACAATCTTGGATATTGAAGAGTTCGGGCCGAAGAGGGATGTTCGGGCCGAAGTGGTGTTCGGGCCGAAGTGGGATGTTCGGGCCGAAGTGGTGTTCGGGCCAAAGTTCGGTGTTCGGGCCGAGGATGATGTTCGGGCCGAGGTTGAAGTTCGGGCCGAGGTCTGAGTTCGGGCCGAGGTTGAAGTTCGGGCCGAGGTTGAAGTTTGGGCCGAAAATGAAGTTCGGGCCGGGAACAGTGAAGAGTTCGGGCCGAACTTGTTCTTGGCAGTGACGAACGAACCAGCTATTTTGGTTACTCGTGGGCGTGAAACGGACACCCGAGCTGAAAGTTATGAATGTTTTAGTATAGCACCTTTTGTCACACAATCTTGGATATTGAAGAGTTCGGGCCGAAGAGGGATGTTCGGGCCGAAGTGGTGTTCGGGCCGAAGTGGGATGTTCGGGCCGAAGTGGTGTTCGGGCCGAAGTGGTGTTCGGGCCGAAGTGGTGTTCGGGCCGAAGTTCGGTGTTCGGGCCGAGGATGATGTTCGGGCCGAGGTTGAAGTTTGGGTCGAGGTCGGAGTTCGGGCCGAGGTTGAAGTTCGGGCCGAAAATGAAGTTCGGGCCGGGAACAGTGAAGAGTTCGGGCCGAACTTGTTCTTGGCAGTGACGAACGAACTAGCTATGTTGGTTACTCGTGGGCGTGAAACGGACACCCGAGCTGAAAGTTATGAATGTTTTAGTATAGCACCTTTTGTCACACAATCTTGGATATTGAAGAGTTCGGGCCGAAGAGGGATGTTCGGGCCGAAGTGGTGTTCGGGCCGAAGTGGGATGTTCGGGCCGAAGTGGTGTTCGGGCCGAAGTGTTGTTCGGGCCGAAGTTCGGGGTTCGGGCCGAGGATGATGTTCGGGCCGAGGTTGAAGTTCGGGCCGAGGTCGGAGTTCGGGATGAGGTTGAAGTTCGGGCCGAGGTTGAAGTTCGGGCCAAAAATGAAGTTCGGGCCGGGAACAGTGAAGAGTTTGGGCCGAACTTGTTCTTGGCAGTGACGAACGAACCAACTATTTTGGTTACTCGTGGGCGTGAAACGGACACCCGAGCTGAAAGTTATGAATTTTTTAGTATAGCACCTTTTGTCACACAATCTTGGATATTGAAGAGTTCGGGCCGAAGAGGGATGTTCGGGCCGAAGTGGTGTTCGGGCCGAAGTGGGATGATTGGGCCGAAGTGGTGTTCGGGCCGAAGTTCAGTGTTCGGTCCGAGGATGATGTTCGGGCCGAGGTTGAAGTTCGGCCGAGGTCTGAGTTCGGGGCGAGGTTGAAGTTCGGGCCGAGGTTGAAGTTCGGGCCGAAAATGAAGTTCGAGCCGGGAACAGTGAAGAGTTCGGGCCGAACTTGTTCTTGGCAGTGACGAACGAACCAGCTATTTTGGTTATTCGTGGGCGTGAAACGGACACCCGAGCTGAAAGTTATGAATGTTTTAGTATAGCACCTTTTGTCACACAATCTTGGATATTGAAGAGTTCGGGCCGAAGAGGGATGTTCGGGCCGAAGTGGTGTTCGGACCGAAGTGGTATGTGCGGGCCGAAGTGGTGTTCGGGCCGAAGTTCGGTGTTCGGGCCGAGGATGATGTTCGGGCCGAGGTTGAAGTTTGGGCCGAGGTCGGAGTTCGGGCCGAGGTTGAAGTTCGGGCCGAAAATGAAGTTCAGGCCTGGAACAGTGAAGAGTTCGGGCCGAACTTGTTCTTGGCAGTGACGAACGAACTAGCTATTTTGGTTACTCGTGGGCGTGAAACAGACACCCGAGCTGAAAGTTATGAATATTTTAGTATAGCACCTTTTGTCACACAATCTTGGATATTGAAGAGTTCGTGCCGAAGAGGGATGTTCGGGCCGAAGTGGTGTTCGGGACGAAGTGGGATGTTCGGGCCGAAGTGGTGTTCGGGCCGAAGTGGTGTTCGGGCCGAAGTTCGGTGTTCGGGCCGAGGATGATGTTCGGGCCGAGGTTGAAGTTCGGGCCGAGGTCGGAGTTTGGGCCGAGGTTGAAGTTCGGGCCGAGGTTGAAGTTCGGGCCGAAAATGAAGTTCGGGCCGGGAACAGTGAAGAGTTCGGGCCGAACTTGTTCTTGGCAATGACGAACGAACCACCTATTTTGGTTACTCGTGGGCGTGAAACGGACACCCGAGCTGAAAGTTATGAATGTTTTAGTATAGCACCTTTTGTCACACAATCTTGGATATTGAAGAGTTCGCGCCGAAGAGGGATGTTCGGCCGAAGTGGTGTTCGGGCCGAAGTGGGATGTTCGGGCCGAAGTGGTGTTCGGGCCGAAGTGGTGTTCGGGCCGAAGTTCGGTGCTCGGACCGAGGATGATGTTCGGGCCGAGGTTGAAGTTTGGGCCGAGGTCGGAGTTCGGGCCGAGGTTGAAGTTCGGGCCGAAAATGAAGTTCGGGCCGGGAGCAGTGAAAAGTACGGGCCGAACTTGTTCTTGGCAGTGACGAACGAACCAGCTATTTTGGTTACTCGTGGGCGTGAAACGGACACCCGAGCTGAAAGTTATGAATGTTTTAGTATAGCACCTTTTGTCACACAATCTTGGATATTGAAGAGTTCGGGCCGAAGAGGGATGTTCGGGCCGAAGTGGTGTTCGGGCCGAAGTGGGATGTTCGTGCCGAAGTGGTGTTCGGACCGAAGTTCGGTGTTCGGGCCGGGTCTGAGTTCGGGCCGAGGTTGAAGTTCGGGCCGAGGTTGAAGTTTGGGCCGAAAATGAAGTTCGGGCCGGGAACAGTGAAGAGTTCGGGCCGAACTTGTTCTTGGCAGTGACGAACGAACCAGCTATTTTGGTTACTCGTGGGCGTGAAACGGATACCCGAGCTGAAAGTTATGAATGTTTTAGTATAGCACCTTTTGTCACACAATCTTGGATATTGAAGACTTCGGGCCGAAGAGGGATGTTCGGGCCGAAGTGGTGTTCGGGCCGAAGTGGGATGATGTTCGGGCCGAAGTGGTGTTCGGGCCGAAGTTCGGTGTTCGGGCCGAGGATGATGTTCGGGCCGAGGTTGAAGTTCGGGCCGAGGTCTGAGTTCGGGCCGAGGTCGGAGTTCGGGCCGAGGTTGAAGTTCGGGCCGAGGTTGAAGTTCGGGCCGGGAACAGTGAAGAGTTCGGGCCGAACTTGTTCTTGGCAGTGACGAACGAACCAGCTATTTTGGTTACTCGTGGGCGTGAAACGGACACCCGAGCTGAAAGTTATGAATGTTTTAGTATAGCACCTTTTGTCACACAATCTTGGATATTGAAGAGTTCGGGCCGAAGAGGGATGTTCGGGCCGAAGTGGTGTTCGGGCCGAAGTGGGATGTTCGGGCCGAAGTGGTGTTCGGGCCGAAGTGGTGTTCGGGCCGAAGTTCGGTGTTCGGGCCGAGGATGATGTTCGGGCCGAGGTTGAAGTTTGGGCCGAGGTCGGAGTTCGGGCCGAGGTTGAAGTTGTGGCCGAAAATGAAGTTCGGGCCGGGAACAGTGAAGAGTTCGGGCCGAACTTGTTCTTGGCAGTGACGAACGAACTAGCTATGTTGGTTACTCGTGGGCGTGAAACGGACACCCGAGCTGAAAGTTATGAATGTTTTAGTATAGCACCTTTTGTCACACAATCTTGGATATTGAAGAGTTCGGGCCGAAGAGGGATGTTCGGGCCGAAGTGGTGTTCGGGCCGAAGTGGGATGTTCGGGCCGAAGTGGTGTTCGGGCCGAAGTGTTGTTCGGGCCGAAGTTCGGTGTTCGGGCCGAGGATGATGTTCGGGCCGAGGTTGAAGTTCGGGCCGAGGTCGGAGTTTGGGACGAGGTTGAAGTTCGGGCCGAGGTTGAAGTTCGGGCCAAAAATGAAGTTCGGGCCGGGAAAAGTGAAGAGTTTGGGCCGAACTTGTTCTTGGCAGTGACGAACGAACCAACTATTTTGGTTACTCGTGGGCGTGAAACGGACACCCGAGCTGAAAGTTATGAATTTTTTAGTATAGCACCTTTTGTCACACAATCTTGGATATTGAAGAGTTCGGGCCGAAGAGGGATGTTCGGGCCGAAGTGGTGTTCGGGCCGAAGTGGGATGATTGGGCCGAAGTGGTGTTCGGGCCGAAGTTCGGTGTTCGGGCCGAGGATGATGTTCGGGCCGAGGTTGAAGTTCGGCCGAGGTCTGAGTTCGCGGCGAGGTTGAAGTTCGGGCCGAGGTTGAAGTTCGGGCCGAAAATGAAGTTCGGGCCGGGAACAGTGAAGAGTTCGGGTCGAACTTGTTCTTGGCAGTGACGAACGAACCAGCTATTTTGGATATTCGTGGGCGTGAAACGGACACCCGAGCTGAAAGTTATGAATGTTTTAGTATAGCACCTTTTGTCACACAATCTTGGATATTGAAGAGTTCGGGCCGAAGAGGGATGTTCCGGCCGAAGTGGTGTTCGGGCCGAAGTGGTATGTGCGGGCCGAAGTGGTGTTCGGGCCGAAGTTCGGTGTTCGGGCCGAGGATGATGTTCGGGCCGAGGTTGAAGTTTGGGCCGAGGTCGGAGTTCGGGCCGAGGTTGAAGTTCGGGCCGAAAATGAAGTTCAGGCCTGGAACAGTGAAGAGTTCGGGCCGAACTTGTTCTTGGCAGTGACGAACGAACTAGCTATTTTGGTTACTCGTGGGCGTGAAACAGACACCCGAGCTGAAAGTTATGAATGTTTTAGTATAGCACCTTTTGTCACACAATCTTGGATATTGAAGAGTTCGGGCCGAAGTGGTGTTCGGGACGAAGTGGGATGTTCGGGCCGAAGTGGTGTTCGGGCCGAAGTGGTGTTCGGGCCGAAGTTCGATGTTCGGGCCGAGGATGATGTTCGGGCCGAGGTTGAAGTTCGGGACGAGGTCGGAGTTCGGGCCGAGGTTGAAGTTCGGGCCGAAAATGAAGTTCGGGCCGGGAACAGTGAAGAGTTCGGGCCGAACTTGTTCTTGGCAATGACGAAAGAACCAGCTATTTTGGTCACTCGTGGGCGTGAAACGGACACCCGAGCTGAAAGTTATGAATGTTTTAGTATAGCACCTTTTGTCACACAATCTTGGATATTGAAGAGTTCGGGCCGAAGAGGGATGTTCGGGCCGAAGTGGTGTTCGGGCCGAAGTGGGATGTTCGGGCCGAAGTGGTGTTCGGGCCGAAGTGGTGTTCGGGCCGAAGTTCGGTGTTCGGGCCGAGGATGATGTTCGGGCCGAGGTTGAAGTTCGGGCCGAGGTCGGAGTTCGGGCCGAGGTTGAAGTTCGGGCCGAGGTTGAAGTTCGGGCCGGGAACAGTGAAGAGTTCGGGCCGAACTTGTTCTTGGCAATGACGAACGAACCAGCTATTTTGGTTACTCGTGGGCGTGAAACGGACACCCGAGCTGAAAGTTATGAATGTTTTAGTATAGCACCTTTTGTCACACAATCTTGGATATTGAAGAGTTCGCGCCGAAGAGGGATGTTCGGGCCGAAGTGGTGTTCGGGCCGAAGTGGGATGTTCGGGCCGAAGTGGTGTTCGGGCCGAAGTTCGGTGTTCGGGCTGAGGATGATGTTCGGGCCGAGTTGAAGTTTGGGCCGAGGTCGGAGTTCGGGCCGAGGTTGAAGTTCGGGCCGAAAATGAAGTTCGGGCCGGGAACAGTGAAGAGATCGGGCCGAACTTGTTCTTGGCAGTGACCAACGAACTAGCTATTTTGGTTACTCGTGGGCGTGAAACGGACACCCGAGCTGAAAGTTATGAATGTTTTAGTATAGCACCTTTTGTCACACAATCTTGGAAATTGAAGAGTTCGGGCCGAAGAGGGATGTTCGGGCCGAAGTGGTGTTCGGGCCGAAGTTCGGTGTTCAGGCCGAGGATGATGTTCGGGCCGAGGTTGAAGTTCGGGCCGAGGTCTGAGTTCGGGCCGAGGTTGAAGTTCGGGCCGAGGTTAAAGTTTGGGCCGAAAATGAAGTTCGGGCCGGGAACAGTGAAGAGTTCGGGCCGAACTTGTTCTTGGCAGTGACGAACGAACCAGCTATTTTGGTTACTCGTGGGCGTGAAACGGACACCCGAGCTGAAAGTTATGAATGTTTTAGTATAGCACATTTTGTCACACAATCTTGGATATTGAAGAGTTCGGGCCGAAGAGGGATGTTCGGGCCGAAGTGGTGTTAGGGCCGAAGTGGGATGTTCGGGCCGAAGTGGTGTTCGGGCCGAAGTGTTGTTCGGGCCGAAGTTCGGTGTTCGGGCCGAGGATGATGTTCGGGCCGAGGTTGAAGTTCGGGCCGAGGTTGAAGTTCGGGCCAAAAATGAAGTTCGGGCCGGGAACAGTGAAGAGTTTGGGCCGAACTTGTTCTTGGCAGTGACGAACGAACCAACTATTTTGGTTACTCGTGGGCGTGAAACGGACACCCGAGCTGAAAGTTATGAATTTTTTAGTATAGCACCTTTTGTCACACAATCTTGGATATTGAAGAGTTCGGGCCGAAGAGGGATGTTCGGGCCGAAGTGGTGTTCGGGCCGAAGTGGGATGATTGGGCCGAAGTGGTGTTCGGGCCGAAGTTTGGTGTTCGGGCCGAGGATGATGTTCGGGCCGAGGTTGAAGTTCGGCCGAGGTCTGAGTTCGGGCCGAGGTTGAAGTTCGGGCCGAGGTTGAAGTTCGGGCCGAAAATGAAGTTCGGGCCGGGAACAGTGAAGAGTTCGGGCCGAACTTGTTCTTGGCAGTGACGAATGAACCAGCTATTTTGGTTATTCGTGGGCGTGAAACGGACACCCAAGCTGAAAGTTATGAATGTTTTAGTATAGCACCTTTTGTCACACAATCTTGGATATTGAAGAGTTCGGGCCGAAGAGGGATGTTCGGGCCGAAGTGGTGTTCGGGCCGAAGTGATATGTGCGGGCCGAAGTGGTATTCGGGCCGAAGTTCGGTGTTCGGGCCGAGGATGATGTTCGGGCCGAGGTTGAAGTTTGGGCCGAGGTCGGAGTTCGGGCCGAGGTTGAAGTTCGGGCCGAAAATGAAGTTCAGGCCTGGAACAGTGAAGAGTTCGGGCCGAACTTGTTCTTGGCAGTGACGAACGAACTAGCTATTTTGGTTACTCGTGGGCGTGAAACAGACACCCGAGCTGAAAGTTATGAATGTTTTAGTATAGCACCTTTTGTCACACAATCTTGGATATTGAAGAGTTCGCGCCGAAGAGGGATGTTCGGGCCGAAGTGGTGTTCGGGCCGAAGTGGGATGTTCGGGCCGAAGTGGTGTTCGGGCCGAAGTGGTGTTCGGGCCGAAGTTCGGTGTTCAGGCCGAGGATGATGTTCGGGCCGAGTTGAAGTTTGGGCCGAGGTCGGAGTTCGGGCCGAGGTTGAAGTTCGGGCCGAAAATGAAGTTCGGGCCGGGAACAGTGAAGAGTTCGGGCCGAACTTGTTCTTGGCAGTGACGAACGAACTAGCTATTTTGGTTACTCGTGGGCGTGAAACGGACACCCGAGCTGAAAGTTATGAATGTTTTAGTATAACACCTTTTGTCACACAATCTTGGATATTGAAGAGTTCGGGACGAAGAGGGATGTTCGGGCCGAAGTGGTGTTCGGGCCGAAGTGGGATGTTCGGGCCGAAGTGGTGTTCGGGCCGAAGTTCGGTGTTCGGGCCGAGGATGATGTTCGGGCCGAGGTTGAAGTTCGGGCTGAGGTCTGAGTTCGGGCCGAGGTTGAAGTTTGGGCCGAAAATGAAGTTCGGGCCGGGAACAGTGAAGAGTTCGGGCCGAACTTGTTCTTGGCAGTGACGAACGAACCAGCTATTTTGGTTACTCGTGGGCGTGAAACGGACACCCGAGCTGAAAGTTATGAATGTTTTAGTATAGCACCTTTTGTCACACAATCTTGGATATTGAAGAGTTCGGGCCGAAGAGGGATGTTCGGGCCGAAGTGGTGTTCGGGCCGAAGTGGGATGTTCGGGCCGAAGTGGTGTTCGGGCCGAAGTGGTGTTCGGGCCGAAGTTCGGTGTTCGGGCCGAGGATGACGTTCGGGCCGAGGTTGAAGTTCGGGCCGAGGTCGGAGTTCGGGCCGAGGTTGAAGTTCGGGCCGAGGTTGAAGTTCGGGCCGAGGTTGAAGTTCGGGCCAAAAATGAATTCGGGCCGGGAACAGTGAAGAGTTTGGGCCGAACTTGTTCTTGGCAGTGACGAACGAACCAGCTATTTTGGTTACTCGTGGGCGTGAAACGGACACCCGAGCTGAAAGTTATGAATTTTTTTAGTATAGCACCTTTTGTCACACAATCTTGGATATTGAAGAGTTCGGGCCGAAGAGGGATGTTCGGGCCGAAGTGGTGTTCGGGCCGAAGTGGGATGATCGGGCCGAAGTGGTGTTCGGTCCGAAGTTCGGTGTTCGGGCCGAGGATGATGTTCGGGCCGAGGTTGAAGTTCGGCCGAGGTCTGAGTTCGGGCCGAGGTTGAAGTTCGGGCCGAGGTTGAAGTTCGGGCCGAAAATGAAGTTCGGGCCGGGAACAGTGAAGAGTTCGGGCCGAACTTGTTCTTGGCAGTGACGAACGAACCAGCTATTTTGGTTATTCGTGGGCGTGAAACGGACACCCGAGCTGAAAGTTATGAATGTTTTAGTATAACACCTTTTGTCACACAATCTTGGATATTGAAGAGTTCGGGCCGAAGAGGGATGTTCGGGCCGAAGTGGTGTTCGGGCCGAAGTGGTATGTTCGGGCCGAAGTGGTGTTCGGGCCGAAGTGGTGTTCGGGCCGAAGTTCGGTGTTCGGGCCGAGGATGATGTTCGGGCCGAGGTTGATGTTTGGGCCGAGGTCGAAGTTCGGGCCGAGGTTGAAGTTCGGGCCGAAAATGAAGTTCGGGCCGGGAACAGTGAAGAGTTCGGCCCGAACTTGTTCTTGGCAGTGACGAATGAACTAGCTATTTTGGTTACTCGTGGGCGTGAAACAGACACCCGAGCTGAAAGTTACGAATGTTTTAGTATAGCACCTTTTGTCACACAATCTTGGATATTGAAGAGTTCGGGCCGAAGAGGGATGTTCGGGCCGAAGTGGTGTTCGGGCCGAAGTGGGATGTTCGGGCCGAAGTGGTGTTCGGGCCGAAGTGGAGTTCGGGCCGAAGTTCGGTGTTCGGGCCGAGGATGATGTTCGGGCCGAGGTTGAAGTTCGGGCCGAGGTCGGAGTTCGGGCCGTGGTTGAAGTTCGGGCCGAGGTTGAAGTTCGGGCCGAAAATGAAGTTCGGGCCGAAAATGAAGTTCGGGTCGGGAACAGTGAAGAGTTCGGGCCGAACTTGTTCTTGGCAATGACGAACGAACCAGCTATTTTGGTTACTCGTGGGCGTGAAACGGACACCCGAGCTGAAAGTTATGAATGTTTTAGTATAGCACCTTTTGTCACACAATCTTAGATATTGAAGAGTTCGCGCCGAAGAGGGATGTTCGGGCCGAAGTGGTGTTCGGGCCGAAGTGGGATGTTCGGGCCGAAGTGGTGTTCGGGCCGAAGTGGTGTTCGGGCCGAAGTTCGGTGTTCGGGCCGAGGATGATGTTCGGGCCGAGGTTGAAGTTTGGGCCGAGGTCGGAGTTCGGGCCGAGGTTGAAGTTCGGGCCGAAAATGAAGTTCGTGCCGGGAACAGTGAAGAGTTCGGGCCGAACTTGTTCTTGGCAGTGACGAACGAACTAGATATTTTGGTTACTCGTGGGCGTGAAACGGACACACAATCTGAAAGTTATGAATGTTTTAGTATAGCACCTTTTGTCACACAATCTTGGATATTGAAGAGTTCGTGCCGAAGAGGGATGTTCGGGCCGAAGTGGTGTTCGGGCCGAAGTGGGATGTTCGGGCCGAAGTGGTGTTAGGGCCGAAGTGGTGTTCGGGCCGAAGTGGTGTTCGGGCCGAGGATGATGTTCGGGCCGAGGTTGAAGTTCGGGCCGAGGTCGGAGTTCGGGCCGAGGTTGAAGTTCGGGCCGAGGTTGAAGTTCGGGCCGAAAATGAAGTTCGGGCCGGGAACAGTGAAGAGTTTGGGCCGAACTTGTTCTTGGCAGTGACGAACGAACCATCTATTTTGGTTACTCGTGGGCGTGAAACGGACACCCGAGCTGAAAGTTATGAATGTTTTAGTATAACACCTTTTGTCACACAATCTTGGATATTGAAGAGTTCGGGCCGAAGAGGGATGTTCGGGCCGAAGTGGTGTTCGGGCCGAAGTGGGATGATCGGGCCGAAGTGGTGTTCGGTCCGAAGTTCGGTGTTCGGGCCGAGGATGATGTTCGGGCCGAGGTTGAAGTTCGGCCGAGGTCTGAGTTCGGGTCGAGGTTGAAGTTCGGGCCGAGGTTGAAGTTCGGGCCGAAAATGAAGTTCGGGCCGGGAACAGTGAAGAGTTCGGGCCGAACTTGTTCTTGGCAGTGACGAACGAACCAGCTATTTTGGTTATTCGTGGGCATGAAACGGACACCCGAGCTGAAAGTTATGAATGTTTTAGTATAACACCTTTTGTCACACAATCTTGGATATTGAAGAGTTCGGGCCGAAGAGGGATGTTCGGGCCGAAGTGGTGTTCGGGCCGAAGTGGTATGTTCGGGCCGAAGTGGTGTTCGGGCCGAAGTGGTGTTCGGGCCGAAGTTCGGTGTTCGGGCCGAGGATGATGTTCGGGCCGAGGTTGATGTTTGGGCCGAGGTCGAAGTTCGGGCCGAGGTTGAAGTTCGGGCCGAAAATGAAGTTCGGGCCGGGAACAGTGAAGAGTTCGGGCCGAACTTGTTCTTGGCAGTGACGAACGAACTAGCTATTTTGGTTACTCGTGGGCGTGAAATAGACACCCGAGCTGAAAGTTACGAATGTTTTAGTATAGCACCTTTTGTCACACAATCTTGGATATTGAAGAGTTCGGGCCGAAGAGGGATGTTCGGGCCGAAGTGGTGTTCGGGCCGAAGTGGGATGTTCGGGCCGAAGTGGTGTTCGGGCCGAAGTGGTGTTCGGGCCGAAGTTTGGTGTTCGGGCCGAGGATGATGTTCGGGCCGAGGTTGAAGTTCGGGCCGAGGTCGGAGTTCGGGCCGAGGTTGAAGTTCGGGCCGAAAATGAAGTTCGGGCCGGGAACAGTGAAGAGTTCGGGCCGAACTTGTTCTTGGCAATGACGAACGAACCAGCTATTTTGGTTACTCGTGGGCGTGAAACGGACACCCGAGCTGAAAGTTATGAATGTTTTAGTATAGCATCTTTTGTCACACAATCTTAGATATTGAAGAGTTCGCGCCGAAGAGGGATGTTCGGGCCGAAGTGTTGTTCGGGCCGAAGTGGGATGTTCGGGCCGAAGTGGGGTTCGGGCCGAAGTGGTGTTCGGGCCGAAGTTCGGTGTTCGGGCCGAGGATGATGTTCGGGCCGAGGTTGAAGTTTGGGCCGAGGTCGGAGTTCGGGCCGAGGTTGAAGTTCGGGCCGAAAATGAAGTTCGGGCCGGGAACAGTGAAGAGTTCGGGCCGAACTTGTTCTTGGCAGTGACGAACGAACTAGCTATTTTGGTTACTCGTGGGCGTGAAACGGACACACAAGCTTAAAGTTATGAATGTTTTAGTATAGCACCTTTTGTCACACAATCTTGGATATTGAAGAGTTCGTGCCGAAGAGGGATGTTCGGGCCGAAGTGGTGTTCGGGCCGAAGTGGTGTTAGGGCCGAAGTGGTGTTCGGGCCGAAGTGGTGTTCGGGCCGAGGATGATGTTCGGGCCGAGGTTGAAGTTCGGGCCGAGGTCGGAGTTCGTGCCGAGGTTGAAGTTCGGGCCGAGGTTGAAGTTCGGGCCGAAAATGAAGTTCGGGCCGGGAACAGTGAAGAGTTTGGGCCGAACTTGTTCTTGGCAGTGACGAACGAACTATCTATTTTGGTTACTCGTGGGCGTGAAACGGACACCCGAGCTGAAAGTTATGAATGTTTTAGTATAGCACCTTTTGTCACACAATCTTGGATATTGAAGAGTTCGGGCCGAAGAGGGATATTCGGGCCGAAGTGGTGTAAGGGCCGAAGTGGGATGTTCGGGCCGAAGTGGTGTTCGGGCCGAAGTGGTGTTCGGGACGAAGTTCGGTGTTCGGGCCGAGGATGATATTCGGGCCGAGGTTGAAGTTTGGGCCGAGGTCGGAGTTTGGGCCGAGGTTGAAGTTCGGGCGGGAAATGAAGTTCGGGCCGGGAACAGTGAAGAGTTCGGGCCGAACTTGTTCTTGGCAGTGACGAACGAACTAGCTATTTTGGTTACTCGTGGGCGTGAAACGGACACCCGAGCTGAAAGTTATGAATGTTTTAGTATAGCACCTTTTGTCACACAATCTTGGATATTGAAGAGTTCGGGCCGAATAGGGATGTTCGGGCCAAAGTGGTGTTCGGGCCGAAGTGGGATGTTCGGGCCGAAGTGGTGTTCGGGCCGAAGTGGTGTTCGGGCCGAAGTTCGGTGTTCGGGCCGAGGATGATGTTCGGGCCGAGGTTGAAGTTTGGGCCGAGGTCGGAGTTCGGGCCGAGGTTGAAGTTCGGGCCGAAAATGAAGTTCGGCCCGGGAACAGTGAAGAGTTCGGGCCGAACTTGTTCTTGGCAGTGACGAACGAACTAGCTATTTTGGTTACTCGTGGGCGTGAAACGGACACCCGAGCTGAAAGTTATGAATGTTTTAGTATAGCACCTTTTGTCACACAATCTTGGATATTGAAGAGTTCGGGCCGAAGAGGGATGTTCGGGCCGAAGTGGTGTTCAGGCCGAAGTGGGATGTTCGGGCCGAAGTGGTGTTCGGGCCGAAGTGGTGTTCGGGCCGAAGTTCGGTGTTCGGGCCGAGGATGATGTTCGGGCCGAGGTTGAAGTTCGGGCCGAGGTCGGAGTTCGGGCCGAGGTTGAAGTTCGGGCCGAGGTTGAAGTTCGGGCGGGAAATGAAGTTCGGGCCGGGAACAGTGAAGAGTTCGGGCCGAACTTGTTCTTGGCAGTGACGAACGAACTAGCTATTTTGGTTACTCGTGGGCGTGAAACGGACACCCGAGCTGAAAGTTATGAATGTTTTAGTATAGCACCTTTTGTCACACAATCTTGGATATTGAAGAGTTCGGGCCGAATAGGGATGTTCGGGCCAAAGTGGTGTTCGGGCCGAAGTGGGATGTTCGGGCCGAAGTGGTGTTCGGGCCGAAGTGGTGTTCGGGCCGAAGTTCGGTGTTCGGGCCGAGGATGATGTTCGGGCCGAGGTTGAAGTTTGGGCCGAGGTCGGAGTTCGGGCCGAGGTTGAAGTTCGGGCCGAAAATGAAGTTCGGGCCGAGAACAGTGAAGAGTTCGGGCCGAACTTGTTCTTGGCAGTGACGAACGAACTAGCTATTTTGGTTACTCGTGGGCGTGAAACGGACACCCGAGCTGAAAGTTATGAATGTTTTAGTATAGCACCTTTTGTCACACAATCTTGGATATTGAAGAGTTCGGGCCGAAGAGGGATGTTCGGGCCGAAGTGGTGTTCAGGCCGAAGTGGGATGTTCGGGCCGAAGTGGTGTTCGGGCCGAAGTGGTGTTCGGGCCGAAGTTCGGTGTTCGGGCCGAGGATGATGTTCGGGCCGAGGTTGAAGTTCGGGCCGAGGTCGGAGTTCGGGCCGAGGTTGAAGTTCGGGCCGAGGTTGAAGTTCGGGCCGAAAATGAAGTTCGGGCCGGGAACAGTGAAGAGTTCGGGCCAAACTTGTTCTTGGCAGTGACGAACGAACCAGCTATTTTGGCTACACGTGGGCGTGAAACGGACACCCGAGCTGAAAGTTATGAATGTTTTAGTATAACACCTTTTGTCACACAATCTTGGATATTGAAGAGTTCGGGCCGAAGAGGGATGTTCGGGCCGAAGTGGTGTTCGGGCCGAAGTGGGATGTTCGGGCCGAAGTGGTGTTCGGGCCGAAGTGGTGTTCGGGCCGAAGTTCGGTGTTCGGGCCGAGGATGATGTTCGGGCCGAGGTTGAAGTTCGGGCCGAGGTCTGAGTTCGGGTCGAGGTCGGAGTTCGGGCCGAGGTTGAAGTTCGGGCCGAAAATGAAGTTCGGGCCGGGAACAGTGAAGAGTTCGGGCCGAACTTGTTCTTGGCAGTGACGAACGAACCAGCTATTTTGGTTACTCGTGGGCGTGAAACGGACACCCGAGATGAAAGTTATGAATGTTTTAGTATGGCACCTTTTGTCACACAATCTTGGATATTGAAGAGTTCGGGCCGAAGAGGGATGTTCGGGCCGAAGTGGTGTTCAGGCCGAAGTGGGATGTTCGGGCCGAAGTGGTGTTCGGGCCGAAGTGGTGTTCGGGCCGAAGTTCGGTGTTCGGGCCGAGGATGATGTTCGGGCCGAGGTTGAAGTTCGGGCCGAGGTCGGAGTTCGGGCCGAGGTTGAAGTTCGGGCCGAGGTTGAAGTTCGGGCCGAAAATGAAGTTCGGGCCGGGAACAGTGAAGAGTTCGGGCCAAACTTGTTCTTGGCGTGATGAACGAACCAGCTATTTTGGTTACTCGTGGGCGTGAAACGGACACCCGAGCTGAAAGTTATGAATGTTTTAGTATAGCACCTTTTGTCACACAATCTTGGATATTGAAGAGTTCGGGCCGAAGAGGGATGTTCGGGCCGAAGTGGTGTTCGGGCCGAAGTGGGATGTTCGGGCCGAAGTGGTGTTCGGGCCGAAGTGGTGTTCGGGCCTAAGTTCTGTGTTCGGGCCGAGGATGAAGTTCGGGCCGAGGTTGAAGTTCGGGCCGAGGTCGGAGTTCGGGCCGAGGTTGAAGTTCGGGCCAAAAATGAAGTTCGGGACGGGAACAGTGAAGAGTTTGGGCCGAACTTGTTCTTGGCAGTGACGAACGAACCAGCTATTTTGGTTACTCGTGGGCGTGAAACGGACACCCGAGATTAAAGTTATGAATGTTTTAGTATAGCACCTTTTGTCACACAATCTTGGATATTGAAGAGTTCGGGCCGAAGAGGGATGTTCGGGCCGAAGTGGTGTTCAGACCGAAGTGGGATGTTCGGGCCGAAGTGGTGTTCGGGCCGAAGTGGTGTTCGGGCCGAAGTTCGGTGTTCGGGCCGAGGATGATGTTCGGGCCGAGGTTGAAGTTCGGGCCGAGGTCGGAGTTCGGGCCGAGGTTGAAGTTCGGGCCGAGGTTGAAGTTCGGGCCGAAAATGAAGTTCGGGCCGGGAACAGTGAAGAGTTCGGGCCAAACTTGTTCTTGGCAGTGACGAACGAACCATCTATTTTGGTTACTCGTGGGCGTGAAACGGACACCCGAGCTGAAAGTTATGAATGTTTACTATAGCACCTTTTGTCACACAATCTTGGATATTGAAGAGTTCGGGCCGAAGAGGGATGCTCGGGCCGAAGTGATGTCCGGGCCGAAGTGGGATGTTCGGGCCAAAGTGGTGTTCGGGCCGAAGTTCGGTGTTCGGGCCGAGGATGATGTTCGGGCCGAGGTTGAAGTTCGGGCCGAGGTCTGAGTTCGGGCCGAGGTTGAAGTTCGGGCCGAGGTTGAAGTTTGGGCCGAAAATGAAGTTCGGGCCGGGAACAGTGAAGAGTTCGGGCCGAACTTGTTCTTGGCAGTGACGAACGAACCAGCTATTTTGGTTACTCGTGGGCGTGAAACGGACACCCGAGCTGAAAGTTATGAATGTTTTAGTATAGCACCTTTTGTCACACAATCTTGGATATTGAAGAGTTCGGGCCGAAGAGGGATGTTCGGGCCGAAGTGGTGTTCGGGCCGAAGTGGGATGTTCGGGCCGAAGTGTTGTTTGGGCCGAAGTGGTGTCCGGGCCGAAGTTCTGTGTTCCGGCCGAGGATGATGTTCGAGCCGAGGTTGAAGTTCGGGCCGAGGTCGGAGTTCGGGCCGAGGTTGAAGTTCGGGCCGAGGTTGAAGTTCGGGCCAAAAATGAAGTTTGGGCCGGGAACAGTGAAGAGTTCGGGTCGAACTTGTTCTTGGCAGTGACGAACAAACCAGCTATTTTGGTTACTCGTGGGCGTGACACGGACACCCGAGCTGAAAGTTATGAATGTTTTAGTATAGCACCTTTTGTCACACAATCTTGGATATTGAAGAGTTCGGGCCGAAGAGGGATGTTCGGGCCGAAGTGGTGTTCAGGCCGAAGTGGGATGTTCGGGCCGAAGTGGTGTTCGGGCCGAAGTGGTGTTCGGGCCGAAGTTCGGTGTTCGGGCCGAGGATGATGTTCGGGCCGGGGTTGAAGTTCGGGCCGAGGTTGAAGTTTGGGCCGAAAATGAAGTTCGGGCCGGGAACAGTGAAGAGTTCGGGCCGAACTTGTTCTTGGCAGTGACGAACGAACCAGCTATTTTGGTTACTCGTGGGCGTGAAACGGACACCCGAGCTGAAAGTTATGAATGTTTTAGTATAGCACCTTTTGTCACACAATCTTGGATATTGAAGAGTTCGGGCCGAAGAGGGATGTTCGCGCCGAAGTGGTGTTCGGGCCGAAGTGGGATGTTCGGGCCGAAGTGGTGTTCGGGCCGAAGTTCTGTGTTCGGGCCGAGGATGATGTTCGGGCCGAGGTTGAAGTTCGGGCCGAGGTCGGAGTTCGGGCCGAGGTTGAAGTTCGGGCCGAGGTTGAAGTTCTGGCCAAAAATGAAGTTTGGGCCGGGAACAGTGAAGAGTTCGGGTCGAACTTGTTCTTGGCAGTGACGAACGAACCAGCTATTTTGGTTACTCGTGGGCGTGACACGGACACCCGAGCTGAAAGTTATGAATGTTTTAGTATAGCACCTTTTGTCACACAATCTTGGATATTGAAGAGTTCGGGCCGAAGAGGGATGTTCGGGCCGAAGTGGTGTTCGGGCCGAAGTGGGATGTTCGGGCCGAAGTGGTGTTCGGGCCGAAGTGGTGTTCGGGCCGAAGTTCGGTGTTCGGGCCGAGGATGATGTTCGGGCCGAGGTTGAAGTTCTGGCCGAGGTCGGAGTTCGGGCCGAGTTTGAAGTTCGGGCCGAGGTTGAAGTTCGGGCCGAAAATGAAGTTCGGGCCGGGAGCAGTGAAGAGTTCGGGCCGAACTTGTTCTTGGCAGTGACGAACGAACCAGCTATTTTGGTTACTCGTGGGCGTGAAACGGACACCCGAGCTGAAAGTTATGAATGTTTTAGTATAGCACCTTTTGTCACACAATCTTGGATATTGAAGAGTTCGGGCCGAAGAGGGATGTTCGGGCCGAAGTGGTGTTCGGGCCGAAGTGGGATGTTCGGGCCGAAGTGGTGTTCGGGCCGAAGTGGTGTTCGGGCCGAAGTTCGGTGTTCGGGCCGAGGATGATGTTCGGGCCGAGGTTGAAGTTCTGGCCGAGGTCGGAGTTCGGGCCGAGTTTGAAGTTCGGGCCGAGGTTGAAGTTCGGGCCGAAAATGAAGTTCGGGCCGGGAACAGTGAAGAGTTCGGGCCGGGAACAGTGAAGAGTTCGGGCCGAACTTGTTCTTGGCAGTGACGAACGAACCAGCTATTTTGGTTACTCGTGGGCGTGAAACGGACACCCGAGCTGAAAGTTATAATTGTTTTAGTATAGCACCTTTTGTCACTCAATCTTGGATATTGAAGAGTTCGGGCCGCAGAGGGATGTTCGGGCCGAAGTGGTGTTCGGGCCGAAGTGGGATGTTCGGGCCGAAGTGGTGTTCGGGCCGAAGTTCGGTGTTCGGGCCGAGGTTGATGTTCGGGCCGAGGTTGATGTTCGGGCCGAGGTCGGAGTTCGGGCCGAGGTCGGAGTTCGGGCCGAGGTTGAAGTTCGGGCCGAAAATGAAGTTCGGGCCGGGAACAGTGAAGAGTTCGGGCCGAACTTGTTCTTGGCAGTGACGAACGAACCAGCTATTTTGGATACTCGTGGGCGTGAAACGGACACCCGAGCTGAAAGTTATGAATGTTTTAGTATAGCACCTTTTGTCACACAATCTTGGATATTGAAGAGTTCGGGCCGAAGAGGGATGTTCGGGACGAAGTGGTGTTCGGGCCGAAGTGGGATGTTCGGGCCGAAGTGGTGTTCCGGCCGAAGTGGTGTTCCGGCCGAAGTGGTGTTCGGGTCGAAGATCGGTGTTCGGGCCGAGGATGATGTTCGGGCCGAGGTCGAAGTTCGGGCCGAGGTCGGAGTTCGGGCCGAGGTTGAAGTTCGGGCCGAGGTAGAAGTTCGGGCCGAAAATGAAGTTCGGGCCGGGAACAGTGAAGAGTTCGGGCCGAACTTGTTCTTGGTAGTGACGAACGAACCAGCTATTTTGGTTACTCGTGTGCGTGAAACGGACACCCGAGCTGAAAGTTATGAATGTTTTAGTATAGCACCTTTTGTCACACAATCTTGGATATTGAAGAGTTCGGGCCGAAGAGGGATGTTCGGGCCGAAGTGGTGTTCGGGCCGAAGTTCGGTGTTCGGGCCGAGGATGATGTTTGGGCCGACGTTGAAGTTCGGGCCGAGGTCGGAGTTCGGGCCTAGGTTGAAGTTCGGGCCGAGGTTGAAGTTCGGGCCGAAAATGAAGTTCGGGCCGAGAATAGTGAAGAGTTCGGGCCGAACTTGTTCTTGGCAGTGACGAACGAACCAGCAATTTTGGTTACTCGTGGGCGTGAAACGGACACCCGAGCTGAAAGTTATGAATGTTTTAGTATAGCACCTTTTGTCACACAATCTTGGATATTGAAGAGTTCGGGCCGAAGAGGGATGTTCGGGCCGAAGTGGTGTTCGGGCCGAAGTGGGATGTTCGGGCCGAAGTGGTGTTCGGGCCGAAGTGGTGTTCGGGCCGAAGTTCGGTGTTCGGGCCGAGGATGATGTTCGGGCCGAGGTTGAAGTTCTGGCCGAGGTCGGAGTTCGGGCCGAGTTTGAAGTTCGGGCCGAGGTTGAAGTTCGGGCCGAAAATGAAGTTCGGGCCGGGAACAGTGAAGAGTTCGGGCCGGGAACAGTGAAGAGTTCGGGCCGAACTTGTTCTTGGCAGTGACGAACGAACCAGCTATTTTGGTTACTCGTGGGCGTGAAACGGACACCCGAGCTGAAAGTTATAATTGTTTTAGTATAGCACCTTTTGTCACTCAATCTTGGATATTGAAGAGTTCGGGCCGAAGAGGGATGTTCGGGCCGAAGTGGTGTTCGGGCCGAAGTGGGATGTTCGGGCCGAAGTGGTGTTCGGGCCGAAGTTCGGTGTTCGGGCCGAGGTTGATGTTCGGGCCGAGGTTGATGTTCGGGCCGAGGTCGGAGTTCGGGCCGAGGTCGGAGTTCGGGCCGAGGTTGAAGTTCGGGCCGAAAATGAAGTTCGGGCCGGGAACAGTGAAGAGTTCGGGCCGAACTTGTTCTTGGCAGTGACGAACGAACCAGCTATTTTGGATACTCGTGGGCGTGAAACGGACACCCGAGCTGAAAGTTATGAATGTTTTAGTATAGCACCTTTTGTCACACAATCTTGGATATTGAAGAGTTCGGGCCGAAGAGGGATGTTCGGGACGAAGTGGTGTTCGGGCCGAAGTGGGATGTTCGGGCCGAAGTGGTGTTCCGGCCGAAGTGGTGTTCCGGCCGAAGTGGTGTTCGGGTCGAAGATCGGTGTTCGGGCCGAGGATGATGTTCGGGCCGAGGTCGAAGTTCGGGCCGAGGTCGGAGTTCGGGCCGAGGTTGAAGTTCGGGCCGAGGTAGAAGTTCGGGCCGAAAATGAAGTTCGGGCCGGGAACAGTGAAGAGTTCGGGCCGAACTTGTTCTTGGTAGTGACGAACGAACCAGCTATTTTGGTTACTCGTGTGCGTGAAACGGACACCCGAGCTGAAAGTTATGAATGTTTTAGTATAGCACCTTTTGTCACACAATCTTGGATATTGAAGAGTTCGGGCCGAAGAGGGATGTTCGGGCCGAAGTGGTGTTCGGGCCGAAGTTCGGTGTTCGGGCCGAGGATGATGTTTGGGCCGACGTTGAAGTTCGGGCCGAGGTCGGAGTTCGGGCCTAGGTTGAAGTTCGGGCCGAGGTTGAAGTTCGGGCCGAAAATGAAGTTCGGGCCGAGAATAGTGAAGAGTTCGGGCCGAACTTGTTCTTGGCAGTGACGAACGAACCAGCAATTTTGGTTACTCGTGGGCGTGAAACGGACACCCGAGCTGAAAGTTATGAATGTTTTAGTATAGCACCTTTTGTCACACAATCTTGGATATTGAAGACTTCGGGCCGAAGAGGGATGTTCGGGCCGAAGAGGGATGTTCGGACCGAAGTGGTGTTCGGGCCGAAGTGGGATGTTCGGGCCGAAGTGGTGTTGGGGCCGAAGTGGTGTTCGGGCCGAAGTTCGGTGTTCGGGCCGAGGATGATGTTCGGGCCGAGGTTGAAGTTCGGGCCGAGGTCGGAGTTCGGGCCGAGGTTGAAGTTCGGGCCGAGGTTGAAGTTCGGGCCGGGAACAGTGAAGAGTTCGGGCCGAACTTGTTCTTGGCAGTGACGAACGAACCAGCTATTTTGGTTACTCGTGGGCGTGAAACGGACACCCGAGCTGAAAGTTATGAATGTTTTAGTATATCACCTTTTGTCACACAATCTTGGATATTGAAGAGTTCGGGCCGTAGAGGGATGTTCGGGCCGAAGTGGTGTTCGGGCCGAAGTGGGATGTTCGGGCCGAAGTGGTGTTCGGGCCGAAGTTCGGTGTTCGGGCCGAGGATGATGTTCGGGCGCAGGTTGAAGTTCGGGCCGAGGTCGGAGTTCGGGCCGAGGTTGAAGTTCGGGCCGAGGTTGAAGTTCGGGCCGAAAATGAAGTTCGGGTCGAGAACAGTGAAGAGTTCGGGCCGAACTTGTTCTTGGCAGTGACGAACGAACCAGCTATTTTGGTTACTCGTGGGCGTGAAACGGACACCCGAGCTGAAAGTTATGAATGTTTTAGTATAGCACCTTTTGTCACACAATCTTGGATATTGAAGACTTCAGGCCGAAGAGGGATGTTCGGGCCGAAGAGGGATGTTCGGGCTGAAGTGGTGTTCGGGCCGAAGTGGGATGTTCGGGCCGAAGTGGTGTTCGGGCCGAAGTTCGGTGTTCGGGCCGAGGATGATGTTCGGGCCGAGGTTGAAGTTCGGGCCGAGGTCGGAGTTCGGGCCGAGGTTGAAGTTCGGGCCGAGAACAGTGAAGAGTACGGGCCGAATTTGTTATTGGCAGTGACGAATGAACCAGCTATTTTGGTTACTCGTGGGCGTGAAACGGACACCCGAGCTGAAAGTTATGAATGTTTTAGTATAGCACCTTTTGTCACACAATCTTGGATATTGAAGAGTTCGGGCCGAAGAGGGATGTTCGGGCCGAAGTGGTGTTCGGGCCGAAGTGGGATGTTCGGGCCGAAGTGGTGTTCGGGCCGAAGTTCGGTGTTCGGGCCGAGGATGATGTTCGGGCCGAGGTTGAAGTTCGGGCCGAGGTCGGAGTTCGGGCCGAGGTTGAAGTTCGGGCCGAGCTTGAAGTTCGGGCCGAAAATGAAGTTCGGGCCGGGAACAGTGAAGAGTTCGGGCCGAACTTGTTCTTGGCAGTGACGAACGAACCAGCTATTTCGGTTACTCGTGGGCTTGAAACGGAAAACCGAGCTGAAAGTAATGAATATTTTAGTATAGCACCTTTTGTCTCACAATCTTGGTAATTGAAGAGTTCGGGCCGAAGAGGGATGTTCGGGCCGAAGTGGTGTTCGGGCCGAAGTGGGATGTTCGGGCCGAAGTGGTGTTCGGGCCGAAGTTCGGTGTTCGGGCCGAGGATGATGTTCGGGCCGAGGTCGGAGTTCGGGCCGAGGTCGGAGTTCGGGCCGAGGTTGAAGTTCGGGCCGAAAATGAAGTTCGGGCCGGGAACAGTGAAGAGTTCGGGCCGAACTTGTTCTTGGCAGTGACGAACGAACCAGCTATTTTGGTTACTCGTGGGCGTGAAACGGACACCCGAGCTGAAAGTTATGAATGTTTTAGTATAGCACCTTTTGTCTCACAATCTTGGTAATTGAAGAGTTCGGGCCGAAGAGGGATGTTCGGGCCGAAGTGGTGTTCGGGCCGAAGTGGGATGTTCGGGCCGAAGTGGTGTTCGGGCTGAAGTGGTGTTCGGGCCGAAGTGGTGTTCGGGTCGAAGATCGGTGTTCGGGCCGAGGATGATGTTCGGGCCGAGGTTGAAGTTCGGGCCGAGGTCGGAGTTCGGGCCGAGGTCGGAGTTCGGGCCGAGGTTGAAGTTCGGGCCGAGGTTGAAGTTTGGGCCGAAAATGAAGTTCGGGCCGGGAACAGCGAAGAGTTCGGGCCGAACTTGTTCTTGGTAGTGACGAACGAACCAGCTATTTTGGTTACTCGCTGTCGTGAAACGGACACCCGAGCTGAAAGTTATGAATGTTTTAGTATAGCACCTTTTGTCACACAATCTTGGATATTGAAGAGTTCGGGCCGAAGAGGGATGTTCGGGCCGAAGTGGTGTTCGGGCCGAAGTGGGATGTTCGGGCTAAAGTGGTGTTCGGGACGAAGTGGAGTTCGGGCCGAAGTTCTGTGTTCGGGCCGAAGATGATGTTCGGGCCGAGGTTGAAGTTCTGGCCGAGGTCGGAGTTCGGGCCGAGGTTGAAGTTCGGGCCGAGGTTGAAGTTCGGGCCAAAAATGAAGTTTGGGCCGGGAACAGTGAAGAGTTCGGGTCGAACTTGTTCTTGGCAGTGACGAACGAACCAGCTATTTTGGTTACTCGTGGGCGTGACACGGACACCCGAGTTGAAAGTTATGAATGTTTTAGTATAGCACCTTTTGTCACACAATCTTGGATATTGAAGAGTTCGGGCCGAAGAGGGATGTTCGGGCCGAAGTGGTGTTCGGGCCGAAGTGGGATGTTCGGGCCGAAGTGGTGTTCGGGCCGAAGTTCGGTGTTCGGGCCGAGGATGATGTTCGGGCCGAGGTTGATGTTCGGGCCGAGGTCGGAGTTCGGGCCGAGGTTGAAGTTCGGGCCGAGCTTGAAGTTCGGGCCGAAAATGAAGTTCGGGCCGGGAACAGTGAAGAGTTCGGGCCGAACTTGTTCTTGGCAGTGACGAACGAACCAGCTATTTCGGTTACTCGTGGGCTTGAAACGGAAAACCGAGCTGAAAGTAATGAATGTTTTAGTATAGCACCTTTTGTCACCAATCTTGGATATTGAAGAGTTTGGGCCGAAGAGGGATGTTCGGGCCGAAGTGGTGTTCGGGCCGAAGTGGGATGTTCGGGCCGAAGTGGTGTTCGGGCCGAAGTTTGGTCTTCGGGCCGAGGATGATGTTCGGGCCGAGGTTGATGTTCGGGCCGAGGTCGGAGTTCGGGCCGAGGTCGGAGTTCGGGCCGAGGTTGAAGTTCGGGCCGAAAATGAAGTTCGGGCCGGGAACAGTGAAGAGTTCGGGCCGAACTTGTTCTTGGCAGTGACGAACGAACCAGCTATTTTGGTTACTCGTGGGCGTGAAACGGACACCCGAGCTGAAAGTTATGAATGTTTTAGTATAGCACCTTTTGTCTCACAATCTTGGATATTGAAGAGTTCGGGCCGAAGAGGGATGTTCGGGCCGAAGTGGTGTTCGGGCCGAAGTGGGATGTTCGGGCCGAGGTGGTGTTCGGGCCGAAGTGGTGTTCGGGTCGAAGATCGGTGTTCGGGCCGAGGATGATGTTCGGGCCGAGGTTGAAGTTCGGGCCGAGGTCGGAGTTCGGGCCGAGGTTGAAGTTCGGGCCGAGGTTGAAGTTCGGGCCGAAAATGAAGTTCGGGCCGGGAACAGTGAAGAGTTCGGGCCGAACTTGTTCTTGGCAGTGACGAACGAACCAGCTATTTTGGTTACTCGTGGGCGTGAAACGGACACCCGAGCTGAAAGTTATGAATGTTTTAGTATAGCACCTTTTGTCACACAATCTTGGATATTGAAGAGTTCGGGCCGAAGAGGGATGTTCGGGCCGAAGTGGTGTTCGGGCCGAAGTGGGATGTTCGGGCCAAAGTGGTGTTCGGGCCGAAGTTCGGTGTTCGGGCCGAGGATGATGTTCGGGCCGAGGTTGAAGTTCGGGCCGAGATCTGAGTTCGGGCCGAGGTTGAAGTTCGGGCCGAGGTTGAAGTTTGGGTCGAAAATGAAGTTCGGGCCGGGAACAGCGAAGAGTTCGGGCCGAACTTGTTCTTGGCAGTGACGAACGAACCAGCTATTTTGGTTACTCGTGGGCGTGAAACGGACACCCGAGCTGAAAGTTATGAATGTTTTAGTATAGCACCTTTTGTCTCACAATCTTGGTAATTGAAGAGTTCGGGCCGAAGAGGGATGTTCGGGCCGAAGTGGTGTTCGGGCCGAAGTGGGATGTTCGGGCCGAAGTGGTGTTCGGGCTGAAGTGGTGTTCGGGCCGAAGTGGTGTTCGGGTCGAAGATCGGTGTTCGGGCCGAGGATGATGTTCGGGCCGAGGTTGAAGTTCGGGCCGAGGTCGGAGTTCGGGCCGAGGTCGGAGTTCGGGCCGAGGTTGAAGTTCGGGCCGAGGTTGAAGTTTGGGCCGAAAATGAAGTTCGGGCCGGGAACAGCGAAGAGTTCGGGCCGAACTTGTTCTTGGTAGTGACGAACGAACCAGCTATTTTGGTTACTCGCTGTCGTGAAACGGACACCCGAGCTGAAAGTTATGAATGTTTTAGTATAGCACCTTTTGTCACACAATCTTGGATATTGAAGAGTTCGGGCCGAAGAGGGATGTTCGGGCCGAAGTGGTGTTCGGGCCGAAGTGGGATGTTCGGGCTAAAGTGGTGTTCGGGACGAAGTGGAGTTCGGGCCGAAGTTCTGTGTTCGGGCCGAAGATGATGTTCGGGCCGAGGTTGAAGTTCTGGCCGAGGTCGGAGTTCGGGCCGAGGTTGAAGTTCGGGCCGAGGTTGAAGTTCGGGCCAAAAATGAAGTTTGGGCCGGGAACAGTGAAGAGTTCGGGTCGAACTTGTTCTTGGCAGTGACGAACGAACCAGCTATTTTGGTTACTCGTGGGCGTGACACGGACACCCGAGTTGAAAGTTATGAATGTTTTAGTATAGCACCTTTTGTCACACAATCTTGGATATTGAAGAGTTCGGGCCGAAGAGGGATGTTCGGGCCGAAGTGGTGTTCGGGCCGAAGTGGGATGTTCGGGCCGAAGTGGTGTTCGGGCCGAAGTTCGGTGTTCGGGCCGAGGATGATGTTCGGGCCGAGGTTGATGTTCGGGCCGAGGTCGGAGTTCGGGCCGAGGTTGAAGTTCGGGCCGAGCTTGAAGTTCGGGCCGAAAATGAAGTTCGGGCCGGGAACAGTGAAGAGTTCGGGCCGAACTTGTTCTTGGCAGTGACGAACGAACCAGCTATTTCGGTTACTCGTGGGCTTGAAACGGAAAACCGAGCTGAAAGTAATGAATGTTTTAGTATAGCACCTTTTGTCACCAATCTTGGATATTGAAGAGTTTGGGCCGAAGAGGGATGTTCGGGCCGAAGTGGTGTTCGGGCCGAAGTGGGATGTTCGGGCCGAAGTGGTGTTCGGGCCGAAGTTTGGTCTTCGGGCCGAGGATGATGTTCGGGCCGAGGTTGATGTTCGGGCCGAGGTCGGAGTTCGGGCCGAGGTCGGAGTTCGGGCCGAGGTTGAAGTTCGGGCCGAAAATGAAGTTCGGGCCGGGAACAGTGAAGAGTTCGGGCCGAACTTGTTCTTGGCAGTGACGAACGAACCAGCTATTTTGGTTACTCGTGGGCGTGAAACGGACACCCGAGCTGAAAGTTATGAATGTTTTAGTATAGCACCTTTTGTCTCACAATCTTGGATATTGAAGAGTTCGGGCCGAAGAGGGATGTTCGGGCCGAAGTGGTGTTCGGGCCGAAGTGGGATGTTCGGGCCGAGGTGGTGTTCGGGCCGAAGTGGTGTTCGGGTCGAAGATCGGTGTTCGGGCCGAGGATGATGTTCGGGCCGAGGTTGAAGTTCGGGCCGAGGTCGGAGTTCGGGCCGAGGTTGAAGTTCGGGCCGAGGTTGAAGTTCGGGCCGAAAATGAAGTTCGGGCCGGGAACAGTGAAGAGTTCGGGCCGAACTTGTTCTTGGCAGTGACGAACGAACCAGCTATTTTGGTTACTCGTGGGCGTGAAACGGACACCCGAGCTGAAAGTTATGAATGTTTTAGTATAGCACCTTTTGTCACACAATCTTGGATATTGAAGAGTTCGGGCCGAAGAGGGATGTTCGGGCCGAAGTGGTGTTCGGGCCGAAGTGGGATGTTCGGGCCAAAGTGGTGTTCGGGCCGAAGTTCGGTGTTCGGGCCGAGGATGATGTTCGGGCCGAGGTTGAAGTTCGGGCCGAGATCTGAGTTCGGGCCGAGGTTGAAGTTCGGGCCGAGGTTGAAGTTTGGGTCGAAAATGAAGTTCGGGCCGGGAACAGCGAAGAGTTCGGGCCGAACTTGTTCTTGGCAGTGACGAACGAACCAGCTATTTTGGTTACTCGTGGGCGTGAAACGGACACCCGAGCGGAAAGTTATGAATGTTTTAGTATAGCACCTTTTGTCACACAATCTTGGATATTGAAGAGTTCGGGCCGAAGAGGGATGTTCGGGCCGAAGTGGTGTTCGGGCCGAAGTGGGATGTTCGGGCTAAAGTGGTGTTCGGGACGAAGTGGAGTTCGGGCCGAAGTTCTGTGTTCGGGCCGAAGATGATGTTCGGGCCGAGGTTGAAGTTCGGGCCGAGGTCGGAGTTCGGGCCGAGGTTGAAGTTCGGGCCAAAAATGAAGTTTGGGCCGGGAACAGTGAAGAGTTCGGGTCGAACTTGTTCTTGGCAGTGACGAACGAACCAGCTATTTTGGTTACTCGTGGGCGTGACACGGACACCCGAATTGAAAGTTATGAATGTTTTAGTATAGCACCTTTTGTCACACAATCTTGGATATTGAAGAGTTTGGGCCGAAGAGGGATGTTCGGGCCGAAGTGGTGTTCGGGCCGAAGTGGGATGTTCGGGCCGAAGTGGTGTTCGGGCCGAAGTTCGGTGTTCGGGCCGAGGATGATGTTCGGGCCGAGGTTGATGTTCGGGCCGAGGTCGGAGTTCGGGCCGAGGTCGGAGTTCGGGCCGAGGTTGAAGTTCGGGCCGAAAATGAAGTTCAGGCCGGGAACAGTGAAGAGTTCGGGCCGAACTTGTTCTTGGCAGTGACGAACGAACCAGCTATTTTGGTTTCTCGTGGGCGTGAAACAGACACCCGAGCTGAAAGTTATGAATGTTTTAGTATAGCACCTTTTGTCACACAATCTTGGATATTGAAGAGTTCGGGCCGAAGAGGGATGTTCGGGCTGAAGTGGGATGTTCGGGCCGAAGTGGTGTTCGGGCCGAAGTGGTGTTCGGGTCGAAGATCGGTGTTCGGGCCGAGGATGATGTTCGGGCCGAGGTGGAAGTTCGGGCCGAGGTCCGAGTTCGGGCCGAGGTTGAAGTTCGGGCCGAGGTGGAAGTTCAGGCCGAAAATGAAATTCGGGCCGGGAACAGTGAAGAGTTCGGGCCGAACTTGTTCTTGGCAGTGACGAACGAACCAGCTATTTTGGTTACTCGTGTGCGTGAAACGGACACCCGAGCTGAAAGTTATGAATGTTTTAGTATAGCACCTTTTGTCACACAATCTTGGATATTGAAGAGTTCGGGCCGAAGAGGGATGTTCGGGCCGAAGTGGTGTTCGGGCCGAAGTGGGATGTTCGGGCCAAAGTGGTGTTCGGGCCGAAGTTCGGTGTTCGGGCCGAGGATGATGTTCGGGCCGAGGTTGAAGTTCGGGCCGAGATCTGAGTTCGGGCCGAGGTTGAAGTTCGGGCCGAGGTTGAAGTTTGGGTCGAAAATGAAGTTCGGGCCGGGAACAGCGAAGAGTTCGGGCCGAACTTGTTCTTGGCAGTGACGAACGAACCAGCTATTTTGGTTACTCGTGGGCGTGAAACGGACACCCGAGCGGAAAGTTATGAATGTTTTAGTATAGCACCTTTTGTCACACAATCTTGGATATTGAAGAGTTCGGGCCGAAGAGGGATGTTCGGGCCGAAGTGGTGTTCGGGCCGAAGTGGGATGTTCGGGCTAAAGTGGTGTTCGGGACGAAGTGGAGTTCGGGCCGAAGTTCTGTGTTCGGGCCGAAGATGATGTTCGGGCCGAGGTTGAAGTTCGGGCCGAGGTCGGAGTTCGGGCCGAGGTTGAAGTTCGGGCCAAAAATGAAGTTTGGGCCGGGAACAGTGAAGAGTTCGGGTCGAACTTGTTCTTGGCAGTGACGAACGAACCAGCTATTTTGGTTACTCGTGGGCGTGACACGGACACCCGAATTGAAAGTTATGAATGTTTTAGTATAGCACCTTTTGTCACACAATCTTGGATATTGAAGAGTTTGGGCCGAAGAGGGATGTTCGGGCCGAAGTGGTGTTCGGGCCGAAGTGGGATGTTCGGGCCGAAGTGGTGTTCGGGCCGAAGTGGTGTTCGGGTCGAAGATCGGTGTTCGGGCCGAGGATGATGTTCGGGCCGAGGTTGAAGTTCGGGCCGAGGTCGGAGTTCGGGCCGAGGTTGAAGTTCGGGCCGAGGTTGAAGTTCGGGCCGAAAATGAAGTTCGGGCCGGGAACAGTGAAGAGTTCGGGCCGAACTTGTTCTTGGCAGTGACGAACGAACCAGCTATTTTGGTTACTCGTGGGCGTGAAACGGACACCCGAGCTGAAAGTTATGAATGTTTTAGTATAGCACCTTTTGTCACACAATCTTGGATATTGAAGAGTTCGGGCCGAAGAGGGATGTTCGGGCCGAAGTGGTGTTCGGGCCGAAGTGGGATGTTCGGGCCAAAGTGGTGTTCGGGCCGAAGTTCGGTGTTCGGGCCGAGGATGATGTTCGGGCCGAGGTTGAAGTTCGGGCCGAGATCTGAGTTCGGGCCGAGGTTGAAGTTCGGGCCGAGGTTGAAGTTTGGGTCGAAAATGAAGTTCGGGCCGGGAACAGCGAAGAGTTCGGGCCGAACTTGTTCTTGGCAGTGACGAACGAACCAGCTATTTTGGTTACTCGTGGGCGTGAAACGGACACCCGAGCGGAAAGTTATGAATGTTTTAGTATAGCACCTTTTGTCACACAATCTTGGATATTGAAGAGTTCGGGCCGAAGAGGGATGTTCGGGCCGAAGTGGTGTTCGGGCCGAAGTGGGATGTTCGGGCTAAAGTGGTGTTCGGGACGAAGTGGAGTTCGGGCCGAAGTTCTGTGTTCGGGCCGAAGATGATGTTCGGGCCGAGGTTGAAGTTCGGGCCGAGGTCGGAGTTCGGGCCGAGGTTGAAGTTCGGGCCAAAAATGAAGTTTGGGCCGGGAACAGTGAAGAGTTCGGGTCGAACTTGTTCTTGGCAGTGACGAACGAACCAGCTATTTTGGTTACTCGTGGGCGTGACACGGACACCCGAATTGAAAGTTATGAATGTTTTAGTATAGCACCTTTTGTCACACAATCTTGGATATTGAAGAGTTTGGGCCGAAGAGGGATGTTCGGGCCGAAGTGGTGTTCGGGCCGAAGTGGGATGTTCGGGCCGAAGTGGTGTTCGGGCCGAAGTTCGGTGTTCGGGCCGAGGATGATGTTCGGGCCGAGGTTGATGTTCGGGCCGAGGTCGGAGTTCGGGCCGAGGTCGGAGTTCGGGCCGAGGTTGAAGTTCGGGCCGAAAATGAAGTTCAGGCCGGGAACAGTGAAGAGTTCGGGCCGAACTTGTTCTTGGCAGTGACGAACGAACCAGCTATTTTGGTTTCTCGTGGGCGTGAAACAGACACCCGAGCTGAAAGTTATGAATGTTTTAGTATAGCACCTTTTGTCACACAATCTTGGATATTGAAGAGTTCGGGCCGAAGAGGGATGTTCGGGCTGAAGTGGGATGTTCGGGCCGAAGTGGTGTTCGGGCCGAAGTGGTGTTCGGGTCGAAGATCGGTGTTCGGGCCGAGGATGATGTTCGGGCCGAGGTGGAAGTTCGGGCCGAGGTCCGAGTTCGGGCCGAGGTTGAAGTTCGGGCCGAGGTGGAAGTTCAGGCCGAAAATGAAATTCGGGCCGGGAACAGTGAAGAGTTCGGGCCGAACTTGTTCTTGGCAGTGACGAACGAACCAGCTATTTTGGTTACTCGTGTGCGTGAAACGGACACCCGAGCTGAAAGTTATGAATGTTTTAGTATAGCACCTTTTGTCACACAATCTTGGATATTGAAGAGTTCGGGCCGAAGAGGGATGTTCGGGCCGAAGTGGTGTTCGGGCCGAAGTGGGATGTTCGGGCCAAAGTGGTGTTCGGGCCGAAGTTCGGTGTTCGGGCCGAGGATGATGTTCGGGCCGAGGTTGAAGTTCGGGCCGAGATCTGAGTTCGGGCCGAGGTTGAAGTTCGGGCCGAGGTTGAAGTTTGGGTCGAAAATGAAGTTCGGGCCGGGAACAGCGAAGAGTTCGGGCCGAACTTGTTCTTGGCAGTGACGAACGAACCAGCTATTTTGGTTACTCGTGGGCGTGAAACGGACACCCGAGCGGAAAGTTATGAATGTTTTAGTATAGCACCTTTTGTCACACAATCTTGGATATTGAAGAGTTCGGGCCGAAGAGGGATGTTCGGGCCGAAGTGGTGTTCGGGCCGAAGTGGGATGTTCGGGCTAAAGTGGTGTTCGGGACGAAGTGGAGTTCGGGCCGAAGTTCTGTGTTCGGGCCGAAGATGATGTTCGGGCCGAGGTTGAAGTTCGGGCCGAGGTCGGAGTTCGGGCCGAGGTTGAAGTTCGGGCCAAAAATGAAGTTTGGGCCGGGAACAGTGAAGAGTTCGGGTCGAACTTGTTCTTGGCAGTGACGAACGAACCAGCTATTTTGGTTACTCGTGGGCGTGACACGGACACCCGAATTGAAAGTTATGAATGTTTTAGTATAGCACCTTTTGTCACACAATCTTGGATATTGAAGAGTTTGGGCCGAAGAGGGATGTTCGGGCCGAAGTGGTGTTCGGGCCGAAGTGGGATGTTCGGGCCGAAGTGGTGTTCGGGCCGAAGTTCGGTGTTCGGGCCGAGGATGATGTTCGGGCCGAGGTTGATGTTCGGGCCGAGGTCGGAGTTCGGGCCGAGGTCGGAGTTCGGGCCGAGGTTGAAGTTCGGGCCGAAAATGAAGTTCAGGCCGGGAACAGTGAAGAGTTCGGGCCGAACTTGTTCTTGGCAGTGACGAACGAACCAGCTATTTTGGTTTCTCGTGGGCGTGAAACAGACACCCGAGCTGAAAGTTATGAATGTTTTAGTATAGCACCTTTTGTCACACAATCTTGGATATTGAAGAGTTCGGGCCGAAGAGGGATGTTCGGGCTGAAGTGGGATGTTCGGGCCGAAGTGGTGTTCGGGCCGAAGTGGTGTTCGGGTCGAAGATCGGTGTTCGGGCCGAGGATGATGTTCGGGCCGAGGTGGAAGTTCGGGCCGAGGTCCGAGTTCGGGCCGAGGTTGAAGTTCGGGCCGAGGTGGAAGTTCAGGCCGAAAATGAAATTCGGGCCGGGAACAGTGAAGAGTTCGGGCCGAACTTGTTCTTGGCAGTGACGAACGAACCAGCTATTTTGGTTACTCGTGTGCGTGAAACGGACACCCGAGCTGAAAGTTATGAATGTTTTAGTATAGCACCTTTTGTCACACAATCTTGGATATTGAAGAGTTCGGGCCGAAGAGGGATGTTCGGGCCGAAGTGGTGTTCGGGCCGAAGTGGGATGTTCGGGCCGAAGTGGTGTTCGGGCCGAAGTGGTGTTCGGGCCGAAGTTCGTTGTTCGGGCCGAGGATGATGTTTGGGCCGAGGTTGAAGTTCGGGCCGAGGTCGGAGTTCGGGCCGAGGTTGAAGTTCGGGCCGAGATTGAAGTTCGGGCCGGGAACAGTGAAGAGTTCGGGCCGAACTTGTTCTTGGCAGTGACGAACGAACCAGCTATATTGGTTACTCGTGGGCGTGAAACGGACACCCGAGCTGAAAGTTATGAATGTTTTAGTATAGCACCTTTTGTCACACAATCTTGGATATTGAAGAGTTCGGGCCGAAGAGGGATGTTCGGGCCGAAGTGGTGTTCGGGCCGAAGTGGGATGTTCGGGCCGAAGTGGTGTTCGGGCCGAAGTTCGGTGTTCGGGCCGAGGATGATGTTCGGGCCGAGGTTGAACTTCGGGCCGAGGTCGGAGTTCGGGCCGAGGTTGAAGTTCGGGCCGAGGTTGAAGTTCGGGCCGAAAATGAAGTTCGGGCCGAGAACAGTGAAGAGTTCGGGCCGAACTTGTTCTTGGCAGTGACGAACGAACCAGCTATTTTAGTTACTCGTGGGCGTGAAACGGACACCCGAGCTGAAAGTTATGAATGTTTTAGTATAGCACCTATTGTCACACAATCTTGGATATTGAAGACTTCGGGCCGAAGAGGGATGTTCGGGTCGAAGAGGGATGTTCGGGCCGAAGTGGTGTTCGGGCCGAAGTGGGATGTTCGGGCCGAAGTGGTGTTCGGGCCGAAGTGGTGTTCGGGCCGAGGATGATGTTCGGGCCGAGGTTGAGGTTCGGGCCGAGGTCGAAGTTCGGGCCAAGGTTGAAGTTCGGGCCGGGAACAGTGAAGAGTTCGGGCCGAACTTGTTCTTGGCAGTGACGAATGAACCAGCTATTTTGGTTACTCGTGGGCGTGAAACGGACACCCGAGCTGAAAGTTATGAATGTTTTAGTATAGCACCTTTTGTCACACAATCTTGGATATTGAAGAGTTCGGGCCGAAGAGGGATGTTCGGGCCGAAGTGGGATGTTCGGGCCAAAGTGGTGTTCGGGCCAAAGTTCGGTGTTCGGGCCGAGGATGATGTTCGGGCCGAGGTTGAAGTTCGGGCCGAGGTCTGAGTTCGGGCCGAGGTTGAAGTTCGGGTCGAGGTTGAAGTTTGGGCCGAAAATGAAGTTCGGGCCGGGAACAGTGAAGAGTTCGGGCCGAACTTGTTCTTGGCAGTGACGAACGAACAAGCTATTTTGGTTACTCGTGGGCGTGAAACGGACACCCGAGCTGAAAGTTATGAATGTTTTAGTATAGCACCTTTTGTCACACAATCTTGGATATTGAAGAGTTCGGGCCGAAGAGGGATGTTCGGGCCGAAGTGGTGTTCGGGCCGAAGTGGGATGTTCGGGCCGAAGTGGTGTTTGGGACGAAGTGGTGTTCGGGCCGAAGTTCTGTGTTCGTGCCGAGGATGATGTTCGGGCCGTGGTTGAAGTTCGGGCCGAGGTCGGAGTTCGGGCCGAGGTTGAAGTTCGGGCCGAGGTTGAAGTTCGGGCCAAAAATGAAGTTTGGGCCGGGAACAGTGAAGAGTTCGGGTCGAACTTGTTCTTGTCAGTGACGAACGAACCAGCTATTTTGGTTACTCGTGGGCGTGACACGGACACCCGAGCTGAAAGTTATGAATGTTTTAGTATAGCACCTTTTGTCACACAATCTTTGATATTGAAGAGTTCGGGCCGAAGAGGGATGTTCGGGCCGAAGTGGTGTTCGGGCCGAAGTGGGATGTTCAGGCCGAAGTGGTGTTCGAGCCGAAGTTCGGTGTTCGGGTCGAGGATGATGTTCGGGCCGAGGTCGGAGTTCGGGCCGAGGTCGGAGTTCGGGCCGAGGTTGAAGTTCGGGCCGAAAATGAAGTTCGGGCCGGGAACAGTGAAAGAGTTCGGGCCGAACTTGTTCTTGGCAGTGACGAACGAACTAGCTATTTTGGTTACTCGTGGGCGTGAAACGGACAACCGAGCTGAAAGTTATGAATGTTTTAGTATAGCACCTTTGGTCACACAATCTTGGATATTGAAGAGTTCGGACCGAAGAGGGATGTTCGGGCCGAAGTGGTGTTCGGGCCGAAATGGGATGTTCGGGCCGAAGTGGTGTTCGGGCCGAAGTGGTGTTCGGGCCGAAGTTCGGTGTTCGGGCCGAGGATGATGTTCGGGCTGAGGTTGAAGTTCGGGCCGAGGATGATGTTCGGGCCGAGGTTGAAGTTCGGGCCTAGGTTGAAGTTCGGGCCGAAAATGAAGTTCGGGCCGGGAACAGTGAAGAGTTCGGGCCGAACTTGTTCTTGGCAGTGACGAACGAACCAGCTATTTTGGTTACTCGTGGGCGTGAAACGGACACCCGAGCTGAAAGTTATGAATGTTTTAGTATAGCACATTTTGTCACAAAATATTGGATATTGAAGAGTTCGGGCCGAAGAGGGATGTTCGGGCCGAAGTGGTGTTCGGGCCGAAGTGGGATGTTCGGGCCGAAGTGGTGTTCGGGCCGAAGTGGTGTTCCGGCCGAAGTTCGGTGTTATGGCCGAGGATGATGTTCGGGCCGAGGTTGAAGTTCTGGCCGAGGTCGGAGTTCGGGCCGAGTTTGAAATTCGGGCCGAGGTTGAAGTTCGGGCCGAAAATGAAGTTCGGGCCGGGAACAGTGAAGAGTTCGGGCCGAACTTGTTCTTGGCAGTGACGAACGAACCAGATATTTTGGTTACTCGTGGGCGAGAAACGGACACCCGAGCTGAAAGTTATGAATGTTTTAGTATAGCACATTTTGTCACACAATCTTGGATATTGAAGAGTTCGGGCCGAAGAGGGATGTTCGGGCCGAAGTGGTGTTCGGGCCGAAGTGGGATGTTCGGGCCGAAGTGGTGTTCGGGCCGAAGTTCGGTGTTCGGGCCGAGGATGATGTTCGGGCCGAGGTTGATGTTCGGGCGGAGGTCGGAGTTCGGGCCGAGGTCGGAGTTCGGGCCGAGGCTGAAGTTCGGGCCAAAAATGAAGTTCGGGCCGGGAACAGTGAAGAGTTCGGGCCGAACTTGTTCTTGGCAGTGACGAACGAACCAGCTATTTTGGTTACTCGTGGGCGTGAAACGGACACCCGAGCTGAAAGTTATGAATGTTTTAGTATAGCACCTTTTGTCACACAATCTTGGATATTGAAGAGTTCGGGCCGAAGAGGGATGTTCGGGACGAAGTGGTGTTCGGGCAGAAGTTCGGTGTTCGGGCCGAGGATGATGTTTGGGCTGACGTTGATGTTCGGACCGAGGTCGGAGTTCGGGCCTAGGTTGAAGTTCGGGCCGAGGTTGAAGTTCGGGCCGAGGTTGAAGTTCGGGCCGAAAATGAAGTTCGGGCCGAGAACAGTGAAGAGTTCGGGCCGAACTTGTTCTTGGCAGTGACGAACGAACCAGCAATTTTGGTTACTCGTGGGCGTGAAACGGACACCCGAGCTGAAAGTTATGAATGTTTTAGTATAGCACCTTTTGTCACACAATCTTGGATATTGAAGACTTCGGGCCGAAGAGGGATGTTCGGGCCGAAGAGGGATGTTCGGGCCGAAGTGGTGTTCGGGCCGAAGTGGGATGTTCGGGCCGAAGTGGTGTTCGGGCCAAAGTGGTGTTCGGGCCGAAGTTCGGTGTTCGGGCCGAGGATGATGTTCGGGCCGAGGTTGAAGCTCGGGCCGAGGTCGGAGTTCGGGCCGAGGTTGAAGTTCGGGCCGAGGTTGAAGTTCGGGCCGGGAACAGTGAAGAGTTCGGGCCGAACTTGTTCTTGGCAGTGACGAACGAACCAGCTATTTTGGTTACTCGTGTGCGTGAAACGGACACCCGAGCTGAAAGTTATGAATGTTTAGTATAGCACCTTTTGTCACACAATCTTGGATATTGAAGAGTTCGGGCCGAAGAGGGATGTTCGGGCCGAAGTGGTGTTCGGGCCGAAGTGGGATGTTCGGGCCGAAGTGGTGTTCGGGCCGAAGTGGTGTTCCGGCCGAAGTTCGGTGTTATGGCCGAGGATGATGTTCGGGTCGAGGTTGAAGTTCTGGCCGAGGTCGGAGTTCGGGCCGAGTTTGAAATTCGGGCCGAGGTTGAAGTTCGGGCCGAAAATGAAGTTCGGGCCGGGAACAGTGAAGAGTTCGGGCCGAACTTGTTCTTGGCAGTGATGAACGAACCAGATATTTTGGTTACTCGTGGGCGAGAAACGGACACCCGAGCTGAAAGTTATGAATGTTTTAGTATAGCACATTTTGTCACACAATCTTGGATATTGAAGAGTTCGGGCCGAAGAGGGATGTTCGGGCCGAAGTGGTGTTCGGGCCGAAGTGGGATGTTCGGGCCGAAGTGGTGTTCGGGCCGAAGTTCGGTGTTCGGGCCGAGGATGATGTTCGGGCCGAGGTTGATGTTCGGGCGGAGGTCGGAGTTCGGGCCGAGGTCGGAGTTCGGGCCGAGGCTGAAGTTCGGGCCAAAAATGAAGTTCGGGCCGGGAACAGTGAAGAGTTCGGGCCGAACTTGTTCTTGGCAGTGACGAACGAACCAGCTATTTTGGTTACTCGTGGGCGTGAAACGGACACCCGAGCTGAAAGTTATGAATGTTTTAGTATAGCACCTTTTGTCACACAATCTTGGATATTGAAGAGTTCGGGCCGAAGAGGGATGTTCGGGACGAAGTGGTGTTCGGGCAGAAGTTCGGTGTTCGGGCCGAGGATGATGTTTGGGCTGACGTTGATGTTCGGGCCGAGGTCGGAGTTCGGGCCTAGGTTGAAGTTCGGGCCGAGGTTGAAGTTCGGGCCGAGGTTGAAGTTCGGGCCGAAAATGAAGTTCGGGCCGAGAACAGTGAAGAGTTCGGGCCGAACTTGTTCTTGGCAGTGACGAACGAACCAGCAATTTTGGTTACTCGTGGGCGTGAAACGGACACCCGAGCTGAAAGTTATGAATGTTTTAGTATAGCACCATTTGTCACACAATCTTGGATATTGAAGACTTCGGGCCGAAGAGGGATGTTCGGGCCGAAGAGGGATGTTCGGGCCGAAGTGGTGTTCGGGCCGAAGTGGGATGTTCGGGCCGAAGTGGTGTTCGGGCCAAAGTGGTGTTCGGGCCGAAGTTCGGTGTTCGGGCCGAGGATGATGTTCGGGCCGAGGTTGAAGCTCGGGCCGAGGTCGGAGTTCGGGCCGAGGTTGAAGTTCGGGCCGAGGTTGAAGTTCGGGCCGGGAACAGTGAAGAGTTCGGGCCGAACTTGTTCTTGGCAGTGACGAACGAACCAGCTATTTTGGTTACTCGTGTGCGTGAAACGGACACCCGAGCTGAAAGTTATGAATGTTTAGTATAGCACCTTTTGTCACACAATCTTGGATATTGAAGAGTTCGGGCCGAAGAGGGATGTTCGGGCCGAAGTGGTGTTCGGGCCGAAGTGGGATGTTCGGGCCGAAGTGGTGTTCGGGCCGAAGTTCGGTGTTCGGGCCGAGGATGATGTTCGGGCGGAGGTTGAAGTTCTGGCTGAGGTCGGAGTTCGGGCCGAGGTTGAAGTTCGGGCCGGGAATGAAGTTCGGGCCGGGAACAGTGAAGAGTTCGGGCCGAACTTGTTCTTGGCAGTGACGAACGAACCAGCTATTTTGGTTACTCGTGGGCGTGAAACGGACACCCGAGCTGAAAGTTATGAATGTTTTAGTATAGCACCTTTTGTCACACAATCTTGGATATTGAAGAGTTCGGGCCGAAGAGGGATGTTCGGGACGAAGTGGTGTTCGGGCAGAAGTTCGGTGTTCGGGCCGAGGATGATGTTTGGGCTGACGTTGATGTTCGGGCCGAGGTCGGAGTTCGGGCCTAGGTTGAAGTTCGGGCCGAGGTTGAAGTTCGGGCCGAGGTTGAAGTTCTGGCCGAGGTTGAAGTTCGGGCCGAAAATGAAGTTCGGGGCGAGAACAGTGAAGAGTTCGGGCCGAACTTGTTCTTGGCAGTGACGAACGAACCAGCTATTTTGGTTACTCGTGGGCGTGAAACGGACACCCAAGCTGAAAGTTATGAATGTTTTAGTATAGCACCTTTTGTCACACAATCTTGGATATTGAAGACTTCGGGCCGAAGAGGGATGTTCGGGCCGAAGAGGGATGTTCGGGCCGAAGTAGTGTTCGGGCCGAAGTGAGATGTTCGGGCCGAAGTGGTGTTCGGGCCGAAGTTCGGTGTTCGGGCCGAGGATGATGTTCGGACCGAGGTTGAAGTTCGGGCCGAGGTCGGAGTTCGGGCCGAGGTTGAAGTTCGGGCCGGAAACAGTGAAGAGTACGGGCCGAATTTGTTCTTGGCAGTGACGAATGAACCAGCTATTTTGGTTACTCGTGGGCGTGAAACGGACACCCGAGCTGAAAGTTATGAATGTTTTAGTATAGCACCTTTTGTCACACAATCTTGGATATTGAAGAGTTCGGGCCGAAGAGGGACGTTCGGGCCGAAGTGGTGTTCGGGCCGAAGTGGTATGTTCGGGCCGAAGTGGTGTTCGGGCCGAAGTTCGGTGTTCGGGCCGAGGATGATGTTCGGGCCGAGGTTGAAATTCGGGCCGAGGTCGGAGTTCGGGCCGAGGTTGAAGTTCGGGCCGAGCTTGAAGTTCGGGCCGAAAATGAAGTTCGGGCCGGGAACAGTGAAGAGTTCGGGCCGAACTTGTTCTTGGCAGTGACGAACGAACCAGCTATTTTGGTTACTCGTGGGCTTGAAACGGACAACCGAGCTGAAAGTAATGAATGTTTTAGTATAGCACCTTTTGTCACACAATCTTGGATATTGAAGAGTTTGGGCCGAAGAGGGATGTTCGGGCCGAAGTGGTGTTCGGGCCGAAGTGGGATGTTCGGGCCGAAGTGGTGTTCGGGCCGAAGTTCGGTGTTCGGGCCGAGGATGATGTTCGGGCCGAGGTTGATGTTCGGGCCGAGGTCGGAGTTCGGGCCGAGGTCGGAGTTCGGGCCGAGGTTGAAGTTCGGGCCGAAAATGAAGTTCGGGTCGGGAACAGTGAAGAGTTCGGGCCGAACTTGTTCTTGGCAGTGACGAACGAACCAGCTATTTTGGTTACTCGTGTGCGTGAAACGGACACCCGAGCTGAAAGTTATGAATGTTTTAGTATAGCACCTTTTGTCACACAATCTTGGATATTGAAGAGTTCGGGACGAAGAGGGATGTTCGGGCCGAAGTGGTGTTCGGGCCGAAGTGGGATGTTCGGGCCGAAGTGGTGTTCGGGCCGAAGTGGTGTTCGGGTCGAAGATCGGTGTTCGGGCCGAGGATGATGTTCGGGCCGAGGTTGAAGTTCGGGCCGAGGTCGGAGTTCGGGCCGAGGTTGAAGTTCGGGCCGAGGTTGAAGTTCGGGCCGAAAATGAAGTTCGGGCCGGGAACAGTGAAGAGTTCGGGCCGAACTTGTTCTTGGCAGTGACGAACGAACCAGCTATTTTGGTTACTCGTGTGCGTGAAACGGACACCCGAGCTGAAAGTTATGAATGTTTTAGTATAGCACCTTTTGTCACACAATCTTGGATATTGAAGAGTTCGGGCCGAAGAGGGATGTTCGGGCCGAAGTGGTGTTCGGGCCGAAGTGGGATGTTCGGGCCGAAGTGGTGTTCGGGCCGAAGTGGTGTTCGGGCCGAAGTTCGTTGTTCGGACCGAGGATGATGTTTGGGCCGAGGTTGAAGTTCGGGCCGAGGTCGGAGTTCGGGCCGAGGTCGGAGTTCGGGCCGAGGTTGAAGTTCGGGCCGGGAACAGTGAAGAGTTCGGGCCGAACTTGTTCTTGGCAGTGACGAACGAACCATCTATATTGGTTACTCGTGGGCGTGAAACAGACACCCGAGCTGAAAGTTATGAATGTTTTAGTATAGCACCTTTTGTCACACAATCTTGGATATTGAAGAGTTCGGGCCGAAGAGGGATTTTCGGGCCGAAGTGGTGTTCGGGCCGAAGTGGGATGTTCGGGCCGAAGTGGTGTTCCGGCCGAAGTTCGGTGTTCGGGCCGAGGATGATGTTCGGGCCGAGGTTGAAGTTCGGGCCGAGGTCAGAGTTCGGGCCGAGGTTGAAGTTCGGGCCGAGGTTGAAGTTCGGGCCGAAAATGAAGTTCGGGCCGAGAACAGTGAAGAGTTCGGGCCGAACTTGTTCTTGGCAGTGACGAACGAACCAGCTATTTTGGTTACTCGTGGGCGTGAAACGGACACCCGAGCTGAAAGTTATGAATGTTTTAGTATAGCACCTTTTGTCACACAATCTTGAATATTGAAGACTTCGGGCCGAAGAGGGATGTTCGGGTCGAAGAGGGATGTTCGGGCCGAAGTGGTGTTCGGGCCGAAGTTCGGTGTTCGGGCCGAGGATGATGTTCGGGCCGAGGTCGGAGTTCGGGCCGAGGTCGGAGTTCGGGCCGAGGTTGAAGTTCGGGCCGAGGTTGATGTTCGGGCCGAGGTTGAAGTTCGGGCCGGGAACAGTGAAGAGTTCGTGCCGAACTTGTTCTTGGCAGTGACGAACGAACCAGCTATTTATGTTACTCGTGGGCGTGAAACGGACACCCGAGCTGAAAGTTATGAATGTTTTAGTATAGCACCTTTTGTCACACAATCTTGGATATTGAAGAGTTCGGGCCGAAGAGGGATGTTCGGGCCGAAGTGGTGTTCGGGCCGAAGTGGGATGTTCGGGCCGAAGTGGTGTTCGGGCCGAAGTTCGGTGTTCGGGCCGAGGATGATGTTCGGGCGGAGGTTGAAGTTCGGCTGAGGTCGGAGTTCGGGCCGAGGTTGAAGTTCGGGCCGAGGTTCAAATTCGGGCCGAAAATGAAGTTCGGGCCGAGAACAGTGAAGAGTTCGGGCCGAACTTGTTCTTGGCAGTGACGAACGAACCAGCTATTTTGGTTACTCGTGGGCGTGAAACGGACACCCAAGCTGAAAGTTATGAATGTTTTAGTATAGCACCTTTTGTCACACAATCTTGGATATTGAAGACTTCGGGCCGAAGAGGGATGTTCGGGCCGAAGAGGGATGTTCGGGCCGAAGTAGTGTTCGGGCCGAAGTTGGATGTTCGGGCCGAAGTGGTGTTCGGGCCGAAGTTCGGTGTTCGGGCCGAGGATGATGTTCGGGCCGAGGTTGAAGTTCGGGCCGAGGTCGGAGTTCGGGCCGAGGTTGAAGTTCGGGCCGGGAACAGTGAAGAGTACGGGCCGAATTTGTTCTTGGCAGTGACGAAAGAACCAGCTATTTTGGTTACTCGTGGGCGTGAAACGGACACCCGAGCTGAAAGTTATGAATGTTTTAGTATAGCATCTTTTGTCACACAATCTTGGATATTGAAGAGTTCGGGCCGAAGAGGGATGTTCGGGCCGAAGTGGTGTTCGGGCCGAAGTGGTATGTTCGGGCCGAAGTGGTGTTCGGGCCGAAGTTCGGTGTTCGGGCCGAGGATGATGTTCGAGCCGAGGTTGAAATTCGGGCCGAGGTCGGAGTTCGGGCCGAGGTTGAAGTTCGGGCAGAGCTTGAAGTTCGGGCCGAAAATGAAGTTCGGGCCGGGAACAGTGAAGAGTTCGGGCCGAACTTGTTCTTGGCAGTGACGAACGAACCAGCTATTTCGGTTACTCGTGGGCTTGAAACGGACAACCGAGCTGAAAGTAATGAATGTTTTAGTATAGCACCTTTTGTCACACAATCTTGGATATTGAAGAGTTTGGGCCGAAGAGGGATGTTCGGGCCGAAGTGGTGTTCGGGCCGAAGTGGGATGTTCGGGCCGAAGTGGTGTTCGGGCCGAAGTTCGGTGTTCGGACCGAGGATGATGTTCGGGCCGAGGTTGATGTTCGGGCCGAGGTCGGAGTTCGGGTCGGGAACAGTGAAGAGTTCGGGCCGAAGAGGGATGTTCGGGCCGAAGAGGGATGTTCGGGCCGAAGTGGTGTTCGGGCCGAAGTGGGATGTTCGGGCCGAAGTGGTGTTCGGGCCGAAGTGGTGTTCGGGCCGAAGTTCGTTGTTCGGGCCGAGGATGATGTTTGGGCCGAGGTTGAAGTTCGGGCCGAGGTCGGAGTTCGGGCCGAGGTTGAAGTTCGGGCCGGGAACAGTGAAGAGTTCGGGCCGAACTTGTTCTTGGCAGTGACGAACGAACCAGCTATATTGGTTACTCGTGGGCGTGAAACGGACACCCGAGCTGAAAGTTATGAATGTTTTAGTATAGCACCTTTTGTCACACAATCTTGGATATTGAAGAGTTCGGGCCGAAGAGGGATGTTCGGGCCGAAGTGGTGTTCGGACCGAAGTGGGATGTTCGGGCCGAAGTGGTGTTCCGGCCGAAGTTCGGTGTTCTGGCCGAGGATGATGTTCGGGCCGAGGTTGAAGTTCGGGCCGAGGTCGGAGTTCGGGCCGAGGTTGAAGTTCGGGCCGAGGTTGAAGTTCGGGCCGAAAATGAAGTTCGGGCCGAGAACAGTGAAGAGTTCGGGCCGAACTTGTTTTTGGCAGTGACGAACGAACCAGCTATTTTGGTTACTCATGGGCGTGAAACGGACACCCGAGCTGAAAGTTATGAATGTTTTAGTATAGCATCTTTTGTCACACAATCTTGGATATTGAAGAGTTCGGGCCGAAGAGGGATGTTCGGGCCGAAGAGGGATGTTCGGGTCGAAGAGGGATGTTCGGGCCGAAGTGGTGTTCGGGCCGAAGTGGTGTTCGGGCCGAAGTTCGGTGTTCGGGCCGAGGATGATGTTCGGGCCGAGGTTGAAGTTCAGGCCGAGGTCGGAGTTCGGGCCGAGGTTGAAGTTCGGGCCGAGGTTGAAGTTCGGGCCGAGGTTGAAGTTCGGGCCGGGAACAGTGAAGAGTTCGGGCCGAACTTGTTCTTGGCAGTGACGAACGAACCAGCTATTTTGGTTACTCGTGGGCGTGAAACGGACACCCGAGCTGAAAGTTATGAATGTTTTAGTATAGCACCTTTTGTCACACAATCTTGGATATTGAAGAGTTCGGGCCGAAGAGGGATGTTCAGGCCGAAGTGGTGTTCGGGCCGAAGTGGGATGTTCGGGCCGAAGTGGTGTTCGGGCCGAAGTTCGGTGTTCGGGCCGAGGATGATGTTCGGGCCGAGGTTGAAGTTCGGGCCGAGGTCGGAGTTCGGGCCGAGGTTGAAGTTCGGGCCGAGGTTGAAGTTCGGGCCGAAAATGAAGTTCGGGCCGGGAACAGTGAAGAGTTCGGGCCGAACTTGTTCTTGGCAGTGACGAACGAACCAGCTATTTTGGTTACTCGTATGCTTGAAATGGACAACTGAGCTGAAAGTAATGAATGTTTTAGTATAGCACCTTTTGTCACACAATCTTGGATATTGAAGAGTTTGGGCCGAAGAGGGATGTTCGGGCCGAAGTGGTGTTCGGGCCGAAGTGGGATGTTCGGGCCGAAGTGGTGTTCAGGCCGAAGTGGTGTTCGGGCCGAAGTTCGGTGTTGGGGCCGAGGTTGATGTTCGGGCCGAGGTTGGAGTTCGGGCCGAGGTCGGAGTTCGGGGCGAGGTTGAAGTTCGGGCCGAAAATGAAGTTCGGGCCGGGAACAGTGAAGAGTTAGGGCCGAACTTGTTCTTGGCAGTGACGAACGAACCAGCTATTTTGGTTACTCGTGGGCGTGAAACGGACACCCGAGCTGAAAGTTATGAATGTTTTAGTATAACACTTTTTGTCACACAATCTTGGATATTGAAGAGTTCGGGCCGAAGAGGGATGTTCGGGCCGAAGAGGGACGTTCGGGCCGAAGAGGGATGTTCGGGCCGAAGTGGTGTTCGGCCCGAAGTGGGATGTTCGGGCCGAAGGGGTGTTCCGGCCGAAGTGGTGTTCGGGCCGAAAATGAAGTTCGGGCCGGGAACAGTGAAGAGTTCGGGCCGAACTTGTTCTTGGCAGTGACGAACGAACCAGCTATTTTGGTTACTCGTGGGCGTGAAACGGACAACCGAGCTGAAAGTTATGATTGTTTTAGTATAGCACCTTTTGTCACACAATCTTGGATATTGAAGAGTTCGGGCCGAAGAGGGATGTTCGGGCCGAAGTGGGATGTTCCGGTCGAAGTGGTGTTCGGGCCGAAGTGGTGTTCGGGCCGAAGTTCGGTGTTCGGGCCGAGGATGATGTTCGGGCCGAGGTTGAAGTTCGGGTCGAGGTCGGAGTTCGGGCCGAGGTTGAAGTTCGGGCCGAGGTTGAAGTTCGGGCCGAAAATGAAGTTCGGGCCGGGAACAGTGAAGAGTTCGGCCGAACTTGTTCTTGGCAGTGACGAACGAACCAGCTATTTTGGTTACTCGTGGGCGTGAAACGGACACCCGAGCTGAAAGTTATGAATGTTTTAGTATAGCATCTTTTGTCACACAATCTTGGATATTGAAGAGTTCGGGCCGAAGAGGGATGTTCGGGCCGAAGTGGTGTTCGGGCCGAAGTGGGATGTTCGGGCCGAAGTGGTGTTCGGGCCGAAGTTCGGTGTTCGGGCCGAGGATGATGTTCGGGCCGAGGTTGAAGTTCGGGCCGAGGTCGGAGTTCGGGCCGAGGTTGAAGTTCGGGCCGAGGTTGAAGTTCGGGCCGAAAATGAAGTTCGGGCCGAGAACAGTGAAGAGTTCGGGCCGAACTTGTTCTTGGCAGTGACGAACGAACCAGCTATTTTGGTTACTCGTGGGCGTGAAACGGACACCCGAGCTGAAAGTTATGAATGTTTTAGTATAGCACCTTTTGTCACACAATCTTGGATATTGAAGACTTCGGGCCGAAGAGGGATGTTCGGGTCGAAGAGGGATGTTCGGGCCGAAGTGGTGTTCGGGCCGAAGTGGGATGTTCGGGCCGAAGTGGTGTTCGGGCCGAAGTGGTGTTCGGGCCGAAGTTCGGTGTTCGGGCCGAGGATGATGTTCGGGCCGAGGTTGAAGTTCGGGCCGAGGTCGGAGTTCGGGCCGAGGTTGAAGTTCGGGCCGGGAACAGTGAAGAGTTCGGGCCGAACTTGTTCTTGGCAGTGACGAACGAACCAGCTATTTTGGTTACTCGTGGGCGTGAAACGGACACCCGAGCTGAAAGTTATGAATGTTTTAGTATAGCACCTTTTGTCACACAATCTTGGATATTGAAGAGTTCGGGCCGAAGAGGGATGTTCGGGCCGAAGTGGTGTTCGGGCCGAAGTGGGATGTTCGGGCCAAAGTGGTGTTCTGGCCGAAGTTCGGTGTTCGGGCCGAGGATGATGTTCGGGCTGAGGTTGAAGTTCGGGCTGAGGTCTGAGTTCGGGCCGAGGTTGAAGTTCGGGCCGAGGTTGAAGTTTGGGCCGAAAATGAAGTTCGGGCCGGGAACAGTGAAGAGTTCGGGCCGAACTTGTTCTTGGCAGTGACGAACGAACCAGCTATTTTGGTTACTCGTGGGCGTGAAACGGACACCCGAGCTGAAAGTTATGAATGTTTTAGTATAGCACCTTTTGTCACACAATCTTGGATATTGAAGAGTTCGGGCCGAAGAGGGATGTTCGGGCCGAAGTGGTGTTCGGGCCGAAGTGGGATGTTCGGGCCGAAGTGGTGTTTGGGACGAAGTGGTGTTCGGGCCGAAGTTCTGTGTTCGGGCCGAGGATGATGTTCGGGCCGAGGTTGAAGTTCGGGCCGAGGTCGGAGTTCGGGCCGAGGTTGAAGTTCGGGCCGAGGTTGAAGTTCGGGCCAAAAATGAAGTTTGGGCCGGGAACAGTGAAGAGTTCGGGTCGAACTTGTTCTTGGCAGTGACGAACGAACCAGCTATTTTGGTTACTCGTGGGCGTGACACGGACACCCGAGCTGAAAGTTATGAATGTTTTAGTATAGCACCTTTTGTCACACAATCTTGGATATTGAAGAGTTCGGGCCGAAGAGGGATGTTCGGGCCGAAGTGGTGTTCGGGCCGAAGTGGGATGTTCGGGCCGAAGTGGTGTTCGGGCCGAAGTTCGGTGTTCGGGTCGAGGATGATGTTCGGGCCGAGGTCGGAGTTCGGGCCGAGGTCGGAGTTCGGGCCGAGGTTGAAGTTCGGGCCGAAAATGAAGTTCGGGCCGGGAACAGTGAAGAGTTCGGGCCGAACATGTTCTTGGCAGTGACGAACGAACTAGCTATTTTGGTTACTCGTGGGCGTGAAACGGACACCCGAGCTGAAAGTTATGAATGTTTTAGTATAGCACCTTTTGTCACACAATCTTGGATATTGAAGAGTTCGGGCCGAAGAGGGATGTTCGGGCCGAAGTGGTGTTCGGGCCAAAATGGGATGTTCGGGCCGAAGTGGTGTTCGGGCCGAAGTTCGGTGTTCGGGCCGAGGATGATGTTCGGGCCGAGGTTGAAGTTCGGGCCGAGGATGATGTTCGGGCCGAGGTTGAAGTTCGGGCCGAGGTTGAAGTTCGGGCTGGAAATGATGTTCGGGTCGGGAACAGTGAAGAGTTCGGGCCGAACTTGTTCTTGGCAGTGACGAACGAACCAGTTATTTTGGTTACTCGTGGGCGTGAAACGAACACCCGAGCTGAAAGTTATGAATGTTTTAGTATAGCACCTTTTGTCACACAATCTTGGATATTGAAGAGTTCGGGCTGAAGAGGGATGTTCGGGCCGAAGTGGTGTTCGGGCCGAAGTGGGATGTTCGGGCCGAAGTGGTGTTCGGGACGAAGTGGTGTTCGGGCCGAAGTTCGGTGTTCGGGCCGAGGATGATGTTCGGGCCGAGGTTGAAGTTCTGGCCGAGGTCGGAGTTCGGGCCGAGTTTGAAGTTCGGGCCAAGGTTGAAGTTCGGGCCGAAAATGAAGTTCGTGCCCGGAACAGTGAAGAGATCGGGCCGAACTTGTTCTTGGCAGTGACGAACGAACCAGCTATTTTGGTTACTCGTGGGCGTGAAACGGACACCCGAGCTGAAAGTTATGAATGTTTTAGTATAGCACCTTTTGTCACACAATCTTGGATATTGAAGATTTCGGGCCGAAGAGGGATGTTCGCGCCGAAGTGGTGTTCGGGCCGAAGTGGGATGTTCGGGCCGAAGTGGTGTTCGGGCCGAAGTTCGGTGTTCGGGCCGAGGTTGATGTTCAGGCCGAGGTCGGAGTTCGGGCCGAGGTCGGAGTTCGGGCCGAGGTTGAAGTTCGGGCCGAAAATGAAGTTCGGGCCGGGAACAGTGGAGAGTTCGGGCCGAACTTGTTCTTGGCAGTGACGAACGAACCAGCTATTTTGGTTACTCGTGGGCGTGAAACGGACACCCGAGCTGAAAGTTATGAATGTTTTAGTATAGCACCTTTTGTCACACAATCTTGGATATTGAAGAGTTCGGGCCGAAGAGGGATGTTCGGGACGAAGTGGTGTTCGGGCCGAAGTGGGATGTTCGGGCCGAAGTGGTGTTCGGGCCGAAGTGGTGTTCCGGCCGAAGTGGTGTTCGGGTCGAAGATCGGTGTTCGGGCCGAGGATGATGTTCGGGCCGAGGTCGAAGCTCGGGCCGAGGTCGGAGTTCGGGCCGAGGTTGAAGTTCGGGCCGAGGTTGAAGTTCGGGCCGAAAATGAAGTTCGGGCCGGGAACAGTGAAGAGTTCGGGCCGAACTTGTTCTTGGCAGTGACGAACGAACCAGCTATTTTGGTAACTCGTGTGCGTGAAACGGACACCCGAGCTGAAAGTTATGAATGTTTTAGTATAGCACCTTTTGTCACACAATCTTGGATATTGAAGAGTTCGGGCCGAAGAGGGATGTTCGGGCCGAAGTGGTGTTCGGGCCGAAGTTCGGTGTTCGGGCCGAGGATGATGTTTGGGCCGACGTTGATGTTCGGGCCGAGGTCGGAGTTCGGGCCTAGGTTGAAGTTCGGGCCGAGGTTGAAGTTCGGGCCGAAAATGAAGTTCGGGCCGAGAACAGTGAAGAGTTCGGGCCGAACTTGTTCTTGGCAGTGACGAACGAACCAGCAATTTTGGTTACTCGTGGGCGTGAAACGGACACCTGAGCTGAAAGTTATGAATGTTTTAGTATAGCACCTTTTGTCACACAATCTTGGATATTGAAGACTTCGGGCCGAAGAGGGATGTTCGGGCCGAAGAGGGATGTTCGGGCCGAAGAGGGATGTTCGGGCCGAAGTGGTGTTCGGGCCGAAGTGGGATGTTCGGGCCGAAGTGGTGTTCGGGCCAAAGTGGTGTTCGGGCCGAAGTTCGGTGTTCGGGCCGAGGATGATGTTCGGGCCGAGGTTGAAGTTCGGGCCGAGGTCGGAGTTCGGGCCGAGGTTGAAGTTCGGGCCGAGGTTGAAGTTCGGGCCGGGAACAGTGAAGAGTTCGGGCCGAACTTTTTCTTGGCAGTGACGAACGAACCAGCTATTTTGGTTACTCGTGGGCGTGAAACGGACACCCGAGCTGAAAGTTATGAATGTTTTAGTATAGCACCTTTTGTCACACAATCTTGGATATTGAAGAGTTCGGGCCGAAGAGGGATGTTCGGGCCGAAGTGGTGTTCGGGCCGAAGTGGGATGTTCGGGCCGAAGTGGTGTTCGGGCCGAAGTTCGGTGTTCGGGCCGAGGATGATGTTCGGGCGGAGGTTGAAGTTCGGGCCGAGGTCGGAGTTCGGGCCGAGGTTGAAGTTCGGGCCGAGGTTGAAGTTCGGGCCGAAAATGAAGTTCGGGCCGAGAACAGTGAAGAGTTCGGGCCGAACTTGTTCTTGGCAGTGACGAACGAACCAGCTATTTTGGTTACTCGTGGGCGTGAAACGGACACCCGAGCTGAAAGTTATGAATGTTTTAGTATAGCACCTTTTGTCACACAATCTTGGATATTGAAGACTTCGGGCCGAAGAGGGATGTTCGGGCCGAAGTGGTGTTCGGGCCGAAGTGGGATGTTCGGGCCGAAGTGGTGTTCGGGCCGAAGTTCGGTGTTCGGGCCGAGGATGATGTTCGGGCCGAGGTTGAAGTTCGGGCCGAGGTCGGAGTTCGGGCCGAGGTTGAAGTTCGGGCCGGGAACAGTGAAGAGTACTGGCCGAATTTGTTCTTGGCAGTGACGAATGAACCAGCTATTTTGGTTACTCGTGGGCGTGAAACGGACACCCGAGCTGAAAGTTATGAATGTTTTAGTATAGCACCTTTTGTCACACAATCTTGGATATTGAAGAGTTCGGGCCGAAGAGGGATGTTCGGGCCGAAGTGGTGTTCAGGCCGAAGTGGTATGTTCGGGCCGAAGTGGTGTTCGGGCCGAAGTTCGGTGTTCGGGCCGAGGTCGGAGTTCGGGCCGAGGTCGGAGTTCGGGCCGAGGTTGAAGTTCGGGCCGAGCTTGAAGTTCGGGCCGAAAATGAAGTTCGGGCCGGGAACAGTGAAGAGTTCGGGCCGAACTTGTTCTTGGCAGTGACGAACGAACCAGCTATTTCGGTTACTCGTGGGCTTGAAACGGACAACCGAGCTGAAAGTAATGAATGTTTTAGTATAGCACCTTTTGTCACACAATCTTGGATATTGAAGAGTTTGGGCCGAAGAGGGATGTTCGGGCCGAAGTGGTGTTCGGGCCGAAGTGGGATGTTCGGGCCGAAGTGGTGTTCGGGCCGAAGTTCGGTGTTCGGGCCGAGGATGATGTTCGGGCCGAGGTTGATGTTCGGGCCGAGGTCGGAGTTCGGGCCGAGGTCGGAGTTCGGGCCGAGGTTGAAGTTCGGGCCGAAAATGAAGTTCGGGCCGGGAACAGTGAAGAGTTCGGGCCGAACTTGTTCTTGGCAGTGACGAACGAACCATCTATTTTGGTTACTCGTGGGCGTGAAACGGTCACCCGAGCTGAAAGTTATGAATGTTTTAGTATAGCACCTTTTGTCACACAATCTTGGATATTGAATAGTTCGGGCCGAAGAGGGATGTTCGGGCCGAAGTGGTGTTCGGGCCAAAATGGGATGTTCGGGCCGAAGTGGTGTTCGGGCCGAAGTTCGGTGTTCGGGCCGAGGATGATGTTCGGGCCGAGGTTGAAGTTCGGGCCGAGGATGATGATCGGGCCGAGGTTGAAGTTCGGGCCGAGGTTGAAGTTCGGGCTGGAAATGAAGTTCGGGTCGGGAACAGTGAAGAGTTCGGGCCGAACTTGTTCTTGGCAGTGACGAACGAACCAGTTATTTTGGTTACTCGTGGGCGTGAAACGAACACCCGAGCTGAAAGTTATGAATGTTTTAGTATAGCACCTTTTGTCACACAATCTTGGATAATGAAGAGTTCGGGCCGAAGAGGGATGTTCGGGCCGAAGTGGTGTTCGGGCCGAAGTGGGATGTTCGGGCCGAAGTGGTGTTCGGGACGAAGTGGTGTTCGGGCCGAAGTTCGGTGTTCGGGCCGAGGATGATGTTCGGGCCGAGGTTGAAGTTCTGGCCGAGGTCGGAGTTCGGGCCGAGTTTGAAGTTCGGGCCGAGGTTGAAGTTCGGGCCGAAAATGAAGTTCGTGCCCGGAACAGTGAAGAGATCGGGCCGAACTTGTTCTTGGCAGTGACGAACGAACCAGCTATTTTGGTTACTCGTGGGCGTGAAACGGACACCCGAGCTGAAAGTTATGAATGTTTTAGTATAGAACCTTTTGTCACACAATCTTGGATATTGAAGATTTCGGGCCGAAGAGGGATGTTCGCGCCGAAGTGGTGTTCGGGCCGAAGTGGGATGTTCGGTCCGAAGTGGTGTTCGGGCCGAAGTTCGGTGTTCGGGCCGAGGTTGATGTTCAGGCCGAGGTCGGAGTTCGGGCCGAGGTCGGAGTTCGGGCCGAGGTTGAAGTTCGGGCCGAAAATGAAGTTCGGGCCGGGAACAGTGGAGAGTTCGGGCCGAACTTGTTCTTGGCAGTGACGAACGAACCAGCTATTTTGGTTACTCGTGGGCGTGAAACGGACACCCGAGCTGAAAGTTATGAATGTTTTAGTATAGCACCTTTTGTCACACAATCTTGGATATTGAAGAGTTCGGGCCGAAGAGGGATGTTCGGGACGAAGTGGTGTTCGGGCCGAAGTGGGATGTTCGGGCCGAAGTGGTGTTCGGGCCGAAGTGGTGTTCCGGCCGAAGTGGTGTTCGGGTCGAAGATCGGTGTTCGGGCCGAGGATGATGTTCGGGCCGAGGTCGAAGCTCGGGCCGAGGTCGGAGTTCGGGCCGAGGTTGAAGTTCGGGCCGAGGTTGAAGTTCGGGCCGAAAATGAAGTTCGGGCCGGGAACAGTGAAGAGTTCGGGCCGAACTTGTTCTTGGCAGTGACGAACGAACCAGCTATTTTGGTAACTCGTGTGCGTGAAACGGACACCCGAGCTGAAAGTTATGAATGTTTTAGTATAGCACCTTTTGTCACACAATCTTGGATATTGAAGAGTTCGGGCCGAAGAGGGATGTTCGGGCCGAAGTGGTGTTCGGGCCGAAGTTCGGTGTTCGGGCCGAGGATGATGTTTGGGCCGACGTTGATGTTCGGGCCGAGGTCGGAGTTCGGGCCTAGGTTGAAGTTCGGGCCGAGGTTGAAGTTCGGGCCGAAAATGAAGTTCGGGCCGAGAACAGTGAAGAGTTCGGGCCGAACTTGTTCTTGGCAGTGACGAACGAACCAGCAATTTTGGTTACTCGTGGGCGTGAAACGGACACCTGAGCTGAAAGTTATGAATGTTTTAGTATAGCACCTTTTGTCACACAATCTTGGATATTGAAGACTTCGGGCCGAAGAGGGATGTTCGGGCCGAAGAGGGATGTTCGGGCCGAAGAGGGATGTTCGGGCCGAAGTGGTGTTCGGGCCGAAGTGGGATGTTCGGGCCGAAGTGGTGTTCGGGCCAAAGTGGTGTTCGGGCCGAAGTTCGGTGTTCGGGCCGAGGATGATGTTCGGGCCGAGGTTGAAGTTCGGGCCGAGGTCGGAGTTCGGGCCGAGGTTGAAGTTCGGGCCGAGGTTGAAGTTCGGGCCGGGAACAGTGAAGAGTTCGGGCCGAACTTTTTCTTGGCAGTGACGAACGAACCAGCTATTTTGGTTACTCGTGGGCGTGAAACGGACACCCGAGCTGAAAGTTATGAATGTTTTAGTATAGCACCTTTTGTCACACAATCTTGGATATTGAAGAGTTCGGGCCGAAGAGGGATGTTCGGGCCGAAGTGGTGTTCGGGCCGAAGTGGGATGTTCGGGCCGAAGTGGTGTTCGGGCCGAAGTTCGGTGTTCGGGCCGAGGATGATGTTCGGGCGGAGGTTGAAGTTCGGGCCGAGGTCGGAGTTCGGGCCGAGGTTGAAGTTCGGGCCGAGGTTGAAGTTCGGGCCGAAAATGAAGTTCGGGCCGAGAACAGTGAAGAGTTCGGGCCGAACTTGTTCTTGGCAGTGACGAACGAACCAGCTATTTTGGTTACTCGTGGGCGTGAAACGGACACCCGAGCTGAAAGTTATGAATGTTTTAGTATAGCACCTTTTGTCACACAATCTTGGATATTGAAGAGTTCGGGCCGAAGAGGGATGTTCGGGCCGAAGTGGTGTTCGGGCCGAAGTTCGGTGTTCGGGCCGAGGATGATGTTTGGGCCGACGTTGATGTTCGGGCCGAGGTCGGAGTTCGGGCCTAGGTTGAAGTTCGGGCCGAGGTTGAAGTTCGGGCCGAAAATGAAGTTCGGGCCGAGAACAGTGAAGAGTTCGGGCCGAACTTGTTCTTGGCAGTGACGAACGAACCAGCAATTTTGGTTACTCGTGGGCGTGAAACGGACACCCGAGCTGAAAGTTATGAATGTTTTAGTATAGCACCTTTTGTCACACAATCTTGGATATTGAAGAGTTCGGGCCGAAGAGGGATGTTCGGGCCGAAGTGGTGTTCGGGCCGAAGTGGTATGTTCGGGCCGAAGTGGTGTTCGGGCCGAAGTTCGGTGTTCGGGCCGAGGTCGGAGTTCGGGCCGAGGTCGGAGTTCGGGCCGAGGTTGAAGTTCGGGCCGAGCTTGAAGTTCGGGCCGAAAATGAAGTTCGGGCCGGGAACAGTGAAGAGTTCGGGCCGAACTTGTTCTTGGCAGTGACGAACGAACCAGCTATTTCGGTTACTCGTGGGCTTGAAACGGACAACCGAGCTGAAAGTAATGAATGTTTTAGTATAGCACCTTTTGTCACACAATCTTGGATATTGAAGAGTTTGGGCCGAAGAGGGATGTTCGGGCCGAAGTGGTGTTCGGGCCGAAGTGGGATGTTCGGGCCGAAGTGGTGTTCGGGCCGAAGTTCGGTGTTCGGGCCGAGGATGATGTTCGGGCCGAGGTTGATGTTCGGGCCGAGGTCGGAGTTCGGGCCGAGGTCGGAGTTCGGGCCGAGGTTGAAGTTCGGGCCGAAAATGAAGTTCGGGCCGGGAACAGTGAAGAGTTCGGGCCGAACTTGTTCTTGGCAGTGACGAACGAACCAGCTATTTTGGTTACTCGTGGGCGTGAAACGGTCACCCGAGCTGAAAGTTATGAATGTTTTAGTATAGCACCTTTTGTCACACAATCTTGGATATTGAAGAGTTCGGGCCGAAGAGGGATGTTCGGGCCGAAGTGGTGTTCGGGCCGAAGTGGGATGTTCGGGCCGAAGTGGTGTTCGGGCCGAAGTGGTGTTCGGGTCGAAGATCTGTGTTCGGGCCGAGGATGATGTTCGGGCCGAGGTTGAAGTTCGGGCCGAGGTCGGAGTTCGGGCCGAGGTTGAATTTCGGGTCGAGGTTGAAGTTCGGGCTGAAAATGAAGTTCGGGCCGGGAACAGTGAAGAGTTCGGGCCGAACTTGTTCTTGGCAGTCACGAACGAACCCGCTATTTTGGTTACTCGTGGGCGTGAAACGCACACCCGAGCTGAAAGTTATGAATGTTTTAGTATAGCACCTTTTGTCACACAATCTTGGATATTGATGAGTTCGGGCCGAAGAGGGATGTTCGGGCCGAAGTGGTGTTCGGGCCGAAGTGGGATGTTCGGGCCGAAGTGGGATGTTCGGGCCGAAGTGGTGTTCGGGCCGAAGTTCGGTGTTCGGGCCGAGGATGATGTTCTGGCGGAGGTTGAAGTTCGGGCCGAGGTCGGAGTTCGGGCCGAGGTTGAAGTTCGGGCCGAGGTTGAAGTTCGGGCCGAAAATGAAGTTCGGGCCGAGAACAGTGAAGAGTTCGGGCCGAACTTGTTCTTGGCAGTGACGAACGAACCAGCTATTTTGGTTACTCGTAGGCGTGAAACGGACACCCGAGCTGAAAGTTATGAATGTTTTAGTATAGCACCTTTTGTCACACAATCTTGGATATTGAAGACTTCAGGCCGAAGAGGGATGTTCGGGCCGAAGTGGTGTTCGGGCCGAAGTGGGATGTTCGGGCCGAAGTGGTGTTCGGGCCGAAGTTCGGTGTTCGGGCCGAGGATGATGTTCGGGCCGAGGTTGAATTTCGGGCCGAGGTCGGAGTTCGGGCCGAGGTTGAAGTTCGGGCCGGGAACAGTGAAGAGTACTGGCCGAATTTGTTCTTGGCAGTGACGAATGAACCAGCTATTTTGGTTACTCGTGGGCGTGAAACGGACACCCGAGCTGAAAGTTATGAATGTTTTAGTATAGCACCTTTTGTCACACAATCTTGGATATTGAAGAGTTCGGGCCGAAGAGGGATGTTCGGGCCGAAGTGGTGTTCGGGCCGAAGTGGTATGTTCGGGCCGAAGTGGTGTTCGGGCCGAAGTTCGGTGTTCGGGCCGAGGTTGAAGTTCGGGCCGAGGTCGGAGTTCGGGCCGAGGTTGAAGTTCGGGCCGAGCTTGAAGTTCGGGCCGAAAATGAAGTTCGGGCCGGGAACAGTGAAGAGTTCGGGCCGAACTTGTTCTTGGCAGTGACGAACGAACCATCTATTTCGGTTACTCGTGGGCTTGAAACGGACAACCGAGCTGAAAGTAATGAATGTTTTAGTATAGCACCTTTTGTCACACAATCTTGGATATTGAAGAGTTTGGGCCGAAGAGGGATGTTTGGGCCGAAGTGGTGTTCGGGCCGAAGTGGGATGTTCGGGCCGAAGTGGTGTTCGGGCCGAAGTTCGGTGTTCGGGCCGAGGATGATGTTCGGGCCGAGGTTGATGTTCGGGCCGAGGTCGGAGTTCGGGCCGAGGTCGGAGTTCGGGCCGAGGTTGAAGTTCGGGCCGAAAATGAAGTTCGGGCCGGGAACAGTGAAGAGTTCGGGCCGAACTTGTTCTTGGCAGTGACGAACGAACCAGCTATTTTGGTTACTCGTGGGCGTGAAACGGTCACCCGAGCTGAAAGTTATGAATGTTTTAGTATAGCACCTTTTGTCACACAATCTTGGATATTGAAGAGTTCGGGCCGAAGAGGGATGTTCGGGCCGAAGTGGTGTTCGGGCCGAAGTGGGATGTTCGGGCCGAAGTGGTGTTCGGGCCGAAGTGGTGTTCGGGTCGAAGATCGGTGTTCGGGCCGAGGATGATGTTCGGGCCGAGGTTGAAGTTCGGGCCGAGGTCGGAGTTCGGGCCGAGGTTGAAGTTCGGGCCGAGGTTGAAGTTCGGGCTGAAAATGAAGTTCGGGCCGGGAACAGTGAAGAGTTCGGGCCGAACTTGTTCTTGGCAGTCACGAACGAACCCGCTATTTTGGTTACTCGTGGGCGTGAAACGGACACCCGAGCTGAAAGTTATGAATGTTTTAGTATAGCACCTTTTGTCACACAATCTTGGATATTGAAGAGTTCGGGCCGAAGAGGGATGTTCGGGCCGAAGTGGTGTTCGGGCCGAAGTGGGATGTTCGGGCCGAAGTGGTGTTCGGGCCGAAGTTCGGTGTTCGGGCCGAGGATGATGTTCGGGCGGAGGTTGAAGTTCGGGCCGAGGTCGGAGTTCGGGCCGAGGTTGAAGTTCGGGCCGAGGTTGAAGTTCGGGCCGAAAATGAAGTTCGGGCCGAGAACAGTGAAGAGTTCGGGCCGAACTTGTTCTTGGCAGTGACGAACGAACCAGCTATTTTGGTTACTCGTGGGCGTGAAACGGACACCCGAGCTGAAAGTTATGAATGTTTTAGTATAGCACCTTTTGTCACACAATCTTGGATATTGAAGAGTTCGGGCCGAAGAGGGATGTTCGGGCCGAAGTGGTGTTCGGTCCGAAGTTCGGTGTTCGGGCCGAGGATGATGTTTGGGCCGACGTTGATGTTCGGGCCGAGGTCGGGGTTCGGGCCTAGGTTGAAGTTCGGGCCGAGGTTGAAGTTCGGGCCGAAAATGAAGTTCGGGCCGAGAACAGTGAAGAGTTCGGGCCGAACTTGTTCTTGGCAGTGACGAACGAACCAACAATTTTGGTTACTCGTGGGCGTGAAACGGACACCCGAGCTGAAAGTTATGAATGTTTTAGTATAGCACCTTTTGTCACACAATCTTGGATATTGAAGATTTCGGGCCGAAGAGGGATGTTCGGGCCGAAGAGGGATGTTCGGGCCGAAGAGGGATATTCGGGCCGAAGTGGTGTTCGGGCCGAAGTGGGATGTTCGGGCCGAAGTGGTGTTCGGGCAAAAGTGGTGTTCGGGCCGAAGTTCGGTGTTCGGGCCGAGGATGATGTTCGGGCCGAGGTTGAAGTTCGGGCCGAGGTCGGAGTTCGGGCCGAGGTTGAAGTTCGGGCCGAGGTTGAAGTTCGGGCCGGGAACAGTGAAGAGTTCGGGCCGAACTTTTTCTTGGCAGTGACGAACGAACCAGCTATTTTGGTTACTCGTGGGCGTGAAACGGACACCCGAGCTGAAAGTTATGAATGTTTTAGTATAGCACCTTTTGTCACACAATCTTGGATATTGAAGAGTTCGGGCCGAAGAGGGATGTTCGGGCCGAAGTGGTGTTCGGGCCGAAGTGGGATGTTCGGGCCGAATTGGTGTTCGGGCCGAAGTTCGGTGTTCGGGCCGAGGATGATGTTCGGGCGGAGGTTGAAGTTCGGGCCGAGGTCGGAGTTCGGGCCGAGGTTGAAGTTCGGGCCGAGGTTGAAGTTCGGGCTGAAAATGAAGTTCGGGCCGAGAACAGTGAAGAGTTCGGGCCGAACTTGTTCTTGGCGGTGACGAACGAACCAGCAATTTTGGTTACTCGTGGGCGTGAAACGGACACCCGAGCTGAAAGTTATGAATGTTTTAGTATAGCACCTTTTGTCACACAATCTTGGATATTGAAGACTTCGGGCCGAAGAGGGATGTTCGGGCCGAAGAGGGATGTTCGGGCCGAAGTGGTGTTCGGGCCGAAGTGGGATGTTCGGGCCGAAGTGGTGTTCGGGCCGAAGTTCGGTGTTCGGGCCGAGGATGATGTTCGGGCCGAGGTTGAAGTTCGGGCCGAGGTCGGAGTTCGGGCCGAGGTTGAAGTTGGGCCGGGAACAGTGAAGAGTACGGGCCGAATTTGTTCTTGGCAGTGACGAATGAACCAGCTATTTTGGTTACTCGTGGGCGTGAAACGGACACCCGAGCTGAAAGTTATGAATGTTTTAGTATAGCACCTTTTGTCACACAATCTTGGATATTGAAGAGTTCGGGCCGAAGAGGGATGTTCGGGCCGAAGTGGTGTTCGGGCCGAAGTGGTATGTTCGGGCCGAAGTGGTGTTCGGGCCGAAGTTCGGTGTTCGGGCCGAGGATGATGTTCGGGCCGAGGTTGAAGTTCGGGCCGAGGTCGGAGTTCGGGCCCAGGTTGAAGTTCGGGCCGAGCTTGAAGTTCGGGCCGAAAATGAAGTTCGGGCCGGGAACAGTGAAGAGTTCGGGCCGAACTTGTTCTTGGCAGTGACGAACGAACAGCTATTTCGGTTACTCGTGGGCTTGAAACGGACAACCGAGCTGAAAGTAATGAATGTTTTAGTATAGCACCTTTTGTCACACAATCTTGGATATTGAAGAGCTTGGGCCGAAGAAGGATGTTCGGGCCGAAGTGGTGTTCGGGCCGAAGTGGGATGTTCGGGCCGAAGTGGTGTTCGGGCCGAAGTTCGGTGTTCGGGCCGAGGATGATGTTCGGGCCGAGGTTGATGTTCGGGCCGAGGTCGGAGTTCGGGCCGAGGTCGGAGTTCGGGCCGAGGTTGAAGTTCGGGCCGAAAATGAAGTTCAGGCCGGGAACAGTGAAGAGTTCGGGCCGAACTTGTTCTTGGCAGTGACGAACGAACCAGCTATTTTGGTTACTCGTGGGCGTGAAACGGACACCCGAGCTGAAAGTTATGAATGTTTTAGTATAGCACCTTTTGTCACACAATCTTGGATATTGAAGAGTTCGGGCCGAAGAGGGATGTTCGGGCCGAAGTGGTGTTCGGGCCGAAGTGGGATGTTCGGGCCGAAGTGGTGTTCGGGCCAAATTGGTGTTCGGGTCGAAGATCGGTGTTCGGGCCGAGGATGATGTTCGGGCCGAGGTTGAAGTTCGGGCCGAGGTCGGAGTTCGGGCCGAGGTTGAAGTTCGGGCCGAGGTTGAAGTTCGGGCCGAAAATGAAGTTCGGGCCGGGAACAGTGAAGAGTTCGGGCCGAACTTGTTCTTGGCAGTGACGAACGAACCCGCTATTTTGGTTACTCGTGGGCGTGAAACGGACACCCGAGCTGAAAGTTATGAATGTTTTAGTATAGCACCTTTTGTCACACAATCTTGGATATTGAAGAGTTCGGGCCGAAGAGGGATGTTCGGGACGAAGTGGTGTTCGGGCCGAAGTGGGATGTTCGGGCCGAAGTGGTGTTCCGGCCGAAGTGGTGTTCCGGCCGAAGTGGTGTTCGGGTCGAAGATCGGTGTTCGGGCCGAGGATGATGTTCGCGCCGAGGTCGAAGTTCGGGCCGAGGTCGGAGTTCGGGCCGAGGTTGAAGTTCGGGCCGAGGTTGAAGTTTGGGCCGAAATTGAAGTTCGGGCCGGGAACAGTGTAGAGTTCGGGCCGAACTTGTTCTTGGCTGTGACGAACGAACCAGCTATTTTGGTTACTCGTGTGCGTGAAACGGACACCCGAGCTGAAAGTTATGAATGTTTTAGTATAGCACCTTTTGTCACACAATCTTGGATATTGAAGAGTTCGGGCCGAAGAGGGATGTTCGGGCCGAAGTGGTGTTCGGGCCGAAGTTCGGTGTTCGGGCCGAGGATGATGTTTGGGCCGACGTTGATGTTCGGGCCGAGGTCGGAGTTCGGGCCTAGGTTGAAGTTCGGGCCGAGGTTGAAGTTCGGGCCGAAAATGAAGTTCGGGCCGAGAACAGTGAAGAGTTCGGGCCGAACTTGTTCTTGGCAGTGACGAACGAACCAGCAATTTTGGTTACTCGTGGGCGTGAAACGGACACCCGAGCTGAAAGTTATGAATGTTTTAGTATAGCACCTTTTGTCACACAATCTTGGATAGTGAAGACTTCGGGCCGAAGAGGGATGTTCGGGCCGAAGAGGGATGTTCGGGCCGAAGTGGTGTTCGGGCCGAAGTGGGATGTTCGGGCCGAAGTGGCGTTCGGGCCAAAGTGGTGTTCGGGCCGAAGTTCGGTGTTCGGGCCGAGGATGATGTTCGGGCCGAGGTTGAAGTTCGGGCCGAGGTCGGAGTTCGGGCCGAGGTTGAAGTTCGGGCCGAGGTTGAAGTTCGGGCCGGGAACAGTGAAGAGTTCGGGCCGAACTTGTTTTTGGCAGTGACGAACGAACCAACTATTTTGGTTACTCGTGGGCGTGAAACGGACACCCGAGCTGAAATTTATGAATGTTTTAGTATAGCACCTTTTGTCACACAATCTTTGATATTGAAGAGTTCGGGCCGAAGAGGGATGTTCGGGCCGAAGTGGTGTTCGGGCCGAAGTGGGATGTTCGGGCCGAAGTGGTGTTCGGGCCGAAGTTCGGTGTTCGGGCCGAGGATGATGTTCGGGCGGAGGTTGAAGTTCGGGCCGAGGTCGGAGTTCGAGCCGAGGTTGAAGTTCGGGCCGAGGTTGAAGTTCGGGCCGAAAATGAAGTTTGGGCCGAGAACAGTGAAGAGTTCGGGCCGAACTTGTTCTTGGCAGTGACGAACGAACCAGCAATTTTGGTTACTCGTGGGCGTGAAACGGACACCCGAGCTGAAAGTTATGAATGTTTTAGTATAGCACCTTTTGTCACACAATCTTGGATATTGAGGACTTCGGGCCGAAGAGGGATGTTCGGGCCGAAGAGGGATGTTCGGGCCGAAGTGGTGTTCGGGCCGAAGTGGGATGTTCGGGCCGAAGTGGTGTTCGGGCCGAAGTTCGGTGTTCGGGCCGAGGATGATGTTCGGGCCGAGGTTGAAGTTCGGGCCGAGGTCGGAGTTCGGGCCGAGGTTGAAGTTGGGCCGGGAACAGTGAAGAGTACGGGCCGAATTTGTTCTTGGCAGTGACGAATGAACCAGCTATTTTGGTTACTCGTGGGCGTGAAACGGACACCCGAGCTGAAAGTTATGAATGTTTTAGTATAGCACCTTTTGTCACACAATCTTGGATATTGAAGAGCTTGGGCCGAAGAGGGATGTTCGGGCCGAAGTGGTGTTCGGGCCGAAGTGGGATGTTCGGGCCGAAGTGGTGTTCGGGCCGAAGTTCGGTGTTCGGGCCGAGGATGATGTTCGGGCCGAGGTTGATGTTCGGGCCGAGGTCGGAGTTCGGGCCGAGGTCGGAGTTCGGGCCGAGGTTGAAGTTCGGGCCGAAAATGAAGTTCGGGCCGGGAACAGTGAAGAGTTCGGGCCGAACTTGTTCTTGGCATTGACGAACGAACCAGCTATTTTGGTTACTCGTGGGCGTGAAACGGACACCCGAGCTGAAAGTTATGAATGTTTTAGTATAGCACCTTTTGTCACACAATCTTGGATATTGAAGAGTTCGGGCCGAAGAGGGATGTTCGGGCCGAAGTGGTGTTCGGGCCGAAGTGGGATGTTCGGGCCGAAGTGGTGTTCGGGCCGAAGTGGTGTTCGGGCCGAAGTGGTGTTCGGGCCGAAGTGGTGTTCGGGCCGAAGTGGTGTTCGGGCGAAGATCGGTGTTCGGGCCGAGGATGATGTTCGGGCCGAGGTTGAAGTTCGGGCCGAGGTCGGAGTTCGGGCCGAGGTTGAAGTTCGGGCCGAGGTTGAAGTTCGGGCCGAAAATGAAGTTCGGGCCGGGAACAGTGAAGAGTTCGGGCCGAACTTGTTCTTGGCAGTGACGAACGAACCCGCTATTTTGGTTACTCGTGGGCGTGAAACGGACACCCGAGCTGAAAGTTATGAATGTTTTAGTATAGCACCTTTTGTCACACAATCTTGGATATTGAAGAGTTCGGGCCGAAGAGGGATGTTCGGGCCGAAGTGGTGTTCGGGCCGAAGTGGGATGTTCGGGCCGAAGTGGTGTTCGGGCCGAAGTTCGTTGTTCGGGCCGACGATGATGTTTGGGCCGAGGTTGAAGTTCGGGCCGAGGTCGGAGTTCGGGCCGAGGTTGAAGTTCGGGCCGAGGTTGAAGTTCGGGCCGGGAACAGTGAAGAGTTCGGGCCGAACTTGTTCTTGGCAGTGACGAACGAACCAGCTATATTGGTTACTCGTGGGCGTGAAACGGACACCCGAGCTGAAAGTTATGAATGTTTTAGTATAGCACCTTTTGTCACACAATCTTGGATATTGAAGAGTTCGGGCCGAAGAGGGATGTTCGGGCCGAAGTGGTGTTCGGGCCGAAGTGGGATGTTCGGGCCGAAGTGGTGTTCGGGCCGAAGTTCGGTGTTCGGGCCGAGGATGATGTTCGGGCCGAGGTTGAAGTTCGGGCCGAGGTCGGAGTTCGGGCCGAGGTTGAAGTTCGGGCCGAGCTTGAAGTTCGGGCCGAAAATGAAGTTCGGGCCGGGAACAGTGAAGAGTTCGGGCCGAACTTGTTCTTGGCAGTGACGAACGAACCAGCTATTTTGGTTACTCGTGGGCGTGAAACGGACACCCGAGCTGAAAGTTATGAATGTTTTAGTATAGCACCTTTTGTCACACAATCATGGATATTGAAGACTTCGGGCCGAAGAGGGATGTTCGGGTCGAAGAGGGATGTTCGGGCCGAAGTGGTGTTCGGCCCGAAGTGGGATGTTCGGGCCGAAGTGGTGTTCGGGCCGAAGTGGTGTTCGGGCCGAAGTTCGGTGTTCGGGCCGAGGATGATGTTCGGGCCGAGGTTGAAGTTCGGGCCGAGGTCGGAGTTCGGGCCGAGGTTGAAGTTCGGGCCGAGGTTGAAGTTCGGGCGGGGAACAGTGAAGAGTTCGGGCCGAACTTGTTCTTGGCAGTGACGAACGAACCAGCTATTTTGGTTACTCGTGGGCGTGAAACGGACACCCGAGCTGAAAGTTATGAATGTTTTAGTATAGCACCTTTTGTCACACAATCTTGGATATTGAAGAGTTCGGGCCGAAGAGGGATGTTCGGGCCGAAGTGGTGTTCGGGCCGAAGTGGGATGTTCGGGCCGAAGTGGTGTTCGGGCCGAAGTTCGGTGTTCGGGCCGAGGATGATGTTCGGGCCGAGGTTGAAGTTCGGGCCGAGGTCGGAGTTCGGGCCGAGGTTGAAGTTCGGGCCGAGGTTGAAGTTCGGCCCGAAAATGAAGTTCGGGCCGAGAACAGTGAAGAGTTCGGGCCGAACTTGTTCTTGGCAGTGACGAACGAACCAGCTATTTTGGTTACTCGTGGGCTTGAAACGGACAACCGAGCTGAAAGTAATGAATGTTTTAGTATAGCACCTTTTGTCACACAATCTTGGATATTGAAGACTTCGGGCCGAAGAGGGATGTTCGGGCCGAAGTGGTGTTCGGGCCGAAGTGGGATGTTCGGGCCGAAGTGGTGTTCGGGCCGAAGTGGTGTTCGGGCCGAAGTTCGGTGTTCAGGCCGAGGTTGATGTTTGGGCCGAGGTTGGAGTTCGGGCCGAGGTCGGAGTTCGGGCCGAGGTTGAAGTTCAGGCCGAAAATGAAGTTCGGGCCGGGAACAGTGAAGAGTTCGGGCCGAACTTGTTCTTGGCAGTGACGAACGAACCAGCTATTTTGGTTACTCGTGGGCGTGAAACGGACACCCGAGCTGAAAGTTATAAATGTTTTAGTATAGCACCTTTTGTCACACAATCTTGGATATTGAAGAGTTCGGGCCGAAGAGGGATGTTCGGGCCGAAGTGGGATGTTCGGGTCGAAGTGGTGTTCGGGCCGAAGTGGTGTTCGGGCTGAAGTTCGGTGTTCGGGCCGAGGATGATGTTCGGGCCGAGGTTGAAGTTCGGGTCGAGGTCGGAGTTCGGGCCGAGGTTGAAGTTCGGGCCGAGGTTGAAGTTCGGGCCGAAAATGAAGTTCGGGCCGTGAACAGTGAAGAGTTCGGCCGAACTTGTTCTTGACAGTGACGAACGAACCAGCTATTTTGGTTACTCGTGGGCGTGAAACGGACACCCGAACTGAAAGTTATGAATGTTTTAGTATAGCACCTTTTGTCACACAATCTTGGATATTGAAGAGTTCGGGCCGAAGAGGGATGTTCGGGCCGGAATGGTGACGGGCCGAAGTGGGATGTTCGGGCCGAAGTGGTGTTCGGGCCGAAGTTCGGTATTCGGGCCGAGGATGATGTTCGGGCCGAGGTTGAAGTTCGGGCCGAGGTCGGAGTTCGGGCCGAGGATGATTTTCGGGCCGAGGTCAGAGTTCGGGCCGAGGTTGAAGTTCGGGCCGAAAATGAAGTTCGGGCCGGGAACAGTGAAGAGTTCGGGCCGAACTTGTTCTTGGCAGTGACGAACGAACCAGCTATTTTGGTTACTCGTGGGCGTGAAACGGACACCTGAGCTGAAAGTTATGAATGTTTTAGTATAGCACCTTTTGTCACACAATCTTGGATATTGAAGAGTTCGGGCCGAAGAGGGATGTTCGGGCCGAAGTGGTGTTCGGGCCGAAGTGGGATGTTCCGGCCGAAGTGGTGTTCGGGCCGAAGTGGTGTTCGCGCCGAAGTTCGGTGTTCGGGCCGAGGATGATGTTCGGGCCGAGGTTGAAGTTCGGGCCGAGGTCGGAGTTCGGGCCGAGGTTGAAGTTCAGGCCGAGGTTGAAGTTCGGGCCAAAAATGAAGTTCGGGCCGGGAACAGTGAAGAGTTCGGGCCGAACTTGTTCTTGGCAGTGACGAATGAACCAGCTATTTTGGTTACTCGTGGGCGTGAAACGGACACCCGAGCTGAAAGTTATGAATGTTTTAGTATAGCACCTTTTGTCACACAATCTAGGATATTGAAGAGTTCGGGCCGAAGAGGGATGTTCGGGCCGAAGTGGTGTTCGGGCCGAAGTGGGATGTTCGGGCCGAAGTGGTGTTCGGGCCGAAGTGGGATGTTCGGGCCGAAGTTCGGTGTTCGGGACGAGGTTGATTTTCGGGCCGAGGTTGAAGTTCGGGCCGAGGTCGGAGTTCGGGCCGAGGTCGGAGTTCGGGCCGAGGTTGAAGTTCGGGCCGAAAATGAAGTTCGGGCCGGGAACAGTGAAGAGTTCGGGCCGAATTTGTTCTTGGCAGTGACGAACGAACCAGCTATTTTGGTTACTCGTGGGCGTGAAACGGACACCCGAGCTGAAAGTTATGAATGTTTTAGTATAGCAATTTTTGTCTCACAATCTTGGATATTGAAGAGTTCGGGCCGAAGAGGGATGTTCGGGCCGAAGTGGTGTTCGGGCCGAAGTGGGATGTTCGGGCCGAAGTGGTGTTCGGGCCGAAGTGGTGTTCGGGCCGAGGATGATGTTCGGGTCGAGGTTGAAGTTCGGGCCGAGGTCGGAGTTCGGGCCGAGGTTGAAGTTCGGGCCGAGGTTGAAGTTCGGGCCGGGAACAGTGAAGAGTTTGGGCCGAACTTGTTCTTGGCAGTGACGAACGAACAAGCTATTTTGGTTACTCGTGGGCGTGAAACGGACACCCGAGCTGAAAGTTAAGAATGTTTTAGTATAGCAACTTTTGTCACACAATCTTGGATATTGAAGAGTTCGGGCCGAAGAGGGATGTTCGGGCCGAAGTGGTGTTCGGGCCGAAGTGGGATGTTCGGGCCGAAGTGGTGTTCGGGCCGAAGTGGGATGTTCGGGCCGAAGTTCGGTGTTCAGGCCGAGGTTGATGTTCGGGCCGAGGTTGGAGTTCGGGCCGAGGTCGGAGTTCGGGCCGAGGTTGAAGTTCGGGCCGAAAATGAAGTTTGGGCCGGGAACAGTGAAGAGTTCGGGTCGAACTTGTTCTTGGCAGTGACGAACGAACCAGCTATTTTGGTTACTCGTGGGTGTGAAACGGACACCCGAGCTGAAAGTTATGAATGTTTTAGTATAGCACCTTTTGTCACACAATCTTGGATATTGAAGAGTTCGGGCTGAAGAGGGATGTTCGGGCCGGAGTGGTGATCGGGCCGAAGTGGGATGTTCGGGCCGAAGTGGTGTTCGGGCTGAAGTTCGGTATTCGGGCCGAGGATGATGTTCGGGCCGAGGTTGAAGTTCGGGCCGAGGTCGGAGTTCGGGCCGAGGATGATTTTCGGGCCGAGGTTGAAGTTCGGGCCGAAAATGAAGTTCGGGCCGGGAACAGTGAAGAGTTCGGGCCGAACTTGTTCTTGGCAGTGACGAACGAACCAGCTATTTTGGTTACTCGTGGGCGTGAAACGGACACCTGAGCTGAAAGTTATGAATGTTTTAGTATAGCACCTTTTGTCACACAATCTTGGATATTGAAGAGTTCGGGCCGAAGAGGGATGTTCGGGCCGAAGTGGTGTTCGGGCCGAAGTGGGATGTTCCGGCCGAAGTGGTGTTCGGGCCGAAGTGGTGTTCGCGCCGAAGTTCGGTGTTCGGGCCGAGGATGATGTTCGGGCCGAGGTTGAAGTTCGGGCCGAGGTCGGAGTTCGGGCCGAGGTTGAAGTTCAGGCCGAGGTTGAAGTTCGGGCCAAAAATGAAGTTCGGGCCGGGAACAGTGAAGAGTTCGGGCCGAACTTGTTCTTGGCAGTGACGAATGAACCAGCTATTTTGGTTACTCGTGGGCGTGAAACGGACACCCGAGCTGAAAGTTATGAATGTTTTAGTATAGCACCTTTTGTCACACAATCTAGGATATTGAAGAGTTCGGGCCGAAGAGGGATGTTCGGGCCGAAGTGGTGTTCGGGCCGAAGTGGGATGTTCGGGCCGAAGTGGTGTTCGGGCCGAAGTGGGATGTTCGGGCCGAAGTTCGGTGTTCGGGACGAGGTTGATGTTCGGGCCGAGGTTGAAGTTCGGGCCGAGGTCGGAGTTCAGGCCGAGGTCGGAGTTCGGGCCGAGGTTGAAGTTCGGGCCGAAAATGAAGTTCGGGCCGGGAACAGTGAAGAGTTCGGGCCGAATTTGTTCTTGGCAGTGACGAACGAACCAGCTATTTTGGTTACTCGTGGGCGTGAAACGGACACCCGAGCTGAAAGTTATGAATGTTTTAGTATAGCAATTTTTGTCTCACAATCTTGGATATTGAAGAGTTCGGGCCGAAGAGGGATGTTCGGGCCGAAGTGGTGTTCGGGCCGAAGTGGGATGTTCGGGCCGAAGTGGTGTTCGGGCCGAAGTGGTGTTCGGGCCGAAGTTCGGTGTTCGGGCCGAGGATGATGTTCGGGCCGAGGTTGAAGTTCGGGCCGAGGTCGGAGTTCGGGCCGAGGTTGAAGTTCGGGCCGAGGTTGAAGTTCGGGCCGAAAATGAAGTTCGGGCCGGGAACAATGAAGAGTTCGGGCCGAACTTGTTCTTGGCAGTGACGAACGAACCAGCTATTTTGGTTACTCGTGGGCGTGAAACGGACACCCGAGCTGAAAGTTATGAATGCTTTAGTATAGCAACTTTTGTCACACAATCTTGGATATTGAAGAGTTCGGGCCGAAGAGGGATGTTCGGGCCGAAGTGGTGTTCGGGCCGAAGTGGGATGTTCGGGCCGAAGTGGTGTTCGGGCCGAAGTGGGATGTTCGGGCCGAAGTTCGGTGTTCAGGCCGAGGTTGATGTTCGGGCCGAGGTTGGAGTTCGGGCCGAGGTCGGAGTTCGGGCCGAGGTTGAAGTTCGGGCCGAAAATGAAGTTTGGGCCGGGAACAGTGAAGAGTTCGGGTCGAACTTGTTCTTGGCAGTGACGAACGAACCAGCTATTTTGGTTACTCGTGGGTGTGAAACGGACACCCGAGCTGAAAGTTATGAATGTTTTAGTATAGCACCTTTTGTCACACAATCTTGGATATTGAAGAGTTCGGGCTGAAGAGGGATGTTCGGGCCGGAGTGGTGATCGGGCCGAAGTGGGATGTTCGGGCCGAAGTGGTGTTCGGGCCGAAGTTCGGTATTCGGGCCGAGGATGATGTTCGGGCCGAGGTTGAAGTTCGGGCCGAGGTCGGAGTTCGGGCCGAGGATGATTTTCGGGCCGAGGTTGAAGTTCGGGCCGAAAATGAAGTTCGGGCCGGGAACAGTGAAGAGTTCGGGCCGAACTTGTTCTTGGAAGTGACGAACGAACCAGCTATTTTGGTTACTCGTGGGCGTGAAACGGACACCCGAGCTGAAAGTTATGAATGCTTTAGTATAGCACCTTTTGTCACACAATCTTGGATATTGAAGAGTTCGGGCCGAAGAGGGATGTTCGGGCCGAAGTGGTGTTCGGGCCGAAGTGGGATGTTCGGGCCGAAGTGGTGTTCGGGCCGAAGTGGGATGTTCGGGCCGAAGTTCGGTGTTCAGGCCGAGGTTGATGTTCGGGCCGAGGTTGGAGTTCGGGCCGAGGTCGGAGTTCGGGCCGAGGTTGAAGTTCGGGCCGAAAATGAAGTTCGGGCCGGGAACAGTGAAGAGTTCGGGTCGAACTTGTTCTTGGCAGTGACGAACGAACCAGCTATTTTGGTTACTCGTGGGTGTGAAACGGACACCCGAGCTGAAAGTTATGAATGTTTTAGTATAGCACCTTTTGTCACACAATCTTGGATATTGAAGAGTTCGGGCCGAAGAGGGATGTTCGGGCCGAAGAGGGATGTTCGGGCCGAAGTGGTGTTCGGCCCGAAGTGGGATGTTCGGGCCGAAGTGGTGTTCCGGCCGAAGGGGTGTTCGGGCCGAAGTTCGGTGTTCGGGCCGAGGATGATGTTCGGGCCGAGGTTGAAGTTCGGGCCGAGGTCGGAGTTCGGACCGAGGTCGGAGTTCGGGCCGAGGTTGAAGTTCGGGCCGAAAATGAAGTTCGGGCCGCGAACAGTGAAGAGTTCGGGCCGAACTTGTTCTTGGCAGTGACGAACGAACCAGCTATTTTGGTTATTCGTGGGCGTGAAACGGACACCCGAGCTGAAAGTTATGAATGTTTTAGTATAGCACCTTTTGTCACACAATCTTGGATATTGAAGAGTTCGGGCCGAAGAGGGATGTTCGGGCCGAAGTGGTGTTCGGGCCGAAGTGGGATGTTCGTGCCGAAGTGGTGTTCGGGCCGAAGTTCGGTGTTCGGGCTGAGGATGATGTTCGGGCCGAGGTTGAAGTTCGGGCCGAGGTCGGAGTTCGGGCCGAGGTTGAAGTTCGGGCCAAGGTTGAAGTTCGGGCCGAAAATGAAGTTCGGGCCGGGAACAGTGAAGAGTTCGGGCCGAACTTGTTCTTGGCAGTGACGAACGAACCATCTATTTTGGTTACTCGTGGGCGTGAAACGGACACCCGAGCTGAAAGTTATGAATGCTTTAGTATAGCACCTTTTGTCACACAATCTTGGATATTGAAGAGTTCGGGCCGAAGAGGGATGTTCGGGCCGAAGTGGTGTTCGGGCAGAAGTGGGATGTTCGGGCCGAAGTGGTGTTCGGGCCGAAGTAGGATGTTCGGGCCGAAGTTCGGTATTCGGGCCGAGGTTGATGTTCGGGCCGAGGTTGGAGTTCGGGCCGAGGTCGGAGTTCGGGCCGAGGTTGAAGTTCGGGCCGAAAATGAAGTTCGGGCCGGGAACAGTGAAGAGTTCGGGTCCAACTTGTTCTTGGCAGTGACGAACGAACCAGCTATTTTGGTTACTCGTGGGTGTGAAACGGACACCCGAGCTGAAAGTTATGAATGTTTTAGTATAGCACCTTTTGTCACACAATCTTGGATATTGAAGAGTTCGGGCCGAAGAGGGATGTTCGGGCCGAAGAGGGATGTTCGGGACGAAGTGGTGTTCGGCCCGAAGTGGGATGTTCGGGCCGAAGTGGTGTTCCGGCCGAAGTGGTGTTCGGGCCGAAGTTCGGTGTTCGGGCTGAGGATGATGTTCGGGCCGAGGTTGAAGTTCGGGCCGAGGTCGGAGTTCGGGCCGAGGTCGGAGTTCGGGCCGAGGTTGAAGTTCGGGCCGAAAATGAAGTTCGGGCCGGGAACAGTGAAGAGTTCGGGCCGAACTTGTTCTTGGCAGTGACGAACGAACCAGCTATTTTGGTTACTCGTGGGCGTGAAACGGACACCCGAGCTGAAAGTTATGAATGTTTTAGTATAGCACCTTTTGTCACACAATCTTGGATATTGAAGAGTTCGGGCCGAAGAGGGATGTTCGGGCCGAAGTGGTGTTCGGGCCGAAGTGGGATGTTCGGGCCGAAGTGGTGTTCGGGCCGAAGTTCGGTGTTCGGGCCGAGGATGATTTCGGGCCGAGGTTGAAGTTCGGGCCGAGGTCGGAGTTCGGGCCGAGGTTGAAGTTCGGGCCGGGAACAGTGAAGAGTTCGGGTCGAACTTGTTCTTGGCAGTGACGAACGAACCAGCTATTTTGGTTACTCGTGGGCGTGAAACGGACACCCGAGCTGAAAGTTTTGAATGCTTTAGTATAGCACCTTTTGTCACACAATCTTGGATATTGAAGAGTTCGGGCCGAAGAGGGATGTTCGGGCCGAAGAGGGATGTCGGGCCGAAGTGGTGTTCGGCCCGAAGTGGGATGTTCGGGCCGAAGTGGTGTTCCGGCCGAAGTGGTGTTCGGGCCGAAGTTCGGTGTTCGGGCCGAGGATGATGTTCGGGCCGAGGTTGAAGTTCGGGCCGAGGTCGGAGTTTGGGCCGAGGGTGAAGTTCGTGCCGAGGTTGAAGTTCGGGCCGAGAACAGTGAAGAGTTCGGGCCGAACTTGTTCTTGGCAGTGACGAACGAACCAGCTATTTTGGTTACTCGTGGGCGTGAAACGGACACCCGAGCTGAAAGTTATGAATGTTTTAGTATAGCACCTTTTGTCACACAATCTTGGATATTGAAGAGTTCGGGCCGAAGAGGGATGTTCGGGCCGAAGTGGTGTTCGGGCCCAAGTGGGATGTTCGGGCCGAAGTGGTGTTCGGGCCGAAGTTCGGTGTTCGGGCCGAGGATGATGTTCGGGCCGAGGTTGAAGTTCGGGCCGAGCCCGGAGTTCGGGCCGAGGTTGAAGTTCGGGCCGAGGTTGAAGTTCGGGCCGAAAATGAAGTTCGGGCCGGGAACAGTGAAGAGTTCGGGCCGAACTTGTTCTTGGCAGTGACGAACGAACCAGCTATTTTGGTTACTCGTGGGCTTGAAACGGACAACCGAGCTGAAAGTAATGAATGTTTTAGTATAGCACCTTTTGTCACACAATCTTGGATATTGAAGAGTTTGGGCCGAAGAGGGATGTTCGGGCCGAAGTGGTGTTCGGGCCGAAGTGGGATGTTCGGGCCGAAGTGGTGTTCGGGCCGAAGTGGGATGTTCGGGCCGAAGTGGTGTTCGGGCCGAAGTGGGATGTTCGGGCCGAAGTTCGGTGTTCGGGCCGAGGTTGATGTTCGGGCCGAGGTTGGAGTTCGGGCCGAGGTCGGAGTTCGGGCCGAGGTTGAAGTTCGGGCCGAAAATGAAGTTCGGGCCGGGAACAGTGAAGAGTTCGGGCCGAACTTGTTCTTGGCAGTGACGAACGAACCACCTATTTTGGTAACTCGTGGGCGTGAAACGGACACCCGAGCTGAAAGTTATGAATGTTTTAGTATAGCACCTTTTGTCACACAATCTTGGATATTGAAGAGTTCGGGCCGAAGAGGGATGTTCGGGCCGAAGAGGGATGTTCGGGCCGAAGTGGTGTTCGGCCCGAAGTGGGATGTTCGGGCCGAAGTGGTGTTCCGGCCGAAGTGGTGTTCGGGCTGAAGTTCGGTGTTCGGGCCGAGGATGATGTTCGGGCCGAGGTTGAAGTTCGGGCCGAGGTCGGAGTTCGGGCCGAGGTTGAAGTTCGGGCCGGGAACAGTGAAGAGTTCGGGCCGAACTTGTTCTTGGCAGTGACGAACGAACCAGCTATTTTGGTTACTCGTGGGCGTGAAACGGACACCCGAGCTGAAAGTTATGAATGTTTTAGTATAGCACCTTTTGTCACACAATCTGGGATATTAAAGAGTTCGGGCCGAAGAGGGATGTTCGGGCCGAAGTGGGATGTTCGGGTCGAAGTGGTGTTCGGGCCTAAGTGGTGTTCGGGCCGAAGTTCGGTGTTCGGGCCGGGGATGATGTTCGGGTCAAGGTTGAAGTTCGGGTCCAGGTCGGAGTTCGGGCCGAGGTTGAAGTTCGGGCCGAGGTTGAAGTTCGGGCCGAAAATGAAGTTCGGGCCGGGAACAGTGAAGAGTTCGGGCCGAACTTGTTCTTGGCAGTGACGAACGAACCAGCTATTTTGGTTTCTCGTGGGCGTGAAACGGACACCCGAGCTGAAAGTTATGAATGTTTTAGTATAGCACCTTTTGTCACACAATCTTGGATATTGAAGAGTTCGGGCCGAAGAGGGATGTTCGGGCCGAAGTGGTGTTCGGGCCGAAGTGGGATGTTCGGGCCGAAGTGGTGTTCGGGCCGAAGTGGGATGTTCGGGCCGAAGTGGTGTTCGGGCCGAAGTGGGATGTTCGGGCCGAAGTTCGGTGTTCGGGACGAGGTTGATGTTCGGGCCGAGGTTGGAGTTCGGGCCGAGGTCGGAGTTCGGGCCGAGGTTGAAGTTCGGGCCGAAAATGAAGTTCGGGCCGGGAACAGTGAAGAGTTCGGGTCGAACTTGTTCTTGGCAGTGACGAACGAACCAGCTATTTTGGTTACTCGTGGGCGTGAAACGGACACCCGAGCTGAAAGTTATGAATGTTTTAGTATAGCACCTTTTGTCACACAATCTTGGATATTGAAGAGTTAGGGCCGAAGAGGGATGTTCGGGCCGAAGTGGTGTTCGGCCCGAAGTGGGATGTTCGGGCCGAAGTGGTGTTCTGGCCGAAGTGGTGTTCGGGCCGAAGTTCGGTGTTCGGGCCGAGGATGATGTTCGGGCCGAGGTTGAAGTTCGGGCCGAGGTCGGAGTTCGGGCCGAGGTCGGAGTTCGGGCCGAGGTTGAAGTTCGGGCCGAAAATGAAGTTCGGGCCGGGAACAGTGAAGAGTTCGGGTCGAACTTGTTCTTGGCAGTGACGAACGAACCAGCTATTTTGGTTACTCGTGGGCGTGAAACGGACACCCGAGCTGAAAGTTATGAATGTTTTAGTATAGCACCTTTTGTCACACAATCTTGGATATTGAAGAGTTCGGGCCGAAGAGGGATGTTCGGGCCGAAGAGGGATGTTCGGGCCGAAGTGGTGTTCGGCCCGAAGTGGGATGTTCGGGCCGAAGTGGTGTTCCGGCCGAAGTGGTGTTCGGGCTGAAGTTCGGTGTTCGGGCCGAGGATGATGTTCGGGCCGAGGTGGAAGTTCGGGCCGAGGTCAGAGTTCGGGCCGAGGTTGAAGTTCGGGCCGGGAACAGTGAAGAGTTCGGGCCGAACTTGTTCTTGGCAGTGACGAACGAACCAGCTATTTTGGTTACTCGTGGGCGTGAAACGGACACCCGAGGTGAAAGTTATGAATGTTTTAGTATAGCACCTTTTGTCACACAATCTTGGATATTGAAGAGTTCGGGCTGAAGAGGGATGTTCGGGCCGAAGAGTGATGTTCGGGCCGAAGTGGTGTTCGGGCCGAAGTGGGATGTTCGGGCCGAAGTGGTGTTCCGGCCGAAGTGGTGTTCGGGCCGAAGTTCGGTGTTCGGGCCGAGGATGATGTTCGGGCCGAGGTTGAAGTTCGGGCCGAGGTCGGAGTTCGGGCCGAGGTTGAAGTTCGGGCCGAAAATGAAGTTCGGGCCGGGAGCAGTGAAGAGTTCGGGTCGAACTTGGTCTTGGCAGTGACGAACGAACCAGCTATTGTGGTTACTCGTGGGCGTGAAACGGACACCCGAGGTGAAAGTTATGAATGTTTTAGTATAGCACCTTTTGTCACACAATCTTGGATATTGAAGAGTTCGGGCCGAAGAGGGATGTTCGGGCCGAAGAGTGATGTTCGGGCCGAAGTGGTGTTCGGCCCGAAGTGGGATGTTCGGGCCGAAGTGGTGTTCCGGCCGAAGTGGTGTTCGGGCCGAAGTTCGGTGTTCGGGCCGAGGATGATGTTCGGGCCGAGGTTGAAGTTCGGGCCGAAAATGAAGTTCGGGCCGGGAACAGTGAAGAGTTCGGGCCGAACTTGTTCTTGGCAGTGACGAACGAACCAGCTATTTTGGTTACTCGTGGGCGTGAAACGGACACCCGAGCTAAAAGTTATGAATGTTTTAGTATAGCACCTTTTGTCACACAATCTTGGATATTGAAGAGTTCGGGCCGAAGAGGGATGTTCGGGCCGAAGTGGTGTTCGGGCCGAAGTGGGATGTTCGGGCCGAAGTGGTGTTCGGGCCGAAGTTCGGTGTTCGAGCCGAGGATGATGTTCGGGCCGAGGTTGAAGTTCGGGCCGAGATCGGAGTTCGGGCCGAGGTTGAAGTTCGGGCCGAGGTTGAAGTTCGGGCCGAAAATGAAGTTCGGGCCGGGAACAGTGAAGAGTTCGGGCCGAAGTTGTTCTTGGCAGTGACGAACGAACCAGATATTTTGGTTACTCGTGGGCGTGAAACGGACACCCGAGCTGAAAGTTATGAATGTTTTAGTATAGCACCTTTTGTCACACAATCTTGGATATTGAAGAGTTCGGGCCGAAGAGGGATGTTCGGGCCGAAGTGGTGTTCGGGCCGAAGTGGGATGTTCGGGCCGAAGTGGTGTTCGGGCCGAAGTGGGATGTTCGGGCCGAAGTGTGTTCGGGCCGAAGTGGGATGTTCGGGCCGAAGTTCGGTGTTCGGGCCGAGGTTGATGTTCGGGCCGAGGTTGGAGTTCGGGCCGAGGTCGGAGTTCGGGCCGAGGTTGAAGTTCGGGCCGAAAATGAAGTTCGGGCCGGGAACAGTGAAGAGTTCGGGTCGAACTTGTTCTTGGCAGTGACGAACGAACCAGCTATTTTGGTTACTCGTGGGCGTGAAACGGACACCCGAGCTGAAAGTTATGAATGTTTTAGTATAGCACCTTTTGTCACACAATCTTCGATATTGAAGAGTTCGGGCCGAAGAGGGATGTTCGGGCCGAAGAGGGATGTTCGGGCCTAAGTGGTGTTCGGGCCGAAGTGTGATGTTCGGGCCGAAGTGGTGTTAGGGCCGAAGTGGTGTTCGGGCCGAAGTTCGGTGTTCGGGCCGAGGATGATGTTCGGGCCGAGGTTGAAGTTCGGGCCGAGGTCGGAGTTCGGGCCGAGGTTGAAGTTCGGGCCGAGGTTGAAGTTCGGGCCGAAAATGAAGTTCGGGCCGGAAACAGTGAAGAGTTCGGGCCGAACTTGTTCTTGGCAGTGACGAACGAACCAGCTATTTTGGTTACTCGTGGGCGTGAAACGGACACCCGAGCTGAAAGTTTTGAATGCTTTAGTATAGCACCTTTTGTCACACAATCTTGGATATTGAAGAGTTCAGGCCGAAGAGGGATGTTCGGGCCGAAGTGGTGTTCGGGCCGAAGCGGGATGTTCGGGCCGAAGTGGTGTTCGGGCCGAAGTGGGATGTTCGGGCCGAAGTGGTGTTCGGGCCGAAGTGGGATGTTCGGGCCGAAGTTCGGTGTTCGGGCCGAGGTTGATGTTCGGGCCGAGGTTGGAGTTCGGGCCGAGGTGGGAGTTCGGGTCGAGGTTGAAGTTCGGGCCGAAAATGAAGTTCGGGCCGGGAGCAGTGAAGAGTTCGGGTCGAACTTGTTCTTGGCAGTGACGAACGAACCAGCTATTTTGGTTACTCGTGGGCGTGAAACGGACATCCGAGGTGAAAGTTATGAATATTTTAGTATAGCACCTTTTGTCACACAATCTTGGATATTGAAGAGTTCGGGCCGAAGAGGGATGTTCGGGCCGAAGAGTGATGTTCGGGCCGAAGTGGTGTTCGGCCCGAAGTGGGATGTTCGGGCCGAAGTGGTGTTCCGGCCGAAGTGGTGTTCGGGCCGAAGTTCGGTGTTCGGGCCGAGGATGATGTTCGGGCCGAGGATGATGTTCGGGCCGAGGTTGAAGTTCGGGCCGAAAATGAAGTTCGGGCCGGGAACAGTGAAGAGTTCGGGCCGAACTTGTTCTTGGCAGTGACGAACGAACCAGCTATTTTGGTTACTCGTGGGCGTGAAACGGACACCCGAGCTGAAAGTTATGAATGTTTTAGTATAGCACCTTTTGTCACACAATCTTGGATATTGAAGAGTTCGGGCCGAAGAAGGATGTTCGGGCCGAAGTGGTGTTCGGGCCGAAGTGGGATGTTCGGGCCGAAGTGGTGTTCGGGCCGAAGTGGTGTTCGGGCCGAAGTTCGGTGTTCGGGCCGAGGATGATGTTCGGGCCGAGGTTGAAGTTCGGGCCGAGGTCGGAGTTCGGGCCGAGGTTGAAGTTCGGGTCGGGAACAGTGAAGAGTTCGGGCCGAACTTGTTCTTGGCAGTGACGAACGAACCAGCTATTTTGGTTACTCGTGGGCGTGAAACGGACACCCGAGCTGAAAGTTATGAATGTTTTAGTATAGCACCTTTTGTCACACAATCTTGGATATTGAAGAGTTCGGGCCGAAGAGGGATGTTCGGGCCGAAGTGGTGTTCGGGCGAAGTGGGATGTTCGGGTCGAAGTGGTGTTCGGGCCGAAGTTCGGTGTTCGGGCCGAGGATGATGTTCGGGCCGAGGTTGAAGTTCGGGTCGAGGTCGGAGTTCGGGCCGAGGTTGAAGTTCGGGCCGAAAATGAAGTTCGGGCCGGTAACAGTGAAGAGTTCGGGCCGAACTTGTTCTTGGCAATGACGAACGAACCAGCTATTTTGGTTACTCGTGGGCGTGAAACGGACACCCGAGCTGAAAGTTATGAATGTTTTAGTATAGCACCTTTTGTCACACAATCTTGGATATTGAAGAGTTCGGGCCGAAGAGGGATGTTCGGGCCGAAGTGGGATGTTCGGGCCGAAGTGGTGTTCGGGCCGAAGTTCGGTGTTCGGGCCGAGGATGATATTCGGGCCGAGGTTGAAGTTCGGGCCGAGGTCGGAGTTCGGGCCGAGGTTGAAATTCGGGCCGAGGTTGAAGTTCGGGCCGAAAATGAAGTTCGGGCCGGGAACAGTGAAGAGTTCGGGCCGAACTTGTTCTTGGCAGTGACGAACGAACCAGCTATTTTGGTTACTCGTGGGCGTGAAACGGACACCCGAGCTGAAAGTTATGAATGTTTTAGTATAGCACCTTTGGTCACACAATCTTGGATATTGAAGAGTTCGGGCCGAAGAGGGATGTTCGGGCCGAAATGGTGTTCGGGCCGAAGTGGGATGTTCGGGCCGAAGTGTTAGGTCACAACACCCTGGTTTAGTTGGTTAATTGATTGGCTAATTATAGCACTAAGACAAATATTGTATAAGAACAAGATATGAGTCAAATGTATAAATCCACTAAGTGTGGCTTGTTGCGGAATAACAAGACCACTAATCAATTACAAAGATATGAAAGTGTAAAGTGAATTGGTGAGTACTCCTTTGCAAGATGATCTCTATTTATAAAGTTATAGAGATCTTACATGATGAGCAAAAGAGTAACCGAAGGACTAAGTAAGGAAAATGACTAAGATCAAGGGATTTGATCTTAGTCCGTTACTATACTGAGTATCACTCAGTCCTTCTACTCAGTCCTTGTACTCAGTATCACTATCTGATACTGAGTACTGATACTGAGTTCCAATACTGATCACTCAGTATCAGACCTAAACTTAGCTATATTATTCTACATATAAGTCAAAGCTAGTCTAGGTTGTTTTGTTATCTTAAGATCCAAAGGGGCAAGGCTTTTTGCCTTAACAATCTCCCCCTATCTAATGATAACAAAACAATTACAAAGAGATAAACAAAAAATACAACAGCATAGGTAGCAATATCTTCTTCTTCATTTGCTGTTGATGGCTTCATTCTCATAGAAGACTTCTTGTTTAATGTTGACAAACTCTTCTCTGCTTTTGAGTTCATCCCTTCTACTATTCAGAACTGCAACAATCTTCTTTCTGAACCAAGAGTCTTCTTTCTTGGTGATCATCCATTTCAGTCCAACAAGGTGACTGATTTGAGCTCTTGGTAGATCTTCTTCAGAAATGAAGCACTCTCTATCCTCTGAGTCAGTATACATATATCCAGAAGTTGGATATATGACACTCTTTTGATCCTGAAAGACAAGGTTAGGAGGAAGAGGATACTTTCTAAGATACTTGTATGTATGAAGGCATTCTGGTCTGTTGTTTGAGTAAGCCTCAGTCATAACACTGAGTGTTCTGTACTCTATTTCATGAAGTAAATCCTTCTCATAACATACTGCAGCTACTGCATAGATCTCATCCAAGACTATTTGATCATAAGATGATTTCTTTGGAAGCTCTTTGATCAGTCTTGTGATCTTCACCCAGTCTTGAAGACCAATTCTTTGAATATCATGAATAAATATCTTCATGGGGGGACTGGTTAAGCCAGTACAAGTGATAGTAATTCTTCCTTCTTTGAGCTTCACTTTTACTTTATTGACATCCAGATTTAACCAATGTATCCCCCTTACATTTGGAAATGTTTTGGTCCTCAAGAACTCCTTCCTTTCTTCCTTATACTGAGTCCTAGCAGCAACCATATTCCAATAATGTTGAATATGGTCTGGACCCTTTCTTGAGATTCTATGTGAAGGACCAGGAGTATCAGTATCTGGGTCAGATTCTGGTTCAGTTTTGACTCCCAACTCTTGCTCATATAAAAATCTTTCTTGTTCTGCCAAGAGTTGTTGAGGAGTCAGTCTTGGAGCCTGCTCGGTATCACTGTCCCTTGTATGAACAGGTCTTCTTTGTCTTGTTACCAAAGGAGCAGATTCCTCACTTGATTCAGAAGAAGTGAGGACAGCATTGATAGGTCTTCTTGATAAGGAGCTCCTTCTTCTAATTACCAGATTTTCTGGTTCTTCATCATCCGAGGATGATGATGAAGAACTTTCTTGTTCTACCAGATTTAGTGCATAGTTTACTAAATCTGGTTCTTCATCTTCATCATCAGCAATAGGCCAGATGAACGGCCTATAGACCATAATTTGCAAATTATTCTCTTCAAGAGCAGGTGGCTCAGAATTAAGTTTGCTGTGGTTGGTCAGTATGAGTCTCCCCCTGAGCAGATGGCTCAAGTGGGTCTTGAACTTGTAATGCTGACCTAGCTCTTTGTCTTCTTCTCTCATACTGAATCCGAATTGGCTCAGTATGAGGGCTTTGCTGATGTTGTTGTTGTGGAGGTTGATCTTCATTCAATCTTCTTCTTTTCTCCCCCTGAGCAGATGGCTCATTTTGATCAACCTCAGTATCTCTTTGTCTCTTCTCCCCCCTTTTGTTATCATTTGATGAGGAGGGAAGAGGATCAGTATCACCACCCATGTCCCCCTCAGGTTGTTCAAGAGTAGGGGAGGGCATGGGCTCAGTTGCAGCATCAGTATCACCAGCACCTCCTTCTCCTTCTCCTTCTTCATTGTGATCACCATGTGAACATGGTGGAGTTTGTGGAGGCTGCTGTGGTTGTTGAAGTAGTGAGACTGACTGTTTTATTGAGTCAATATCACCACTCATCTTGTCCATGCTGGCTAGGATTATATTTTGAGTTTGTTGGATGGCCAGAATGTGCTGCATGATTGCTTGCAGAGTCACTCGGTCTGCTGCAGCCTGAGATGCCTGAATGCCCTGCACAGGTGGTGCTAAAGAAACAAAAAATATAAAACTGGTTAGAAAGAAAGGTTTATCAAATAGAATTGTGGTGTTGTTTAATTCTACAATCATATAAACAGAGTTTGTGAAGTCTGTATTTCATCTGGTTTATGATGAAATATTGTGGACTTGTGCATAGCATGTGTAAGAAGATTTTAGTAAAAGTGAGTGTGAAAATTTAAGTAGCTCAGTATAGGATAAGTCACATTTACTAAAAGGTTTGGGTTTGGGAATTCGAAGCCTGGGATGTGCTTCTTGATATTTTCAATGTTTATCAGTCGGTATTAGAGTGATAACAGAAATGTGGCTAAACCCCATGGGAAATATTTGGATTTTGTGGCTTAAGGGTTTGTGATCATTTCTTGAATGATGCTACCCAACTCAAAAATAAGTTGGACATTATTCAAGCAGCACCAGTGGGTGTCAGTATGACATCAACCACCATTGTCTCTTTAAATGTTGAGACAACTGTAGACTGACAATGATCAATTTTGTGTGCTCAGTATATGAATTTTGCATAGCAGCAGTGGGCTAGCTATGTTGGTGTAACGCCCCGAAATTTGGAGTAATTAAATAATATTATATATTTTTTTATTGTCATATTTAAATTTAAAATATAAAAGAAATAAATATTAAATTAATTATTAGTGTTTTAAATTGCATTTGGGTGTGTGGGCTTGTGTTACTCTCCGATGGTGAAGGCCCATAGTGCAAGAGCGTGTGATGATACCATTTCATATTATTATTTTCCAACCCTAGTACCTAGCCGACATCCCCTATCTACTCCTTTGCTGCCACCGTGATCTCCAAGAAATAACACGCCACCTCCTTTTTCCGGTTATATCATTGTCCGCCGATCACCTCCTTTTTCTTGATTACTTCCCTTCCCCTCCGTTAATGCTCGAAGTTTCACCACCATCACCTCTTTTTGTTGGTCACCGTGCGTACCGCCGGTGTTCATTCGGGTTTCCGTACCGCTATTTCTGAGCTCCGCCGTACGTTCGGGCCTCCTCCATCTCCACCATTTCGTTTCTGCTTCTAGTAACCACTTGTTCTGTTTTTTTCTCCGGATTCTTTTCTGTTATCGGAGATACCACATTTGATGTTTATGTGCACCGCCGTGAGTTTCCGTTTCCGGCGAGTTGCACCGTCGTGGGTTCTGTTTCTGTGTCTGCTCCGCCTGAAGTGCAAACACCCTGGTTTCCGTCCGTACTCTTCATCTACCGACGAAGTTACGATCCCGTATTGTCCCCAGTAAGCTTTGCACCCTCTCCACTGTATCTTGATTAGTCGACTTTGACTCCAATCTAAACATTTCTGTTTCCTCGTCTTGTGTCACGGTCCCGAGCAGTTTCATGTAGTGGCGTTTGTGGGTTGTTGTTTTCGGTAAACCACCGTCCTTGTTCGTATGATGTTCCTTGAGCATCGTAGAGATCGAGTGGTGACTCACTTAACCAAAGGTGGCGATAGGAAAGAAACCAAAAGCCCAACAAGAAGGATTGGTATAATTTCTTTTCCGTTTCTGTTCGATAAAAATTCCAAGTACCATTGTTTTATTTAGCTCAGGTTTTAATAAATGATGTTTGGTTTATCCATATAAGCTTTCTGTCGTCCAATATGAGTGCTGTGAAGGAAAGATGTGGGTGTTTAGAATGCTTCTTTTAGCAGGCAAGTTATGACAATAAACTTTTGGGTCTATTTGATTTAATAAACTTTTATGATTATTTAAATGAGGGAAATATTTTATTAATATTTAATCATGGGAAAACGTCTTTGTTGCTATTGATCTAGTATGATTAATTAAGTCAAAAATGTGGGCTTCCTAATCAGGAAACTTTTACACTTTTAAAACAAGTTTTGGGTTAGGTCTAATCAGGGTTATATTTCGTGCTTTAGGACCGTCTAGACGATAGCTGGGCAGTACGGTAGGGTGCTGAGAGATCATCGGAGCTTACGTTTTTCGAGGTGAGTATTCTCACCGTGTATTCAGTTTTAACGTTATACATGCATGACTTACGTGTTATATTACTTGCACCTTAATTGTTATCTGAGCTTGATCTGTTATCTGAGTTTGATCTGTTATCTGAGTATCTGAGCAGCTGTTTACTTATTCATGATCTGAGACATTGTGCCTGGGTAACTGAGCTCGGCACAGAGTCATTCTGTGCTATTACTTGCTAGGGCAATCTGAGATAATTATGTTAAAGAGATAATAAAACATAATAACACACATCTGAGTTTTGGGATTATTCTCGTCTGCGTTTATATCTGACTTGACACCGAAGAGCACTGGTGTCAGACGTTTTGACTTGGCACCGAAGAGTACTGGTGCCAGGCCTTTTTGACTCAACACCGAAGAGTACAGGTGTTGAGGTGGTGTGAGGCGGGTCGAGGTTGATCTCTCGGCCCAAGTCACACTAGCGCGCTATATAAATAAAATCTGAGTAATAAAATCTGAGTAATAAAATCTGAGAAATAAATCTGAGTAATTAATCGAGTAGATTCTGAGTAGGAGTACACCGATCTGCCCTCATGTGTTGTATGTTATGATTGTTTGCATTTTGAGAATTATTCACTCAGCTTCCCCAGCTGACCCAAACTTTCCCCCACATTGTTTCAGGTACCAGCAAAGGAAAGGAGAATGTGGACGGTTGACCGCTGTATCTTTTCATTACTGATGTGGACATCATTTAATATTTTATACACTTTACTTTATCTTAACTATTTCCGCAATAAATACGTTTTAAATGTTAAATATTAATATCTGAGATTTATTTATGGGACCTTTTGATTATAATTTTGTTTTCAAAAATTTTAAAAATCTTGTAAATTTTAGGGTGTTACAGTTGGCCATAAAAGGATATATATTTGAAAGATCGTTTGAGACTTTGGTCAGTATTGAGTTGGTACTGGCCAATACTTAGTCTCTATTTCGGAATGAAATATATATATATATATATATATATATATATATATATATATATATATATATATATATATATATATATATATATATATATATATATAAGTTTAAGGGCTTTTTAAAAATTCATACCTGAGACTCTGTCAGATTCCCTTCTAGCATCTGCAGAGGTCGGTGCAGGATCATGTGTTTGTTGATGTGCAGCACCAACATCTTCAATACCGACCTCTCTGTCATGCTGAGCACCTTCCAGTGTAGTTTGTGCATATTGAATCTCAACATCAAGAGGAACATGAGGTTCCTCAATTGGTTGAGCAGTTGGAGCTAGTTCTGGACCTGGAAGGTCAGCGGTGGCTGCAACTAGGCTTTGGGCTTGAAGAGATGCAGTTAATGATGGAACATTTGCAGGCTGCATCTCCTCAGATGATAAGTTTCCCATAATAACAGGGGGAAGATGTCTTCTTCTTCTTTGGAGGACCAGTGGTGTGTCTTCTGAGGACTCAGTATCAGAAGCTGTTTCAATATGAGGAGCATCAGGATCTTGTGCAGGTGGAGAGATATGTTGTTGAGTTGGTTCTTGGACTTGTGGAACATCCTGCATCTCAATGTCTGGACCGGCCTGTGCTCCATTACCACTGTTATCATTATTATTATCATCATCATCATCATCATTGTCTGACTCAGTATCAGACATGTCTTCTGCATCATCAATGTGTTCTTGAACAATGGCCCACATAGGAGGACTTAGAAGAGGCTCTCCTTCTCTTGGTCTGTAAAAGAAAATCTTCTCACTAAGAGGAGGAAGATCAACTCTTGGACTGTGAAATTCATCATAAATGTGTGTGGGCATTGAGTGTTGAAAGATGAGTGATAGAAATCTGCAGAAAGGGACATTGCATTCCCTTGTGTTTGCCCGAACCAGAGTAGCTAATTCATTGAAAATTAGCCGAGCATAATCAATATTTCTTCCATAGTACAGAGCATGTACTATTTGCATCCCGAATTCGTTTATTTGGTCCAAAGCTCCCGTCTTGTGGGTCATACACCGAATTATTGTTGTAATGAGAATACCCCACATAGGACCAAATTCGTTTCTTTTGATGATTCCTGTTGTTCCTCTTCGACCCAAAAATGGCAGTACTGAGCGTGCCTCTGATCTATCAACAAATGGGTCTACTGAGCTTTTGCTGGAAGCCTCAGTGTTTCACGAATAATTGCAGTAGAGACAAAAGCTCTTCTTTGATCCCTAATTACCCATCCAACAATCATATCTGGAGAATCGAGTGTGGCAGAGTACCAAAACTCGCATAACATTTCTGGGTAAATTGCTCAAGGAGATAATGTCAGTGCACGAGCAATTGGGCAATGCTTCATAAAAGTCACGATGTTCGTGAATTCTTGGCATACCCAGGCTTGAGGAATAGTGAAATTTGCTGTGATGTTGTTCCTCGCAAACCTGGGTACTTCATTATTTCGGAATTGGATTTCCGATTCAACGTCTGGAGCAATAAAAGTGTAATTTGCCATCTGTAATTTTGATTTGAGAAAGTTTGCTTGCTAATAGAAAATGAAATCGTTAATCGCAGAGAGAATTGAAAAAGAAAGAAAGAAATAACAGTTAAAAAATTTGAAGTAAAAGTAAACGGTTATTTATAGGAGATTTGAAAGCTAAGTAAGGTATTGGGAAGTAAAAACGGCTGATTTGACTGCCTTATCCTCTGCCAACGGTAACTTTCTTATTAAGAAAGGTTACCGTTTGAGCAGTATAAGGATTAAGCTCGGTTTGAGCGCCGTAATACCCCAATACTGAGTAAAAAAAATTAATTTTAAAAAAAATTTTAAAAATATAAAAACAATTAATTTACTCTTGAAATTAATAAAAAAAATAAAAAATTTAAATTTTGATGATAAAAGACTAGTGATACTGAGTGGTCAGTATCAACAGGAGTGATACTGAGCGCTCAGTTTTAAAGAAAATTTAAGAAAGATTAAGGATTCAACATACCTAATTGCCCTAGTAAATACATAAACCTTTCCTCAGGAAGAGGTTTAGTAAACACATCGGCCAATTGTTCATCTGTTGGTACATAATCTACTTCAACCTTACCTTTTTCCACATTATCTCGAATAAAGTGGTGTCTGATACCAATGTGCTTGGTTTTGGAGTGATAGACTGGGTTCTCTGTGATAGCAATAGCACTCTTGTTATCACAATGAATGGGAGTCTTATGCAAGTTGAACCCATAGTCTAAGAGTTGGTACTGCATCCATAATAATTGAGCACAACAACTTCCTGCAGCAACATATTCTGCTTCTGCTGTGGAAGTTGCTACCGAATTTTGTTTCTTGGATGACCAGCCAACTAGTCTTCCACCTAGGAATTGACATCCTCCACTTGTGCTCTTTCTGTCCAATCTACAACCTGCAAAATCTGCATCTGTGTACCCTTCAAGGTCAAAGTTTGAGTCTTTGGGATACCAAAGACCCAGGTTAGGAGTACCTGTAAGATATCTAAAGATACGCTTAACTGCTTTCATGTGTGATTCTTTAGGATCAGCCTGATACCGAGCACACAAACATGTGGCAAACATGATATCAGGTCTACTAGCAGTTAAGTAAAGTAAGGAACCAATCATACCTCGGTATGTGGATTGACAAACTGGTTTACCAGTTTCATCCTTACTTATCTTATCATGAGTACCCATAGGAGTGTGCATGGAAGATAAATTATCAAATTTGTATTTCTTTAACATGTCATGCACATACTTACTTTGATTTATAAAAGTGCCATCAGGCTTTTGTTCAACTTGTAAACCAAGAAAGTAAGTAAGTTCTCCCATCATACTCATCTGATACTGAGTTGACATTATCTTAGCAAACCAGTCACACATCGACTTGTCAGTGGAACCAAAGATAATATCATCTACATATATCTGAATGAGTAAGATGTCAGAACCTTTCCTTTTTGAAAATAATGTTTTATCAATTTTACCTCTTGTAAATTTATTTTCAATAAGATACTCAGACAGGGTGTCATACCAGGCTCTTGGAGCTTGTTTGAGCCCATATAGAGCTTTATCAAGCTTGAAAACATAATTAGGAAATTTGGGATCAACAAAACCTGGAGGTCGTTTAACATAAACTTCTTCTTGTAGTTTTCCATTTAGAAAAGCACTTTTGACATCCATATGATAAACTTTGAAATTCTTAAAAGCTGCATATGCAAGATACAACCTAATAGCTTCAATTCTTGCAACTGGTGCAAAAGTTTCATCATAGTCAATGCCTTCTTCTTGCCTGTAACCTTGAGCAACTAACCTTGCTTTGTTTCTGATGACAACACCATCCTTGTCCATCTTGTTTCTGAACACCCACTTAGTACCAATAATAGTTTTGCCAGAAGGAGGTGGCACTAAGTTCCAAACTTTGTTTCTCTCAAACTCTGTGAGCTCTTCTTGCATAGCCTCTACCCAATCTTCATCTAATAAAGCTTCATCAGCTTTCTTTGGTTCAATGGTAGATAAGAAACTTGAGAAGAAACAAAAATTTGCAGTTGCTTGGGTTGGAAATTCTAATTTTCTTCTTGTTTGGACACCTTCTTCAATAGGACCAATAATGTTTGAGTGTGGATGGTCTCCGTGTTCCCTTAAATTGTTTCCTAAGGGAGCATTTGAAATAGGATCAACAATATCTTGTTGATTTGGTGTGTTGTCTGTCTGATACTGAGTGGAATTCTGATCAGTATCAGACAGTGCAGGTTGCTGTTCATCTTCATTTTGCAGAGTTGATGTGGATTCTTGTGAAGTGTTGGATGTTTCACCTTCTTCATAGATAGAATGGTTCAGATCATTAGTTGGAAACTCAGTATGGAGGTCCTCTGTTATGGGAACTTCAGTATTAGTCTCATTTGAGTGATACTGAGTTTGAACTTGATCAGTTTCATTAAATTTATTAGGAATAAAGTGTGGATGAAACTTAGGCTGTTCAGCAATTGAGTGTTCTGGATTGCATAGAATATCTATGCCACTTATGTCTTCACTTGCTGAGGTAGAATGCTCATTCTGATCTTCATCGAATGTGACATGAATGGATTCTACAATCATCTTGGTTGAGATGATATACACTCTGAAAGCTTTAGAGTGTGGAGAGTAGCCCATGAACACACCTTCATTTGCTTTGGGAGAAAATTTATTGAGATTTTGTTTTGTACTGAGTACAAAGCATTTACTCCCAAAGATGTGGAAATATTCCACATTAGGAATCTTGCCATTGTATAACTCATATGGAGTCTTCAGATGTCTTTGGACTATAGTTGCTCTATTCTGAGTGAAGTTTGCACAGTTTACAGCTTCTGCCCAGAAACTCAGTGCCAGTCCAGCATGGCATAATAAAGTTCTTGCAGCTTCAATTAGTGTTCTGTTCTTTCTTTCTACAACACCATTTTGTTGTGGTGTATAGGCTGCAGAGAAGTTTTGAATGATTCCTTTTTCTTCACAGAAATCAGCTAATACTGAGTTCTTAAACTCAGTACCATGGTCACTTCTAAGTTGCTTGACCTTGTTGCCTTTTTGAAGTTCCTCTCTTTTTATAAAGGCAATGATTTCTGTTGTTGCATCTGATTTAGTCTTTAGGAAGATGACCCAAGTGTATCTTGAGAATTCATCAACTAAGACTAGAGTATAAATCTTTTTGGCCAAAGATGGTGTGCTAATGGGGCCAAAAAGATCCATATGTATCATAGTAAGAGGTTCATTGATGGAATGATTGACTTTGGACTTGAATGAACTCTTCTTCTGCTTGCCCATTTCACATGCGGAGCATAACTTATCTTTTGAATAAGTAATAGTGGGCAGCCCTCTCACCAGTTTCTTCATACTGAGCTCGTTGATATTTCTAAAGTTGATGTGAGAGAGTTTCTTGTGCCATAGCCAATGCAATTCTGGCTTGACTTTAGAAAGCAGGCATACTCGAATAGTTGGGTCTATTTCAGATAGGTTGACCACATATACATCCTTTTCTCTTCTAGCAATGAGTACAGGCTGCCCTTTATCATTGTAGATGATGCCTGCAACCTTCCTGAATCGAGCTTCATTGTCATCATCACACATCTGACTGATACTGAGCAGATTGTGTTTAAGACCCTCTACATAGGCAACTCTTTTAAAAGTTATGTTGCCTGCCTTGATCACACCATAACCTCTTGTCTTTCCCACTGAGTCATCTCCAAACTTAACAGAAGGACCCTTCTCTGGAGTATAATTGAGAAGGTACTCCATACTGCCTGTCATGTGTCTTGAGCAGCCACTATCTAAATACCATTTTCTGTCACCCTGCACAAGACACAAAATAAGAGTTAGTTCTTTTTAGGAACCCATTTTTGAATGGGACCTTTGGTGGGATAAACATAATTTGACTTGATCTCTTTATGTGGAGAGCTCAGTATCACTTCGGGGGTAACTTTAGAAGTTTTCTTTGGTGATACTGACTTAGTTTCTCTCCTTTTCTTTGGTACTGAGTACCTAGAACTTGAGAGATCAGTCCAATATTCATCTCCCTTATGACCAGTATGATGACATCTATAACATTTTCTAGGTCTATTTCGAAACGTATTTTCATAAGGTATTTTAGAAAAATGTAGCACTTTTGGTAGATCAGTATGAACAAGTTTTGCAAATTGTTTATTTAAAGATTTGACCTGATCACTAAGTGTTTTTAAAATGTTAATTTTGTCATTTTTGATAGGTATATTAACATTGTTTTTAACTGGTTTAGGAGATGGAGGATCTGGTTGCTTCTTTTTATTTGGCAGAGAAGTCTTTCTAATATTATTTGTGGTAGACTTCTTATCTCTGCCAACTAAGGATCTAGTTAAAGTTGGTTTTTGTTTATCATGTTTTGCAGAAACAACTTTAACAAGTTCTTTAGATTTCTCAGTATATGATGGTTCTGTTCCAGCAACTTCTGTATTTGATGAAACATGTGAGATAGAAGTTGTCTTATTATCATTATATAATTCAAAAGTTGTTGTATTAAATAATAATTCAAAAGGTGGAACAGCAGAAGTGTCATACTGAACAATTGGTAGCTCGGTATCAGAAATTTCCGTTATTTGAAATTCAATATTGAGTTCTTGTAGCTCAGTATAGCACTTTGAGCAGATGGAAGGACCAATAGGTTTTTCTAAAATTTCATTTTCCTCATCATCTGACTCAGTTTGACATCCAACTTCACATAAAGTTTTAGCTTTTACAAAATTAATAGGATTCATAGTAGAAAACTCTTCAAATAAATCAGCAAAGTTGTTCCTGTTTTTAAATTGAGGATCAACACCAAGTGCAGCCCTCACATTTTCTGGAAATTGTTCATTTAAACATTTATTTAATTTTATTGAAGCATTTCCCCAAGATTTACACTGTTTTTCAAATTTCTCTTTTTCAAGTTTGTGTAAATGAGCTTTATCAGCTAATCTTTGGTTAATGTCTTTTAAATGTGAAAAGTTTAGTTCTAAATCTTTATATTTTGCTAATTTATCCAAGTTTTCATTATTTACCCTTTCAAGTTCTTTAATTGTTAATTTTAAAGCTTTTTCTTTTTGTACAGAAGTTTTAAGATCAACAAGCATATACTCAAAAATCTTGGTTTTTTCATTCACTGAATAAGTTTGAAAGGAACTTACCTTGTACAACTGAGTGGAATCCCAATCAGTATGAACACTCATCCTCTCAGCTTCTTTGATATCCTTTTCAAAGGAGCTCTTCAAATCATCTTCAGTGAAAGCTATAAAGGCTTTATTCTCAATCTCTTCTTCATCATCACTTAACTCTTCATCCATCCAGGCTTCTGAGTAAAGTGCCTGATGAGGTGCTCCATTCCCTTCTGCCCTCTTGCCCTTGCTCCAATTCTTCAGCTTGACATATTTGTCTCTATACCTTTTTGCTCGGTATGCAATCTTGTCATTTTGGTCAGTCTCAGAAGACTTGGTATGACAATTTGCAGCAATATGTCCAGGCTTTCCACACCTATAGCACAGACCTGATCTTGGGTCAGTATTAGAAGAGCTAACACCAAGCCTCTTCTTCTTCAACTGATCTAGCATCATGGACATAAGAGCCATTTGGGTTTCAAGCTCTTCTGCCTCAGCATCAGCAAGATCAACTTCTGGTTCATCTGGCTCAGTCACAGTATAGGCCTGTTGCACAACTAGAGCCATGCCAGTTGAAGACTTGTCAGTTTTCTTCCAGTTGATCAGTCTTGCAGCATTATTCTCCTCATGATTCAACATTAAACCATACAAAGTTTGAAGAGTATATGACTCAATGTTGTTAACAGCATTGACAGAGTTTGTCATGTCAAGAAATTGTTGAGGAAGACTATCCAGGAACTTTTGAACAAGCTCTCCTTCTTCTTTCACAATGCCTACACTGATTAAATCATGGATAACAGTATTGAACCTGTTATAGAGAGTGGTGATGTCTTCATTAGGAGTTGAGAAGAAATTTTCATATTTCCTTCTCATGTTGCTTTTTCTTTGCAGCTTCACCTTTGCTGTGCCTTCATAGGTGACTGATAGACTATCCCACATAGCCTTTGCTGTTGGCAATTTCATAATTGCATTAAGTATCTCTTTGGTAACAGCATTACCAATCACCCCTTTAGCTCTAGAGTCTAAAGCATACAACTGACGGTCAGTATCAGTCCAGTTGTGCTTTAGTTTAGGTACAGTTCTTATGCCCTCAGGAGCATCATCAGTAGCAGCAACAGGTTCCACAGTTTGTGGAATGATGGGACCATCGTTTAGCACAGTGAGCATCTCATGGTGAATAGATTCAAGATACCACTGAGCTTTAAGCTTCCATTGATGGAAGTCTTTTCCATCAAAGATGGGTACTCCCTTTCCAGACATAATTGGTGCAACAATTGTAGACATTTTGGATTTTTGAGTGTTGGAGGGATAGATGTAGGAAATGGCTGCCATGGTTATAGATCGACTAAATAAGAGTTTATTTAGCCCGCTCTGATACCAGTTGTTAGGTCACAACACCCTGGTTTAGTTGGTTAATTGATTGGTTAATTATAGCACTAAGACAAATATTGTATAAGAACAAGATATGAGTCAAATGTATAAATCCACTAAGTGTGGCTTGTTGCGGAATAACAAGACCACTAATCAATTACAAAGATATGAAAGTGTAAAGTGAATTGGTGAGTACTCCTTTGCAAGATGATCTCTATTTATAAAGTTATAGAGATCTTACATGATGAGCAAAGGAGTAACCGAAGGACTAAGTAAGGAAAATGACTAAGATCAAGGGATTTGATCTTAGTCCGTTACTATACTGAGTATCACTCAGTCCTTCTACTCAGTCCTTGTACTCAGTATCACTATCTGATACTGAGTACTGATACTGAGTTCCAATACTGATCACTAAGTATCAGACCTAAACTTAGCTATATTATTCTACATATAAGTCAAAGCTAGTCTAGGTTGTTTTGTTATCTTAAGATCCAAAGGGGCAAGGCTTTTTGCCTTAACACGAAGTGGTGTTCGGGCCGAGGATGATGTTCGGGCCGAGGTTGATGTTCGGGCCGAGGTCGGAGTTCGGGCCGAGGTCGGAGTTCGGGCCGAGGTTGAAGTTCGGGCCGAAAATGAAGTTCGGGCCGGAACAGTGAAGAGTTCGGGCCGAACTTGTTCTTGGCAGTGACGAACGAACCAGCTATTTTGGTTACTCATGGGCGTGAAACGGACACCCGAGCTGAAAGTTATGAATGTTTTAGTATAGCACCTTTTGTCACACAATCTTGGATATTGAAGAGTTCGGGCCGAAGAGGGATGTTCGGGCCGAAGTGGTGTTCGGGCCGAAGTGGGATGTTCGGGCCGAAGTGGTGTTCGGGCCTAAGTGGTGTTCGGGCCGAAGTTCGGTGTTCGGGCCGAGGATGATGCTCGGGCCGAGGTTGAAGTTCGGGCCGAGGTCGGAGTTCGGGCCGAGGTTGAAGTTCGGGCCGAAAATGAAGTTCGGGCCGGGAACAGTGAAGAGTTCGGGCCGAACTTGTTCTTGGCAGTGACGAACGAACCAGCTATTTTGGTTACTCGTGGGCGTGAAACGGACACCCGAGCTGAAAGTTATGGATGTTTTAGTATAGGACCTTTTGTCACACAATCTTGGATATTGAAGAGTTCGGGCCGACGAGGGATGTTCGGGCCGAAGTGGTGTTCGGGCCGAAGTGGGATGTTCGGGCCGAAATGGCTTTCGGGCCGAAGTTCGGTGTTCGGGCCGAGGATGATGTTCGGGCCGAGGTTGAAGTACGGGCCGAGGTCGGAGTTCGGGCCGAGGTTGAAGTTCGGGCCGAGGTTGAAGTTCGGGCCGAAAATGAAGTTCGGGCCGGGAACAGTGAAGAGTTCGGGCCGAACTTGTTCTTGGCAGTGACGAACGAACCAACTATTTTGGTTACCCGTGGGCGTGAAACCGACACCCGAGCAGAAAGTGATGAATGTTTTAGTATAGCACTTTTTGTCACACAGTCTTGGATATTGAAGAGTTCGGGCCGAAGAGGGATGTTCGGGCCAAAGTGGTGTTCGGGCCGAAGTGGGATGTTCGGGCCGAAGTGGTGTTCGGGCCGAAGTGGTGTTCGGGCCGAAGTTCGGTGTTCGGGCCGAGGTCGGAGTTTGGGCAGAGGTTGAAGTTCGGGCCGAAAATGAAGTTCGGGCCGGGAACAGTGAAGAGTTCGGGCCGAACTTGTTCTTGGCAGTGACGAACGAACCAGCTATTTTGGTTACTCGTGGGCGTGAAACGGACACCCGAGCTGAAAGTTATGAATTTTTTAGTATAGCACCTTTTGTCACACAATCTTTGATATTGAAGAGTTCGGGCCGAAGAGGGATGTTCGGGCCGAAGTGGTGTTCGGGCCGAAGTGGGATGTTCGGGCCGAAGTGGTGTTCGGGCCGAAGTGGTGTTCGGGCCGAAGTTCGGTGTTCGGGCCGAGGATGATGTTCGGGCCGAGGTTGAAGTTCGGGCCGAGGTCGGAGTTCGGGCCGAGGTTGAAATTCGGGCCGAGGTTGAAGTTCGGGCCGAAAATGAAGTTCGGGCCGGGAACAGTGAAGAGTTCGGGCCGAACTTGTTCTTGGCAGTGACGAACGAACCAGCTATTTTGGTTACTCGTGGGCGTGAAACGGACACCCGAGCTGAAAGTTATGAATGTTTTAGTATAGCACCTTTTGTCACACAATCTTGGATATTGAAGAGTTCGGGCCGAAGAGGGATGTTCGGGCCGAAGTGGTGTTCGGGCCGAAGTGGGATGTTCGGGCCGAAGTGGTGTTCGGGCCGAAGTTCGGTGTTCGGGCCGAGGATGATTTTCGGGCCGAGGTTGATGTTCGGGCCGAGGTCGGAGTTCGGGCCGAGGTCGGAGTTCGGGCCGAGCTTGAAGTTCGGGCCGAAAATGAAGTTCGGGCCGGGAACAGTGAAGAGTTCGGGCCGAACTTGTTCTTGGCAGTGACGAACGAACCAGCTATTTTGGTTACTCATGGGCGTGAAACGGACACCCGAGCTGAAAGTTATGAATGTTTTAGTATAGCACCTTTTGTCACACAATCTTTGATATTGAAGAGTTCGGGCCGAAGAGGGATGTTCGGGCCGAAGTGGTGTTCGGGCCGAAGTGGGATGTTCGGGCCGAAGTGGTGTTCGGGCCGAAGTGGTGTTCGGGCCGAAGTTCGGTGTTCGGGCCGAGGATGATGTTCGGGCCGAGGTTGAAGTTCGGGCCGAGGTCGGAGTTCGGGCCGAGGTTGAAATTCGGGCCGAGGTTGAAGTTCGGGCCGAAAATGAAGTTCGGGCCGGGAACAGTGAAGAGTTCGGGCCGAACTTGTTCTTGGCAGTGACGAACGAACCAGCTATTTTGGTTACTCGTGGGCGTGAAACGGACACCCGAGCTGAAAGTTATGAATGTTTTAGTATAGCACCTTTTGTCACACAATCTTGGATATTGAAGAGTTCGGGCCGAAGAGGGATGTTCGGGCCGAAGTGGTGTTCGGGCCGAAGTGGGATGTTCGGGCCGAAGTGGTGTTCGGGCCGAAGTTCGGTGTTCGGGCCGAGGATGATGTTCGGGCCGAGGTTGATGTTCGGGCCGAGGTCGGAGTTCGGGCCGAGGTCGGAGTTCGGGCCGAGCTTGAAGTTCGGGCCGAAAATGAAGTTCGGGCCGGGAACAGTGAAGAGTTCGGGCCGAACTTGTTCTTGGCAGTGACGAACGAACCAGCTATTTTGGTTACTCATGGGCGTGAAACGGACACCCGAGCTGAAAGTTATGAATGTTTTAGTATAGCACCTTTTGTCACACAATCTTGGATATTGAAGAGTTCGGGCCGATGAGGGATGTTCGGGCCGAAGTGGTCTTCGGGCCGAAGTGGGATGTTCGGGCCGAAGTGGTGTTCGGGCCGAAGTGGTGTTCGGGCCGAAGTTCGGTGTTCGGGCCGAGGATGATGTTCGGGCCGAGGTTGAAGTTCGGGCCGAGGTCGGAGTTCGGGCCGAGGTTGAAGTTCGGGCCGAAAATGAAGTTCGGGCCGGAACAGTGAAGAGTTCGGGCCGAACTTGTTCTTGGCAGTGACGAACGAACCAGCTATTTTGGTTACTCATGGGCGTGAAACGGACACCCGAGCTGAAAGTTATGAATGTTTTAGTATAGCACCTTTTGTTACACAATCTTTGATATTGAAGAGTTCGGGCCGAAGAGGGATGTTCGGGCCGAAGTGGTGTTCGGGCCGAAGTGGGATGTTCGGGCCGAAGTGGTGTTCGGGCCGAAGTGGTGTTCGGGCCGAAGTTCGGTGTTCGGGCCGAGGATGATGCTCGGGCCGAGGTTGAAGTTCGGGCCGAGGTCGGAGTTCAGGCCGAGGTTGAAGTTCGGGCCGAAAATGAAGTTCGGGCCGGGAACAGTGAAGAGTTCGGGCCGAACTTGTTCTTGGCAGTGACGAACGAACCAGCTATTTTGGTTACTCGTGGGCGTGAAACGGACACCCGAGCTGAAAGTTATGGATGTTTTAGTATAGGACCTTTTGTCACACAATCTTGGATATTGAAGAGTTCGGGCCGAAGAGGGATGTTCGGGCCGAAGTGGTGTTCGGGCCGAAGTGGGATGTTCGGGCCGAAATGGCTTTCGGGCCGAAGTTCGGTGTTCGGGCCGAGGATGATGTTCGGGCCGAGGTTGAAGTACGGGCCGAGGTCGGAGTTCGGGCCGAGGTTGAAGTTCGGGCCGAGGTTGAAGTTCGGGCCGAAAATGAAGTTCGGGCCGGGAACAGTGAAGAGTTCGGGCCGAACTTGTTCTTGGCAGTGACGAACGAACCAACTATTTTGGTTACCCGTGGGCGTGAAACCGACACCCGAGCAGAAAGTGATGAATGTTTTAGTATAGCACTTTTTGTCACACAGTCTTGGATATTGAAGAGTTCGGGCCGAAGAGGGATGTTCGGGCCAAAGTGGTGTTCGGGCCGAAGTGGGATGTTCGGGCCGAAGTGGTGTTCGGGCCGAAGTGGTGTTCGGGCCGAAGTTCGGTGTTCGGGCCGAGGATGATATTCGGGCCGAGGTTGATGTTCGGGCCGAGGTCGGAGTTTGGGCAGAGGTTGAAGTTCGGGACGAAAATGAAGTTCGGGCCGAAAATGAAGTTCGGGCCGGGAACAGTGAAGAGTTCGGGCCGAACTTGTTCTTGGCAGTGACGAACGAACCTGCTATTTTGGTTACTCGTGGGCGTGAAACGGACACCCGAGCTGAAAGTTATGAATGTTTTAGTATAGCACCTTTTGTCACACAATCTTTGATATTGAAGAGTTCGGGCCGAAGAGGGATGTTCGGGCCGAAGTGGTGTTCGGGCCGAAGTGGGATGTTCGGGCCGAAGTGGTGTTCGGGCCGAAGTGGTGTTCGGGCCGAAGTTCGGTGTTCGGGCCGAGGATGATGTTCGGGCCGAGGTTGATGTTCGGGCCGAGGTCGGAGTTCGGGCCGAGGTTGAAATTCGGGCCGAGGTTGAAGTTCGGGCCGGGAACAGTGAAGAGTTCGGGCCGAACTTGTTCTTGGCAGTGACGAACGAACCAGCTATTTTGGTTACTCGTGGGCGTGAAACGGACACCCGAGCTGAAAGTTATGAATGTTTTAGTATAGCACCTTTTGTCACACAATCTTGGATATTGAAGAGTTCGGGCCGAAGAGGGATGTTCGGGCCGAAGTGGTGTTCGGGCCGAAGTGGGATGTTCGGGCCGAAGTGGTGTTCGGGCCGAAGTGGTGTTCGGGCCGAAGTTCGGTGTTCGGGCCGAGGATGATGCTCGGGCCGAGGTTGAAGTTCGGGCCGAGGTCGGAGTTCAGGCCGAGGTTGAAGTTCGGGCCGAAAATGAAGTTCGGGCCGGGAACAGTGAAGAGTTCGGGCCGAACTTGTTCTTGGCAGTGACGAACGAACCAGCTATTTTGGTTACTCGTGGGCGTGAAACGGACACCCGAGCTGAAAGTTATGGATGTTTTAGTATAGGACCTTTTGTCACACAATCTTGGATATTGAAGAGTTCGGGCCGAAGAGGGATGTTCGGGCCGAAGTGGTGTTCGGGCCGAAGTTCGGTGTTCGGGCCGAGGATGATGTTCGGGCCGAGGTTGATGTTCGGGCCGAGGTCGGAGTTCGGGCCGAGGTCGGAGTTCGAGCCGAGGTTGAAGTTCGGGCCGAAAATGAAGTTCGGGCCGGGAACAGTGAAGAGTTCGGGCCGAACTTGTTCTTGGCAGTGACGAACGAACCAGCTATTTTGGTTACTCGTGGGCGTGAAACGGACACCCGAGCTGAAAGTTATGAATTTTTTAGTATAGCACCTTTTGTCACACAATCTTTGATATTGAAGAGTTCGGGCCGAAGAGGGATGTTCGGGCCGAAGTGGTGTTCGGGCCGAAGTGGGATGTTCGGGCCGAAGTGGTGTTCGGGCCGAAGTGGTGTTCGGGCCGAAGTTCGGTGTTCGGGCCGAGGATGATGTTCGGGCCGAGGTTGATGTTCGGGCCGAGGTCGGAGTTCGGGCCGAGGTTGAAATTCGGGCCGAGGTTGAAGTTCGGGCCGGGAACAGTGAAGAGTTCGGGCCGAACTTGTTCTTGGCAGTGATGAACGAACTAGCTATTTTGGTTACTCGTGGGCGTGAAACGGACACCCGAGCTGAAAGTTATGAATGTTTTAGTATAGCACCTTTTGTCACACAATCTTGGATATTGAAGAGTTCGGGCCGAAGATGGATGTTCGGGCCGAAGTGGTGTTCGGGCCGAAGTGGGATGTTCGGGCCGAAGTGGTGTTCGGGCCGAAGTGGTGTTCGGGCCGAAGTTCGGTGTTCGGGCCGAGGATGATGCTCGGGCCGAGGTTGAAGTTCGGGCCGAGGTCGGAGTTCAGGCCGAGGTTGAAGTTCGGGCCGAAAATGAAGTTCGGGCCGGGAACAGTGAAGAGTTCGGGCCGAACTTGTTCTTGGCAGTGACGAACGAACCAGCTATTTTGGTTACTCGTGGGCGTGAAACGGACACCCGAGCTGAAAGTTATGGATGTTTTAGTATAGGACCTTTTGTCACACAATCTTGGATATTGAAGAGTTCGGGCCGAAGAGGGATGTTCGGGCCGAAGTGGTGTTCGGGCCGAAGTGGGATGTTCGGGCCGAAATGGCTTTCGGGCCGAAGTTCGGTGTTCGGGCCGAGGATGATGTTCGGGCCGAGGTTGAAGTACGGGCCGAGGTCGGAGTTCGGGCCGAGGTTGAAGTTCGGGCCGAGGTTGAAGTTCGGGCCGAAAATGAAGTTCGGGCCGGGAACAGTGAAGAGTTCGGGCCGAACTTGTTCTTGGCAGTGACGAACGAACCAACTATTTTGGTTACCCGTGGGCGTGAAACCGACACCCGAGCAGAAAGTGATGAATGTTTTAGTATAGCACTTTTTGTCACACAGTCTTGGATATTGAAGAGTTCGGGCCGAAGAGGGATGTTCGGGCCAAAGTGGTGTTCGGGCCGAAGTGGGATGTTCGGGCCGAAGTGGTGTTCGGGCCGAAGTGGTGTTCGGGCCGAAGTTCGGTGTTCGGGCCGAGGATGATATTCGGGCCGAGGTTGATGTTCGGGCCGAGGTCGGAGTTTGGGCAGAGGTTGAAGTTCGGGACGAAAATGAAGTTCGGGCCGAAAATGAAGTTCGGGCCGGGAACAGTGAAGAGTTCGGGCCGAACTTGTTCTTGGCAGTGACGAACGAACCTGCTATTTTGGTTACTCGTGGGCGTGAAACGGACACCCGAGCTGAAAGTTATGAATGTTTTAGTATAGCACCTTTTGTCACACAATCTTTGATATTGAAGAGTTCGGGCCGAAGAGGGATGTTCGGGCCGAAGTGGTGTTCGGGCCGAAGTGGGATGTTCGGGCCGAAGTGGTGTTCGGGCCGAAGTGGTGTTCGGGCCGAAGTTCGGTGTTCGGGCCGAGGATGATGTTCGGGCCGAGGTTGATGTTCGGGCCGAGGTCGGAGTTCGGGCCGAGGTTGAAATTCGGGCCGAGGTTGAAGTTCGGGCCGGGAACAGTGAAGAGTTCGGGCCGAACTTGTTCTTGGCAGTGACGAACGAACCAGCTATTTTGGTTACTCGTGGGCGTGAAACGGACACCCGAGCTGAAAGTTATGAATGTTTTAGTATAGCACCTTTTGTCACACAATCTTGGATATTGAAGAGTTCGGGCCGAAGAGGGATGTTCGGGCCGAAGTGGTGTTCGGGCCGAAGTTCGGTGTTCGGGCCGAGGATGATGTTCGGGCCGAGGTTGATGTTCGGGCCGAGGTCGGAGTTCGGGCCGAGGTCGGAGTTCGAGCCGAGGTTGAAGTTCGGGCCGAAAATTAAGTTCGGGCCGGGAACAGTGAAGAGTTCGGGCCGAACTTGTTCTTGGCAGTGACGAACGAACCAGCTATTTTGGTTACTCATGGGCGTGAAACGGACACCCGAGCTGAAAGTTATGAATGTTTTAGTATAGCACCTTTTGTCACACAATCTTGGATATTGAAGAGTTCGGGCCGATGAGGGATGTTCGGGCCGAAGTGGTCTTCGGGCCGAAGTGGGATGTTCGGGCCGAAGTGGTGTTCGGGCCGAAGTGGTGTTCGGGCCGAAGTTCGGTGTTCGGGCCGAGGATGATGTTCGGGCCGAGGTTGAAGTTCTGGCCGAGGTCGGAGTTCGGGCCGAGGTTGAAGTTCGGGCCGAAAATGAAGTTCGGGCCGGGAACAGTGAAGAGTTCGGGCCGAAGAGGGATGTTCGGGCCGAAGTGGTAGTGAAGAACGAACAAGCTATTTTGGTTACTCGTGGGCGTGAAACGGACACCCGAGCTGAAAGTTATGGATGTTTTAGTATAGGACCTTTTGTCACACAATCTTGGATATTGAAGAGTTCGGGCCGAAGAGGGATGTTCGGGCCGAAGTGGTGTTCGGGCCGAAGTGGGATGTTCGGGCCGAAATGGCTTTCGGGCCGAAGTTCGGTGTTCGGGCCGAGGATGATGTTCGGGCCGAGGTTGAAGTACGGGCCGAGGTCGGAGTTCGGGCCGAGGTTGAAGTTCGGGCCGAGGTTGAAGTTCGGGCCGAAAATGAAGTTCGGGCCGGGAACAGTGAAGAGTTCGGGCCGAACTTGTTCTTGGCAGTGACGAACGAACCAACTATTTTGGTTACTCGTGGGCGTGAAACGGACACCCGAGCTGAAAGTGATGAATGTTTTAGTATAGCACTTTTTGTCACACAGTCTTGGATATTGAAGAGTTCGGGCCGAAGAGGGATGTTCGGGCCAAAGTGGTGTTCGGGCCGAAGTGGGATGTTCGGGCCGAAGTGGTGTTCGGGCCGAAGTGGTGTTCGGGCCGAAGCTCGGTGTTCGGGCCGAGGATGATATTCGGGCCGAGGTTGAAGTTCGGGCTGAAGTGGTGTTCGGGCCGAAGTTCGGTGTTCGGGCCGAGGATGATATTCGGGCCGAGGTTGAAGTTCCGGCCGAGGTCGGAGTTCGGGCCGAGGTTGAAGTTCGGGCCGAAAATGAAGTTCGGGCCGGGAACAGTGAAGAGTTCGGGCCAAACTTGTTCTTGGCAGTGACGAACGAACCAGCTATTTTGGTTACTCGTGGGCGTGAAACGGACACCCGAGCTGAAAGTTATGAATGTTTTAGTATAGCACCTTTTGTCACACAATCTGTGATATTGAAGAGTTCGGGCCGAAGAGGGATGTTCGGGCCGAAGTGGTGTTCGGGCCGAAGTGGGATGTTCGGGCCGAAGTGGTGTTCGGGCCGAAGTGGTGTTCGGGCCGAGGATGATATTCGGGCCGAGGTTGAAGTTCGGGCCGAGGTCGGAGTTTGGGCCGAGGTTGAAGTTCGGGCCGAAAATGAAGTTCGGGCCGGGAACAGTGAAGAGTTCGGGCCGAACTTGTTCTTGGCAGTGACGAACGAACCAGCTATTTTGGTTACTCATGGGCGTGAAACGGACACCCGAGCTGAAAGTTATGAATGTTTTAGTATAGCACCTTTAGTCACACAATCTTGGATATTGAAGAGTTCGGGCCGAAGAGGGATGTTCGGGCCGAAGTGGTGTTCGGGCCGAAGTGGGATGTTCGGGCCGAAATGGCTTTCGGGCCGAGGATGATGTTCGGGCCGAGGTTGAAGTACGGGCCGAGGTCGGAGTTCGGGCCGAGGTTGAAGTTCGGGCCGAGGTTGAAGTTCGGGCCGAAAATGAAGTTCGGGCCGGGAACAGTGAAGAGTTCGGGCCGAACTTGTTCTTGGCAGTGACGAACGAACCAACTATTTTGGTTACTCGTGGGCGTGAAACGGACACCCGAGCTGAAAGTGATGAATGTTTTAGTATAGCACTTTTTGTCACACAGTCTTGGATATTGAAGAGTTCGGGCCGAAGAGGGATGTTCGGGCCAAAGTGGTGTTCGGGCCGAAGTGGGATGTTCGGGCCGAAGTGGTGTTCGGGCCGAAGTTCGGTGTTCGGGCCGAGGATGATATTCGGGCCGAGGTTGAAGTTCGGGCCGAGGTCGGAGTTTGGGCCGAGGTTGAAGTTCGGGCCGAAAATGAAGTTCGGGCCGGGAACAGTGAAGAGTTTAGGCCGAACTTGTTCTTGGCAGTGACGAACAAACCAGCTATTTTGGTTACTCGTGGGCGTGAAACGGACACCCGAGCTGAAAGTTATGAATGTTTTAGTATAGCACCTTTTGTCACACAATCTTGGATATTGAAGAGTTCGGGCCGAAGAGGGATGTTCGGGCCGAAGTGGTGTTCGGGCCGAAGTGGGATGTTCGGGCCGAAGTGGTGTTCGGGCCGAAGTTCGGTGTTCGGGCCGAGGATGATGTTCGGGCCGAGGTCGATGTTCGGGCCGAGGTCGGAGTTCGGGCCGAGGTCGGAGTTCGGGCCGAGGTTGAAGTTCGGGCCGAAAATGAAGTTCGGGCCGGGAACAGTGAAGAGTTCGGGCCGAACTTGTTCTTGGCAGTGACGAACGAACCAGCTATTTTGGTTACTCATGGGCGTGAAACGGACACCCGAGCTGAAAGTTATGAATGTTTTAGTATAGCACCTTTTGTCACACAATCTTGGATATTGAAGAGTTCGGGCCGAAGAGGGATGTTCGGGCCGAAGTGGTGTTCGGGCCGAAGTGGGATGTTCGGGCCGAAGTGGTGTTCGGGCCGAAGTGGTGTTCGGGCCGAAGTGGTGTTCGGGCCGAAGTTCGGTGTTCGGGCCGAGGATGATGTTCAGGCCGAGGTTGAAGTTCGGGCCGAGGTCGGAGTTCGGGCCGAGGTTGAAGTTCGGGCCGAAAATGAAGTTCGGGCCGGGAACAGTGAAGAGTTCGGGCCGAACTTGTTCTCGGCAGTGAAGAACGAACAAGCTATTTTGGTTACTCGTGGGCGTGAAACGGACACCCGAGCTGAAAGTTATGGATGTTTTAGTATAACACCTTTTGTCACACAATCTTGGATATTGAAGAGTTCGGGCCGAAGAGGGATGTTCGGGCCGAAGTGGTGTTCGGGCCGAAGTGGGATGTTCGGGCCGAAATGGCTTTCGGGCCGAAGTTCGGTGTTCGGGCCGAGGATGATGTTCGGGCCGAGGTTGAAGTACGGGCCGAGGTCGGAGTTCGGGCCGAGGTTGAAGTTCGGGCCGAGGTTGAAGTTCGGGCCGAAAATGAAGTTCGGGCGGGGAACAGTGAAGAGTTTGGGCCGAACTTGTTCTTGGCAGTGACGAACGAACCAACTATTTTGGTTACTCGTGGGCGTGAAACGGACACCCGAGCTGAAAGTGATGAATGTTTTAGTATAGCACTTTTTGTCACACAGTCTTGGATATTGAAGAGTTCGGGCCGAAGAGGGATGTTCGGGCCAAAGTGGTGTTCGGGCCGAAGTGGGATGTTCGGGCCGAAGTGGTGTTCGGGCCGAAGTGGTGTTCGGGCCGAAGTTCGGTGTTCGGGCCGAGGATGATATTCGGGCCGAGGTTGAAGTTCGGGCTGAAGTGGTGTTCGGGCCGAAGTTCGGTGTTCGGGCCGAGGATGATATTCGGGCCGAGGTCGGAGTTCGGGCCGAGGTTGAAGTTCGGGCCGAAAATGAAGTTCGGGCCGGGAACAGTGAAGAGTTCGGGCCGAACTTGTTCTTGGCAGTGACGAACGAACCAGCTATTTTGGTTACTCGTGGGCGTGAAATGGACACCCGAGCTGAAAGTTATGAATGTTTTAGTATAGCACCTTTTGTCACACAATCTTTGATATTGAAGAGTTCGGGCCGAAGAGGGATGTTCGGGCCGAAGTGGTGTTCGGGCCGAAGTGGGATGTTCGGGCCGAAGTGGTGTTTGGGCCGAAGTGGTGTTCGGGCCGAGGATGATATTCGGGCCGAGGTTGAAGTTCGGGCCGAGGTCGGAGTTTGGGCCGAGGTTGCAGTTCGGGCCGAAAATGAAGTTCGGGCCGGGAACAGTGAAGAGTTCGGGCCGAACTTGTTCTTGGCAGTGACGAACGAACCAACTATTTTGGATACTCGTGGGCGTGAAACGGACACCCGAGCTGAAAGTTATGAATGTTTTAGTATAGCACCTTTTGTCACACAATCTTTGATATTGAAGAGTTCGGGCCGAAGAGGGATGTTCGGGCCGAAGTGGTGTTCGGGCCGAAATGGTGTTCGGGCCGAAGTTCGGTGTTCGGGCCGAGGATGATGTTCGGGCCGAGGTTGAAGTTCGGGCCGAGGTCGGAGTTCGGGCCGAGGTTGAAATTCGGGCCGAGGTTGAAGTTCGGGCCGAAAATGAAGTTCGGGCCGGCAACAGTGAAGAGTTCGGGCCGAACTTGTTCTTGGCAGTGACGAACGAACCAGCTATTTTGGTTACTCGTGGGCGTGAAACGGACACCCGAGCTGAAAGTTATGAATGTTTTAGTATAGCACCTTTTGTCACACAATCTTGGATATTGAAGAGTTCGGGCCGAAGAGGGATGTTCGGGCCGAAGTGGTGTTCGGGCCGAAGTGGGATGTTCGGGCCGAAGTGGTGTTCGGGCCGAAGTTCGGTGTTCGGGCCGAGGATGATGTTCGGGCCGAGGTTGATGCTCGGGCCGAGGTCGGAGTTCGGGCCGAGGTTGAAGTTCGGGCCGAAAATGAAGTTCGGGCCGGGAACAGTGAAGAGTTCGGGCCGAACTTGTTCTTGGCAGTGACGAACGAACCAGCTATTTTGGTTACTCATGGGCGTGAAACGGACACCCGAGCTGAAAGTTATGAATGTTTTAGTATAGCACCTTTTGTCACACAATCTTGGATATTGAAGAGTTCGGGCCGAAGAGGGATGTTCGGGCCGAAGTGGTGTTCGGGCCGAAGTGGGATGTTCGGGCCGAAGTGGTGTTCGGGCCGAAGTGGTGTTCGGGCCGAAGTGGTGTTCGGGCCGAAGTTCGGTGTTCGGGCCGAGGATGATGTTCAGGCCGAGGTTGAAGTTCGGGCCGAGGTCGGAGTTCGGGCCGAGGTTGAAGTTCGGGCCGAAAATGAAGTGCGGGCCGGGAACACTGAAGAGTTCGGGCCGAACTTGTTCTTGGCAGTGAAGAACGAACAAGCTATTTTGGTTACTCGTGGGCATGAAACGGACACCCGAGCTGAAAGTTATGGATGTTTTAGTATAACACCTTTTGTCACACAATCTTGGATATTGAAGAGTTCGGGCCTAAGAGGGATGTTCGGACCGAAGTGGTGTTCGGGCCGAAGTGGGATGTTCGGGCCGAAATGGCTTTCGGGCCGAAGTTCGGTGTTCGGGCCGAGGATGATGTTCGGGCCGAGGTTGAAGTACGGGCCGAGGTCGGAGTTCGGGCCGAGGTTGAAGTTCGGGCCGAGGTTGAAGTTCGGGCCGAAAATGAAGTTCGGGCCGGGAACAGTGAAGAGTTCGGGCCGAACTTGTTCTTGGCAGTGACGAACGAACCAACTATTTTGGTTACTTGTGGGCGTGAAACGGACACCCGAGCTGAAAGTGATGAATGTTTTAGTATAGCACTTTTTGTCACACAGTCTTCGATATTGAAGAGTTCGGGCCGAAGAGGGATGTTCGGGCCAAAGTGGTGTTCTGGCCGAAGTGGGATGTTCGGGCCGAAGTGGTGTTCGGGCCGAAGTGGTGTTCGGGCCGAAGTTCGGTGTTCGGGCCGAGGATGATATTCGGGCCGAGGTTGAAGTTCGGGCCGAAGTGGTGTTCGGGCCGAAGTTCGGTGTGCGGGCCGAGGATGATATTCGGGCCGAGGTTGAAGTTCGGGCCGAGGTCGGAGTTCGGGCCGAGGTTGAAGTTCGGGCCGAAAATGAAGTTCGGGTCGGGAACAGTGAAGAGTTCGGGCCAAACTTGTTCTTGGCAGTGACGAACGAACCAGCTATTTTGGTTACTCGTGGGCGTGAAACGGACACCCGAGCTGAAAGTTATGAATGTTTTAGTTTAGCACCTTTTGTCACACAATCTTTGATATTGAAGAGTTCGGGCCGAAGAGGGATGTTCGGGCCGAAGTGGTGTTCGGGCCGAAGTGGGATGTTCGGGCCGAAGTGGTGTTCGGGCCGAAGTGGTGTTCGGGCCGAAGTTCGGTGTTCGGGCCGAGGATGATGTTCGGGCCGAGGTTGAAGTTCGGGCCGAGGTCGGAGTTCGGGCCGAGGTTGAAATTCGGGCCGAGGTTGAAGTTCGGGCCGAAAAGTAAGTTCGGGCCGGGAACAGTGAAGAGTTCGGGCCGAACTTGTTCTTGGCAGTGACGAACGAACCAGCTATTTTGGTTACTCGTGGGCGTGAAACGGACACCCGAGCTGAAAGTTATGAATATTTTAGTATAGCACCTTTTGTCACACAATCTTGGATATTGAAGAGTTCGGGCCGAAGAGGGATGTTCGGGCCGAAGTGGTGTTCGGGCCGAAGTGGGATGTTCGGGCCGAAGTGGTGTTCGGGCCGAAGTTCAGTGTTCGGGCCGATGATGATGTTCGGGCCGAGGTTGATGTTCGGGCCGAGGTCGGAGTTCGGGCCGAGGTCGGAGTTCGGGGCGAGGTTGAAGTTCGGGCCGAAAATGAAGTTCGGGCCGGGAACAGTGAAGAGTTCGGGCCGAACTTGTTCTTGGCAGTGACGAACGAACCAGCTATTTTGGTTACTCATGGGCGTGAAACGGACACCCGAGCTGAAAGTTATGAATGTTTTAGTATAGCACCTTTTGTCACACAATCTTGGATATTGAAGAGTTCGGGCCGAAGAGGGATGTTCGGGCCGAAGTGGTGTTTTGGCCGAAATGGGATGTTCGGGCCGAAGTGGTGTTCGGGCCGAAGTGGTGTTCGGGCCGAAGTTCTGTGTTCGGGCCGAGGATGATGTTCGGGCCGAGGCTGAAGTTCGGGCCGAGGTCGGAGTTCGGGCCGAGGTTGAAGTTCGGGCCGAAAATGAAGTTCGGGCCGGGAACAGTGAAGAGTTCGGGCCGAACTTGTTCTTGGCAGTGACGAACGAACCAGCTATTTTGGTTACTCGTGGGCGTGAAACGGACACCCGAGCTGAAAGTTATGGATGTTTTAGTATAGCACCTTTTGTCACACAATCTTGGATATTGAAGAGTTCGGGCCGAAGAGGGATGTTCGGGCCGAAGTGGTGTTCGGGGCCGAAGTGGGATGTTCGGGCCGAAATGGCTTTCGGGCAGAAGTTCGGTGTTCGGGCCGAGGATGATGTTCGGGCCGAGGTTGAAGTACGGACCGAGGTCGGAGTTCGGGCCGAGGTTGAAGTTCGGGCCGAGGTTGAAGTTCGGGCCGAAAATGAAGTTCGGGCCGGGAACAGTGAAGAGTTCGGGCCGAACTTGTTCTTGGCAGTGACGAACGAACCAACTATTTTGGTTACTCGTGGGCGTGAAACGGACACCCGAGCTGAAAGTGATGAATGTTTTAGTATACCACTTTTTGTCACACAATCTTGGATATTGAAGAGTTCGGGCCGAAGAGGGATGTTCGGGCCAAAGTGGTGTTCGGGCCGAAGTGGGATGTTCGGGCCGAAGTGGTGTTCGGGCCGAAGTGGTGTTCGGGCCGAAGTTCGGTGTTCGGGCCGAGGATGATATTCGGGCCGAGGTTGAAGTTCGGGCCGAAGTGGTGTTCGGGCCGAAGTTCGGTGTGCGGGCCGAGGATGATATTCGGGCCGAGGTTGAAGTTCGGGCCGAGGTCGGAGTTCGGGCCGAGGTTGAAGTTCGGGCCGAAAATGAAGTTCGGGTCGGGAACAGTGAAGAGTTCGGGCCGAACTTGTTCTTGGCAGTGACGAACGAACCAGCTATTTTGGTTACTCATGGGCGTGAAACGGACACCCGAGCTGAAAGTTATGAATGTTTTAGTATAGCACCTTTTGTCACACAATCTTGGATATTGATGAGTTCGGGCCGAAGAGGGATGTTCGGGCCGAAGTGGTGTTCTGGCCGAAATGGGATGTTCGGGCCGAAGTGGTGTTCGGGCCGAAGTGGTGTTCGGGCCGAAGTTCGGTGTTCGGGCCGAGGATGATGTTCGGGCCGAGGTTGAAGTTCGGGCCGAGGTCGGAGTTCGGGCCGAGGTTGAAATTCGGGCCGAGGTTGAAGTTCGGGCCGAAAATTAAGTTCGGGCCGGGAACAGTGAAGAGTTCGGGCCGAACTTGTTCTTGGCAGTGACGAACGAACCAGCTATTTTGGTTACTCGTGGGCGTGAAACGGACACCCGAGCTGAAAGTTATGAATGTTTTAGTATAGCACCTTTTGTCACACAATCTTGGATATTGAAGAGTTCGGGCCGAAGAGGGATGTTCGGGCCGAAGTGGTGTTCGGGCCGAAGTGGGATGTTCGGGCCGAAGTGGTGTTCGGGCCGAAGTTCGGTGTTCGGGCCGATGATTATGTTCGGGCCGAGGTTGATGTTCGGGCCGAGGTCGGAGTTCGGGCCGAGGTCCGAGTTCGGGGCGAGGTTGAAGTTCGGGCCGAAAATGAAGTTCGGGCCGGGAACAGTGAAGAGTTCGGGCCGAACTTGTTCTTGGCAGTGACGAACGAACCAGCTATTTTGGTTACTCATGGGCGTGAAACGGACACCCGAGCTGAAAGTTATGAATGTTTTAGTATAGCACCTTTTGTCACACAATCTTGGATATTGATGAGTTCGGGCCGAAGAGGGATGTTCGGGCCGAAGTGGTGTTCTGGCCGAAATGGGATGTTCGGGCCGAAGTGGTGTTCGGGCCGAAGTGGTGTTCGGGCCGAAGTTCTGTGTTCGGGCCGAGGATGATGTTCGGGCCGAGGTTGAAGTTCGGGCCGAGGTCGGAGTTCGGGCCGAGGTTGAAGTTCGGGCCGAAAATGAAGTTCGGGCCGGGAACAGTGAAGAGTTCGGGCCGAACTTGTTCTTGGCAGTGACGAACGAACCAGCTATTTTGGTTACTCGTGGGCGTGAAACGGACACCCGAGCTGAAAGTTATGGATGTTTTAGTATAGCACCTTTTGTCACACAATCTTGGATATTGAAGAGTTCGGGCCGAAGAGGGATGTTCGGGCCGAAGTGGTGTTCGGGGCCGAAGTGGGATGTTCGGGCCGAAATGGCTTTCGGGCAGAAGTTCGGTGTTCGGGCCGAGGATGATGTTCGGGCCGAGGTTGAAGTACAGACCGAGGTCGGAGTTCGGGCCGAGGTTGAAGTTCGGGCCGAGGTTGAAGTTCGGGCCGAAAATGAAGTTCGGGCCGGGAACAGTGAAGAGTTCGGGCCGAACTTGTTCTTGGCAGTGACGAACGAACCAACTATTTTGGTTACTCGTGGGCGTGAAACGGACACCCGAGCTGAAAGTGATGAATGTTTTAGTATAGCACTTTTTGTCACACAATCTTGGATATTGAAGAGTTCGGGCCGAAGAGGGATGTTCGGGCCAAAGTGGTGTTCGGGCCGAAGTGGGATGTTCGGGCCGAAGTGGTGTTCGGGCCGAAGTGGTGTTCGGGCCGAAGTTCGGTGTTCGGGCCGAGGATGATATTCGGGCCGAGGTTGAAGTTCGGGCCGAGGTCGGAGTTCGGGCCGAGGTTGAAGTTCGGGCCGAGGTTGAAGTTCGGGCCGAAAATGAAGTTCGGGCCGGGAACAGTGAAGAGTTCGGGCCGAACTTGTTCTTGGCAGTGACGAATGAACCAGCTATTTTGGTTACTCGTGGGCGTGAAACGGACACCCGAGATGAAAGTTATGAATGTTTTAGTATAGCACCTTTTGTCACACAATCTTGGATATTGAAGAGTTCGGGCCGAAGAGGGATGTTCGGGCCGAAGTGGTTTCCGGGCCCAAGTGGGATGTTCGGGCCGAAGTGGTGTTCGGGCCGAAGTTCGGTGTTCGGGCCGAGGATGATGTTCGGACCGAGGTTGAAGTTCGGGCCGAGGTCGGAGTTCGGGCCGAGGTTGAAGTTCGGGCAGAAAATGAAGTTCGGGTCGGGAACAGTGAAGAGTTCGGGCCGAACTTGTTATTGGCGGTGACGAACGAACAAGCTATTTTGGTTACTCGTGGGCGTGAAACGGACACCCGAGCTGAAAGTTATGAATGTTTTAGTATAGCACCTTTTGTCACACAATCTTGGATATTGAAGAGTTCGGGCCGAAGAGGGATGTTCGGGCCGAAGTGGTGTTCGGGCCGAAGTGGGATGTTCGGGCCGAAGTGGTGTTCGGGCCGAAGTTCGGTGTTCGGGCCGATGATGATGTTCGGGCCGAGGTTGATGTTCGGGCCGAGGTCGGAGTTCGGGCCGAGGTCGGAGTTCGGGCCGAGGTTGAAGTTCGGGCCGAAAATGAAGTTCGGGCCGGGAACAGTGAAGAGTTCGGGCCGAACTTGTTCTTGGCAGTGACGAACGAACCAGCTCTTTTGGTTACTCATGGGCGTGAAACGGACACCCGAGCTGAAAGTTATGAATGTTTAGTATAGCACCTTTTGTCACACAATCTTGGATATTGAAGAGTTCGGGCCGAAGAGGGATGTTCGGGCCGAAGTGGTGTTCGGGCCGAAGTGGGATGTTCGGGCCGAAGTGGTGTTCGGGCCGAAGTGGTGTTCGGGCCGAAGTTCGGTGTTCGGGCCGAAGTTCGGTGTTCGGGCCGAGGATGATGTTCGGGCCGAGGTCGGAGTTCGGGCCGAGGTTGAAATTCGGGCCGAGGTTGAAGTTCGGGCCGAAAATTAAGTTCGGGCCGGGAACAGTGAAGAGTTCGGGCCGAACTTGTTCTTGGCAGTGACGAACGAACCAGCTATTTTGGTTACTCGTGGGCGTGAAACGGACACCCGAGCTGAAAGTTATGAATGTTTTAGTATAGCACCTTTTGTCACACAATCTTGGATATTGAAGAGTTCGGGCCGAAGAGGGATGTTCGGGCCGAAGTGGTGTTCGGGCCGAAGTGGGATGTTCGGGCCGAAGTGGTGTTCGGGCCGAAGTTCGGTGTTCGGGCCGATGATTATGTTCGGGCCGAGGTTGATGTTCGGGCCGAGGTCGGAGTTCGGGCCGAGGTCCGAGTTCGGGGCGAGGTTGAAGTTCGGGCCGAAAATGAAGTTCGGGCCGGGAACAGTGAAGAGTTCGGGCCGAACTTGTTCTTGGCAGTGACGAACGAACCAGCTATTTTGGTTACTCATGGGCGTGAAACGGACACCCGAGCTGAAAGTTATGAATGTTTTAGTATAGCACCTTTTGTCACACAATCTTGGATATTGATGAGTTCGGGCCGAAGAGGGATGTTCGGGCCGAAGTGGTGTTCTGGCCGAAATGGGATGTTCGGGCCGAAGTGGTGTTCGGGCCGAAGTGGTGTTCGGGCCGAAGTTCTGTGTTCGGGCCGAGGATGATGTTCGGGCCGAGGTTGAAGTTCGGGCCGAGGTCGGAGTTCGGGCCGAGGTTGAAGTTCGGGCCGAAAATGAAGTTCGGGCCGGGAACAGTGAAGAGTTCGGGCCGAACTTGTTCTTGGCAGTGACGAACGAACCAGCTATTTTGGTTACTCGTGGGCGTGAAACGGACACCCGAGCTGAAAGTTATGGATGTTTTAGTATAGCACCTTTTGTCACACAATCTTGGATATTGAAGAGTTCGGGCCGAAGAGGGATGTTCGGGCCGAAGTGGTGTTCGGGGCCGAAGTGGGATGTTCGGGCCGAAATGGCTTTCGGGCAGAAGTTCGGTGTTCGGGCCGAGGATGATGTTCGGGCCGAGGTTGAAGTACAGACCGAGGTCGGAGTTCGGGCCGAGGTTGAAGTTCGGGCCGAGGTTGAAGTTCGGGCCGAAAATGAAGTTCGGGCCGGGAACAGTGAAGAGTTCGGGCCGAACTTGTTCTTGGCAGTGACGAACGAACCAACTATTTTGGTTACTCGTGGGCGTGAAACGGACACCCGAGCTGAAAGTGATGAATGTTTTAGTATAGCACTTTTTGTCACACAATCTTGGATATTGAAGAGTTCGGGCCGAAGAGGGATGTTCGGGCCAAAGTGGTGTTCGGGCCGAAGTGGGATGTTCGGGCCGAAGTGGTGTTCGGGCCGAAGTGGTGTTCGGGCCGAAGTTCGGTGTTCGGGCCGAGGATGATATTCGGGCCGAGGTTGAAGTTCGGGCCGAGGTCGGAGTTCGGGCCGAGGTTGAAGTTCGGGCCGAGGTTGAAGTTCGGGCCGAAAATGAAGTTCGGGCCGGGAACAGTGAAGAGTTCGGGCCGAACTTGTTCTTGGCAGTGACGAATGAACCAGCTATTTTGGTTACTCGTGGGCGTGAAACGGACACCCGAGATGAAAGTTATGAATGTTTTAGTATAGCACCTTTTGTCACACAATCTTGGATATTGAAGAGTTCGGGCCGAAGAGGGATGTTCGGGCCGAAGTGGTTTCCGGGCCCAAGTGGGATGTTCGGGCCGAAGTGGTGTTCGGGCCGAAGTTCGGTGTTCGGGCCGAGGATGATGTTCGGACCGAGGTTGAAGTTCGGGCCGAGGTCGGAGTTCGGGCCGAGGTTGAAGTTCGGGCAGAAAATGAAGTTCGGGTCGGGAACAGTGAAGAGTTCGGGCCGAACTTGTTATTGGCGGTGACGAACGAACAAGCTATTTTGGTTACTCGTGGGCGTGAAACGGACACCCGAGCTGAAAGTTATGAATGTTTTAGTATAGCACCTTTTGTCACACAATCTTGGATATTGAAGAGTTCGGGCCGAAGAGGGATGTTCGGGCCGAAGTGGTGTTCGGGCCGAAGTGGGATGTTCGGGCCGAAGTGGTGTTCGGGCCGAAGTTCGGTGTTCGGGCCGATGATGATGTTCGGGCCGAGGTTGATGTTCGGGCCGAGGTCGGAGTTCGGGCCGAGGTCGGAGTTCGGGCCGAGGTTGAAGTTCGGGCCGAAAATGAAGTTCGGGCCGGGAACAGTGAAGAGTTCGGGCCGAACTTGTTCTTGGCAGTGACGAACGAACCAGCTCTTTTGGTTACTCATGGGCGTGAAACGGACACCCGAGCTGAAAGTTATGAATGTTTAGTATAGCACCTTTTGTCACACAATCTTGGATATTGAAGAGTTCGGGCCGAAGAGGGATGTTCGGGCCGAAGTGGTGTTCGGGCCGAAGTGGGATGTTCGGGCCGAAGTGGTGTTCGGGCCGAAGTGGTGTTCGGGCCGAAGTGGTGTTCGGGCCGAAGTTCGGTGTTCGGGCCGAGGATGATGTTCGGGTCGAGGTTGAAGTTCGGGCCGAGGTCGGAGTTCGGGTCGAGGTTGAAGTTCGGGCAGAAAATGAAGTTCGGGTCGGGAACAGTGAAGAGTTCGGGCCGAACTTGTTATTGGCAGTGACGAACGAACAAGCTATTTTGGTTACTCGTGGGCGTGAAACGGACACCCGAGCTGAAAGTTATGAATGTTTTAGTATAGCACCTTTTGTCACACAATCTTGGATATTGAAGAGTTCGGGCCGAAGAGGGATGTTCGGGCCGAAGTGGTGTTCGGGCCGAAGTGGGATGTTCGGGCCGAAGTGGTGTTCGGGCCGAAGTTCGGTGTTCGGGCCGAGGATGATGTTCGGGCCGAGGTTGATGTTCGGGCCGAGGTCGGAGTTCGGGCCGAGGTCGGAGTTCGGGCCGAGGTCGGAGTTCGGGCCGAGGTTGAAGTTCGGGCCGAAAATGAAGTTCGGGCCGGGAACAGTGAAGAGTTCGGGCCGAACTTGTTCTTGGCAGTGACGAATGAACCAGCTATTTTGGTTACTCATGGGCGTGAAACGGACACCCGAGCTGAAAGTTATGAATGTTTAGTATAGCACCTTTTGTCACACAATCTTGGATATTGAAGAGTTCGGGCCGAAGAGGATGTTCGGGCCGAAGTGGTGTTCGGGCCGAAGTGGGATGTTCGGGCCGAAGTGGTGTTCGGGCCGAAGTGGTGTTCGGGCCGAAGTGGTGTTCGGGCCGAAGTTCGGTGTTCGGGCCGAGGATGATGTTCAGGCCGAGGTTGAAGTTCGGGCCGAGGTCGGAGTTCGGACCGAGGTTGAAGTTCGGGCCGAAAATGAAGTTCGGGCCGGGAACAGTGAAGAGTTCGGGCCGAACTTGTTCTTGGCAGTGACGAACGAACAAGCTATTTTGGTTACTCGTGGGCGTGAAACGGACACCCGAGCTGAAAGTTATGGATGTTTTAGTATAACACCTTTTGTCACACAATCTTGGATATTGAAGAGTTCGGGCCGAAGAGGGATGTTCGGGCCGAAGTGGTGTTCGGGCCGAAGTGGGATGTTCGGGCCGAAATGGCTTTCGGGCCGAAGTTCGGTGTTCGGGCCGAGGATGATGTTCGGGCCGAGGTTGAAGTGCGGGCCGAGGTCAGAGTTCGGGCCGAGGTTGAAGTTCGGGCCGAGGTTGAAGTTCGGGCCGAAAATGAAGTTCGGGCCGGGAACAGTGAAGAGTTCGGGCCGAACTTGTTCTTGGCAGTGACGAACGAACCAACTATTTTGGTTACTCGTGGGCGTGAAACGGACACCCGAGCTGAAAGTGATGAATGTTTTAGTATAGCACTTTTTGTCACACAGTCTTGGATATTGAAGAGTTCGGGCCGAAGAGGGATGTTCGGGCCAAAGTGGTGTTCTGGCCGAAGTGGGATGTTCGGGCCGAAGTGGTGTTCGGGCCGAAGTGGGGTTCGGGTCGAAGTTCGGTGTTCGGGCCGAGGATGATATTCGGGCCGAGGTTGAAGTTCGGGCCGAAGTGGTGTTCGGGCCGAAGTTCGGTGTGCGGGCCGAGGATGATATTCGGGCCGAGGTTGAAGTTCGGGCCGAGATCGGAGTTCGGGCCGAGGTTGAAGTTCGGGCCGAAAATGAAGTTCGGGTCGGGAACAGTGAAGAGTTCGGGCCGAACTTGTTCTTGGCAGTGACGAACGAACCAGCTATTTTGGTTACTCGTGGGCGTGAAACGGACACCCGAGCTGAAAGTTATGAATGTTTTAGTATAGCACCTTTTGTCACACAATCTTTGACATTGAAGAGTTCGGGCCGAAGAGGGATGTTCGGGCCGAAGTGGTGTTCGGGCCGAAGTGGGATGTTCGGGCCGAAGTGGTGTTCGGGCCGAAGTGGTGTTCGGGCCGAAGTGGTGTTCGGGCCGAAGTTCGGTGTTCGGGCCGAGGATGATGTTCGGGTCGAGGTTGAAGTTCGGGCCGAGGTCGGAGTTCGGGTCGAGGTTGAAGTTCGGGCAGAAAATGAAGTTCGGGTCGGGAACAGTGAAGAGTTCGGGCCGAACTTGTTATTGGCAGTGACGAACGAACAAGCTATTTTGGTTACTCGTGGGCGTGAAACGGACACCCGAGCTGAAAGTTATGAATGTTTTAGTATAGCACCTTTTGTCACACAATCTTGGATATTGAAGAGTTCGGGCCGAAGAGGGATGTTCGGGCCGAAGTGGTGTTCGGGCCGAAGTGGGATGTTCGGGCCGAAGTGGTGTTCGGGCCGAAGTTCGGTGTTCGGGCCGAGGATGATGTTCGGGCCGAGGTTGATGTTCGGGCCGAGGTCGGAGTTCGGGCCGAGGTCGGAGTTCGGGCCGAGGTCGGAGTTCGGGCCGAGGTTGAAGTTCGGGCCGAAAATGAAGTTCGGGCCGGGAACAGTGAAGAGTTCGGGCCGAACTTGTTCTTGGCAGTGACGAATGAACCAGCTATTTTGGTTACTCATGGGCGTGAAACGGACACCCGAGCTGAAAGTTATGAATGTTTAGTATAGCACCTTTTGTCACACAATCTTGGATATTGAAGAGTTCGGGCCGAAGAGGATGTTCGGGCCGAAGTGGTGTTCGGGCCGAAGTGGGATGTTCGGGCCGAAGTGGTGTTCGGGCCGAAGTGGTGTTCGGGCCGAAGTGGTGTTCGGGCCGAAGTTCGGTGTTCGGGCCGAGGATGATGTTCAGGCCGAGGTTGAAGTTCGGGCCGAGGTCGGAGTTCGGACCGAGGTTGAAGTTCGGGCCGAAAATGAAGTTCGGGCCGGGAACAGTGAAGAGTTCGGGCCGAACTTGTTCTTGGCAGTGACGAACGAACAAGCTATTTTGGTTACTCGTGGGCGTGAAACGGACACCCGAGCTGAAAGTTATGGATGTTTTAGTATAACACCTTTTGTCACACAATCTTGGATATTGAAGAGTTCGGGCCGAAGAGGGATGTTCGGGCCGAAGTGGTGTTCGGGCCGAAGTGGGATGTTCGGGCCGAAATGGCTTTCGGGCCGAAGTTCGGTGTTCGGGCCGAGGATGATGTTCGGGCCGAGGTTGAAGTGCGGGCCGAGGTCAGAGTTCGGGCCGAGGTTGAAGTTCGGGCCGAGGTTGAAGTTCGGGCCGAAAATGAAGTTCGGGCCGGGAACAGTGAAGAGTTCGGGCCGAACTTGTTCTTGGCAGTGACGAACGAACCAACTATTTTGGTTACTCGTGGGCGTGAAACGGACACCCGAGCTGAAAGTGATGAATGTTTTAGTATAGCACTTTTTGTCACACAGTCTTGGATATTGAAGAGTTCGGGCCGAAGAGGGATGTTCGGGCCAAAGTGGTGTTCTGGCCGAAGTGGGATGTTCGGGCCGAAGTGGTGTTCGGGCCGAAGTGGGGTTCGGGTCGAAGTTCGGTGTTCGGGCCGAGGATGATATTCGGGCCGAGGTTGAAGTTCGGGCCGAAGTGGTGTTCGGGCCGAAGTTCGGTGTGCGGGCCGAGGATGATATTCGGGCCGAGGTTGAAGTTCGGGCCGAGATCGGAGTTCGGGCCGAGGTTGAAGTTCGGGCCGAAAATGAAGTTCGGGTCGGGAACAGTGAAGAGTTCGGGCCGAACTTGTTCTTGGCAGTGACGAACGAACCAGCTATTTTGGTTACTCGTGGGCGTGAAACGGACACCCGAGCTGAAAGTTATGAATGTTTTAGTATAGCACCTTTTGTCACACAATCTTTGACATTGAAGAGTTCGGGCCGAAGAGGGATGTTCGGGCCGAAGTGGTGTTCGGGCCGAAGTGGGATGTTCGGGCCGAAGTGGTGTTCGGGTCGAAGTGGTGTTCGGGCCGAAGTTCGGTGTTCGGGCCGAGGATGATGTTCGGGCCGAGGTTGAAGTTCGGGCCGAGGTCGGAGCTCGGGCCGAGGTTGAAATTCGGGCCGAGGTTGAAGTTCGGGCCGAAAATGAAGTTCGGGCCGGGAACAGTGAAGAGTTCGGGCCGAACTAGTTCTTGGCAGTGACGAACGAACCAGCTATTTTGGTTACTCGTGGGCGTGAAACGGACACCCGAGCTGAAAGTTATGAATGTTTTAGTATAGCACCTTTTGTCACACAATCTTGGATATTGAAGAGTTCGGGCCGAAGAGGGATGTTCGGGCCGAAGTGGTGTTCGGGCCGAAGTGGGATGTTCGGGCCGAAGTGGTGTTCGGGCCGAAGTTCGGTGTTCGGGCCGATGATGATGTTCGGGCCGAGGTTGATGTTCGGGCCGAGGTCGGAGTTCGGGCCGAGGTCGAAGTTCGGGCCGAGGTTGAAGTTCGGGCCGAAAATGAAGTTCGGGCCGGGAACAGTGAAGAGTTCGGGCCGAACTTGTTCTTGGCAGTGACAAACGAACCAGCTATTTTGGTTACTCATGGGCGTGAAACGGACACCCGAGCTGAAAGTTATGAATGTTTTAGTATAGCACCTTTTGTCACACAATCTTGGATATTGAAGAGTTCGGGCCGAAGAGGGATGTTCGGGCCGAAGTGGTGTTCGGGCCGAAATGGGATGTTCGGGCCGAAGTGGTGTTCGGGCCGAAGTGGTGTTCGGGCCGAAGTTCTGTGTTCGGGCCGAGGATGATGTTCGGGCCGAGGTTGAAGTTCGGGCCGAGGTCGGAGTTCGGGCCGAGGTTGAAGTTCGGGCCGAAAATGAAGTTCGGGCCGGGAACAGTGAAGAGTTCGGGCCGAACTTGTTCTTGGCAGTGACGAACGAACCAGCTATTTTGGTTACTCGTGGGCGTGAAACGGACACCCGAGCTGAAAGTTATGGATGTTTTAGTATAGCACCTTTTGTCACACAATCTTGGATATTGAAGAGTTCGGGCCGAAGAGGGATGTTCGGGCCAAAGTGGTGTTCGGGGCCGAAGTGGGATGTTCGGGCCGAAATGGCTTTCGGGCAGAAGTTCGGTGTTCGGGCCGAGGATGATGTTCGGGCCGAGGTTGAAGTACGGACCGAGGTCGGAGTTCGGGCCGAGGTTGAAGTTCGGGCCGAAAATGAAGTTCGGGCCGGGAACAGTGAAGAGTTCGGGCCGAACTTGTTCTTGGCAGTGACGAACGAACCGACTATTTTGGTTACTCGTGGGCGTGAAACGGACACCCGAGCTGAAAGTGATGAATGTTTTAGTATAGCACTTTTTGTCACACAGTCTTGGATATTGAAGAGTTCGGGCCGAAGAGGGATGTTCGGGCCAAAGTGGTGTTCTGGCCGAAGTGGGATGTTCGGGCCGAAGTGGTGTTCGGGCCGAAGTGGTGTTCGGGCCGAAGTTCGGTGTTCGGGCCGAGGATGATATTCGGGCCGAGGTTGAAGTTCGGGCCGAAGTGGTGTTCGGGCCGAAGTTTAGTGTGCGGGCCGAGGATGATATTCGGGCCGAGGTTGAAGTTCGGGCCGAGGTCGGAGTTCGGGCCGAGGTTGAAGTTCGGGCCGAAAATGAAGTTCGGGTCGGGAACAGTGAAGAGTTCAGGCCGAACTTGTTCTTGGCAGTGACGAACGAACCAGCTATTTTGGTTACTCGTGGGCGTGAAACGGACACCCGAGCTGAAAGTTATGAATGTTTTAGTATAGCACCTTTTGTCACACAATCTTTGATATTGAAGAGTTCGGGCCGAAGAGGGATGTTCGGGCCGAAGTGGTGTTCGGGCCGAAGTGGGATGTTCGGGCCGAAGTGGTGTTCGGGCCGAAGTGGTGTTCGGGCCGAAGTTCGGTGTTCGGGCCGAGGATGATGTTCGGGCCGAGGTTGAAGTTCGGGCCGAGGTCGGAGTTCGGGCCGAGGTTGAAGTTCGGGCCGAAAATGAAGTTCGGGCCGGGAACAGTGAAGAGTTCGGGCCGAACTTGTTCTTGGCAGTGACGAACGAACCAGCTATTTTGGTTACTCGTGGGCGTGAAACGGACACCCGAGCTGAAAGTTATGAATGTTTTAGTATAGCACCTTTTGTCACACAATCTTGGATATTGAAGAGTTCGGGCCGAAGAGGGATGTTCGGGCCGAAGTGGTGTTCGGGCCGAAGTGGGATGTTCGGGCCGAAGTGGTGTTCCGGCCGAAGTTCGGTGTTCGGGCCGATGATGATGTTCGGGCCGAGGTTGATGTTCGGGCCGAGGTCGGAGTTCGGGCCGAGGTCGGAGTTCGGGCCGAGGTTGAAGTTCGGGCCGAAAATGAAGTTCGGGCCGGGAACAGTGAAGAGTTCGGGCCGAACTTGTTCTTGGCAGTGACGAACGAACCAGCTATTTTGGTTACTCATGGGCGTGAAACGGACACCCGAGCTGAAAGTTATGAATGTTTTAGTATAGCACCTTTTGTCACACAATCTTGGATATTGAAGAGTTCGGGCCGAAGAGGGATGTTCGGGCCGAAGTGGTGTTCGGGCCGAAATGGGATGTTCGGGCCGAAGTGGTGTTCGGGCCGAAGTGGTGTTCGGTCCGAAGTTCTGTGTTCGGGCCGAGGATGATGTTCGGGCCGAGGTTGAAGTTCGGGCCGAGGTCGGAGTTCGGGCCGAGGTTGAAGTTCGGGCCGAAAATGAAGTTCGGGCCGGGAACAGTGAAGAGTTCGGGCCGAACTTGTTCTTGGCAGTGACGAACGAACCAGCTATTTTGGTTACTCGTGGGCGTGAAACGGACACCCGAGCTGAAAGTTATGGATGTTTTAGTATAGCACCTTTTGTCACACAATCTTGGATATTGAAGAGTTCGGGCCGAAGAGGGATGTTCGGGCCGAAGTGGTGTTCGGGGCCGAAGTGGGATGTTCGGGCCGAAATGGCTTTCGGGCAGAAGTTCGGTGTTCGGGCCGAGGATGATGTTCGGGCCGAGGTTGAAGTACGGACCGAGGTCGGAGTTCGGGCCGAGGTTGAAGTTCGGGCCGAGGTTGAAGTTCGGGCCGAAAATGAAGTTCGGGCCGGGAACAGTGAAGAGTTCGGGCCGAACTTGTTCTTGGCAGTGACGAACGAACCAACTATTTTGGTTACTCGTGGGCGTGAAACGGACACCCGAGCTGAAAGTGATGAATGTTTTAGTATAGCACTTTTTGTCACACAGTCTTGGATATTGAAGAGTTCGGGCCGAAGAGGGATGTTCGGGCCAAAGTGGTGTTCGGGGCGAAGTGGGATGTTCGGGCCGAAGTGGTGTTCGGGCCGAAGTGGTGTTCGGGCCGAAGTTCGGTGTTCGGGCCGAGGATGATATTCGGGCCGAGGTTGAAGTTCGGGCCGAAGTGGTGTTCGGGCCGAAGTTCGGTGTTCGGGCCGAGGATGATATTCGGGCCGAGGTTGAAGTTCGGGCCGAGGTCGGAGTTCGGGCCGAGGTTGAAGTTCGGGCCGAAAATGAAGTTCGGGCCGGGAACAGTGAAGAGTTCGGGCCGAACTTGTTCTTGGCAGTGACGAACGAACCAGCTATTTTGGTTACTCGTGGGCGTGAAACGGACACCCGAGCTGAAAGTTATGAATGTTTTAGTATAGCACGTTTTGTCACACAATCTTTGATATTGAAACGTTCGGGCCGAAGAGGGATGTTCGGGCCGAAGTGGTGTTCGGGCCGAAGTGGGATGTTCGGGCCGAAGTGGTGTTTGGGCCGAAGTGGTGTTCGGGCCGAAGTTCGGTGTTCGGGCCGAGGATGATGTTCGGGCCGAGGTTGAAGTTCGGGCCGAGGTCGGAGTTCGGGCCGAGGTTGAAATTCGGGCCGAGGTTGAAGTTCGGGCCGAAAATGAAGTTCGGGCCGGGAACAGTGAAGAGTTCGGGCCGAACTTGTTCTTGGCAGTGACGAACGAACCAGCTATTTTGGTTACTCGTGGGCGTGAAACGGACACCCGAGCTGAAAGTTATGAATGTTTTAGTATAGCACCTTTTGTCACACAATCTTGGATATTGAAGAGTTCGGGCCGAAGACGGATGTTCGGGCCGAAGTGGTGTTCGGGCCGAAGTGGGATGTTCGGGCCGAAGTGGTGTTCGGGCCGAAGTTCGGTGTTCGGGCCGAGGATGATGTTCGGGCCGAGGTTGATGTTCGGGCCGAGGTCGGAGTTCGGGCCGAGGTCGGAGTTCGGGCCGAGGTTGAAGTTCGGGCCGAAAATGAAGTTCGGGCAGGGAACAGTGAAGAGTTCGGGCCGAACTTGTTCTTGGCAGTGACGAACGAACCAGCTATTTTGGTTACTCATGGGCGTGAAACGGACACCCGAGCTGAAAGTTATGAATGTTTTAGTATAGCACCTTTTGTCACACAATCTTGGATATTGAAGAGTTCGGGCCGAAGAGGGATGTTCGGGCCGAAGTGGTGTTCGGGCCGAAGTGGGATGTTCGGGCCGAAGTGGTGTTCGGGCCGAAGTGGTGTTCGGGCCGAAGTTCGGTGTTCGGGCCGAGGATGATGTTCAGGCCGAGGTTGAAGTTCGGGCCGAGGTCGGAGTTCGGGCCGAGGTTGAAGTTCGGGCCGAAAATGAAGTTCGGGCCGGGAACAGTGAAGAGTTCGGGCCGAACTTGTTCTTGGCAGTGACGAACGAACAAGCTATTTTGGTTACTCGTGGGCGTGAAACGGACACCCGAGCTGAAAGTTATGGATGTTTTAGTATAACACCTTTTGTCACACAATCTTGGATATTGAAGAGTTCGGGCCGAAGAGGGATGTTCGGGCCGAAGTGGTGTTCGGGCCGAAGTGGGATGTTCGGGCCGAAATGGCTTTCGGGCCGAAGTTCGGTGTTCGGGCCGAGGTTGAAGTACGGGCCGAGGTCGGAGTTCGGGCCGAGGTTGAAGTTCGGGCCGAGGTTGAAGTTCGGGCCGAAAATGAAGTTCGGGCCGGGAACAATGAAGAGTTCGGGCCGAACTTGTTCTTGGCAGTGACGAACGAACCAACTATTTTGGTTACTCGTGGGCGTGAAACGGACACCCGAGCTGAAAGTGATGAATGTTTTAGTATAGCACTTTTTGTCACACAGTCTTGGATATTGAAGAGTTCGGGCCGAAGATGGATGTTCGGGCCAAAGTGGTGTTCGGGCCGAAGTGGGATGTTCGGGCCGAAGTGGTGTTCGGGCCGAAGTGGTGTTCGGGCCGAAGTTCGGTGTTCGGGCCGAGGATGATATTCGGGCCGAGGTTGAAGTTCGGGCCGAAGTGGTGTTCGGGCCGAAGTTCGGTGTTCGGGCCGAGAATGATATTCGGGCCGAGGTTGAAGTTCGGGCCGAGGTCGGAGTTCGGGCCGAGGTTGAAGTTCGGGCCGAAAATGAAGTTCGGGCCGGGAACAGTGAAGAGTTCGGGCCGAACTTGTTCTTGGCAGTGACGAACGAACCAGCTATTTTGGTTACTCGTGGGCGTGAAACGGACACCCGAGCTGAAAGTTATGAATGTTTTAGTATAGCACCTTTTGTCACACAATCTTTGATATTGAAACGTTCGGGCCGAAGAGGGATGTTCGGGCCGAAGTGGTGTACGGGCCGAAGTGGGATGTTCGGGCCGAAGTGGTGTTCGGGCCGAAGTGGTGTTCGGGCCGAAGTTCGGTGTTCGGGCCGAGGATGATGTTCGGGCCGAGGTTGAAGTTCGGGCCGAGGTCGGAGTTCGGGCCGAGGTTGAAATTCGGGCCGAGGTTGAAGTTCGGGCCGAAAATGAAGTTCGGGCCGGGAACAGTGAAGAGTTCGGGCCGAACTTGTTCTTGGCAGTGACGAACGAACCAGCTATTTTGGTTACTCGTGGGCGTGAAACGGACACCCGAGCTGAAAGTTATGAATGTTTTAGTATAGCACCTTTTGTCACACAATCTTGGATATTGAAGAGTTCGGGCCGAAGAGGGATGTTCGGGCCGAAGTGGTGTTCGGGCCGAAGTGGGATGTTCGGGCCGAAGTGGTGTTCGGGCCGAAGTTCGGTGTTCGGGCCGAGGATGATGTTCGGGCCGAGGTTGATGTTCGGGCCGAGGTCGGAGTTCGGGCCGAGGTCGGAGTTCGGGCCGAGGTTGAAGTTCGGGCCGAAAATGAAGTTCGGGCAGGGAACAGTGAAGAGTTCGGGCCGAACTTGTTCTTGGCAGTGACGAACGAACCAGCTATTTTGGTTACTCATGGGCGTGAAACGGACACCCGAGCTGAAAGTTATGAATGTTTTAGTATAGCACCTTTTGTCACACAATCTTGGATATTGAAGAGTTCGGACCGAAGAGGGATGTTCGGGCCGAAGTGGTGTTCGGGCCGAAGTGGGATGTTCGGGCCGAAGTGGTGTTCGGGCCGAAGTGGTGTTCGGGCCGAAGTTCGGTGTTCGGGCCGAGGATGATGTTCAGGCCGAGGTTGAAGTTCGGGCCGAGGTCGGAGTTCGGGCCGAGGTTGAAGTTCGGGCCGAAAATGAAGTTCGGGCCGGGAACAGTGAAGAGTTCGGGCCGAACTTGTTCTTGGTAGTGACGAACGAACAAGCTATTTTGGTTACTCGTGGGCGTGAAACGGACACCCGAGCTGAAAGTTATGGATGTTTTAGTATAACACCTTTTGTCACACAATCTTGGATATTGAAGAGTTCGGGCCGAAGAGGGATGTTCGGGCCGAAGTGGTGTTCGGGCCGAAGTGGGATGTTCGGGCCGAAATGGCTTTCGGGCCGAAGTTCGGTGTTCGGGCCGAGGTTGAAGTACGGGCCGAGGTCGGAGTTCGGGCCGAGGTTGAAGTTCGGGCCGAGGTTGAAGTTCGGGCCGAAAATGAAGTTCGGGCCGGGAACAGTGAAGAGTTCGGGCCGAACTTGTTCTTGGCAGTGACGAACGAACCAACTATTTTGGTTACTCGTGGGCGTGAAACGGACACCCGAGCTGAAAGTGATGAATGTTTTAGTATAGCACTTTTTGTCACACAGTCTTGGATATTGAAGAGTTCGGGCCGAAGAGGGATGTTCGGGCCAAAGTGGTGTTCGGGCCGAAGTGGGATGTTCGGGCCGAAGTGGTGTTCTGGCCGTAGTGGTGTTCGGGCCGAAGTTCGGTGTTCGGGCCGAGGATGATATTCGGGCCGAGGTTGAAGTTCGGGCCGAAGTGGTGTTCGGGCCGAAGTTCGGTGTTCGGGCCGAGGATGATATTCGGGCCGAGGTTGAAGTTCGGGCCGAGGTCGGAGTTCGGGCCGAGGTTGAAGTTCGGGCCGAAAATGAAGTTCGGGCCGGGAACAGTGAAGAGTTCGGGCCGAACTTGTTCTTGGCAGTGACGAACGAACCAGCTATTTTGGTTACTCGTGGGCGTGAAACGGACACCCGAGCTGAAAGTTATGAATGTTTTAGTATAGCACCTTTTGTCACACAATCTTGGATATTGAAGAGTTCGGGCCGAAGAGGGATGTTCGGGCCGAAGTGGTGTTCGGGCCGAAGTGGGATGTTCGGGCCGAAGTGGTGTTCGGGCCGAAGTTCGGTGTTCGGGCCGAGGATGATGTTCGGGCCGAGGTTGATGTTCGGGCCGAGGTCGGAGTTCGGGCCGAGGTCGGAGTTCGGGCCGAGGTTGAAGTTCGGGCCGAAAATGAAGTTCGGGCAGGGAACAGTGAAGAGTTCGGGCCGAACTTGTTCTTGGCAGTGACGAACGAACCAGCTATTTTGGTTACTCATGGGCGTGAAACGGACACCCGAGCTGAAAGTTATGAATGTTTTAGTATAGCACCTTTTGTCACACAATCTTGGATATTGAAGAGTTCGGGCCGAAGAGGGATGTTCGGGCCGAAGTGGTGTTCGGGCCGAAGTGGGATGTTCGGGCCGAAGTGGTGTTCGGGCCGAAGTGGTGTTCGGGCCGAAGTTCGGTGTTCGGGCCGAGGATGATGTTCAGGCCGAGGTTGAAGTTCGGGCCGAGGTCGGAGTTCGGGCCGAGGTTGAAGTTCGGGCCGAAAATGAAGTTCGGGCCGGGAACAGTGAAGAGTTCGGGCTGAACTTGTTCTTGGCAGTGACGAACGAACAAGCTATTTTGGTTACTCGTGGGCGTGAAACGGACACCCGAGCTGAAAGTTATGGATGTTTTAGTATAACACCTTTTGTCACACAATCTTGGATATTGAAGAGTTCGGGCCGAAGAGGGATGTTCGGGCCGAAGTGGTGTTCGGGCCGAAGTGGGATGTTCGGGCCGAAATGGCTTTCGGGCCGAAGTTCGGTGTTCGGGCCGAGGTTGAAGTTCGGGCCGAGGTCGGAGTTCGGGCCGAGGTTGAAGTTCGGGCCGAGGTTGAAGTTCGGGCCGAAAATGAAGTTCGGGCCGGGAACAGTGAAGAGTTCGGGCCGAACTTGTTCTTGGCAGTGACGAACGAACCAACTATTTTGGTTACTCGTGGGCGTGAAACGGACACCCGAGCTGAAAGTGATGAATGTTTTAGTATAGCACTTTTTGTCACACAGTCTTGGATATTGAAGAGTTCGGGCCGAAGAGGGATGTTCGGGCCAAAGTGGTGTTCGGGCCGAAGTGGGATGTTCGGGCCGAAGTGGTGTTCTGGCCGTAGTGGTGTTCGGGCCGAAGTTCGGTGTTCGGGCCGAGGATGATATTTGGGCCGAGGTTGAAGTTCGGGCCGAAGTGGTGTTCGGGCCGAAGTTCGGTGTTCGGGCCGAGGATGATATTCGGGCCGAGGTTGAAGTTCGGGCCGAGGTCGGAGTTCGGGCCGAGGTTGAAGTTCGGGCCGAAAATGAAGTTCGGGCCGGGAACAGTGAAGAGTTCGGGCCGAACTTGTTCTTGGCAGTGACGAACGAACCAGCTATTTTGGTTACTCGTGGGCGTGAAACGGACACCCGAGCTGAAAGTTATGAATGTTTTAGTATAGCACCTTTTGTCACACAATCTTGGATATTGAAGAGTTCGGGCCGAAGAGGGATGTTCGGGCCGAAGTGGTGTTCGGGCCGAAGTGGGATGTTCGGGCCGAAGTGGTGTTCGGGCCGAAGTTCGGTGTTCGGGCCGAGGATGATGTTCGGGCCGAGGTTGATGTTCGGGCCGAGGTCGGAGTTCGGGCCGAGGTCGGAGTTCGGGCCGAGGTTGAAGTTCGGGCCGAAAATGAAGTTCGGCCAGGGAACAGTGAAGAGTTCGGGCCGAACTTGTTCTTGGCAGTGACGAACGAACCAGCTATTTTGGTTACTCATGGGCGTGAAACGGACACCCGAGCTGAAAGTTATGAATGTTTTAGTATAGCACCTTTTGTCACACAATCTTGGATATTGAAGAGTTCGGGCCGAAGAGGGATGTTCGGGCCGAAGTGGTGTTCGGGCCGAAGTGGGATGTTCGGGCCGAAGTGGTGTTCGGGCCGAAGTGGTGTTCGGGCCGAAGTTCGGTGTTCGGGCCGAGGATGATGTTCAGGCCGAGGTTGAAGTTCGGGCCGAGGTCGGAGTTCGGGCCGAGGTTGAAGTTCGGGCCGAAAATGAAGTTCGGGCCGGGAACAGTGAAGAGTTCGGGCTGAACTTGTTCTTGGCAGTGACGAACGAACAAGCTATTTTGGTTACTCGTGGGCGTGAAACGGACACCCGAGCTGAAAGTTATGGATGTTTTAGTATAACACCTTTTGTCACACAATCTTGGATATTGAAGAGTTCGGGCCGAAGAGGGATGTTCGGGCCGAAGTGGTGTTCGGGCCGAAGTGGGATGTTCGGGCCGAAATGGCTTTCGGGCCGAAGTTCGGTGTTCGGGCCGAGGTTGAAGTACGGGCCGAGGTCGGAGTTCGGGCCGAGGTTGAAGTTCGGGCCGAGGTTGAAGTTCGGGCCGAAAATGAAGTTCGGGCCGGGAACAGTGAAGAGTTCGGGCCGAACTTGTTCTTGGCAGTGACGAACGAACCAACTATTTTGGTTACTCGTGGGCGTGAAACGGACACCCGAGCTGAAAGTGATGAATGTTTTAGTATAGCACTTTTTGTCACACAGTCTTGGATATTGAAGAGTTCGGGCCGAAGAGGGATGTTCGGGCCAAAGTGGTGTTCGGGCCGAAGTGGGATGTTCGGGCCGAAGTGGTGTTCTGGCCGTAGTGGTGTTCGGGCCGAAGTTCGGTGTTCGGGCCGAGGATGATATTCGGGCCGAGGTTGAAGTTCGGGCCGAAGTGGTGTTCGGGCCGAAGTTCGGTGTTCGGGCCGAGGATGATATTCGGGCCGAGGTTGAAGTTCGGGCCGAGGTCGGAGTTCGGGCCGAGGTTGAAGTTCGGGCCGAAAATGAAGTTCGGGCCGGGAACAGTGAAGAGTTCGGGCCGAACTTGTTCTTGGCAGTGACGAACGAACCAGCTATTTTGGTTACTCGTGGGCGTGAAACGGACACCCGAGCTGAAAGTTATGAATGTTTTAGTATAGCACCTTTTGTCACACAATCTTTGATATTGAAGAGTTCGGGCCGAAGAGGGATGTTCGGGCCGAAGTGGTGTTCGGGCCGAAGTGGGATGTTCGGGCCGAAGTTCGGTGTTCGGGCCGAGGATGATGTTCGGGCCGAGGTTGAAGTTCGGGCCGAGGTCGGAGTTCGGGCCGAGGTTGAAATTCGTGCCGAGGTTGAACTTCGGGCCGAAAATGAAGTTCGGGCCGGGAACAGTGAAGAGTTCGGGCTGAACTTGTTCTTGGCAGTGACGAACGAACCAGCTATTTTGGTTACTCGTGGGCGTGAAACGGACACCCGAGCTGAAAGTTATGAATGTTTTAGTATAGCACCTTTTGTCACACAATCATTGATATTGAAGAGTTCGGGCCGAAGAGGGATGTTCGGGCCGAAGTGGTGTTCGGGCCGAAGTGGGATGTTCGGGCCGAAGTGGTGTTCGGGCCGAAGTGGGATGTTCGGGCCGAAGTGGTGTTCGGGCCGAAATGGTGTTCTAGCCGAAGTTCGGTGTTCGGGCCGAGGATGATGTTCGGGCCGAGGTTGAAGTTCGGGCCGAGGTCGGAGTTCGGGCCGAGGTTGAAGTTCGGGCCGAAAATGAAGTTCGGGCCGGGAACAGTGAAGAGTTCGGGCTGAACTTGTTCTTGGTAGTGACGAACGAACCAGCTATTTTGGTTACTCGTGGGCGTGAAACGGACACCCGAGCTGAAAGTTATGAATGTTTTAGTATAGCACCTTTTGTCACACAATCATTGATATTGAAGAGTTCGGGCCGAAGAGGGATGTTCGGGCCGAAGTGGTGTTCGGGCCGAAGTGGGATGTTCGGGCCGAAGTGGTGTTCGGGCCGAAGTGGGATGTTCGGGCCGAAGTGGTGTTCGGGCCGAAATGGTGTTCGGGCCGAAGTTCGGTGTTCGGGCCGAGGATGATGTTCGGGCCGAGGTTGAAGTTCGGGCCGAGGTCGGAGTTCGGGCCGAGGTTGAACTTCGGGCCGAGGTTGAAGTTCGGGCCGAAAATGAAGTTCGGGCCGGGAACAGTGAAGAGTTCGGGCCGAACTTGTTCTTGGCAGTAACGAACGAACCAACTATTTTGGTTACTCGTGGGCGTGAAACGGACACCCGAGCTGAAAGTGATGAATGTTTTAGTATAGCACTTTTTGTCACACAGTCTTGGATATTGAAGAGTTCGGGCCGAAGAGGGATGTTCGGGCCAAAGTGGTGTTCGGGCCGAAGTGGGATGTTCGGGCCGAAGTGGTGTTCTGGCCGTAGTGGTGTTCGGGCCGAAGTTCGGTGTTCGGGCTGAGGATGATATTCGGGCCGAGGTTGAAGTTCGGGCCGAAGTGGTGTTCGGGCCGAAGTTCGGTGTTCGGGCCGAGGATGATATTCGGGCCGAGGTTGAAGTTCGGGCCGAGGTCGGAGTTCGGGCCGAGGTTGAAGTTCGGGCCGAAAATGAAGTTCGGGCCGGGAACAGTGAAGAGTTCGGGCCGAACTTGTTCTTGGCAGTGACGAACGAACCAGCTATTTTGGTTACTCGTGGGCGTGAAACGGACACCCGAGCTGAAAGTTATGAATGTTTTAGTATAGCACCTTTTGTCACACAATCTTGGATATTGAAGAGTTCGGGCCGAAGAGGGATGTTCGGGCCGAAGTGGTGTTCGGGCCGAAGTGGGATGTTCAGGCCGAAGTGGTGTTCGGGCCGAAGTTCGGTGTTCGGGCCGAGGATGATGTTCGGGCCGAGGTTGATGTTCGGGCCGAGGTCGGAGTTCGGGCCGAGGTCGGAGTTCGGGCCGAGGTTGAAGTTCGGGCCGAAAATGAAGTTCGGGCAGGGAACAGTGAAGAGTTCGGGCCGAACTTGTTCTTGGCAGTGACGAACGAACCAGCTATTTTGGTTACTCATGGGCGTGAAACGGACACCCGAGCTGAAAGTTATGAATGTTTTAGTATAGCACCTTTTGTCACATAATCTTGGATATTGAAGAGTTCGGGCCGAAGAGGGATGTTCGGGCCGAAGTGGTGTTCGGGCCGAAGTTGGATGTTCGGGCCGAAGTGGTGTTCGGGCCGAAGTGGTGTTCGGGCCGAAGTTCGGTGTTCGGGCCGAGGATGATGTTCAGGCCGAGGTTGAAGTTCGGGCCGAGGTCGGAGTTCGGGCCGAGGTTGAAGTTCGGGCCGAAAATGAAGTTCGGGCCGGGAACAGTGAAGAGTTCGGGCCGAACTTGTTCTTGGCAGTGACGAACGAACAAGCTATTTTGGTTACTCGTGGGCGTGAAACGGACACCCGAGCTGAAAGTTATGGATGTTTTAGTATAACACCTTTTGTCACACAATCTTGGATATTGAAGAGTTCGGGCCGAAGAGGGATGTTCGGGCCGAAGTGGTGTTCGGGCCGAAGTGGGATGTTCGGGCCGAAATGGCTTTCGGGCCGAAGTTCGGTGTTCGGGCCGAGGTTGAAGTACGGGCCGAGGTCGGAGTTCGGGCCGAGGTTGAAGTTCGGGCCGAGGTTGAAGTTCGGGCCGAAAATGAAGTTCGGGCCGGGAACAGTGAAGAGTTCGGGCCGAACTTGTTCTTGGCAGTGACGAACGAACCAACTATTTTGGTTACTCGTGGGCGTGAAACGGACACCCGAGCTGAAAGTGATGAATGTTTTAGTATAGCACTTTTTGTCACACAGTCTTGGATATTGAAGAGTTCGGGCCGAAGAGGGATGTTCGGGCCAAAGTGGTGTTCGGGCCGAAGTGGGATGTTCGGGCCGAAGTGGTGTTCTGGCCGTAGTGGTGTTCGGGCCGAAGTTCGGTGTTCGGGCCGAGGATGATATTCGGGCCGAGGTTGAAGTTCGGGCCGAAGTGGTGTTCGGGCCGAAGTTCGGTGTTCGGGCCGAGGATGATATTCGGGCCGAGGTTGAAGTTCGGGCCGAGGTCGGAGTTCGGGCCGAGGTTGAAGTTCGGGCCGAAAATGAAGTTCGGGCCGGGAACAGTGAAGAGTTCGGGCCGAACTTGTTCTTGGCAGTGACGAACGAACCAGCTATTTTGGTTACTCGTGGGCGTGAAACGGACACCCGAGCTGAAAGTTATGAATGTTTTAGTATAGCACCTTTTGTCACACAATCTTTGATATTGAAGAGTTCGGGCCGAAGAGGGATGTTCGGGCCGAAGTGGTGTTCGGGCCGAAGTGGGATGTTCGGGCCGAAGTTCGGTGTTCGGGCCGAGGATGATGTTCGGGCCGAGGTTGAAGTTCGGGCCGAGGTCGGAGTTCGGGCCGAGGTTGAAATTCGTGCCGAGGTTGAACTTCGGGCCGAAAATGAAGTTCGGGCCGGGAACAGTGAAGAGTTCGGGCTGAACTTGTTCTTGGCAGTGACGAACGAACCAGCTATTTTGGTTACTCGTGGGCGTGAAACGGACACCCGAGCTGAAAGTTATGAATGTTTTAGTATAGCACCTTTTGTCACACAATCATTGATATTGAAGAGTTCGGGCCGAAGAGGGATGTTCGGGCCGAAGTGGTGTTCGGGCCGAAGTGGGATGTTCGGGCCGAAGTGGTGTTCGGGCCGAAGTGGGATGTTCGGGCCGAAGTGGTGTTCGGGCCGAAATGGTGTTCGGGCCGAAGTTCGGTGTTCGGGCCGAGGATGATGTTCGGGCCGAGGTTGAAGTTCGGGCCGAGGTCGGAGTTCGGGCCGAGGTTGAACTTCGGGCCGAGGTTGAAGTTCGGGCCGAAAATGAAGTTCGGGCCGGGAACAGTGTAGAGTTCGGGCTGAACTTGTTCTTGGCAGTGACGAACGAACCAGCTATTTTGGTTACTCGTGGGCGTGAAACGGACACCCGAGCTGAAAGTTATGAATGTTTTAGTATAGCACCTTTTGTCACACAATCATTGATATTGAAGAGTTCGGGCCGAAGAGGGATGTTCGGGCCGAAGTGGTGTTCGGGCCGAAGTGGGATGTTCGGGCCGAAGTGGTGTTCGGGCCGAAGTGGGATGTTCGGGCCGAAGTGGTGTTCGGGCCGAAATGGTGTTCGGGCCGAAGTTCGGTGTTCGGGCCGAGGATGATGTTCGGGCCGAGGTTGAAGTTCGGGCCGAGGTCGGAGTTCGGGCCGAGGTTGAAGTTCGGGCCGAGGTTGAAGTTCGGGCCGAAAATGAAGTTCGGGCCGGGAACAGTGAAGAGTTCGGGCCGAACTTGTTCTTGGCAGTGACGAACGAACCAACTATTTTGGTTACTCGTGGGCGTGAAACGGACACCCGAGCTGAAAGTGATGAATGTTTTAGTATAGCACTTTTTGTCACACAGTCTTGGATATTGAAGAGTTCGGGCCGAAGAGGGATGTTCGGGCCAAAGTGGTGTTCGGGCCGAAGTGGGATGTTCGGGCCGAAGTGGTGTTCTGGCCGTAGTGGTGTTCGGGCCGAAGTTCGGTGTTCGGGCCGAGGATGATATTCGGGCCGAGGTTGAAGTTCGGGCCGAAGTGGTGTTCGGGCCGAAGTTCGGTGTTCGGGCCGAGGATGATATTCGGGCCGAGGTTGAAGTTCGGGCCGAGGTCGGAGTTCGGGCTGAGGTTGAAGTTCGGGCCGAAAATGAAGTTCGGGCCGGGAACAGTGAAGAGTTCGGGCCGAACTTGTTCTTGGCAGTGACGAACGAACCAGCTATTTTGGTTACTCGTGGGCCGAAGAGGGATGTTCGGGCCGAAGTGGTGTTCGGGCCGAAGTGGGGATGTTCGGACCGAAGTGGTGTTCGGGCCGAAGTGGGATGTTCGGGCCGAAGTGGTGTTCGGGCCGAAATGGTGTTCGGGCCGAAGTTCGGTGTTCGGGCCGAGGATGATGTTCGGGCCGAGGTTGAAGTTCGGGCCGAGGTCGGAGTTCGGGCCGAGGTTGAACTTCGGGTCGAGGTTGAAGTTCGGGCCGAAAATGAAGTTCGGGCCGGGAACAGTGAAGAGTTCGGGCTGAACTTGTTCTTGGCAGTGACGAACGAACCAGCTATTTTGGTTACTCGTGGGCGTGAAACGGACACCCGAGCTGAAAGTTATGAATGTTTTAGTATAGCACCTTTTGTCACACAATCATTGATATTGAAGAGTTCGGGCCGAAGAGGGATGTTCGGGCCGAAGTGGTGTTCGGGCCGAAGTGGGATGTTCGGGCCGAAGTGGTGTTCGGGCCGAAGTGGGATGTTCGGGCCGAAGTGGTGTTCGGGCCGAAATGGTGTTCGGGCCGAAGTTCGGTGTTCGGGCCGAGGATGATGTTCGGGCCGAGGTTGAAGTTCGGGCCGAGGTCGGAGTTCGGGCCGAGGTCGGAGTTCGGGCCGAGGTTGAACTTCGGGCCGAGGTTGAAGTTCGGGCCGAAAATGAAGTTCGGGCCGGGAACAGTGAAGAGTTCGGGCCGAACTTGTTCTTGGCAGTGACGAACGAACCAGCTATTTTGGTTACTCGTGGGCGTGAAACGGACACCCGAGCTGAAAGTTATGAATGTTTTAGTATATCACCTTTTGTCACTCAATCTTGGATATTGAAGAGTTCGGGCCGAAGAGGGATGTTCGGGCCGAAGTGGTGTTCGGGCCGAAGTGGGATGTTCGGGCCGAAGTGGTGTTCGGGCCGAAGTTCGGTGTTCGGGCCGAGGATGATGTTCGGGCCGAGGTTGATGTTCGGGCCGAGGTCGGAGTTCGGGCCGAGGTCGGAGTTCGGGCCGAGGTTGAAGTTCGGGCCGAAAATGAAGTTCGGGCAGGGAACAGTGAAGAGTTCGGGCCGAACTTGTTCTTGGCAGTGACGAACGAACCAGCTATTTTGGTTACTCATGGGCGTCAAACGGACACCCGAGCTGAAAGTTATGAATGTTTTAGTATAGCACCTTTTGTCACACAATCTTGGATATTGAAGAGTTCGGGCCGAAGAGGGATGTTCGGGCCGAAGTGGTGTTCGGGCCGAAGTGGGATGTTCGGGCCGAAGTGGTGTTCGGGCCGAAGTGGTGTTCGGGCCGAAGTTCGGTGTTCGGGCCGAGGATGATGTTCAGGCCGAGGTTGAAGTTCGGGCCGAGGTCGGAGTTCGGGCCGAGGTTGAAGTTCGGTCCGAAAATGAAGTTCGGGCCGGGAACAGTGAAGAGTTCGGGCCGAACTTGTTCTTGGCAGTGACGAACGAACAAGCTATTTTGGTTACTCGTGGGCGTGAAACGGACACCCGAGCTGAAAGTTATGGATGTTTTAGTATAACACCTTTTGTCACACAATCTTGGATATTGAAGAGTTCGGGCCGAAGAGGGATGTTCGGGCCGAAGTGGTGTTCGGGCCGAAGTGGGATGTTCGGGCCGAAATGGCTTTCGGGCCGAAGTTCGGTGTTCGGGCCGAGGTTGAAGTACGGGCCGAGGTCGGAGTTCGGGCCGAGGTTGAAGTTCGGGCCGAGGTTGAAGTTCGGGCCGAAAATGAAGTTCGGGCCGGGAACAGTGAAGAGTTCGGGCCGAACTTGTTCTTGGCAGTGACGAACGAACCAACTATTTTGGTTACTCGTGGGCGTGAAACGGACACCCGAGCTGAAAGTGATGAATGTTTTAGTATAGCACTTTTTGTCACACAGTCTTGGATATTGAAGAGTTCGGGCCGAAGAGGGATGTTCGGGCCAAAGTGGTGTTCGGGCCGAAGTGGGATGTTCGGGCCGAAGTGGTGTTCGGGCCGTAGTGGTGTTCGGGCCGAAGTTCGGTGTTCGGGCCGAGGATGATATTCGGGCCGAGGTTGAAGTTCGGGCCGAAGTGGTGTTCGGGCCGAAGTTCGGTGTTCGGGCCGAGGATGATATTCGGGCCGAGGTTGAAGTTCGGGCCGAGGTCGGAGTTCGGGCCGAGGTTGAAGTTCGGGCCGAAAATGAAGTTCGGGCCGGGAACAGTGAAGAGTTCGGGCCGAACTTGTTCTTGGCAGTGACGAACGAACCAGCTATTTTGGTTACTCGTGGGCGTGAAACGGACACCCGAGCTGAAAGTTATGAATGTTTTAGTATAGCACCTTTTGTCACACAATCTTTGATATTGAAGAGTTCGGGCCGAAGAGGGATGTTCGGGCCGAAGTGGTGTTCGGGCCGAAGTGGGATGTTCGGGCCGAAGTGGTGTTCGGGCCGAAGTGGTGTTCGGGCCGAAGTTCGGTGTTCGGGCCGAGGATGATGTTCGGGCCGAGGTTGAAGTTCGGGCCGAGGTCGGAGTTCGGGCCGAGGTTGAAATTCGTGCCGAGGTTGAACTTCGGGCCGAAAATGAAGTTCGGGCCGGGAACAGTGAAGAGTTCGGGCTGAACTTGTTCTTGGCAGTGACGAACGAACCAGCTATTTTGGTTACTCGTGGGCGTGAAACGGACACCCGAGCTGAAAGTTATGAATGTTTTAGTATAGCACCTTTTGTCACACAATCATTGATATTGAAGAGTTCGGGCCGAAGAGGGATGTTCGGGCCGAAGTGGTGTTCGGGCCGAAGTGGGATGTTCGGGCCGAAGTGGTGTTCGGGCCGAAGTGGGATGTTCGGGCCGAAGTGGTGTTCGGGCCGAAATGGTGTTCGGGCCGAAGTTCGGTGTTCGGGCCGAGGATGATGTTCGGGCCGAGGTTGAAGTTCGGGCCGAGGTCGGAGTTCGGGCCGAGGTTGAACTTCGGGCCGAGGTTGAAGTTCGGGCCGAAAATGAAGTTCGGGCCGGGAACAGTGAAGAGTTCGGGCCGAACTTGTTCTTGGCAGTGACGAACGAACCAGCTATTTTGGTTACTCGTGGGCGTGAAACGGACACCCGAGCTGAAAGTTATGAATGTTTTAGTATAGCACCTTTTGTCACACAATCTTGGATATTGAAGAGTTCGGGCCGAAGAGGGATGTTCGGGCCGAAGTGGTGTTCGGGCCGAAGTGGGATGTTCGGGCCGAAGTGGTGTTCGGGCCGAAGTTCGGTGTTCGGGCCGAGGATGATGTTCGGGCCGAGGTTGATGTTCGGGCCGAGGTCGGAGTTCAGGCCGAGGTCGGAGTTCGGGCCGAGGTTGAAGTTCAGGCCGAAAATGAAGTTCGGGCCGGGAACAGTGAAGAGTTCGGGCTGAACTTGTTCTTGGCAGTGACGAACGAACCAGCTATTTTGGTTACTCGTGGGCGTGAAACGGACACCCGAGCTGAAAGTTATGAATGTTTTAGTATAGCACCTTTTGTCACACAATCATTGATATTGAAGAGTTCGGGCCGAAGAGGGATGTTCGGGCCGAAGTGGTGTTCGGGCCGAAGTGGGATGTTCGGGCCGAAGTGGTGTTCGGGCCGAAGTGGGATGTTCGGGCCGAAGTGGTGTTCGGGCCGAAATGGTGTTCGGGCCGAAGTTCGGTGTTCGGGCCGAGGATGATGTTCGGGCCGAGGTTGAAGTTCGGGCCGAGGTCGGAGTTCGGGCCGAGGTTGAACTTCGGGCCGAGGTTGAAGTTCGGGCCGAAAATGAAGTTCGGGCCGGGAACAGTGAAGAGTTCGGGCCGAACTTGTTCTTGGCAGTGACGAACGAACCAGCTATTTTGGTTACTCGTGGGCGTGAAACGGACACCCGAGCTGAAAGTTATGAATGTTTTAGTATAGCACCTTTTGTCACACAATCTTGGATATTGAAGAGTTCGGGCCGAAGAGGGATGTTCGGGCCGAAGTGGTGTTCGGGCCGAAGTGGGATGTTCGGGCCGAAGTGGTGTTCGGGCCGAAGTTCGGTGTTCGGGCCGAGGATGATGTTCGGGCCGAGGTTGATGTTCGGGCCGAGGTCGGAGTTCAGGCCGAGGTCGGAGTTCGGGCCGAGGTTGAAGTTCAGGCCGAAAATGAAGTTCGGGCCGGGAACAGTGAAGAGTTCGGGCCGAACTTGTTCTTGGCAGTGACGAACGAACCAGCTATTTTGGTTACTCATGGGCGTGAAACGGACACCCGAGCTGAAAGTTATGAATGTTTTAGTATAGCACCTTTTGTCACACAATCTTGGATATTGAAGAGTTCGGGCCGAAGAGGGATGTTCGGGCCGAAGTGGTGTTCGGGCCGAAGTGGGATGTTCGGGCCGAAGTGGTGTTCGGGCCGAAGTGGTGTTCGGGCCGAAGTGGTGTTCGGGCCGAAGTTCGGTGTTCGGGCCGAAGTTCGTTGTTCGGGCCGAGGATGATGTTCAGGCCGAGGTTGAAGTTCGGGCCGAGGTCGGAGTTCGGGCCGAGGTTGAAGTTCGGGCCGAAAATGAAGTTCGGGCCGGGAACAGTGAAGAGTTCGGGCCGAACTTGTTCTTGGCAGTGAAGAACGAACAAGCTATTTTGGTTACTCGTGGGCATGAAACGGACACCCGAGCTGAAAGTTATGGATGTTTTAGTATAACACCTTTTGTCACACAATCTTGGATATTGAAGAGTTCGGGCCGAAGATGGATGTTCGGGCCGAAGTGGTGTTCGGACCGAAGTGGGATGTTCGGGCCGAAATGGCTTTCGGGCCGAAGTTCGGTGTTCGGGCCGAGGATGATGTTCGGGCCGAGGTTGAAGTACGGGCCGAGGTCGGAGTTCGGGCCGAGGTTGAAGTTCGGGCCGAGGTTGAAGTTCGGGCCGAAAATGAAGTTCGGGCCGGGAACAGTGAAGAGTTCGGGCGGAACTTGTACTTGGCAGTGACGAACGAACCAACTATTTTGGTTACTCGTGGGCGTGAAACGGACACCCGAGCTGAAAGTGATGAATGTTTTAGTATAGCACTTTTTGTCACACAGTCTTGGATATTGAAGAGTTCGGGCCGAAGTGGTGTTCGGGCCGAAGTGGGTTGTTCGGGCCGAAGTGGTGTTCGGGCCGAAGTGGTGTTCGGGCCGAAGTTCGGTGTTCGGGCCGAGGATGATATTCGGGCCGAGGTTGAAGTTCGGGCCGAAGTGGTGTTCGGGCCGAAGTTCGGTGTGCGGGCCGAGGATGATATTCGGGCCGAGGTTGAAGTTCGGGCCGAGGTCGGAGTTCGGGCCGAGGTTGAAGTTCGGGCCGAAAATGAAGTTCGGGCCAGGAACAGTGAAGAGTTCGGGCCGAACTTGTTCTTGGCAGTGACGAACGAACCAGCTATTTTGGTTACTCGTGGGCGTGAAACGGACACCCGAGCTGAAAGTTATGAATGTTTTAGTATAGCACCTTTTGTCACACAATCTTTGATATTGAAGAGTTCGGGCCGAAGAGGGGATGTTCGGGCCGAAGTGGTGTTCGGGCCGAAGTGGGATGTTCGGGCCGAAGTGGTGTTCGGGCCGAAGTGGTGTACGGGCCGAAGTTCGGTGTTCGGGCCGAGGATGATGTTCGGGCCGAGGTTGAAGTTTGGGCCGAGGTCGGAGTTCGGCCCGAGGTTGAAATTCGGGCCGAGGTTGAAGTTCGGGCCGAAAATGAAGTTCGGGCCGGGAACAGTGAAGAGTTCGGGCCGAACTTGTTCTTGGCAGTGACGAACGAACCAGCTATTTTGGTTACTCGTGGGCGTGAAACGGACACCCGAGCTGAAAGTTATGAATGTTTTAGTATAGCACCTTTTGTCACACAATCTTGGATATTGAAGAGTTCGGGCCGAAGAGGGATGTTCGGGCCGAAGTGGTGTTCGGGCCGAAGTGGGATGTTCGGGCCGAAGTGGTGTTCGGGCCGAAGTTCGGTGTTCGGGCCGAGGATGATGTTCGGGCCGAGGTTGATGTTCGGGCCGGAAATGAAGTTCGGGCCGGGAACAGTGAAGAGTTCGGGCCGAACTTGTTCTTGGCAGTGACGAACGAACCAGCTATTTTGGTTACTCATGGGCGTGAAACGGACACCCGAGCTGAAAGTTATGAATGTTTTAGTATAGCACCTTTTGTCACACAATCTTGGATATTAAAGATTTCGGGCCGAAGAGGGATGTTCGGGCCGAAGTGGTGTTCGGGCCGAAGTGGGATGTTCGGGCCGAAGTGGTGTTCGGGCCGAAGTGGTGTTCGGGCCGAAGTTCGGTGTTCGGGCCGAGGATGATGTTCAGGCCGAGGTTGAAGTTCGGGCCGAGGTCGGAGTTCGGGCCGAGGTTGAAGTTCGGGCCGAAAATGAAGTTCGGGCCGGGAACAGTGAAGAGTTCGGGCCGAACTTGTTCTTGGCAGTGAAGAACGAACAAGCTATTTTGGTTACTCGTGGGCATGAAACGGACACCCGAGCTGAAAGTTATGGATGTTTTAGTATAACACCTTTTGTCACACAATCTTGGATATTGAAGAGTTCGGGCCGAAGAGGGATGTTCGGGCCGAAGTGGTGTTCGGACCGAAGTGGGATGTTCGGGCCGAAATGGCTTTCGGGCCGAAGTTCGGTGTTCGGGCCGAGGATGATGTTCGGGCCGAGGTTGAAGTACGGGCCGAGGTCGGAGTTCGGGCCGAGGTTGAAGTTCGGGCCGAGGTTGAAGTTCGGGCCGAAAATGAAGTTCGGGCCGGGAACAGTGAAGAGTTCGGGCGGAACTTGTTCTTGGCAGTGACGAACGAACCAACTATTTTGGTTACTCGTGGGCGTGAAACGGACACCCGAGCTGAAAGTGATGAATGTTTTAGTATAGCACTTTTTGTCACACAGTCTTGGATATTGAAGAGTTCGGGCCGAAGTGGTGTTCGGGCCGAAGTGGGTTGTTCGGGCCGAAGTGGTGTTCGGGCCGAAGTGGTGTTCGGGCCGAAGTTCGGTGTTCGGGCCGAGGATGATATTCGGGCCGAGGTTGAAGTTCGGGCCGAAGTGGTGTTCGGGCCGAAGTTCGGTGTGCGGGCCGAGGATGATATTCGGGCCGAGGTTGAAGTTCGGGCCGAGGTCGGAGTTCGGGCCGAGGTTGAAGTTCGGGCCGAAAATGAAGTTCGGGCCAGGAACAGTGAAGAGTTCGGGCCGAACTTGTTCTTGGCAGTGACGAACGAACCAGCTATTTTGGTTACTCGTGGGCGTGAATGGGACACCCGAGCTGAAAGTTATGAATGTTTTAGTATAGCACCTTTTGTCACACAATCTTTGATATTGAAGAGTTCGGGCCGAAGAGGGGATGTTCGGGCCGAAGTGGTGTTCGGGCCGAAGTGGGATGTTCGGGCCGAAGTGGTGTTCGGGCCGAAGTGGTGTTCGGGCCGAAGTTCGGTGTTCGGGCCGAGGATGATGTTCGGGCCGAGGTTGAAGTTCGGGCCGAGGTCGGAGTTCGGCCCGAGGTTGAAATTCGGGCCGGGGTTGAAGTTCGGGCCGAAAATGAAGTTCGGGCCGGGAACAGTGAAGAGTTCGGGCCGAACTTGTTCTTGGCAGTGACGAACGAACCAGCTATTTTGGTTACTCGTGGGCGTGAAACGGACACCCGAGCTGAAAGTTATGAATGTTTTAGTATAGCACCTTTTGTCACACAATCTTGGATATTGAAGAGTTCGGGCCGAAGAGGGATGTTCGGGCCGAAGTGGTGTTCGGGCCGAAGTGGGATGTTCGGGCCGAAGTGGTGTTCGGGCCGAAGTTCGGTGTTCGGGCCGAGGATGATGTTCGGGCCGAGGTTGATGTTCGGGCCGGAAATGAAGTTCGGGCCGGGAACAGTGAAGAGTTCGGGCCGAACTTGTTCTTGGCAGTGACGAACGAACCAGCTATTTTGGTTACTCATGGGCGTGAAACGGACACCCGAGCTGAAAGTTATGAATGTTTTAGTATAGCACCTTTTGTCACACAATCTTGGATATTAAAGATTTCGGGCCGAAGAGGGATGTTCGGGCCGAAGTGGTGTTCGGGCCGAAGTGGGATGTTCGGGCCGAAGTGGTGTTCGGGCCGAAGTGGTGTTCGGGCCGAAGTTCGGTGTTCGGGCCGAGGATGATGTTCAGGCCGAGGTTGAAGTTCGGGCCGAGGTCGGAGTTCGGGCCGAGGTTGAAGTTCGGGCCGAAAATGAAGTTCGGGCCGGGAACAGTGAAGAGTTCGGGCCGAACTTGTTCTTGGCAGTGAAGAACGAACAAGCTATTTTGGTTACTCGTGGGCATGAAACGGACACCCGAGCTGAAAGTTATGGATGTTTTAGTATAACACCTTTTGTCACACAATCTTGGATATTGAAGAGTTCGGGCCGAAGAGGGATGTTCGGGCCGAAGTGGTGTTCGGACCGAAGTGGGATGTTCGGGCCGAAATGGCTTTCGGGCCGAAGTTCGGTGTTCGGGCCGAGGATGATGTTCGGGCCGAGGTTGAAGTACGGGCCGAGGTCGGAGTTCGGGCCGAGGTTGAAGTTCGGGCCGAGGTTGAAGTTCGGGCCGAAAATGAAGTTCGGGCCGGGAACAGTGAAGAGTTCGGGCGGAACTTGTTCTTGGCAGTGACGAACGAACCAACTATTTTGGTTACTCGTGGGCGTGAAACGGACACCCGAGCTGAAAGTGATGAATGTTTTAGTATAGCACTTTTTGTCACACAGTCTTGGATATTGAAGAGTTCGGGCCGAAGTGGTGTTCGGGCCGAAGTGGGTTGTTCGGGCCGAAGTGGTGTTCGGGCCGAAGTGGTGTTCGGGCCGAAGTTCGGTGTTCGGGCCGAGGATGATATTCGGGCCGAGGTTGAAGTTCGGGCCGAAGTGGTGTTCGGGCCGAAGTTCGGTGTGCGGGCCGAGGATGATATTCGGGCCGAGGTTGAAGTTCGGGCCGAGGTCGGAGTTCGGGCCGAGGTTGAAGTTCGGGCCGAAAATGAAGTTCGGGCCAGGAACAGTGAAGAGTTCGGGCCGAACTTGTTCTTGGCAGTGACGAACGAACCAGCTATTTTGGTTACTCGTGGGCGTGAATGGGACACCCGAGCTGAAAGTTATGAATGTTTTAGTATAGCACCTTTTGTCACACAATCTTTGATATTGAAGAGTTCGGGCCGAAGAGGGGATGTTCGGGCCGAAGTGGTGTTCGGGCCGAAGTGGGATGTTCGGGCCGAAGTGGTGTTCGGGCCGAAGTGGTGTTCGGGCCGAAGTTCGGTGTTCGGGCCGAGGATGATGTTCGGGCCGAGGTTGAAGTTCGGGCCGAGGTCGGAGTTCGGCCCGAGGTTGAAATTCGGGCCGGGGTTGAAGTTCGGGCCGAAAATGAAGTTCGGGCCGGGAACAGTGAAGAGTTCGGGCCGAACTTGTTCTTGGCAGTGACGAACGAACCAGCTATTTTGGTTACTCGTGGGCGTGAAACGGACACCCGAGCTGAAAGTTATGAATGTTTTAGTATAGCACCTTTTGTCACACAATCTTGGATATTGAAGAGTTCGGGCCGAAGAGGGATGTTCGGGCCGAAGTGGTGTTCGGGCCGAAGTGGGATGTTCGGGCCGAAGTGGTGTTCGGGCCGAAGTTCGGTGTTCGGGCCGAGGATGATGTTCGGGCCGAGGTTGATGTTCGGGCCGGAAATGAAGTTCGGGCCGGGAACAGTGAAGAGTTCGGGCCGAACTTGTTCTTGGCAGTGACGAACGAACCAGCTATTTTGGTTACTCATGGGCGTGAAACGGACACCCGAGCTGAAAGTTATGAATGTTTTAGTATAGCACCTTTTGTCACACAATCTTGGATATTAAAGATTTCGGGCCGAAGAGGGATGTTCGGGCCGAAGTGGTGTTCGGGCCGAAGTGGGATGTTCGGGCCGAAGTGGTGTTCGGGCCGAAGTGGTGTTCGGGCCGAAGTTCGGTGTTCGGGCCGAGGATGATGTTCAGGCCGAGGTTGAAGTTCGGGCCGAGGTCGGAGTTCGGGCCGAGGTTGAAGTTCGGGCCGAAAATGAAGTTCGGGCCGGGAACAGTGAAGAGTTCGGGCCGAACTTGTTCTTGGCAGTGAAGAACGAACAAGCTATTTTGGTTACTCGTGGGCATGAAACGGACACCCGAGCTGAAAGTTATGGATGTTTTAGTATAACACCTTTTGTCACACAATCTTGGATATTGAAGAGTTCGGGCCGAAGAGGGATGTTCGGGCCGAAGTGGTGTTCGGGCCGAAGTGGGATGTTCGGGCCGAAATGGCTTTCGGGCCGAAGTTCGGTGTTCGGGCCGAGGATGATGTTCGGGCCGAGGTTGAAGTACGGGCCGAGGACGGAGTTCGGGCCGAGGTTGAAGTTCGGGCCGAGGTTGAAGTTCAGGCCGAAAATGAAGTTCGGGCCGGGAACAGTGAAGAGTTCGGGCTGAACTTGTTCTTGGCAGTGACGAACGAACCAACTATTTTGGTTACTCGTGGGCGTGAAACGGACACCCGAGCTGAAAGTGATGAATGTTTTAGTATAGCACTTTTTGTCACACAGTCTTGGATATTGAAGAGTTCGGGCCGAAGAGGGATGTTCGGGCCAAAGTGGTGTTCGGGCCGAAGTGGGATGTTCGGGCCGAAGTGGTGTTCGGGCCGAAGTGGTGTTCGGGCCGAAGTTCGGTGTTCGGGCCGAGGATGATATTCGGGCCGAGGTTGAAGTTCGGGCCGAAGTGGTGTTCGGGCCGAAGTTCGGTGTGCGGGCCGAGGATGATATTCGGGCCGAGGTTGAAGTTCGGGCCGAGGTCTGAGTTCGGGCCAAGGTTGAAGTTCGGGCCGAAAATGAAGTTCGGGCCGGGAACAGTGAAGAGTTCGGGCCGAACTTGTTCTTGGCAGTGACGAACGAACCAGCTATTTTGGTTACTCGTGGGCGTAAAACGGACACCCGAGCTGAAAGTTATGAATGTTTTAGTATAGCACCTTTTGTCACACAATCTTTGATATTGAAGAGTTCGGGCCGAAGAGGGATGTTCGGGCCGAAGTGGTGTTCGGGCCGAAGTGGGATGTTCGGGCCGAAGTGGTGTTCGGGCCGAAGTGGTGTTCGGGCCGAAGTTCGGTGTTCGGGCCGAGGATGATGTTCGGGCCGAGGTTGAAGTTCGGGCCGAGGTCGGAGTTCGGGCCGAGGTTGAAATTCGGGCCGAGGTTGAAGTTCGGGCCGAAAATGAAGTTCGGGCCGGGAACAGTGAAGAGTTCGGGCCGAACTTGTTCTTGGCAGTGACGAACGAACCAGCTATTTTGGTTACTCGTGGGCGTGAAACGGACACCCGAGCTGAAAGTTATGAATGTTTTAGTATAGCACCTTTTGTCACACAATCTTGGATATTGAAGAGTTCGGGCCGAAGAGGGATGTTCGGGCCGAAGTGGTGTTCGGGCCGAAGTGGGATGTTCGGGCCGAAGTGGTGTTCGGGGCGAAGTTCGGTGTTCGGGCCGATGATGATGTTCGGGCCGAGGTTGATGTTCGGGCCGAGGTCGGAGTTCGGGCCGAGGTCGGAGTTCGGGCCGAGGTTGAAGTTCGGGCCGAAAATGAAGTTCGGGCCGGGAACAGTGAAGAGTTCGGGCCGAACTTGTTCTTGGCAGTGACGAACGAACCAGCTATTTTGGTTACTCATGGGCGTGAAACGGACACCCGAGCTGAAAGTTATGAATGTTTTAGTATAGCACCTTTTGTCACACAATCTTGGATATTGAAGAGTTCGGGCCGAAGAGGGATGTTCGGGCCGAAGTGGTGTTCGGGCCGAAATGGGATGTTCGGGCCGAAGTGGTGTTCGGGCCGAAGTGGTGTTCGGGCCGAAGTTCTGTGTTCGGGCCGAGGATGATGTTCGGGCCGAGGTTGAAGTTCGGGCCGAGGTCGGAGTTCGGGCCGAGGTTGAAGTTCGGGCCGAAAATGAAGTTCGGGCCGGGAACAGTGAAGAGTTCGGGCCGAACTTGTTCTTGGCAGTGACGAACGAACCAGCTATTTTGGTTACTCGTGGGCGTGAAACGGACACCCGAGCTGAAAGTTATGAATGTTTTAGTATAGCACCTTTTGTCACACAATCTTGGATATTGAAGAGTTCGGGCCGAAGAGGGATGTTCGGGCCGAAGTGGTGTTCGGGCCGAAGTGGGATGTTCGGGCCGAAGTGGTGTTCGGGGCGAAGTTCGGTGTTCGGGCCGATGATGATGTTCGGGCCGAGGTTGATGTTCGGGCCGAGGTCGGAGTTCGGGCCGAGGTCGGAGTTCGGGCCGAGGTTGAAGTTCGGGCCGAAAATGAAGTTCGGGCCGGGAACAGTGAAGAGTTCGGGCCGAACTTGTTCTTGGCAGTGACGAACGAACCAGCTATTTTGGTTACTCATGGGCGTGAAACGGACACCCGAGCTGAAAGTTATGAATGTTTTAGTATAGCACCTTTTGTCACACAATCTTGGATATTGAAGAGTTCGGGCCGAAGAGGGATGTTCGGGCCGAAGTGGTGTTCGGGCCGAAATGGGATGTTCGGGCCGAAGTGGTGTTCGGGCCGAAGTGGTGTTCGGGCCGAAGTTCTGTGTTCGGGCCGAGGATGATGTTCGGGCCGAGGTTGAAGTTCGGGCCGAGGTCGGAGTTCGGGCCGAGGTTGAAGTTCGGGCCGAAAATGAAGTTCGGGCCGGGAACAGTGAAGAGTTCGGGCCGAACTTGTTCTTGGCAGTGACGAACGAACCAGCTATTTTGGTTACTCGTGGGCGTGAAACGGACACCCGAGCTAAAAGTTATGAATGTTTTAGTATAGCACCTTTTGTCACACAATCTTGGATATTGAAGAGTTCGGGCCGAAGAGGGATGTTCGGGCCGAAGTGGTGTTCGGGCCGAAGTGGGATGTTCGGGCCGAAGTGGTGTTCGGGGCGAAGTTCGGTGTTCGGGCCGATGATGATGTTCGGGCCGAGGTTGATGTTCGGGCCGAGGTCGGAGTTCGGGCCGAGGTCGGAGTTCGGGCCGAGGTTGAAGTTCGGGCCGAAAATGAAGTTCGGGCCGGGAACAGTGAAGAGTTCGGGCCGAACTTGTTCTTGGCAGTGACGAACGAACCAGCTATTTTGGTTACTCATGGGCGTGAAACGGACACCCGAGCTGAAAGTTATGAATGTTTTAGTATAGCACCTTTTGTCACACAATCTTGGATATTGAAGAGTTCGGGCCGAAGAGGGATGTTCGGGCCGAAGTGGTGTTCGGGCCGAAGTGGGATGTTCGGGCCGAAGTGGTGTTCGGGCCGAAGTTCGGTGTTCGGGCCGAGGATGATGTTCGGGCCGAGGTTGATGTTCGGGCCGGAAATGAAGTTCGGGCCGGGAACAGTGAAGAGTTCGGGCCGAACTTGTTCTTGGCAGTGACGAACGAACCAGCTATTTTGGTTACTCATGGGCGTGAAACGGACACCCGAGCTGAAAGTTATGAATGTTTTAGTATAACACCTTTTGTCACACAATCTTGGATATTAAAGATTTCGGGCCGAAGAGGGATGTTCGGGCCGAAGTGGTGTTCGGGCCGAAGTGGGATGTTCGGGCCGAAGTGGTGTTCGGGCCGAAGTGGTGTTCGGGCCGAAGTTCGGTGTTCGGGCCGAGGATGATGTTCAGGCCGAGGTTGAAGTTCGGGCCGAGGTCGGAGTTCGGGCCGAGGTTGAAGTTCGGGCCGAGGTTGAAGTTCGGGCCGAAAATGAAGTTCGGGCCGGGAACAGTGAAGAGTTCGGGCGGAACTTGTTCTTGGCAGTGACGAACGAACCAACTATTTTGGTTACTCGTGGGCGTGAAACGGACACCCGAGCTGAAAGTTATGAATGTTTTAGTATAGCACCTTTTGTCACACACTCTTGGATATTAAAGATTTCGGGCCGAAGAGGGATGTTCGGGCCGAAGTGGTGTTCGGGCCGAAGTGGGATGTTCGGGCCGAAGTGGTGTTCGGGCCGAAGTGGTGTTCGGGCTGAAGTTCGGTGTTCGGGCCGAGGATGATGTTCAGGCCGAGGTTGAAGTTCGGGCCGAGGTCGGAGTTCGGGCCGAGGTTGAAGTTCGGGCCGAGGTTGAAGTTCGGGCCGAAAATGAAGTTCGGGCCGGGAACAGTGAAGAGTTCGGGCGGAACTTGTTCTTGGCAGTGACGAACGAACCAACTATTTTGGTTACTCGTGGGCGTGAAACGGACACCCGAGCTGAAAGTGATGAATGTTTTAGTATAGCACTTTTTGTCACACAGTCTTGGATATTGAAGAGTTCGGGCCGAAGAGGGATGTTCGGGCCGAAGTGGTGTTCGGACCGAAGTGGGATGTTCGGGCCGAAATGGCTTTCGGGCCGAAGTTCGGTGTTCGGGCCGAGGATGATGTTCGGGCCGAGGTTGAAGTACGGGCCGAGGTCGGAGTTCGGGCCGAGGTTGAAGTTCGGGCCGAGGTTGAAGTTCGGGCCGAAAATGAAGTTCGGGCCGGGAACAGTGAAGAGTTCGGGCGGAACTTGTTCTTGGCAGTGACGAACGAACCAACTATTTTGGTTACTCGTGGGCGTGAAACGGACACCCGAGCTGAAAGTGATGAATGTTTTAGTATAGCACTTTTTGTCACACAGTCTTGGATATTGAAGAGTTCGGGCCGAAGTGGTGTTCGGGCCGAAGTGGGTTGTTCGGGCCGAAGTGGTGTTCGGGCCGAAGTGGTGTTCGGGCCGAAGTTCGGTGTTCGGGCCGAGGATGATATTCGGGCCGAGGTTGAAGTTCGGGCCGAAGTGGTGTTCGGGCCGAAGTTCGGTGTGCGGGCCGAGGATGATATTCGGGCCGAGGTTGAAGTTCGGGCGAGGTCGGAGTTCGGGCCGAGGTTGAAGTTCGGGCCGAAAATGAAGTTCGGGCCAGGAACAGTGAAGAGTTCGGGCCGAACTTGTTCTTGGCAGTGACGAACGAACCAGCTATTTTGGTTACTCGTGGGCGTGAAACGGACACCCGAGCTGAAAGTTATGAATGTTTTAGTATAGCACCTTTTGTCACACAATCTTTGATATTGAAGAGTTCGGGCCGAAGAGGGGATGTTCGGGCCGAAGTGGTGTTCGGGCCGAAGTGGGATGTTCGGGCCGAAGTGGTGTTCGGGCCGAAGTTCGGTGTTCGGGCCGAGGATGATGTTCGGGCCGAGGTTGAAGTTCGGGCCGAGGTCGGAGTTCGGCCCGAGGTTGAAATTCGGGCCGAGGTTGAAGTTCGGGCCGAAAATGAAGTTCGGGCCGGGAACAGTGAAGAGTTCGGGCCGAACTTGTTCTTGGCAGTGACGAACGAACCAGCTATTTTGGTTACTCGTGGGCGTGAAACGGACACCCGAGCTGAAAGTTATGAATGTTTTAGTATAGCACCTTTTGTCACACAATCTTGGATATTGAAGAGTTCGGGCCGAAGAGGGATGTTCGGGCCGAAGTGGTGTTCGGGCCGAAGTGGGATGTTCGGGCCGAAGTGGTGTTCGGGCCGAAGTTCGGTGTTCGGGCCGAGGATGATGTTCGGGCCGAGGTTGATGTTCGGGCCGGAAATGAAGTTCGGGCCGGGAACAGTGAAGAGTTCGGGCCGAACTTGTTCTTGGCAGTGACGAACGAACCAGCTATTTTGGTTACTCATGGGCGTGAAACGGACACCCGAGCTGAAAGTTATGAATGTTTTAGTATAGCACCTTTTGTCACACAATCTTGGATATTAAAGATTTCGGGCCGAAGAGGGATGTTCGGGCCGAAGTGGTGTTCGGGCCGAAGTGGGATGTTCGGGCCGAAGTGGTGTTCGGGCCGAAGTGGTGTTCGGGCCGAAGTTCGGTGTTCGGGCCGAGGATGATGTTCAGGCCGAGGTTGAAGTTCGGGCCGAGGTCGGAGTTCGGGCCGAGGTTGAAGTTCGGGCCGAAAATGAAGTTCGGGCCGGGAACAGTGAAGAGTTCGGGCCGAACTTGTTCTTGGCAGTGAAGAACGAACAAGCTATTTTGGTTACTCGTGGGCATGAAACGGACACCCGAGCTGAAAGTTATGGATGTTTTAGTATAACACCTTTTGTCACACAATCTTGGATATTGAAGAGTTCGGGCCGAAGAGGGATGTTCGGGCCGAAGTGGTGTTCGGGCCGAAGTGGGATGTTCGGGCCGAAATGGCTTTCGGGCCGAAGTTCGGTGTTCGGGCCGAGGATGATGTTCGGGCCGAGGTTGAAGTACGGGCCGAGGTCGGAGTTCGGGCCGAGGTTGAAGTTCGGGCCGAGGTTGAAGTTCGGGCCGAAAATGAAGTTCGGGCCGGGAACAGTGAAGAGTTCGGGCCGAACTTGTTCTTGGCAGTGACGAACGAACCAACTATTTTGGTTACTCGTGGGCGTGAAACGGACACCCGAGCTGAAAGTGATGAATGTTTTAGTATAGCACTTTTTGTCACACAGTCTTGGATATTGAAGAGTTCGGGCCGAAGAGGGATGTTCGGGCCAAAGTGGTGTTCGGGCCGAAGTGGGATGTTCGGGCCGAAGTGGTGTTCGGGCCGAAGTGGTGTTCGGGCCGAAGTTCGGTGTTCGGGCCGAGGATGATATTCGGGCCGAGGTTGAAGTTCGGGCCGAAGTGGTGTTCGGGCCGAAGTTCGGTGTGCGGGCCGAGGATGATATTCGGGCCGAGGTTGAAGTTCGGGCCGAGGTCTGAGTTCGGGCCAAGGTTGAAGTTCGGGCCGAAAATGAAGTTCGGGCCGGGAACAGTGAAGAGTTCGGGCCGACCTTGTTCTTGGCAGTGACGAACGAACCAGCTATTTTGGTTACTCGTGGGCGTGAAACGGACACCCGAGCTGAAAGTTATGAATGTTTTAGTATAGCACCTTTTGTCACACAATCTTTGATATTGAAGAGTTCGGGCCGAAGAGGGATGTTCGGGCCGAAGTGGTGTTCGGGCCGAAATGGGATGTTCGGGCCGAAGTGGTGTTCGGGCCGAAGTGGTGTTCGGGCCGAAGTTCGGTGTTCGGGCCGAGGATGATGTTCGGGCCGAGGTTGAAGTTCGGGCCGAGGTCGGAGTTCGGGCCGAGGTTGAAATTCGGGCCGAGGTTGAAGTTCGGGCCGAAAATGAAGTTCGGGCCGGGAACAGTGAAGAGTTCGGGCCGAACTTGTTCTTGGCAGTGACGAACGAACCAGCTATTTTGGTTACTCGTGGGCGTGAAACGGACACCCGAGCTGAAAGTTATGAATGTTTTAGTATAGCACCTTTTGTCACACAATCTTGGATATTGAAGAGTTCGGGCCGAAGAGGGATGTTCGGGCCGAAGTGGTGTTCGGGCCGAAGTGGGATGTTCGGGCCGAAGTGGTGTTCGGGGCGAAGTTCGGTGTTCGGGCCGATGATGATGTTCGGGCCGAGGTTGATGTTCGGGCCGAGGTCGGAGTTCGGGCCGAGGTCGGAGTTCGGGCCGAGGTTGAAGTTCAGGCCGAAAATGAAGTTCGGGCCGGGAACAGTGAAGAGTTCGGGCCGAACTTGTTCTTGGCAGTGACGAACGAACCAGCTATTTTGGTTACTCATGGGCGTGAAACGGACACCCGAGCTGAAAGTTATGAATGTTTTAGTATAGCACCTTTTGTCACACAATCTTGGATATTGAAGAGTTCGGGCCGAAGAGGGATGTTCGGGCCGAAGTGGTGTTCGGGCCGAAATGGGATGTTCGGGCCGAAGTGGTGTTCGGGCCGAAGTGGTGTTCGGGCCGAAGTTCTGTGTTCGGGCCGAGGATGATGTTCGGGCCGAGGTTGAAGTTCGGGCCGAGGTCGGAGTTCGGGCCGAGGTTGAAGTTCGGGCCGAAAATGAAGTTCGGGCCGGGAACAGTGAAGAGTTCGGGCCGAACTTGTTCTTGGCAGTGACGAACGAACCAGCTATTTTGGTTACTCGTGGGCGTGAAACGGACACCCGAGCTGAAAGTTATGAATGTTTTAGTATAGCACCTTTTGTCACACAATCTTGGATATTGAAGAGTTCGGGCCGAAGAGGGATGTTCGGGCCGAAGTGGTGTTCGGGCCGAAGTGGGATGTTCGGGCCGAAGTGGTGTTCGGGGCGAAGTGGTGTTCGGGCCGAAGTGGGATGTTCGGGCCGAAGTGGTGTTCGGGGCGAAGTTCGGTGTTCGGGCCGATGATGATGTTCGGGCCGAGGTTGATGTTCGGGCCGAGGTCGGAGTTCGGGCCGAGGTCGGAGTTCGGGCCGAGGTTGAAGTTCGGGCCGAAAATGAAGTTCGGGCCGGGAACAGTGAAGAGTTCGGGCCGAACTTGTTCTTGGCAGTGACGAACGAACCAGCTATTTTGGTTACTCATGGGCGTGAAACGGACACCCGAGCTGAAAGTTATGAATGTTTTAGTATAGCACCTTTTGTCACACAATCTTGGATATTGAAGAGTTCGGGCCGAAGAGGGATGTTCGGGCCGAAGTGGTGTTCGGGCCGAAATGGGATGTTCGGGCCGAAGTGGTGTTCGGGCCGAAGTGGTGTTCGGGCCGAAGTTCTGTGTTCGGGCCGAGGATGATGTTCGGGCCGAGGTTGAAGTTCGGGCCGAGGTCGGAGTTCGGGCCGAGGTTGAAGTTCGGGCCGAAAATGAAGTTCGGGCCGGGAACAGTGAAGAGTTCGGGCCGAACTTGTTCTTGGCAGTGACGAACGAACCAGCTATTTTGGTTACTCGTGGGCGTGAAACGGACACCCGAGCTGAAAGTTATGAATGTTTTAGTATAGCACCTTTTGTCACACAATCTTGGATATTGAAGAGTTCGGGCCGAAGAGGGATGTTCGGGCCGAAGTGGTGTTCGGGCCGAAGTGGGATGTTCGCGCCGAAGTGGTGTTCGGGCCGAAGTTTGGTGTTCGGGCCGAGGATGATGTTCGGGCCGAGGTTGATGTTCGGGCCGAGGTCGGAGTTCGGGCCGAGGTCGGAGTTCGGGCCGAGGTTGAAGTTCGGGCCGGAAATGAAGTTCGGGCCGGGAACAGTTAAGAGTTCGGGCCGAACTTGTTCTTGGCAGTGACGAACGAACCAGCTATTTTGGTTACTCATGGGCGTGAAACGGACACCCGAGCTGAAAGTTATGAATGTTTTAGTATAGCACCTTTTGTCACACAATCTTGGATATTGAAGAGTTCGGGCCGAAGAGGGATGTTCGGGCCGAAGTGGTGTTCGGGCCGAAGTGGGATGTTCGGGCCGAAGTGGTGTTCGGGGCGAAGTGGTGTTCGGGCCGAAGTGGGATGTTCGGGCCGAAGTGGTGTTCGGGGCGAAGTTCGGTGTTCGGGCCGATGATGATGTTCGGGCCGAGGTTGATGTTCGGGCCGAGGTCGGAGTTCGGGCCGAGGTCGGAGTTCGGGCCGAGGTTGAAGTTCGGGCCGAAAATGAAGTTCGGGCCGGGAACAGTGAAGAGTTCGGGCCGAACTTGTTCTTGGCAGTGACGAACGAACCAGCTATTTTGGTTACTCATGGGCGTGAAACGGACACCCGAGCTGAAAGTTATGAATGTTTTAGTATAGCACCTTTTGTCACACAATCTTGGATATTGAAGAGTTCGGGCCGAAGAGGGATGTTCGGGCCGAAGTGGTGTTCGGGCCGAAATGGGATGTTCGGGCCGAAGTGGTGTTCGGGCCGAAGTGGTGTTCGGGCCGAAGTTCTGTGTTCGGGCCGAGGATGATGTTCGGGCCGAGGTTGAAGTTCGGGCCGAGGTCGGAGTTCGGGCCGAGGTTGAAGTTCGGGCCGAAAATGAAGTTCGGGCCGGGAACAGTGAAGAGTTCGGGCCGAACTTGTTCTTGGCAGTGACGAACGAACCAGCTATTTTGGTTACTCGTGGGCGTGAAACGGACACCCGAGCTGAAAGTTATGAATGTTTTAGTATAGCACCTTTTGTCACACAATCTTGGATATTGAAGAGTTCGGGCCGAAGAGGGATGTTCGGGCCGAAGTGGTGTTCGGGCCGAAGTGGGATGTTCGCGCCGAAGTGGTGTTCGGGCCGAAGTTTGGTGTTCGGGCCGAGGATGATGTTCGGGCCGAGGTTGATGTTCGGGCCGAGGTCGGAGTTCGGGCCGAGGTCGGAGTTCGGGCCGAGGTTGAAGTTCGGGCCGGAAATGAAGTTCGGGCCGGGAACAGTTAAGAGTTCGGGCCGAACTTGTTCTTGGCAGTGACGAACGAACCAGCTATTTTGGTTACTCATGGGCGTGAAACGGACACCCGAGCTGAAAGTTATGAATGTTTTAGTATAGCACCTTTTGTCACACAATCTTGGATATTAAAGATTTCGGGCCGAAGAGGGATGTTCGGGCCGAAGTGGTGTTCGGGCCGAAGTGGGATGTTCGGGCCGAAGTGGTGTTCGGGCCGAAGTGGTGTTCGGGCCGAAGTTCGGTGTTCGGGCCGAGGATGATGTTCAGGCCGAGGTTGAAGTTCGGGCCGAGGTCGGAGTTCGGGCCGAGGTTGAAGTTCGGGCCGAAAATGAAGTTCGGCCCGGGAACAGTGAAGAGTTCGGGCCGAACTTGTTCTTGGCAGTGAAGAACGAACAAGCTATTTTGGTTACTCGTGGGCATGAAACGGACACCCGAGCTGAAAGTTATGGATGTTTTAGTATAACACCTTTTGTCACACAATCTTGGATATTGAAGAGTTCGGGCCGAAGAGGGATGTTCGGGCCGAAGTGGTGTTCGGGCCGAAGTGGGATGTTCGGGCCGAAATGGCATTCGGGCCGAAGTTCGGTGTTCGCGCCGAGGATGATGTTCGGGCCGAGGTTGAAGTACGGGCCGAGGTCGGAGTTCGGGCCGAGGTTGAAGTTCGGGCCGAGGTTGATGTTCGGGCCGAAAATGAAGTTCGGGCCGGGAACAGTGAAGAGTTCGGGCCGAACTTGTTCTTGGCAGTGACGAACGAACCAACTATTTTGGTTACTCGTGGGCGTGAAACGGACACCCGAGCTGAAAGTGATGAATGTTTTAGTATAGCACTTTTTGTCACACAGTCTTGGATATTGAAGAGTTCGGGCCGAAGAGGGATGTTCGGGCCAAAGTGGTGTTCGGGCCGAAGTGGGATGTTCGGGCCGAAGTGGTGTTCGGGCTGAAGTTCGGTGTTCGGGCCGAGGATGATATTCGGGCCGAGGTTGAAGTTCGGGCCGAAGTGGTGTTCGGGCCGAAGTTCGGTGTGCGGGCCGAGGATGATATTCGGGCCGAGGTTGAAGTTCGGGCCGAGGTCGGAGTTCGGGCCAAGGTTGAAGTTCGGGCCGAAAATGAAGTTCGGGCCGGGAACAGTGAAGAGTTCGGGCCGAACTTGTTCTTGGCAGTGACGAACGAACCAGCTATTTTGGTTACTCGTGGGCGTGAAACGGACACCCGAGCTGAAAGTTATGAATGTTTTAGTATAGCACCTTTTGTCACACAATCTTTGATATTGAAGAGTTCGGGCCGAAGAGGGATGTTCGGGCCGAAGTGGTGTTCGGGCCGAAGTGGGATGTTCGGGCCGAAGTGGTGTTCGGGCCGAAGTGGTGTTCGGGCCGAAGTTCGGTGTTCGGGCCGAGGATGATGTTCGGGCCGAGGTTGAAGTTCGGGCCGAGGTCGGAGTTCGGGCCGAGGTTGAAATTCGGGCCGAGGTTGAAGTTCGGGCCGAAAATGAAGTTCGGGCCGGGAACAGTGAAGAGTTCGGGCCGAACTTGTTCTTGGCAGTGACGAACGAACCAGCTATTTTGGTTACTCGTGGGCGTGAAACGGACACCCGAGCTGAAAGTTATGAATGTTTTAGTATAGCACCTTTTGTCACACAATCTTGGATATTGAAGAGTTCGGGCCGAAGAGGGATGTTCGGGCCGAAGTGGTGTTCGGGCCGAAGTGGGATGTTCGGGCCGAAGTGGTGTTCGGGGCGAAGTTCGGTGTTCGGGCCGATGATGATGTTCGGGCCGAGGTTGATGTTCGGGCCGAGGTCGGAGTTCGGGCCGAGGTCGGAGTTCGGGCCGAGGTTGAAGTTCGGGCCGAAAATGAAGTTCGGGCCGGGAACAGTGAAGAGTTCGGGCCGAACTTGTTCTTGGCAGTGACGAACGAACCAGCTATTTTGGTTACTCATGGGCGTGAAACGGACACCCGAGCTGAAAGTTATGAATGTTTTAGTATAGCACCTTTTGTCACACAATCTTGGATATTGAAGAGTTCGGGCCGAAGAGGGATGTTCGGGCCGAAGTGGTGTTCGGGCCGAAATGGGATGTTCGGGCCGAAGTGGTGTTCGGGCCGAAGTGGTGTTCGGGCCGAAGTTCTGTGTTCGGGCCGAGGATGATGTTCGGGCCGAGGTTGAAGTTCGGGCCGAGGTCGGAGTTCGGGCCGAGGTTGAAGTTCGGGCCGAAAATGAAGTTCGGGCCGGGAACAGTGAAGAGTTCGGGCCGAACTTGTTCTTGGCAGTGACGAACGAACCAGCTATTTTGGTTACTCGTGGGCGTGAAACGGACACCCGAGCTGAAAGTTATGGATGTTTTAGTATAGCACCTTTTGTCACACAATCTTGGATATTGAAGAGTTCGGGCCGAAGAGGGATGTTCGGGCCGAAGTGGTGTTCGGGGCCGAAGTGGGATGTTCGGGCCGAAATGGCTTTCGGGCAGAAGTTCGGTGTTCGGGCCGAGGATGATGTTCGGGCCGAGGTTGAAGTACGGACCGAGGTCGGAGTTCGGGCCGAGGTTGAAGTTCGGGCCGAGGTTGAAGTTCGGGCCGAAAATGAAGTTCGGGCCGGGAACAGTGAAGAGTTCGGGCCGAACTTGTTCTTGGCAGTGACGAACGAACCAGCTATTTTGGTTACTCGTGGGCGTGAAACGGACACCCGAGATGAAAGTTATGAATGTTTTAGTATAGCACCTTTTGTCACACAATCTTGGATATTGAAGAGTTCGGGCCGAAGAGGGATGTTCGGGCCGAAGTGGTTTCCGGGCCGAAGTTCGGTGTTAGGGCCGAGGATGATGTTCGGGCCGAGGTTGAAGTTCGGGCCGAGGTCGGAGTTCGGGCCGAGGTTGAAGTTCGGGCAGAAAATGAAGTTCGGGTCAGGAACAGTGAAGAGTTCGGGCCGAACTTGTTATTGGCAGTGACCAACGAACAAGCTATTTTGGTTACTCGTGGGCGTGAAACGGACACCCGAGAATATTTTAGTATAGCACCTTTTGTCACACAATCTTGGATATTGAAGAGTTCGTGCCGAAGAGGGATGTTCGGGCCGAAGTGGTGTTCGGGCCGAAGTGAGATGTTCGGGCCGAAGTGGTGTTCGGGCCGAAGTTCGGTGTTCGGGCCGAGGATGATGTTCGGGCCGAGGTTGATGTTCGGGCCGAGGTCGGGGTTCGGGCCGAGGTCGGAGTTCGGGCCGAGGTTGAAGTTCGGGCCGAAAATGAAGTTCGGGCCGGGAACAGTGAAGAGTTCGGGCCGAACTTGTTCTTGGCAGTGACGAACGAACCAGCTATTTTCGTTACTCATGGGCGTGAAATGGACACCCGAGCTGAAAGTTATGAATGTTTAGTATAGCACCTTTTGTCACACAATCTTGGATATTGAAGAGTTCGGGCCGAAGAGGGATGTTCGGGCCGAAGTGGGATGTTCGGGCCGAAGTGGTGTTCGGGCCGAAGTGGTGTTCGGGTCGAAGTTCGGTGTTCGGGCCGAGGATGATGTTCGGGCCGAGGTTGAAGTTCGGGCCGAGGTCGGAGTTCGGGCCGAGGTTGAAGTTCGGGCAGAAAATGAAGTTCGGGTCGGGAACAGTGAAGAGTTCGGGCCGAACTTGTTATTGGCAGTGACCAACGAACAAGCTATTTTGGTTACTCGTGGGCGTGAAACGGACACCCGAGCTGAAAGTTATGAATGTTTTAGTATAACACCTTTTGTCACAAAATCTTGGATATTGAAGAGTTCGGGCCGAAGAGGGATGTTCGGGCCGAAGTGGTGTTCGGGCCGAAGTGGTGTTCGGGCCGAAGTGGGATGTTCGGGTCGAAGTTCGGTGTTCGGGCCGAGGATGATGTTCGGGCCGAGGTTGAAGTTCGGGCCGAGGTCGGAGTTCGGGCCGAGGTTGAAGTTCGAGCAGAAAATGAAGTTCGGGTCGGGAACAGTGAAGAGTTCTGGCCGAACTTGTTATTGGCAGTGACCAACGAACAAGCTATTTTGGTTACTCGTGGGCGTGAAACGGACACCCGAGCTGAAAGTTATGAATGTTTTAGTATAACACCTTTTGTCACACAATCTTGGATATTGAAGAGTTCGGGCCGAAGAGGGATGTTCGGGCCGAAGTGGTGTTCGGGCCGAAGTGGGATGTTCGGGCCGAAGTGGTGTTCGGGCCGAAGTTCGGTGTTCGGGCCGAGGATGATGTTCGGGCCGAGGTTGATGTTCGGGCCGAGGTCGGAGTTCGGGCCGAGGTCGGAGTTCGGGCCGAGGTTGAAGTTCGGGCCGAAAATGAAGTTCGGGCCGGGAACAGTGAAGAGTTCGGGCCGAACTTGTTCTTGGCAGTGACGAACGAACCAGCTATTTTGGTTACTCATGGGCGTGAAACGGACACCCGAGCTGAAAGTTATGGATGTTTTAGTATAACACCTTTTGTCACACAATCTTGGATATTGAAGAGTTCGGGCCGAAGAGGGATGTTCGGGCCGAAGTGGTGTTCGGGCCAAAGTGGGATGTTCGGGCCGAAATGGCTTTCGGGCCGAAGTTCGGTGTTCGGGCCGAGGATGATGTTCGGGCCGAGGTTGAAGTACGGGCCGAGGTCAGAGTTCGGGCCGAGGTTGAAGTTCCGGCCGAGGTTGAAGTTCGGGCCGAAAATGAAGTTCGGGCCGGGAACAGTGAAGAGTTCGGGCCGAACTTGTTCTTGGCAGTGACGAACGAACCAACTATTTTGGTTACTCGTGGGCGTGAAACGGACACCCGAGCTGAAAGTGATGAATGTTTTAGTATAGCACTTTTTTTCACACATTCTTGGATATTGAAGAGTTCGGGCCGAAGAGGGATGTTCGGGCCAAAGTGGTGTTCGGGCCGAAGTGGGATGTTCGGGCCGAAGTGGTGTTCGGGCCGAAGTGGTGTTCGGGCCGAAGTTCGGTGTTCGGGCCGAGGATGATATTCGGGCCGAGGTTGAAGTTCGGGCCGAGGTCGGAGTTCGGGCCGAGGTTGAAGTTCGGGCCGAAAATGAAGTTCGGGCCGGGAACAGTGAAGAGTTCGGGCCGAACTTGTTCTTGGCAGTGACGAATGAACCAGCTATTTTGGTTACTCATGGGCGTGAAACGGACACCCGAGCTGAAAGTTATGAATGTTTTAGTATAGCACCTTTTGTCACACAATCTTGGATATTGAAGAGTTCGGGCCGAAGAGGGATGTTCGGACCGAAGTGGTGTTCAGGCCGAAGTGGGATGTTCGGGCCGAAGTGGTGTTCGGGCCGAAGTGGTGTTCGGACCGAAGTTCGGTGTTCGGGCCGAGGATGATGTTCAGGCCGAGGTTGAAGTTCGGGCCGAGGTCGGAGTTCGGGCCGAGGTTGAAGTTCGGGCCGAAAATGAAGTTCGGGCCGGGAACAGTGAAGAGTTCGGGCCGAACTTGTTCTTGGCAGTGATGAACGAACAAGCTATTTTGGTTACTCGTGGGCGTGAAACGGACACCCGAGCTGAAAGTTATGGATGTTTTAGTATAACACCTTTTGTCACACAATCTTGGATATTGAAGAGTTCGGGCCGAAGAGGGATGTTCGGGCCGAAGTGGTGTTCGGGCCGAAGTGGGATGTTCGGGCCGAAATGGCTTTCGGGCCGAAGTTCGGTGTTCGGACCGAGGATGATGTTCGGGCCGAGGTTGAAGTACAGGCCGAGGTCGGAGTTCGGGCCGAGGTTGAAGTTCGGGCCGAGGTTGAAGTTCGGGCCGAAAATGAAGTTCGGGCCGAGAACAGTGAAGAGTTCGGGCCGAACTTGTTCTTGGCAGTGACGAACGAACCAACTATTTTGGTTACTCGTGGGCGTGAAACGGACACCCGAGCTGAAAGTGATGAATGTTTTAGTATAGCACTTTTTGTCACACAGTCTTGGATATTGAAGAGTTCGGGCCGAAGAGGGATGTTCGGGCCAAAGTGGTGTTCGGGCCGAAGTGGGATGTGCGGGCCGAAGTGGTGTTCGGGCCGAAGTGGTGTTCGGGCCGAAGTTCGGTGTTCGGGCCGAGGATGATATTCAGGCCGAGGTTGAAGTTCGGGCCGAAGTGGTGTTCGGGCCGAAGTTCGGTGTTCGGGCCGAGGATGATATTCGGGCCGAGGTTGAAGTTCGGGCCTAGGTCGGAGTTCGGGCCAAGGTTGAAGTTCGGGCCGAAAATGAAGTTCGGGCCGGGAACAGTGAAGAGTTCGGGCCGAACTTGTTCTTGGCAGTGACGAACGAACCATCTATTTTGGTTACCCGTGGGCGTGAAAGGGACACCCGAGCTGAAAGTTATGAATGTTTTAGTATAGCACCTTTTGTCACACAATCTTTGATATTGAAGAGTTCGGGCCGAAGAGGGATGTTCGGGCCGAAGTGGTGTTTGGGCCGAAGTGGGATGTTCGGGCCGAAGTGGTGTTCGGGCCGAAGTTCGGTGTTCGGGCCGAGGATGATGTTCGGGCCGAGGTTGAAGTTCGGGCCGAGGTCGGAGTTCGGGCCGAGGTTGAAATTCGGGCCGAGGTTGAAGTTCGGGCCGAGGTCGGAGTTCGGGCCGAGGTTGAAGTTCGGGCCGAGGTCGGAGTTCGGGCCGAGGTTGAAATTCGGGCCGAGGTTGAACTTCGGGCCGAAAATGAAGTTCGGGCCGGGAACAGTGAAGAGTTCGGGCCGAACTTGTTCTTGGCAGTGACGAACGAACCAGCTATTTTGGTTACTCGTGGGCGTGAAACGGACACCCGAGCTGAAAGTTATGAATGTTTTAGTATAGCACCTTTTGTCACACAATCATGGATATTGAAGAGTTCGGTCCGAAGAGGGATGTTCGGGCCGAAGTGGTGTTCGGGCCGAAATGGGATGTTCGGGCCGAAGTGGTGTTCGGGCCGAAGTGGTGTTCGGGCCGAAGTTCTGTGTTCGGGCCGAGGATGATGTTCGGGCCGAGGTCGGAGTTCGGGCCGAGGTCGGAGTTCGGGCCGAGGTTGAAGTTCGGGCCGAAAATGAAGTTCGGGCCGGGAACAGTGAAGAGTTCGGGCCGAACTTGTTCTTGGCAGTGACGAACGAACCAGCTATTTTGGTTACTCGTGGGCGTGAAACGGACACCCGAGCTGAAAGTTATGGATGTTTTAGTATAGCACCTTTTGTCACACAATCTTGGATATTGAAGAGTTCGGGCCGAAGAGGGATGTTCGGGCCAAAGTGGTGTTCGGGCCGAAGTGGGATGTTCGGGCCGAAGTGGGATGTTCGGGCCGAAGTGGTGTTCGGGCCGAAGTGGTGTTCGGGCCGAAGTTCGGTGTTCGGGCCGAGGATGATATTCGGGCCGAGGTTGAAGTTCGGGCCGAGGTCGGAGTTCGGGCCGAGGTTGAAGTTCGGGCCGAAAATGAAGTTCGGGCCGGGAACAGTGAAGAGTTCGGGCCGAACTTGTTCTTGGCAGTGACGAACGAACCAGCTATTTTGGTTACCCGTGGGCGTGAAACGGACACCCGAGCTGAAAGTTATGAATGTTTTAGTATAGCACCTTTTGTCACACAATCTTTGATATTGAAGAGTTCGGGCCGAAGAGGGATGTTCGGGCCGAAGTGGTGTTCGGGCCGAAGTGGGATGTTCGGGCCGAAGTGGTGTTCGGGCCGAAGTTCGGTGTTCGGGCCGAGGATGATGTTCGGGCCGAGGTTGAAGTACGGACCGAGGTCGGAGTTCGGGCCGAGGTTGAAGTTCGGGCCGAGGTTGAAGTTCGGGCCGAAAATGAAGTTCGGGCCGGGAACAGTGAAGAGTTCGGGCCGAACTTGTTCTTGTTAGTGACGAACGAACCAACTATTTTGGTTACTCGTGGGCGTGAAACGGACACCCGAGCTGAAAGTGATGAATGTTTTAGTATAGCACTTTTTGTCACACAATCTTGGATATTGAAGAGTTCGGGCCGAAGAGGGATGTTCGGGCCAAAGTGGTGTTCGGGCCGAAGTGGGATGTTCGGGCCGAAGTGGGATGTTCGGGCCGAAGTGGTGTTCGGGCCGAAGTGGTGTTCGGGCCGAAGTTCGGTGTTCGGGCCGAGGATGATATTCGGGCCGAGGTTGAAGTTCGGGCCGAGGTCGGAGTTCGGGCCGAGGTTGAAGTTCGGGCCGAAAATGAAGTTCGGGCCGGGAACAGTGAAGAGTTCGGGCCGAACTTGTTCTTGGCAGTGACGAACGAACCAGCTATTTTGGTTACCCGTGGGCGTGAAACGGACACCCGAGCTGAAAGTTATGAATGTTTTAGTATAGCACCTTTTGTCACACAATCTTTGATATTGAAGAGTTCGGGCCGAAGAGGGATGTTCGGGCCGAAGTGGTGTTCGGGCCGAAGTGGGATGTTCGGGCCGAAGTGGTGTTCGGGCCGAAGTTCGGTGTTCGGGCCGAGGATGATGTTCGGGCCGAGGTTGAAGTTCGGGCCGAGGTCGGAGTTCGGGCCGAGGTTGAAATTCGGGCCTAGGTTGAACTTCGGGCCGAAAATGAAGTTCGGGCCGGGAACAGTGAAGAGTTCGGGCCGAACTTGTTCTTGGCAGTGACGAACGAACCAGCTATTTTGGTTACTCGTGGGCGTGAAACGGACCCCCGAGCTGAAAGTTATGAATGTTTTAGTATAGCACCTTTTGTCACACAATCATGGATATTGAAGAGTTCGGTCCGAAGAGGGATGTTCGGGCCGAAGTGGTGTTCGGGCCGAAATGGGATGATCGGGCCGAAGTGGTGTTCGGGCCGAAGTTCTGTGTTCGGGCCGGGGATGATGTTCGGGCCGAGGTTGAAGTTCGGGCCGAGGTCGGAGTTCGGGCCGAGGTTGAAGTTCGGGCCGAAAATGAAGTTCGGGCCGGGAACAGTGAAGAGTTCGGGCCGAACTTGTTCTTGGCAGTGACGAACGAACCAGCTATTTTGGTTACTCGTGGGCGTGAAACGGACACCCGAGCTGAAAGTTATGGATGTTTTAGTATAGCACCTTTTGTCACACAATCTTGGATATTGAAGAGTTCGGGCCGAAGAGGGATGTTCGGGCCGAAGTGGTGTTCGGGGCCGAAGTGGGATGTTCGGGCCGAAATGGCTTTCGGGCAGAAGTTCGGTGTTCGGGCCGAGGATGATGTTCGGGCCGAGGTTGAAGTACGGACCGAGGTCGGAGTTCGGGCCGAGGTTGAAGTTCGGGCCGAGGTTGAAGTTCGGGCCGAAAATCAAGTTCGGGCCGGGAACAGTGAAGAGTTCGGGCCGAACTTGTTCTTGTTAGTGACGAACGAACCAACTATTTTGGTTACTCGTGGGCGTGAAACGGACACCCGAGCTGAAAGTGATGAATGTTTTAGTATAGCACTTTTTGTCACACAATCTTGGATATTGAAGAGTTCGGGCCGAAGAGGGATGTTCGGGCCAAAGTGGTGTTCGGGCCGAAGTGGGATGTTCGGGCCGAAGTGGGATGTTCGGGCCGAAGTGGTGTTCGGGCCGAAGTGGTGTTCGGGCCGATGTTCGGTGTTCGGGCCGAGGATGATATTCGGGCCGAGGTTGAAGTTCGGGCCGAGGTCGGAGTTCGGGCCGAGGTTGAAGTTCGGGCCGAGGTTGAAGTTCGGGCCGAAAATGAAGTTCGGGTCGGGAACAGTGAAGAGTTCGGGCCGAACTTGTTCTTGGCAGTGACGAACGAACCATCTATTTTGGTTACTCGTGGGCGTGAAACGGACACCCGAGATGAAAGTTATGAATGTTTTAGTATAGCACCTTTTGTCACACAATCTTGGATATTGAAGAGTTCGGGCCGAAGAGGGATGTTCGGGCCGAAGTGGTTTCCGGGCCCAAGTGGGATGTTCGGGCCGAAGTGGAGTTCGGGCCGAAGTTCGGTGTTCGGGCCGAGGATGATGTTCGGGCCGAGGTTGAAGTTCGGGCCGAGGTCGGAGTTCGGGCCGAGGTTGAAGTTCGGGCAGAAAATGAAGTTCGGGTCGGGAACAGTGAAGAGTTCGGGCCGAACTTGTTATTGGCAGTGACGAACGAACAAGCTATTTTGGTTACTCATGGGCATGAAACGGACACCCGAGCTGAAAGTTATGAATGTTTTAGTATAGCACCTTTTGTCACACAATCTTGGATATTGAAGAGTTCGGGCTGAAGAGGGATGTTCGGGCCGAAGTGGTGTTCGGGCCGAAGTGGGATGTTCGGGCCGAAGTGGTGTTCGGGCCGAAGTGGGATGTTCGGGCCGAAGTGGTGTTCGGGCCGAAGTTCGGTGTTCGGGCCGAGGATGATGTTCGGGCCGAGGTTGAAGTTCGGGCCGAGGTCGGAGTTCGGGCCGAGGTTGAAATTCGGGCCGAGGTTGAAGTTCGGGCCGAGGTCGGAGTTCGGGCCGAGGTTGAAGTTCGGGCCGAGGTCGGAGTTCGGGCCGAGGTTGAAATTCGGGCCGAGGTTGAACTTCGGGCCGAAAATGAAGTTCGGGCCGGGAACAGTGAAGAGTTCGGGCCGAACTTGTTCTTGGCAGTGACGAACGAACCAGCTATTTTGGTTACTCGTGGGCGTGAAACGGACACCCGAGCTGAAAGTTATGAATGTTTTAGTATAGCACCTTTTGTCACACAATCATGGATATTGAAGAGTTCGGTCCGAAGAGGGATGTTCGGGCCGAAGTGGTGTTCGGGCCGAAATGGGATGTTCGGGCCGAAGTGGTGTTCGGGCCGAAGTGGTGTTCGGGCCGAAGTTCTGTGTTCGGGCCGAGGATGATGTTCGGGCCGAGGTTGAAGTTCGGGCCGAGGTCGGAGTTCGGGCCGAGGTTGAAGTTCGGGCAGAAAATGAAGTTCGGGTCGGGAACAGTGAAGAGTTCGGGCCGAACTTGTTATTGGCAGTGACGAACGAACAAGCTATTTTGGTTACTCATGGGCATGAAACGGACACCCGAGCTGAAAGTTATGAATGTTTTAGTATAGCACCTTTTGTCACACAATCTTGGATATTGAAGAGTTCGGGCTGAAGAGGGATGTTCGGGCCGAAGTGGTGTTCGGGCCGAAGTGGGATGTTCGGGCCGAAGTGGTGTTCGGGCCGAAGTGGGATGTTCGGGCCGAAGTGGTGTTCGGGCCGAAGTTCGGTGTTCGGGCCGAGGATGATGTTCGGGCCGAGGTTGAAGTTCGGGCCGAGGTCGGAGTTCGGGCCGAGGTTGAAATTCGGGCCGAGGTTGAAGTTCGGGCCGAAAATGAAGTTCGGGCCGGGAACAGTGAAGAGTTCGGGCCGAACTTGTTCTAGGCAGAGACGAACGAACCAGCTATTTTGGTTACTCGTGGGCGTGAAACGGACACCCGAGCTGAAAGTTATGAATGTTTTAGTATAGCACCTTTTGTCACACAATCTTGGATATTGAAGAGTTCGGGCCGAAGAGGGATGTTCGGGCCGAAGTGGTGTTCAGGCCGAAGTGGGATGTTCGGGCCGAAGTGGTGTTCGGGACGAAGTTCGGTGTTCGGGCCGAGGATGATGTTCGGGCCGAGGTTGATGTTCGGGCCGAGGTCAGAGTTCGGGCCGATGTCGGAGTTCGGGCCGAGGTTGAAGTTCGGGCCGAAAATGAAGTTCGGGCCGGGAACAGTGAAGAGTTCGGGCCGAACTTGTTCTTGGCAGTGACGAATGAACCAGCTATTTTGGTTACTCATGGGCGTGAAACGGACACCCGAGCTGAAAGTTATGAATGTTTTAGTATAGCACCTTTTGTCACACAATCTTGGATATTGAAGAGTTCGGGCTGAAGAGGGATGTTCGGGCCGAAGTGGTGTTCGGGCCGAAATGGGATGTTCGGGCCGAAGTGGTGCTCGGGCCGAAGTTCGGTGTTCGGGCCGAGGATGATGTTCGGGCCGAGGTCGGAGTTCGGGCCGAGGTTGAAGTTCGGGCCGAAAATGAAGTTCGGTCCGGGAACAGTGAAGAGTTCGGGACGAACTTGTTCTTGGCTGTGACGAACGAACCAGCTATTTTGGTTACTCGTGGGCGTGAAACGGACACCCGAACTGAAAGTTATGGATGTTTTAGTATAGCACCTTTTGTCACACAATCTCGGATATTGAAGAGTTCGGGCCGAAGAGGGATGTTCGGGCCGAAGTGGCGTTCGGGGCCGAAGTGGGATGTTCGGGCCGAAATGGCTTTCGGGCCGAAGTTCGGTGTTCGGGCCGAGGATGATGTTCGGGCCGAGGTTGAAGTACGGGCCGAGGTCGGAGTTCGGGCCGAGGTTGAAGTTCGGGCCGAGGTTGAAGTTCGGGCCGAAAATGAAGTTCGGGCCGGGAACAGTGAAGAGTTCGGGCCGAACTTGTTCTTGGCAGTGACGAACGAACCAACTATTTTGGTTACTCGTGGGCGTGAAACGGACACCCGAGCTGAAAGTGATGAATGTTTTAGTATAGCACTTTTTGGCACACAATCTTGGATATTGAAGAGTTCGGGCCGAAGAGGGATGTTCGGGCCAAAGTGGTGTTCGGGCCGAAGTGGGATGTTCGGGCCGAAGTGGTGTTCGGGCCGAAGTGGTGTTCGGGCCGAAGTTCGGTGTTCGGGCCGAGGATGATATTCGGGCCGAGGTTGAAGTTCGGGCCGAGGTCGGAGTTCGGGCCGAGGTTGAAGTTCGGGCCGAAAATGAAGTTCGGGCCGGGAACAGTGAAGAGTTCGGGCCGAACTTGTTCTTGGCAGTGACGAACGAACCAGCTATTTTGGTTACTCGTGGGCGTGAAACGGACACACGAGATGAAAGTTATGAATGTTTTAGTATAGCACCTTTTGTCACACAATCTTGGATATTGAAGAGTTCGGGCCGAAGAGGGATGTTCGGGCCGAAGTGGTTTCCGGGCCCAATTGGGATGTTCGGGCCGAAGTGGTGTTCGGGCCGAAGTTCGGTGTTCGGGCCGAGGATGATGTTCGGGCCGAGGTTGAGGTTCGGGCCGAGGTCGGAGTTCGGGCCGAGGTTGAAGTTCGGGCAGAAAATGAAGTTCGGGCCGGGAACAGTGAAGAGTTCGGGCCGAACTTGTTATTGGCAGTGACGAACGAACAAGCTATTTTGGTTACTCATGGGCGTGAAACGGACACCCGAGCTGAAAGTTATGAATGTTTTAATATAGCACCTTTTGTCACACAATCTTGGATATTGAAGAGCTCGGGCTGAAGAGGGATGTTCGGGCCGAAGTGGTGTTCGGGCCGAAGTGGGATGTTCGGGCCGAAGTGGTATTCGGGCCGAAGTTCGGTGTTCGGGCCGAGGATGACGTTCGGGCCGAGGTTGAAGTTCGGGCCGAGGTCGGAGTTCGGGCCGAGGTTGAAATTCGGGCCGAGGTTGAAGTTCGGGCCGAAAATGAAGTTCGGGCCGGGAACAGTGAAGAGTTCGGGCCGAACTTGTTCTTGGCAGAGACGAACGAACCAGCTATTTTGGTTACTCGTGGGCGTGAAACGGACACCCGAGCTGAAAGTTATGAATGTTTTAGTATAGCACCTTTTGTCACACAATCTTGGATATTGAAGAGTTCGGGCCGAAGAGGGATGTTCGGGCCGAAGTGGTGTTCGGGCCGAAGTGGGATGCTCGGGCCGAAGTGTTATTCGGGCCGAAGTGGGATGTTCGGGCCGAAGTGGTGTTCGGGCCGAGGATGATGTTCGGGCCGAGGTTGAAGTTCGGGCCGAGGTCGGAGTTCGGGCCGAGGTTGAAGTTCGGGCCGAGGTTGAAGTTCGGGCCGAAAATGAAATTCGGGCCGGGAACAGTGAAGAGTTCGGGCCGAACTTATTCTTGGTAGAGACGAACGAACCAGCTATTTTGGTTACTCGTGGGCGTGAAACGGACACCCGAGCTGAAAGTTATGAATGTTTTAGTATAGCACATTTTGTCACACAATCTTGGATATTGAAGAGTTCGGGCCGAAGAGGGATTTTCCGGCCGAAGTGGTGTTCGGGCCGAAGTGGGATGTTCGGGCCGAAATGGTGTTCGGGCCGAAGTTCGGTGTTGGTCTGAGAATGATGTTTGGGCCGAGGTTGAAGTTCGGGCCGAGGTCGGAGTTCGGGCCGAGGTTGAAGTTCGGGCCGAGGTTGAAGTTCGGGCCGAAAATGAAGTTCGGGCCGGGAACAGTGAAGCGTTCGGGCCGAACTTGTTCTTGGCAGTGACGAACGAACCACCTATTTTTGTTACTCGCGGGCGTGAAACGGACACCCGAGCTGAAAGTTATGAATGTTTTAGTATAGCACCTTTTGTCACACAATCGTGGATATTGAAGAGTTCGGGCCGAAGAGGGATGTTCGGGCCGAAGTGGTGTTCGGGCCGAAGTGGGTTGTTCGGGCCGAAGTGGTGTTCGGGCAGAAGTTCGGTGTTCGGGACGAGGATGATTTTCGGGCCGAGGTTGATGTTCTGGCCGAGGTCGGAGTTCGGGCCGAGGTTGAAGTTCGGGCCGAAAATGAAGTTCGGGCCGGGAAAGTGAAGAGTTCGGGCCGAACTTGTTCTTGGCAGTGACGAACGAACCAGCTATTTTGGTTAGTCGTGGGCGTGAAACGGACACCCGAGCTGAAAGTTATGAATGTTTTAGTATAACACCTTTTGTCACACAATATTGGATATTGAAGAGTTCGCGCCGAAGAGGGATGTTCGGGCCGAAGTGGTGTTCGGGCCGAGGTTCGGTGTTCGGGCCGAGGATGATGTTCGGGCCGAGGTTGAAGTTCGGGCCGAGGTCAGATTTCGGGCCGAGGTTGAAGTTCGGGCCGAGTTTGAAGTTCGGGCCGAAAATGAAGTTCGGGCCGGGAACAGTGAAGAACTTGTTCTTGGCAGTGACGAACGAACCAGCTATTTTGGTTACTCGTGGGCGTGAAACGGACACCCGAGCTGAAAGTTATGAATGTTTTAGTATAGCACCTTTTGTCACACAATCTTGGATATTGAAGAGTTCGGGCCGAAGAGGGATGTTCGGGCCGAAGTGGTGTTCGGGCCGAAGTGCGATGTTCGGGCCGAAGTGATGTTCGGGCCGAAGTGGTGTTCGGGCCGAAGTTCGGTGTTCGGGCCGAGGATGATGTTCGGGCCGAGGTTGAAGTTCGGGCCGAGGTCGGAGTTCGGGCCGAGGTTGAAGTTCGGGCCGAAAATGAAGTTCGGGCTGGGAACAGTGAAGAGTTCGGGGCGAACTTGTTCTTGGCAGTGACGAACGAACCAGCTATTTTGGTTACTCATGGGCGTGAAATGGACACCCGAGCTGAAAGTTATGAATGTTTTAGTATAACACCTTTTGTCACACAATCTTGGATATTGAAGAGTTCGGGCGAAGAGGGATGTTCGGGCCGAAGTGGTGTTCGCGCCGAAGTGGGATGTTCGGGCTGAAGTGGTGTTCGGCCGAAGTGGTGTTCTGGCCGAAGTTCGGTATTCGGGCCGAGGATGATGTTCGGGCCGAGGTTGAAGTTCGGGCCGAGGTCGGAGTTCGGGCCGAGGTTGAAGTTCGGGCCGAAAATGAAGTTCGGGCCGGGAACAGTGAAGAGTTCGGGCCGAACTTGTTCTAGGTAGTGACGAACGAACTAGCTATTTTGGTTAGTCGTGGGCGTGAAACGGACACCCGAGCTGAAAGTTATGAATATTTTAGTATAACACCTTTTGTCACACAATATTGGATATTGAAGAGTTCGGGCCGAAGAGGGATGTTCGGGCCGAAGTGGTGTTCGGGCCGAAGTTCGGTGTTCGGGCCGAGGATGATGTTCGGGCCGAAGTTGAAGTTCGGGCCGAGGTCGGAGTTCGGGCCGAGGTTGAAGTTCGGGCCGAGGTTGAAGTTCGGGCCGAAAATGAAGTTCGGGCCGGGAACAGTGAAGAGTTCGGGTCGAACTTGTTCTTGGCAGTGACGAACGAACCAACTATTTTGGTTACTCGTGGGCGTGAAACGGACACCCGAGCTGAAAGTTATGAATACTTTAGTATAGCACCTTTTGTCACACAATCTTGGATATTGAAGAGTTCGGGCCGAAGAGGGATGTTCGGGCCGAAGTGGTGTTCTGGCCGAAGTGCGATGTTTGGCCTGAAGTGGTGTTCGGGCCGAAGTGGTGTTCGGGCCGAAGTTCGGTGTTCGGGCCGAGGATGATGTTCGGGCCGAGGTTGAAGTTCGGGCCGAGGTCGGAGTTCGGGCCGAGGTTGAAGTTCGGGCCGAGGTTGAAGTTCGGGCCGAAAATGAAGTTTGGGCTGGGAACAGTGAAGAGTTCGGCCGAACTTGTTCTTGGCAGTGACGAACGAACCAGCTATTTTGGTTACTCATGGGCGTGAAACGGACACCCGAGCTGAAAGTTATGAATGTTTTAGTATAACACCTTTTGTCACACAATCTTGGATATTGAAGAGTTCGGGCGAAGAGGGATGTTCGGGCCGAAGTGGTGTTCGGGCCGAAGTGGGATGTTCGGGCTGAAGTGGTGTTCGGGCCGAAGTGGTGTTCGGGCCGAAGTTCGGTGTTCGGGCCGAGGATGATGTTCGGGCCGAGGTTGAAGTTCGGGCCGAGGTCGGAGTTCGGGCCGAGGTTGAAGTTCGGGCCGAAAATGAAGTTCGGGCCGGGAACAGTGAAGAGTTCGGGTCGAACTTGTTCTTGGCAGTGACGAACGGACCAGCTATTTTGGTCACTCGTGGGCGTGAAACGGACACCCGAGCTGAAAGTTATGAATGTTTTAGTATAACACCTTTTGTCATACAATCTTGGATATTGAAGAGTTCGGGCCGAAGAGGGATGTTCGGGCCGAAGTGGTGTTCGGGCCGAAGTGCGATGTTCGGGCCGAAGTGGTGTTCGGGCCGAAGTGGTGTTCGGGCCGAAGTTCGGTGTTCGGGCCGAGGATGATGTTCGGGCCGAGGTTTGAGTTCGGACCGAGGTCGGAGTTCGGGCCGAGGTTGAAGTTCGGGCCGAGGTTGAAGTTCGGGCCGAAAATGAAGTTCGGGCCGGGAACAGTGAAGAGTTCGGGTCGAACTTGTTCTTGGCAGTGACGAACGAACCAGCTATTTTGGTTACTCGTGGGCGTGAAACGGACACCCGAGGTGAAAGTTGTGAATGTTTTAGTATAGCACCTTTTGTCACACAATCTTGGATATTGAAGAGTTCGGGCCGAAGAGGGATGTTCGGGCCGAAGTGGTGTTCAGGCCGAAGTGCGATGTTCGGCCCGAAGTGGTGTTCGGGCCGAAGTGGTGTTCGGGCCGAAGTTCGGTGTTCGGGCCGAGGATGATGTTCGGGCCGAGGTTGAAGTTCGGGCCGAGGTCGGAGTTCGGGCCGAGGTTGAAGTTCGGGCCGAGGTTGAAGTTCGGGCCGAAAATGAAGTTTGGGCTGGGAACAGTGAAGAGTTCGGGCCGAACTTGTTCTTGGCAGTGACGAACGAACCAGCTATTTTGGTTACTCATGGGCGTGAAACGGACACCCGAGCTGAAAGTTATGAATGTTTTAGTATAACACCTTTTGTCACACAATCTTGGATATTGAAGAGTTCGGGCGAAGAGGGATGTTCGGGCCGAAGTGGTGTTCGGGCCGAAGTGGGACGTTCGGGCTGAAGTGGTGTTCGGGCCGAAGTGGTGTTCGGGCCGAAGTTTGGTGTTCGGGCCGAGGATGATGTTCGGGCCGAGGTTGAAGTTCGGGCCGAGGTCGGAGTTCGGGCCGAGGTTGAAGTTCGGGCCGAAAATGAAGTTCGGGCCGGGAACAGTGAAGAGTTCGGGTCGAACTTGTTCTTGGCAGTGACGAACGGACCAGCTATTTTGGTCACTCGTGGGCGTGAAACGGACACCCGAGCTGAAAGTTATGAATGTTTTAGTATAGCACCTTTTGTCACACAATCTTGGATATTGAAGAGTTCGGGCCGAAGAGGGATGTTCGGGCCGAAGTGGTGTTCGGGCCGAAGTGCGATGTTCGGGCCGAAGTGGTGTTCGGGCCGAAGTGGTGTTCGGGCCGAAGTTCGGTGTTCGGGCCGAGGATGATGTTCGGGCCGAGGTTGAAGTTCGGGCCGAGGTCGGAGTTCGGGCCGAGGTTGAAGTTCGGGCCGAGGTTGAAGTTCGGGCCGAAAATGAAGTTCGGGCTGGGAACAGTGAAAAGTTCGGGCCGAACTTGTTCTTGGCAGTGACGAACGAACCAGCTATTTTGGTTACTCATGGGCGTGAAACGGACCCCCGAGCTGAAAGTTATGAATGTTTTAGTATAACACCTTTTTGTTAGGTCACAACAACCCTGGTTTATAATGTTAATTGATAGAATATTATACTTAGAGAAATATTAGAGTGATAACACAAGAATATAGTCAATGTATAAATCCACTAAGTGTGGCTTGTTGCGGAATAACAAGACCACTGATCAATTACAAAAGATGTGAATGTGTAAAGTAAATTGGTAAGTACTCCTTTGCAAGATGATCTCTATTTATAATGTTATAGAGATCTTACATAATGAGCAAAGGAGTAACCGAAGGACTAAGTAAGGAAAATGACTAAGATCAAGGGATTTGATCTTAGTCCGTTACTATACTGAGTATCACTCAGTCCTTCTACTCAGTATCACTATCTGATACTGAGTACTGATACTGAGTTCCAATACTGATCACTCAGTATCAGACCTAAACTTAGCTATATTATTCTACATATTAATCAAAGCTAGTCTAGGTTGTTTTGTTATCTTATGATCCAAAGGGGTAAGGCTTTTTGCCTTAACAGTCTCCCCCTATCTAATGATAACAAAACAATTAGAAAGAGAAAAAAAAAAATAGAACAGCATAGGTAGCAATATCTTCTTCTTCATTGGCTGTTGATGGCTTCATTCTCATAGAAGACTTCTTGTTTAATGTGGACAAACTCTTCTCTGCTTTTGAGTTCATCCCTTCTACTATTCAGAACTGCAACAATCTTCTTTTTGAACCAATAGTCTTCTTTCTTGGTGATCATCCACTTCAGTCCAACAAGGTGACTGATTTGAGCTCTTGGTAGATCTTCTTCAGAAATGAAACACTCTCTATCCTCTGAGTCAGTATACATATATCCAGAAGTTGGATATATGACACTCTTTTGATCCTGAAATACAAGGTTAGGAGGAAGAGGGTACTTTCTAAGATACTTGTATGTATGAAGGCATTCTGGTCTATTGTTTGAGTAAGCCTCAGTCATCACACTGAGCGTTCTGTACTCTATTTCATGAAGTAAGTCCTTCTCATAACATACTGCAGCTACTGCACAGATCTCATCCAAGACTATTTGATCATAGGTTGTTTTCTTTGGAAGCTCTTTGATCAGTCTTGTGATCTTCACCCAGTCTTGAAGACCAATTCTTTGAATATCATGAATAAATATCTTCATGGGGGGACTGGTTAAGCCAGTACAAGTGATAGTAATTCTTCCTTCTTTGAGCTTCACTTTTACTTTATTGACATCCAGATTTAACCAATGTATCCCCCTTACATTTTGAAATGTTTTGGTCCTCAAGAACTCCTTTCTTTGTTCCTTATACTGAGTCCTAGCAGCAACCATATTCCAATAATGTTGAATATGGTCTGGACCCTTTCTTGAGATTCTATGTGAAGGACCAGGAGTATCAGTATCTGGGTCAGCTTCTGGTTCAGTTTTGACTCCCAACTCTTGCTCATATAAAAATCTTTCTTGTTCTGCCCAGAGTTGTTGAGGAGTCAGTCTTGGAGCCTACTCGGTATCACTGTCCCTTGTAAGAACAGGTCTTCTTTGTCTTGTTACCAGAGGAGCAGATTCCTCACTTGATTCAGAAGAAGTGAGAACAGCATTGATAGGTCTTCTTGATAAGGAACTCCTTCTTCTAATCACCAGATTTTCTGGTTCTTCATCATCCGAGGATGATGATGAAGAACTTTCTTGTTCTACCAGATTTAGTGCATAGTTTACTAAATCTGGTTCTTCATCTTCATCATCAGCAATAGGCCAGATGAAAGGCCTATAGACCACAATTTGTAAATTATTCTCTTCAAAAAATTGCCGTGGTTGGTCAGTATGAGTCTCCCCCTGAGCAGATGGCTCAAGTGGGTCTTGAACTTGTAATTCTGACCTTGTTCTTTGTCTTCTTCTCTCATACTGAATGCGAAATGGCTCAGTATGAGGGCTTTGCTGATGTTGTTGTTGTGGAGGTTGTTGATCTTCATTCAATTTTCTTCTTTTCTCCCCCTGAGCAGAAGGCTCAGTTTGATCAACCTCAGTATCTCTTTGTCTCTTCTCCCCCCTTTTGTTATCATTGGATGAGGAGGGAAGAGGATCAGTATCACCACCCATGTCCCCTTCAGGTAGTTCAAGAGTAGGGGAGGGCATGGGCTCAGTTGCAGCATCAGTATCACCAGCACCTCCTTCTCCTTCTCCTTCTTCATTGTGGTCACCATGTGATCCTGGTGGAGTTTGTGGAGGCTGCTGTGGTTGTTGAAGGAGTGATACTGACTGTTTTATTAAGTCAATATCACCACTCATCTTGTCCATTCTGGCGAGTATTACATTTTGAGTTTGTTGGATGGCCAGAATGTGCTGCATGATTGCTTGCAGAGTCACTTGGTCTGCTGCAGCCTGAGATGCCTGAATGCCCTGCACAGATGGTGCTAAAGAAACAAAAATGTAAAACTGGTTAGAAAGAAAGGTTTATCAAATAGAATTGTGGTGTTGTTTAATTCTACAATCATATAAACAGAGTTTGTGAAGTCTGTATTTCATCTGGTACAGGATGAAATATTGTGGACTTGTGCATAGCATGTGTAAGAAGATTTTAGTAAAGGTGAGTGTGAAAATTTAAGTAGCTCAGTATAGGATAAGTCACATTTACTAAAAGGTTTGGGTATGGGAATTTGAAGCCTGGGATGTGCTTCTTATTATTTTCAATGTTTATCACTCGGTATGAGAGTGACAACAGAAATGTGGCTAACCCCATGGGATATTTTTGGATTTTGTGGCTTAAGGGTTTGGGATCATTTCTTGAATGATGCTACCCAACTCAAAAATAAGTTGGACATTTTTCAAGCAGCACCAGTGGGTGTCAGTATGACATCAACCACCATTGTCTCTTTAAATGTTGAGACAACTGTAGACTGACAATGATCAAATTAGTGTGCTCAGTATATGAATTTTGCATAGCAGCAGTGGGCTAGCTATGTTGGCCATAAGAGGATATATATTTGAAAGATCGTTTGAGACTTTGGTCAGTATTGAGTTGGTACTGGCCAATACTTAGTCTCTATTTGGGAATGAAATATATATATAAGTTTAAGGGCTTTTTAGAAATTCATACCTGAGACTCTGTCAGATTCCCTTCGAGCATCTGCAGAGGTCGGTGCAGGATCATATGTTTGTTGATGTGCAGCACAAACATCTTCAATACCGACCCCTCTGTCATGCTGAGCACCTTCCAGTGCAGTTTGTGCATATTGAATCTCCACATCAAGAGGAACATGAGGTTCCTCAATTGGTTGAGCAGGTGGAGCAAGTTCTGGACCTGGAAGGTCAGCGGTGGCTGCAACAAAGCTTTGGGCTTGAATAGATGCAGTTAATGATGGAACATTTGCAGGCTGCACCTCCTCAGATGATAAGTTGCCCATAATGATAGGAGAAACATTCCTTCTTCTTCTTTGAAGGACCAGTGGTGTGTCTTCTAAGGACTCAGTATCAAGAGTTGTTTCAATATGAGGAGCATCAGGAACCTGTGCAGGTGGAGAGATATGTTGTTGAGTCGGTTCTTGAACTTGTGGAACATCCTGCATCTCAATATCTTGACCTGCATGTGCTCCATTACCACTATTATCATCATTATCATCATCATCATCATTGTCTGACTCAGTATCAGACATATCTGCTTCATCATTTATATGTTCTTGAACAATGGCCCACATATGAGGACTTAGAAGAGGTTCTCCTTCTCTTGGTCTGTAAAAGAAAATCTTCTCACTGAGTGGAGGAAGATCAACTCTTGGACTGTGAAAATCATCATAAATATGTGTGGGCATTGAGTGTTGAAAGATGAGTGAAAGAAATCTGCAGAAAGGGACATTGCATTCCCTTGTATTTGCTCGAACCAGAGTAGCTAATTCATTGAAAATTAGGCGAGCACAATCGATATTTCTTCCATAGTACAGAGCATGTACTATTTGCATCCCAAATTCGTTTATTTGGTCCAAAGCTCCCGTCTTTTGGGTCATACATCGAATTATTGTTGTGATGAGAATACCCCACATAGGACCAAATTCATTTCTTTTGATTGTGCCCGTTGTTCCTCTTCGACCCAGAAAAGGCAGTACAGAGCGTGCCTCTGATCTATCAACAAATGGGTCATACTGACTTTGGGCGGGAAGTCTCAGTGCTTCACGAATGATTGCAGTAGAAACAAATGCCCTTCTTTGATCTCTAATTACCCACCCAGCAATCATATCTGGAGAATCGAGTGTAGCAGAGTACCAAAACTCGCATAGCATTTCTGGGTAAATTGCTCGAGGAGACAAGGTCAGTGCACGAGCAATTGGGCAATTTTTCAGAAAAGTCACAACGTTTGTGAACTCTTGGCATGCCCAGGCTTGAGGAATATTGAAATTTGCTGTGATGTTGTTCCTCGCAAACCTGGGTACTTCATTATTTCGGAATTGGATTTCCGATTGAACTTCTGGAGCAACAAAAGTGTAATTCGCCATCTGTGATTTTGATTTGAAAGAATTTGCTTGCTAAGAGAAAGTGAAATCGTTAATCGCAGAGAGAATTGAAGATGAAAGAAAGAAATAACAGTTAAGAAATTTGAAGTAAAAAATAAACGGTTATTTATAGGAGATTTGAAAGATAATTTAGGTATTGGGAAGTAAAAACGGCTGATTTGACTGCCTTATCCTCTGCCAACGGTAACTTTCTTATTAAGAAAGGTTACCGTTTGAGCAGTATGAGGATTAAGCTCGGTATAAGAGCCGTCATACCCCAATACCGAGTAAAAAAAAATTAATTTTAAAAAAAATTTAAAAAATATAAAAACAATTAATTTACTCTTGAAATTAATAAAAAATAAAAAAATTTTAAATTTTGATGATAACAGACTAGTGATACTGAGTGGTCAGTATCAACAGGAGTGATACTGAGCGCTCAGTTTTAAAGAAATTTAATAAAGATTAAGGATTCAACATACCTAATTGCCCTAGTAAATACATAAACCTTTCCTCAGGAAGAGGTTTAGTAAATACATCAGCCAATTGTTCATTTGTTGGTACATAATCTACTTCAACCTTACCCTTTTCCACATTATCTCGAATAAAGTGGTGTCTGATATCAATGTGCTTGGTTTTGGAGTGATAGACTGGGTTCTCTGTCATAGCAATAGCACTCTTGTTATCACAATGAATAGGAGTGTTATGAAAGTTGAACCCATAGTCTAAGAGTTGATACTGCATCCATAATAATTGAGCACAACAACTTCCTGCAGCAACATATTCTGCTTCTGCTGTGGAAGTTGCTACCGAATTTTGTTTCTTGGATGACCAGCCAACTAGTCTTCCACCTAGGAATTGACATCCTCCACTTGTGCTCTTTCTGTCCAATCTACAACCTGCAAAATCTGCATCTGTGTACCCTTCAAGGTCAAAGTTTGAGTCTTTGGGATACCAAAGACCCAGGTTAGGAGTACCTGTAAGATATCTAAAGATGCGCTTAACTGCTTTCATGTGTGATTCTTTAGGATCAGCCTGATACCGAGCACACAAACATGTGGCAAACATGATATCAGGCCTATTAGCAGTTAAGTAAAGTAAGGAACCAATCATACCTCGGTATGTGGATTGACATACTGGTTTACCAGTTTCATCCTTACTTATCTTATCCTGAGTACCCATAGGAGTGTGCATGGAAGATAAATTTTCAAAGTTGTATTTCTTTAACATGTCATGCACATACTTACTTTGATTTATAAAAGTGCCATCAGGCTTTTGTTCAACTTGTAAACCAAGAAAGTAAGTAAGTTCTCCCATCATACTCATCTGATACTGAGTTGACATTATCTTAGCAAACCAGTCACACATTGACTTGTCAGTGGAACCAAAGATAATGTCATCTACATATATCTGAATGAGTAAGATGTTAGAACCTTTCCTTTTTGAAAATAAAGTTTTATCAATTTTACCTCTTGTAAACTTATTTTCAATAAGATACTCAGACAAGGTGTCATACCAGGCTCTTGGAGCTTGTTTGAGCCCATATAGAGCTTTATCAAGCTTGAAAACATAATGAGGAAATTTGGGATCAACAAAACCTGGAGGTTGTTTAACATAAACTTCTTCTTGTAGTTTTCCATTTAGAAAAGCACTTTTGACATCCATATGATAAACTTTGAAATTCTTAAAGGCTGCATATGCAAGATACAACCTAATAGCTTCAATTCTTGCAACTGGTGCAAAAGTTTCATCATAGTCAATGCCTTCTTCTTGCCTGTAACCTTGAGCAACTAACCTTGCTTTGTTTCTGATGACAACACCATCCTTGTCCATCTTGTTTCTAAACACCCACTTAGTACCAATAATAGTTTTGCCAGAAGGAGGTGGTACTAAGTTCCAAACTTTGTTTCTTTCAAACTCTGTGAGCTCTTCTTGCATAGCCTCTACCCAATCTTCATCTAATAAAGCTTCATCAGCTTTCTTTGGTTCAATGGTAGATAGAAAACTTGAGAAAAAACAAAAGTTTGCAGTTGCTTGGGTTGGAAATTCTAATTTTCTTCTTGTTTGGACACCTTCTTCAATAGGACCAATAATGTTTGAGTGTGGATGGTCTCTGTGTTCCCTTAAATTGTTTCCTAAGGGAGCATTTGAAATAGGATCAACAATATCTTGTTGATTTGGTGTGTTGTCTGTCTGATACTGAGTGGAATTCTGATCAGTATTAGACAGTGCAGGTTGCTGTTCATCTTCATTTTGCAGAGTTGATGTGGATTCTTGTGAAGTGTTGGATGTTTCACCTTCTTCATAAATAGAGTGGTTCAGATCATTAGTTGGAAAATCAGTATGAAGGTCCTCTGATATGGGAACCTCAGTATTAGACGCATTTGAGTGATACTGAGTTTGAACTTGATCAGTTTCATTAAACTTATTAGGAATAAAGTGTGGATGTAACTTAGGCTGTTCAGCAATGAAGTGTTCTGGATTGCATAGAATATCTATGCCACTTATGTCTTCACTTGCTGAGGTAGAATGCTCATTCTGATCTTCATCGAATGTGACATGAATGGATTCTACAATCATCTTGGTTGAGATGATATACACTCTGAAAGCTTTAGAGTGTGGAGAGTAGCCCATGAACACACCTTCATTTGCTTTGGGAGCAAATTTATTGAGATTTTGTTTTGCACTGAGTACAAAACATTTACTCCCAAAGATGTGGAAATATTCCACATTAGGAATCTTGCCATTGTATAACTCATATGGAGTCTTCAGATGTCTTTGGACTATAGTGGCTCTATTCTGAGTGAAGTTTGCACAGTTTACAGCTTCAGCCCAGAAACTCAGTGCCAGTCCAGCATGGCATAATAAAGTTCTTGCAGCTTCAATCAGTGTTCTGTTCTTTCTTTCTACAACACCATTTTGTTGTGGTGTGTAGGCTGCAGAGAAGTTTTGAATGATTCCTTTTTCTTCACAGAAATCTGCTAATACTGAGTTCTTAAACTCAGTACCATGGTCACTTCTAAGTTGCTTGACCTTGTTGCCTTTTTGAAGTTCCTCTCTTTTTATAAAGGCAATGATTTCTGTTGTTGCATCTGACTTAGTCTTGAGGAAGATGACCCAAGTATATCTTGAAAATTCATCAACTAAGACTAGAGTATAGATCTTTTTGGCCAAAGATGGTGTGCTGATGGGGCCAAAAAGATCCATATGTATCATAGTAAGAGGTTCATTGATGGAATGATTGACTTTAGATTTGAATGAACTCTTCTTCTGCTTGCCCATTTCACATGCTGAGCATAACTTATCTTTTGAATAAGTAATTGTGGGTAGTCCTCTCACCAGTTTCTTCATACTGAGCTCGTTGATATTTCTAAAATTGATGTGAGAGAGTTTCTTGTGCCATAGCCAATGTAATTCTGGCTAGACTTTAGAAAGCAGGCATACTCGAATAGTTGGGTCTATTTCAGATAGGTTGACCACATATACGTCTTTTTCTCTTCTAGCAATGAGTACAGGCTGCCCTTTATCATTGTAGATGATTCCTGCAACCTTTCTGAATCGAGCTTCATTGTCATCATCACACATCTGGCTGATACTGAGCAGATTGTGTTTAAGACCCTCTACATAGGCAATTCTTTTAAAAGTTATGTTGCCTGCCTTGATCACACCATAACCTCTTGTCTTTCCCACCGAGTCATCTCCAAACTTGACAGAAGGACCCTTCTCTGGAGTATAATTAAGAAGGTATTCCATACTGCCTGTCATGTGTCTTGAGCAGCCACTATCTAAGTACCACTTTCTGTCACCCTGCACAAGACACAAAATAAGAGTTAGTTCTTTTTAGGAACCCATTTTTGAATGGGACCTTTGGTGGGATAAACACAATTTGACTTGATCTCTTTATGTGGAGAGGTCGGTATCACTTCAGGGGTAACTTTAGAAGTTTTCTTTGGTGATACTGACTTAGTTTCTCTCCTTTTCTTTGGTACTGAGTACCTAGGACTTGAGAGATCAGTCCAGCATTCATCTCCCTTATGACCAGTATGATGATATCTATAACATTTTCTAGGTCTATTTCTAAACATAATTTCATATGGTATTTTAGAAAAATGTTTCACTTTTGGTAGGTCAGTATGAACGAGTTTTGCAAATTGTTTACTTAAAGATTTGACCTGATCACCAAGTGTTTTTAAAATATTAATTTTGTTATTTCTAATAGATGTATTAACATTGTTTTTAACTGGTTTAGGAGATGGAGGATCTGGTTGCTTATTTTTATTTGACAGAGAAGTCTTTCTAATATTATTAGTGGTAGACTTCTTGTCTTTACCAACCAAAGACCTAGTTGAAGTTGTCTTTTGTTTATCATGTTTTAAAGGAACAACTTTAACAGGTTCTTTAGATGTCTCAGTGTATAATGTTTCTGTTCCTGCAACTTCTGTATTTGATGAAACATGTGAGATAGAAGTTGTTTTATTATCATTATATAATTCAAAAGTTGTTGTATTAAATAATAATTCAAAAGGTGGAACAGCAGAAGTGTCATACTGAACTATTGGTAGCTCGGTATCAGAAATTTCTGTTATTTGAAATTCAATACTGAGTTCTTGTAGCTCAGTATAGCACTTTGAGCAGATGGAAGGACCAATAGGTTTTTCTAAAATTTCATTTTCTTCATCATCTGACTCAGTTTGACATCCAACTTCACATAAAGTTTTAGCTTTTACAAAATTAATAGGGTTCATAGTAGAAAACTATTCAAATAAATCAGCAAAATTGTTCCTGTTTTTAAATTGAGGATCAACACCAAGTGCAGCCCTCACATTTTCTGGAAATTGTTCATTTAAACATTTATTTAATTTTATTGAAGCATTTCCCCAAGATTTACACTGTTTTTCAAATTTCTCTTTTTCAAGTTTGTGTAAATGAGCTTTATCAGCTAATCTTTGGTTAATGTCTTTTAAATCTGAAAAATTTAGTTCTAAATCTTTATATTTTGCTAATTTATCCAAGTTTTCATTATTTACCCTTTCAAGTTCTTTAATTGTTAATTTTAAAGCTTTTTCTTTTTGTACAGAAGTTTTAAGATCAACAAGCATATACTCAAAAATCTTGGTTTTTTCATTCACTGAATAAGTTTGAAAGGAACTTACCTTGTACAACTGAGTGGAATCCCAATCAGTATGAACACTCATCCTCTCAGCCTCTTTGATATCCTTTTCAAAGGAACTCTTCAAATCATCTTCAGTGAAAGCCATAAAGGCTTTATTCTCAATCTCTTCTTCATCATCACTTAACTCTTCATCCATCCATGCTTCTGAGTAAAGTGCTTGATGAGGTGCTCCATTTCCTTCTGCCCTCTTTCCCTTGCTCCAATTCTTCAGCTTGACATATTTGTCTCTATATCTTTTTGCTCGGTATGCAATCTTGTCATTTTGGTCAGTCTCAGAAGACTTAGTATGACAATTTGCAGCAATATGTCCAGGCTTTCTACACCTATAGCACAGACCTGATCTAGGGTCAGTATTAGAAGAGCTAACACCAAGCCTCTTCTTCTTCAACTGATCCAGCTTCATAGACATGAGAGCCATTTGAGTTTCAAGCTCTTCTGCCTCAGCATCAGCAAGATCAACTTCTGGTTCATCTGGCTCAGTCACAGTATAGGCCTGTTGCACAACTAGAGCCATACCAGTGGAAGACTTGTCAGTTTTCTTCCAGTTGATCAGTCTGGCAGCATTATTCTCCTCATGATTCAGCATTAAACCATACAAAGTTTGAAGAGTGTATGACTCAATGTTGTTAGCAGCATTGACAGAGTTTGTCATGTCAAGAAATTGTTGAGGAAGGCTATCCAGAAACTTTTGAACAAGCTCTCCTTCCTCTTTCACAATGCCTACACTGATTAAATCATGGATAACAGTATTGAACCTGTTATAGAGAGTGGTGATGTCTTCATTTGGAGTTGAAAAGAAATTTTCATATTTCCTTCTCATGTTGTTTTTTCTTTGCAACTTCACCTTTGCTGTACCTTCATAGGTGACTGATAGGCTATCCCACATAGCCTTTGCTGTTGGCAATTTCATAATTGCATTAAGTATCTCTTTGGTAACAGCATTACCAATCACCCCTTTAGCTCTGGAGTCTAAAGCATACAACTGACGGTCAGTATCAGTCCAGTTGTGCTTTAGTTTAGGTACAGATCTTATGCCCTCAGGAGCATCATCAGTAGCAGCAACAAGTTCCACAGTTTGTGGAATGATGGGACCATCATTTAGCACAGTGAGCATCTCATGATGAATAGATTCAAGATACCACTGAGCTTTGAGCTTCCATTGATGGAAGTCTTTTCCATCAAAGATGGGTACTCCCTTTCCAGACATAACTGGTGCAATAATTGTAGACATTTTGGATTTTTGAGTGTTGGAGGGATAGATGTAGGAAATGGCTGCCAGGGTTATAGATCGACTAAATAAGAGATTATTTAGCCTGCTCTGATACCAGTTGTTAGGTCACAACAACCCTGGTTTATAATGTTAATTGATAGAATATTATACTTAGAGAAATATTAGAGTGATAACACAAGAATATAGTCAATGTATAAATCCACTAAGTGTGGCTTGTTGCGGAATAACAAGACCACTGATCAATTACAAAAGATGTGAATGTGTAAAGTAAATTGGTAAGTACTCCTTTGCAAGATGATCTCTATTTATAATGTTATAGAGATCTTACATAATGAGCAAAGGAGTAACCGAATGACTAAGTAAGGAAAATGACTAAGATCAAGGGATTTGATCTTAGTCCGTTACTATACTGAGTATCACTCAGTCCTTCTACTCAGTATCACTATCTGATACTGAGTACTGATACTGAGTTCCAATACTGATCACTCAGTATCAGACCTAAACTTAGCTATATTATTCTACATATTAATCAAAGCTAGTCTAGGTTGTTTTGTTATCTTAAGATCCAAAGGGGTAAGGCTTTTTGCCTTAACACTTTTGTCCCACAATCTTGGATATTGAAGAGTTCGGGCGAAGAGGGATGTTCGGGCCGAAGTGGTGTTCGGGCCGAAGTGGGATGTTCGGGCTGAAGTGGTGTTCGGGCCGAAGTGGTGTTCGGGCCGAAGTTCGGTGTTCGGGCCGAGGATGATGTTCGGGCCGAGGTCGAAGTTCGGGCCGAGGTCGGAGTTCGGGCCGAGGTCGGAGTTCGGGCCGAGGTTGAAGTTCGGGCCGAAAATGAAGTTCGGGCCGGGAACAGTGAAGAGTTCGGGTCGAACTTGTTCTTGGCAGTGACGAACGGACCAGCTATTTTGGTCACTCGTGGGCGTGAAACGGACACCCGAGCTGAAAGTTATGAATGTTTTAGTATAGCACCTTTTGTCACACAATCTTGGATATTGAAGAGTTCGGGCCGAAGAGGGATGTTCGGGCCGAAGTGGTGTTCGGGCCGAAGTGCGATGTTCGGGCCGAAGTGGTGTTCGGGCCGAAGTGGTGTTCGGGCCGAAGTTCGGTGTTCCGGACGAGGATGATGTTCGGGCCGAGGTTGAAGTTCGGGCCGAGGTCGGAGTTCGGGCCGAGGTTGAATTTCGGGTCGAGGTTGAAGTTCGGGCCGAAAATGAAGTTCGGGCCGGGAACAGTGAAGAGTTCGGGCCGAACTTGTTCTTGGCAGAGACGAACGAACCAGCTATTTTGGTTACTCGTGGGCGAGAAACGGACACCCGAGCTGAAAGTTATGAATGTTTTAGTATAACACCTTTTGTCACACAATCTTGGATATTGAAGAGTTCGGGCGAAGAGGGATGTTCGGGCCGAAGTGGTGTTCGGGCCGAAGTGGGATGTTCGGGCTGAAGTGGTGTTCGGGCCGAAGTGGTGTTCGGGCCGAAGTTCGGTGTTCAGGCCGAGGATGATGTTCGGGCCGAGGTTGAAGTTCGGGCCGAGGTCGGAGTTCGGGCCGAGGTTGAAGTTCGGGCCGAAAATGAGTTCGGGACGGGAACAGTGAAGAGTTCGGGTCGAACTTGTTCTTGGCAGTGACGAACGGACCAGCTATTTTGGTCACTCGTGGGCGTGAAACGGACACCCGAGCTGAAAGTTATGAATGTTTTAGTATAGCACCTTTTGTCACACAATCTTGGATATTGAAGAGTTCGGGCCGAAGAGGGATGTTCGGGCCGAAGTGGTGTTCGGGCCGAAGTGCGATGTTCGGGCCGAAGTGGTGTTCGGGCCGAAGTGGTGTTCGGGCCGAAGTTCGGTGTTCGGGCCGAGGATGATGTTCGGGCCGAGGTTGAAGTTCGGGCCGAGGTCGGAGTTCGGGCCGAGGTTGAAGTTCGGGCCGAGGTTGAAGTTCGGGCCGAAAATGAAGTTCGGGCTGGGAACAGTGAAAAGTTCGGGCCGAACTTGTTCTTGGCAGTGACGAACGAACCAGCTATTTTGGTTACTCATGGGCGTGAAACGGACCCCCGAGCTGAAAGTTATGAATGTTTTAGTATAACACCTTTTGTCACACAATCTTGGATATTGAAGAGTTCGGGCGAAGAGGGATGTTCGGGCCAAAGTGGTGTTCGGGCCGAAGTGGGATGTTCGGGCTGAAGTGATGTTCGGGCCGAAGTGGTGTTCGGGCCGAAGTTCGGTGTTCGGGCCGAGGATGATGTTCGGGCCGAGGTTGAAGTTCGGGCCGAGGTCGGAGTTCGGGCCGAGGTTGAAGTTCGGGCCGAGGTTGAAGTTCGGGCCGAAAATGAAGTTCGGGCCGGGAACAGTGAAGAGTTCGGGTCGAACTTGTTCTTGGCAGTGACGAACGGACCAGCTATTTTGGTCACTCGTGGGCGTGAAACGGACACCCGAGCTGAAAGTTATGAATGTTTTAGTATAGCACCTTTTGTCACACAATCTTGGATATTGAAGAGTTCCGGCCGAAGTGGTGTTCGGGCCGAAGTGCGATGTTCGGGCCGAAGTGGTGTTCGGGCCGAAGTGGTGTTCGGGCCGAAGTTCGGTGTTCCGGACGAGGATGATGTGCGGGCCGAGGTTGAAGTTCGGGCCGAGGTCGGAGTTCGGGCCGAGGTTGAATTTCGGGTCGAGGTTGAAGTTCGGGCCGAAAATGAAGTTCGGGCCGGGAACAGTGAAGAGTTCGGGCCGAACTTGTTCTTGGCAGAGACGAACGAATCAGCTATTTTGGTTACTCGTGGGCGAGAAACGGACACCCGAGCTGAAAGTTATGAATGTTTTAGTATAGCACCTTTTGTCATACAATCTTGGATATTGAAGAGTTCGGGCCGAAGAGGGATGTTCGGGCCGAAGTGGTGTTCGGGCCGAAGTGGGATGTTCGGGCCGAAGTGGTGTTCGGGCCGAAGTTCGGTATTCGGGCCGAGGATGATTTTCGGGCCGAGGTTGAAGTTCGGGCCGAGGTCGGAGTTCGGGCCGAGGTTGAAGTTCAGGCCGAAAATGAAGTTCGGGCCGGGAACAGTGAAGAGTTCGGGCGGAACTTGTTCTTGGCAGTGACGAACGAACCAGATATTTTGGTTACTCGTGGGCGTGAAACGGACACCCGAGCTGAAAGTTGTGAACGTTTTAGTATAGCACCTTTTGTCACACAATCTTGGATATTGAAGAGTTCGGGCCGAAGAGGGATGTTCGGGCCGAAGTGGTGTTCGAGCCGAAGTGGGATGTTTGGGCCGAAGTGGTGTTCGGGCCGAATTGGTGTTCGGGCCGAAGTGGTGTTCGGGCCGAAGTTCGGTGTTCGGGCAGAGGATGATGTTCGGGCCGAGGTTGAAGTTCGGGCCGAGTTCGGAGTTCGGGCCGAGGTTGAAGTTCGGGCTGACGTTGAAGTTCGGTCCGAAAGTGAAGTTCGGGCCGGGAACAGTGAAGAGTTCGGGCCGAACTTGTTCTTGGCAGTGACGAACGAACCATCTATTTTGGTTACTCGTGGGCGTGAAACGGACACCCGAGCTGAAAGTTATGAATGTTTTAGTATAGCACCTTTTGTCACACAATCTTGGATATTGAGGAGTTCGGGCCGAAGAGGGATGTTCGGGCCGAAGTGGTGTTCAGGCCGAAGTGGGATGTTCGGGCCGAAGTGGTGTTCGGGCCGAAGTGGTGTTCGGGCCGAAGTTCGGTGTTCGGGCCGAGGATGATGTTCGGGCCGATGTTGAAGTTCGGGCCGAGATTGAAGTTCGGGCCGAAAATGAAGTTCGGGCCAGGAACAGTGAAGAGTTTGGGCCGAACTTGTTCTTGGCAGTGACGAACGAACCAGCTATTTTGGTTACTCATGGGCGTGAAACGGACGCCCGAGCTGAAAGTTATGAATGTTTTAATGTAATACCTTTTGTCACACAATCTTGGATATTGAAGAGTTCGGGTGAAGAGGGATGTTCGGGCCGAAGTGGTGTTCGGGCCGAAGTTCGGTGATCGGGCCGAGGATGATGTTCGGGCCGAGGTTGAAGTTCGGGCCGAGGTCGGAGTTCGGGCCGAGGTTGAAGTTCGGGCCGAGGTTGAAGTTCGGGCCGAAAATGAAGTTCGGGCCGGGAACAGTGAAGAGTTCGGGCCGAACTTGTTCTTGGCAGTGACGAACGAACCAGATATTTTGGTTACTCGTGGGCGTGAAACGGACACCCGACCTGAAAGTTATGAATGTTTTAGTATAGCACCTTTTGTCACACAATCTTGGATATTGAAGAGTTCGGGCCGAAGAGGGATGTTCGGGCCGAAGTGGTGTTCGGGCCGAAGTGGGATGTTCGTGCCGAAGTTGTGTTCGGGCCGAAGTGGTGTTCAGGCCGAAGTGGTGTTCGGGCCGAAGTGGTGTTCGGGCCGAAGTTCGGTGTTCGGGCAGAGGATGATGTTCGGGCCGAGGTTGAAGTTCGGGCCGAGGTCGGAGTTCGGGCCGAGGTTGAAGTTCGGGCTGACGTTGAAGTTCGGTCCGAAAATGCAGTTCGGGCCGGGAAGAGTGAAGAGTTCGGGCCGAACTTGTTCTTGGCAGTGACGAACGAACCAGCTATTTTTGTTACTCGTGGGCGTGAAACGGACACCCGAGCTGAAAGTTATGAATGTTTTAGTATAGCACCTTTTGTCACACAATCTTGGATATTGAGGAGTTCGGGCCGAAGAGGGATGTTCGGGCCGAAGTGGTGTTCGGGCCGAAGTGGTGTTCGGGCCGAAGTTCGGTGTTCGGGCCGAGGATGATGTTCGGGCCGAGGTTGAAGTTCGGGCCGAGGTTGAAGTTCGGGCCGAAAATGAAGTTCGGGCCGGGAACAGTGAAGAGTTCGGGCCGAACTTGTTCTTGGCAGAGACGAACGAACCAGCTATTTTGGTTACTCATGGGCGTGAAACGGACACCCGAGCTGAAAGTTATGAATGTTTTAGTATAACACCTTTTGTCACACAATCTTCGATATTGAAGAGTTCGGGTGAAGAGGGATGTTCGGGCGGAAGTGGTGTTCGGGCCGAAGTGGGATGTTCGGGCTGAAGTGGTGTTCGGACCGAAGTTCGGTGTTCGGGCCGAGGATGATGTTCGGGCCGAGGTTGAAGTTCGGGCAGAGGTCGGAGTTCGGGCCGAGGTTGAAGTTCGGGCCGAGGTTGAAGTTCGGGCCGAAAATGAAGTTCGGGCCGGGAACAGTGAAGAGTTCGGGTCGAACATGTTCTTGGCAGTGACGAACGAACCAGCTATTTTGGTTACTCGTGGGCGTGAAACGGACACCCGAGCTGAAAGTTATGAATGTTTTAGTATAGCACCTTTTGTCACACAATCTTGGATATTGAAGAGTTCGGGCCGAAGAGGGATGTTCGGGCCGAAGTGGTGTTCGGGCCGAAGTGGTGTTCGGGCCGAAGTGGGATGTTCGGGCCGAAGTGGTGTTCGGGCCGAAGTGGTGTTCGGGCCGAAGTTTGGTGTTCGGGCCGAGGATGCTGTTCGGGTCGAGGTTGAAGTTCGGGCCGAGGTCGGAGTTCGGGCCGAGGTCGGAGTTCGGGCCGAGGTTGAAGTTCGGGCCGGGAACAGTGAAGAGTTCGGGCCGAACTTGTTCTTGGCGGTGACGAACGAACCAGCTATTTTTGTTACTCATGGGAGTGAAACGGACACCCGAGTTGAAAGTTATGAATGTTTTTGTATAGCACCTTTTGTCACACAATCATGGATATTGAAGAGTTCGGGCCGAAGAGGGATGTTCGGGCAGAAGTGGTGTTCGGGCCGAAGTGGGATGTTCGGGCCGAAGTGGTGTTCGGGCCGAAGTGGTGTTCGGGCCGAAGTTCGGTGTTCGGGTCGAGGATGATTTTCGGGTCGAGGTTGAAGTTCGGGCCGAGGTCGGAGTTCGGGCCGAGGTTGAAGTTCGGGCCGAGGTTGAAGTTCAGGCCGAAAATGAAGTTCGGGCCGGGAACAGTGAATAGTTCGGGCCGAACTTGTTTTTGGCAGTGACGAACGAACCAGCTTTTTTGGTTACTCGTGGGCGTGAAACGGACACACGAGCTGAAAGTTATGAATGTTTTAGTATAGCACTTTTTGTCACACAATCTTGGATATTGAAGAGTTCGGGCCGAAGAGGGATGTTCGGGCCGAAGTGGTGTTCGGGCCGAAGTGGGATGTTCGGGCCGAAGTGGTGTTCGGGCCGAAGTGGTGTTCGGGCCGAAGTTCGGTGTTCGGGCCGAGGATGATGTTCGGGCCGAGGTTGAAGTCCGGGCCAAGGTCGGAGTTCGGGCCGAGGTTGAAGTTCGGGCCGAGGTTGAAGTTCGGGTCGGGAACAGTGAAGAGTTTGGGCCGAACTTGTTCTTGGCAGTGACGAACGAACCATCTATTTTGGTTACTCGTGGGCGTGAAACGGACACCCGAGCTGAAAGTTATGAATGTTTTAGTATAGCACCTTTTGTCACACAATCTTGGATATTGAAGAGTTCGGGCCGAAGTGGTGTTCGGGCCGAAGTGGGATGTTCGGGCCGAAGTGGTGTTCGGGCCAAAGTGGTGTTCGGGCCGAAGTTCGGTGTTCGGGCCGAGGATGATGTTCGGGCCGAGGTTGAAGTTCGGGCCGAGGTCGGAGTTCGGGCCGAGGCTGAAGTTCGGGCCGAGGTTGAAGTTCGGGCTGAAAATGAAGTTCGGGCCGGGATCAGTGAAGAGTTCGGGCTGAACATGTTCTTGGCAGTTACGAACGAACCAGCTATTTTGGTTACTCGTGGGCGTGAAACGGACACCCGAGCTGAAAGTTATGAATGTTTTAGTATAGCACCTTTTGTCACACAATCTTGGATATTGAAGAGTTCAGGCCGAAGAGGGATGTTCGGGCCGAAGTGGTGTTCGGGCCGAAGTGGGATGTTCGGGCCGAAGTGGTGTTCGGGCCGAAGTGGTGTTCGGGCCGAAGTTTGGTGTTCGGGCCGAGGATGATGTTCGGGTCGAGGTTGAAGTTCGGCCGAGGTCGGAGTTCGGGCCGAGGTCGGAGTTCGGGCCGAGGTTGAAGTTCGGGCCGGGAACAGGGAAGAGTTCGGGCCGAACTTGTTCTTGGCGGTGACGAACGAACCAGCTATTTTGGTTACTCATGGGCGTGAAACGGACACCCGAGTTGAAAGTTATGAATGTTTTAGTATAGCACCTTTTGTCACACAATCTTGGATATTGAAGAGTTCGGGCCGAAGAGGGATGTTCGGGCCGAAGTGGTGTTCGGGCCGAAGTGGGATGTTCGGGCCGAAGTGGTGTTCGGGCCGAAGTGGTGTTCGGGCCGAAGTTCGGTGTTCGGGGCGAGGATGATTTTCGGGCCGAGGTTGAAGTTCGGGCCGAGGTCGGAGTTCGGGCCGAGGTTGAAGTTCGGGCCGAGGTTGAAGTTCAGGCCGAAAATGAAGTTCGGGCCGGAAACAGTGAAGAGTTCGGGCCGAACTTGTTCTTGGCAGTGACGAACGAACCAGCTATTTTGGTTACTCGTGGGCGTGAAACGGACACCCGAGCTGAAAGTTATGAATGTTTTAGTATAGCACCTTTTGTCACACAATCTTGGATATTGAAGAGTTCGGGCCGAAGAGGGATGTTCGGGCCGAAGTGGTGTTCGGGCCGAAGTGGGATGTTCGGGCCGAAGTGGTGTTCGGGCCGAAGTGGTGTTCGGGCCGAAGTTCGGTGTTCGGGCCAAGGATGATGTTCGGGCCGAGGTTGAAGTCCGGGCCCAGGTCGGAGTTCGGGCCGAGGTTGAAGTTCGGCCAGAGGTTGAAGTTCGGGTCGGGAACAGTGAAGAGTTTGGGCCGAACTTGTTCTTGGCAGTGACGAACGAACCAGCTATTTTGGTTACTCGTGGGCGTGAAACGGACACCCGAGCTGAAAGTTATGAATGTTTTAGTATAGCACCTTTTGTCACACAATCTTGGATATTGAAGAGTTCGGGCTGAAGTGGTGTTCGGGCCGAAGTGGGATGTTCGGGCCGAAGTGGTGTTCGGGCCAAAGTGGTGTTCGGGCCGAAGTTTGGTGTTCGGGCCGAGGATGATGTTCGGGCCGAGGTTGAAGTTCGGGCCGAGGTCGGAGTTCGGGACGAGGTCGGAGTTCGGGCCGAGGTTGAAGTTCGGGCCGAGGTTGAAGTTCAGGCCGAAAATGAAGTTCGGACCGGGAACAGTGAAGAGTTCGGGCCGAACTTGTTCTTGGCAGTGACGGACGAACCAGCTATTTTGGTTACTCGTGGGCGTTAAACGGACAACCGAGCTGAAAGTTATGAATGTTTTAGTATAACACCTTTTGTCACACAATCTTGGATATTGAAGAGTTCGGGCCGAAGAGGGATGTTCGGGCCGAATTGGTGTTCGGGCCGAAGTGGGATGTTCTGGCCGAAGTGGTGTTCGGGCCGAAGTTCGGTGTTCGGGCCGAGGATGATGTTCGGGCCGAGGTTGAAGTTCGGGCCGAGGTCGGAGTTCGGGCTGAGGTTGAAGTTCGGGCCGAGGTTGAAGTTCGGGCCGAAAATGAAGTTCGGGCTGGGAACAGTGAAGAGTTCGGGCCTAACTTGTTTTTGGCAGTGACGAACGAACCGACTATTTTGGTTACTCGTCGACGTGAAACGGACACCCGAGCTGAAAGTTATGAATGTGTTAGTATAGCACCTTTTGTCACACAATCTTGGATATTGAAGAGTTCGGGCCGAAGAGGGATGTTCGGGCCGAAGTGGTGTTCGGGCCGTAGTGGGATGTTCGGGCCGAAGTGGTGTTCGGGCCAAAGTGGTGTTCGGGTCGAAGATCGGTGTTCGGGCCGAGGATGATGTTCGGGCCGAGATTGAAGTTCGGGCCAAGGTCGGAGTTTGGGCCGAGGTTGAAGTTCAGGCCGAGGTTGAAGTTCGGGCCGAAAATGAAGTTCGGGCCGGGAACAGTGAAGAGTTCGTGCCGAACTTGTTCTTGGCAGTGACGAACGAACCAGCTATTTTGGTTACTCGTGGGCGTGAAACGGACACCCGAGCTGAAAGTTATGAATGTTTTAGTATAGCACCTTTTGTCACACAATCTTGGATATTGAAGAGTTCGGGCCGAAGAGGGATGTTCGGGCCGAAGTGGTGTTCGGGCCGAAGTGGGATGTTCGGGCCGAAGTGGTGTTCGGGCCGAAGTGGTGTTCGGGCCGAAGTTCGGTGTTCGGGCCGAGGATGATGTTCGGGCCGAGGTTGAAGTTCGGGCCGAGGTCGGAGTTCGGGACGAGGTCGGAGTTCGGGCCGAGGTTGAAGTTCGGGCCGAGGTTGAAGTTTGGGCCGAAAATGAAGTTCGGGCCGGGAACAGTGAAGAGTTCGGGCCGAACTTCTTCTTGGCAGTGACGGACGAACCATCTATTTTGGTTACTCGTGGGCGTTAAACGGACACCCGAGCTGAAAGTTATGAATGTTTTAGTACAACACCTTTTGTCACACAATCTTGGATATTGAAGAGTTCGGGCCGAAGAGGGATGTTCGGGCCGAAGTGGTGTTCGGGCCGAAGTGGGATGTTCGGGCCGAAGTGGTGTTCGGGCCGAAGTGGTGTTCGGGTCGAAGTTAGGTGTTCGGGCCGAGGATGATGTTCGGGCCGAGGTTGAAGTTCGGGCCGTGGTCGGAGTTCGGGCCGAGGTTGAAGTTCGGGCCGAAAATGAAGTTCGGGCCGGGAACAGTGAAGAGTTCGGGCCGAACTTGTTCTTGGCAGTGACGAACGAACCAGCTATTTTGGTTACTCGTGGGCGTGAAACGGACACCCGAGCTGAAAGTCATGAATGTTTTAGTATAGCACCTTTTGTCACACAATCTTGGATATTGAAGAGTTCGGGCCGAAGAGGGATGTTCAGGCCGAAGTGGTGTTCGGGCCGAAGTGGGATGTTCGGGCCGAAGTGGTGTTCGGGCCGAAGTTCGGTGTTCGGGCCGAGGAAGATGTTCGGGCCGAGGTTGATGTTCGTGCCGAGGTCGGAGTTCGGGCCGAGGGTGAAGTTCGGGCCAAGGTTGAAGTTCGGGCCGAAAATGAAGTTCGGGCCGGGAACAGTGAAGAGTTCGTGCCGAACTTGTTCTTGGCAGTGACGAACGAACCAGCTATTTTGGTTACTCGTGGGCGTGAAACGGACACCCGAGCTGAAAGTTATGAATGTTTTAGTATAGCACCTTTTGTCACACAATCTTGGATATTGAAGTGTTCGGGCCGAAGAGGGATGTTCGGGCCGAAGTGGTGTTCGGGCCGAAGTGGGATGTTCGGGCCGAAGTGGTGTTCGGGCCGTAGTGGTGTTCGGGCCGAAGTGGTGTTCGGGCCGAAGTTCGGTGTTCGGGCCGAGGATGATGTTCGGGCCGAGGTTGAAGTTCGTGCCGAGGTCGGAGTTCGGGACGAGGTCGGAGTTCGGGCCGAGGTTGAAGTTCGGGCCGAGGTTGAAGTTCGGGCCGAAAATGAAGTTCGGGTCGGGAACAGTGAAGAGTTCGGGCCGAACTTGTTCTTGGCAGTGACGGACGAACCATCTATTTTGGTTACTCGTGGGCGTTAAACGGACACCCGAGCTGAAAGTTATGAATGTTTTAGTACAACACCTTTTGTCACACAATCTTGGATATTGAAGAGTTCGGGCCGAAGAGGGATGTTCGGGCCGAAGTGGTGTTCGGGCCGAAGTGGGATGTTCGGGCCGAAGTGGTGTTCGGGCCGAAGTGGTGTTCGGGCCGAAGTTCGGTGTTCGGGCCGAGGATGATGTTCGGGCCGAGGTTGAAGTTCGGGCCGTGGTCGGAGTTCGGGCCGAGGTTGAAGTTCGGGCCGAAAATGAAGTTCGGGCCGGGAACAGTGAAGAGTTCGGGCCGAACTTGTTCTTGGCAGTGACGAACGAACCAGCTATTTTGGTTACTCGTGGGCGTGAAACGGACACCCGAGCTGAAAGTCATGAATGTTTTAGTATAGCACCTTTTGTCACACAATCTTGGATATTGAAGAGTTCGGGCCGAAGAGGGATGTTCAGGCCGAAGTGGTGTTCGGGCCGAAGTGGGATGTTCGGGCCGAAGTGGTGTTCGGGCCGAAGTTCGGTGTTCGGGCCGAGGAAGATGTTCGGGCCGAGGTTGATGTTCGTGCCGAGGTCGGAGTTCGGGCCGAGGGTGAAGTTCGGGCCAAGGTTGAAGTTCGGGCCGAAAATGAAGTTCGGGCCGGGAACAGTGAAGAGTTCGTGCCGAACTTGTTCTTGGCAGTGACGAACGAACCAGCTATTTTGGTTACTCGTGGGCGTGAAACGGACACCCGAGCTGAAAGTTATGAATGTTTTAGTATAGCACCTTTTGTCACACAATCTTGGATATTGAAGAGTTCGGGCCGAAGAGGGATGTTCGGGCCGAAGTGGTGTTCGGGCCGAAGTGGGATGTTCGGGCCGAAGTTGTAACGACCGGGTCAAGAAATCCCACCAATCAAAACGAACAACTTTCTAATAACTATCTAATTACAATTAACCATTCTAAACAGATAACAACTATACAAAATACAACAAACGAACTAAGATCTCACTACCAACAAAGACTATGGATACAAACCAGCTAACTACAAGAAAATTATCAATACAAAACTACCCAACTCCCACAAACCTAAATATACGCCCGGAGTATAACTTCTAAGCCTCAGATCAACTTCAAGATCCTATATGCTTACTCTTATCTTATCCTGTAAAAAAGTTAGTCCACTAAACGGGTAAGCTACAACGAGCTTAGTGAGTTCATAAAGTACAAATTAATACTAGCATTATATACAAAACAAAGAATAATAACATATAAAATGGTATAAAACTATTTAAGTAATTCATATTATAGCAAGTACACATCAATGCATAATTGACCGAAAAGCTTTACAACTTAACATGAGATTTACCGAGAATCCGTCATAGCCGAGTATCAACACTTATCCGGGATCAACAAGAATCACTGAATGACTGACATTGAGAATACAACTATATCGCAAGAATCAACAAGAGTTTGCAAGATAATAAACACAATTGAGAACCAATCACCGAATCAACACTCCACGAGAATCATCACTTAACCACCGGAACCGATAGACAATACCGCATCATGAACCAATGAGATCTCAATACCATCCAAACGAATCAAAGTGCGTCATTCCCCCTTAGGCCATTAGGGAATGAGGCCGATGAAGGTGATCAAGGCACCCCTAACCGAGTCCATGATCCAGCTTCACCACCACGGTCCATACCACTCCTCCGCCAGGTACTCCCGCGTCCACCGCTCAACATATTACACAAAGCCGTCGTGGGTCCTCACGAAACGAAATTATCTCTCAAGGAATTCGTACGGGTAACTCATATTCGATATCAAACGAAACAATAACAACGATGACTCCACGAGACCGGAACAATAGGATTATCACAACCCGAATCAATAAAAATGCATCTCATACTAGAGCAATCCAACCGAGACGTAACACAAGGAATTTATACGACATGAATCGATATCAAGTGAGACACTTCAAGGATATTCCATCAATCAAGACATCTATCAAAAGATTATACACAAGGCATACTACAAATAATCACTATTTTCTTACAAGTCAATACACAAAGCAAAAGTCTATTACTGAGTCAAACTTCATTTAATCATATTACAGTCAAATCACTAGAATTACCAATTCAATGTTATAGGCATCGCATATGTGATAATAATAAACCAAATAACAATTAAACACGTAGAATTTAAATATATAACTACTAGTATACAGTTGTACATAGATGAACTCACCTGGGATTAAGCAATTGCCAATACGAGCCAAGTACTTCCTTTAGTCAAATTCCATTGTCACCGATTGATACAATCACCACAATTTCCCAATTGTTTACCTATCACAATTACACTTATCTCATTCAATATACAAGCTCAAAATCACAACTAGAATGACCCTTAATCACCAATTCCCAAACTTGGTGATTAACCCCAAAACCCTAAACTTCTAACTTTACATCTAGTGCATAACCACATGCTAACTTCCAATTTCCTAGTTCAATATCAGCCATACATAGTCTACAACCATCAATTTCAGTTCCATAACTCAAACCCTAACTAGGGTTCATGACCTACTAACTCAATACATCAATTTATACATATGCATGGTGATAGGGATGATGTTTTACCTTAATTATCAATACAATAGATGAAAATCCTTTGATTTCTAGCTATAATCTGCCCAAAAGCACCAAATATCATCCAAAATCGCCCAACACCGAGAAGAGAAAGTTCTAGAGGTTATTTGGGCTGAAATGGTGTTCAGGCCGAAGTGGGATGTTCGGGCCGAAGTGGTGTTCGGGCCGAAGTGGTGTTCGGGCCGAAGTTCGGTGTTCGGGCCGAGGATGATGTTCGGGCCGATGTTGAAGTTCGGGCCGAGATTGAAGTTCGGGCCGAAAATGAAGTTCGGGCCAGGAACAGTGAAGAGTTCGGGCCGAACTTGTTCTTGGCAGTGACGAACGAACCAGCTATTTTGGTTACTCATGGGCGTGAAACGGACACCCGAGCTGAAAGTTATGAATGTTTTAATATAATACCTTTTGTCACACAATCTTGGATATTGAAGAGTTCGGGTGAAGAGGGATGTTCGGGCCGAAGTGGTGTTCGGGCCGAAGTGGGATGTTCGGCTGAAGTGGTGTTCGGGCCGAAGTTCGGTGATCGGGCCGAGGATGATGTTCGGGCCGAGGTTGAAGTTCGGGCCGAGGTCGGAGTTCGGGCCGAGGTTGAAGTTCGGGCCGAGGTTGAAGTTCGGGCCGAAAATGAAGTTCGGGCCGGGAACAGTGAAGAGTTCGGGCCGAACTTGTTCTTGGCAGTGACGAACGAACCAGATATTTTGGTTACTCGTGGGCGTGAAACGGACACCCGAGCTGAAAGTTATGAATGTTTTAGTATAGCACCTTTTGTCACACAATCTTGGATATTGAAGAGTTCGGGCCGAAGAGGGATGTTCGGGCCGAAGTGGTGTTCGGGCCGAAGTGGGATGTTCGTGCCGGAGTTGTGTTCGGGCCGAAGTGGGATGTTTGGGCCGAAGTGGTGTTCGGGCCGAAGTGGTGTTCGGGCCGAAGTTCGGTGTTCGGGCAGAGGATGATGTTCGGGCCGAGGTTGAAGTTCGGGCCGAGGTCGGAGTTCGGGCCGAGGTTGAAGTTCGGGCTGACGTTGAAGTTCGGTCCGAAAATGAAGTTCGGGCCGGGAAGAGTGAAGAGTTCGGGCCGAACTTGTTCTTGGCAGTGACGAACGAACCAGCTATTTTGGTTACTCGTGGGCGTGAAACGGACACCCGAGCTGAAAGTTATGAATGTTTTAGTATAGCACCTTTTGTCACACAATCTTGGATATTGAGGAGTTCGGGCCGAAGAGGGATGTTCGGGCCGAAGTGGTGTTCGGGCCAAAGTGGTGTTCGGGCCGAGGATGATGTTCGGGCCGAGGTTGAAGTTCGGGCCGAGGTTGAAGTTCGGGCCGAAGATGAAGTTCGGGCCGGGAACAGTGAAGAGTTCGGGCCGAACTTGTTCTTGGCAGAGACGAACGAACCAGCTATTTTGGTTACTCATGGGCGTGAAACGGACACCCGAGCTGAAAGTTATGAATGTTTTAGTATAACACCTTTTGTCACACAATCTTCGATATTGAAGAGTTCGGGTGAAGAGGGATGTTCGGGCGGAAGTGGTGTTCGGGCCGAAGTGGGACGTTCGGGCTGAAGTGGTGTTCGGGCCGAAGTTCGGTGTTCGGGCCGAGGATGATGTTCGGGCCGAGGTTGAAGTTCGGGCCGAGGTCGGAGTTCGGGCCGAGGTCGGAGTTCGGGCCGAGGTTGAAGTTCGGGCCGAGGTTGAAGTTCGGGCCGGGAACAGTGAAGAGTTCGGGCCGAACATGTTCTTGGCAGTGACGAACGAACCAGCTATTTTGGTTACTCGTGGGCGTGAAACGGACACCCGAGCTGAAAGTTATGAATGTTTTAGTATAGCATTTTTTGTCACACAATCTTGGATATTGAAGAGTTCGGGCCGAAGAGGGATGTTCGGGCCGAAGTGGTGTTCGGGCCGAAGTGGGATGTTCGGGCCGAAGTGGTGTTCGGGCCGAAGTGGTGTTCGGGCCGAAGTTTGGTGTTCGGGCCGAGGATGCTGTTCGGGTCGAGGTTGAAGTTCGGGCCGAGGTCGGAGTTCGGGCCGAGGTCGGAGTTCGGGCCGAGGTTGAAGTTCGGGCCGGGAACAGTGAAGAGTTCGGGCCGAACTTGTTCTTGGCGGTGACGAACGAACCAGCTATTTTGGTTACTCATGGGCGTGAAACGGACACCCGAGTTGAAAGTTATGAACGTTTTAGTATATCACCTTTTGTCACACAATCTTGGATATTGAAGAGTTCGGGCCGAAGAGGGATGTTCGGGCAGAAGTGGCGTTCGGGCCGAAGTGGGATGTTCGGGCCGAAGTGGTGTTCGGGCCGAAGTGGTGTTCGGACCGAAGTTCGGTGTTCGGGCCGAGGATAATTTTCGGGCCGAGGTTGAAGTTCGGGCCGAGGTCGGAGTTCGGGCCGAGGTTGAAGTTCGGGCCGAGGTTGAAGTTCAGGCCGAAAATGAAGTTCGGGCCGGGAACAGTGAAGAGTTCGGGCTGAACTTGTTCTTGGCAGTGACGAACGAACCAGCTTTTTTGGTTACTCGTGGGCGTGAAACGGACACCCGAGCTGAAAGTTATGAATGTTTTAGTATAGCACCTTTTGTCACACAATCTTGGATATTGAAGAGTTCGGGCCGAAGAGGGATGTTCGGGCCGAAGTGGTGTTCGGGCCGAGGTGGGGTGTTCGGGCCGAAGTGGTGTTCGGGCCGAAGTGGTGTTCGGGCCGAAGTTCGGTGTTCGGGCCGAGGATGATGTTCGGGCCGAGGTTGAAGTCCGGGCCATGGTCGGAGTTCGGGCCGAGGTTGAAGTTCGGGCCGAGGTTGAAGTTCAGGCCGAAAATGAAGTTCGGGCCGGGAACAGTGAAGAGTTCGGGCCGAACTTGTTCTTGGCAGTGACGAACGAACCAGCTTTTTTGGTTACTCGTGGGCGTGAAACGGACACCCGAGCTGAAAGTTATGAATGTTTTAGTATAGCACCTTTTGTCACACAATCTTGGATATTGAAGAGTTCGGGCCGAAGAGGGATGTTCGGGCCGAAGTGGTGTTCGGGCCGAAGTGGGGTGTTCGGGCCGAATTGGTGTTCGGGCCGAAGTTCGGTGTTCGGGCCGAGGATGATGTTCGGGCCGAGGTTGAAGTCCGGGCCAAGGTCGGAGTTCGGGCCGAGGTTGAAGTTCGGGTCGGGAACAGTGAAGAGTTTGGGCCGAACTTGTTCTTGGCAGTGACGAACGAACCAGCTATTTTGGTTACTCGTGGGCGTGAAACGGACACCCGAGCTGAAAGTTATGAATGTTTTAGTATAGCACCTTTTGTCACACAATCTTGGATATTGAAGAGTTCGGGCCGAAGTGGTGTTCGGGCCGAAGTGGGATGTTCGGGCCGAATTGGTGTTCGGGCCAAAGTGGTGTTCGGGCCGAAGTTTGGTGTTCGGGCCGAGGATGATGTTCGGGCCGAGGTTGAAGTTCGGGCCGAGGTCGGAGTTCGGGACGAGGTCGGAGTTCAGGTGAAGAGGGATGTTCGGGCCGAAGTGGTGTTCGGGCCGAAGTGGGATGTTCGGGCTGAAGTGGTGTTCGGGCTGAAGTTCGGTGTTCGGGCCGAGGATGATGTTCGGGCCGAGGTTGAAGTTCGGGCCGAGGTCGGAGTTCGGGCCGAGGTTGAAGTTCGGGCCGAGGTTGAAGTTCGGGCCGAAAATGAAGTTCGGGCCGGGAACAGTGAAGAGTTCGGGCTGAACATGTTCTTGGCAGTTACGAACGAACCAGCTATTTTGGTTACTCGTGGGCGTGAAACGGACACCCGAGCTGAAAGTTATGAATGTTTTAGTATAGCACCTTTTGTCACACAATCTTGGATATTGAAGAGTTCGGGCCGAAGTGGTGTTCGGGCCGAAGTGGGATGTTCGGGCCGAAGTGGTGTTCGGGCCGAAGTGGTGTTCGGGCCGAAGTTTGGTGTTCGGGCCGAGGATGATGTTCGGGTCGAGGTTGAAGTTCGGCCGAGGTCGGAGTTCGGGCCGAGGTCGGAGTTCGGGCCGAGGTTGAATTTCGGGCCGGGAACAGTGAAGAGTTCGGGCCGAACTTGTTCTTGGCGGTGACGAACGAACCAGCTATTTTGGTTACTCATGGGCGTGAAACGGACACCCGAGTTGAAAGTTATGAATGTTTTAGTATAGCACCTTTTGTCACACAATCTTGGATATTGAAGAGTTCGGGCCGAAGAGGGATGTTCAGGCCGAAGTGGTGTTCGGGCCGAAGTGGGATGTTCGGGCCGAAGTGGTGTTCGGGCCGAAGTGGTGTTCGGGCCGAAGTTCGGTGTTCGGGCCGAGGATGATTTTCGGGCCGAGGTTGAAGTTCGGGCCGAGGTCGGAGTTCGGGCCGAGGTTGAAGTTCGGGCCGAGGTTGAAGTTCAGGCCGAAAATGAAGTTCGGGCCGGGAACAGTGAAGAGTTCGGGCCGAACTTGTTCTTGGCAGTGACGAACGAACCAGCTATTTTGGTTACTCGTGGGCGTGAAACGGACACCCGAGCTGAAAGTTATGAATGTTTTAGTATAGCACCTTTTGTCACACAATCTTGGATATTGAAGAGTTCGGGCCGAAGAGGGATGTTCGGGCCGAAGTGGTGTTCGGGCCGAAGTGGGATGTTCGGGCCGAAGTGGTGTTCGGGCCGAAGTGGTGTTCGGGCCGAAGTTCGGTGTTCGGGCCGAGGATGATGTTCGGGCCGAGGTTGAAGTCCGGGCCCAGGTCGGAGTTCGGGCCGAGGTTGAAGTTCGGCCCGAGGTTGAAGTTCGGGTCGGGAACAGTGAATAGTTTGGGCCGAACTTGTTCTTGGCAGTGACGAACGAACCAGCTATTTTGGTTACTCATGGGCGTGAAACGGACACCCGAGCTGAAAGTTATGAATGTTTTAATATAATACCTTTTGTCACACAATCTTGGATATTGAAGAGTTCGGGTGAAGAGGGATGTTCGGGCCGAAGTGGTGTTCGGGCCGAAGTGGGATGTTCGGCTGAAGTGGTGTTCGGGCCGAAGTTCGGTGATCGGGCCGAGGATGATGTTCGGGCCGAGGTTGAAGTTCGGGCCGAGGTCGGAGTTCGGGCCGAGGTTGAAGTTCGGGCCGAAAATGAAGTTCGGGCCGGGAACAGTGAAGAGTTCGGGCCAAACTTGTTCTTGGCAGTGACGAACGAACCAGATATTTTGGTTACTCGTGGGCGTGAAACGGACACCCGAGCTGAAAGTTATGAATGTTTTAGTATAGACCTTTTGTCACACAATCTTGGATATTGAAGAGTTCGGGCCGAAGAGGGATGTTCGGGCCGAAGTGGTGTTCGGGCCGAAGTGGGATGTTCGTGCCGAAGTTGTGTTCGGGCCGAAGTGGGATGTTTGGGCCGAAGTGGTGTTCGGGCCGAAGTGGTGTTCGGGCCGAAGTTCGGTGTTCGGGCAGAGGATGATGTTCGGGCCGAGGTTGAAGTTCGGGCCGAGGTCGGAGTTCGGGCCGAGGTTGAAGTTCGGGCTGACGTTGAAGTTCGGTCCGAAAATGAAGTTCGGGCCGGGAAGAGTGAAGAGTTCGGGCCGAACTTGTTCTTGGCAGTGACGAACGAACCGGCTATTTTGGTTACTCGTGGGCGTGAAACGGACAACCGAGCTGAAAGTTATGAATGTTTTAGTATAGCACCTTTTGTCACACAATCTTGGATATTGAGGAGTTCGGGCCGAAGAGGGATGTTCGGGCCGAAGTGGTGTTCGGGCCGAAGTGGTGTTCGGGCCGAAGTTCGGTGTTCGGGCCGAGGATGATGTTCGGGCCGAGGTTGAAGTTCGGGCCGAGGTTGAAGTTCGGGCCGAAAATGAAGTTATGAATGTTTTAGTATAACACCTTTTGTCACACAATCTTCGATATTGAAGAGTTCGGGTGAAGAGGGATGTTCGGGCGGAAGTGGTGTTCGGGCCGAAGTGGGACGTTCGGGCTGAAGTGGTGTTCGGGCCGAAGTTCGGTGTTCGGGCCGAGGATGATGTTCGGGCCGAGGTTGAAGTTCGGGCCGAGGTCGGAGTTCGGGCCGAGGTCGGAGTTCGGGCCGAGGTTGAAGTTCGGGCCGAGGTTGAAGTTCGGGCCGGGAACAGTGAAGAGTTCGGGCCGAACATGTTCTTGGCAGTGACGAACGAACCAGCTATTTTGGTTACTCGTGGGCGTGAAACGGACACCCGAGCTGAAAGTTATGAATGTTTTAGTATAGCATTTTTTGTCACACAATCTTGGATATTGAAGAGTTCGGGCCGAAGAGGGATGTTCGGGCCGAAGTGGTGTTCGGGCCGAAGTGGGATGTTCGGGCCGAAGTTGTGTTCGGGCCGAAGTGGTGTTCGGGCCGAAGTTTGGTGTTCGGGCCGAGGATGCTGTTCGGGTCGAGGTTGAAGTTCGGGCCGAGGTCGGAGTTCGGGCCGAGGTCGGAGTTCGGGCCGAGGTTGAAGTTCGGGCCGGGAACAGTGAAGAGTTCGGGCCGAACTTGTTCTTGGCGGTGACGAACGAACCAGCTATTTTGGTTACTCATGGGCGTGAAACGGTCACCCGAGTTGAAAGTTATGAATGTTTTAGTATAGCACCTTTTGTCACACAATCTTGGATATTGAAGAGTTCGGGCCGAAGAGGGATGTTCGGGCAGAAGTGGCGTTCGGGCCGAAGTGGGATGTTCGGGCCGAAGTGGTGTTCGGGCCGAAGTGGTGTTCGGACCGAAGTTCGGTGTTCGGGCCGAGGATGATTTTCGGGCCGAGGTTGAAGTCCGGGCCAAGGTCGGAGTTCGGGCCGTGGTTGAAGTTCGGGCCGAGGTTGAAGTTCAGGCCGAAAATGAAGTTCGGGCCGGGAACAGTGAAGAGTTCGGGCCGAACTTGTTCTTGGCAGTGACGAACGAACCAGCTTTTTTGGTTACTCGTGGGCGTGAAACGGACACCCGAGCTGAAAGTTATGAATGTTTTAGTATAGCACCTTTTGTCACACAATCTTGGATATTGAAGAGTTCGGGCCGAAGAGGGATGTTCGGGCCGAAGTGGTGTTCGGGCCGAAGTGGGGTGTTCGGGCCGAAGTGGTGTTCGGGCCGAAGTTCGGTGTTCGGGCCGAGGATGATGTTCGGGCCGAGGTTGAAGTCCGGGCCAAGGTCGGAGTTCGGGCCGAGGTTGAAGTTCGGGTCGGGAACAGTGAAGAGTTTGGGCCGAACTTGTTCTTGGCAGTGACGAACGAACCAGCTATTTTGGTTACTCGTGGGCGTGAAACGGACACCCGAGCTGAAAGTTATGAATGTTTTAGTATAGCACCTTTTGTCACACAATCTTGGATATTGAAGAGTTCGGGCCGAAGTGGTGTTCGGGCCGAAGTGGGATGTTCGGGCCGAAGTGGTGTTCGGGCCGAAGTGGTGTTCGGGCCGAAGTTTGGTGTTCGGGCCGAGGATGATGTTCGGGTCGAGGTTGAAGTTCGGCCGAGGTCGGAGTTCGGGCCGAGGTCGGAGTTCGGGCCGAGGTTGAATTTCGGGCCGGGAACAGTGAAGAGTTCGGGCCGAACTTGTTCTTGGCGGTGACGAACGAACCAGCTATTTTGGTTACTCATGGGCGTGAAACGTACACCCGAGTTGAAAGTTATGAATGTTTTAGTATAGCACCTTTTGTCACACAATCTTGGATATTGAAGAGTTCGGGCCGAAGAGGGATGTTCAGGCCGAAGTGGTGTTCGGGCCGAAGTGGGATGTTCGGGCCGAAGTGGTGTTCGGGCCGAAGTGGTGTTCGGGCCGAAGTTCGGTGTTCGGGCCGAGGATGATTTTCGGGCCGAGGTTGAAGTTCGGGCCGAGGTCGGAGTTCGGGCCGAGGTTGAAGTTCGGGCCGAGGTTGAAGTTCAGGCCGAAAATGAAGTTCGGGCCGGGAACAGTGAAGAGTTCGGGCCGAACTTGTTCTTGGCAGTGACGAACGAACCAGCTATTTTGGTTACTCGTGGGCGTGAAACGGACACCCGAGCTGAAAGTTATGAATGTTTTAGTATAGCACCTTTTGTCACACAATCTTGGATATTGAAGAGTTCGGGCCGAAGAGGGATGTTCGGGCCGAAGTGGTGTTCGGGCCGAAGTGGGATGTTCGGGCCGAAGTGGTGTTCGGGCCGAAGTGGTGTTCGGGCCGAAGTTTGGTGTTCGGGCCGAGGATGATGTTCGGGTCGAGGTTGAAGTTCGGCCGAGGTCGGAGTTCGGGCCGAGGTCGGAGTTCGGGCCGAGGTTGAAGTTCGGGTCGGGAACAGTGAAGAGTTCGGGCCGAACTTGTTCTTGGCGGTGACGAACGAACCAGCTATTTTGGTTACTCATGGGCGTGAAACGGACACCCGAGTTGAAAGTTATGAATGTTTTAGTATAGCACCTTTTGTCACACAATCTTGGATATTGAAGAGTTCGGGCCGAAGAGGGATGTTCGGGCCGAAGTGGTGTTCGGGCCGAAGTGGGATGTTCGGGCCGAAGTGGTGTTCGGGCCGAAGTGGTGTTCGGGCCGAAGTTCGGTGTTCGGGCCGAGGATGATTTTCGGGCCGAGGTTGAAGTTCGGGCCGAGGTCGGAGTTCGGGCCGAGGTTGAAGTTCGGGCCGAGGTTGAAGTTCAGGCCGAAAATGAAGTTCGGGCCGGGAACAGTGAAGAGTTCGGGCCGAACTTGTTCTTGGCAGTGACGAACGAACCAGCTATTTTGGTTACTCGTGGGCGTGAAACGGACACCCGAGCTGAAAGTTATGAATGTTTTAGTATAGCACCTTTTGTCACACAATCTTGGATATTGAAGAGTTCGGGCCGAAGAGGGATGTTCGGGCCGAAGTGGTGTTCGGGCCGAAGTGGGATGTTCGGGCCGAAGTGGTGTTCGGGCCGAAGTGGTGTTCGGGCCGAAGTTCGGTGTTCGGGCCGAGGATGATGTTCGGGCCGAGGTTGAAGTCCGGGCCCAGGTCGGAGTTCGGGCCGAGGTTGAAGTTCGGCCCGAGGTTGAAGTTCGGGTCGGGAACAGTGAATAGTTTGGGCCGAACTTGTTCTTGGCAGTGACGAACGAACCAGCTATTTTGGTTACTCATGGGCGTGAAACGGACACCCGAGCTGAAAGTTATGAATGTTTTAATATAATACCTTTTGTCACACAATCTTGGATATTGAAGAGTTCGGGTGAAGAGGGATGTTCGGGCCGAAGTGGTGTTCAGGCCGAAGTGGGATGTTCGGCTGAAGTGGTGTTCGGGCCGAAGTTCGGTGATCGGGCCGAGGATGATGTTCGGGCCGAGGTTGAAGTTCGGGCCGAGGTCGGAGTTCGGGCCGAGGTTGAAGTTCGGGCCGAGGTTGAAGTTCGGGCCGAAAATGAAGTTCGGGCCGGGAACAGTGAAGAGTTCGGGCCAAACTTGTTCTTGGCAGTGACGAACGAACCAGATATTTTGGTTACTCGTGGGCGTGAAACGGACACCCGAGCTGAAAGTTATGAATGTTTTAGTATAGCACCTTTTGTCACACAATCTTGGATATTGAAGAGTTCGGGCCGAAGAGGGATGTTCGGGCCGAAGTGGTGTTCGGGCCGAAGTGGGATGTTCGTGCCGAAGTTGTGTTCGGGCCGAAGTGGGATGTTTGGGCCGAAGTGGTGTTCGGGCCGAAGTGGTGTTCGGGCCGAAGTTCGGTGTTCGGGCAGAGGATGATGTTCGGGCCGAGGTTGAAGTTCGGGCCGAGGTCGGAGTTCGGGCCGAGGTTGAAGTTCGGGCTGACGTTGAAGTTCGGTCCGAAAATGAAGTTCGGGCCGGGAAGAGTGAAGAGTTCGGGCCGAACTTGTTCTTGGCAGTGACGAACGAACCAGCTATTTTGGTTACTCGTGGGCGTGAAACGGACACCCGAGCTGAAAGTTATGAATGTTTTAGTATAGCACCTTTTGTCACACAATCTTGGATATTGAGGAGTTCGGGCCGAAGAGGGATGTTCGGGCCGAAGTGGTGTTCGGGCCGAAGTGGTGTTCGGGCCGAAGTTCGGTGTTCGGGCCGAGGATGATGTTCGGGCCGAGGTTGAAGTTCGGGCCGAGGTTGAAGTTCGGGCCGAAAATGAAGTTCGGGCCGGGAACAGTGAAGAGTTCGGGCCGAACTTGTTCTTGGCAGAGACGAACGAGCCAGCTATTTTGGTTACTCATGGGCGTGAAACGGACACCCGAGCTGAAAGTTATGAATGTTTTAGTATAACACCTTTTGTCACACAATCTTCGATATTGAAGAGTTCGGGTGAAGAGGGATGTTCGGGCGGAAGTGGTGTTCGGGCCGAAGTGGGACGTTCGGGCTGAAGTGGTGTTCGGGCCGAAGTTCGGTGTTCGGGCCGAGGATGATGTTCGGGCCGAGGTTGAAGTTCGGGCCGAGGTCGGAGTTCGGGCCGAGGTCGGAGTTCGGGCCGAGGTTGAAGTTCGGGCCGAGGTTGAAGTTCGGGCCGGGAACAGTGAAGAGTTCGGGCCGAACATGTTCTTGGCAGTGACGAACGAACCAGCTATTTTGGTTACTCGTGGGCGTGAAACGGACACCCGAGCTGAAAGTTATGAATGTTTTAGTATAGCATTTTTTGTCACACAATCTTGGATATTGAAGAGTTCGGGCCGAAGAGGGATGTTCGGGCCGAAGTGGTGTTCGGGCCGAAGTGGGATGTTCGGGCCGAAGTTGTGTTCGGGCCGAAGTGGTGTTCGGGCCGAAGTTTGGTGTTCGGGCCGAGGATGCTGTTCGGGTCGAGGTTGAAGTTCGGGCCGAGGTCGGAGTTCGGGCCGAGGTCGGAGTTCGGGCCGAGGTTGAAGTTCGGGCCGGGAACAGTGAAGAGTTCGGGCCGAACTTGTTCTTGGCGGTGACGAACGAACCAGCTATTTTGGTTACTCATGGGCGTGAAACGGACACCCGAGTTGAAAGTTATGAATGTTTTAGTATAGCACCTTTTGTCACACAATCTTGGATATTGAAGAGTTCGGGCCGAAGAGGGATGTTCGGGCAGAAGTGGCGTTCGGGCCGAAGTGGGATGTTCGGGCCGAAGTGGTGTTCGGGCCGAAGTGGTGTTCGGACCGAAGTTCGGTGTTCGGGCCGAGGATGATTTTCGGGCCGAGGTTGAAGTCCGGGCCAAGGTCGGAGTTCGGGCCGTGGTTGAAGTTCGGGCCGAGGTTGAAGTTCAGGCCGAAAATGAAGTTCGGGCCGGGAACAGTGAAGAGTTCGGGCCGAACTTGTTCTTGGCAGTGACGAACGAACCAGCTTTTTTGGTTACTCGTGGGCGTGAAACGGACACCCGAGCTGAAAGTTATGAATGTTTTAGTATAGCACCTTTTGTCACACAATCTTGGATATTGAAGAGTTCGGGCCGAAGAGGGATGTTCGGGCCGAAGTGGTGTTCGGGCCGAAGTGGGGTGTTCGGGCCGAAGTGGTGTTCGGGCCGAAGTTCGGTGTTCGGGCCGAGGATGATGTTCGGGCCGAGGTTGAAGTCCGGGCCAAGGTCGGAGTTCGGGCCGAGGTTGAAGTTCGGGTCGGGAACAGTGAAGAGTTTGGGCCGAACTTGTTCTTGGCAGTGACGAACGAACCAGCTATTTTGGTTACTCGTGGGCGTGAAACGGACACCCGAGCTGAAAGTTATGAATGTTTTAGTATAGCACCTTTTGTCACACAATCTTGGATATTGAAGAGTTCGGGCCGAAGTGGTGTTCGGGCCGAAGTGGGATGTTCGGGCCGAATTGGTGTTCGGGCCAAAGTGGTGTTCGGGCCGAAGTTTGATGTTCGGGCCGAGGATGATGTTCGGGCCGAGGTTGAAGTTCGGGCCGAGGTCGGAGTTCGGGACGAGGTCGGAGTTCAGGTGAAGAGGGATGTTCGGGCCGAAGTGGTGTTCGGGCCGAAGTGGGATGTTCGGGCTGAAGTGGTGTTCCGGCTGAAGTTCGGTGTTCGGGCCGAGGATGATGTTCGGGCCGAGGTTGAAGTTCGGGCCGAGGTCGGAGTTCGGGCCGAGGTTGAAGTTCGGGCCGAGGTTGAAGTTCGGGCCGAAAATGAAGTTCGGGCCGGGAACAGTGAAGAGTTCGGGCTGAACATGTTCTTGGCAGTTACGAACGAACCAGCTATTTTGGTTACTCGTGGGCGTGAAACGGACACCCGAGCTGAAAGTTATGAATGTTTTAGTATAGCACCTTTTGTCACACAATCTTGGATATTGAAGAGTTCGGGCCGAAGAGGGATGTTCGGGCCGAAGCGGTGTTCGGGCCGAAGTGGGATGTTCGGGCCGAAGTGGTGTTCGGGCCGAAGTGGTGTTCGGGCCGAAGTTTGGTGTTCGGGCCGAGGATGATGTTCGGGTCGAGGTTGAAGTTCGGCCGAGGTCGGAGTTCGGGCCGAGGTCGGAGTTCGGGCCGAGGTTGAAGTTCGGGCCGGGAACAGTGAAGAGTTCGGGCCGAACTTGTTCTTGGCGGTGACGAACGAACCAGCTATTTTGGTTACTCATGGGCGTGAAACGGACACCCGAGTTGAAAGTTATGAATGTTTTAGTATAGCACCTTTTGTCACACAATCTTGGATATTGAAGAGTTCGGGCCGAAGAGGGATGTTCAGGCCGAAGTGGTGTTCGGGCCGAAGTGGGATGTTCGGGCCGAAGTGGTGTTCGGGCCGAAGTGGTGTTCGGGCCGAAGTTCGGTGTTCGGGCCGAGGATGATTTTCGGGCCGAGGTTGAAGTTCGGGCCGAGGTCGGAGTTCGGGCCGAGGTTGCAGTTCGGGCCGAGGTTGAAGTTCAGGCCGAAAATGAAGTTCGGGCCGGGAACAGTGAAGAGTTCGGGCCGAACTTGTTCTTGGCAGTGACGAACGAACCAGCTATTTTGGTTACTCGTGGGCGTGAAACGGACACCCGAGCTGAAAGTTATGAATGTTTTAGTATAGCACCTTTTGTCACACAATCTTGGATATTGAAGAGTTCGGGCCGAAGAGGGATGTTCGGGCCGAAGTGGTGTTCGGGCCGAAGTGGGATGTTCGGGCCGAAGTGGTGTTCGGGCCGAAGTGGTGTTCGGGCCGAAGTTTGGTGTTCGGGCCGAGGATGATGTTCGGGTCGAGGTTGAAGTTCGGCCGAGGTCGGAGTTCGGGCCGAGGTCGGAGTTCGGGCCGAGGTTGAAGTTCGGGCCGGGAACAGTGAAGAGTTCGGGCCGAACTTGTTCTTGGCGGTGACGAACGAACCAGCTATTTTGGTTACTCATGGGCGTGAAACGGACACCCGAGTTGAAAGTTATGAATGTTTTAGTATAGCACCTTTTGTCACACAATCTTGGATATTGAAGAGTTCGGGCCGAAGAGGGATGTTCGGGCCGAAGTGGTGTTCGGGCCGAAGTGGGATGTTCGGGCCGAAGTGGTGTTCGGGCCGAAGTGGTGTTCGGGCCGAAGTTCGGTGTTCGGGCCGAGGATGATTTTCGGGCCGAGGTTGAAGTTCGGGCCGAGGTCGGAGTTCGGGCCGAGGTTGAAGTTCAGGCCGAAAATGAAGTTCGGGCCGGGAACAGTGAAGAGTTCGGGCCGAACTTGTTCTTGGGAGTGACGAACGAACCAGCTATTTTGGTTACTCGTGGGCGTGAAACGGACACCCGAGCTGAAAGTTATGAATGTTTTAGTATAGCACCTTTTGTCACACAATCTTGGATATTGAAGAGTTCGGGCCGAAGAGGGATGTTCGGGCCGAAGTGGTGTTCGGGCCGAAGTGGGATGTTCGGGCCGAAGTGGTGTTCGGGCCGAAGTGGTGTTCGGGCCGAAGTTCGGTGTTCGGGCCGAGGATGATGTTCGGGCCGAGGTTGAAGTCCGGGCCCAGGTCGGAGTTCGGGCCGAGGTTGAAGTTCGGCCCGAGGTTGAAGTTCGGGTCGGGAACAGTGAATAGTTTGGGCCGAACTTGTTCTTGGCAGTGACGAACGAACCAGCTATTTTGGTTACTCGTGGGCGTGAAACGGACACCCGAGCTGAAAGTTATGAATGTTTTAGTATAGCACCTTTTGTCACACAATCTTGGATATTGAAGAGTTCGGGCCGAAGTGGTGTTCGGGCCGAAGTGGGATGTTCGGGCCGAAGTGGTGTTCGGGCCAAAGTGGTGTTCGGGCCGAAGTTTGGTGTTCGCGCCGAGGATGATGTTCGGGCCGAGGTTGAAGTTCGGGCCGAGGTCGGAGTTCGGGACGAGGTCGGAGTTCGGGCTGAGGTTGAAGTTCGGGCTGAGGTTGAAGTTCAGGCCGAAAATGAAGTTCGGACCGGGAACAGTGAAGAGTTCGGGCCGAACTTGTTCTTGGCAGGGACGGACGAACCAGCTATTTTGGTTACTCGTGGGCGTTAAACGGACAACCGAGCTGAAAGTTAGCACCTTTTGTCACACAATCTTGGATATTGAAGAGTTCGGGCCGAAGAGGGATGTTCAGGCCGAAGTGGTGTTCGGGCCGAAATGGGATGTTCGGGCCGAAGTGGTGTTCTTGCCGAATTTCGGTGTTTGGGCCGAGGATGATGTTCGGGCCGAGGTTGATGTTCGGGCCGAGGTCGGAGTTCGGGCCGAGGGTGAAGTTCGGGCCGAGGTTGAAGTTCGGGCCGAAAATGTAGTTCGGACCGGGAACAGTGAAGAGTTCGGGCCGAACTTGTTCTTGGCAGTGACGAACGAGCCAGCTATTTTGGTTACTCGTGGGCGTGAAACGGACACCCGAGCTGAAAGTTATGAATGTTTTAGTATAGCACCTTTTGTCACACAATCTTGGATATTGAAGAGTTCGGGCCGAAGAGGGATGTTCGGGCCGAAGTGGTGTTCGGACCGAAGTGGGATGTTCGGGCCGAAGTGGTGTTCGGGCCGAAGTGGTGTTCGGGCCGAAGTTCGGTATTCGGGCCGAGGATGATTTTCGGGCCGAGGTTGAAGTTCGGGCCGAGGTCGGAGTTCGGGCCGAGGTTGAAGTTCGGGCCGAGGTTGAAGTTCGGGCCGAAAATGAAGTTCGGGCCGGGAACAGTGAAGAGTTCGGGCCGAACTTGTTCTTGGCAGTGACGAACGAACCAGATATTTTGGTTACTCGTGGCCGTGAAACGGACACCCGAGCTGAAAGTTATGAACGTTTTAGTATAGCGCCTTTTGTCACACAATCTTGGATATTGAAGAGTTCGGGCCGAAGAGGGATGTTCGGGCCGAAGTGGTGTTCGAGCCGAAGTGGGATGTTTGGGCCGAAGTGGTGTTCGGGCCGAAGTGGTGTTCGGGCCGAAGTTCGGTGTTCGGGCCGAGGATGATGTTCGGGCCGAGGTTGAAGTTCGGGCCGAAGTCGGAGTTCGGGCCGAGGTTGAAGTTCGGTCCGAAAATGAAGTTCGGGCCGGGAACAGTGAAGAGTTCGGGCCGAACTTGTTCTTGGCAGTGACGAACGAACCAGCTATTTTGGTTACTCGTGGGCGTGAAACGGACACCCGAGTTGAAAGTTATGAATGTTTTAGTATAGCACCTTTTGTCACACAATCTTGGATATTGAGGAGTTCGGGCCGAAGAGGGATGTTCGGGCCGAAGTGGTGTTCAGGCCGAAGTGGGATGTTCGGGCCGAAGTGGTGTTCGGGCCGCGGTTCGGTGTTCGGGCCGAGGATGATGTTCGGGCCGAGGTTGAAGTTCGGGCCGAGGTTGAAGTTCGGGCCGAAAATGAAGTTCGGGCCGGGAACAGTGAAGAGTTCGGGCCGAACATGTTCTTGGCAGTGACGAACGAACCAGCTATTTTGGTTACTCGTGGGCGTGAAACGGACACCCGAGCTGAAAGTTATGAATGTTTTAGTATAGCACCTTTTTTCACACAATCTTGGATATTGAAGAGTTCGGGCCGAAGAGGGATGTTCGGGCCGAAGTGGTGTTCGGGCCGAAGTCGGATGTTCGGGCCGAAGTGGTGTTCGGGCCGAAGTGGTGTTCGGGCCGAAGTTTGGTGTTCGGGCCGAGGATGATGTTCGGGCCGAGGTTGAAGTTCGGGCCGAGGTCGGAGTTCGGGCCGAGGTTGAAGTTCGGGCCGGGGACAGTGAAGAGTTCGGGCCGAACTTGTTCTTGGCGGTGACGAACGAACCAGCTATTTTGGTTACTCATGGGCGTGAAACGGACACCCGAGTTGAAAGTTATGAATGTTTTAGTATAGAAACTTTTGTCACACAATCTTGGATATTGAAGAGTTCGGCCCGAAGAGGGATGTTCGGGCCGAAGTGGTGTTCGGGCCGAAGTGGTGTTCGGGCCGAAGTTCGGTGTTCGGGCCGAGGATGATTTTCGGGCCGAGGTTGAAGTTCGGACCGAGGTCGGAGTTCGGGCCGAGGTTGAAGTTCGGGCCGAGTTTGAAGTTCGGGCCGAAAATGAAGTTCGGGCCGGGAACAGTGAAGAGTTCGGGCCGAACTTGTTCTTGGCAGTGACGAACGAACCAGCTATTTTGGTTACTCGTGGGCGTGAAACGGACACCCGAGCTGAAAGTCATGAACGTTTTAGTATAGCACCTTTTGTCACACAATCTTGGATATTGAAGAGTTCGGGCCGAAGAGGGATGTTCGGGTCGAAGTGGTGTTCGGGCCGAAGTCGGATGTTCGGGCCGAAGTGGTGTTCGGGCCGAAGTTTGGTGTTCGGGCCGAGGTTGAAGTTCGGGCCGAGGTCGGAGTTCGGGCCGAGGTCGGAGTTCGGGCCGAGGTTGAAGTTCGGGCCGGGAACAGTGAAGAGTTCGGGCCGAACTTGTTCTTGGCAGTGACGAACGAACCAGCTATTTTGGTTACTCGTGGGCGTGAAACGGACACCCGAGCTGAAAGTTACGAATGTTTTAGTATATCACCTTTTGTCACACAATCTTGGATATTGAAGAGTTCGGGCCGAAGTGGTGTTCGGGACGAAGTGGGATGTTCGGGCCGAAGTGGTGTTCGGGCCAAAGTGGTGTTCGGGCCGCGGTTCGGTGTTCGGGCCGAGGATGATGTTCGGGCCGAGGTTGAAGTTCGGGCCGAGGTCGTAGTTCGGGACGAGGTCGGAGTTCGGGCCGAGGTTGAAGTTCGGGCCGAGGTTGAAGTTCGGGCCGAAAATGAAGTTCGGGCCGGGAACAGTGAAGAGTTCGGGCTGAACTTGTTCTTGGCAGTGACGGACGAACCAGCTATTTTGGTTACTCGTGGGCGTTAAACGGACACCCGAGCTGAAAGTTATGAATGTTTTAATATAACACCTTTTGTCACACAATCTTGGATATTGAAGAGTTCGGGAGAAGAGGGATGTTCGGGCCGAAGTGGTGTTCGGGCCGAAGTGGGATGTTCGGGCTGAAGTGGTGTTAGAGCCGAAGTTCGGTGTTCGGGCCGAGGATGATGTTCGGGCCGAGGTTGAAGTTCGGGCCGAGGTCGGAGTTCGGGCCGAGGTTGAAGTTCGGGCCGAGGTTGAAGTTCGGGCCGAAAATGAAGTTCGGGCCGGGAACAGTGAAGAGTTCGGGCCGAACATGTTCTTGGCAGTGACGAACGAACCAGCTATTTTGGTTACTCGTGGGCGTGAAACGGACACCCGAGCTGAAAGTTATGAATGTTTTAGTATAGCACCTTTTGTCACACAATCTTGGATATTGAAGAGTTCGGGCCGAAGAGGGATGTTCGGGCCGAAGTGGTGTTCGAGCCGAAGTGGGATGTTTGGGCCGAAGTGGTGTTCGGGCCGAAGTGGTGTTCGGGCCGAAGTTCGGTGTTCGGGCCGAGGATGATGTTCGGGCCGAGGTTGAAGTTCGGGCCGAAGTCGGAGTTCGGGCCGAGGTTGAAGTTCGGTCCGAAAATGAAGTTCGGGCCGGGAACAGTGAAGAGTTCGGGCCGAACTTGTTCTTGGCAGTGACGAACGAACCAGCTATTTTGGTTACTCGTGGGCGTGAAACGGACACCCGAGTTGAAAGTTATGAATGTTTTAGTATAGCACCTTTTGTCACACAATCTTGGATATTGAGGAGTTCGGGCCGAAGAGGGATGTTCGGGCCGAAGTGGTGTTCAGGCCGAAGTGGGATGTTCGGGCCGAAGTGGTGTTCGGGCCGCGGTTCGGTGTTCGGGCCGAGGATGATGTTCGGGCCGAGGTTGAAGTTCGGGCCGAGGTTGAAGTTCGGGCCGAAAATGAAGTTCGGGCCGGGAACAGTGAAGAGTTCGGGCCGAACATGTTCTTGGCAGTGACGAACGAACCAGCTATTTTGGTTACTCGTGGGCGTGAAACGGACACCCGAGCTGAAAGTTATGAATGTTTTAGTATAGCACCTTTTTTCACACAATCTTGGATATTGAAGAGTTCGGGCCGAAGAGGGATGTTCGGGCCGAAGTGGTGTTCGGGCCGAAGTCGGATGTTCGGGCCGAAGTGGTGTTCGGGCCGAAGTGGTGTTCGGGCCGAAGTTTGGTGTTCGGGCCGAGGATGATGTTCGGGCCGAGGTTGAAGTTCGGGCCGAGGTCGGAGTTCGGGCCGAGGTTGAAGTTCGGGCCGGGGACAGTGAAGAGTTCGGGCCGAACTTGTTCTTGGCGGTGACGAACGAACCAGCTATTTTGGTTACTCATGGGCGTGAAACGGACACCCGAGTTGAAAGTTATGAATGTTTTAGTATAGAAACTTTTGTCACACAATCTTGGATATTGAAGAGTTCGGCCCGAAGAGGGATGTTCGGGCCGAAGTGGTGTTCGGGCCGAAGTGGTGTTCGGGCCGAAGTTCGGTGTTCGGGCCGAGGATGATTTTCGGGCCGAGGTTGAAGTTCGGACCGAGGTCGGAGTTCGGGCCGAGGTTGAAGTTCGGGCCGAGTTTGAAGTTCGGGCCGAAAATGAAGTTCGGGCCGGGAACAGTGAAGAGTTCGGGCCGAACTTGTTCTTGGCAGTGACGAACGAACCAGCTATTTTGGTTACTCGTGGGCGTGAAACGGACACCCGAGCTGAAAGTCATGAACGTTTTAGTATAGCACCTTTTGTCACACAATCTTGGATATTGAAGAGTTCGGGCCGAAGAGGGATGTTCGGGTCGAAGTGGTGTTCGGGCCGAAGAGGGATGTTCGGGCCGAAGTGGTGTTCGGGCCGAAGTTCGGTGTTCGGGCCGAGGATGATGTTCGGGCCGAGGTTGAAGTTCGGGCCGAGGTCGGAGTTCGGGCCGAGGTTGAAGTTCGGGCCGAAAATGAAGTTCGGGCCGGGAACAGTGAAGAGTTCGGGCCGAACTTGTTCTTGGCAGTGACGAACGAACCAGCTATTTTGGTTACTCGTGGGCGTGAAACGGACACCCGAGCTGAAAGTTACGAATGTTTTAGTATATCACCTTTTGTCACACAATCTTGGATATTGAAGAGTTCGGGCCGAAGTGGTGTTCGGGACGAAGTGGGATGTTCGGGCCGAAGTGGTGTTCGGGCCAAAGTGGTGTTCGGGCCGAAGTTCGGTGTTCGGGCCGAGGATGATGTTCGGGCCGAGGTTGAAGTTCGGGCCGAGGTCGTAGTTCGGGACGAGGTCGGAGTTCGGGCCGAGGTTGAAGTTCGGGCCGAGGTTGAAGTTCGGGCCGAAAATGAAGTTCGGGCCGGGAACAGTGAAGAGTTCGGGCTGAACTTGTTCTTGGCAGTGAAGGACGAACCAGCTATTTTGGTTACTCGTGGGCGTTAAACGGACACCCGAGCTGAAAGTTATGAATGTTTTAATATAACACCTTTTGTCACACAATCTTGGATATTGAAGAGTTCGGGAGAAGAGGGATGTTCGGGCCGAAGTGGTGTTCGGGCCGAAGTGGGATGTTCGGGCTGAAGTGGTGTTAGAGCCGAAGTTCGGCGTTCGGGCCGAGGATGATGTTCGGGCCGAGGTTGAAGTTCGGGCCGAGGTCGGAGTTCGGGCCGAGGTTGAAGTTCGGGCCGAGGTTGAAGTTCGGGCCGAAAATGAAGTTCGGGCCGGGAACAGTGAAGAGTTCGGGCCGAACATGTTCTTGGCAGTGACGAACGAACCAGCTATTTTGGTTACTCGTGGGCGTGAAACGGACACCCGAGCTGAAAGTTATGAATGTTTTAGTATAGCACCTTTTTTCACACAATCTTGGATATTGAAGAGTTCGGGCCGAAGAGGGATCTTCGGGCCGAAGTGGTGTTCGGGCCGAAGTCGGATGTTCGGGCCGAAGTGGTGTTCGGGCCGAAGTCGGATGTTCGGGCCGAAGTGGTGTTCGGGCCGAAGTTTGGTGTTCGGGCCGAGGATGATGTTCGGGCCGAGGTTGAAGTTCGGGCCGAGGTCGGAGTTCGGGCCGAGGTTGAAGTTCGGGCCGGGGACAGTGAAGAGTTCGGGCCGAACTTGTTCTTGGCGGTGACGAACGAACCAGCTATTTTGGTTACTCATGGGCGTGAAACGGACACCCGAGTTGAAAGTTATGAATGTTTTAGTATAGCACCTTTTGTCACACAATCTTGGATATTGAAGAGTTCGGCCCGAAGAGGGATGTTCGTGCCGAAGTGGTGTTCGGGCCGAAGTGGGATGTTCGGGCCGAAGTGGTGTTCGGGCTGAAGTTCGGTGTTCGGGCCGAGGATGATTTTCGGGCCGAGGATGAAGTTCGGACCGAGGTCGGAGTTCGGGCCGAGGTTGAAGTTCGGGCCGAGTTTGAAGTTCGGGCCGAAAATGAAGTTCGGGCCGGGAACAGTGAAGAGTTCGGGCCGAACTTGTTCTTGGCAGTGACGAACGAACCAGCTATTTTGGTTACTCGTGGGCGTGAAACGGACACCCGAGCTGAAAGTCATGAACGTTTTAGTATAGCACCTTTTGTCACACAATCTTGGATATTGAAGAGTTCGGGCCGAAGAGGGATGTTCGGGCCGAAGTGGTGTTCGGGCCGAAGTGGGATGTTCGGGCCGAAGTGGTGTTCGGGCCGAGGTGGTGTTCGGGCCGCAGTTCGGTATTCGGGCCGAGGATGATTTTCGGGCCGAGGTCGGAGTTCGGGCCGAGGTTGAAGTTCGGGCCGAGGTTGAAGTTCGGGCCGAAAATGAAGTTCGGGCCGGGAACTGTGAAGAGTTCGGGCCGAACTTGTTCTTCGCAGTGACGAACGAACCAGATATTTTGGTTACTCGTGGGCGTGAAACGGACACCCGAGCTGAAAGTTATGAATGTTTTAGTATAGCACCTTTTGTCACACAATCTTGGATATTGAAGAGTTCGGGCCGAAGAGGGATGTTCGGGCCGAAGTGGTGTTCGAGCCGAAGTGGGATGTTTGGGCCGAAGTGGTGTTCGGGCCGAAGTGGTGTTCGGGCCGAAGTTCGGTGATCGGGCCGAGGATGATGTTCGGGCCGAGGTTGAAGTTCGGGCCGAGGTCGGAGTTCGGGCCGAGGTTGAAGTTCGGGCCGACGTTGAAGTTCGGTCCGAAAATGAAGTTCGGGCCGGGAACAGTGAAGAGTTCGGGCTGAACTTGTTCTTGGCAGTGACGAACGAAGCAGCTATTTTGGTTACTCGTGGGCGTGAAACGGACACCCGAGCTGAAAGTTATGAATGTTTTAGTATAGCACCTTTTGTCACACAATCTTGGATATTGAGGAGTTCGGGCCGAAGAGGGATGTTCGGGCCGAAGTGGTGTTCAGGCCGAAGTGGGATGTTCGGCCCGAAGTGGTGTTCGGGCCGAAGTGGTGTTCGGGCCGAAGTTCGGTGTTCGGGCCGAGGATGATGTTCGGGACGAGGTTGAAGTTCGGGCCGAGGTTGAAGTTCGGGCCGAAAATGAAGTTCGGGCCGGGAACAGTGAAGAGTTCGGGCCGAACTTGTTCTTGGCAGTGACGAACGAACCAGCTATTTTGGTTACTCGTGGGCGTGAAACGGACACCCGAGCTGAAAGTTATGAATGTTTTAGTATAGCACCTTTTGTCACACAATCTTGGATATTGAAGAGTTCGGGCCGAAGAGGGATGTTCGGGCCGAAGTGGTGTTCGGGCCGAAGTGGGATGTTCGGGCCGAAGTGGTGTTCGGGCCGAAGTGGTGTTCGGGCCGAAGTTCGGTATTCGAGCCGAGGATGATTTTCGGGCCGAGGTTGAAGTTCGGGCCGAGGTCGGAGTTCGGGCCGAGGTCGGAGTTCGGGCCGAGGTTGAAGTTCGGGCCGAAAATGAAGTTCGGGCCGGGAACGGTGAAGAGTTCGGGCCGAACTTGTTCTTGGCAGTGATGAACGAACCAGATATTTTGGTTACTCGTGGGCGTGAAACGGACACCCGAGCTAAAAGTTATGAATGTTTTAGTATAACACCTTTTGTCACACAATCTTGGATATTGAAGAGTTCGGGCCGAAGAGGGATGTTCGGGCCGAAGTGGTGTTCGAGCGAAGTGGGATGTTTGGGCCGAAGTGGTGTTCGGGCCGAAGTGGTGTTCGGGCCGAAGTGGTGTTCGGGCCGAAGTTCGGTGTTCGGGCCGAGGATGATGTTAGGGCCGAGGTTGAAGTTCGGGCCGAGGTCAGAGTTCGGGCCGAGGTTGAAGTTCGGGCCGACGTTGAAGTTCGGTCCGAAAATTAAGTTCGGGCGGGGAACAGTGAAGAGTTCGGGCCGAACTTGTTCTTGGCAGTGACGAACGAACCAGCTATTTTGGTTACTCGTGGGCGTGAAACGGACACCCGAGCTGAAAGTTATGAATGTTTTAGTATAGCACCTTTTGTCACACAATCTTGGATATTTAGGAGTTCGGGTCGAAGAGGGATGTTCGGGCCGAAGTGGTGTTCAGGCCGAAGTGGGATGTTCGGGCCGAAGTGGTGTTCGGGCCGAAGTGGTGTTCGGGCCGAAGTTCGGTGTTCGGGCCGAGGTTGAAGTTCGGGCCGAGGTTGAAGTTCGGGCCGAAAATGAAGTTCGGGCCGGGAACAGTGAAGAGTTCGGGCCGAACTTGTTCTTGGCAGTGACGAACGAACCAGCTATTTTGGTTACTCGTGGGCGTGAAACGGACACCCGAGCTGAAAGTTATGAATGTTTTAGTATAGCACCTTTTGTCACACAATCTTGGATATTGAAGAGTTCGGGCCGAAGTGGGATGTTCGGGCCGAAGTCGGATGTTCGGGCCGAAGTGGTGTTCGGGCCGAAGTTCGGTGTTCGGGCCGAGGATGATGTTCGGGCCGAGGTTGAAGTTCGGGCCGAGGTCGGAGTTCGGGCCGAGGGTGAAGTTCGGGCCGAGGTTGAAGTTCGGGCCGAAAATGAAGTTCGGGCCGGGAACAGTGAAGAGTTCGGGCCGAACTTGTTCTTGGCAGTGACGAACGAACCAGCTATTTTGGTTACTCGTGGGCGTGAAACGGACACCCGAGCTGAAAGTTATGAATGTTTTAGTATATCACCTTTTGTCACACAATCTTGGATATTGAAGAGTTCGGGCCGAAGTGGTGTTCGGGCCGAAGTGGGATGTTCGGGCCGAAGTGGTGTTCGGGCCAAAGTGGTGTTCGGGCCGAAGTTCGGTGTTCGGGCCGAGGATGATGTTCGGGCCGAGGTTGAAGTTCGGGCCGAGGTCGGAGTTTGGGACGAGGTCGGAGTTCGGGCCGAGGTTGAAGTTCGGGCCGAGGTTGAAGTTCGGGCCGAAAATGAAGTTCGGGCCGGGAACAGTGAAGAGTTCGGGCCGAACTTGTTCTTGGAAATGACGGACGAACCAGCTATTTTGGTTACTCGTGGGCGTTAAACGGACACCCGAGCTGAAAGTTATGAATGTTTTAGTACAGCACCTTTTGTCACACAATCTTGGATATTGAAGAGTTCGGGCCGAAGAGGGATGTTCGGGCCGAAGTGGTGTTCGGGCCGAAGTGGGATGTTCGGGCCGAAGTGGTGTTCGGGCCGAAGTGGTGTTCGGGCCGAAGTTCGGTGTTCGGGCCGAGGATGATGTTCGGGCCGAGGTTGAAGTTCGGGCCGTGGTCGGAGTTCGGGCCGAGGTTGAAGTTCGGGCCGAGGTTGAAGTTCGGGCCGAAAATGAAGTTCGGGCCGGGAACAGTGAAGAGTTCGGGCCGAACTTGTTCTTGGCAGTGACAGACGAACCAGCTATTTTGGTTACTCGTGGGCGTGAAACGGACACCCGAGCTGAAAGTCATGAATGTTTTAGTATAGTACCTTTTGTCACACAATCTTGGATATTGAAGAGTTCGGGCCGAAGAGGGATGTTCGGGCCGAAGTGGTGTTCGGGCCGAAGAGGGATGTTCGGGCCGAAGTGGTGTTCGGGCCGAAGTGGGATGTTCGGGCCGAAGTGGTGTTCGGGCCGAAGTTCGGTGTTTGGGCCGAGGATGATGTTCGGGCCGAGGTTGATGTTCGGGCCGAGGTCGGAGTTCGGGCCGAGGGTGCAGTTCGGGCCGAGGTTGAAGTTCGGGCCGAAAATGAAGTTCGGGCCGGGAACAGTGAAGAGTTCGGGCCGAACTTGTTCTTGGCAGTGACGAACGAACCAGCTATTTTGGTTACTCGTGGGCGTGAAACGGACACCCGAGCTGAAAGTTATGAATGATTTAGTATAGAACCTTTTGTCACACAATCTTGGATATTGAAGAGTTCGGGCCGAAGAGGGATGTTCGGGCCGAAGTGGTGTTCGAGCCCGAAGTGGGATGTTTGGGCCGAAGTGGTGTTCGGGCCGAAGTTCGGTGTTCGGGCCGAGGATGATGTTCGGGCCGAGGTTGAAGTTTGGGCCGAGGTCGGAGTTCGGGCCGAGGTTGAAGTTCGGGCCGACGTTGAAGTTCGGTCCGAAAATGAAGTTCGGGCCGGGAACAGTGAAGAGTTCGGGCCGAACTTGTTCTTGGCAGTGACGAACGAACCAGCTATTTTGGTTACTCGTGGGCGTGAAACGGACACCCGAGCTGAAAGTTATGAATGTTTTAGTATAGCACCTTTTGTCACACAATCTTGGATATTGAGGAGTTCGGGCCGAAGAGGGATGTTCGGGCCGAAGTGGTGTTCGGGCCGAAGTGGTGTTCGGGCCGAAGTTCAGTGTTCGGGCCGAGGATGATGTTCGGGCCGAAAATGAATTTCGGGCCGGGAACAGTGAAGAGTTCGGGCCGAACTTGTTCTTGGCAGTGACGAACGAACCAACTATTTTGGTTACTCATGGGCGTGAAACGGACACCCGAGCTGAAAGTTATGAATGTTTTAGTATAACACCTTTTGTCACACAATCTTGTATATTGAAGAGTTCGGGCGAAGAGGGATGTTCGGGCCGAAGTGGTGTTCGGGCCGAAGTGGGATGTTCGGGCTGAAGTGGTGTTCGGGCCGAAGTTCGGTGTTCGGGCCGAGGATGATGTTCGGGCCGAGGTTGAAATTCGGGCCGAGGTCGGAGTTCGGGCCGAGGTTGAAGTTCGGGCCGAGGTTGAAGTTCGGGCCGAAAATGAAGTTCGGGCCGGGAACAGTGAAGAGTTCGGGCCGAACTTGTTCTTGGCAGTGACGGACGAACCAACTATTTTGGTTACTCGTGGGCGTTAAACGGACACCCGAGCTGAAAGTTATGAATGTTTTAGTACAACACCTTTTGTCACACAATCTTGGATATTGAAGAGTTCGGGCCGAAGAGGGATGTTCGGGCCGAAGTGGTGTTCGGGCCGAATTGGGATGTTCGGGCCGAAGTGGTGTTCGGGCCGAAGTGGTGTTCGGGCCGAATTTCGATGCTCGGGCTGAGGATGATGTTCGGGCCGAAATTGAAGTTCGGGCCGAGGTTGAAGTTCGGGCCGAGGTTGAAGTTCGGGCCCAAAATGAAGTTCGGGCCGGGAACAGTCAAGAGTTCGGGCCGAACTTGTTCTTGGCAGTGACGGACGAACCAGCTATTTTGGTTACTCGTGGGCGTTAAACGGACACCCGAGCTGAAAGTTATGAATGTTTTAGTACAGCACCTTATGTCACACAGTCTTGGATATTGAAGAGTTCGGGCCGAAGAGGGATGTTCGGGCCGAAGTGGTGTTCGGGCCGAAGTGGGATGTTCGGGCCGAAGTGGTGTTCGGGCCGAAGTGGTGTTCGGGCCGAAGTTCGGTGTTCGGGCCGAGGATGATGTTCGGGCCGAGGTTGGAATTCGGGCCGTGGTCGGAGTTCGGGCCGAGGTTGAAGTTCGGGCCGAGGTTGAAGTTCGGGCCGAAAATGAAGTTCGGGTCGGGAACAGTGAAGAGTTCGGGCCGAACTTGTTCTTGGCAGTGACGAACGAACCAGCTATTTTGGTTACTCGTGGGCGTGAAACGGACACACGAGCTGAAAGTTATGAATGTTTTAGTATAGCACCTTTTGTCACACAATCTTGGATATTGAGGAGTTCGGGCCAAAGAGGGATGTTCGGGCCGAAGTGGTGTTCGGGCCGAAGTGGTGTTCGGGCCGAAGTTCAGTGTTCGGGCCGAGGATGATGTTCGGGCCGAAAATGAAGTTCGGGCCGGGAACAGTGAAGAGTTCGGGCCGAACTTGTTCTTGGCAGTGACGAACGAACCAGCTATTTTGGTTACTCATGGGCGTGAAACGGACACCCGAGCTGAAAGTTATGAATGTTTTAGTATAACACCTTTTGTCACACAATCTTGTATATTGAAGAGTTCGGGCGAAGAGGGATGTTCGGGCCGAAGTGGTGTTCGGGCCGAAGTGGGATGTTCGGGCTGAAGTGGTGTTCGGGCCGAAGTTCGGTGTTCGGGCCGAGGATGATGTTCGGGCCGAGGTTGAAATTCGGGCCGAGGTCGGAGTTCGGGCCGAGGTTGAAGTTCGGGCCGAGGTTGAAGTTCGGGCCGAAAATGAAGTTCGGGCCGGGAACAGTGAAGAGTTCGGGCCGAACTTGTTCTTGGCAGTGACGGACGAACCAACTATTTTGGTTACTCGTGGGCGTTAAACGGACACCCGAGCTGAAAGTTATGAATGTTTTAGTACAACACCTTTTGTCACACAATCTTGGATATTGAAGAGTTCGGGCCGAAGAGGGATGTTCAGGCCTAAGTGGTGTTCGGGCCGAATTGGGATGTTCGGGCCGAAGTGGTGTTCGGGCCGAAGTGGTGTTCGGGCCGAAGTTCGATGCTCGGGCCGAGGATGATGTTCGGGCCGAAATTGAAGTTCGGGCCGAGGTTGAAGTTCGGGCCGAGGTTGAAGTTCGGGCCCAAAATGAAGTTCGGGCCGGGAACAGTCAAGAGTTCGGGCCGAACTTGTTCTTGGCAGTGACGGACGAACCAGCTATTTTGGTTACTCGTGGGCGTTAAACGGACACCCGAGCTGAAAGTTATGAATGTTTTAGTACAGCACCTTATGTCACACAGTCTTGGATATTGAAGAGTTCGGGCCGAAGAGGGATGTTCGGGCCGAAGTGGTGTTCGGGCCGAAGTGGGATGTTCGGGCCGAAGTGGTGTTCGGGCCGAAGTGGTGTTCGGGCTGAAGTTCGGTGTTCGGGCCGAGGATGATGTTCGGGCCGAGGTTGGAATTCGGGCCGTGGTCGGAGTTCGGGCCGAGGTTGAAGTTCGGGCCGAGGTTGAAGTTCGGGCCGAAAATGAAGTTCGGGCCGGGAACAGTGAAGAGTTCGGGCCGAACTTGTTCTTGGTAGTGACGAACGAGCCAGCTATTTTGGTTACTCGTGGGCGTGAAACGGACACCCGAGCTGAAAGTCATGAATGTTTTAGTATAGCACCTTTTGTCACACAATCTTGGATATTGAAGAGTTCGGGCCGAAGAGGGATGTTCGGGCCGAAGTGGTGTTCGGGCCGAAGAGGGATGTTCGGGCCGAAGTGGTGTTCGGGCCGAAGTTCGGTGTTCGGGCCGAGGATGATGTTCGGGCCGAGGTTGAAGTTCGGGCCGAGGTTGAAGTTCGGGCCCAAAATGAAGTTCGGGCCGGGAACAGTCAAGAGTTCGGGCCGAACTTGTTCTTGGCAGTGACGGACGAACCAGCTATTTTGGTTACTCGTGGGCGTTAAACGGACACCCGAGCTGAAAGTTATGAATGTTTTAGTACATCACCTTATGTCACACAGTCTTGGATATTGAAGAGTTCGGGCCGAAGAGGGATGTTCGGGCCGAAGTGGTGTTTGGGCCGAAGTGGGATGTTCGGGCCGAAGTGGTGTTCGGGCCGAAGTGGTGTTCGGGCCGAAGTTCGGTGTTCGGGCCGAGGATGATGTTCGGGCCGAGGTTGAAATTCGGGCCGTGGTCGGAGTTCGGGCCGAGGTTGAAGTTCGGGCCGAGGTTGAAGTTCGGGCCGAAAATGAAGTTCGGGCCGGGAACAATGAAGAGTTCGGGCCGAACTTGTTCTTGGCAGTGACGAACGAGCCAGCTATTTTGGTTACTCGTGGGCGTGAAACGGACACCCGAGCCGAAGTCATGAATGTTTTAGTATAGCACCTTTTGTCACACAATCTTGGATATTGAAGAGTTCGGGCCGAAGAGGGATGTTCGGGCCGAAGTGGTGTTCGGGCCGAAGAGGGATGTTCGGGCCGAAGTGGTGTTCGAGCCGAAGTTCGGTGTTCGGGCCGAGGATGATGTTCGGGCCGAGGTTGAAGTTCGGGCCGAGGTTGAAGTTCGGGCCGAAAATGAAGTTCGGGCCGGGAACAGTGAAGAGTTCGGGCCGAACTTGTTCTTGGCAGTGACGAACGAACCAGCTATTTTGGTTACTCGTGGGCGTGAAACGGACACCCGAGCTGAAAGTTATTAATGTTTTAGTATAGCACCTTTTGTCACACAATCTTGGATATTGAAGAGTTCGGGCCGAAGAGGGATGTTCGGGCCGAAGTGGTGTTCGGGCCGAAGTGGGATGTTCGGGCCGAAGTGATGTTCGGGCCGAAGTGGTGTTCGGGCCGAAGTTCGGTATTCGGGCCGAGGATGATTTTCGGGCCGAGGTTGAAGTTCGGGCCGAGGTCGGAGTTCGGGCCGAGGTTGAAGTTCGGGCCGAGGTTGAAGTTCGGGCCGAAAATGAAGTTCGGGCCGGGAACAGTGAAGAGTTCGGGCCGAACTTGTTCTTGGCAGTGACGAACGAACCAGATATTTTGGTTACTCTTGGGCGTGAAACGGACACCCGAGCTGAAAGTTATGAATGTTTTAGTATAGCACCTTTTGTCACACAATCTTAGATATTGAAGAGTTCGGGCCGAAGAGGGATGTTCGGGCCGAAGTGGTGTTCGAGCCGAAGTGGGATGTTTGGGCCGAAGTGGTGTTCGGGCCGAAGTGGTGTTCGAGCCGAAGTTCGGTGTTCGGGCCGAAGATGATGTTCGGGCCGAGGTTGAAGTTCGGGCCGAGGTCGGAGTTCGGGCCGAGGTTGAAGTTCGGGCCGACGTTGAAGTTCGGTCCGAAAATGAAGTTCGGGCCGGGAACAGTGAAGAGTTCGGGCCGAACTTGTTCTTGGCAGTGACGAACGAACCAGCTATTTTGGTTACTCGTGGGCGTGAAACGGACACCCGAGCTGAAAGTTATGAATGTTTTAGTATAGCACCTTTTGTCACACAATCTTGGATATTGAGGAGTTCGGGCCGAAGAGGGATGTTCGGGCCGAAGTGGTGTTCAGGCCGAAGTGGGATGTTCGGGCCGAAGTGGTGTTCGGGCTGAAGTGGTGTTCGGGCCGAAGTTCGGTGTTCGGGCCGAGGATGATGTTCGGGACGAGGTTGAAGTTCGGGCCGAGGTTGAAGTTCGGGCCGAAAATGAAGTTCGGGCCGGGAACAGTGAAGAGTTCGGGCCGAACTTGTTCTTGGCAGTGACGAACGAACCAGCTATTTTGGTTACTCGTGGGCGTGAAACGGACACCCAAGCTGAAAGTTATGAATGTTTTAGTATAGCACCTTTTGTCACACAATCTTGGATATTGAAGAGTTCGGGCCGAAGAGGGATGTTCGGGCCGAAGTGGTGTTCGGGCCGAATTGGGATGTTCAGGCCGAAGTGGTGTTCGGGCCGAAGTGGTGGTCGGGCCGAAGTTCGATGCTCGGGCCGAGGATGATGTTCGGGCCGAAATTGAAGTTCGGGCCGAGGTTGAAGTTCGGGCCGAGGTTGAAGTTCGGGCCCAAAATGAAGTTCGGGCCGGGAACAGTCAAGAGTTCGGGCCGAACTTGTTCTTGGCAGTGACGGACGAACCAGCTATTTTGGTTACTCGTGGGCGTTAAACGGACACCCGAGCTGAAAGTTATGAATGTTTTAGTACAGCACCTTATGTCACACAGTCTTGGATATTGAAGAGTTCGGGCCGAAGAGGGATGTTCGGGCCGAAGTGGTGTTCGGGCCGAAGTGGGATGTTCGGGCCGAAGTGGTGTTCGGGCCGAAGTGGTGTTCGGGCCGAAGTTCGGTGTTCGGGCCGAGGATGATGTTCGGGCCGAGGTTGGAATTCGGGCCGTGGTCGGAGTTCGGGCCGAGGTTGAAGTTCGGGCCGAGGTTGAAGTTCGGGCCGAAAATGAAGTTCGGGCCGGGAACAGTGAAGAGTTCGGGCCGAACTTGTTCTTGGTAGTGACGAACGAGCCAGCTATTTTGGTTACTCGTGGGCGTGAAACGGACACCCGAGCTGAAAGTCATGAATGTTTTAGTATAGCACCTTTTGTCACACAATCTTGGATATTGAAGAGTTCGGGCCGAAGAGGGATGTTCGGGCCGAAGTGGTGTTCGGGCCGAAGAGGGATGTTCGGGCCGAAGTGGTGTTCGGGCCGAAGTTCGGTGTTCGGGCCGAGGATGATGTTCGGGCCGAGGTTGAAGTTCGGGCCGAGGTTGAAGTTCGGGCCCAAAATGAAGTTCGGGCCGGGAACAGTCAAGAGTTCGGGCCGAACTTGTTCTTGGCAGTGACGGACGAACCAGCTATTTTGGTTACTCGTGGGCGTTAAACGGACACCCGAGCTGAAAGTTATGAATGTTTTAGTACATCACCTTATGTCACACAGTCTTGGATATTGAAGAGTTCGGGCCGAAGAGGGATGTTCGGGCCGAAGTGGTGTTTGGGCCGAAGTGGGATGTTCGGGCCGAAGTGGTGTTCGGGCCGAAGTGGTGTTCGGGCCGAAGTTCGGTGTTCGGGCCGAGGATGATGTTCGGGCCGAGGTTGAAATTCGGGCCGTGGTCGGAGTTCGGGCCGAGGTTGAAGTTCGGGCCGAGGTTGAAGTTCGGGCCGAAAATGAAGTTCGGGCCGGGAACAATGAAGAGTTCGGGCCGAACTTGTTCTTGGCAGTGACGAACGAGCTAGCTATTTTGGTTACTCGTGGGCGTGAAACGGACACCCGAGCCGAAGTCATGAATGTTTTAGTATAGCACCTTTTGTCACACAATCTTGGATATTGAAGAGTTCGGGCCGAAGTGGTGTTCGGGCCGAAGAGGGATGTTCGGGCCGAAGTGGTGTTCGGGCCGAAGTTCGGTGTTCGGGCCGAGGATGATGTTCGGGCCGAGGTTGAAGTTCGGGCCGAGGTTGAAGTTCGGGCCGAAAATGAAGTTCGGGCCGGGAACAGTGAAGAGTTCGGGCCGAACTTGTTCTTGGCAGTGACGAACGAACCAGCTATTTTGGTTACTCGTGGGCGTGAAACGGACACCCGAGCTGAAAGTTATGAATGTTTTAGTATAGCACCTTTTGTCACACAATCTTGGATATTGAAGAGTTCGGGCCGAAGAGGGATGTTCGGGCCGAAGTGGTGTTCGGGCCGAAGTGGGATGTTCGGGCCGAAGTGATGTTCGGGCCGAAGTGGTGTTCGGGCCGAAGTTCGGTATTCGGGCCGAGGATGATTTTCGGGCCGAGGTTGAAGTTCGGGCCGAGGTCGGAGTTCGGGCCGAGGTTGAAGTTCGGGCCGAGGTTGAAGTTCGGGCCGAAAATGAAGTTCGGGCCGGGAACAGTGAAGAGTTCGGGCCGAACTTGTTCTTGGCAGTGACGAACGAACCAGATATTTTGGTTACTCGTGGGCGTGAAACGGACACCCGAGCTGAAAGTTATGAATGTTTTAGTATAGCACCTTTTGTCACACAATCTTAGATATTGAAGAGTTCGGGCCGAAGAGGGATGTTCGGGCCGAAGTGGTGTTCGAGCCGAAGTGGGATGTTTGGGCCGAAGTGGTGTTCGGGCCGAAGTGGTGTTCGGGCCGAAGTTCGGTGTTCGGGCCGAAGATGATGTTCGGGCCGAGGTTGAAGTTCGGGCCGAGGTCGGAGTTCGGGCCGAGGTTGAAGTTCGGGCCGACGTTGAAGTTCGGTCCGAAAATGAAGTTCGGGCCGGGAACAGTGAAGAGTTCGGGCCGAACTTGTTCTTGGCAGTGACGAACGAACCAGCTATTTTGGTTACTCGTGGGCGTGAAACGGACACCCGAGCTGAAAGTTATGAATGTTTTAGTATAGCACCTTTTGTCACACAATCTTGGATATTGAGGAGTTCGGGCCGAAGAGGGATGTTCGGGCCGAAGTGGTGTTCAGGCCGAAGTGGGATGTTCGGGCCGAAGTGGTGTTCGGGCTGAAGTGGTGTTCGGGCCGAAGTTCGGTGTTCGGGCCGAGGATGATGTTCGGGACGAGGTTGAAGTTCGGGCCGAGGTTGAAGTTCGGGCCGAAAATGAAGTTCGGGCCGGGAACAGTGAAGAGTTCGGGCCGAACTTGTTCTTGGCAGTGACGAACGAACCAGCTATTTTGGTTACTCGTGGGCGTGAAACGGACACCCAAGCTGAAAGTTATGAATGTTTTAGTATAGCACCTTTTGTCACACAATCTTGGATATTGAAGAGTTCGGGCCGAAGAGGGATGTTCGGGCCGAAGTGGTGTTCGGGCCGAAGTGGGATGTTCGGGCCGAAGTGGTGTTCGGGCCGAAGTGGTGTTCGGGCCGAAGTTCGGTATTCTGGCCGAGGATGATTTTCGGGCCGAGGTTGAAGTTCGGGCCGAGGTCGGAGTTCGGGCCGAGGTCGGAGTTCGGGCCGAGGTTGAAGTTCGGGCCGAAAATGAAGTTCGGACCGGGAACAGTGAAGAGTTCGGGCCGAACTTGTTCTTGGCAGTGACGAACGAACCAGATATTTTGGTTACTCGTGGGCGTGAAACGGACACCCGAGCTGAAAGTTATGAATGTTTTAGTATAGCACCTTTTGTCACACAATCTTGGATATTGAAGAGTTCGGGCCGAAGAGGGATGTTCGGGCCGAAGTGGTGTTCGAGCCGAAGTGGGATGTTTGGGCCGAAGTGGTGTTCGGGCCGAAGTGTTGTTCGGGCCGAAGTTCGGTGTTCGGGCCGAGGATGATGTTCGGGCCGAGGTTGAAGTTCGGGCCGAGGTCAGAGTTCGGGCCGAGGTTGAAGTTCGGGCCGACGTTGAAGTTCGGTCCGAAAATGAAGTTCGGGCCGGGAACAGTGAAGAGTTCGGGCCGAACTTGTTCTTGGCAGTGACGAACGAACCAGCTATTTTGGTTACTCGTGGGCGTGAAACGGACACCCGAGCTGAAAGTTATGAAAGTTTTAGTATAGCACCTTTTGTCACACAATCTTGGATATTGAGGAGTTCGGGTCGAAGAGGGATGTTCGGGCCGAAGTGGTGTTCAGGCCGAAGTGGGATGTTCGGGCCGAAGTGGTGTTCGGGCCGAAGTGGTGTTCGGGCCGAAGTGGTGTTCGGGCCGAAGTTCGGTGTTCGGGCCGAGGATGATGTTCGGGCCGAGGTTGAAGTTCGGGCCGAGGTTGAAGTTCGGGCCGAAAATGAAGTTCGGGCCGGGAACAGTGAAGAGTTCGGGCCGAACTTGTTCTTGGCAGTGACGAACGAACCAGCTATTTTGGTTACTCGTGGGCGTGAAACGGACACCCGAGCTGAAAGTTATGAATGTTTTAGTATATCACCTTTTGTCACACAATCTTGGATATTGAAGAGTTCGGGCCGAAGAGGGATGTTCGGGCCGAAGTGGTGTTCGGGCCGAAGTGGGATGTTCGGGCCGAAGTGGTGTTCGGGCCGAAGTGGTGTTCGGGCCGAAGTTTGGTGTTCGGGACGAGGATAATGTTCGGGCCGAGGTTGAAGTTCGGGCCGAGGTCCGAGTTCGGGCCGAGGTCGGAGTTCGGGCCGAGGTTGAAGTTCGGGCCGGGAACAGTGAAGAGTTCGGGCCGAACTTGTTGTTGGCGGTGACGAACGAACCAGCTATTTTGGTTACTCATGGGCGTGAAACGGACACCCGAATTGTGTTTTAGTATAGCACCTTTTGTCACACAATCTTGGATATTGAAGAGTTCGGGCCGAAGAGGGATGTTCGGGCCGAAGTGGTGTTCGGGCCGAGTGGGATGTTCGGGCCGAAGTGGTGTTCGGGCCGAGGTTGAAGATCGGGCCGAGGTCGGAGTTCGGGCCGAGGTCGGAGTTCGGGCCGAGGTCCGAGTTCGGGCCGAGGTCGGAGTTCGGGCCGAGGTTGAAGTTCGGGCCGGGAACAGTGAAGAGTTCGGGCCGAACTTGTTGTTGGCGGTGACGAACGAACCAGCTATTTTGGTTACTCATGGGCGTGAAACGGACACCCGAGTTGAAAGTTATGAATGTGTTAGTATAGCACCTTTTGTCACACAATCTTGGATATTGAAGAGTTCGGGCCGAAGAGGGATGTTCGGGCCGAAGTGGTGTTCGGGCCGAAGTGGGATGTTCGAGCCGAAGTGGTGTTCGGGCCGAAGTGGTGTTCGGGTCGAGGTTGAAGTTCGGGCCGAGGTCGGAGTTCGGGCCGAGGTTGAAGTTCGGGCCGAAAATGAAGTTCGGGCCGGGAACAGTGAAGAGTTCGGGCCGAACTTGTTCTTTGCAGTGACGAACGAACCAGCTATTTTGGTTACTCGTGGCCGTGAAACGGACACCCGAGCTGAAAGTTATGAATGTTTTAGTATAGCACCTTTTGTCACACAATCTTGGATATTGAAGAGTTCGGGCCGAAGAGGGATGTTCGGGCCGAAGTGGTGTTCGGGCCGAAGTGGTGTTCGGGCCGAAGTTCGGTGTTCCGGCCGAGGATGATGTTCGGGCCGAGGTTGAAGTTCGGGCCAAGGTCGGAGTTCGGGCCGAGGTTGAAGTTCGGGCCGAGGTTGAAGTTCGGGTCGGGAACAGTGAAGAGTTTGGGCCGAACTTGTTCTTGGCAGTGACGAACGAACCAGCTATTTTGCTTACTCGTGGGCGTGAAACGGACACCCGAGCTGAAAGTTATGAATGTTTTAGTATAGCACCGTTTGTCACACAATCTTGGATATTGAAGAGTTCGGGCCGAAGTGGTGTTCCGGCCGAAGTGGGATGTTCGGGCCGAAGTGGTGTTCGGGCCAAAGTGGTGTTCGGGCCGAAGTTCGGTGTTCGGGCCGAGGATGATGTTCAGGCCGAGGTTGAAGTTCGGGCCGAGGTCGGAGTTCGGGCCGAGGTCGGAGTTCGGGACGAGGTCGGAGTTCGGGCCGAGGTTGAAGTTCGGGCCGAGGTTGAAGTTCGGGCCGAAAATGAAGTTCGGGCCGGGAACAGTGAAGAGTTCGGGCCGAACTTGTTCTTGGCAGTGACGGACGAACCAGCTATTTTGGTTACTCGTGGGCATTAAACGGACACCCGAGCTGAAAGTTATGAATGTTTTAGTACAACACCTTTTGTCACACAATCTTGGATATTGAAGAGTTCGGGCCGAAGAGGGATGTTCGGGCCGAAGTGGTGTTCGGGCCGAAGTGGGATGTTCGGGCCGAAGTGGTGTTCGGGCCGAAGTGGTGTTTGGGTCGAAGTTCGGTGTTCGGGCCGAGGATGATGTTCGGGCCGATGTTGAAGTTCGGGCCGTGGTTGGAGTTCGGGCCGAGGTTGAAGTTCGGGCCGACGTTGAAGTTCGGGCCGAAAATGAAGTTCGGGCCGGGAACAGTGAAGAGTTCGGGCCGAACTTGTTCTTGGTAGTGACGAACGAACCAGCTATTTTGGTTACTCGTGGGCGTGAAACGGACACCCGAGCTGAAAGTCATGAATGTTTTAGTAAAGCACCTTTTGTCACACAATCTTGGATATTGAAGAGTTCGGGCCGAAGAGGGATGTTCGGGCCGAAGTGGTGTTCTGGCCGAAGTGGGATGTTCGGGCTGAAGTTCGGTGTTCGGGCCGAGGATGATGTTCGGGCCGAGGTTGATGTTCGGGCCGAGGTCGAGTTCGGGACGAGGTCGGATGTTCTGGCTGAAGTGGTGTTCGGGCCGAAGTTCGGTGTTCGGGCCGAGGATGATGTTCGGGCCGAGGTTGAAGTTCGGGCTGAGGTCGGAGTTCGGGCCGAGGCTGAAGTTCGGGCAGAGGTTGAAGTTCGGGCCGAAAATGAAGTTCGGGCCGGGAACAGTGAAGAGTTCGGGCCGAACTTGTTTTTGGCAGTGACGAACGAACCAGCTATTTTGGTTACTCGTCGGCGTGAAACGGACACCCGAGCTGAAAGTTATGAATGTTTTAATATAGCACCTTTTGTCACACAATCTTGGATATTGAAGAGTTCGGGCCGAAGAGGGATGTTCGGGCCGTAGTGGTGTTCGGGCCGAAGTGGGATGTTCTGGCCGAAGTGGTGTTCGGGCCGAAGTGGTGTTCGGGCCGAAGTTCGGTGTTCGGGCCGAGGATGATGTTCGGGCCGAGGTTGAAGTTCGGGCCGAGGTCGGAGTTCGGGACGAGGTCGGAGTTCGGGCCGAGGTTGAAGTTCGGGCCGAGGTTGAAGTTCGGGCCGAAAATGAAGTTCGGGCCGGGAACAGTGAAGAGTTCGGGCCGAACTTGTTCTTGGCAGTGACGGACGAACCAGCTATTTTGGTTACTCGTGGGCGTTAAACGGACACCCGAGCTGAAAGTTATGAATGTTTTAGTACAACACCTTTGGTCACACAATCTTGGATATTGAAGAGTTCGGGCCGAAGAGGGACGTTCGGGCCGAAGTGGTGTTCGGGCCGAAGTGGGATGTTCGGGCCGAAGTGGTGTTCTGGCCGAAGTGGTGTTCGGGCCGAAGTTTGGTGTTCGGGCCGAGGATGATGTTCGGGCCGAGGTTGAAGTTCGGGCCGAGGTCCGAGTTCGGGCCGAGGTCGGAGTTCGGGCCGAGGTTGAAGTTCGGGCCGGGAACAGTGAAGAGTTGGGGCCGAACTTGTTGTTGGCGGTGACGAACGAACCAGCTATTTTGGTTACTCATGGGCGTGAAACGGACACCCGAGTTGTGTTTTAGTATAGCACCTTTTGTCACACAATCTTGGATATTGAAGAGTTCGGGCCGAAGAGGGATGTTCGGGCCGAAGTGGTGTTCGGGCCGAAGTGGTGTTCGGGCCGAAGTGGTGTTCGGGCCGAAGTTCGGTGTTCCGGCCGAGGATGATGTTCGGGCCGAGGTTGAAGTTCGGGCCAAGGTCGGAGTTCGGGCCGAGGTTGAAGTTCGGGCCGAGGTTGAAGTTCGGGTCGGGAACAGTGAAGAGTTTGGGCCGAACTTGTTCTTGGCAGTGACGAACGAACCAGCTATTTTGCTTACTCGTGGGCGTGAAACGGACACCCGAGCTGAAAGTTATGAATGTTTTTGTATAGCACCTTTTGTCACACAATCTTGGATATTGAAGAGTTCAGGCCGAAGTGGTGTTCGGGCCGAAGTGGGATGTTCGGGCCGAAGTGGTGTTCGGGCCCAAGTGGTGTTCGGGCCGAAGTTCGGTGTTCGGGCCGAGGATGATGTTCAGGCCGAGGTTGAAGTTCGGGCCGAGGTCGGAGTTCGGGCCGAGGTCGGAGTTCGGGACGAGGTCGGAGTTCGGGCCGAGGTTGAAGTTCGGGCCGAGGTTGAAGTTCGGGCCGAAAATGAAGTTCGGGCCGGGAACAGTGAAGAGTTCGGGCCGAACTTGTTCTTGGCAGTGACGGACGAACCAGCTATTTTGGTTACTCGTGGGCGTTAAACGGACACCCGAGCTGAAAGTTATGAATGTTTTAGTACAGCACCTTTTGTCACACAATCTTGGATATTGAAGAGTTCGGGCCGAAGAGGGATGTTCGGGCCGAAGTGGTGTTCTGGCCGAAGTGGGATGTTCGGGCTGAAGTTCGGTGTTCGGGCCGAGGATGATGTTCGGGCCGAGGTTGAAGTTCGGGCCAAGGTCGGAGTTCGGGCCGAGGTTGAAGTTCGGGCCGAGGTTGAAGTTCGGGTCGGGAACAGTGAAGAGTTTGGGCCGAACTTGTTCTTGGCAGTGACGAACGAACCAGCTATTTTGCTTACTCGTGGGCGTGAAACGGACACCCGAGCTGAAAGTTATGAATGTTTTAGTATAGCACCGTTTGTCACACAATCTTGGATATTGAAGAGTTCGGGCCGAAGTGGTGTTCCGGCCGAAGTGGGATGTTCGGGCCGAAGTGGTGTTCGGGCCAAAGTGGTGTTCGGGCCGAAGTTCGGTGTTCGGGCCGAGGATGATGTTCAGGCCGAGGTTGAAGTTCGGGCCGAGGTCGGAGTTCGGGCCGAGGTCGGAGTTCGGGACGAGGTCGGAGTTCGGGCCGAGGTTGAAGTTCGGGCCGAGGTTGAAGTTCGGGCCGAAAATGAAGTTCGGGCCGGGAACAGTGAAGAGTTCGGGCCGAACTTGTTCTTGGCAGTGACGGACGAACCAGCTATTTTGGTTACTCGTGGGCATTAAACGGACACCCGAGCTGAAAGTTATGAATGTTTTAGTACAACACCTTTTGTCACACAATCTTGGATATTGAAGAGTTCGGGCCGAAGAGGGATGTTCGGGCCGAAGTGGTGTTCGGGCCGAAGTGGGATGTTCGGGCCGAAGTGGTGTTCGGGCCGAAGTGGTGTTTGGGTCGAAGTTCGGTGTTCGGGCCGAGGATGATGTTCGGGCCGATGTTGAAGTTCGGGCCGTGGTTGGAGTTCGGGCCGAGGTTGAAGTTCGGGCCGACGTTGAAGTTCGGGCCGAAAATGAAGTTCGGGCCGGGAACAGTGAAGAGTTCGGGCCGAACTTGTTCTTGGTAGTGACGAACGAACCAGCTATTTTGGTTACTCGTGGGCGTGAAACGGACACCCGAGCTGAAAGTCATGAATGTTTTAGTAAAGCACCTTTTGTCACACAATCTTGGATATTGAAGAGTTCGGGCCGAAGAGGGATGTTCGGGCCGAAGTGGTGTTCTGGCCGAAGTGGGATGTTCGGGCTGAAGTTCGGTGTTCGGGCCGAGGATGATGTTCGGGCCGAGGTTGATGTTCGGGCCGAGGTCGAGTTCGGGACGAGGTCGGATGTTCTGGCTGAAGTGGTGTTCGGGCCGAAGTTCGGTGTTCGGGCCGAGGATGATGTTCGGGCCGAGGTTGAAGTTCGGGCTGAGGTCGGAGTTCGGGCCGAGGCTGAAGTTCGGGCAGAGGTTGAAGTTCGGGCCGAAAATGAAGTTCGGGCCGGGAACAGTGAAGAGTTCGGGCCGAACTTGTTTTTGGCAGTGACGAACGAACCAGCTATTTTGGTTACTCGTCGGCGTGAAACGGACACCCGAGCTGAAAGTTATGAATGTTTTAATATAGCACCTTTTGTCACACAATCTTGGATATTGAAGAGTTCGGGCCGAAGAGGGATGTTCGGGCCGTAGTGGTGTTCGGGCCGAAGTGGGATGTTCTGGCCGAAGTGGTGTTCGGGCCGAAGTGGTGTTCGGGCCGAAGTTCGGTGTTCGGGCCGAGGATGATGTTCGGGCCGAGGTTGAAGTTCGGGCCGAGGTCGGAGTTCGGGACGAGGTCGGAGTTCGGGCCGAGGTTGAAGTTCGGGCCGAGGTTGAAGTTCGGGCCGAAAATGAAGTTCGGGCCGGGAACAGTGAAGAGTTCGGGCCGAACTTGTTCTTGGCAGTGACGGACGAACCAGCTATTTTGGTTACTCGTGGGCGTTAAACGGACACCCGAGCTGAAAGTTATGAATGTTTTAGTACAACACCTTTGGTCACACAATCTTGGATATTGAAGAATTCGGGCCGAAGAGGGACGTTCGGGCCGAAGTGGTGTTCGGGCCGAAGTGGGATGTTCGGGCCGAAGTGGTGTTCTGGCCGAAGTGGTGTTCGGGCCGAAGTTTGGTGTTCGGGCCGAGGATGATGTTCGGGCCGAGGTTGAAGTTCGGGCCGAGGTCCGAGTTCGGGCCGAGGTCGGAGTTCAGGCCGAGGTTGAAGTTCGGGCCGGGAACAGTGAAGAGTTGGGGCCGAACTTGTTGTTGGCGGTGACGAACGAACCAGCTATTTTGGTTACTCATGGCCGTGAAACGGACACCCGAGTTGTGTTTTAGTATAGCACCTTTTGTCACACAATCTTGGATATTGAAGAGTTCGGGCCGAAGAGGGATGTTCGGGCCGAAGTGGTGTTCGGGCCGAAGTGGTGTTCGGGCCGAAGTGGTGTTCGGGCCGAAGTTCGGTGTTCCGGCCGAGGATGATGTTCGGGCCGAGGTTGAAGTTCGGGCCAAGGTCGGAGTTCGGGCCGAGGTTGAAGTTCGGGCCGAGGTTGAAGTTCGGGTCGGGAACAGTGAAGAGTTTGGGCCGAACTTGTTCTTGGCAGTGACGAACGAACCAGCTATTTTGCTTACTCGTGGGCGTGAAACGGACACCCGAGCTGAAAGTTATGAATGTTTTTGTATAGCACCTTTTGTCACACAATCTTGGATATTGAAGAGTTCAGGCCGAAGTGGTGTTCGGGCCGAAGTGGGATGTTCGGGCCGAAGTGGTGTTCGGGCCCAAGTGGTGTTCGGGCCGAAGTTCGGTGTTCGGGCCGAGGATGATGTTCAGGCCGAGGTTGAAGTTCGGGCCGAGGTCGGAGTTCGGGCCGAGGTCGGAGTTCGGGACGAGGTCGGAGTGCGGGCCGAGGTTGAAGTTCGGGCCGAGGTTGAAGTTCGGGCCGAAAATGAAGTTCGAGCCGGGAACAGTGAAGAGTGCGGGCCGAACTTGTTCTTGGCAGTGACGGACGAACCAGCTATTTTGGTTACTCGTGGGCGTTAAACGGACACCCGAGCTGAAAGTTGTGAATGTTTTAGTACAGCACCTTTTGTCACACAATCTTGGATATTGAAGAGTTCGGGCCGAAGAGGGATGTTCGGGCCGAAGTGGTGTTCGGGCCGAAGTGGGATGTTCGGGCCGAAGTGGTGTTCGGGCCGAAGTGGTGTTCGGGCCGAAGTTCGGTGTTCAGGCCGAGGATGATGTTCGGGCCGAGGTTGAAGTTCGGGCCGTGGTTGGAGTTCGGGCCGAGGTTGAAGTTCGGGCCGAGGTTGAAGTTCGGGCCGAAAATGAAGTTTGGGCCGGGAACAGTGAAGAGTTCGGGCCGAACTTGTTCTTGGTAGTGACGAACGAACTAGCTATTTTGGTTACTCGTGGGCGTGAAACGGACACCCGATCTGAAAGCCATGAATGTTTTAGTATAGCACCTTTAGTCGCACAATCTTGGATATTGAAGAGTTCGGGCCGAAGAGGGATGTTCGGGCCGAAGTGGTGTTCTGGCCGAAGTGGGATGTTCGGGCCGAAGTTCGGTGTTCGGGCCGAGGATGATGTTCGGGCCGAGGTTGAAGTTCGGGCCGAGGTCGGAGTTCGGGACGAGGTCGGATGTTCTGGCTGAAGTGGTGTTCGGGCCGAAGTTCGGTCTTCGGGCCGAGGACGATGTTCGGGCCGAGGTTGAAGTTCGGGCTGAGGTCGGAGTTCGGGCCGAGGTTGAAGTTCGGGCAGAGGTTGAAGTTCGGGCCGAAAATGAAGTTCAGGCCGGGAACAGTGAAGAGTTCGGGCCGAACTTGTTTTTGGCAGTGCCGAACGAACCAGCTATTTTGGTTACTCGTCGGCGTGAAACGGACACCCGAGCTGAAAGTTATGAATGTTTTAATATAGCACCTTTTGTCACACAATCTTGGATATTGAAGAGTTCGGGCCGAAGAGGGATGTTCGGGCCGAAGTGGTGTTCGGGCCGAAGTGGGATGTTCGGGCCGAAGTGGTGTTCGGGCCGAAGTTCGGTGTTCGGGCCGAGGATGATGTTCGGGCCGAGGTTGAAGTTCGGGCCGAGGTCGGAGTTCGGGACGAGGTCGGAGTTCGGGCCGAGGTTGAAGTTCGGGCCGAGGTTGAAGTTCGGGCCGAAAATGAAGTTCGGGCCGGGAACAGTGAAGAGTTCGGGCCGAACTTGTTCTTGGCAGTGACGGACGAACCAACTATTTTGGTTAGTCGTGGGCGTTAAACGGACACCCGAGCTGAAAGTTATGAATGTTTTAGTACAACACCTTTGGTCACACAATCTTGGATATTGAAGAGTTCGGGCCGAACAGGGACGTTCGGGCCGAAGTGGTGTTCGGGCCGAAGTGGGATGTTCGGGCCGAAGTGGTGTTCGGGCTGAAGTGGTGTTCGGGCCGAAGTTCGGTGTTCGGGCCGAGGATGATGTTCGGGCCGAGGTTGAAGTTCGGGCCGTGGTCGGAGTTCGGGCCGAGGTTGAAGTTCGGGCCGAAAATGAAGTTCGGGCCGGGAACAGTGAAGAGTTCGGGCCGAACTTGTTCTTGGCAGTGACGAACGAACCAGCTATTTTGGTTACTCGTGGGCGTGAAACGGACACCCGAGCTGAAAGTCATGAATGTTTTAGTATAGCACCTTTTGTCACACAATCTTGGATATTGAAGAGTTCGGGCCAAAGAGGGATGTTCGGGCCGAAGTGGTGTTCGGGCCGAAGTGGGATGTTCGGGCCGAAGTGGTGTTCGGGCCGAAGTTCGGTGTTCGGGCCGAGGATGATGTTCGGGCCGAGGTTGATGTTCGGGCCGAGGTCGGAGTTCGGGCCGAGGGTGAAGTTCGGGCCAAGGTTGAAGTTCGGACCGAAAATGAAGTTCGGGCCGGGAACAGTGAAGAGTTCGGGCCGAACTTGTTCTTGGCAGTGACGAACGAACCAGTTATTTTGGTTACTCGTGGGCGTGAAACGGACACCCGAGCTGAAAGTTATGAATATTTTAGTATAGCACCTTTTGTTACACAATCTTGGATATTGAAGAGTTCGGGCCGAAGAGGGATGTTCGGGCCGAAGTGGTGTCCGGGCCGAAGTGGGATGTTCGGGCCGAAGTGGTGTTCGGGCCGAAGTTCGGTATTCGGGCCGAGGTTGAAGTTCGGGCCGAGGTCGGAGTTCGGGCCGAGGTTGAAGTTCGGGCCGAGGTTGAAGTTCGGGCCGAAAATGAAGTTCGGGCCGGGAACAGTGAAGAGTTCGGGCCGAACTTGTTCTTGGCAGTGACGAACGAACCAGATATTTTGGTTACTCGTGGGCGTGAAACGGACACCCGAGCTGAAAGTTATGAATGTTTTAGTATAGCACCTTTTGTCACACAATCTTGGAAATTGAAGAGTTCGGGCCGAAGAGGGATGTTTGGGCCGAAGTGGTGTTCGGGGCGAAGTGGTGTTCGGGCCGAAGTTCGGTGTCGGGCCGAGTATGATGTTCGGGCCGAGGTTGAAGTTCGGGCCGAGGTCGGAGTTCGGGCCGAGGTTGAAGGTCGGGCCGATGTTGAAGTTCGGGCCGAAAATGAAGTTCGGGCCGGGAACAGTGAAGAGTTCGGGCCGAACATGTTCTTGGCAGTGACGAACGAACCCGCTATTTTGGTTACTCGTGGGCGTGAAACGGACACCCGAGCTGAAAGTCATTAATGTTTTAGTATAGCACCTTTTGTCACACAATCTTGGATAATGAAGAGTTCGGGCCGAAGAGGGATGTTCGGGCCGAATTGGTGTGCGGGCCGAAGTGGGATGTTCGGGCCGAAGTGGTGTTCGGGCCGAAGTTCGGTGTTTGGGCCGAGGATGATGTTCGGGCCGAGGTCGGAGTTCGGGCCGAGGGTGAAGTTCGGGCCGAGGTTGAAGTTCGGGCCGAAAATGAAGTTCGGGCCGGGAACAGTGAAGAGTTCGGGCCGAACTTGTTCTTGGCAGTGACGAACGAACCAGCTATTTTGGTTACTCGTGGGCGTGAAACGGACACCCGAGCTGAAAGTTATGAATGTTTTAGTATAGAACCTTTTGTCACACAATCTTGGATATTGAAGAGTTCGGGCCAAAGAGGGATGTCCGGGCCGAAGTGGTGTTCGAGCCGAAGTGGGATGTTTGGGCCGAAGTGGTGTTCGGACCGAAGTGGTGTTCGGGCCGAAGTTCGGTGTTCGGGCCGAGGTTGAAGTTTGGGACGAGGTCGGAGTTCGGGCCGAGGTTGAAGTTCGGGCCGACGTTGAAGTTCGGTCCGAAAATGAAGTTCGGGCTGGGAACAGTGAAGAGTTCGGGCCGAACTTGTTCTTGGTAGTGACGAACGAACCAGCTATTTTGGTTACTCGTGGGCGTGAAACGGACACCCGAGCTGAAAGTCATGAATGTTTTAGTATAGCACCTTTTGTCACACAATCTTGGATATTGAAGAGTTCAGGCCGAAGAGGGATGTTCGGGCCGAAGTCGTGTTCTGGCCGAAGTGGGATGTTCGGGCCGAAGTTCGGTGTTCGGGCCGAGGATGATGTTCGGGCCGAGGTTGAAGTTCGGGCCGAGGTCGGAGTTCGGGACGAGGTCGGATGTTCTGGCTGAAGTGGTGTTCGGGCCGAAGTTCGGTGTTCGGGCCGAGGATGATGTTCGGGCCGAGGTTGAAGTTCGGGCTGAGGTCGGAGTTCGGGCCGAGGTTGAAGTTCGGGCAGAGGTTGAAGTTCGGGCCGAAAATGAAGTTCGGGCCGAACTTGTTTTTGGCAGTGACGAACGAACCAGCTATTTTGGTTACTCGTCGGCGTGAAACGGACACCCGAGCTGAAAGTTATGAATGTTTTAATATAGCACCTTTTGTCACACAATCTTGGATATTGAAGAGTTCGGGCCGAAGAGGGATGTTCGGGCCGAAGTGGTGTTCGGGCCGAAGTGGGATGTTCGGGCCGAAGTGGTGTTCGGGACGAAGTGGTGTTCGGGCCGAAGTTCGGTGTTCGGGCCGAGGATGATGTTCGGGCCGAGGTTGAAGTTCGGGCCGAGGTCGGAGTTCGGGACGAGGTCGGAGTTCGGGCCGAGGTTGAAGATCGGGCCGAGGTTGAAGTTCGGGCCGAAAATGAAGTTCGGGCCGAAAATAAAGTTCGGGCCGGGAACAGTGAAGAGTTCGGGCCGAACTTGTTCTTGGCAGTGACGGACGAACCAGCTATTTTGGTTACTCGTGGGCGTTAAACGGACACCCGAGCTGAAAGTTATGAATGTTTTAGTACAACACCTTTGGTCACACAATCTTGGATATTGAAGAGTTCGGGCCGAAAAGGGATGTTCGGGCCGAAGTGGTGTTCGGGCCGAAGTGGGATGTTCGGGCCGAAGTGGTGTTCGGGCTGAAGTGGTGTTCGGGCCGAAGTTCGGTGTTCGGGCCGAGGATGATGTTCGGGCCGAGGTTGAAGTTCGGGCCGTGGTCGGAGTTCGGGCCGAGGTTGAAGTTCGGGCCGAGGTTGAAGTTCGGGCCGAAAATGAAGTTCGGGCCTGGAACAGTGAAGAGTTCGGGCCGAACTTGTTCTTGGCAGTGACGAACGAACCAGCTATTTTGGTTACTCGTGGGCGTGAAACGGACACCCGAGCTGAAAGTCATGGATGTTTTAGTATAGCACCTTTTGTCACACAATCTTGGATATTGAAGAGTTCGGGCCGAAGAGGGATGTTCGGGCCGAAGTGGTGTTCGGGCCGAAGTGGGATGTTTGGGCCGAAGTGGTGTTCGGGCCGAAGTTCGGTGTTCGGGCCGAGGATGATGTTCGGGCCGAGGTTGATGTTCGGGCCGAGGTCGGAGTTCGTGCCGAGGGTGAAGTTCGGGCCAAGGTTGAAGTTCGGGCCGAAAATGAAGTTCGGGCCGGGAACAGTGAAGAGTTCGGGCCGAACTTGTTCTTGGCAGTGACGAACGAACCAGTTATTTTGGTTACTCGTGGGCGTGAAACGGACACCCGAGCTGAAAGTTATGAATATTTTAGTATAGCACCTTTTGTCACACAATCTTGGATATTGAAGAGTTCGGGCCGAAGAGGGATGTTCGGGCCGAAGAGGTGTTCGGGCCGAAGTGGGATGTTCGGGCCGAAGTGGTGTTCGGGCCGAAGTTCGGTATTCGGGCCGAGGTTGAAGTTCGGGCCGAGGTCGGAGTTCGGGCCGAGGTTGAAGTTCGGGCCGAGGTTGAAGTTCGGGCCGAAAATGAAGTTCGGGCCGGGAACAGTGAAGAGTTCGGGCCGAACTTGTTCTTGGCAGTGACGAACGAACCAGATATTTTGGTTACTCGTGGGCGTGAAACGGACACCCGAGCTGAAAGTTATGAATGTTTTAGTACAGCACCTTTTGTCACACAATCTTGGAAATTGAAGAGTTCGGGCCGAAGAGGGATGTTCGGGCCGAAGTGGTGTCCGGGCCGAAGTGGGATGTTCGGGCCGAAGTGGTGTTCGGGCCGAAGTTCGGTATTCGGGCCGAGGTTGAAGTTCGGGCCGAGGTCGGAGTTCGGGCCGAGGTTGAAGTTCGGGCCGAGGTTGAAGTTCGGGCCGAAAATGAAGTTCGGGCCGGGAACAGTGAAGAGTTCGGGCCGAACTTGTTCTTGGCAGTGACGAACGAACCAGATATTTTGGTTACTCGTGGGCGTGAAACGGACACCCGAGCTGAAAGTTATGAATGTTTTAGTATAGCACCTTTTGTCACACAATCTTGGAAATTGAAGAGTTCGGGCCGAAGAGGGATGTTTGGGCCGAAGTGGTGTTCGGGCCGAAGTGGTGTTCGGGCCGAAGTTCGGTGTTCGGGCCGAGTATGATGTTCGGGCCGAGGTTGAAGTTCGGGCCGAGGTCGGAGTTCGGGCCGAGGTTGAAGGTCGGGCCGATGTTGAAGTTCGGGCCGAAAATGAAGTTCGGGCCGGGAACAGTGAAGAGTTCGGGCCGAACTTGTTCTTGGCAGTGACGAACGAACCCGCTATTTTGGTTACTCGTGGGCGTGAAACGGACACCCGAGCTGAAAGTCATTAATGTTTTAGGATAGCACCTTTTGTCACACAATCTTGGATATTGAAGAGTTCGGGCCGAAGAGGGATGTTCGGGCCGAATTGGTGTGCGGGCCGAAGTGGGATGTTCGGGCCGAAGTGGTGTTCGGGCCGAAGTTCGGTGTTTGGGCCGAGGATGATGTTCGGGCCGAGGTCGGAGTTCGGGCCGAGGGTGAAGTTCGGGCCGAGGTTGAAGTTCGGGCCGAAAATGAAGTTCGGGCCGGGAACAGTGAAGAGTTCGGGCCGAACTTGTTCTTGGCAGTGACGAACGAACCAACTATTTTGGTTACTCGTGGGCGTGAAACAGACACCCGAGCTGAAAGTTATGAATGTTTTAGTATAGAACCTTTTGTCACACAATCTTGGATATTGAAGAGTTCGGGCCGAAGAGGGATGTTCGGGCCGAAGTGGTGTTCGAGCCGAAGTGGGATGTTTGGGCCGAAGTGGTGTTCGGGCCGAAGTGGTGTTCGGGCCGAAGTTCGGTGTTCGGGCCGAGGTTGAAGTTTGGGACGAGGTCGGAGTTCGGGCCGAGGTTGAAGTTCGGGCCGACGTTGAAGTTCGGTCCGAAAATGAAGTTCGGGCCGGGAACAGTGAAGAGTTCGGGCCGAACTTGTTCTTGGTAGTGACGAACGAACCAGCTATTTTTGTTACTCGTGGGCGTGAAACGGACACCCGAGCTGAAAGTCATGAATGTTTTAGTATAGCACCTTTTGTCACACAATCTTGGATATTGAAGAGTTCGGGCCGAAGAGGGATGTTCGGGCCGAAGTCGTGTTCTGGCCGAAGTGGGATGTTCGGGCCGAAGTTCGGTGTTCGGGCCGAGGATGATGTTCGGGCCGAGGTTGAAGTTCGGGCCGAGGTCGGAGTTCGGGACGAGGTCGGATGTTCTGGCTGAAGTGGTGTTCGGGCCGAAGTTCGGTGTTCGGGCCGAGGATGATGTTCGGGCCGAGGTTGAAGTTCGGGCTGAGGTCGGAGTTCGGGCCGAGGTTGAAGTTCGGGCAGAGGTTGAAGTTCGGGCCGAAAATGAAGTTCGGGCCGAACTTGTTTTTGGCAGTGACGAACGAACCAGCTATTTTGGTTACTCGTCGGCGTGAAACGGACACCCGAGCTGAAAGTTATGAATGTTTTAATATAGCACCTTTTGTCACACAATCTTGGATATTGAAGAGTTCGGGCCGAAGAGGGATGTTCGGGCCGATGTGGTGTTCGGGACGAAGTGGGATGTTCAGGCCGAAGTGGTGTTCGGGCCGAAGTTCGGTGTTCGGGCCGAGGATGATGTTCGGGCCGAGGTCGGAGTTCCTGCCGAGGTCGGAGTTCGGGCCGAGGTTGAAGTTCGGGCCGAGGTTGAAGTTCGGGCCGGGAACAGTGAAGAGTTCGGGCCGAACTTGTTCTTGGCAGTGACGGACGAACCAGCTATTTTGGTTACTCGTGGGCGTTAAACGGACACCCGAGCTGAAAGTTATGAATGTTTTAGTACAACACCTTTGGTCACACAATCTTGGATATTGAAGAGTTCGGGCCGAACAGGGATGTTCGGGCCGAAGTGGTGTTCGGGCCGAAGTGGGATGTTCGGGCCGAAGTGGTGTTCGGGCTGAAGTGGTGTTCGGGCCGAAGTTCGGTGTTCGGGCCGAGGATGATGTTCGGGCCGAGGTTGAAGTTCGGGTCGTGGTCGGAGTTCGGGCCGAGGTTGAAGTTCGGGCCGAGGTTGAAGTTCGGGCCGAAAATGAAGTTCGGGCCTGGAACAGTGAAGAGTTCGGGCCGAACTTGTTCTTGGCAGTGACGAACGAACCAGCTATTTTGGTTACTCGTGGGCGTGAAACGGACACCCGAGCTGAAAGTCATGGATGTTTTAGTATAGCACCTTTTGTCACACAATCTTGGATATTGAAGAGTTCGGGCCGAAGAGGGATGTTCGGGCCGAAGTGGTGTTCGGGCCGAAGTGGGATGTTTGGGCCGAAGTGGTGTTCGGGCCGAAGTTCGGTTTTCGGGCCGAGGATGATGTTCGGGCCGAGGTTGATGTTCGGGCCGAGGTCGGAGTTCGTGCCGAGGGTGAAGTTCGGGCCAAGGTTGAAGTTCGGGCCGAAAATGAAGTTCGGGCCGGGAACAGTGAAGAGTTCGGGCCGAACTTGTTCTTGGCAGTGACGAACGAACCAGTTATTTTGGTTACTCGTGGGCGTGAAACGGACACCCGAGCTGAAAGTTATGAATATTTTAGTATAGCACCTTTTGTCACACAATCTTGGATATTGAAGAGTTCAGGCCGAAGAGGGATGTTCGGGCCGAAGAGGTGTTCGGGCCGAAGTGGGATGTTCGGGCCGAAGTGGTGTTCGGGCCGAAGTTCGGTATTCGGGCCGAGGTTGAAGTTCGGGCCGAGGTCGGAGTTCGGGCCGAGGTTGAAGTTCGGGCCGAGGTTGAAGTTCGGGCCGAAAATGAAGTTCGGGCCGGGAACAGTGAAGAGTTCGGGCCGAACTTGTTCTTGGCAGTGACGAACGAACCAGATATTTTGGTTACTCGTGGGCGTGAAACGGACACCCGAGCTGAAAGTTATGAATGTTTTAGTACAGCACCTTTTGTCACACAATCTTGGAAATTGAAGAGTTCGGGCCGAAGAGGGATGTTCGGGCCGAAGTGGTGTTCGAGCCGAAGTGGGATGTTTGGGCCGAAGTGGTGTTCGGGCCGAAGTGGTGTTCGGGCCGAAGTTCGGTGTTCGGGCCGAGGATGATGTTCGGGCCGAGGTTGAAGTTCGGGCCGAGGTCGGAGTTCGGGCCGAGGTTGAAGTTCGGGCCGACGTTGAAGTTCGGTCCGAAAATGAAGTTCGGGCCGGGAACAGTGAAGAGTTCGGGCCGAACTTGTTCTTGGCAGTGACGAACGAACCAGCTATTTTTGTTACTCGTGGGCGTGAAACGGACACCCGAGCTGAAAGTTATGAATGTTTTAGTATAGCACCTTTTTGTCACACAATCTTGGATATTGAGGAGTTCGGGCCGAAGAGGGATGTTCGGGCCGAAGTGGTGTCAGGCCGAAGTGGGATGTTCGGGCCGAAGTGGTGTTCGGGCCGAAGTGGTGTTCGGGCCGAAGTTCGGTGTTCGGGCCGAGGATGATGTTCGGGCCGAGATTGAAGTTCGGGCCGAGGTTGAAGTTCGGGCCGAAAATGAAGTTCGGTCCGAAAATGAAGTTCGGGCCGGGAACAGTGAAGAGTTCGGGCCGAACTTGTTCTTGGTAGTGACGAACGAACCAGCTATTTTGGTTACTCGTGGGCGTGAAACGGACATCCGAGCTGAAAGTCATGAATGTTTTAGTATAGCACCTTTTGTCACACAATCTTGGATATAGAAGAGTTCGGGCCGAAGAGGGATGTTCGGGCCGAAGTGGTGTTCTGGCCGAAGTGGGATGTTCGGGCCGAAGTTCGGTTTTCGGGCCGAGGATGATGTTCGGGCCGAGGTTGAAGTTCGGGCCGAGGTCGGAGTTCGGGACGAGGTCGGATGTTCTGGCTGAAGTGGTGTTCGGGCCGAAGTTCGGTGTTCGGGCCGAGGATGATGTTCGGGCCGAGGTTGAAGTTCGGGCTGAGGTCGGAGTTCGGGCCGAGGTTGAAGTTCGGGCAGAGGTTGAAGTTCGGGCCGAAAATGAAGTTCGGGCCGAACTTGTTTTTGGCAGTGACGAACGAACCAGCTATTTTGGTTACTCGTCGGCGTGAAACGGACACCCGAGCTGAAAGTTATGAATGTTTTAATATAGCACCTTTTGTCACACAATCTTGGATATTGAAGAGTTCGGGCCGAAGAGGGATGTTCGGGCCGAAGTGGTGTTCGGGCCGAAGTGGGATGTTCGGGCCGAAGTGGTGTTCGGGCCGAAGTGGTGTTCGGGCCGAAGTTCGGTGTTCGGGCCGAGGATGATGTTCGGGCCGAGGTTGAAGTTCGGGACGAGGTCGGAGTTCGGGCCGAGGTTGAAGTTCGGGCCGAGGTTGAAGTTCGGGCCGAAAATGAAGTTCGGGCCGGGAACAGTGAAGAGTTCGGGCCGAACTTGTTCTTAGCAGTGACGGACGAACCAGCTATTTTGGTTACTCGTGGGCGTTAAACGGACACCCGAGCTGAAAGTTATGAATGTTTTAGTACAACACCTTTGGTCACACAATATTGGATATTGAAGAGTTCGGGCCGAACAGGGATGTTCGGGCCGAAGTGGTGTTCGGGCCGAAGTGGGATGTTCGGGCCGAAGTGGTGTTCGGGCTGAAGTGGTGTTCGGGCCGAAGTTCGGTGTTCGGGCCGAGGATGATGTTCGGGCCGAGGTTGAAGTTTGGGCCGTGGTCGGAGTTCGGGCCGAGGTTGAAGTTCGGGCCGAAAATGAAGTTCGGGCCGGGAACAGTGAAGAGTTCGGGCCGAACTTGTTCTTGGTAGTGACGAACGAACCAGCTATTTTGGTTACTCGTGGGCGTGAAACGGACACCCGAGCTGAAAGTCATGAATGTTTTAGTATAGCACCTTTTGTCACACAATCTTGGATATTGAAGAGTTCGGGCCGAAGAGGGATGTTCGGGCCGAAGTGGTGTTCGGGCCGAAGTGGGATGTTCGGGCCGAAGTGTGTTAGGTCACAACAACCCTGATTTATAATGTTAATTGATAGATTATTATACTTAGAGAAATATTAGAGTGATAACACAAGAATATAGTCAATGTATAAATCCACTAAGTGTGGCTTGTTGCGGAATAACAAGACCACTGATCAATTACAAAAGATGTGAATGTGTAAAGTAAATTCGTGAGTACTCCTTTGCAAGATGATCTCTATTTATAATGTTATAGAGATCTTACATAATGAGCAAAGGAGTAACCGAAGGACTAAGCAAGGAAAATGACTAAGATCAAGGGATTTGATCTTAGTCCGTTACTATACTGAGTATCACTCAGTCCTTCTACTCAGTATCACTATCTGATACTGAGTTCCAATACTGACCACTCAGTATCATACCTAAACTTAGCTATATTATTCAACATATTAATCAAAGCTAGTCTAGGTTGTTTTGTTATCTTAAGATCCAAAGGGGCAAGGCTTTTTGCCTTAACAATCTCCCCCTATCTAATGATAACAGAACAATTTACAAAGAGATAAACAAAAATTACAACAGCATAGGTAACAATATCTTCTTCTTCATTTGCTGTTGATGGCTTCATTCTCATAGAGGACTTCTTGTTTGATGTGAACAAACTCTTCTCTGCTTTTGAGTTCATCCCTTCTGCTATTCAGTACTGCAACAATCTTCTTTCTGAACCAAGAGTCTTCTTTCTTGGTGATCATCCATTTCAGTCCAACAAGGTGACTGATTTGAGCTCTTGGTAGATCTTCTTCAGAAATGAAGCACTCTCTATCCTCTGAGTCAGTATACATATATCCAGAAGTTGGATATATGACACTCTTTTGATCCTGAAATACAAGGTTAGGAGGAAGAGGGTACTTTCTAAGATACTTGTATGTATGGAGGCATTCTGGTCTGTTGTTTGAGTAAGCCTCAGTCATCACACTGAGTGTTCTGTACTCTATTTCATGAAGTAAGTCCTTCTCATAACATACTGCAGCTACAGCACAGATCTCATCCAAGACTATTTGATCATAGGTTGATTTCTTTGGAAGCTCTTTGATCAGTCTTGTGATCTTCACCCAGTCTTGAAGACCAATTCTTTGAATGTCATGAATAAATATCTTCATGGGGGGACTGGTTAAGCCAGTACAAGTGATAGTAATTCTTCCTTCTTTGAGCTTCACTTTTACTTTATTAACATCCAGATTTAACCAATGTATCCCCCTTACATTTTGAAATGTTTTGGTCCTCAAGAGCTCCTTTCTTTGTTCCTTATACTGAGTCCTAGCAGCAACCATATTCCAATAATGTTGAATATGGTCTGGACCCTTTCTTGAGATTCTATGTCAAGGACCAGGAGTATCAGTATCTGGGTCAGATTCTGGTTCAGTTTTGACTCCCAACTCTTGCTCATATAAAAATCTTTCTTGTTCTGCCCAGAGTTGTTGAGGAGTCAGTCTTGGAGCCTGCTCGGTATCACTGTCCCTTGTAAGAACAGGTCTTCTTTGTCTTGTTACCAGAGGAGCAGATTCCTCACTTGATTCAGAAGAAGTAAGAACAGCATTGATAGGTCTTCTTGATAAGGAACTCCTTCTTCTAATCACCAGATTTTCTGGTTCTTCATCATCCGAGGATGATGATGAAGAACTTTCTTGTTCTACCAGATTTAGTGCATAGTTTACTAAATCTGGTTCTTCATCTTCATCATCAGCAATAGGCCAGATGAAAGGCCTATAGACCACAATTTGTAAATTATTCTCTTCAAAAGTTTGCTGTGGTTGGTCAGTATGAGTCTCCCCCTGAGCAGATGGCTCAAGTGGGTCTTGAACTTGTAATTCTGACCTTGTTCTTTGTCTTCTTCTCTCATACTGAATGCGAAATGGCTCAGTATGAGGGCTTTGCTGATGTTGTTGTTGTGGAGGTTGATCTTCATTCAATCTTCTTCTTTTCTCCCCCTGAGCAGAAGGCTCAGTTTAATCAACCTCAGTATCTCTTTGTCTCTTCTCCCCCTTTTTGTTATCATTTGATGAGGAGGGAAGAGGATCAGTATCACCACCCATGTCCCCTTCAGGTTGTTCAAGAGTAGGGGAGGGCATGGGCTCAGTTGCAGCATCAGTATCACCAGCACCTCCTTCTCCTTCTCCTTCTTCATTGTGGTCACCATGTGAACCTGGTGGAGTTTGTGGAGGCTGCTGTGGTTGTTGAAGGAGTGATACTGACTGTTTTATTAGATCAATATCACCACTCATCTTGTCCATTCTGGCTAGTATTACATTTTGAGTTTGTTGGATGGCCAGAATGTGCTGCATGATTGCTTGCAGAGTCACTTGGTCTGCTGCAGCTTGAGATGCCTGAATACCCTGCACAGTTGGTGCTAAAGAAACAGAAATGTAAAACTGGTTAGAAAGAGAGGTTTATCAAATAGAATTGTGGTGTTGTTTAATTCTACAATCATATAAACAGAGTTTGTGAAGTCTGTATTTCATCTGGTATAGGATGAAATATTGTGGACTTGTGCATAGCATGTGTAAGAAGATTTTAGTAAAGGTGAGTGTGAAAATTTAAGTAGCTCAGTATAGGATAAGTCACATTTACTAAAAGGTTTGGGTGTGGGAATTCGAAGCCTGGGATGTGCTTCTTATTATTTTCAATGTTTATCACTCGGTATGAGAGTGATAACAGAAATGTGGTTAACCCCATGGGATATTTTTGGATTTTGTGGCTTAAGGGTTTGGGATCATTTCTTGAATGATGCTACCCAACTCAAAAATAAGTTGGACATTATTCAAGCAGGACCAGTGGGTGTCAGTATGACATCAACCACCATTGTCTCTTTAAATGTTGAGACAACTGTAGACTGACAATGATCAATTTAGTGTGCTCAGTATATGAATTTTGCATAGCAGCAGTGGGCTAGCTATGTTGGCCATAAGAGGATATATATTTGAAAGATCGTTTGAGACTTTGGTCAGTATTGAGTTGGTACTGGCCAATACTTAGTCTCTATTTGGGAATGAAATATATATATATAAGTTTAAGGGCTTTTTAGAAATTCATACCTGAGACTCTGTCAGATTCCCTTCGAGCATCTGCAGAGGTCGGTGCAGGATCATGTGTTTGTTGATGTGCAGCACCAACATCTTCAATACCGACCCCTCTGTCATGCTGAGCACCTTCCAGTGCAGTTTGTGCATATTGAATCTCCACATCAAGAGGAACATGAGGTTCCTCAATTGGTTGAGCAGGTGGAGCAAGTTCTGGACCTGGAAGGTCAGCGGTGGCTGCAACAAAGCTTTAGGCTTGAATAGATGCAGTTAATGATGGAACATTTGCAGGCTGCACCTCCTCAGATGATAAGTTGCCCATAATGATAGGAGAAACATTCCTTCTTCTTCTTTGAAGGACCAGTGGTGTGTCTTCTGAGGACTCAGTATCAAGAGTTGTTTCAATATGAGGAGCATCGGGAACCTGTGCAGGTGGAGAGATATGTTGTTGAGTCGGTTCTTGAACTTGTGGAACATCCTGCATCTCAATATCTTGACCTGCCTGTGCTCCATTACCACTATTATCATCATTATCATCATCATCATCATTGTCTGACTCAGTATCAGACATATCTTCTTCATCATTTATATGTTCTTGAACAATGGCCCACATAGGAGGACTTAGAAGAGGTTCTCCTTCTCTTGGTCTGTAAAAGAAAATCTTCTCACTGAGTGGAGGAAGATCAACTCTTGGACTGTGGAATTCATCATAAATGTGTGTGGGCATTGAGTGTTGAAATATGAGTGATAGAAATCTGCAGAAAGGGACATTGCATTCCCTTGTATTTGCTCGAACCAGAGTAGCTAATTCATTGAAAATTAGGCAAGCATAATCGATATTTCTTCCATAGTACAGAGCATGTACTATTTGCATCCCAAATTCGTTTATTTGGTCCAAAGCTCCCGTCTTGTGGGTCATACATCGAATTATTGTTGTGATGAGAATACCCCACATAGGACCAAATTCATTTCTTTTGATTGTGCCCGTTGTTCCTCTTCGACCCAGAAAAGGCAGTACAGAGCGTGCCTCTGATCTATCAACAAATGGGTCATACTGAGCTTGGGCGGGAAGTCTCAGTGCTTCACGAATGATTGCAGTAGAAACAAATGCCCTTCTTTGATCTCTAATTACCCACCCAGCAATCATATCTGGAGAATCGAGTGTAGCAGAGTACCAAAACTCGCATAGCATTTCTGGGTAAATTGCTCGAGGAGACAAGGTCAGTGCACGAGCAATTGGGCAATTTTTCTGAAAAGTCACAATGTTTGTGAACTCTTGGCATGCCCAGGCTTGAGGAATATTGAAATTTGCTGTGATGTTGTTCCTCGCAAACCTGGGTACTTCATTATTTCGGAATTGGATTTCCGATTGAACTTCCGGAGCAACAAAAGTGTAATTCGCCATCTGTGATTTTGATTTGAAAGAATTTGCTTGCTAAGAGAAAGTGAAATCGTTAATCGCAGAGAGAATTGAAGATGAAAGAAAGAAATAACAGTTAAGAAATTTGAAGTAAAAAATAAACGGTTATTTATAGGAGATTTGAAAGATAATTAAGGTATTGGGAAGTAAAAACGGCTGATTTGACTGCCTTATCCTCTGCCAACGGTAACTTTCTTATTAAGAAAGGTTACCGTTTGAGCAGTATGAGGATTAAGCTCGGTGTAAGAGCCGTCATACCCCAATACCGAGTAAAAAAAAAATTAATTTAAAAAAATTTAAAAAAAATATAAAAACAATTAATTTACTCTTGAAATTAATAAAAAATAAAAAATTTTAAATTTTGATGATAACAGACTAGTGATACTGAGTGGTCAGTATCAACAGGAGTGATACTGAGCGCTCAGTTTTAAAGAAATTTAATAAAGATTAAGGATTCAACATACCTAATTGCCCTAGTAAATATATAAACCTTTCCTCAGGAAGAGGTTTAGTAAATACATCAGCCAATTGTTCATTTGTTGGTACATAATCTACTTCAACCTTACCCTTTTCCACATTATCTCGAATAAAGTGGTGTCTGATATCAATGTGCTTGGTTTTGGAGTGATAGACTGGGTTCTCTGTGATAGCAATAGCACTCTTGTTATCACAATGAATAGGAGTCTTATGAAAGTTGAACCCATAGTCTAAGAGTTGATACTGCATCCATAATAATTGAGCACAACAACTTCCTGCAGCAACATATTCTGCTTCTGCTGTGGAAGTTGCTACCGAATTTTGTTTCTTGGATGACCAGCCAACTAGTCTTCCACCTAGGAATTGACATCCTCCACTTGTGCTCTTTCTGTCCAATCTACAACCTGCAAAATTTGCATCTGTGTACCCTTCAAGGTCAAAGTTTGAGTCTTTGGGATACCAAAGACCCAGGTTAGGAGTACCTGTAAGATATCTAAAGATGCGCTTAACTGCTTTCATGTGAGATTCTTTAGGATCAGCCTGATACCGAGCACACAAACATGTGGCAAACATGATATCAGGCCTACTAGCAGTTAAGTAAAGTAAGGAACCAATCATACGTCGGTATGTGGATTGACATACTGGTTTACCAGTTTCATCCTTACTTATCTTATCCTGAGTACCCATAGGAGTGTGCATGGAAGATAAATTTTCAAAGTTGTATTTCTTTAACATGTCATGCACATACTTACTTTGATTTATAAAAGTGCCATCAGGCTTTTGTTCAACTTGTAAACCAAGAAAGTAAGTAAGTTCTCCCATCATACTCATCTGATACTGAGTTGACATTATCTTAGCAAACCAGTCACACATTGACTTGTCAGTGGAACCAAAGATAATGTCATCTACATATATCTGAATGAGTAAGATGTCAGAACCTTTCCTTTTTGAAAATAATGTTTTATCAATTTTACCTCTTGTAAACTTATTTTCAATAAGATACTCAGACAAGGTGTCATACCAGGCTCTTGGAGCTTGTTTGAGCCCATATAGAGCTTTATCAAGCTTGAAAACATAATGAGGAAATTTGGGATCAACAAAACCTGGAGGTTGTTTAACATAAACTTCTTCTTGTAGTTTTCCATTTAGAAAAGCACTTTTCACATCCATCTGATAAACTTTGAAATTCTTAAAGGCTGCATATGCAAGATACAACCTAATAGCTTCAATTCTTGCAACTGGTGCAAAAGTTTCATCATAGTCAATGCCTTCTTCTTGCCTGTAACCTTGAGCAACTAACCTTGCTTTGTTTCTGATGACAACACCATCCTTGTCTATCTTGTTTCTGAACACCCACTTAGTACCAATAATAGTTTTGCCAGAAGGAGGTGGTACTAAGTTCCAAACTTTGTTTCTTTCAAACTCTGTGAGCTCTTCTTGCATAGCCTCTACCCAATCTTCATCTAATAAAGCTTCATCAGCTTTCTTTGGTTCAATGGTAGATAGAAAACTTGAGAAAAAACAAAAGTTTGCAGTTGCTTGGGTTGGAAATTCTAATTTTCTTCTTGTTTGGACACCTTCTTCAATAGGACCAATAATGTTTGAGTGTGGATGGTCTCTCTGTTCCCTTAAATTGTTTCCTAAGGGAGCATTTGAAATAGGATCAACAATATCTTGTTGATTTGGTGTGTTGTCTGTCTGATACTGAGTGGAATTCTGATCAGTATTAGACAGTGCAGGTTGCTGTTCATCTTCATTTTGCAGAGTTGATGTGGATTCTTGTGAAGTGTTGGATGTTTCACCTTCTTCATAAATAGAGTGGTTCAGATCATTAGTTGGAAACTCAGTATGAAGGTCCTCTGATATGGGAACCTCAGTATTAGACGCATTTGAGTGATACTGAGTTTGAACTTGATCAGTTTCATTAAACTTATTAGGAATAAAGTGTGGATGAAACTTAGGCTGTTCAGCAATGTAGTGTTCTGGATTGCATAGAATATCTATGCCACTTATGTCTTCACTTGCTGAGGTAGAATGCTCATTCTGATCTTCATCGAATGTGACATGAATGGATTCTACAATCATCTTGGTTGAGATGATATACACTCTGAAAGCTTTAGAGTGTGGAGAGTAGCCCATGAACACACCTTCATTTGCTTTGGGAGCAAATTTATTGAGATTTTGTTTTGTACTGAGTACAAAACATTTACTCCCAAAGATGTGGAAATATTCCACATTAGGAATCTTGCCATTGTATAACTCATATGGAGTCTTCAGATGTCTTTGGACTATAGTGGCTCTATTCTGAGTGAAGTTTGCACAGTTTACAGCTTCAGCCCAGAAACTCAGTGCCAGTCCAGCATGGCATAATAAAGTTCTTGCAGCTTCAATCAGTGTTCTGTTCTTTCTTTCTACAACACCATTTTGTTGTGGTGTGTAGGCTGCAGAGAAGTTTTGAATGATTCCTTTTTCTTCACAGAAATCTGCTAATACTGAGTTCTTAAACTCAGTACCATGGTCACTTCTAAGTTGCTTGACCTTGTTGCCTTTTTGAAGTTCCTCTCTTTTTATAAAGGCAATGATTTCTGTTGTTGCATCTGACTTAGTCTTGAGGAAGATGACCCAAGTATATCTTGAAAATTCATCAACTAAGACTAGAGTATAGATCTTTTTGGCCAAAGATGGTGTGCTGATGGGGCCAAAAAGATCCATATGTATCATAGTAAGAGGTTCATTGATGGAATGATTGACTTTAGATTTTAATGAACTCTTCTTCTGCTTGCCCATTTCACATGCTGAGCATAACTTATCTTTTGAATAAGTAATTGTGGGCAATCCTCTCACCAGTTTCTTCATACTGAGCTCGTTGATATTTCTAAAATTGATGTGAGAGAGTTTCTTGTGCCATAGCCAATGTAATTCTGGCTTGACTTTAGAAAGCAGGCATACTCGAATAGTTGGGTCTATTTCAGATAGGTTGACCACATATACGTCTTTTTCTCTTCTAGCAATGAGTACAGGCTGCCCTTTATCATTGTAGATGATTCCTGCAACCTTTCTGAATCGAGCTTCATTGTCATCATCACACATCTGGCTAATACTGAGCAGATTGTGTTTAAGACCCTCTACATAGGCAACTCTTTTAAAAGTTATGTTGCCTGCCTTGATCACACCATAACCTCTTGTCTTTCCCACCGAGTCATCTCCAAACTTGACAGAAGGACCCTTCTCTGGAGTATAATTAAGAAGGTATTCCATACTACCTGTCATGTGTCTTGAGCAGCCACTATCTAAGTACCACTTTCTGTCACCCTGCACAAGACACAAAATAAGAGTTAGTTCTTTTTAGGAACCCATTTTTGAATGGGACCTTTGGTGGGATAAACACAATTTGACTTGATCTCTTTATGTGGAGAGGTCGGTATCACTGCAGGGGTAACTTTAGAAGTTTTCTTTGGTGATACTGACTTAGTTTCTCTCCTTTTCTTTGGTACTGAGTACCTAGGACTTGAGAGATCAGTCCAGCATTCATCTCCCTTATGACCAGTATGATGACATCTATAACATTTTCTAGGTCTATTTCTAAACATATTTTCATATGGTATTTTAGAAAAATGTTTCACTTTTGGTAGGTCAGTATGAACGAGTTTTGCAAATTGTTTAATTAAAGATTTGACCTGATCACCAAGTGTTTTTAAAATGTTAATTTTGTTATTTCTAATAGATGTATTAACATTGTTTTTAACTGGTTTAGGAGATGGAGGATCTGGTTGCTTATTTTTATTTGGCAGAGAAGTCTTTCTAATTTTATTAGTGGTAGACTTCTTGTCTTTGCCAACCAAAGACCTAGTTGAAGTTGTCTTTTGTTTATCATGTTTTGAAGGAACAACTTTAACAGGTTCTTTAGATGTCTCAGTATATAATGTTTCTGTTCCTGTAACTTCTGTATTTGATAAAACATGTGAGATAGAAGTTGTCTTATTATCATTATATAATTCAAAAGTTGTTGTATTAAATAATAATTCAAAAGGTGGAACAGCAGAAGTGTCATACTGAACTATTGGTAGCTCGGTATCAGAAATTTCTGTTATTTGAAATTCAATACTGAGTTCTTGTAGCTCAGTATAGCACTTTGAGCAGATGGAAGGACCAATAGGTTTTTCTAAAATTTCATTTTCTTCATCATCTGACTCAGTTTGACATCCAACTTCACATAAAGTTTTAGCTTTTACAAAATTAATAGGGTTCATGGTAGAAAACTCTTCAAATAAATCAGCAAAATTGTTCCTGTTTTTAAATTGAGGATCAACACCAAGTGCAGCCCTCACATTTTCTGGAAATTGTTCATTTAAACATTTATTTAATTTTATTGAAGCATTTCCCCAAGATTTACACTGTTTTTCAAATTTCTCTTTTTCAAGTTTGTGTAAATGAGCTTTATCAGCTAATCTTTGATTAATGTCTTTTAAATCTGAAAAGTTTAGTTCTAAATCTTTATATTTTGCTAATTTATCCAAGTTTTCATTATTTACCCTTTCAAGTTCTTTAATTGTTAATTTTAAAGCTTTTTCTTTTTGTACAGAAGTTTTAAGATCAACAAGCATATACTTAAAAATCTTGGTTTTTTCATTCATTGAATTAGTTTGAAAGGAACTTACCTTGTACAACTGAGTGGAATCCCAATCAGTATGAACACTCATCCTCTCAGCCTCTTTGATATCCTTTTCAAAGGAACTCTTCAAATCATCTTCAGTGAAAGCCATAAAGGCTTTATTCTCAATCTCTTCTTCATCATCACTTAACTCTTCATCCATCCATGCTTCTGAGTAAAGTGCTTGATGAGGTGCTCCATTTCCTTCTGCCCTCTTTCCCTTGCTCCAATTCTTCAGCTTGACATATTTGTCTCTATATCTTTTTGCTCGGTATGCAATCTTGTCATTTTGGTCAGTCTCAGAAGACTTAGTATGACAATTTGCAGCAATATGTCCAGGCTTTCCACACCTATAGCACAGACCTGATCTAGGGTCAGTATTAGAAGAGCTAACACCAAGCCTCTTCTTCTTCAACTGATCCAGCTTCATAGACATGAGAGCCATTTGAGTTTCAAGCTCTTCTGCCTCAGCATCAGCAAGATCAACTTCTGGTTCATCTGGCTCAGTCACAGTATAAGCCTGTTGCACAACTAGAGCCATACCAGTGGAAGACTTGTCAGTTTTCTTCCAGTTGATCAGTCTTGCAGCATTATTCTCCTCATGATTCAGCATTAAACCATACAAAGTTTGAAGAGTGTATGACTCAATGTTGTTAGCAGCATTGACAGAGTTTGTCATGTCAAGAAATTGTTGAGGAAGGCTATCCAGAAACTTTTGAACAAGCTCTCCTTCCTCTTTCACAATGCCTACACTGATTAAATCATGGATAACAGTATTGAACCTGTTATAGAGAGTGGTGATGTCTTCATTTGGAGTTGAAAAGAAATTTTCATATTTCCTTCTCATGTTGCTTTTTCTTTGCAACTTCACCTTTGTTGTACCTTCATAGGTGACTGATAGGCTATCCCACATAGCCTTTGCTGTTGGCAATTTCATAATTGCATTAAGTATCTCTTTGGTAACAGCATTACCAATCACCCCTTTAGCTCTGGAGTCTAAAGCATACAACTGACGGTCAGTATCAGTCCAGTTGTGCTTTAGTTTAGGTACAGATCTTATGCCCTCAGGAGCATCATCAGTAGCAGCAACGGGTTCCACAGTTTGTGGAATGATGGGACCATCATTTAGCACAGTGAGCATCTCATGATGAATAGATTCAAGATACCACTGAGCTTTGAGCTTCCATTGATGAAAGTCTTTTCCATCAAAGATGGGTACTCCCTTTCCAGACATAACTGGTGCAATAATTGTAGACATTTTGGATTTTTGAGTGTTGGAGGGATAGATGTAGGAAATGGCTGCCAGGGTTATAGATCGACTAAATAAGAGATTATTTAGCCTGCTCTGATACCAGTTGTTAGGTCACAACAACCCTGATTTATAATGTTAATTGATAGATTATTATACTTAGAGAAATATTAGAGTGATAACACAAGAATATAGTCAATGTATAAATCCACTAAGTGTGGCTTGTTGCGGAATAACAAGACCACTGATCAATTACAAAAGATGTGAATGTGTAAAGTAAATTCGTGAGTACTCCTTTGCAAGATGATCTCTATTTATAATGTTATAGAGATCTTACATAATGAGCAAAGGAGTAACCGAAGGACTAAGCAAGGAAAATGACTAAGATCAAGGGATTTGATCTTAGTCCGTTACTATACTGAGTATCACTCAGTCCTTCTACTCAGTATCACTATCTGATACTGAGTACTGATACTGAGTTCCAATACTGACCACTCAGTATCAGACCTAAACTTAGCTATATTATTCTACATATTAATCAAAGCTAGTCTAGGTTGTTTTGTTATCTTAAGATCCAAAGGGGCAAGGCTTTTTGCCTTAACAAAGTGGTGTTCGGGCCGAAGTTCGGTGTTCGGGCCGAGGATGATGTTCGGGCCGAGGTTGATGTTCGGGCCGAGGTCGGAGTTCGGGCCGAGGGTGAAGTTCGGGCCAAGGTTGAAGTTCGGGCCGAAAATGAAGTTCGGGCCGGGAACAGTGAAGAGTTCGGGCCGAACTTGTTCTTGGCAGTGACGAACGAACCAGTTATTTTGGTTACTCGTGGGCGTGAAACGGACACCCGAGCTGAAAGTTATGAATATTTTAGTATAGCACCTTTTGTCACACAATCTTGGATATTGAAGAGTTCGGGCCGAAGAGGGATGTTCGGGCCGAAGAGGTGTTCGGGCCGAAGTGGGATGTTCGGGCCGAAGTGGTGTTCGGGCCGAAGTTCGGTATTCGGGCCGAGGTTGAAGTTCGGGCCGAGGTCGGAGTTCGGGCCGAGGTTGAAGTTCGGGCTGAGGTTGAAGTTCGGGCCGAAAATGAAGTTCGGGCCGGGAACAGTGAAGAGTTCGGGCCGAACTTGTTCTTGGCAGTGACGAACGAACCAGATATTTTGGTTACTCGTGGGCGTGAAACGGACACCCGAGCTGAAAGTTATGAATGTTTTAGTACAGCACCTTTTGTCACACAATCTTGGAAATTGAAGAGTTCGGGCCGAAGAGGGATGTTCGGGCCGAAGTGGTGTTCGAGCCGAAGTGGGATGTTTGGGCCGAAGTGGTGTTCGGGCCGAAGTTCGGTGTTCGGGCCGAGGATGATGTTCGGGCCGAGGTTGAAGTTCGGGCCGAGGCCGGAGTTCGGGCCGAGGTTGAAGTTCGGGCCGACGTTGAAGTTCGGTCCGAAAATGAAGTTCGGGCCGGGAACAGTGAAGAGTTCGGGCCGAACTTGTTCTTGGCAGTGACGAACGAACCAGCTATTTTGGTTACTCGTGGGCGTGAAACGGACACCCGAGCTGAAAGTTATGAATGTTTTAGTATAGCACCTTTTTGTCACACAATCTTGGATATTGAGGAGTTCGGGCCGAAGAGGGATGTTCGGGCCGAAGTGGTGTCAGGCCGAAGTGGGATGTTCGGGCCGAAGTGGCGTTCGGGCCGAAGTGGTGTTCGGGCCGAAGTTCGGTGTTCGGGCCGAGGATGATGTTCGGGCCGAGGTTGAAGTTCGGGCCGAGGTTGAAGTTCGGGCCGAAAATGAAGTTCGGGCCGGGAACAGTGAAGAGTTCGGGCCGAACTTGTTCTTGGCAGTGACGAACGAACCAGCTATTTTGGTTACTCGTGGGCGTGAAACGGACACCCGAGCTGAAAGTTATGAATGTTTTAGTATATCACCTTTTGTCACACAATCTTGGATATTGAAGAGTTCGGGCCGAAGAGGGATCTTCGGGCCGAAGTGGTGTTCGGGCCGAAGTGGGATGTTCGGGCCGAAGTGGTGTTCGGGCCGAAGTGGTGTTCGGGCCGAAGTTTGGTGTTCGGGCCGAGGATGATGTTCGGGCCGAGGTTGAAGTTCGGGCCGAGGTCCGAGTTCGGGCCGAGGTCGGAGTTCGGGCCGAGGTTGAAGTTCGGGCCGGGAACAGTGAAGAGTTCGGGCCGAACTTGTTGTTGGCGGTAACGAACGAACCAGCTATTTTGGTTACTCATGAGCGTGAAACGGACACCCGAGTTGTGTTTTAGTATAGCACCTTTTGTCACATAATCTTGGATATTGAAGAGTTCGGGCCGAAGAGGGATGTTCAGGATGAAGTGGTGTTCGGGCCGAGTGGGATGTTCGGGCCGAAGTGGTGTTCGGGCCGAAGTGGTGTTCGGGCCGAGGTTGAAGTTCGGGCCGAGGTCGAAGTTCGGGCCGAGGTCGGAGTTCGGGCCGAGGTCCGAGTTCGGGCCGAGGTCGGAGTTCGGGTCGAGGTTGAAGTTCGGGCCGGGAACAGTGAAGAGTTCGGGCCGAACTTGTTGTTGGTGGTGACGAACGAACCAGCTATTTTGGTTACTCATGGGCGTGAAACGGACACCCGAGTTGAAAGTTATGAATGTTTTAGTATATCACCTTTTGTCACACAATCTTGGATATTGAAGAGTTCGGGCCGAAGAGGGATGTTCGGGCCGAAGTGGTGTTCGGGCTGAAGTGGGATGTTCGGGCCGAAGTGGTGTTCGGGCCGAGGTTGAAGTTCGGGCCGAGGTCGGAGTTCGGGCCGAGGTTGAAGTTCGGGCCGAGTTTGAAGTTCGGGCCGAAAATGAAGTTCGGGCCGGGAACAGTGAAGAGTTCGGGCCGAACTTGTTCTTGGCAGTGACGAACGAACCAGCTATTTTGGTTACTCGTGGGCGTGAAACGGACGCCCGAGCTGAAAGTTATGAATGTTTTAGTATAGCACCTTTTGTCACACAATCTTGGATATTGAAGAGTTCGGTCCGAAGAGGGATGTTCGGGCCGAAGTGGTGTTCGGGCCGAAGTGGTGTTCGGACCGAAGTGGTGTTCGGGCCGAAGTTCGTTGTTCGGGCCGAGGATGATGTTCGGGCCGAGGTTGAAGTTCGGGCCAAGGTCGGAGTTCGGGCCGAGGTTGAAGTTCGGGCCGAGGTTGAAGTTCGGGTCGGGAACAGTGAAGAGTTTGGGCCGAACTTGTTCTTGGCAGTGATGAATGAACCAGCTATTTTGCTTACTCGTGGGCGTGAAACGGACACCCGAGCTCAAAGTTATGAATGTTTTAGTATAGCACCTTTTGTCACACAATCTTGGATATTGAAGAGTTCGAGCCGAAGTGGTGTTCGGGCCGAAGTGGGATGTTCGAGCCGAAGTGGTGTTCGGGCCAAAGTGGTGTTCGGGCCGAAGTTCGGTGTTCGGGCAGAGGATGATGTTCGGGCAGAGGATGATGTTCGGGCCGAGGTCGGAGTTCGGGCCGAGGTCGGAGTTCGGGCCGAGGTCGGAGTTCGGGACGAGGTCGGAGTTCGGGCCGAGGTTGAAGTTCGGGCCGAGGTTGAAGTTCGGGCCGAAAATGAAGTTCGGGCCGGGAACAGTGAAGAGTTCGGGCCGAACTTGTTCTTGACAGTGACAGACGAACCAGCTATTTTGGTTACTCGTGGGCGTTAAACGGACACCCGAGCTGAAAGTTATGAATGTTTTAGTACAGCACCTTTTGTCACACAATCTTGGATATTGAAGAGTTCGGGCCGAAGAGGGATGTTCGGGCCGAAGTGGTGTTCGGGCCGAAGTGGGATGTTCGGGCCGAAGTGGTGTTCGGGCCGAAGTGGTGTTCGGGCCGAAGTTCGGTGTTCGGGCCGAGGATGACGTTGGGGCCGAGGTTGAAGTTCGGGCCGTGGTTTGAGTTCGGGCCGAGGTTGAAGTTCGGGCCGAAAATGAAGTTCGGGCCGGGAACAGTGAAGAGTTCGGGCCGAACTTGTTCTTGGTAGTGACGAACGAACCAGCTATTTTGGTTACTCGTGGGCGTGAAACGGACACCCGAGCTGAAAGTCATGAATGTTTTAGTATATCACCTTTTGTCACACAATCTTGGATATTGAAGAGTTCGGGCCGAAGAGAGATGTTCGGGCCGAAGTGGTGTTCTGGCCGAAGTGGGATGTTCGGGCCGAAGTTTGGTGTTCGGGCCGAGGATGATGTTCGGGCCGAGGTTGAAGTTCGGGCCGAGGTCGGAGTTCGGGACGAGGTCGGATGTTCTGGCTGAAGTGGTGTTCGGGCCGAAGTTCGGTGTTCGGGCCGAGGATGATGTTCGGGCCGAGGTTGAAGTTCGGGCCGAGGTCGGAGTTCGGGCCGAGGTTGAAGTTCGGGCAGAGGTTGAAGTTCGGGCCGAAAATGAAGTTCGGGCCGGGAACAGTGAAGAGTTCGGGCCGAACTTGTTTTTGGCAGTGACGAACGAACCACCTATTTTGATTACTCGTCGGCGTGAAACGGACACCCGAGCTGAAAGTTATGAATGTTTTAATATATCACCTTTTGTCACACAATCTTGGATATTGAAGAGTTCGGGCCGAAGAGGGATGTTCGGGCCGAAGTGGTGTTCGGGCCGAAGTGGGATGTTCGGGCCGAAGTGGTGTTCGGGCCGAAGTGGTGTTCGGGCCGAAGTTCGGTGTTCGGGCCGAGGATGATGTTCGGGCCGAGGTTGAAGTTCGGGCCGAGGTCGGAGTTCGGGACGAGGTCGGAGTTCGGGCCGAGGTTGAAGTTCGGGCCGAGGTTGAAGTTCGGGCCGAAAATGAAGTTCGGGCCGGGAACAGTGAAGAGTTCGGGCCGAACTTGTTCTTGGCAGTGACGGACGAACCAGCTATTTTGGTTACTCGTGGGCGTTAAACGGACACCCGAGCTGAAAGTTATGAATGTTTTAGTACAACACCTTTTGTCACACAATCTTGGATATTGAAGAGTTCGGGCCGAACAGGGATGTTCGGGCCGAAGTGGTGTTCGGGCCGAAGTGGGATGTTCGGGCCGAAGTGGTGTTCAGGCTGAAGTGGTGTTCGGGCCGAAGTTCGGTGTTCGGGCCGAGGATGATGTTCGGGCCGAGGTTGAAGTTCGGGCCGTGGTCGGAGTTCGGGCGGAGGTTGAAGTTCGGGCCGAAAATGAAGTTCGGGCCGGGAACAGTGAAGAGTTCGGGCCGAACTTGTTCTTGGCAGTGACGAACGAACCAGCTATTTTGGTTACTCGTGGGCGTGAAACGGACACCCGAGCTGAAAGTCATGAATGTTTTAGTATAGCACCTTTTGTCACACAATCTTGGATATTGAAGAGTTCGGGCCGAAGAGGGATGTTCGGGCCGAAGTGGTGTTCGGGCCGAAGTGGGATGTTCGGGCCGAAGTGGTGTTCGGGCCGAGGATGATGTTCGGGCCGAGGTTGATGTTCGGGCCAAGGTCGGAGTTCGGGCCGAGGGTGAAGTTCAGGCCAAGGTTGAAGTTCGGGCCGAAAATGAAGTTCGGGCCGGGAACAGTGAAGAGTTCGGGCCGAACTTGTTCTTGGCAGTGACGAACGAACCAGTTATTTTGGTTACTCGTGGGCGTGAAACGGACACCCGAGCTAAAAGTTATGAATGTTTTAGTATAGCACCTTTTGTCACACAATCTTGGATATTGAAGAGTTCGGGCCGAAGAGGGATGTTCGGGCCGAAGTGGTGTTTGGGCCGAAGTGGGATGTTCTGGCCGAAGTGGTTTTCGGGCCGAAGTTCAGTGTTCGGGCTGAGGATGATGTTCGGGCCGAGGTTGAAGTTCGGGCCGAGGTCGGAGTTCGGGCCGAGGTTGAAGTTCGGGCAGAGGTTGAAGTTCGGGCCGAAAATGAATTCGGGCCGGGAACAGTGAAGAGTTCGGGCCGAACTTGTTTTTGGCAGTGACGAACGAACCAGCTATTTTGGTTACTCGTCGGCGTGAAACGGACACCCGAGCTGAATGTTATGAATGTTTTAATATATCACCTTTTGTCACACAATCTTGGATATTGAAGAGTTCGGGCCGAAGAGGGATGTTCGGGCCGAAGTGGTGTTCGGGCCGAAGTGGTGTTCGGGCCGAAGTTCGGTGTTCGGGCCGAGGATGATGTTCGGGCCGAGGTTGAAGTTCGGCCGAGGTCGAAGTTCGGCCGAGGTCGGAGTTCGGGACGAGGTCGGAGTTCGGGCCGAGGTTGAAGTTCGGGCCGAGGTTGAAGTTCGGGCCGAAAATGAAGTTCGGGCCGTGAACAGTGAAGAGTTCGGGCCGAACTTGTTCTTGGCAGTGACGGACGAACCAGCTATTTTGGTTACTCGTGGGCGTTAAACGGACACCCGAGCTGAAAGTTATGAATGTTTTTGTACAACACCTTTTGTCACACAATCTTGGATATTGAAAAGTTCGGGCCGAACAGGGATGTTCGGGCCGAAGTGGTGTTCGGGCCAAAGTGGGATGTTCGGGCCGAAGTGGTGTTCGGGCTGAAGTGGTGTTCGGGCCGAAGTTCGGTGTTCGGGCCGAGGATGATGTTCGGGCCGAGGTTGAAGTTCGGGCCGTGGTCGGAGTTCGGGCCGAGGTTGAAGTTCGGGCCGAAAATGAAGTTCGGGCCGGGAACAGTGAAGAGTTCGGGCCGAACTTGTTCGTGGCAGTGACGAACAAACCAGCTATTTTGGTTACTCGTGGGCGTGAAACGGACACCCGAGCTGAAAGTCATGAATGTTTTAGTATAGCACCTTTTGTCACACAATCTTGGATATTGAAGAGTTCGGGCCGAAGAGGGATGTTCGGGCCGAAGTGGTGTTCGGGCCGAAGTGGGATGGTCGGGCCGAAGTTCGGTGTTCGGGCCGAGGATGATGTTCGGGCCGAGGTTGATGTTCGGGCCGAGGTCGGAGTTCGGGCCGAGGGTGAAGTTCGGGCCAAGGTTGAAGTTCGGGCCGAAAATGAAGTTCGGGCCGGGAACAGTGAAGAGTTCGGGCCGAACTTGTTCTTGGCAGTGACGAACGAACCAGTTATTTTGGTTACTCGTGGGCGTGAAACGGACACCCGAGCTAAAAGTTATGAATGTTTTAGTATAGCACCTTTTGTCACACAATCTTGGATATTGAAGAGTTTGGGCCGAAGAGGGATGTTCGGGCCGAAGTGGTGTTTGGGCCGAAGTGGGATGTTCTGGCCGAAGTGGTGTTCGGGCCGAAGTGGTGTTCGGGCCGAAATTCGGTGTTCGGGCCGAGGATGATGTTCGGGCCGAGGTTGAAGTTCGGGCCGAGGTCGGAGTTCGGGCCGAGGTTGAAGTTCGGGCCGAGGTTGAAGTTCGGGCCGAAAATGAAGTTCGGGCCGGGAACAGTGAAGAGTTCGGGTCGAACTTGTTCTTGGCAGTAACGAACGAACCAGCTATTTTGGTTACTCGTGGGCGTGAAACGGACACCCGAGCTGAAAGTTATGAATGTTTTAGTATAGCACCTTTTGTCACACAATCTTGGATATTGAAGAGTTCGGGCCGAAGAGGGATGTTCGGGCCAAAGTGGTGTTCGGGCCGAAGTGGTGTTCGGGCCGAAGTTCGGTGTTTGGGCCGAGGATGATGTTCGGGCCGAGGTTGAAGTTCGGGCCGAGGTCGGAGTTCGGGCCGAGGTTGAAGTTCGGGCCGAGGTTGAAGTTCGGGCAGAAAATGTAGTTCGGGCCGGGAACAGTGAAGAGTTCGGGCCGAACTTGTTGTTGGCGGTGACGAACGAACCAGCTATTTTGGTTACTCATGGGCGTGAAACGGACACCCGAGTTGAAAGTTATGAATGTTTTAGTATAGCACCTTTTGTCACACAATCTTGGATATTGAAGAGTTCGGGCCGAAGAGGGATGTTCGGGCCGAAGTGGTGTTCGGGCCGAAGTGGGATGTTCGGGCCGAAGTGGTGTTCGGGCCGAAGTGGTGTCCGGGCCGAGGTTGAAGTTCGGGCCGAGGTCGGAGTTCGGGCCGAGGTTGAAGTTCGGGCCGAGTTTGAAGTTCGGGCCGAAAATGAAGTTTGGGCCGGGAACAGTGAAGAGTTCGGGCCGAACTTATTCTTGGCAGTGACAAACGAACCAGCTATTTTGGTTACTCGTGGGCGTGAAACGGACACCCGAGCTGAAAGTTATGAATGTTTTAGTATAACACCTTTTGTCACACAATCTTGGATATTGAAGAGTTCGGGCCGAAGAGGGATGTTCGGGCCGAAGTGGTGTTCGGGCCGAAGTGGGATGTTCGGGCCGAAGTGGTGTTCGGGCCGAAGTGGTGTTCGTGCCGAAGTTCGGTGTTCGGGCCGAGGATGATGTTCGGGCCGAGGTTGAAGTTCGGGCCAAGGTCGGAGTTCGGGCCGAGGTTGAAGTTCGGGCCGAGGTTGAAGTTCGGGTCGGGAACAGTGAAGAGTTTGGGCCGAACTTGTTCTTGGCAGTGACGAACGAACCAGCTATTTTGGTTACTCGTGGGCGTGAAACGGACACCCGAGCTGAAAGTTATGAATGTTTTAGTATAGCACCTTTTGTCACACAATCTTGGATATTGAAGAGTTCGGGCCGAAGTGTTGTTCGGGCCGAAGTGGGATGTTCGGGCCGAAGTGGTGTTCGGGCCAAAGTGGTGTTCGGGCCGAAGTTCGGTGTTCGGGCCGAGGATGATGTTCGGGCCGAGGTTGAAGTTCGGGCCGAGGTCGGAGTTCGGGACGAGGTCGGAGTTCAGGCCGAGGTTGAAGTTCGGGCCGAGGTTGAAGTTCGGGCCGAAAATGAAGTTCGGGCCGGGAACAGTGAAGAGTTCGGGCCGAACTTGTTCTTGGCAGTGACAGACGAACCAGCTATTTTGGTTACTCGTGGGCGTTAAACGGACACCCGAGCTGAAAGTTATGAATGTGTTAGTACAGCACCTTTTGTCACACAATCTTGGATATTGAAGAGTTCGGGCCGAAGAGGGATGTTCGGGCCGAAGTGGTGTTCGGGCCGAAGTGGTGTTCGGGCCGAAGTTCGGTGTTCGGGCCGAGGATGATGTTCGGGCCGAGGTTGAAGTTCGGGCCGTGGTCGGAGTTCGGGCCGAGGTTGAAGTTCGGGCCGAGGTTGAAGTTCAGGCCGAAAATGAAGTTCGGGCCGGGAACAGTGAAGAGTTCGGGCCGAACTTGTTCTTGGCAGTGACGAACGAACCAGCTATTTTGGTTACTCGTGGGCGTGAAACGGACACCCGAGCTGAAAGTCATGAATGTTTTAGTATAGCACCTTTTGTCACACAATCTTGGATATTGAAGAGTTCGGGCCGAAGAGGGATGTTCAGGCCGAAGTGGTGTTCGGGCCGAAGTGGGATGTTCGGGCCGAAGTGGTGTTCAGGCCGGAGTTCGGTGTTTGGGCCGAGGATGATGTTCGGGCCGAGGTTGATGTTCGGGCCGAGGTCGGAGTTCGGGCCGAGGGTGAAGTTCGGGCCGAGGTTGAAGTTCGGGCCGAAAATGAAGTTCGGGCCGTGAACAGTGAAGAGTTCGGGCCGAACTTGTTCTTGGAAGTGACGAACGAACCAGCTATTTTGGTTACTCGTGGGCGTGAAACGGACACCCGAGCTGAAAGTTATGAATGTTTTAGTATAGCACCTTTTGTCAAACAATCTTGGATATTGAAGAGTTCGGGCCGAAGTGGTGTTCGGGCCGAAGTGGGATGTTCGGGCCGAAGTGGTGTTCGGGCCAAAGTGGTGTTCGGGCTGAAGTTCGGTGTTCGGGCCGAGGATGATGTTCGGGCCGAGGTTGAAGTTCGGGCCGAGGTCGGAGTTCGGGACGAGGTCGGAGTTCGGGCCGAGGTTGAAGTTCGGGCCGAGGTTGAAGTTCGGGCCGAAAAAGAAGTTCGGGCCGGGAACAGTGAAGAGTTCGGGCCGAACTTGTTCTTGGCAGTGACAGACGAACCAGCTATTTTGGTTACTCGTGGGCGTTAAACGGACACCCGAGCTGAAAGTTATGAATGTTTTAGTACAGCACCTTTTGTCACACAATCTTGGATATTGAAGAGTTCGGGCCGAAGAGGGATGTTCGGGCCGAAGTGGTGTTCGGGCCGAAGTGGTGTTCAGGCCGAAGTTCGGTGTTCGGGCCGAGGATGATGTTCGGGCCGTGGTCGGAGTTCGGGCCGTGGTCGGAGTTCGGGCCGAGGTTGAAGTTCGGGCCGAGGTTGAAGTTCGGGCTGAAAATGAAGTTCGGGCCGGGAACAGTGAAGAGTTCGGGCCGAACTTGTTCTTGGCAGTGACGAACGAACCATCTATTTTGGTTACTCGTGGGCGTGAAACGGACACCCGAGTTGAAAGTCATGAATGTTTTAGTATAGCACCTTTTGTCACACAATCTTGGATATTGAAGAGTTCGGGCCGAAGAGGGATGTTCAGGCCGAAGTGGTGTTCGGGCCGAAGTGGGATGTTCGGGCCGAAGTGGTGTTCAGGCCGGAGTTCGGTGTTTGGGCCGAGGATGATGTTCGGGCCGAGGTTGATGTTCGGGCCGAGGTCGGAGTTCGGGCCGAGGGTGAAGTTCGGGCCGAGGTTGAAGTTCGGGCCGAAAATGAAGTTCGGGCCGGGAACAGTGGAGAGTTCGGGCCGAACTTGTTCTTGGAAGTGACGAACGAACCAGCTATTTTGGTTACTCGTGGGCGTGAAATGGACACCCGAGCTGAAAGTTATGAATGTTTTAGTATAGCACCTTTTGTCACACAATCTTGGATATTGAAGAGTTCGGGCCGAAGTGGTGTTCGGGCCGAAGTGGGATGTTCGGGCCGAAGTGGTGTTCGGGCCAAAGTGGTGTTCGGGCCGAAGTTCGGTGTTCGCGCCGAGGATGATGTTCGGGCCGAGGTTGAAGTTCGGGCCGAGGTCGGAGTTCGGGACGAGGTCGGAGTTCGGGCCGAGGTTGAAGTTCGGGCCGAGGTTGAAGTTCGGGCCGAAAATGAAGTTCGGGCCGGGAACAGTGAAGAGTTCGGGCCGAACTTGTTCTTGGCAGTGACAGACGAACCAGCTATTTTGGTTACTCGTGGGCGTTAAACGGACACCCGAGCTGAAAGTTATGAATGTTTTAGTACAGCACCTTTTGTCACACAATCTTGGATATTGAAGAGTTCGGGCCGAAGAGGGATGTTCGGGCCGAAGTGGTGTTCGGGCCGAAGTGGTGTTCGGGCCGAAGTTCGGTGTTCGGGCCGAGGATGATGTTCGGGCCGAGGTTGAAGTTCGGGCCGAGGTTGAAGTTCTGGCCGAAAATGAAGTTCGGGCCGGGAACAGTGAAGAGTTCGGGCCGAACTTGTTCTTGGCAGTGACGAACGAACCAGCTATTTCGGTTACTCGTGGGCGTGAAACGGACACCCGAGCTGAAAGTCATGAATGTTTTAGTATAGCACCTTTTGTCACACAATCTTGGATATTGAAGAGTTCGGGCCGAAGAGGGATGTTCAGGCCGAAGTGGTGTTCGGGCCGAAGTGGGATGTTCGGGCCGAAGTGGTGTTCAGGCCGGAGTTCGGTGTTTGGGCCGAGGATGATGTTCGGGCCGAGGTTGATGTTCGGGCCGAGGTCGGAGTTCGGGCCGAGGGTGAAGTTCGGGCCGAGGTTGAAGTTCGGGCCGAAAATGAAGTTCGGGCCGGGAACAGTGAAGAGTTCAGGCCGAACTTGTTCTTGGAAGTGACGAACGAACCAACTATTTTGGTTACTCGTGGGCGTGAAACGGACACCCGAGCTGAAAGTTATGAATGTTTTAGTATAGCACCTTTTGTCACACAATCTTGGATATTGAAGAGTTCGGGCCGAAGAGGGATGTCCGGGCCGAAGTGGTGTTCGGGCCGAAGTGGGATGTTCTGGCCGAAGTGGTGTTCGGGCCGAAGTTCGGTGTTCGGGCCGAGGATGATGTTCGGGCCGAGGTTGAAGTTCGGGCCGAGGTCGGAGTTCGGGCCGAGGTTGAAGTTCGGGCCGAGGTTGAAGTTCCGGCCGAAAATGAAGTTCGGGCCGGGAACAGTGAAGAGTTCGGGCCGAACTTGTTTTTGGTAGTGACGAACGAACCAGCTATGTTGGTTACTCGTCGGCGTGAAACGGACACCCGAGCTGAAAGTTATGAATGTTTTAGTATAGCACCTTTTGTCACACAATCTTGGATATTGAAGAGTTCGGGCCGAAGATGGATGTTCGGGCCGAAGTGGTGTTCGGGCCGAAGTGGGATGTTCGGGCCGAAGTGGTGTTCGGGCCAAAGTGGTGTTCGGGTCGAAGATCGGTGTTCGGGCCGAGGATGTTGTTCGGGCCGAGATTGAAGTTCGGGCCGAGGTCGGAGTTCGGGCCGAGGTTGAAGTTCGGGCCGAGGTTGAAGTTCGGGCCGAAAATGAAGTTCGGGCCGGGAACAGTGAAGAGTTCGGGCCGAACTTGTTCTTGGCAGTGACGAACGAACCAGCTATTTTGGTTACTCGTGGGCGTGAAACGGACACCCGAGCTGAAAGTTATGAATGTTTTAGTATAGCACCTTTTGTCACACAATCTTGGATATTGAAGAGTTTGGGCTGAAGAGGGATGTTCGGGCCGAAGTGGTGTTCGGGCCGAAGTGGGATGTTCGGGCCGAAGTGGTGTTCGGGCCGAAGTGGTGTTCGGGCCGAAGTTCGGTGTTCGGGCCGAGGATGATGTTCGGGCCGAGGTGAAGTTCGGGCCGAGGTCGGACTTCGGGACGAGGTCGGACTTCGGGCCGAGGTTGAAGTTCGGGCTGAGGTTGAAGTTCGGGCCGAAAATGAAGTTCGGGCCGGGAACAGTGAAGAGTTCGGGCCGAACTTGTTCTTGGCAGTGACGGACGAACCAGCTATTTTGGTTACTCGTGGGCGTTAAACGGACACCCGAGCTGAAAGTCATGAATGTTTTAGTATAGCACCTTTTGTCACACAATCTTGGATATTGAAGAGTTCGGGCCGAAGAGGGATGTTCAGGCCGAAGTGGTGTTCGGGCCGAAGTGAGATGTTCGGGCCGAAGTGGTGTTCAGGCCGGAGTTCGGTGTTTGGGCCGAGGATGATGTTCGGGCCGAGGTTGATGTTCGGGCCGAGTCGGAGTTCGGGCCGAGGGTGAAGTTCGGGCCGAGGTTGAAGTTCGGGCCGAAAATGAAGTTCGGGCCGGGAACAGTAAGGAGTTCGGGCCGAACTTGTTCTTGGAAGTGACGAACGAACCAACTATTTTGGTTACTCGTAGGCGTGAAACGGACACCCGAGTTGAAAGTTATGAATGTTTTAGTATAGCACCTTTTGTCACACAATCTTGGATATTGAAGAGTTCGGGCCGAAGAGGGATGTCCGGGCCGAAGTGGTGTTCGGGCCGAAGTGGGATGTTCTGGCCGAAGTGGTGTTCGGGCCGAAGTTCGGTGTTCGGGCCGAGGATGATGTTCGGGCCGAGGTTGAAGTTTGGGCCGAGGTCGGAGTTCGGGCCGAGGTTGAAGTTCGGGCCGAGGTTGAAGTTCCGGCCGAAAATGAAGTTCGGGCCGGGAACAGTGAAGAGTTCGGGCCGAACTTGTTTTTGGTAGTGACGAACGAACCAGCTATGATGGTTACTCGTCGGCGTGAAACGGACACCCGAGCTGAAAGTTATGAATGTTTTAGTATAGCACCTTTTGTCACACAATCTTGGATATTGAAGAGTTCGGGCCGAAGATGGATGTTCGGGCCGAAGTGGTGTTCGGGCCGAAGTGGGATGTTCGGGCCGAAGTGGTGTTCGGGCCAAAGTGGTGTTCGGGTCGAAGATCGGTGTTCGGGCCGAGGATGATGTTCGGGCCGAGATTGAAGTTCGGGCCGAGGTCGGAGTTCGGGCCGAGGTCGGAGTTCGGGCCGAGGTTGAAGTTCGGGCCGAGGTTGAAGTTCGGGCCGAAAATGAAGTTCGGGCCGGGAACAGTGAAGAGTTCGGGCCGAACTTGTTCTTGGCAGTGACGAACGAACCAGCTATTTTGGTTACTCGTGGGCGTGAAACGGACACCCGAGCTGAAAGTTATGAATGTTTAATATAGCACCTTTTGTCACACAATCTTGGATATTGAAGAGTTTGGGCTGAAGAGGGATGTTCGGGCCGAAGTGGTGTTCGGGCCGAAGTGGGATGTTCGGGCCGAAGTGGTGTTCGGGCCGAAGTGGTGTTCGGGCCGAAGTTTGGTGTTCGGGCCGAGGATGATGTTCGGGCCGAGGTGAAGTTCGGGCCGAGGTCGGACTTCGGGACGAGGTCGGAGTTCGGGCCGAGGTTGAAGTTCGGGCTGAGGTTGAAGATCGGGCCGAAAATGAAGTTCGGGCCGGGAACAGTGAAGAGTTTGGGCCGAACTTGTTCTTGGCAGTGACGGACGAACCAGCTATTTTGGTTACTCGTGGGCATTAAACGGACACCCGAGCTGAAAGTTATGAATGTTTTAGTACAACACCTTTTGTCACACAATCTTGGATATTGAAGAGTTCGGGCCGAACAGGGATGTTCGGGCCGAAGTGGTGTTCGGGCCGAAGTGGGATGTTCGGGCCGAAGTGGTGTTCGGGCCGAAGTGGTATTCGGGCCGAAGTTCGGTGTTCAGGCCGAGGATGATGTTCGGGCCGAGGTTGAAGTTCGGGCCGTGGTCGGAGTTCGGGCCGAGGTTGAAGTTCGGGGCGAGGTTGAAGTTCGGGCCGAAAATGAAGTTCGGGCCGGGAACAGTGAAGAGTTCGGGTCGAACTTGTTCTTGGCAGTAACGAACGAACCAGCTATTTTGGTTACTCGTGGGCGTGAAACGGACACCCGAGCTGAAAGTCATGAATGTTTTAGTATAGCACCTTTTGTCACACAGTCTTGGATATTGAAGAGTTCGGGCCGAAGAGGGATGTTCGGGCCGAAGTGGTGTTCGGGCCGAAGTGGGATGTTCGGGCCGAAGTGGTGTTCGGGCCGAGGATGATGTTCGGGCCGAGGTTGATGTTCGGGCCGAGGTCGGAGTTCGGGCCGAGGTTGAAGTTCGGGCCGAGGTTGAAGTTCGGGCCAAAAATGAAGTTCGGGCCGGGAACAGTGAAGAGTTCGGGCCGAACTTGTTCTTGGCAGTGACGAACGAACCAGCTATTTTGGTTACTCGTGGGCGTGAAACGGACACCCGAGCTGAAAGTTATGAATGTTTTAGTATAGCACCTTTTGTCACACAATCTTGGATATTGAAGAGTTCGGGCCGAAGAGGGATGTGCGGGCCAAAGTGGTGTTCGGTCCGAAGAGGGATGTTCTGGCCGAAGTGGTGTTCAGGCCGAAGTTCGGTGTTCGGGCCGAGGATGATGTTCGGGCCGAGGTTGAAGTTCGGGCCGAGGTCGGAGTTCGGGCCGAGGTTGAAGTTCGGGCCGAGGTTGAAGTTCGGGCCGAAAATGAAGTTCGGGCCGGGAACAGTGAAGAGTTCGGGTCGAACTTGTTCTTGGCAGTATCGAACGAACCAGCTATTTTGGTTACTCGTGGGCGTGAAACGGACACCCGAGCTGAAAGTTATGAATGTTTTAGTATAGCACCTTTTGTCACACAATCTTGGATATTGAAGAGTTCGGGCCGAAGAGGGATGTTCGGGCCAAAGTGGTGTTCGGGCCGAAGTGGGATGTTCTGGCCGAAGTGGTGTTCGGGCCGAAGTTCGGTGTTCGGGCCGAGGATGATGTTAGGGCCGAGGTTGAAGTTCGGGCCGAGGTCGGAGTTCGGGCCGAGGTTGAAGTTCGGGCCGAGGTTGAAGTTCGGGCCGAAAATGAAGTTCGGGCCGGGAACAGTGAAGAGTTCGGGCCGAACTTGTTGTTGGCGGTGACGAACGAACCAGCTATTTTGGTTACTCATGGGCGTGAAACGGACACCCGAGTTGAAAGTTATGAATGTTTTAGTATAGCACCTTTTGTCACACAATCTTGGATATTGAAGAGTTCGGGCCGAAGAGGGATGTTCGGGCCGAAGTGGTGTTCGGGCCGAAGAGGTATATTCGGGCCGAAGTGGTGTTCGGGCCAAAGTGGGATGTTCGGGCCGAAGTGGTGTTCGGGCCGAAGTGGTGTTCGGGCCGAAGTGGGATGTTCGGGCCGAAGTGGTGTTCGGGCCGAAGTGGTGTTCGGGCCGAAGTTCGGTGTTCGGGCCGAGGATGATGTTCGGGCCGAGGTTGAAGTTCGGGCCGAGGTCGGAATTCGGGACGAAGTCGGAGTTCGGGCCGAGGTTGAAGTTCGGGCCGAGGTTGAAGTTCGGGCCGAAAATGAAGTTCGGGCCGGGAACAATGAAGAGTTCGGGCCGGACTTGTTCTTGGCAGTGACGGACGAACCAGCTATTTTGGTTACTCGTGGGCGTTAAACGGACACCCGGGCTGAAAGTTATGAATGTTTTAGTACAACACCTTTTGTCACACAATCTTGGATATTGAAGAGTTCGGGCCGAACAAGGATGTTCGGGCCGAAGTGGTGTTCGGGCCGAAGTGGGATGTTCGGGCCAAAGTGGTGTTCGGGCCGAAGTGGTGTTCGGGCCGAAGTTCGGTGTTCAGGCCGAGGATGATGTTCGGGCCGAGGTTGAAGTTCGGGCCGTGGTCAGAGTTCGGTCCGAGGTTGAAGTTCGGGCCGAGGTTGAAGTTCGGGCCGAAAATGAAGTTCGGGCCGGTAACAGTGAAGAGTTCGGGTCGAACTTGTTCTTGGCAGTAACGAACGAACCAGCTATATTGGTTACTCGTGGGCGTGAAACGGACACCCGAGCTGAAAGTCATGAATGTTTTAGTATAGCACCTTTTGTCACACAATCTTGGATATTGAAGAGTTCGGGCCGAAGAGGGATGTTCGGGCCGAAGTGGTGTTCGGGCCGAAGTGGGATGTTCGGGCCGAAGTGGTGTTCGGGCCGAAGTTCGGTGTTCGGGCCGAGGATGATGTTCGGGTCGAGGTTGATGTTCGGGCCGAGGTCGGAGTTCGGGCCGAGGTTGAAGTTCGGGCCAAGGTTGAAGTTCGGGCCGAAAATGAAGTTCGGGCCGGGAACAGTGAAGAGTTCGGGCCGAACTTGTTCTTGGCAGTGACGAACGAACCAGTTATTTTGGTTACTCGTGGGCGTGAAACGGACACCCGAGCTGAAAGTTATGAATGTTTTAGTATAGCACCTTTTGTCACACAATCTTGGATATTGAAGTGTTCGGGCCGAAGAGGGATGTTCAGGCCGAAGTGGTGTTCGGGTCGAAGTGGGATGTTCGGGCCGAAGTGGTGTTCGGGCCGAAGTTCGGTGATTGGGCCGAGGATGATGTTCGGGCCGAGGTTGATGTTCGGGCTGAGGTCGGAGTTCGGGGCGAGGGTGAAGTTCGGGCCGAGGTTGAATTTCGGGCCGAAAATGAAGTTCGGGCCAGGAACAGTGAAGAGTTCGGGCCGAACTTGTTCTTGGCAGTGACGAACGAACCAGCTATTTTGGTTACTCGTGGGCGTGAAACGGACACCCGAGCTGAAAGTTATGAATGTTTTAGTATAGCACCTTTTGTCACACAATCTTGGATATTGAAGAGTTCGGACCGAAGAGGGATGTTCGGGCCGAAGTGGTGTTCGGGCCGAAGTGGGATGTTCGGGCCGAAGTGGTGTTCGGGCCAAAGTGGTGTTCGGGTCGAAGATCGGTGTTCGGGCCGAGGATGATGTTCGGGCCGAGATTGAAGTTCGGGCCGAGGTCGGAGTTCGGGCCGAGGTTGAAGTTCGGGCCGAGGTTGAAGATCGAGCCGAAAATGAAGTTCGGGCCGCGAACAGTGAAGAGTTCGGGCCGAACTTGTTCTTGGCAGTGACGAACGAACTAGCTATTTTGGTTACTCGTGGGCGTGAAACGGACACCCGAGCTAAAAGTTATGAATGTTTTAGTATAGCACCTTTTGTCACACAATCTTGGATATTGAAGAGTTCGGGCCGAAGAGGGATGTTCGGGCCGAAGTGGTGTTCGGGCCGAAGTGGGATGTTCGGGCCGAAGTGGTGTTCGGGCCGAAGTTCGGTGTTCGGGCCGAGGATGATGTTCGATATTTCATTTCTAGAACTTTCCTTATTTCATTTCTACAACTCGATATTTCTGGTATGTAACCTCATTTCATTTCTAGAACTTTCCTTATTTTGAAAGTTTCTACTTATAGACATTCTATATTTGGCATTCCTTATACACAACAAGCATACATATTTTTACACCATACATTAGTGTTTGACTATTTTAGTCAACACAACATTATTACTTTCTTATGGTGACACACTTTGAGCTAAATCATTTCTAAAACGACAAGTTTACCGGTTAAACAATAAACGTAACGATTTAAATGAACGTGACTCGAATGTACGAACCATCTAACCCAACACCAAGTCTAGACCGACCATCAAATGTGGCCGGCCTCCTAGACCTTACTCGTGACCCTTGAACGGCCGAACCACCAAGTGTGGTGATGCCTATCTCTTTTCCTTTTGATTTGTTTGATCTTATCCTCATCTCATTTGAAAGAGTTGTACTTCTACTCAAACTCTACCCTAAAACCCTAGACTCTTACCCTATTTAAACCCCATTACCGAATTCATTTATCCTTTGTTGATCCCGGCCGCAAGCAACATCATCATCATCTTCGTCGATCCCAAGCTCCACTCGAGCATCTTCATTCGTTTCTTGATCCGATCGCAAGGTATACCGATTCCCCATATGAATTTCATTTGTTTTCTTGTCTATTCGGTCCCTAAACTAGAACCCGAGACCATGGCCAAGGCCATATGGTCTCGGCATACGTCCCTACCCTTAAACCCGTAGCATGCTTGCATGTATAAGTCGATTGTATGCATGTTTATGACCGTATACATTAGGGGTATGTTTATTGTTTGTTTTGATACCTAAATCCGTGACCTAGAACCCTACCTAGATCTTGTCGTGTGCATGCTAAAACCTTAGATCTAGAACTCTAGACCCTAACTAGACCCCTAAACCTTGAACCAAGCCGATATAGACCGAACCTAGCCACAAACCCGTAGGGTTTTGGCCATTCGGCCAACCCTAGGTCAAACCCTAGCCGAGCCTCATCAAACCCTAACCCTAATTGACTTTCATGGTTGACTATTTGACCATTTGATAGCTAGATTGACCATCGTTGACTTTGGTTGACCAAATTACAGTATACCCTAAACCCTAGCCGAAATCTAGAACCCAAGTGTTGACTTTTGTTGACTAATTTTGACTAATGTTGACCAATAAGTCAAACCGGGTCAAGGCCGGATCTTGACCCAAACCGATCAACCCAAACCCGAATACTCAATCGGGCCAAGGCCCGTACTTGGCCCATATCGATCTACTTTAGTCCATTGGGCCCAAACCTTAGTTGGCCCATTAGTATCCAAGCCCATTTGGACCAAAGCCCAAACCTTTGGCCCATACCTAACCAAACCGAACCCAATTGGGCCAAGCCCAATTCATGGCCCAACCTAAGTGGACCTAGGCCCAATAAGAGGCCCAAGTGGCCCAACCCATTAAGCCCATTAGGCCCAATAGGCCCAATCTAGGCCCAATAAGCCTAACCCAAGCCCATTTCATTTCATTTCATTTCGAAGCCCATTTCATTTCATATCATTTCATTTCGAGAATCATTTCATTTCATGTCATTTCATTTCATGTCATTTCATTTCATGTCATTTCATTTTGGAGCCTATTTCATTTCATTTTATAAAACCCAATGCATTTCATTTCATTTCATTTTATTAATCCAAGTTCATTCGATGTCACAAAACATATAACATAACATTTAACGTATATCATATATCTTATATCGTATATAGTATCGCCTGTGTTAGCTTAGTCTAATCAGTAGTTAAATCATTTAGGAAGCTAGGAGTCTCCCGAGGATTCCTCTGTCTTAAGTCTCTTGTTACTAAGCTTTGCCAGGTGAGTCCACAGACCCCTTTTACTCTTTTACTGTTTTTATAAACTTTGGGGTGGAAAACATAAACACAACTGCTACTGTTTTACTATGACTGTACAACAACATCGTTACATTTTCATTATCGCGTTGGCATGACAAACAATTATTATACCGGACTAAGGTTACCAGCAATCATTAACTAGTGGATCTAGACCATGGATATGCAGATAGTACTATTGGCTGACACTCATCCTCCCAATGAACGTTTGATCATTACTTGGTTTATCCAAGACATCTCCGGGAGTGTATATCCATAAAATAACAAAACATACTGGAGTTGAAGTGTTGATTGTGGACTTAGGGGTTGGTATATTAACTCAATAGACTAGCTACCTGTTGGGGATAATAGTTCATGCGATGTCAAACACAACATTTTGTTCAACACTTTTTCATAAACATAACTAGCAGTTGTATACATTCTACAACTATACTAAACATTTCATACTTATTACTCATATCATATGAGTGTTGAACCTTATACATTTTCAGTCATAAACCATTTTCTTAACAAACATTTTTGGTAGCAAATCACTTTACTTTCATCATAAACATTAACCCTGTGGATTCACTCAACATTATTGTTGACCCTTTTACTATTTATGTTTTTCCAGGTAATTAGGTGCAGTGGAGTTTGGAGGATATGAGCATTGGGATTGTCGTGAGCCATGATTAAAACATTAAGTTTACGAACAATCATTTCATTTCAAACAATTTTTATTTTAGGAAACTTGCTATTTTTGGAAACTTTCTACTTTTGGAAAGTGAAACAAACCTTTATTTTCGTTATTGCGTGGTTGTTTGTTTACTTAATTTTTGCTATGTTGTCATGAACGTTACACCTCCGTTCTTCCGCAAAACATTTTAAATGAAGTAAAACTCATTTTTGGCGGGGTGTGACAGAGTGGTATCAGAGCTTAAGTTATAGTCAATTAGCAAGCCTAGTCTATAACTACAAAAGATTTTTGGGAAAAACAAACACTCTTATAAAATCAAAATAATCATGGCATGCTCAGTCTCATATCCTGAAGTTCCATTGTTCTTAGTTTAGAACATTTGCCTTAGTTAGTATTGCCCTAGTGTTATAGCTAGCATATGTCAGCAAGCCTTACAACTTCATAAGCTAATGGACTTTTATGCGTCGTGTTTAGTAGAATGTCGCCTGCTAGTGTCCTCGATATCTCATATGACTCCGATAGTGATCGTGATGTTGCTGTCCCAGTAGTCCCAGTTCCTGTTGCTCCAGTGCCAGCAGTGGTACAACCTCCTGTTATCCCGTGGCATCGTCGCCCAAGAAGACGTCCCTTTCCTATCATTCCTAATGGTCCTCCTACTCCAGCTCGTGGTCAGCGTCCTATTGTCTATCGTAAGCGTGAGGGCGGTATCATTTATCTATGTTCGCTGCTAAACCCAAGCGTGATATTGTTCCAAGAACTCCACGACGTCGAGAACCTGAGCCAGAAGTGATATCAGAATCAGAGCCTGAAGAAGACTCTGAGCCCGAAGAAGAATCAGAACCAGAGGAAGAATCAGAACCAGAGGAAGAGCCAGAAGAAGAGTCAGAGCCTATGGAAGACTCTGAGCCAGAAGAAGATGATTAGTCATCTACCTATCGTCTATATTTGTTTTTCTATTATTAAATTTTATGTTTAGCTATTTTAGTATTTTTGTTCTTTAGTATTGGCAAATATGCCCTACTTATAAAACTACTATGTATTAGGAATGTGTTTAATAAAAGTGATATTTTAGTAATTTCTATTGTTCTTATAAAGTGTATTTTCTATACGTCTCTTCTACTACGACTATAATTACGACTATTTATATCTACGTCTACTACTACTATTACGTCTATTGTATATCTACTCTTTGATCCCTATTATAAGTACATATTTCCCTTATAGTCCTCCTATATTATTCATCTCTTAAATTTCTTATCATTTGTATCAGCAATTTATCAATGGCTCGAGGAGGAAACGCTGAGACTGTCGAACAAATGGTGGAACGCCGTATCGCTGAAGCAATGGCTCAAATGAACGCTGTAAGAGGAAATGCCGCTGGTGCATCTAATGTGGGAAACAACGGTATATTATACGACTCCATGAAAGAAGATTCATTATCTCCGTCTTATTTTAAACTTATTACTCATTTTCTTTCCTTATTTATTTAAACTTCAGATCCCCATCGTCAAGGTCAATCCTATAAGACCGTTACGTCCTGTCATCCTCCGACCTACTCTGGATCTGAAGGTGCTATTGCTATCATCCACTGGATTGAGAAGGTGGAATCCATTTTCAGTGTTATTCAATGTGCCCCTGAGAATATGACGAAGTTTGCTGCTAGTACGTTGTCCAAGGAAGCGTTGTCTTGGTGGAATTCTCAAGTGCTAGTCTTAGGTCGTGCAACTGTTGATGCTATGACTTGGGATACGTTCAAGGATTAGTTAACTCAAAAGTTTTGCCCAAGGAGAGAGCTACAAAAAGTTGAGGTGGAACTATGGAATCTGTCCATGGTTGGATCTGATATTGTTACCTACACAACTAAGTTTCAAGAACTTGCTCGTCTCGTTCCTCATTTGGTTACTCCTGAATTCAAGCGTATTGAAAATTATCTTCAAGGTCTTCATGATCTTATTCGTACTCATGTTATTGCATCTGAACCGACAACATTCGAAGATGCTGTGGATCGTGCAACAAGGTTGACTGATGATGCAATGAGAAGTGGATCGTTCAAAGACAAGCTAGTGGTGTCTAGCAAATCTACTGATAATGTGAGCAATGAAAATGGAAAGCGTTCTTACGACAACAAACGTGATCACAAAGGGAACAAATATCAAAAGACTAAGAATTATGCAGCCTCTACTCAGAACAACAATCGGTCTAATTCAGAATCTAAGTCTTATGCTGGAAGCAAGCCCTTGTGTAACAGATGTAACTGGCATCATGATGGTCAGTGTGAGAAATGCTTCAAGTGTGACCGCTGGGGTCATAATTTCAGAAAGTGTTCATCCAACAATCCTCCTAAGAATCCTGTCTGCTACGAGTGTGGTGATTCTAACCATTATCGTAATCGTTGCCCTAGACTTCAGAACAACAATAACCAGAATGGCAACAACAATAATGGCAATCGTAACAACAATCGCAATGCCAGCAACAACAATGATCGTCAAAATGGTCGTGGTCGTGCATTTGTTATGAATGCTCAAGAAGCTCGTGAGAACCCTGATACCGTCACTGGTACGTTTATCGTCAACAATCATTTTGCTTCTATTTTATTTGACTCAGGAGCCGACTTGAGTTTCGTATCGACCGACTTTAAAAGTTTCTTAAATCTAGATCCTGATCGTTTGAAGGTGAATTATGAAATCGAGTTAGCAAATGGCAAGATTGTTAGGTCTAGTGAAGTTTTTAAAGGTTGTAAGCTTGACCTAGATGATCACATTTTTGATATAGACCTTGTGCCTGTAGAACTAGGAAGTTTTGATATCGTCATAGGGATGGATTGGTTGTCTAAAAACCGTGCTGAAATAATATGTTACACCAAACAAATCCGAATTCCCTTATCCAAAACAGAAACTTTAATAGTTCAAGGTGAACAAAGAAACAGAAACATAAAAATCATAACTTCTATGAAAGCTCAAAAATATCTTCGTAAAGGATGCCAAGCCTTTCTTGCTCATGTCGTTGACACAAAGTCCAAAGATCGTAAGATTGAGGACATTCCTATTGTTCGTGAGTTTCCTGGTGTATTTCCTAGTGAATTGCCTGGACTGCCGCCTCAGAGACAAGTTGAATTTCGTATTGATCTGATTCCAGGAGCCGCACATATCGCGCGTTCTCCTTATCGTCTTGCACCGTCTGAAATGCAAGAACTTTCATCGCAAATACAAGAACTTCTTGATCTTGGTTTCATTCGACCGAGTTTCTCGCCCTGGGGAGCTCCGGTCCTCTTCGTTAAAAAGAAAGATGGTTCCATGAGAATGTGCATTGATTATCGTGAATTGAGCAAAGTAACAATTAAGAATCGATATCCTCTTCCCCGTATTGATGATCTATTCGATCAACTCCAAGGATCGAGTTTCTATTCCAAAATCGATCTTCGTTCTGGTTACCATCAGTTAAAAGTACGTGATGAAGATGTGCCCAAAACTGCTTTTAGAACTCGCTATGGTCATTATGAATTTTTGGTAATGCCATTTGGTTTGACCAATGCACCTGCTGTGTTTATGGATCTCATGAACAGAGTGTGCAAACAGTATCTCGACAAATTCGTTATCGTCTTCATAGATGATATTCTCATCTATTCGCATTATAGAGAAGAGCATGAAGAGCACTTAAGAATCATTCTTGAGTTGTTGGAGAAAGAAAAGTTGTACGCCAAGTTGTCCAAGTGTGAATTTTGGTTGCGTGAAGTCCAATTTCTGGGTCATGTTATCAACGAAGAAGGTATTCACGTTGATCCTGCAAAGATAGAAGCTATAAAGAATTGGGAAGCTCCGAAGACCCCAACTGAAGTGAGACAATTCCTTGGTCTTGCTGGTTACTATAGAAGATTTATAGAAAATTTCTCAAGGATTGCAAAGGATTTGACGGTGTTAACACATAAGGATGAGAAATTTGTCTGGGGTGAAAAGCAAGAATCAGCCTTCCAATCTCTAAAATCTAAATTATGTTCTGCTCCTATTCTATCTCTCCCTGAAGGAACCGATAATTTCGTGGTGTACTGTGACGCTTCGCACCAAGGACTAGGTTGTGTATTGATGTAACATGACAAAGTAATCGCCTATGCCTCTCGACAACTGAAGAACCACGAGAAGAATTATACAACTCATGATCTTGAGTTGGGTGCAGTTATATTCGCGTTGAAGATTTGGAGACATTACCTCTACGGTACCAAATGCACAATATTTACCGATCACAAGAGTTTGCAACATATCTTCAATCAGAAAGATCTCAATATGAGACAACGTAGATGGATAGAATTGATGAATGACTATGAACGTGAAATTAAGTATCATCCTGGTAAGGCTAATGTGGTAGCTGATGCCTTAAGTCGGAAAGAGCAACCTAAACCTCGTCGTGTTCGAGCCCTTCCAATCTCCGTTCGTTCTAATCTATCTTCCCAAGTTCATGAATTCCAAATTGAAGCCTTGAAGGTAGAGAACATCAAAAGTGAAGCTTTGCGTGGTATGGAGAAGCAGTTCGAAGCAAAAGTGGATGGAACTCTTTATTTCATGGATCGTTTATGGGTTCCAAATTTTGGAAGTGTTCGCAATGTTATCTTGAATGAAGCTCATCGATCCAAATATTCTATTCATCCTGGTGCCGACAAGATGTATAAAGATGTCAAAGAGTTATATTGGTGGCCAAATATGAAGAGAGAAATCGCAGTTTATGTCAGCAAATGTTTAACTTGTGCTAGAGTGAAAGCAGAGAATCAGAAGCCTTCCGGTCTTCTACAACAACCAGAGATCCCTGAATGGAAATGGGAAGAAATCTCTATGGATTTTATAACTAAATTGCCTCGAACATCTAATGGTCATGATACAATTTGGGTAATTGTCGATCGGTTGACCAAATCAGCTCACTTGATTCCTATTAAAGAAACTGATCAAATGGAGAAGTTAACAAGAATTTACTTAAAGGAAGTTGTATCTCGGCATGGTGTGCCAGTCGCGATCATCTCGGATCGTGATAGTCGCTTCACGTCTCGTTTTTGGCAATCGTTGCAAAAATCTCTCGGTACTCGCCTCGATATGAGTACTGCCTATCATCCCCAAACAGATGGGCAGACTGAAAGAACAATTCAAACTTTGGAAGACATGCTTAGAGCATGTGTTATTGATTTTGGTGGAAGTTGGGATTCTCATCTTCCGTTAGCTGAGTTCTCATATAATAATAGTTATCATACAACTATTAAGGCCGCACCGTTCGAAGCTTTGTATGGAAGAAAGTGTCGTTCGCCACTTTGTTGGATTGAAATTGGTGATCGTCAGATTACTGGTCCTGAGATTCTACAAGAAACGACTGACAAGATTTTTAAAATCAAAGATCGCATCAAGGCTGCCAGAGATCGACAAAAGAGCTATGCTGATAATCGTCGAAAGCCTTTAGAGTTCGCTGTTGGCGACCATGTTTTACTAAAAGTAGCACCTTGGAAAGGTGTTTTATGTTTTGGTAAGAAAGGGAAGCTCAGTCCTCGTTATGTTGGACCATTTGAGATTCTTGAAAGAATCGGTACTGTTGCTTATCGCCTTCGTCTTCCTAATGAGCTCAGCAATGTTCACAACACATTTCATGTTTCTAATCTTAAGAAGTTTATTCATGATCCTTCGCTTATCGTCCCTACTGAAGAAATCATCATCGACGACAAACTTCATTTCACTGAGGAACCAATTGAAATATCTGACTGGAAAGAGCAAAAGTTGCGAAGAAGCAAGATCAAAATTGTCAAAGTCAGATGGAACTCCAAAAGAGGTCCTGAATTCACGTGGGAACGTGAGGACCAGATGCGAAAGAAATATCCTCATCTTTTTCTCGTTGTCTCTCCTGTTCGTGCTTCGTCTTAAATTTCGGGACGAAATTTCTTCAACCAGGGGAGAATGTGACAACTCGATATTTCTGGTATGTAACCTCATTTCATTTCTAGAACTTTCCTTATTTAGAAAGTTTCTACTTATAGACATTCTATATTTGGCATTCCTTATACACAACAAGCATACATATTTTTACACCATACATTAGTGTTTGACTATTTTAGTCAACACAACATTATTACTTTCTTATGGTGACACACTTTAAGCTAAATCATTTCTAAAACGACAAGTTTACCGGTTAAACAATAAACGTAACGATTTAAATGAACGTGACTCGAATGTACGAACCATCTAACCCAACACCAAGTCTAGACCGACCATCAAATGTGGCCGGCCTCCTAGACCTTACTCGTGACCCTTGAACGGCCGAACCACCAAGTGTGGTGATGCGTATCTCCTTTCCTTTTGATTTGTTTGATCTTATCCTCATCTCATTTGAAAGAGTTGTACTTCTACTCAAACTCTACCCTAAAACCCTAGACTCTTACCCTATTTAAACCCCATTACCGAATTCATTTACCCTTTGCATGTATATGTCGATTGTATGCATGTTTATGACCGTATACATTAGGGGTATGTTTATTGTTTGTTTTGATACCTAAATCCGTGACCTAGAACCCTAGATCTTGTCGTGTGCATGCTAAAACCTTAGATCTAGAACTCTAGACCCTAACTAGACCCCTAAACCTTGAACCAAGCCGATATAGACCGAACCTAGCCACAAACCCGTAGGGTTTTGGCCATTCGGCCAACCTTAGGTCAAACCCTAGCCGAGCCTCATCAAACCCTAACCCTAATTGACTTTCATGGTTGACTATTTGACCATTTGATAGCTAGATTGACCATCGTTGACTTTGGTTGACCAAATTATAGTATACCCTAAACCCTAGCCGAAATCTAGAACCCAAGTGTTGACTTTTGTTGACTAATTTTGACTAATGTTGACCAATAAGTCAAACCGGGTCAAGGCCGGATCTTGACCCAAACCGATCATGAAGTTCGGGCCGGGAAAAGTAAAGAGTTCGGGCCGAACTTGTTCTTGGCAGTGACGAATGAACCAGCTATTTTGGTTACTCGTCGGCGTGAAACGGACACCCGAGCTGAAAGTTATGAATGTTTTAGTATAGCACCTTTTGTCACACAATATTGGATATTGAGGAGTTCGAGCTGAAGAGGGATGTTCGGGCCGAAGTGGTGTTCGGGCCGAAGTGGGATGTTCGGGCCGAAGTGGTGTTCGGGCCGAAGTTCGGTGTTCGAGCCGAGGATGATGTTCAGGCCGAGGTTGAAGTTCGGGCCGAGGTCGGAATTCGGGCCGAGGTTGAAGTTCGGGCCGAGGTTGAAGTTCGGGCCGAAAATGAAGTTCGGGCCGGGAACAGTGAAGAGTTCGGGCCGAACTTGTCCTTGGCAGTGACGAACGATCCAGCTATTTTGGTTACTCGTGGGCGTGAAACGGACACCCGAGCTAAAAGTTATGAATGTTTTAGTATAGTACCTTTTGTCACACAATCTTGGATATTGAAGAGTTCGGGCCGAAGAGGGATGTTCGGGCCGAAGTGGTGTTCGGGCCGAAGTGGTGTTCGGGCCGAAGTGGTGTTCGGGCCGAAGTTCGGTGTTCGGGCCGAGGATGATGTTCAGGCCGAGGTTGAAGTTCGGGCCGAGGTCGGAGTTCGGGCCGAGGTTGAAGTTCGGGCCGAAAATGAAGTTCGGGCCGGGAACAGTGAAGAGTTCGGGCCGAACTTGTTCTTGACAGTGACGAACGAACCAGCTATTTTGGTTACTCGTGGGCGTGAAACGGACACCCGAGCTGAAAGTTATGAATGTTTTAGTATAGCACCTTTTGTCACACAATCTTGGATATTGAAGAGTTCGGGTCGAAGAGGGATGTTCGGGCCGAAGTGGTGTTCGCGCCGAAGTGGGTTGTTCGGGCCGAAGTGGTGTTCGGGCCGAAGTTCGGTGTTCGGGCCGAGGATGATGTTCGGGCCGAGGTTGAAGTTCGGGCCGAGGTCGGAGTTCGGGCCGAGGTTGAAGTTCGGGTCGAGGTTGAAGTTCGGGCCGAAAATGAAGTTCGGGCCGGGAACAGTCAAGAGTTCGGGCCGAACTTGTTCTTGGCAGTGACGAACGAACCAGCTATTTTGGTTACTCGTGGGCGTGAAACGGACCCCCGAGCTGAAAGTTATGAATGTTTTAGTATAGCACCTTTTGTCACACAATCTTGGATATTGAAGATTTCGGGCCGAAGAGGGATGTTCGGGCCGAAGTGGTGTTCGGGCCGAAGTGGTGTTCGGGCCGAAGTGGGATGTTCGGGCCGAAGTTGTGTTCGGGCCGAAGTTCGGTGTTCGGGTCGAGGATGATGTTCGGGCCGAGGTCGGAGTTCGGGCCGAGGTCGGAGTTCGGGCCGAGGTTGAAGTTCGGGCCGAAAATGAAGTTCGGGCCGGGAACAGTGAAGAGTTCGGGCCGAACTTGTTCTTGGCAGTGACGAACGAACCAGCTATTTTGGTTACTCGTGGGCGTGAAACGGACACCCAAGCTGAAGTTATGAATGTTTTAGTATAGCACCTTTTGTCACACAATATTGGATATTGAAGAGTTCGGGCCGAAGAAGGATGTTCGGGCCGAAGTGGTGTTCGGGCCGAAGTGGGATGTTCGGGCCGAAGTGTTGTTCGGACCGAAGTGGTGTTCGGGCCGAAGTTCGGTGTTCGGGCCGAGGATGATGTTCAAGCCGAGGTTGAAGTTCGGGCCGAGGTCGGAGTTCGGGCCGAGGTCGGAGTTCGGGCCGAGGTTGAAGTTCGGGCCGAGGTTGAAGTTCGGGCCGAAAATGAAGTTCGGGCCGAGGTTGAAGTTCGGGACGAAAATGAAGTTCGGGCCGGGAACAGTGAAGAGTTCGGGCCGAACTTGTTCTTGGCAGTGACGAACGAACCAGCTATTTTGGTTACTCGTGGGCGTGAAACGGACACCCGAGCTGAAAGTTATGAATGTTTTAGTATAGTACCTTTTGTCACACAATCTTGGATATTGAAGAGTTCGGGTCGAAGAGGGATGTTCGGGCCGAAGTGGTGTTCGCGCCGAAGTGGGATGTTCGGGCCGAAGTGGTGTTCGGGCCGAAGTTCGGTGTTCGGGCCGAGGATGATGTTCGGGCCGAGGTTGAGTTCGGGCCGAGGTCGGAGTTCGGGCCGAGGTTGAAGTTCAGGCCGAGGTTGAAGTTCTGGCCGAAAATGAAGTTCGGGCCGGGAACAGTGAAGAGTTCGGGCCGAACTTGTTCTTGGCAGTGACGAACGAACCAGCTATTTTGGTTACTCGTGGGCGTGAAACGGACCCCCGAGCTGAAAGTTATGAATGTTTTAGTATAGCACCTTTTGTCACACAATCTTGGATATTGAATAGTTCGGGCCGAAGAGGGATGTTCGGGCCGAAGTGGTGTTCGGGCCGAAGTGGTGTTCGGGCCGAAGTGGGATGTTCGGGCCGAAGTGGTGTTCGGGCCGAAGTTGTGTTCGGGCCAAAGTTCGGTGTTCGGGTCGAGGATGATGTTCGGGCGAGGTCGGAGTTCGGGCCGAGGTCGGAGTTCGGGACGAGGTTGAAGTTCGGGCCGAGGTTGAAGTTCGGGCCGAAAATGAAGTTCGGGCCGGGAACAGTGAAGAGTTCGGGCCGAACTTGTCCATGGCAGTGACGAACAATCCAGCTATTTTGGTTACTCGTGGGCGTGAAACGGACACCCGAGCTGAAAGTTATGAATGTTTTAGTATAGTACCTTTTGTCACACAATCTTGGATATTGAAGAGTTCGGGCCGAAGAGGGATGTTCGGGCCGAAGTGGTGTTCGGGCCGAAGTGGTGTTCGGGCCGAAGTGGGATGTTCGGGCCGAAGTGGTGTTCGGGCCGAAGTGGTGTTCGGGCCGAAGTTCGGTGTTCGGGCCGAGGATGATGTTCAGGCCGAGGTTGAAGTTCGGGCCGAGGTCGGAGTTCGGGCCGAGGTTGGAGTTCGGGCCGAGGTTGAAGTTCGGCCCGAAAATGAAGTTCGGGCCGGGAACAGTGAAGAGTTCGGGCCGAACTTGTTCTTGGCAGTGACGAACGAACCAGCTATTTTGGTTACTCGTGGGCGTGAAACGGACACCCGAGCTGAAAGTTATGAATGTTTTAGTATAGCACCTTTTGTCACACAATCTTGGATATTGAAGAGTTCGGGTCGAAGAGGGATGTTCGGGCCGAAGTGGTGTTCGCGCCGAAGTGGGATGTTCGGGCCGAAGTGGTGTTCGGGCCGAAGTTCGGTGTTCGGGCCGAGGATGATGTTCGGGCCGAGGTTGAAGTTCGGGCCGAGGTCGGAGTTCGGGCCGAGGTTGAAGTTCGGGCCGAAAATGAAGTTCGGGCCGGGAATAGTGAAGAGTTCGGGCCGAACTTGTTCTTGACAGTGACGAACGAACCAGCTATTTTGGTTATTCGTGGGCGTGAAACGGTCACCCGAGCTGAAAGTTATGAATGTTTTAGTATAGCACCTTTTGTCACACAATCTTGGATATTGAAGAGTTCGGGTCGAAGAGGGATGTTCGGGCCGAAGTGGTGTTCGCGCCGAAGTTCGGTGTTCGGGCCGAGGATGATGTTCGGGCCGAGGTTAAGTTCGGGCCGAGGTCGGAGTTCGGGCCGAGGTTGAAGTTCAGGCCGAGGTTGAAGTTCGGGCCGAAAATGAAGTTCGGGCCGGGAACAGTGAAGAGTTCGGGCCGAACTTGTTCTTGACAGTGACGAACGAACCAGCTATTTTGGTTATTCGTGGGCGTGAAACGGACACCCGAGCTGAAAGTTATGAATGTTTTAGTATAGCACCTTTTGTCACACAATCTTGGATATTGAAGAGTTCGGGCCGAAGAGGGATGTTCGGGCCGAAGTGGTGTTCGGGCCGAAGTGGAATGTTCGGGTCGAAGTGGTGTTCGGGCCGAAGTGGTGTTCGGGCCGAAGTTCGGTGTTCGGGCCGAGGATGATGTGCGGGCCGAGGTTGAAGTTCGGGCCGAGGTCAGAGTTCGGGCCGAGGTTGAAGTTCGGGCCGAGGTTGAAGTTCGGGCCGAAGTGGTGTTCGGGCCGAAGTTCGGTGTTCGGGCCGAGGATGATGTGCGGGCCGAGGTTGAAGTTCGGGCCGAGGTCGGAGTTCGGGCCGAGGTTGAAGTTCGGGCCGAGGTTGAAGTTCGGGCCGAAAATGAAGTTCGGGCCGGGAACAGTGAAGAGTTCGGGCCGAACTTGTTTTTGGCAGTGACGAACGAACCAGCTATTTTGGTTACTCGTGGGCGTGAAACGGACCCCCGAGCTGAAAGTTATGAATGTTTTAGTATAGCACCTTTGTCACACAATCTTGGATATTGAAGAGTTCGGGTCGAAGAGGGATGTTCGGGCCGAAGTGGTGTTCGGGCCGAAGTGGGATGTTCGGGCCGAAGTGGTGTTCGGGCCGAAGTGGTGTTCGGGCCGAAGTTCGGTGTTCGGGCCGAGGATGATGTTCGGGCCGAGGTTGAAGTTCGGGCCGAGGTCGGAGTTCGGGCCGAGGTTGAAGTTCGGGCCGAAAATGAAGTTCGGGCCGGGAACAGTGAAGAGTTCGGGCCGAACTTGTTCTTGGCAGTGACGAACGAACCAGCTATTTTGGTTACTCGTGGGCGTGAAACGGACACCAGAGCTGAAAGTTATGAATGTTTTAGTATAGCACCTTTTGTCACACAATCTTGGATATTGAAGAGTTCGGGTCGAAGAGGGATGTTCGGGCCGAAGTGGTGTTCGCGCCGAAGTGGGATGTTCGGGCCGAAGTGGTGTTCGGGCCGAAGTTCGGTGTTCGGGCCGAGGATGATGTTCGGGCCGAGGTTGAAGTTCGGGCCGAGGTCGGAGTTCGGGCCGAGGTTGAAGTTCGGGCCGAGGTTGAAGTTCGGGCCGAAAATGAAGTTCGGGCCGGGAACAGTGAAGAGTTCGGGCCGAACTTGTTCTTGACAGTGACCAACGAACCAACTATTTTGGTTATTCGTGGGCGTGAAACGGACACCCGAGCTGAAAGTTATGAATGTTTTAGTATAGCACCTTTTGTCACACAATCTTGGATATTGAAGAGTTCGGGCCGAAGAGGGATGTTCGGGCCGAAGGGGTGTTCGGGCCGAAGTGGAATGTTCGGGCCGAAGTGGTGTTCGGGCCGAAGTGGTGTTCGGGCCGAAGTTCGGTGTTCGGGCCGAGGATGATGTTCGGGCCGAGGTTGAAGTTCGGGCCGAGGTCGGAGTTCGGGCCGAGGTTGAAGTTCGGGCAGAGGTTGAAGTTCGGGCCGAAAATGAAGTTCGGGCCGGGAACAGTGTAGAGTTCAGGCCGAACTTGTTCTTGGCAGTGACGAACGAACCAGCTATTTTGGTTACTCGTGGGCGTGAAACGGACACCCGAGCTGAAGTTATGAATGTTTTAGTATAGCATCTTTTGTCACACAATATTCGATATTGAAGTGTTCGGGCCGAAGAGGGATGTTCGGGCCGAAGTGGTGTTCGGGCCGAAGTGGGATGTTCGGGCCGAAGTGGTGTTCGGACCGAAGTGGTGTTCGGGCCGAAGTTCGGTGTTCGGGCCGAGGATGATGTTCAAGCCGAGGTTGAAGTTCGGGCCGAGGTCGGAGTTCGGGCCGAGGTTGAAGTTCGGGCCGAGGTTGAAGTTCGGGCCGAAAATGAAGTTCGGGCCGAGGTTGAAGTTCGGGACGAAAATGAAGTTCGGGCCTCGGGCCGAAGTGGTGTTTGGGCCGAAGTGCGATGTTCGGGCCGAGAAACGGACACCTGAGCTGAAAGTTATGAATGTTTTAGTATAGCACCTTTTGTCACACAATCTTGGATATTGAAGAGTTCTGGCCGAAGAGGGATGTTCGGGCCGAAGTGGTGTTCGGGCCGAAGTGGGATGTTCGGGCCGAAGTTCGGTGTTCGGGCCGAGGATGATGTTCGGGCCGAGGTTGAAGTTCGGGCTGAGGTCGGAGTTCGGGCCGAGGTTGAAGCTCGGGCCGAGGTTGAAGTTCAGGACGAAAATGAAGTTCGGGCCGGGAACAGTGAAGAGTTCGGGCCGAACTTGTTCTTGGCAGTGACGAACGAACCATCTATTTTGGTTACTCGTGGGCGTGAAACGGACACCCGAGCTGAAAGTTATGAATGTTTTAGTATAGCACCTTTTCTCACACAATCTTGGATATTGAAGTATTCGGGCCGAAGTGGTGTTCGGGCCGAAGTGGGATGTTCGGGCCGAAGTGGTGTTCGGGCCGAAGTGGTGTTCGGGCCGAAGTTCGGTGTTCGGGCCGAAGTTCGGTGTTCGGGCCGAGGATGATGTTCGGGCCGAGGTTGGAGTTGGGGCCGAGGTCGGAGTTCGGGCCGAGGTTGAAGTTCGGGCCGAAAATGAAGTTCGGGCCGGGAACAGTGAAGAGTTCGGGCCGAACTTGTTCTTGGCAGTGACGAACGAACCAGCTATTTTGGTTACTCGTGGGCGTGAAATGGACACCCTAGCTGAAAGTTATGAATGTTTTAGTATAGCACCTTTTGTCACACAATCTTGGATATTGAAGAGTTCGGGCCGAAGAGGGATGTTCGGGCCGAAGTGGTGTTCGGGCCGAAGTGGGATGTTCGGGCCGACGTGGTGTTCGGGCCGAAGTGGTGTTCGAGCCGATGTTCGGTGTTCGGGCCGAGGATGAAGTTCGGGCCGAGGTTGAAGTTCGGGCCGAGGTCGGAGTTCGGGCCGAGGTTGAAGTTCAGGCCGAGGTTGAAGTCCGGGCCGAAAATGAAGTTCGGGCCGGGAACAGTGAAGAGTTCGGGCCGAACTTGTTCTTGGCAGTGACGAACGAACCAGCTATTTTGGTTACTCGTGGGCGTGAAACGGACACCCGAGCTGAAAGTTATGAATGTTTTAGTATAGCACCTTTTGTCACACAATCTTGGATATTGAAGAGTTCGGGCCGAAGAGGGATGTTCGGGCCGAAGTGGTGTTCGGGCCGAATTGGGGTGTTCGGGCCGAAGTGGTGTTCGGGCCGAAGTTCGGTGTTCGGGCCGAGGATGATGTTCGGGCCGAGGTTGGAGTTCGGGCCGAGGTCGGAGTTCGGGCCGAGGTTGAAGTTCGGGCCGAGGTTGAAGTTCGGGCCGAAAATGAATTCGGGCCGGGGACAGTGAAGAGTTCGGGCCGAACTTGTTCTTGGCAGTGACGAACGAACCAGCTATTTTGGTTACTCGTGGGCGTGAAACGGACACCCGAGCTGAAAGTTATGAATGTTTTAGTATAACACCTTTTGTCACACAATCTTGGATATTGAAGAGTTCGGGCCGAAGAGGGATGTTCGGGCCGAAGTGGTGTTCGGGCTGAAGTGGGATGTTCGGGCCGAAGTGGTGTTCGGGCCGAAGTTCGGTGTTCGGGCCGAGGATGATGTTCAGGTCGAGGTTGAAGTTCGGGCCGAGGTCGGAGTTCGGGCCGAGGTCGGAGTTCGGGCCGAGGTTGAAGTTCGGGCCGAAAATGAAGTTCGGGCCGGGAACAGTGAAGAGTTCGGGCCGAACTTGTTCTTGGCAGTGACGAACGAACCATCAATTTTGGTTACTCGTGGGCGTGAAACGGACACCCGAGCTGAAAGTTATGAATGTTTTAGTATAGCACCTTTTGTCACACAATATTGGATATTGAAGAGTTCGGGCCCAAGAGGGATGTTCGGGCCGAAGTGGTGTTCGGGCCGAAGTTCGGTGTTCGGGCCGAGGATGATGTTCGGGCCGAGGTTGAAGTTCGGGCCGAGGTCAGAGTTAGGGCCGAGGTTGAAGTTCGGGCCGAGGTTGGAGTTCGAGCCGAAAATGAAGTTCGGGCCGGGAACACTGAAGAGTTCGGGCCGAACTTGTTCTTGGCAGTGACGAACGAACCAGCTATTTTGTTACTCGTGGGCGTGAAACGGACACCCGAGCTGAAAGTTATGAATGTTTTAGTATAGCACCTTTTGTCACACAATCTTGGATATTGAAGAGTTCGGGCCGAAGAGGGATGTTCGGGCCGAAGTGGTGTTCGGGCCGAAGTGCGATGTTCGGGCCGAGAAACGGACACCTGAGCTGAAAGTTATGAATGTTTTAGGATAGCACCTTTTGTCACACAATCTTGGATATTGAAGAGTTCTGGCCGAAGAGGGATGTTCGGGCCGAAGTGGTGTTCGGGCCGAAGTGGGATGTTCGGGCCGAAGTTCGGTGTTCGGGCCGAGGATGATGTTTGGGCCGAGGTTGAAGTTCGGGCCGAGGTCAGAGTTCGGGCCGAGGTTGAAGCTCGGGCCGAGGTTGAAGTTCGGGACGAAAATGAAGTTCGGGCCGGGAACAGTGAAGAGTTCGGGCCGAACTTGTTCTTGGCAGTGACGAACGAACCAGCTATTTTGGTTACTCGTGGGCGTGAAACGGACACCTGAGCTGAAAGTTATGAATGTTTTAGTATAGCACCTTTTCTCACACAATCTTGGATATTGAAGAATTCGGGCCGAAGTGGTGTTCGGGCCGAAGTGGGATGTTCGGGCCGAAGTGGTGTTCGGGCCGAAGTGGTGTTCCGTCCGAAGTTCGGTGTTTGGGCCGAGGATGATGTCCGGGCCGAGGTTGGAGTTCGGGCCGAGGTTGGAGTTCGGGCCGAGGTCGGAGTTCGGGCCGAGGTTGAAGTTCGGGCCGAGGTTGAAGTTCGGGCCGAAAATGAAGTTCGGGCCGGGAACAGAGAAGAGTTCGGGCCGAACTTGTTCTTGGCAGTGACGAACGAACCAGCTATTTTGGTTACTCGTGGGCGTGAAACGGACACCCGAGCTGAAAGTTATGAATGTTTTAGTATAGCACCTTTTGTCACACTATCTTGGATATTGAAGAGTTCGGTCCGAAGAGGGATGTTCGGGCCGAAGTGGTGTTCGGGCCGAAGTGGGATGTTCGGGCCGAAGTGGTGTTCGGGCCGAAGTTCGGTGTTCGGGCCGAAGTTCGGTGTTCGGGTCGAGGATGATGTTCGGGCCGAGGTTGGAGTTGGGGCCGAGGTCGGAGTTCGGGCCGAGGTTGAAGTTCGGGCCAAAAATGAAGTTCGGGCCGGGAACAGTGAAGAGTTCGGGCCGAACTTGTTCTTGGCAGTGACGAACGAACCAGCTATTTTGGTTACTCGTGGGCGTGAAATGGACACCCGAGCTAAAAGTTATGAATGTTTTAGTATAGCACCTTTTGTCACACAATCTTGGATATTGAAGAGTTCGGGCCGAAGAGGGATGTTCGGGCCGAAGTGGTGTTCGGGCCGAAGTGGGATGTTCGGGCCGACGTGGTGTTCGGGCCGAAGTGGTGTTCGAGCCGAAGTTCGGTGTTTGGGCCGAGGATGAAGTTCGGGCCGAGGTTGAAGTTCGGGCCGAGGTCGGAGTTCGGGCCGAGGTTGAAGTTCAGGCCGAGGTTGAAGTCCGGGCCGAAAATGAAGTTCGGGCCGGGAACAGTGAAGAGTTCGGGCCGAACTTGTTCTTGGCAGTGACGAACGAACCAGCTATTTTGGTTACTCGTGGGCGTGAAACGGACACCCGAGCTGAAAGTTATGAATGTTTTAGTATAGCACCTTTTGTCACACAATCTTGGATATTGAAGAGTTCGGGCCGAAGAGGGATGTTCGGGCCGAAGTGGTGTTCGGGCCGAAGTTCGGTTTCGGGCCGAGGTTGGAGTTCGGGCCGAGGTCGGAGTTCAGGCTGAGGTTGAAGTTCGGGCCGAGGTTGAAGTTCGGGCCGAAAATGAAGTTCGGGCCGGGGACAGTGAAGAGTTCGGGCCGAACTTGTTCTTGGCAGTGACGAACGAACCAGCTATTTTGGTTACTCGTGGGCGTGAAACGGACACCCGAGCTGAAAGTTATGAATGTTTTAGTATAGCACCTTTTGTCACACAATCTTGGATATTGAAGAGTTCGGGCCGAAGAGGGATGTTCGGGCCGAAGTGGTGTTCGGGCTGAAGTGGTGTTCGGGCCGAAGTGGTGTTCGGGCCGAGGATGATGTTCGGACCGAGGTCGGAGTTCGGGCCGAGGTCGGAGTTTGGGACGAGGTCGAAGTTCGGGCCGAGGTTGAAGTTCGGGCCGAAGTGGTGTTCGGGCCGAAGTGGGATGTTCGAGCCGAAGTGGTGTTCGGGCCGAAGTGGTGTTCGGGCCGAAGTTCGGTGTTCGGGCCGAGGATGATGTTCGGGCCGAGGTTGAAGTTCGGGCCGAGGTCGGAGTTCGGGCCGAGGTTGAAGTTCGGGCCGAGGTTGAAGTTCGGGCCGAAAATGAAGTTTGGGCCGGGAACAGCGAAGAGTTCGGGCCGAACTTGTTCTTGGCAGTGACGAACGAACCAGCTATTTTGGTTACTCGTGGGCGTGAAACGGACACCCGAGCTGAAAGTTATGAATGTTTTAGTATAGCACCTTTTGTCACACAATCTTGGATATTGAAGAGTTCGGGCCGAAGAGGGATGTTCGGGCCGAAGTGGTGTTCGGGCCGAAGTGGGATGTTCGGGCCGAAGTGGTGTTCGGGTCGAAGTTCGGTGTTCGGGCCGAGGATGATGTTCGGGCCGAGGTTGGAGTTCGGGCCGAGGTCGGAGTTCGGGCCGAAGTTGAAGTTCGGGCCGAGGATGAAGTTCGGGCCGAAAATGAAGTTCGGGCCGGGAACAGTGAAGAGTTCGGGCCGAACTTGTTCTTGGCAGTGACGAACGAACCAGCTATTTTGGTTACTCGTGGGCGTGAAACGGACACCCGAGCTGAAAGTTATGAATGTTTTAGTATAGCACCTTTTGTCACACAATATTGGATATTGAAGAGTTCGGGCCCAAGAGGGATGTTCGGGCCGAAGTGGTGTTCGGGCCGAAGTGGTGTTCGGGCCGAAGTTCGGTGTTCGGGCCGAGGATGATGTTCGGGCCGAGGTTGAAGTTCGGGCCGAGGTCGGAGTTCGGGCCGAGGTTGAAGTTCGGGCCGAGGTTGGAGTTCGAGCCGAAAATGAAGTTCGGGCCGGGAACACTGAAGAGTTCGAGCCGAACTTGTTCTTGGCAGTGACGAACGAACCAGCTATTTTGTTACTCGTGGGCGTGAAACGGACACCCGAGCTGAAAGTTATGAATGTTTTAGTATAGCACCTTTTGTCACACAATCTTGGATATTGAAGAGTTCGGGCCGAAGAGGGATGTTCGGGCCGAAGTGGTGTTCGGGCCGAAGTGCGATGTTCGGGCCGAGAAACGGACACCTGAGCTGAAAGTTATGAATGTTTTAGTATAGCACCTTTTGTCACACAATCTTGGATATTGAAGAGTTCTGGCCGAAGAGGGATGTTCGGGCCGAAGTGGTGTTCGGGCCGAAGTGGGATGTTCGGGCCGAAGTTCGGTGTTCGGGCCGAGGATGATGTTCGGGCCGAGGTTGAAGTTCGGGCCGAGGTCGGAGTTCGGGCCGAGGTTGAAGCTCGGGCCGCGGTTGAAGTTCGGGACGAAAATTAAGTTCGGGCCGGGAACAGTGAAGAGTTCGGGCCGAACTTGTTCTTGGCAGTGACGAACGAACCAGCTATTTTGGTTACTCGTGGGTGTGAAACGGACACCCGAGCTGAAAGTTATGAATGTTTTAGTATAGCACCTTTTCTCACACAATCTTGGATATTGAAGAATTCGGGCCGAAGTGGTGTTCGGGCCGAAGAGGTGTTCGGGCCGAAGTGGGATGTTCGAGCCGAAGTGGTGTTCGGGCCGAAGTGGTGTTCGGGCCGAAGTTCGGTGTTCGGGCCGAGGATGATGTTCGGGCCGAGGTTGGAGTTCGGGCCGAGGTCGGAGTTCGGGCCGAGGTTGAAGTTCGGGCCGAGGTTGAAGTTCGGGCCGAAAATGAAGTTTGGGCCGGGAACAGCGAAGAGTTCGGGCCGAACTTGTTCTTGGCAGTGACGAACGAACCAGCTATTTTGGTTACTCGTGGGCGTGAAACGGACACCCGAGCTGAAAGTTATGAATGTTTTAGTATAGCACCTTTTGTCACACAATCTTGGATATTGAAGAGTTCGGGCCGAAGAGGGATGTTCGGGCCGAAGTGGTGTTCGGGCCGAAGTGGGATGTTCGGGCCGAAGTGGTGTTCGGGTCGAAGTTCGGTGTTCGGGCCGAGGATGATGTTCGGGCCGAGGTTGGAGTTCGGGCCGAGGTCGGAGTTCGGGCCGAAGTTGAAGTTCGGGCCGAGGATGAAGTTCGGGCCGAAAATGAAGTTCGGGCCGGGAACAGTGAAGAGTTCGGGCCGAACTTGTTCTTTGCAGTGACGAACGAACCAGCTATTTTGGTTACTCGTGGGCGTGAAACGGACACCCGAGCTGAAAGTTATGAATGTTTTAGTATAGCACCTTTTGTCACACAATATTGGATATTGAAGAGTTCGGGCCCAAGAGGGATGTTCGGGCCGAAGTGGTATTCGGGCCGAAGTTCGGTGTTCGGGCCGAGGATGATGTTTGGGCCGAGGTTGAAGTTCGGGCCGCGGTCGGAGTTCGGGCCGAGGTTGAAGTTCGGGCCGAGGTTGGAGTTCGAGCCGAAAATGAAGTTCGGGCCGGGAACACTGAAGAGTTCGGGCCGAACTTGTTCTTGGCAGTGACGAACGAACCAGCTATTTTGTTACTCGTGGGCGTGAAACGGACACCCGAGCTGAAAGTTATGAATGTTTTAGTATAGCACCTTTTGTCACACAATCTTGGATATTAAAGAGTTCGGGCCGAAGAGGGATGTTCGGGCCGAAGTGGTGTTCGGGCCGAAGTGCGATGTTCGGGCCGAGAAACGGACACCTGAGCTGAAAGTTATGAATGTTTTAGTATAGCACCTTTTGTCACACAATCTTGGATATTGAAGAGTTCTGGCCGAAGAGGGATGTTCGGGCCGAAGTGGTGTTCGGGCCGAAGTGGGATGTTCGGGCCGAAGTTCGGTGTTCGGGCCGAGGATGATGTTCGGGCCGAGGTTGAAGTTCGGGCCGAGGTCGGAGTTCGGGCCGAGGTTGAAGTTCGGGCCGAGGTTGAAGTTCGGGCCGAAAATGAAGTTCGGGCCGGGAACAGAGAAGAGTTCGGGCCGAACTTGTTCTTGGCAGTGACGAACGAACCAGCTATTTTGGTTACTCGTGGGCGTGAAACGGACACCCGAGCTGAAAGTTATGAATGTTTTAGTATAGCACCTTTTGTCACACTATCTTGGATATTGAAGAGTTCGGGCCGAAGAGGGATGTTCGGGCCGAAGTGGTGTTCGGGCCGAAGTGGGATGTTCGGGCCGAAGTGGTGTTCGGGCCGAAGTTCGGTGTTCGGGTCGAGGATGATGTTCGGGCCGAGGTTGGAGTTGGGGCCGAGGTCGGAGTTCTGGCCGAGGTTGAAGTTCGGGCCGAAAATGAAGTTCGGGCCGGGAACAGTGAAGAGTTCGGGCCGAACTTGTTCTTGGCAGTGACGAACGAACCAGCTATTTTGGTTACTCGTGGCGTGAAATGGACACCCGGGCCGAAGTGGTGTTCGGGCCGAAGTGGTGTTCGGGCCGAAGTGGTGTTCGGGCCGAAGTGGTGTTCGGGCCGAAGTTCGGTGTTCGGGCCGAGGATGATGTTCGGGCCGAGGTTGGAGTTCGGGCCGAGGTCGGAGTTCGGGCCGAGGTTGAAGTTCGGGCCGAGGTTGAAGTTCGGGCCGAAAATGAAGTTCGGGCCGGGAACAGTGAAGAGTTCGGGCCGAACTTGTTCTTGGCAGTGACGAATGAACCAACTATTTTGGTTACTCGTGGGCGTGAAACGGACACCCGAGCTGAAAGTTATGAATGTTTTAGTATAGCACCTATTGTCACACAATCTTGGATATTGAAGAGTTCGGGCCGAAGAGGGATGTTCGGCCCGAAGTGGTGTTCGGGCCGAAGTGGTGTTCGGGCCGAAGTTCGGTGTTCGGGCCGAGGATGATGTTCGGACCGAGGTCGGAGTTCGGGCCGAGGTCGGAGTTCGGGACGAGGTCGAAGTTCGGGCCGAGGTTGAAGTTCGGGCCGAAGTGGTGTTCGGGCCGAAGTGGGATGCTCGAGCCGAAGTGGTGTTCGGGCCGAAGTTCGGTGTTCGGGCCGAGGATGATGTTCGGGCCGGGAACAGTGAAGAGTTCGGGCCGAACTTGTTCTTGGCAGTGACGAATGAACCAGCTATTTTGGTTACTCGTGGGCGTGAAACGGACACCCGAGCTGAAAGTTATGAATGTTTTAGTATAGCACCTTTTGTCACACAATCTTGGATATTGAAGAGTTCGGGCCGAAGAGGGATGTTCGGGCCGAAGTGGTGTTCGGGCCGAAGTGGGATGTTCGGGCCGAAGTGGTGTTCGGGTCGAAGTTCGGTGTTCGGGCCGAGGATGATGTTCGGGCCGAGGTTGGAGTTCGGGCCGAGGTCGGAGTTCGGGCCGAAGTTGAAGTTCGGGCCGAGGATGAAGTTCGGGCCGAAAATGAAGTTCGGGCCGGGAACAGTGAAGAGTTCGGGCCGAACTTGTTCTTGGCAGTGACGAACGAACCAGCTATTTTGGTTACTCGTGGGCGTGAAACGGACACCCGAGCTGAAAGTTATGAATGTTTTAGTATAGCACCTTTTGTCACACAATATTGGATATTGAAGAGTTCGGGCCCAAGAGGGATGTTCGGGCCGAAGTGGTATTCGGGCCGAAGTTCGGTGTTCGGGCCGAGGATGATGTTTGGGCCGAGGTTGAAGTTCGGGCCGCGGTCGGAGTTCGGGCCGAGGTTGAAGTTCGGGCCGAGGTTGGAGTTCGAGCCGAAAATGAAGTTCGGGCCGGGAACACTGAAGAGTTCGGGCCGAACTTGTTCTTGGCAGTGACGAACGAACCAGCTATTTTGTTACTCGTGGGCGTGAAACGGACACCCGAGCTGAAAGTTATGAATGTTTTAGTATAGCACCTTTTGTCACACAATCTTGGATATTGAAGAGTTCGGGCCGAAGAGGGATGTTCGGGCCGAAGTGGTGTTCGGGCCGAAGTGCGATGTTCGGGCCGAGAAACGGACACCTGAGCTGAAAGTTATGAATGTTTTAGTATAGCACCTTTTGTCACACAATCTTGGATATTGAAGAGTTCTGGCCGAAGAGGGATGTTCGGGCCGAAGTGGTGTTCGGGCCGAAGTGGGATGTTCGGGCCGAAGTTCGGTGTTCGGGCCGAGGATGATGTTCGGGCCGAGGTTGAAGTTCGGGCCGAGGTCGGAGTTCGGGCCGAGGTTGAAGTTCGGGCCGAGGTTGAAGTTCGGGCCGAAAATGAAGTTCGGGCCGGGAACAGAGAAGAGTTCGGGCCGAACTTGTTCTTGGCAGTGACGAACGAACCAGCTATTTTGGTTACTCGTGGGCGTGAAACGGACACCCGAGCTGAAAGTTATGAATGTTTTAGTATAGCACCTTTTGTCACACTATCTTGGATATTGAAGAGTTCGGGCCGAAGAGGGATGTTCGGGCCGAAGTGGTGTTCGGGCCGAAGTGGGATGTTCGGGCCGAAGTGGTGTTCGGGCCGAAGTTCGGTGTTCGGGTCGAGGATGATGTTCGGGCCGAGGTTGGAGTTGGGGCCGAGGTCGGAGTTCTGGCCGAGGTTGAAGTTCGGGCCGAAAATGAAGTTCGGGCCGGGAACAGTGAAGAGTTCGGGCCGAACTTGTTCTTGGCAGTGACGAACGAACCAGCTATTTTGGTTACTCGTGGCGTGAAATGGACACCCGGGCCGAAGTGGTGTTCGGGCCGAAGTGGTGTTCGGGCCGAAGTGGTGTTCGGGCCGAAGTGGTGTTCGGGCCGAAGTTCGGTGTTCGGGCCGAGGATGATGTTCGGGCCGAGGTTGGAGTTCGGGCCGAGGTCGGAGTTCGGGCCGAGGTTGAAGTTCGGGCCGAGGTTGAAGTTCGGGCCGAAAATGAAGTTCGGGCCGGGAACAGTGAAGAGTTCGGGCCGAACTTGTTCTTGGCAGTGACGAATGAACCAGCTATTTTGGTTACTCGTGGGCGTGAAACGGACACCCGAGCTGAAAGTTATGAATGTTTTAGTATAGCACCTATTGTCACACAATCTTGGATATTGAAGAGTTCGGGCCGAAGAGGGATGTTCGGGCCGAAGTGGTGTTCGGGCCGAAGTGGTGTTCGGGCCGAAGTTCGGTGTTCGGGCCGAGGATGATGTTCGGACCGAGGTCGGAGTTCGGGCCGAGGTCGGAGTTCGGGACGAGGTCGAAGTTCGGGCCGAGGTTGAAGTTCGGGCCGAAGTGGTGTTCGGGCCGAAGTGGGATGCTCGAGCCGAAGTGGTGTTCGGGCCGAAGTTCGGTGTTCGGGCCGAGGATGATGTTCGGGCCGAGGTTGAAGTTCGGGCCGAGGTCGGAGTTCGGGCCGAGGTTGAAGTTCGGGCCGAGGTTGAAGTTCGGGCCGAAAATGAAGTTTGGGCCGGGAACAGCGAAGAGTTCGGGCCGAACTTGTTCTTGGCAGTGACGAACGAACCAGCTATTTTGGTTACTCGTGGGCGTGAAACGGACACCCGAGCTGAAAGTTATGAATGTTTTAGTATAGCACCTTTTGTCACACAATCTTGGATATTGAAGAGTTCGGGCCGAAGAGGGATGTTCGGGCCGAAGTGGTGTTCGGGCCGAAGTGGGATGTTCGGGCCGAAGTGGTGTTCGGGTCGAAGTTCGGTGTTCGGGCCGAGGATGATGTTCGGGCCGAGGTTGGAGTTCGGGCCGAGGTCGGAGTTCGGGCCGAGGTTGCAGTTCGGGCCGAGGATGAAGTTCGGGCCGGGAACAGTGAAGAGTTCGGGCCGAACTTGTTCTTGGCAGTGACGAACGAACCAGCTATTTTGGTTCTCGTGGGCGTGAAACGGACACCCGAGCTGAAAGTTATGAATGTTTGAGTATAACACCTTTTGTCACACAATCTTGGATATTGAAGAGTTCGGGCCGAAGAGGGATGTTCGGGCCGAAGTGGTGTTCGGGCCGAAGTGGTGTTCGGGCCGAAGTTCGGTGTTCGGGCCGAGGATGATGTTCGGACCGAGGTCGGAGTTCGGGCCGAGGTCGGAGTTCGGGACGAGGTCGAAGTTCGGGCCGAGGTTGAAGTTTGGGCCGAAGTGGTGTTCGGGCCGAAGAGGGATGTTCGGGCCGAATTGGTGTTCGGGCAGAAGTGGGATGTTCGGGCCGAAGTGGGATGTTCGGGCCGAAGTGGTGTTGTGGCCGAAGTGGTGTTCGGGCCGAAGTTCGGTGTTCGGGCCGAGGATGGAGTTCGGGCCGAGGTTGGAGTTCGGGCCGAGGTTGGAGTTCGGGCCGAGGTCGGAGTTCGGGCCGATGTCGGAGTTCGGGCCGAGTTGAAGTTCGGGCCGAAAATGAAGTTCGGGCCGGGAACAGTGAAGACTTCGGGCCGAACTTGTTTTTGGCAGTGACGAACGAACCAGCTATTTTGGTTACTCGTGGGCGTGAAACGGACACCCGAGCTGAAAGTTATGAATGTTTTAGTATAGCACATTTTGTCACACAATCTTGGATATTGAAGAGCTTGGGCCGAAGAGGGATGTTCGGGCCGAAGTGGTGTTCAGGCCGAAGTGGGATGTTCGGGCCGAAGTGGGATGTACGGGCCGAAGTGGTGTTCGGGCCGAAGTGGTGTTCGGGCCGAAGTTCGGTGTTCGGGCCGAGGATGATGTTCGGGCCGAGGTTGGAGTTCGGGCCGAGGTCGGAGTTCGGGCCGAGGTTGAAGTTCGGACCGAAAATGAAGTTCGGGCCGGGAACAGTGAAGAGTTCGGGCCGAACTTGTTCTTGGCAGTGACGAACGAACCAGCTATTTTGGTTACTCGTGGGCGTGAAACGGACACCCGAGCTGAAAGTTATGAATGTTTTAGTATCGCACCTTTTGTCACACAATCTTGGATATTGAAGAGTTCGGGCCGAAGAGGGATGTTCGGGCCGAAGTGGTGTTCGGGCCGAAGTGGGATGTTCGGGCCGACGTGGTGTTCGGGCCGAAGTGGTGTTCGAGCCGAAGTTCGGTGTTCGGGCCGAGGATGATGTTCGGGCTGAGGTTGAAGTTCGGGCCGAGGTCGGAGTTCGGGCCGAGGTTGAAGTTCAGGCCGAGGTTGAAGTCCGGGCCGAAAATGAAGTTCGGGCCGGGAACAGTGAAGAGTTCGGGCCGAACTTGTTCTTGGCAGTGACGAACGAACCAGCTATTTTGGTTACTCGTGGGCGTGAAACGGACACCCGAGCTGAAAGTTATGAATGTTTTAGTATAGCACCTTTTGTCACACAATCTTGGATATTGAAGAGTTCGGGCCGAAGAGGGATGTTCGGGCCGAAGTGGTGTTCAGGCCGAAGTGGGATGTTCGGGCCGAAGTGGTGTTCGGGCCGAAGTGGTGTTCGGGCCGAAGTTCGGTGTTCGGGCCGAGGATGATGTTCGGGCCGAGGTTGGAGTTCGGGCCGAGGTTGGAGTTCGGGCCGAGGTTGAAGTTCGGGCCGAGGTTGAAGTTCGGGACGGGAACAGTGAAGAGATCGGGCCGAACTTGTTCTTGGCAGTGACGAACGAACCAGCTATTTTGGTTACTCGTGGGCGTGAAACGGACACCCGAGCTGAAAGTTATGAATGTTTTAGTATAGCACCTTTTGTCACACAATCTTGGATATTGAAGAGTTCGGGCCGAAGAGGGATGTTCGGGCCGAAGTGGTGTTCGGGCCGAAGTGGGATGTTCGGGCCGAAGTGGTGTTCGGGCAGAAGTGGGGTTCGGGCCGAAGTTCGGTGTTCGGGCCGAGGATGATGTTCGGACCGAGGTCGGAGTTCGGGCTGAGGTCGGAGTTCGGGACGAGGTCGAAGTTCGGGCCGAGGTTGAAGTTCGGGCCGAAAATGAAGTTCGGGCCGGGAACAGTGAAGAGTTCTGGCCGAACTTGTTCTTGGCAGTGACGAACGAACCAGCTATTTTGGTTACTCGTGGGCGTGAAACGGACACCCGAGCTGAAAGTTATGAATGTTTTAGTATAGCACCTTTTGTCACACAATCTTGGATATTGAAGAGTTCGGGCCGAAGAGGGGAGTTCGGGCCGAAGTGGTGTTCGGGCAGAAGTGGGATGTTCGGGCCGAAGTGGGATGTTCGGGCCGAAGTGGTGTTGGGGCCGAAGTGGTGTTCGGGCCGAAGTTCGGTGTTCGGGCCGAGGATGGAGTTCGGGCCGAGGTTGGAGTTCGGGCCGAGGTCGGAGTTCGGGCCGAGGTTGAAGTTCGGGCCGGGAACAGTGAAGAGTTCGGGCCGAACTTGTTCTTGGCAGTGACGAACGAACCAGCTATTTTAGTTACTCGTGGGCGTGCAACGGACACCCGAGCTGAAAGTTATGAATGTTTTAGTATAACACCTTTTGTCACACAATCTTGGATATTGAAGAGTTCGGGCCGAAGAGGGATGTTCGGGCCGAAGTGGTGTTCGGGCCGAAGTGGGATGTTCAGGCCGAAGTGGTGTTCGGGCCGAAGTTCGGAGTTCGGGCCGAGGATGATGTTCGGGCCGAGGTTGGAGTTCGGGCCGAGGTCGGAGTTCGGGCCGAGGTTGAAGTTCGGGCCTAAAATGAAGTTCAGGCCGGGAACAGTGAAGAGTTCGGGCCAAACTTGTTCTTGGCAGTGACGAACGAACCAGCTATTTTGGTTACTCGTGGGCGTGAAACGGACACCCGAGCTGAAAGTTATGAATGTTTTAGTATAGCACCTTTTGTCACACAATCTTGGATATTGAAGAGTTCGGGCCGAAGAGGGATGTTCGGGCCGAAGTGGTGTTCGGGCCGAAGTGGGATGTGCGGGCCGAAGTGGTGTTCGGGCCGAAGTTGTGTTCGGGCCGAAGTTCGGTGTTAGGGCCGAGGATGATGTTCGGGCCGAGGTCGGAGTTCGGGCCGAGGTCGGAGTTCGGGCCGAGGTTGAAGTTCGGGCCGAGGTTGAAGTTCGGGCCGAAAATGAAGTTCGGGCCGGGAACAGTGAAGAGTTCGGGCCGAACTTGTTCTTGGCAGTGACGAACGAACCAGCTATTTTGGTTACTCGTGGGCGTGAAACGGACACCCGAGCTGAAAGTTATGAATGTTTTAGTATAGCACCTTTTGTCACACAATATTGGATATTGAAGAGTTCGAGCTGAAGAGGGATGTTCGGGCCGAAGTGGTGTTCGGGCCGAAGTGGGATGTTCGGGCCGAAGTGGTGTTCGGGCCGAAGTTCGGTGTTCGGGCCGAGGATGATGTTCAGGCCGAGGTTGAAGTTCGGGCCGAGGTCGGAGATCGGGCCGAGGTTGAAGTTCGGGCCGAGTTGAAGTTCGGGCCGAAAATGAAGTTCGGGCCGGGAACAGTGAAGAGTTCGGGCCGAACTTGTCCATGGCAGTGACGAACAATCCAGCTATTTTGGTTACTCGTGGGCGTGAAACGGACACCCGAGCTGAAAGTTATGAATGTTTTAGTATAGTACCTTTTGTCACACAATCTTGGATATTGAAGAGTTCGGGCCGAAGAGGGATGTTCGGGCCGAAGTGGTGTTCGGGCCGAAGTGGGATGTTCGGGCCGAAGTGGTGTTCGGGCCGAAGTGGTGTTCGGGCCGAAGTTCGGTGTTCGGGCCGAGGATGATGTTCGGGCCGAGGTTGAAGTTCGGGCCGAGGTCGGAGTTCGGGCCGAGGTTGAAGTTCGGGCCGAAAATGAAGTTCGGGCCGGGAACAGTGAAGAGTTCGGGCCGAACTTGTTCTTGGCAGTGACGAACGAACCAGCTATTTTGGTTACTCGTGGGCGTGAAACGGACACCCGAGCTGAAAGTTATGAATGTTTTAGTATAGCACGTTTTGTCACACAATCTTGGATATTGAAGAGTTCGGGTCGAAGAGGGATGTTCGGGCCGAAGTGGTGTTCGCGCCGAAGTGGGATGTTCGGGCCGAAGTGGTGTTCGGGCCGAAGTTCGGTGTTCGGGCCGAGGATGATGTTCGGGCCGAGGTTGAAGTTCGGGCCGAGGTCGGAGTTCGGGCCGAGGTTTAAGTTCGGGCCGAGGTTGAAGTTCGGGCCGAAAATGAAGTTCGGGCCGGGAACAGTGAAGAGTTCGGGCCGAACTTGTTCTTGACAGTGACGAACGAACCAGCTATTTTGGTTATTCGTGGGCGTGAAACGGACACCCGCGCTGAAAGTTATGAATGTTTTAGTATAGCACCTTTTGTCACACAATCTTGGATATTGAAGAGTTCGGGCCGAAGAGGGATGTTCGGGCAGAAGGGGTGTTCGGGCCGAAGTGGAATGTTCGGGCCGAAGTGGTGTTCGGGCCGAAGTGGTGTTCGGGCCGAAGTTCGGTGTTCGGGCCGAGGATGATGTTCGGGCCGAGGTTGAAGTTCGGGCCGAGGTCGGAGTTCGGGCCGAGGTTGAAGTTCGGGCGGAGGTTGAAGTTCGGGCGGAGGTTGAAGTTCGGGCCGGGAACAGTGTAGAGTTCGGGCCGAACTTGTTCTTGGCAGTGACGAACGAACCAGCTATTTTGGTTACTCGTGGGCGTGAAACGGACACCCGAGCTGAAGTTATGAATGTTTTAGTATAGCACCTTTTGTCACACAATATTGGATATTGAAGTGTTCGGGCCGAAGAGGGATGTTCGGCCGAAGTGGTGTTCGGGCCGAAGTGGGATGTTCGGGCCGAAGTGGTGTTCGGACCGAAGTGGTGTTCGGGATGATGTTCGGTGTTCGGGCCGAGGATGATGTTCAAGCCGAGGTTGAAGTTCAGGCCGAGGTCGGAGTTCGGGCCGAGGTTGAAGTTCGGGCCGAGGTTGAAGTTCGGGCCGAAAATGAAGTTCGGGCCGAGGTTGAAGTTCGGGACGAAAATGAAGTTCGGGCCGGGAACAGTGAAGAGTTCGGGCCGAACTTGTTCTTGGCAGTGACGAACGAACCTGCTATTTTGGTTACTCGTGGGCGTGAAACGGACACCCGAGCTGAAAGTTACGAATGTTTTAGTATATCACCTTTTGTCACACAATATTGGATATTGAAGAGTTCGGGCTGAAGATGGATGTTCAGGCCGAAGTGGTGTTCGGGCCGAAGTGGGATGTTCAGGCCGAAGTGGTGTTCGGGCCGAAGTTCGGTGTTCGGACCGAGGATGATGTTCAGGCCGAGGTTGAAATTCGGGCCGAGGTCGGAGTTCGGGCCGAGGTTGAAGTTCGGGCCGAGGTTGAAGTTCGGGCCGAAAATGAAGTTCGGGCCGGGAACAGTGAAGAGTTCGGGCCGGGAACAGTGAAGAGTTCGGGCCGAACTTGTTCTTGGCAGTGACGAACGATCCAGCTATTTTGGTTACTCGTGGGCGTGAAACGGACACCCGAGCTGAAAGTTATGAATGTTTTAGTATAGTACCTTTTGTCACACAATCTTGGATATTGAAGAGTTCGGGCCGAAGAGGGATGTTCGGGCCGAAGTGGTGTTCGGGCCGAAGTGGGATGTTCGGGCCGAAGTGGTGTTCGGGCCGAAGTTCGGTGTTCGGGCCGAGGATGATGTTCGGGCCGAGGTTGAAGTTCGGGCCGAGGTTGTGTTCGGGCCGAAGAGGGATGTTCGGGCCGAAGTGGTGTTCGGGCCGAAGTGGGATGTTCGGGCCGAAGTGGTGTTCGGGCCGAAGTGGTGTTCGGGCCGAAGTGGTGTTGGGGCCGAAGTTCGGTGTTCGGGCCGAGGATGATTTTCGGGCCGAGGTTGAAGTTCGGGCCGAGGTCGGAGTTCGGGCCGAGGTTAAAGTTCGGGCCAAAAATGAAGTTCGGGCCGAGAACAGTGAAGAGTTCGGGCCGAACTTGTTCTTGGCAGTGACGAACGAACAAGATATTTTGGTTACTCGTGGGCGTGAAACGGACACCCGAGCTGAAAGTTATGAATGTTTTAGTATAGCACCTTTTGTCACACAATCTTGGATATTGAAGAGTTCGGGCCGAAGAGGGATGTTCGGGCCGATGTGGTGTTCGGGACGAAGTGGGATGTTCGGGCCGAAGTGGTGTTCGGGCCGAAGTTCGGTGTTCGGGCCGAGGATGATGTTCGGGCCGAGGTCGGAGTTCGGGCCGAGGTCGGAGTTCGGGCCGAGGTTGAAGTTCGGGCCGGGAACAGTGAAGAGTTCGGGCCGAACTTTTTCTTGGCAGTGACGAACGAACCAGCTATTTTTGTTACTCGTGGGCGTGAAACGGACACCCGAGCTGAAAGTTATGAATGTTTTAGTATAGCACCTTTTATCACACAATCTTGGATATTGAAGAGTTCGGGCCGAAGAGGGATGTTCGGGCCGAAGTGGTGTTCGGGCCGAAGTGGGATGTTCGGGCCGAAGTGGTGTTTTGGCCGAAGTGGTGTTTGGGCCGAAGTTCGGTGTTCGGGCCGAGGATGATGTTCGGGCCGAGGTTGAAGTTCGGGCCGAGGTTGAAGTTCGGGCCGAAAATGAATTTCGGGCCGGGAACAGTGAAGAGTTCGGGCCGAACTCGTTCTTGGGAATGACGAACGAACCAGCTATTTTGGTTACTCGTGGGCGTGAAACGGACACCAGAGCTGAGAGTTATGAATGTTTTAGTATAACACCTTTTGTCACACAATCTTGGATATTGAAGAGTTCGGGCGAAGAGGGATGTTCGGGCCGAAGTGGTGTTCGGGCCGAAGTGGGATGTTCGGGCCGAAGTGGTGTTCGGGCCGAAGTGGTGTTCGGGCCGAATCGGTGTTCGGGCCGAGGATGACGTTCGGGCCGAGGTTGCAGTTCGGGCCGAGGTCGGAGTTCGGGCCGAGGTTGAAGTTCGGGCCGAGGTTGAAGTTCGGGCCGGGAACAGTGAAGAGTTCGGGCCGAACTTTTTCTTGGCAGTGACGAACGAACCAGCTATTTTTGTTACTCGTGGGCGTGAAACGGACACCCGAGCTGAAAGTTATGAATGTTTTAGTATGGCACCTTTTATCACACAATCTTGGATATTGAAGAGTTCGGGCCGAAGAGGGATGTTCGGGCCGAAGTGGTGTTCGGGCCGAAGTGGGATGTTCGGGCCGAAGTGGTGTTTGGGCCGAAGTGGTGTTTGGGCCGAAGTTCGGTGTTCGGGCCGAGGATGATGTTCGGGCCGAGGTTGAAGTTCGGGCCGAGGTTGAAGTTCGGGCCGAAAATGAATTTCGGGCCGGGAACAGTGAAGAGTTCGGGCCGAACTCGTTCTTGGCAATGACGAACGAACCAGCTATTTTGGTTACTCGTGGGCGTGAAACGGACACCAGAGCTGAGAGTTATGAATGTTTTAGTATAACACCTTTTGTCACACAATCTTGGATATTGAAGAGTTCGGGCGAAGAGGGATGTTCGGGCCGAATTGGTGTTCGGGCCGAAGTGGGATGTTCGGGCCGAAGTGGTGTTCGGGCCGAAGTGGTGTTCGGGCCTAAGTTCGGTGTTCCGGCCGAGGATGACGTTCGGGCCGAGGTTGCAGTTCGGGCCGAGGTCGGAGTTCGGGCCGAGGTTGAAGTTCGGGCCGAGGTTGAAGTTCAGGCCGGGAACAGTGAAGAGTTCGGGCCGAACTTTTTCTTGGCAGTGACGAACGAACCAGCTATTTTTGTTACTCGTGGGCGTGAAACGGACACCCGAGCTGAAAGTTATGAATGTTTTAGTATAGCACCTTTTGTCACACAATATTGGATATTGAAGAGTTCGAGCTGAAGAGGGATGTTCGGGCCGAAGTGGTGTTCGGGCCGAAGTGGGATGTTCGGGCCGACGTGGTGTTCGGGCCGAAGTTCGGTGTTCGGGCCGAGGATGATGTTCAGGCCGAGGTTGAAGTTCGGGCCGAGGTCGGAGATCGGGCCGAGGTTGAAGTTCGGGCCGAAAATGAAGTTCGGGCCGGGAACAGTGAAGAGTTCGGGCCGAACTTGTCCATGGCAGTGACGAACAATCCAACTATTTTGGTTACTCGTGGGCGTGAAACGGACACCCGAGCTGAAAGTTATGAATGTTTTAGTATAGTACCTTTTGTCACACAATCTTGGATATTGAAGAGTTCGGGCCGAAGAGGGATGTTCGGGCCGAAGTGGTGTTCGGGCCGAAGTGGGATGTTCGGGCCGAAGTGGTGTTCGGGCCGAAGTGGTGTTCGGGCCGAAGTTCGGTGTTCGGGCCGAGGATGATGTTCGGGCCGAGGTTGAAGTTCGGGCCGAGGTCGGAGTTCGGGCCGAGGTTGAAGTTCGGGCCGAAAATGAAGTTCGGGCCGGGAACAGTGAAGAGTTCGGGCCGAACTTGTTCTTGGCAGTGACGAACGAACCAGCTATTTTGGTTACTCGTGGGCGTGAAACGGACACCCGAGCTGAAAGTTATGAATGTTTTAGTATAGCACGTTTTGTCACACAATCTTGGATATTGAAGAGTTCGGGTCGAAGAGGGATGTTCGGGCCGAAGTGGTGTTCGCGCCGAAGTGGGATGTTCGGGCCGAAGTGGTGTTCGGGCCGAAGTTCGGTGTTCGGGCCGAGGATGATGTTCGGGCCGAGGTTGAAGTTCGGGCCGAGGTCGGAGTTCGGGCCGAGGTTGAAGTTCGGGCCGAGGTTGAAGTTCGGGCCGAAAATGAAGTTCGGGCCGGGAACAGTGAAGAGTTCGGGCCGAACTTGTTCTTGACAGTGACGAACGAACCAGCTATTTTGGTTATTCGTGGGCGTGAAACGGACACCCGCGCTGAAAGTTATGAATGTTTTAGTATAGCACCTTTTGTCACACAATCTTGGATATTGAAGAGTTCGGGCCGAAGAGGGATGTTCGGGCAGAAGGGGTGTTCGGGCCGAAGTGGAATGTTCGGGCCGAAGTGGTGTTCGGGCCGAAGTGGTGTTCGGGCCGAAGTTCGGTGTTCGGGCCGAGGATGATGTTCGGGCCGAGGTTGAAGTTCGGGCCGAGGTCGGAGTTCGGGCCGAGGTTGAAGTTCGGGCGGAGGTTGAAGTTCGGGCCGAAAATGAAGTTCGGGCCGGGAACAGTGTAGAGTTCGGGCCGAACTTGTTCTTGGCAGTGACGAACGAACCAGCTATTTTGGTTACTCGTGGGCGTGAAACGGACACCCGAGCTGAAGTTATGAATGTTTTAGTATAGCACCTTTTGTCACACAATATTAGATATTGAAGTGTTCGGGCCGAAGAGGGATGTTCGGCCGAAGTGGTGTTCGGGCCGAAGTGGGATGTTCGGGCCGAAGTGGTGTTCGGACCGAAGTGGTGTTCGGGATGAAGTTCGGTGTTCGGGCCGAGGATGATGTTCAAGCCGAGGTTGAAGTTCGGGCCGAGGTCGGAGTTCGGGCCGAGGTTGAAGTTCGGGCCGAGGTTGAAGTTCGGGCCGAAAATGAAGTTCGGGCCGAGGTTGAAGTTCGGGACGAAAATGAAGTTCGGGCCGGGAACAGTGAAGAGTTCGGGCCGAACTTGTTCTTGGCAGTGACGAACGAACCAGCTATTTTGGTTACTCATGGGTGTGAAACGGACACCCGAGCTGAAAGTTACGAATGTTTTAGTATATCACCTTTTGTCACACAATATTGGATATTGAAGAGTTCGGGCTGAAGAGGGATGTTCAGGCCGAAGTGGTGTTCGGGCCGAAGTGGGATGTTCAGGCCAAAGTGGTGTTCGGGCCGAAGTTCGGTGTTCGGACCGAGGATGATGTTCAGGCCGAGGTTGAAGTTCGGGCCGAGGTCGGAGTTCGGGCCGAGGTTGAAGTTCGGGCCGAGGTTGAAGTTCGGGCCGAAAATGAAGTTCGGGCCGGGAACAGTGAAGAGTTCGGGCCGGGAACAGTGAAGAGTTCGGGCCGAACTTGTTCTTGGCAGTGACGAACGATCCAGCTATTTTGGTTACTCGTGGGCGTGAAACGGACACCCGAGCTGAAAGTTATGAATGTTTTAGTATAGTACCTTTTGTCACACAATCTTGGATATTGAAGAGTTCGGGCCGAAGAGGGATGTTCGGGCCGAAGTGGTGTTCGGGCCGAAGTGGGATGTTCGGGCCGAAGTGGTGTTCGGGCCGAAGTTCGGTGTTCGGGCCGAGGATGATGTTCGGGCCGAGGTTGAAGTTCGGGCCGAGGTTGTGTTCGGGCCGAAGAGGGATGTTCGGGCCGAAGTGGTGTTCGGGCCGAAGTGGGATGTTCGGGCCGAAGTGGTGTTCGGGCCGAAGTGGTGTTCGGGCTGAAGTGGTGTTGGGGCCGAAGTTCGGTGTTCGGGCCGAGGATGATTTTCGGGCCGAGGTTGAAGTTCGGGCCGAGGTCGGAGTTCGGGCCGAGGTTAAAGTTCGGGCCAAAAATGAAGTTCGGGCCGAGAACAGTGAAGAGTTCGGGCCGAACTTGTTCTTGGCAGTGACGAACGAACAAGATATTTTGGTTACTCGTGGGCGTGAAACGGACACCCGAGCTGAAAGTTATGAATGTTTTAGTATAGCACCTTTTGTCACACAATCTTGGATATTGAAGAGTTCGGGCCGAAGAGGGATGTTCGGGCCGATGTGGTGTTCGGGACGAAGTGGGATGTTCGGGCCGAAGTGGTGTTCGGGCCGAAGTTCGGTGTTCGGGCCGAGGATGATGTTCGGGCCGAGGTCGGAGTTCGGGCCGAGGTCGGAGTTCGGGCCGAGGTTGAAGTTCGGGCCGAGGTTGAAGTTCGGGCCGGGAACAGTGAAGAGTTCGGGCCGAACTTTTTCTTGGCAGTGACGAACGAACCAGCTATTTTTGTTACTCGTGGGCGTGAAACGGACACCCGAGCTGAAAGTTATGAATGTTTTAGTATAGCACCTTTTATCACACAATCTTGGATATTGAAGAGTTCGGGCCGAAGAGGGATGTTCGGGCCGAAGTGGTGTTCGGGCCGAAGTGGGATGTTCGGGCCGAAGTGGTGTTTGGGCCGAAGTGGTGTTTGGGCCGAAGTTCGGTGTTCGGGCCGAGGATGATGTTCGGGCCGAGGTTGAAGTTCGGGCCGAGGTTGAAGTTCGGGCCGAAAATGAATTTCGGGCCGGGAACAGTGAAGAGTTCGGGCCGAACTCGTTCTTGGCAATGACGAACGAACCAGCTATTTTGGTTACTCGTGGGCGTGAAACGGACACCAGAGCTGAGAGTTATGAATGTTTTAGTATAACACCTTTTGTCACACAATCTTGGATATTGAAGAGTTCGGGCGAAGAGGGATGTTCGGGCCGAAGTGGTGTTCGGGCCGAAGTGGGATGTTCGGGCCGAAGTGGTGTTCGGGCCGAAGTGGTGTTCGGGCCAAAGTTCGGTGTTCGGGCCGAGGATGACGTTCGGGCCGAGGTTGCAGTTCGGGCCGAGGTCGGAGTTCGGGCCGAGGTTGAAGTTCGGGCCGAGGTTGAAGTTCGGGCCGGGAACAGTGAAGAGTTCGGGCCGAACTTTTTCTTGGCAGTGACGAACGAACCAGCTATTTTTGTTACTCGTGGGCGTGAAACGGACACCCGAGCTGAAAGTTATGAATGTTTTAGTATATCACCTTTTATCACACAATCTTGGATATTGAAGAGTTCGGGCCGAAGAGGGATGTTCGGGCCGAAGTGGTGTTCGGGCCGAAGTGGGATGTTCGGGCCGAAGTGGTGTTTGGGCCGAAGTGGTGTTTGGGCCGAAGTTCGGTGTTCAGGCCGAGGATGATGTTCGGGCCGAGGTTGAAGTTCGGGCCGAGGTTGAAGTTCGGGCCGAAAATGAATTTCGGGCCGGGAACAGTGAAGAGTTCGGGCCGAACTCGTTCTTGGCAATGACGAACGAACCAGCTATTTTGGTTACTCGTGGGCGTGAAACGGACACCAGAGCTGAGAGTTATGAATGTTTTAGTATAACACCTTTTGTCACACAATCTTGGATATTGAAGAGTTCGGGCGAAGAGGGATGTTCGGGCCGAATTGGTGTTCGGGCCGAAGTGGGATGTTCGGGCCGAAGTGGTGTTCGGGCCGAAGTGGTGTTCGGGCCAAAGTTCGGTGTTCGGGCCGAGGATGACGTTCGGGCCGAGGTTGCAGTTCGGGCCGAGGTCGGAGTTCGAGCCGAGGTTGAAGTTCGGGCCGAGGTTGAAGTTCGGGCCGGGAACAGTGAAGAGTTCGGGCCGAACTTTTTCTTGGCAGTGACGAACGAGCCAGCTATTTTTGTTACTCGTGGGCGTGAAACGGACACCCGAGCTGAAAGTTATGAATGTTTTAGTATAGCACCTTTTATCACACAATCTTGGATATTGAAGAGTTCGGGCCGAAGAGGGATGTTCGGGCCGAAGTGGTGTTCGGGCCGAAGTGGGATGTTCGGGCCGAAGTGGTGTTTGGGCCGAAGTGGTGTTTGGGCCGAAGTTCGGTGTTCGGGCCGAGGATGATGTTCGGGCCGAGGTTGAAGTTCGGGCCGAGGTTGAAGTTCGGGCCGAAAATGAATTTCGGGCCGGGAACAGTGAAGAGTTCGGGCCGAACATGTTCTTGGCAGTGACGAACGAACCAGATATTTTGGTTACTCGTGGGCGTGAAACGGCCACCCGAGCTGAAAGTTATGAATGTTTTAGTATAGCACCTTTTGTCACACAATCTTGGATACTGAAGAGTTCAGGCCGAAGAGGGATGTTCGAGCCGAAGTGGTGTTCGGGCCGAAGTGGGATGTTCGGGCCGAAATGGTGTTCGGGCCGAAGTGGTGTTCGGGCCGAAGTTCGGCGTTCGGGCCGAGCATGATGTTCGGGCCGAGGTTGAAGTTCAGGATGAACTCGGAGTTCGGGCCGAGGTTGAAGTTCGGGCCGAGGTTGAAGTTCGGGCCGGGAACAATGAAGAGTTCGGGCCGAACTTGTTCTTGGCAGTGACGAACGAACCAGCTATTTTGGTTACTCGTGGGCGTGAAACGGACACCCGAGCTGAAAGTTATGAATATTTTAGTATAGCACCTTTTGTCACACAATCTTGGATATTGAAGAGTTCAGGCCGAAGAGGGATGTTCGGGCCGAAGTGGTGTTCGGGTCGAAGTGGGATGTTCGGGCTGAAATGGTGTTCGGGCCGAAGTGGTGTTCGGGCCGAAGTTCGGTGTTCGGGCCGAGGATGATTTTCGGGCCGAGGTTGAATTCGCGCCGAGGTCGGAGATCGGGCCGAGGTTGGATTTCGGGCCGAGGTTGAAGTTCGGGCCGAAAATGAAGTTCGGGCCGGGGACAGTGAAGAGTTCGGGTCGAACTTGTTCTTGGCAGTGACGAACGAACCAGCTATTTTGGTCACTCGTGGGCGTGAAACGGACACCCGAGCTGAAAGTTATGAATGTTTTAGTATAGCACCTTTTGTCACACAATCTTGGATATTGAAGAGTTCGGGCCGAAGAGGGATGTTCGGGCCGAAGTGGTGTTCGGGCCGAAGTGGGATGTTTGGGCCGAAGTGGTGTTCGGCCCGAAGTGGTGTTCGGGCCGAAGTTCGGTGTTCGGGCCGAGGATGATGTTCGGGCCGAGGTTGAAGTTGGGGCCGAGGTCGGAGTTCGGGCCGAGGTTGAAGTTCGGGCAGAGGTTGAAGTTCGGGCAGAGGTTGAAGTTCGGCCGGGAACAGTGAAGAGTTCGGGCCGAACTTGTTCTTGGCAGTGACGACCAAACCAGCTATTTTGGTTACTCGTGGGCGTGAAACGGACACCCGAGCTGAAAGTTATGAATGTTTTAGTATAGCACCTTTTGTCACACAATCTTGGATATTGAAGAGTTCGGGCCGAAGAGGGATGTTCGGGCCGAAGTGGTGTTCGGGCCGAAGTGGGATGTTCGGGCCGAAGTAGTGTTCGGGCCGAAGTGGTGTTCGGGCCGAAGTTCGGTGTTCGGGCCGAGGATGATGTTCGGGCCGAGGTCGGAGTTCGGGCCGAGGTTGAAGTTCGGGCCGAGGTTGAAGTTCGGGCCGAAAATGAAGTTCGGGCCGGGAACAGTGAAGAGTTCGGGCCGAACTTGTTCTTGGCAGTGACGAACGAACCATCTATTTGGTTACTCGTGGGCGTGAAACGGACACCCGAGCTGAAAGTTATGAATGTTTTAGTATAGCACCTTTTGTCACACAATCTTGGATATTGAAGAGTTCGGGCCGAAGAGGGATGTTCGGGCCGAAGTGGTGTTCGGGCCGAAGTGGGATGTTCGGGCCGAAGTGGTGTTCGGGCCGAAGTGGTGTTCGGGCCGAAGTGGTGTTCGGGCCGAAGTGGTGTTCGGGCCGAAGTTCGGTGTTCGGGCCGAGGATGATGTTCGGGCCGAGGTTGAAGTTCGGGCCGAGGTCGGAGTTCGGGCCGAGGTTAAAGTTCGGGCCGAGGTTGAAGTTCGGGCCGAAAATAAAGTTCGGGCCGGGAACAGTGAAGAGTTCGGGCCGAACTTGTTCTTGGCAGTGACGAACGAACCAGCTATTTTGGTCACTTGTGGGCGTGAAACGGACACCCGAGCTGAAAGTTATGAATGTTTTAGTATAGTACTTTTTGTCACACAATCTTGGATATTGAAGAGTTCGGGCCGAAGAGGGATGTTCGGGCCGAAGTGGTGTTCGGGCCGAAGTGGGATGTTCGGGCCGAAGTGGTGTTCGGGCCGAAGTGGTGTCCGGGCCGAAGTTCGGTGTTCGGGCCGAGGATGCTGTTCGGGCCGAGGTTGAAGTTCGGGCCGAGGTCGGAGTTCGGGCCGAGGTTGAAGTTCGGGCCGAAAATGAAGTTCGGGCCGGGAACAGTGAAGAGTTCGGGCCGAACTTGTTCTTGGCAGTGACGAACGAACCAGCTATTTTGGTTACTCGTGGGCGTGAAACGGACACCCGAGCGGAAAGTTATGAATGTTTTAGTATAGCACCTTTTGTCACACAATCTTGGATATTGAAGAGTTCGGGCCGAAGAGGGATGTTCGGGCCGAAGTGGGATGTTCGGGCCGAAGTGGTGTTCGGGCCGAAATGGTGTTCTGGCCGAAGTTCGGTGTTCGGCCCGAGGATGATGTTCGGGCCGAGGATGATGTTCGGGCCGAGGTTGAAGTTCGGGCCGAAAATGTAGTTCGGGTCGGGAACAGTGAAGAGTTCGGGCCGAACTTGTTCTTGGCAGTGACGAACGAACCATCTATTTTGGTTACTCGTGGGCGTGAAACGGACACCCGAGCTGAAAGTTATGAATGTTTTAGTATAGCACCTTTTGTCACACAATCTTAGATATTGAAGAGTTCGGGCCGAAGAGGGATGTTCGGGCCGAAGTGGTGTTCGGGCCGAAGTGCGATGTTCGGGCCGAAGTGGCGTTCGGGCCGAAGTGGTGTTCGGGCCGAAGTTCGGTGTTCGGGCCGAGGATGATGTTCGGGCCGAGGTTGAAGTTGGGGTCGAGGTCGGAGTTCGGGCCGAAGTGGTGTTCGGGCCGAAGTGGTGTTCCGGCCGAAGTTCGGTGTTCGGCCCGAGGATGATGTTCGGGCCGAGGATGATGTTCGGGCCGAGGTTGAAGTTCGGGCCGAAAATGTAGTTCGGGTCGGGAACAGTGAAGAGTTCGGGCCGAACTTGTTCTTGGCAGTGACGAACGAACAAGCTATTTTGGTTACTCGTGGGCGTGAAACGGACACCCGAGCTGAAAGTTATGAATGTTTTAGTATAGCACCTTTTGTCACACAATCTTGGATATTGAAGAGTTCGGGCCGAAGAGGGATGTTCGGGCCGAAGTGGTGTTCGGGCCGAAGTGGGATGTTTGGGCCGAAGTGGTGTTCGGCCCGAAGTGGTGTTCGGGCCGAAGTTCGGTGTTCGGGCCGAGGATGATGTTCGGGCCGAGGTTGAAGTTGGGGCCGAGGTCGGAGTTCGGGCCGAGGTTGAAGTTCGGGCAGAGGTTGAAGTTCGGGCCGGGAACAGTGAAGAGTTTGGGCCGAACTTGTTCTTGGCAGTGACGACCAAACCAGCTATTTTGGTTACTCGTGGGCGTGAAACGGACACCCGAGCTGAAAGTTATGAATGTTTTAGTATAACACCTTTTGTCACACAATCTTGGATATTGAAGAGTTCGGGCCGAAGAGGGATGTTCGGGCCGAAGTTGTGTTCGGGCCGAAGTGGGATGTTCGGGCAGAAATGGTGTTCGGGCCGAAGTGGTGTTCGTGCCGAAGTTCGGCGTTCGGGCCGAGCATGATGTTCGGGCCGAGGTTGAAGTTCAGGCTGAAGTCGGAGTTCGGGCCGAGGTTGAAGTTCGGGCCGGGAACAATGAAGAGTTCGGGCCGAACTTGTTCTTGGCAGTGACGAACGAACCAGCTATTTTGGTTACTCGTGGGCGTGAAACGGACACCCGAGCTGAAAGTTATGAATATTTTAGTATAGCACCTTTTGTCACACAATCTTGGATATTGAAGAGTTCAGGCCGAAGAGGGATGTTCGGGCCGAAGTGGTGTTCGGGTCGAAGTGGGATGTTCGGGCTGAAATGGTGTTCGGGCCGAAGTGGTGTTCGGGCCGAAGTTCGGTGTTCGGGCCGAGGATGATTTTCGCGCCGAGGTTGAATTCGCGCCGAGGTCGGAGTTCGGGCCGAGGTTGAAGTTCGGGCCGAGGTTGAAGTTCGGGCCGAAAATGAAGTTCGGGCCGGGGACAGTGAAGAGTTCGGGTCGAACTTGTTCTTGGCAGTGACGAACGAACCAGCTATTTTGGTTACTCGTGGGCGTGAAACGGACACCCGAGCTGAAAGTTATGAATGTTTTAGTATAGCACCTTTTGTCACACAATCTTGGATATTGAAGAGTTCGGGCCGAAGAGGGATGTTCGGGCCGAAGTGGTGTTCGGGCCGAAGTGGGATGTTTGGGCCGAAGTGGTGTTCGGCCCGAAGTGGTGTTCAGGCCGAAGTTCGGTGTTCGGGCCGAGGATGATGTTCGGGCCGAGGTTGAAGTTGGGGCCGAGGTCGGAGTTCGGGCCGAGGTTGAAGTTCGGGCAGAGGTTGAAGTTCGGGCCGGGAACAGTGATGAGTTCGGGCCGAAATTGTTCTTGGCAGTGACGACCAAACCAGCTATTTTGGTTACTCGTGGGCGTGAAACGGACACCCGAGCTGAAAGTTATGAATGTTTTAGTATAGCACCTTTTGTCACACAATCTTGGATATTGAAGAGTTCGGGCCGAAGAGGGATGTTCGGGCCGAAGTGGTGTTCGGGCCGAAGTGGGATGTTCGGGCCGAAGTAGTGTTCGGGCCGAAGTGGTGTTCGGGCCGAAGTTCGGTGTTCGGGCCGAGGATGATGTTCGGGCCGAGGTCGGAGTTCGGGCCGAGGTTGAAGTTCGGGCCGAGGTTGAAGTTCGGGCCGAAAATGAAGTTCGGGCCGGGAACATTGAAGAGTTCGGGCCGAACTTGTTCTTGGCAGTGACGAACGAACCATCTATTTGGTTACTCGTGGGCGTGAAACGGACACCAGAGCTGAAAGTTATGAATGTTTTAGTATAGCACCTTTTGTCAGACAATCTTGGATATTGAAGAGTTCGGGCCGAAGAGGGATGTTCGGGCCGAAGTGGTGTTCGGGCCGAAGTGGGATGTTCGGGCCGAAGTGGTGTTCGGGCCGAAGTGGTGTTCGGGCCGAAGTTCGGTGTTCGGGCCGAGGATGATGTTCGGGCCGAGGTTGAAGTTCGGGCCGAGGTCGGAGTTCGGGCCGAGGTTGAAGTTCGGGCCGAGGTTGAAGTTCGGGCCGAAAATAAAGTTCGGGCCGGGAACAGTGAAGTGTTCGGGCCGAACTTGTTCTTGGCAGTGACGAACGAACCAGCTATTTTGGTCACTTGTGGGCGTGAAACGGACACCCGAGCTGAAAGTTATGAATGTTTTAGTATAGTACCTTTTGTCACACAATCTTGGATATTGAAGAGTTCGGGCCGAAGAGGGATGTTCGGGCCGAAGTGGTGTTCGGGCCGAAGTGGGATGTTCGGGCCGAAGTGGTGTTCGGGCCGAAGTGGTGTCCGGGTCGAAGTTCGGTGTTCGGGCCGAGGATGCTGTTCGGGCCGAGGTTGAAGTTCGGGCCGAGGTCGGAGTTCGGGCCGAGGTTGAAGTTCGGGCCGAGGTTGAAGTTCGGGCCGAAAATGAAGTTCGGGCCGGGAACAGTGAAGAGTTCGGGCCGAACTTGTTCTTGGCAGTGACGAACGAACCAGCTATTTTGGTTACTCGTGGGCGTGAAACGGACACCCGAGCGGAAAGTTATGAATGTTTTAGTATAGCACCTTTTGTCACACAATCTTGGATATTGAAGAGTTCGGGCCGAAGAGGGATGTTCGGGCCGATGTGGGATGTTCGGACCGAAGTGGTGTTCGGGCCGAAGTGGTGTTCCGGCCGAAGTTCGGTGTTCGGCCCGAGGATGATGTTCGGGCCGAGGATGATGTTCGGGCCGAGGTTGAAGTTCGGGCCGAAAATGTAGTTCGGGTCGGGAACAGTGAAGAGTTCGGGCCGAACTTGTTCTTGGCAGTGACGAACGAACCAGCTATTTTGGTTACTCGTGGGCGTGAAACGGACACCCGAGCGGAAAGTTATGAATGTTTTAGTATAGCACCTTTTGTCACACAATCTTGGATATTGAAGAGTTCGGGCCGAAGAGGGATGTTCGGGCCGAAGTGGGATGTTCGGGCCGAAGTGGTGTTCGGGCCGAAGTGGTGTTCTGGCCGAAGTTCGGTGTTCGGCCCGAGGATGATGTTCGGGCCGAGGATGATGTTCGGGCCGAGGTTGAAGTTCGGGCCGAAAATGTAGTTCGGGTCGGGAACAGTGAAGAGTTCGGGCCGAACTTGTTCTTGGCAGTGACGAACGAACCATCTATTTTGGTTACTCGTGCGCGTGAAACGGACACCCGAGCTGAAAGTTATGAATGTTTTAGTATAGCACCTTTTGTCACACAATCTTAGATATTGAAGAGTTCGGGCCGAAGTGGTGTTCGGGCCGAAGTGCGATGTTCGGGCCGAAGTGGCGTTCGGGCCGAAGTTCGGTGTTCGGGCCGAGGATGATGTTCGGGCCGAGGTTGAAGTTGGGGTCGAGGTCGGAGTTCGGGCCGAAGTGGTGTTCGGGCCGAAGTGGTGTTCCGGCCGAAGTTCGGTGTTCGGCCCGAGGATGATGTTCGGGCCGAGGTTGAAGTTCGGGCCGAAAATGTAGTTCGGGTCGGGAACAGTGAAGAGTTCGGGCCGAACTTGTTCTTGGCAGTGACGAACGAACAAGCTATTTTGGTTACTCGTGGGCGTGAAACGGACACCCGAGCTGAAAGTTATGAATGTTTTAGTATAGCACCTTTTGTCACACAATCTTGGATATTGAAGAGTTCGGGCCGAAGAGGGATGTTCGGGCCGAAGTGGTGTTCGGGCCGAAGTGGGATGTTCGGGCCGAAGTGGTGTTCGGCCCGAAGTGGTGTTCGGGCCGATAATGATGTTCGGGCCGAGGTTGAAGTTGGGGCCGAGGTCGGAGTTCGGGCCGAGGTTGAAGTTCGGGCAGAGGTTGAAGTTCGGGCCGGGAACAGTGAAGAGTTCGGGCCGAACTTGTTCTTGGCAGTGACGACCAAACCAGCTATTTTGGTTACTCGTGGGCGTGAAACGGACACCCGAGCTGAAAGTTATGAATGTTTTAGTATAGCACCTTTTGTCACACAATCTTGGATACTGAAGAGTTCAGGCCGAAGAGGGATGTTCGGGCCGAAGTGGTGTTCGGGCCGAAGTGGGATGTTCGGGCCGAAATGGTGTTCGGGCCGAAGTGGTGTTCGGGCCGAAGTTCGGCGTTCGGGCCGAGCATGATGTTCGGGCCGAGGTTGAAGTTCAGGCTGAAGTCGGAGTTCGGGCCGAGGTTGAAGTTCGGGCCGAGGTTGAAGTTCGGGCCGGGAACAATGAAGAGTTCGGGCCGAACTTGTTCTTGGCAGTGACGAACGAACCAGCTATTTTGGTTACTCGTGGGCGTGAAACGGACACCCGAGCTGAAAGTTATGAATATTTTAGTATAGCACCTTTTGTCACACAATCTTGGATATTGAAGAGTTCAGGCCGAAGAGGGATGTTCGGGCCGAAGTGGTGTTCGGGTCGAAGTGGGATGTTCGGGCTGAAATGGTGTTCGGGCCGAAGTGGTGTTCGGGCTGAAGTTCGGTGTTCGGGCCGAGGATGATTTTCGGGCCGAGGTTGAATTCGCGCCGAGGTCGGAGTTCGGGCCGAGGTTGAAGTTCGGGCCGAGGTTGAAGTTCGGGCCGAAAATGAAGTTCGGGCCGGGGACAGTGAAGAGTTCGGGTCGAACTTGTTCTTGGCAGTGACGAACGAACCAGCTATTTTGGTTACTCGTGGGCGTGAAACGGACACCCGAGCTGAAAGTTATGAATGTTTTAGTATAGCACCTTTTGTCACACAATCTTGGATATTGAAGAGTTCGGGCCGAAGAGGGATGTTCGGGCCGAAGTTGTGTTCGGGCCGAAGTGGGATGTTCGGGCAGAAATGGTGTTCGGGCCGAAGTGGTGTTCGTGCCGAAGTTCGGCGTTCGGGCCGAGCATGATGTTCGGGCCGAGGTTGAAGTTCAGGCTGAAGTCGGAGTTCGGGCCGAGGTTGAAGTTCGGGCCGAGGTTGAAGTTCGGGCCGGGAACAATGAAGAGTTCGGGCCGAACTTGTTCTTGGCAGTGACGAACGAACCAGCTATTTTGGTTACTCGTGGGCGTGAAACGGACACCCGAGCTGAAAGTTATGAATGTTTTAGTATAGCACCTTTTGTCACACAATCTTGGATACTGAAGAGTTCAGGCCGAAGAGGGATGTTCGGGCCGAAGTGGTGTTCGGGCCGAAGTGGGATGTTCGGGCCGAAATGGTGTTCGGGCCGAAGTGGTGTTCGGGCCGAAGTTCGGCGTTCGGGCCGAGCATGATGTTCGGGCCGAGGTTGAAGTTCAGGCTGAAGTCGGAGTTCGGGCCGAGGTTGAAGTTCGGGCCGAGGTTGAAGTTCGGGCCGGGAACAATGAAGAGTTCGGGCCGAACTTGTTCTTGGCAGTGACGAACGAACCAGCTATTTTGGTTACTCGTGGGCGTGAAACGGACACCCGAGCTGAAAGTTATGAATATTTTAGTATAGCACCTTTTGTCACACAATCTTGGATATTGAAGAGTTCAGGCCGAAGAGGGATGTTCGGGCCGAAGTGGTGTTCGGGTCGAAGTGGGATGTTCGGGCTGAAATGGTGTTCGGGCCGAAGTGGTGTTCGGGCTGAAGTTCGGTGTTCGGGCCGAGGATGATTTTCGGGCCGAGGTTGAATTCGCGCCGAGGTCGGAGTTCGGGCCGAGGTTGAAGTTCGGGCCGAGGTTGAAGTTCGGGCCGAAAATGAAGTTCGGGCCGGGGACAGTGAAGAGTTCGGGTCGAACTTGTTCTTGGCAGTGACGAACGAACCAGCTATTTTGGTTACTCGTGGGCGTGAAACGGACACCCGAGCTGAAAGTTATGAATGTTTTAGTATAGCACCTTTTGTCACACAATCTTGGATATTGAAGAGTTCGGGCCGAAGAGGGATGTTCGGGCCGAAGTGGTGTTCGGGCCGAAGTGGGATGTTTGGGCCGAAGTGGTGTTCGGCCCGAAGTGGTGTTCGGGCCGAAGTTCGGTGTTCGGGCCGAGGATGATGTTCGGGCCGAGGTTGAAGTTGGGGCCGAGGTCGGAGTTCGGGCCGAGGTTGAAGTTCTGGCAGAGGTTGAAGTTCGGGCCGGGAACAGTGAAGAGTTCGGGCCGAACTTGTTCTTGGCAGTGACGACCAAACCAGCTATTTTGGTTACTCGTGGGCGTGAAACGGACACCCGAGCTGAAAGTTATGAATGTTTTAGTATAGCACCTTTTGTCACACAATCTTGGATATTGAAGAGTTCGGGCCGAAGAGGGATGTTCGGGCCGAAGTGGTGTTCGGGCCGAAGTGGGATGTTCGGGCCGAAGTAGTGTTCGGGCCGAAGTGGTGTTCGGGCCGAAGTTCGGTGTTCGGGCCGAGGATGATGTTCGGGCCGAGGTCGGAGTTCGGGCCGAGGTTGAAGTTCGGGCCGAGGTTGAAGTTCGGGCCGAAAATGAAGTTCGGGCCGGGAACAGTGAAGAGTTCGGGGCGAACTTGTTCTTGGCAGTGACGAACGAACCATCTATTTGGTTACTCGTGGGCGTGAAACGGACACCCGAGCTGAAAGTTATGAATGTTTTAGTATAGCACCTTTTGTCAGACAATCTTGGATATTGAAGAGTTCGGGCCGAAGAGGGATGTTCGGGCCGAAGTTGTGTTCGGGCCGAAGTGGGATGTTCGGGCAGAAATGGTGTTCGGGCCGAAGTGGTGTTCGTGCCGAAGTTCGGCGTTCGGGCCGAGCATGATGTTCGGGCCGAGGTTGAAGTTCAGGCTGAAGTCGGAGTTCGGGCCGAGGTTGAAGTTCGGGCCGAGGTTGAAGTTCGGGCCGGGAACAATGAAGAGTTCGGGCCGAACTTGTTCTTGGCAGTGACGAACGAACCAGCTATTTTGGTTACTCGTGGGCGTGAAACGGACACCCGAGCTGAAAGTTATGAATGTTTTAGTATAGCACCTTTTGTCACACAATCTTGGATACTGAAGAGTTCAGGCCGAAGAGGGATGTTCGGGCCGAAGTGGTGTTCGGGCCGAAGTGGGATGTTCGGGCCGAAATGGTGTTCGGGCCGAAGTGGTGTTCGGGCCGAAGTTCGGCGTTCGGGCCGAGCATGATGTTCGGGCCGAGGTTGAAGTTCAGGCTGAAGTCGGAGTTCGGGCCGAGGTTGAAGTTCGGGCCGAGGTTGAAGTTCGGGCCGGGAACAATGAAGAGTTCGGGCCGAACTTGTTCTTGGCAGTGACGAACGAACCAGCTATTTTGGTTACTCGTGGGCGTGAAACGGACACCCGAGCTGAAAGTTATGAATATTTTAGTATAGCACCTTTTGTCACACAATCTTGGATATTGAAGAGTTCAGGCCGAAGAGGGATGTTCGGGCCGAAGTGGTGTTCGGGTCGAAGTGGGATGTTCGGGCTGAAATGGTGTTCGGGCCGAAGTGGTGTTCGGGCTGAAGTTCGGTGTTCGGGCCGAGGATGATTTTCGGGCCGAGGTTGAATTCGCGCCGAGGTCGGAGTTCGGGCCGAGGTTGAAGTTCGGGCCGAGGTTGAAGTTCGGGCCGAAAATGAAGTTCGGGCCGGGGACAGTGAAGAGTTCGGGTCGAACTTGTTCTTGGCAGTGACGAACGAACCAGCTATTTTGGTTACTCGTGGGCGTGAAACGGACACCCGAGCTGAAAGTTATGAATGTTTTAGTATAGCACCTTTTGTCACACAATCTTGGATATTGAAGAGTTCGGGCCGAAGAGGGATGTTCGGGCCGAAGTGGTGTTCGGGCCGAAGTGGGATATTCGGGCCGAAGTGGTGTTCGGGCCGAAGTGGTGTTCGGGCCGAAGTTCGGTGTTCGGGCCGAGGATGATGTTCGGGCCGAGGTCGGAGTTCGGGCCGAGGTTGAAGTTCGGGCCGAGGTTGAAGTTCGGGCCGAAAATGAAGTTCGGGCCGGGAACAGTGAAGAGTTCGGGGCGAACTTGTTCTTGGCAGTGACGAACGAACCATCTATTTGGTTACTCGTGGGCGTGAAACGGACACCCGAGCTGAAAGTTATGAATGTTTTAGTATAGCACCTTTTGTCAGACAATCTTGGATATTGAAGAGTTCGGGCCGAAGAGGGATGTTCGGGCCGAAGTGGTGTTCGGGCCGAAGTGGGATGTTCGGGCCGAAGTGGTGTTCGGGCCGAAGTGGTGTTCGGGCCGAAGTGGTGTTCGGGCCGAAGTTCGGTGTTCGGGCCGAGGATGATGTTCGGGCCGAGGTTGAAGTTCGGGCCGAGGTCGGAGTTCGGGCCGAGGTTGAAGTTCGGGCCGAGGTTGAAGTTCGGGCCGAAAATAAAGTTCGGGCCGGGAACAGTGAAGAGTTCGGGCCGAACTTGTTCTTGGCAGTGACGAACGAACCAGCTATTTTGGTCACTTGTGGGCGTGAAACGGACACCCGAGCTGAAAGTTATGAATGTTTTAGTATAGTACCTTTTGTCACACAATCTTGGATATTGAAGAGTTCGGGCCGAAGAGGGATGTTCGGGCCGAAGTGGTGTTCGGGCCGAAGTGGGATGTTCGGGCCGAAGTTGTGTTCGGGCCGAAGTGGTGTCCGGGTCGAAGTTCGGTGTTCGGGCCGAGGATGCTGTTCGGGCCGAGGTTGAAGTTCGGGCCGAGGTCGGAGTTCGGGCCGAGGTTGAAGTTCGGGCCGAGGTTGAAGTTCGGGCCGAAAATGAAGTTCGGGCCGGGAACAGTGAAGAGTTCGGGCCGAACTTGTTCTTGGCAGTGACGAACGAACCAGCTATTTTGGTTACTCGTGGGCGTGAAACGGACACCCGAGCGGAAAGTTATGAATGTTTTAGTATAGCACCTTTTGTCACACAATCTTGGATATTGAAGAGTTCGGGCCGAAGAGGGATGTTCGGGCCGAAGTGGGATGTTCGGGCCGAAGTGGTGTTCGGGCCGAAGTGGTGTTCCGGCCGAAGTTTGGTGTTCGGGCCGAGGATGATGTTCGGGCCGAGGATGATGTTCGGGCCGAGGTTGAAGTTCGGGCCGAAAATGTAGTTCGGGTCGGGAACAGTGAAGAGTTCGGGCCGAACTTGTTCTTGGCAGTGACGAACGAACCAGCTATTTTGGTTACTCGTGGGCGTGAAACGGACACCCGAGCTGAAAGTTATGAATGTTTTAGTATAGCACCTTTTGTCACACAATCTTAGATATTGAAGAGTTCGGGCCGAAGAGGGATGTTCGGGCCGAAGTGGTGTTCGGGCCGAAGTGCGATGTTCGGGCCGAAGTGGCGTTCGGGCCGAAGTGGTGTTCGGGCCGAAGTTCGGTGTTCGGGCCGAGGATGATGTTCGGGCCGAGGTTGAAGTTGGGGTCGAGGTCGGAGTTCGGGCCGAAGTGGTGTTCGGGCCGAAGTGGTGTTCCGGCCGAAGTTCGGTGTTCGGCCCGAGGATGATGTTCGGGCCGAGGATGATGTTGGGGCCGAGGTGGGAGTTCGGGCCGAGGTTGAAGTTCGGGCAGAGGTTGAAGTTCGGGCCGGGAACAGTGAAGAGTTCGGGCCGAACTTGTTCTTGGCAGTGACGACCAAACCAGCTATTTTGGTTACTCGTGGGCGTGAAACGGACACCCGAGCTGAAAGTTATGAATGTTTTAGTATAGCACCTTTTGTCACACAATCTTGGATATTGAAGAGTTCGGGCCGAAGAGGGATGTTCGGGCCGAAGTGGTGTTCGGGCCGAAGTGGGATGTTCGGGCCGAAGTAGTGTTCGGGCCGAAGTGGTGTTCGGGCCGAAGTTTGGTGTTCGGGCCGAGGATGATGTTCGGGCCGAGGTCGGAGTTCGGGCCGAGGTTGAAGTTCGGGCCGAGGTTGAAGTTCGGGCCGAAAATGAAGTTCGGGTCGGGAACAGTGAAGAGTTCGGGCCGAACTTGTTCTTGGCAGTGACGAACGAACCATCTATTTGGTTACTCGTGGGCGTGAAACGGACACCCGAGCTGAAAGTTATGAATGATTTAGTATAGCACCTTTTGTCACACAATCTTGGATATTGAAGAGTTCGGGCCGAAGAGGGATGTTCGGGCCGAAGTGGTGTTCGGGCCGAAGTGGGATGTTCGGGCCGAAGTGGTGTTCGGGCCGAAGTGGTGTTCGGGCCGAAGTTCGGTGTTCGGGCCGAGGATGATGTTCGGGCCGAGGTTGAAGTTCGGGCCGAGGTCGGAGTTCTGGCCGAGGTTGAAGTTCGGGCCGAAAATAAAGTTCGGGCCGGGAACAGTGAAGAGTTCGGGCCGAACTTGTTCTTGGCAATGACGAACGAACCAGCTATTTTGGTCACTTGTGGGCGTGAAACGGACACCCGAGCTGAAAGTTATGAATGTTTTAGTATAATACCTTTTGTCACACAATCTTGGATATTGAAGAGTTCGGGCCGAAGAGGGATGTTCGGGCCTAAGTGGTGTTCGGGCCGAAGTGGGATGTTCGGGCCGAAGTGGTGTTCGGGCCGAAGTGGTGTCCGAGCCGAAGTTCGGTGTTCGGGCCGAGGATGCTGTTCGGGCCGAGGTTGAAGTTCGGGCCGAGGTCGGAGTTCGGGCCGAGGTTGCAGTTCGGGCCGAGGTTGAAGTTCGGGCCGAAAATGAAGTTCGGGCCGGGAACAGTGAAGAGTTCGGCCCGAACTTGTTCTTGGCAGTGACGAACGAACCAGCTATTTTGGTTACTCGTGGGCGTGAAACGGACACCCGAGCGGAAAGTTATGAATGTTTTAGTATGTCACCTTTTGTCACACAATCTTGGATATTGAAGAGTTCGGGCCGAAGAGGGATGTTCGGGCCGAAGTGGGATGTCCGGGCCGAAGTGGTGTTCGGGCCGAAGTGGTGTTCCGGCCGAAGTTCGGTGTTCGGCCCGAGGATGATGTTCGGGCCGAGGATGATGTTCGGGCCGAGGTTGAAGTTCGGGCCGAGGTTGAAGTTCGGGCCGAAAATGTAGTTCAGGTCGGGAACAGTGAAGAGTTCGGGCCGAACTTGTTCTTGGCAGTGACGAACGAACCAGCTATTTTGGTTACTCGTGGGCGTGAAACGGACACCCGAGCGGAAAGTTATGAATGTTTTAGTATAGCACCTTTTGTCACACAATCTTGGATATTGAAGAGTTCGGGCCGAAGAGGGATGTTCGGGCCGAAGTGGGATGTCCGGGCCGAAGTGGTGTTCGGGCCGAAGTGGTGTTCCGGCCGAAGTTCGGTGTTCGGGCCGAGGATGATGTTCGGGCCGAGGTTGAAGTTCGGGCCGAGGTTGAAGTTCGGGCCGAAAATGTAGTTCGGGTCGGGAACAGTGAAGAGTTCGGGCCGAACTTGTTCTTGGCAGTGACGAACGAACCAGCTATTTTGGTTACTCGTGGGCGTGAAACGGACACCCGAGCGGAAAGTTATGAATGTTTTAGTATAGCACCTTTTGTCACACAATCTTGGATATTGAAGAGTTCGGGCCGAAGAGGGATGTTCGGGCCGAAGTGGGATGTCCGGGCCGAAGTGGTGTTCGGGCCGAAGTGGTGTTCCGGCCGAAGTTCGGTGTTCGGCCCGAGGATGATGTTCGGGCCGAGGATGATGTTCGGGCCGAGGTTGAAGTTCGGGCCGAGGTTGAAGTTCGGGCCGAAAATGTAGTTCGGGTCGGGAACAGTGAAGAGTTCGGGCCGAACTTGTTCTTGGCAGTGACGAACGAACCAGCTATTTTGGTTACTCGTGGGCGTGAAACGGACACCCGAGCTGAAAGTTATGAATGTTTTAGTATAGCACCTTTTGTCACACAATCTTAGATATTGAAGAGTTCGGGCCGAAGAGGGATGTTCGGGCCGAAGTGGTGTTCGGGCCGAAGTGCGATGTTCGGGCCGAAGTGGCGTTCGGGCCGAAGTGGTGTTCGGGCAGAAGTTCGGTGTTCGGGCCGAGGATGATGTTTGGGCCGAGGTTGAAGTTCGGGCCGAGGTCGGAGTTCGGGCCGAGGTTGAAGTTCGGGCCGAGGTTGAAGTTCGGGCCGAAAATGAAGTTCGGGCCGGGAACAGTGAAGAGTTCGGGCCGAACTTGTTCTTGGCAGTGACGAACGAACCAGCTATTTTGGTTACTCGTGGGCGTGAAACGGACAACCGAGCTGAAAGTTATGAATGTTTAAGTATAGCACCTTTTGTCACACGATATTGGATATTGAAGAGTTCGGGCCGAAGAGGGATGTTCGGGCCGAAGTGGTGTTCGGGCCGAAGTGTGATGTTCGGGCCGAAGTGGCGTTCGGGCCGAAGTGGTGTTCGGGCCGAAGTTCGGTGTTCGGGCCGAGGATGATGTTCGGGCCGAGGTTGAAGTTCGGGCCGAGGTCGGAGTTCGGGCCGAGGTTGAAGTTCGGGCCGAGGTTGAAGTTCGGAGCGAAAATGAAGTTCGGGCCGGGAACAGTGAAGAGTTCGGGCCGAACTTGTTCTTGGCAGTGACGAACGAACCAGCTATTTTGGTTACTCGTGGGCGTGAAACGGACACCCGAGCTGAAAGTTATGAATGTTTTAGTATAGCACCTTTTGTCACACAATCTTGGATATTGAAGAGTTCGGGCCGAAGAGGGATGTTCGGGCCGAAGTGGGATGTTCGGGCCGAAGTGGTGTTCGGGCCGAAGTGGTGTTCCGGCCGCAGTTCGGTGTTCGGCCCGAGGATGATGTTCGGGCCGAGGATGATGTTCGGGCCGAGGTTGAAGTTCGGGCCGAACTTGTTCTTGGCAGTGACGAACGAACCAGCTATTTTGGTTACTCGTGGGCGTGAAACGGACACCCGAGCTGAAAGTTATGAATGTTTTAGTATAGCACCTTTTGTCACACAATCTTAGATATTGAAGAGTTCGGGCCGAAGAGGGATGTTCGGGCCGAAGTGGTGTTCGGGCCGAAGTGCGATGTTCGGGCCGAAGTGGCGTTCGGGCCGAAGTGGTGTTCGGGCAGAAGTTCGGTGTTCGGGCCGAGGATGATGTTTGGGCCGAGGTTGAAGTTCGGGCCGAGGTCGGAGTTCGGGCCGAGGTTGAAGTTCGGGCCGAGGTTGAAGTTCGGGCCGAAAATGAAGTTCGGGCCGGGAACAGTGAAGAGTTCGGGCCGAACTTGTTCTTGGCAGTGACGAACGAACCAGCTATTTTGGTTACTCGTGGGCGTGAAACGGACACCCGAGCTGAAAGTTATGAATGTTTTAGTATAGCACCTTTTGTCACACAATCTTAGATATTGAAGAGTTCGGGCCGAAGAGGGATGTTCGGGCCGAAGTGGTGTTCGGGCCGAAGTGCGATGTTCGGGCCGAAGTGGCGTTCGGGCCGAAGTGGTGTTCGGGCCGAAGTTCGGTGTTCGGGCCGAGGATGATGTTCGGGCCGAGGTTGAAGTTCGGGCCGAGGTCGGAGTTCGGGCCGAGGTTGAAGTTCGGGCCGAGGTTGAAGTTCGGGCCGAAAATGAAGTTCGGGCCGGGAACAGTGAAGAGTTCGGGCCGAACTTGTTCTTGGCAGTGACGAACGAACCAGCTATTTTGGTTACTCGTGGGCGTGAAACGGACAACCGAGCTGAAAGTTATGAATGTTTAAGTATAGCACCTTTTGTCACACGATATTGGATATTGAAGAGTTCGGGCCGAAGAGGGATGTTCGGGCCGAAGTGGTGTTCGGGCCGAAGTGGTGTTCGGGCCGAAGTGGCGTTCGGGCCGAAGTGGTGTTCGGGCCGAAGTTCGGTGTTCGGGCCGAGGATGATGTTCGGGCCGAGGTTGAAGTTCGGGCCGAGGTCGGAGTTCGGGCCGAGGTTGAAGTTCGGGCCGAGGTTGAAGTTCGGGCCGAAAATGAAGTTCGGGCCGGGAACAGTGAAGAGTTCGGGCCGAACTTGTTCTTGGCAGTGACGGACGAACCAGCTATTTTGGTCACTTGTGGGCGTGAAACGGACACCCGAGCTGAAAGTTATGAATGTTTTAGTATAATACCTTTTGTCACACAATCTTGGATATTGAAGAGTTCGGGCCGAAGAGGGATGTTCGGGCCGAAGTGGTGTTCGGGCCGAAGTGGGATGTTCGGGCCGAAGTGGTGTTCGGGCCGAAGTGGTGTCCGGGCCGAAGTTCGGTGTTCGGGCCGAGGATGCTGTTCGGGCCGAGGTTGAAGTTCGGGCCGAGGTCGGAGTTCGGGCCGAGGTTGCAGTACGGGCCGAGGTTGAAGTTCGGGCCGAAAATGAAGTTCGGGCCGGGAACAGTGAAGAGTTCGGGCCGAACTTGTTCTTGGCAGTGACGAACGAACCAGCTATTTTGGTTACTCGTGGGCGTGAAACGGACACCCGAGAGGAAAGTTATGAATGTTTTAGTATAGCACCTTTTGTCACACAATCTTGGATATTGAAGAGTTCGGGCCGAAGCGGGATGTTCGGGCCGAAGTGGGATGTCCGGGCCGAAGTGGTGTTCGGGCCGAAGTGGTGTTCCGGCCGAAGTTCGGTGTTCGGCCCGAGGATGATGTTCGGGCCGAGGATGATGTTCGGGCCGAGGTTGAAGTTCGGGCCGAGGTTGAAGTTCGGGCCGAAAATGTAGTTCGGGTCGGGAACAGTGAAGAGTTCGGGCCGAACTTGTTCTTGGCAGTGACGAACGAACCAGCTATTTTGGTTACTCGTGGGCGTGAAACGGACACCCGAGCTGAAAGTTATGAATGTTTTAGTATAGCACCTTTTGTCACACAATCTTAGATATTGAAGAGTTCGGGCCGAAGAGGGATGTTCGGGCCGAAGTGGTGTTCGGGCCGAAGTGCGATGTTCGGGCCGAAGTGGCGTTCGGGCCGAAGTGGTGTTCGGGCCGAAGTTCGGTGTTCGGGCCGAGGATGATGTTTGGGCCGAGGTTGAAGTTCGGGCCGAGGTCGGAGTTCGGGCCGAGGTTGAAGTTCGGGCCGAGGTTGAAGTTCTGGCCGAAAATGAAGTTCGGGCCGGGAACAGTGAAGAGTTCGGGCCGAACTTGTTCTTGGCAGTGACGAACGAACCAGCTATTTTGGTTACTCGTGGGCGTGAAACGGACAACCGAGCTGAAAGTTATGAATGTTTAAGTATAGCACCTTTTGTCACACGATATTGGATATTGAAGAGTTCGGGCCGAAGAGGGATGTTCGGGCCGAAGTGGTGTTCGGGCCGAAGTGCGATGTTCGGGCCGAAGTGGCGTTCGGGCCGAAGTGGTGTTCGGGCTGAAGTTCGGTGTTCGGGCCGAGGATGATGTTCGGGCCGAGGTTGAAGTTCGGGCCGAGGTCGGAGTTCGGGCCGAGGTTGAAGTTCGGGCCGAGGTTGAAGTTCGGAGCGAAAATGAAGTTCGGGCCGGGAACAGTGAAGAGTTCGGGCCGAACTTGTTCTTGGCAGTGACGAACGAACCAGCTATTTTGGTTACTCGTGGGCGTGAAACGGACACCCGAGCTGAAAGTTATGAATGTTTTAGTATAGCACCTTTTGTCACACAATATTGGATATTGAAGAGTTCGGGCCGAAGAGGGATGTTCGGGCCGAAGTGGTGTTCGGGCCGAAGTGGTGTTCGGGCTGAAGTTCGGTGTTCGGGCCGAGGATGATGTTCGGGCCGAGGTTGAAGTTCGGGCCGAGGTCGGAGTTCGGGCCGAGGTTGAAGTTCGGGCTGAAAATGAAGTTCGGGCCGGGAGCAGTGAAGAGTTCGGGCCGAACTTGTTCTTGGCAGTGACGAACGAACCAGCTATTTTGGTTAGTCGTGGGCGTGAAACGGACACCCGAGCTGAAAGTTTTGAATGTTTTATTATAGCACCTTTTGTCACACAATCTTGGAAATTGAAGAGTTCGGGCCTAAGAGGGATGTTCGGGCCGAAGTGGTGTTCGGGTCGAAGTGGTGTTCGGGCCGAAGTGCGATTTTCGGGCCGAAGTGGCGTTCGGGCCGAAGTGGTGTTCGGGCCGAAGTTCGGTGTTCGGGCCGAGGATGATGTTTGGGCCGAGGTTGAAGTTCGGGCCGAGGTCGGAGTTCGGGCCGAGGTTGAAGTTCGGGCCGAGGTTGAAGTTCGGGCCGAAAATGAAGTTCGGGCCGGGAACAGTGAAGAGTTCGGGCCGAACTTGTTCTTGGCAGTGACGAACGAACCAGCTATTTTGGTTACTCGTGGGCGTGAAACGGACAACCGAGCTGAAAGTTATGAATGTTTAAGTATAGCACCTTTTGTCACACGATATTGGATATTGAAGAGTTCGGGCCGAAGAGGGATGTTCGGGCCGAAGTGGTGTTCGGGCCGAAGTGCGATGTTCGGGCCGAAGTGGCGTTCGGGCCGAAGTGGTGTTCGGGCCGAAGTTCGGTGTTCGGGCCGAGGATGATGTTCGGGCCGAGGTTGAAGTTCGGGCCGAGGTCGGAGTTCGGGCCGAGGTTGAAGTTCGGGCCGAGGTTGAAGTTCGGGCCGAAAATGAAGTTCGGGCCGGGAATAGTGAAGAGTTCGGGCCGAACTTGTTCTTGGCAGTAACGAACGAACCAGCTATTTTGGTTACTCGTGGGCGTGAAACGGACACCCGAGCTGAAAGTTATGAATGTTTTAGTATAGCACCTTTTGTCACACAATCTTGGATATTGAAGAGTTCGGGCCGAAGAGGGATGTTCGGGCCGATGTGGCGTTCTGGCCGAAGTGGGATGTTCGGGCCGAAGTGGTGTTCGGGCCGAAGTGGTGTTCGGGCCGAAGTTCGGTGTTCAGGCCGAGGATGATGTTCGGGCCGAGGTTGAAGTTCGGGCCGAGGTTGAAGTTCGGGCCGAGGTTAAAGTTCGGGCCGGGAACAGTGAAGAGTTCAGGCCGAACATGTTCTTGGCAGTGACGAACGAACCAGCTATTTTGGTTACTCGTGGGCGTGAAATGGACACCCGAGCTGAAAGTTATGAATGTTTTAGTATAACACCTTTTGTCACACAATCTTGGATATTGAAGAGTTCGGGCCAAAGAGGGATGATCGGGCCGAAGTGGTGTTCGGGCCAAAGTGCGATGTTCGGGCCGAAGTTCGGAGTTCGGGCCGAGGATGATGTTCGGGCCGAAGTTCGTTGTTCGGGCTGAGGATGATGTTCGGGCCGAGGTTGAAGTTCGGGCCGAGGTCGGAGTTCGGGCCGAGGTTGAAGTTCGGGCCGAAAATGAAGTTCGGGCCGGGAACAGTGAATAGTTCGGGCCGAACTTGTTCTTGGCAGTGACGAACGAACCAGCTATTTTGGTTACTCGTGGGCGTGAAACGGACACCCGAGCTGAAAGTTATGAATGTTTTAGTATAACACATTTTGTCACACAATCTTGGATATTGAAAAGTTCGGGCTGAAGTGGTGTTCGGGCGGAAGTGCGATGTTCGGGCCGAAGTGGTGTTCGGGCCGAAGTGGTGTTCGGGCCGAAGTTCGGTGTTCGGGCCGAGGATGATGTTCGGGCCGAGGTTGAAGTTCGGGCCTAGGTCGGAGTTCGGGCCGAGGTTGAAGTTCGGGCCGAGGTCGGAGTTCGGGTCGAGGTTGAAGTTTGGGCCGAGGTTGAAGTTCCGGCCGAAAATGAAGTTCATGCCGGGAACAGTGAAGAGTTCGGGCCGAACTTGTTCTTGGCAGTGACGAACGAACCAGCTATTTTGGTTACTCGTGGGCGTGAAACGGACACCCGAGCTGAAAGTTATGAATGTTTTAGTATAACACCTTTTGTCACACAATCTTGGATATTGAAGAGTTCGGGCCGAAGAGGGATGTTCGGGCCGAAGTGGTGTTCGGGCCGAAGTGGGATGTTCGGGCCGAAGTGGTGTTCGGGCCGAAGTGGTGTTCGGGCCGAGGATGATGTTCGGGCCGAGGTTGAAGTTCGGGCCGAGGTCGGAGTTCGGGCCGAGGTTGAAGTTCGGGCCGAGGTTGAAGTTCGGGCCGGGAGCAGTGAAGAGTTCGGGCCGAACTTGTTCTTGGCAGTGACGAACGAACCAGCTATCTTGGATATTGAAGAGTTCGGGCCGAAAGGGATGTTCGGGCCGAAGTGGTGTTCGGGCCGAAGTGCGATGTTCGGGCCGAAGTGGTGTTCGGGCCGAAGTGGTGTTCGGGCCGAAGTTCGGTGTTCGGGCCGAGGATGATGTTCGGGCCGAGGTTGAAGTTCGGGCCGAGGTCGGAGTTCGGGCCGAGGTTGAAGTTCGGGCCGAGGTTGAAGTTCGGGCCGAAAATGAAGTTCGGGCCGGGAACAGTGAAGAGTTCGGGCCGAACTTGTTCTTGGCAGTGACGAACGAACCAGCTATTTTGGTTACTCGTGGGGGTGAAACGGACACCCGAGCTGAAAGTTATGAATGTTTTAGTATAGCACCTTTTGTCACACAATATTGGATATTGAAGAGTTCGGGCCCAAGAGGGATGTTCGGGCCGAAGTGGTGTTCGGGCCGAAGTGGTGTTCGGGCCGAAGTTCGGTGTTCGGGCCGAGGATGATGTTCGGGCCGAGGTTGAAGTTCGGGCCGAGGTCGGAGTTCGGGCCGAGGTTGAAGTTCGGGCCGAGGTTGGAGTTCGAGCCGAAAATGAAGTTCGGGCCGGGAACACTGAAGAGTTCGGGCCGAACTTGTTCTTGGCAGTGACGAACGAACCAGCTATTTTGTTACTCGTGGGCGTGAAACGAACACCCGAGCTGAAAGTTATGAATGTTTTAGTATAGCACCTTTTGTCACACAATCTTGGATATTGAAGAGTTCGGGCCGAAGAGGGATGTTCGGGCCGAAGTGGTGTTCGGGCCGAAGTGCGATGTTCGGGCCGAAGTGGTGTTCGGGCCGAAGTTCGGTGTTCGGGGCGAAGTTCGGTGTTCGGGCCGAGGATGATGTTCGGGCCGAGATTGATGTTCGGGCCGAGGTCGGAGTTCGGGCCGAGGTTGAAGTTCGGGCCGAGGTTGAAGTTCGGGCCGAAAATGAAGTTCGGGCCGGGAACAGTGAATAGTTCGGGCCGAACTTGTTCTTGGCAGTGACGATCGAACCAGCTATTTTGGTTACTCGTGGGCGTGAAACGGACAACCGAGCTGAAAGTTATGAATGTTTTAGTATAGCACCTTTTGTCACACAATATTGGATATTGAAGAGTTCGGGCCGAAGAGGGATGTTCGGGCCGAAGTGGTGTTCGGGCCGAAGTGGGATGTTCGGGCCGAAGTGGTGTTCGGGCCGAAGTGGTGTTCGGGCCGAAGTTCGGTGTTCGGGCCGAGGATGATGTTCGGGCCGAGGTTGAAGTTCGGGCCGAGGTCGGAGTTCGGGCCGAGGTTGAAGTTTGGGCCGAAAATGAAGTTCGGGCCGGGAGCAGTGAAGAGTTCGGGCCGAACTTGTTCTTGGCAGTGACGAACGAACCAGCTATTTTGGTTACTCGTGGGCGTGAAACGGACACCCGAGCTGAAAGTTATGAAGGTTTTATTATAGCACCTTTTGTCACACAATCTTGGAAATTGAAGAGTTCGGGCTTAAGAGGGATGTTCGGGCCGAGGTTGAAGTTCGGGCCTAGGTCGGAGTTCGGGCCGAGGTTGAAGTTCGGGCCGAGGTCGGAGTTCGGGTCGAGGTTGAAGTTTGGGCCGAGGTTGAAGTTCCGGCCGAAAATGAAGTTCATGCCGGGAACTGTGAAGAGTTCGGGCCGAACTTGTTCTTGGCAGTGACGAACGAACCAGCTATTTTGGTTACTCGTGGGCGTGAAACGGACACCCGAGCTGAAAGTTATGAAGGTTTTAGTATAACACCTTTTGTCACACAATCTTGGATATTGAAGAGTTCGGGCCGAAGAGGGATGTTCGGGCCGAAGTGGTGTTCGGGCCGAAGTGGGATGTTCGGGCCGAAGTGGTGTTCGGGCCGAAGTGGTGTTCGGGCCGAGGATGATGTTCGGGCCGAGGTTGAAGTTCGGGCCGAGGTCGGAGTTCGGGCCGAGGTCGGAGTTCGGGCCGAGGTTGAAGTTCGGGCCGAGGTTGAAGTTCGGGCCGGGAGCAGTGAAGAGTTCGGGCCGAACTTGTTCTTGGCAGTGACGAACGAACCAGCTATCTTGGATATTGAAGAGTTCGGGCCGAAAGGGATGTTCGGGCCGAAGTGGTGTTCGGGCCGAAGTGCGATGTTCGGGCCGAAGTGGTGTTCGGGCCGAAGTGGTGTTCGGGCCGAAGTTCGGTGTTCGGGCCGAGGATGATGTTCGGGCCGAGGTTGAAGTTCGGGCCGAGGTCGGAGTTCGGGCCGAGGTTGAAGTTCGGGCCGAGGTTGAAGTTCGGGCCGAAAATGAAGTTCGGGCCGGGAACAGTGAAGAGTTCGGGCCGAACTTGTTCTTGGCAGTGACGAACGAACCAGCTATTTTGGTTACTCGTGGGGGTGAAACGGACACCCGAGCTGAAAGTTATGAATGTTTTAGTATAGCACCTTTTGTCACACAATATTGGATATTGAAGAGTTCGGGCCCAAGAGGGATGTTCGGGCCGAAGTGGTGTTCGGGCCGAAGTGGTGTTCGGGCCGAAGTTCGGTGTTCGGGCCGAGGATGATGTTCGGGCCGAGGTTGAAGTTCGGGCCGAGGTCGGAGTTCGGGCCGAGGTTGAAGTTCGGGCCGAGGTTGGAGTTCGAGCCGAAAATGAAGTTCGGGCCGGGAACACTGAAGAGTTCGGGCCGAACTTGTTCTTGGCAGTGACGAACGAACCAGCTATTTTGTTACTCGTGGGCGTGAAACGAACACCCGAGCTGAAAGTTATGAATGTTTTAGTATAGCACCTTTTGTCACACAATCTTGGATATTGAAGAGTTCGGGCCGAAGAGGGATGTTCGGGCCGAAGTGGTGTTCGGGCCGAAGTGCGATGTTCGGGCCGAAGTGGTGTTCGGGCCGAAGTTCGGTGTTCGGGGCGAAGTTCGGTGTTCGGGCCGAGGATGATGTTCGGGCCGAGATTGATGTTCGGGCCGAGGTCGGAGTTCGGGCCGAGGTTGAAGTTCGGGCCGAGGTTGAAGTTCGGGCCGAAAATGAAGTTCGGGCCGGGAACAGTGAATAGTTCGGGCCGAACTTGTTCTTGGCAGTGACGAACGAACCAGCTATTTTGGTTACTCGTGGGCGTGAAACGGACAACCGAGCTGAAAGTTATGAATGTTTTAGTATAGCACCTTTTGTCACACAATATTGGATATTGAAGAGTTCGGGCCGAAGAGGGATGTTCGGGCCGAAGTGGTGTTCGGGCCGAAGTGGGATGTTCGGGCCGAAGTGGTGTTCGGGCCGAAGTGGTGTTCGGGCCGAAGTTCGGTGTTCGGGCCGAGGATGATGTTCGGGCCGAGGTTGAAGTTCGGGCCGAGGTCGGAGTTCGGGCCGAGGTTGAAGTTCGGGCCGAAAATGAAGTTCGGGCCGGGAGCAGTGAAGAGTTCGGGCCGAACTTGTTCTTGGCAGTGACGAACGAACCAGCTATTTTGGTTACTCGTGGGCGTGAAACGGACACCCGAGCTGAAAGTTATGAAGGTTTTATTATAGCACCTTTTGTCACACAATCTTGGAAATTGAAGAGTTCGGGCTTAAGAGGGATGTTCGGGCCGAAGTGGTGTTCGGGCCGAAGTGCGATGTTCGGGCCGAAGTGGTGTTCGGCCCGAAGTGGTATTCGGGCCGAAGTTCGGTGTTCGGGCCGAGGATGATGTTCGGGCCGAGGTTGAAGTTCGGGCCGAGGTCGGAGTTCGGGCCGAGGATGAAGTTCGGGCCGAGGTCGGAGTTCGGGCCGAGGTTGAAGTTCGGGCCGAGGTTGAAGTTCGGGCCGGGAGCAGTGAAGAGTTCGGGCCGAACTTGTTCTTGGCAGTGACGAACGAACCAGCTATCTTGGATATTGAAGAGTTCGGGCCGAAAGGGATGTTCGGGCCGAAGTGGTGTTCGGGCCGAAGTGCGATGTTCGGGCCGAAGTGGTGTTCGGGCCGAAGTGGTGTTCGGGCCGAAGTTCGGTGTTCGGGCCGAGGATGATGTTCGGGCCGAGGTTGAAGTTCGGGCCGAGGTCGGAGTTCGGGCCGAGGTTGAAGTTCGGGCCGAGGTTGAAGTTCGGGCCGAAAATGAAGTTCGGGCCGGGAACAGTGAAGAGTTCGGGCCGAACTTGTTCTTGGCAGTGACGAACGAACCAGCTATTTTGGTTACTCGTGGGGGTAAAACGGACACCCGAGCTGAAAGTTATGAATGTTTTAGTATAGCACCTTTTGTCACACAATATTGGATATTGAAGAGTTCGGGCCCAAGAGGGATGTTCGGGCCGAAGTGGTGTTCGGGCCGAAGTGGTGTTCGGGCCGAAGTTCGGTGTTCGGGCCGAGGATGATGTTCGGGCCGAGGTTGAAGTTCGGGCCGAGGTCGGAGTTCGGGCCGAGGTTGAAGTTCGGGCCGAGGTTGGAGTTCGAGCCGAAAATGAAGTTCGGGCCGGGAACACTGAAGAGTTCGGGCCGAACTTGTTCTTGGCAGTGACGAACGAACCAGCTATTTTGTTACTCGTGGGCGTGAAACGAACACCCGAGCTGAAAGTTATGAATGTTTTAGTATAGCACCTTTTGTCACACAATCTTGGATATTGAAGAGTTCGGGCCGAAGAGGGATGTTCGGGCCGAAGTGGTGTTCGGGCCGAAGTGCGATGTTCGGGCCGAAGTGGTGTTCGGGCCGAAGTTCGGTGTTCGGGGCGAAGTTCGGTGTTCGGGCCGAGGATGATGTTCGGGCCGAGATTGATGTTCGGGCCGAGGTCGGAGTTCGGGCCGAGGTTGAAGTTCGGGCCGAGGTTGAAGTTCGGGCCGAAAATGAAGTTCGGGCCGGGAACAGTGAATAGTTCGGGCCGAACTTGTTCTTGGCAGTGACGAACGAACCAGCTATTTTGGTTACTCGTGGGCGTGAAACGGACAACCGAGCTGAAAGTTATGAATGTTTTAGTATAGCACCTTTTGTCACACAATATTGGATATTGAAGAGTTCGGGCCGAAGAGGGATGTTCGGGCCGAAGTGGTGTTCGGGCCGAAGTGGGATGTTCGGGCCGAAGTGGTGTTCGGGCCGAAGTGGTGTTCGGGCCGAAGTTCGGTGTTCGGGCCGAGGATGATGTTCGGGCCGAGGTTGAAGTTCGGGCCGAGGTCGGAGTTCGGGCCGAGGTTGAAGTTCGGGCCGAGGTTGGAGTTCGAGCCGAAAATGAAGTTCGGGCCGGGAACACTGAAGAGTTCGGGCCGAACTTGTTCTTGGCAGTGACGAACGAACCAGCTATTTTGTTACTCGTGGGCGTGAAACGAACACCCGAGCTGAAAGTTATGAATGTTTTAGTATAGCACCTTTTGTCACACAATCTTGGATATTGAAGAGTTCGGGCCGAAGAGGGATGTTCGGGCCGAAGTGGTGTTCGGGCCGAAGTGCGATGTTCGGGCCGAAGTGGTGTTCGGGCCGAAGTTCGGTGTTCGGGGCGAAGTTCGGTGTTCGGGCCGAGGATGATGTTCGGGCCGAGATTGATGTTCGGGCCGAGGTCGGAGTTCGGGCCGAGGTTGAAGTTCGGGCCGAGGTTGAAGTTCGGGCCGAAAATGAAGTTCGGGCCGGGAACAGTGAATAGTTCGGGCCGAACTTGTTCTTGGCAGTGACGAACGAACCAGCTATTTTGGTTACTCGTGGGCGTGAAACGGACAACCGAGCTGAAAGTTATGAATGTTTTAGTATAGCACCTTTTGTCACACAATATTGGATATTGAAGAGTTCGGGCCGAAGAGGGATGTTCGGGCCGAAGTGGTGTTCGGGCCGAAGTGGTGTTCGGGCCGAAGTGGGATGTTCGGGCCGAAGTGGTGTTCGGGCCGAAGTGGTGTTCGGGCCGAAGTTCGGTGTTCGGGCCGAGGATGATGTTCGGGCCGAGGTTGAAGTTCGGGCCGAGGTCGGAGTTCGGGCCGAGGTTGAAGTTCGGGCCGAAAATGAAGTTCGGGCCGGGAGCAGTGAAGAGTTCGGGCCGAACTTGTTCTTGGCAGTGACGAACGAACCAGCTATTTTGGTTACTCGTGGGCGTGAAACGGACACCCGAGCTGAAAGTTATGAAGGTTTTATTATAGCACCTTTTGTCACACAATCTTGGAAATTGAAGAGTTCGGGCTTAAGAGGGATGTTCGGGCCGAAGTGGTGTTCGGGCCGAAGTGCGATGTTCGGGCCGAAGTGGTGTTCGGCCCGAAGTGGTATTCGGGCCGAAGTTCGGTGTTCGGGCCGAGGATGATGTTCGGGCCGAGGTTGAAGTTCGGGCCGAGGTCGGAGTTCGGGCCGAGGATGAAGTTCGGGCCGAGGTCGGAGTTCGGGCCGAGGTTGAAGTTCGGGCCGAGGTTGAAGTTCGGGCCGGGAGCAGTGAAGAGTTCGGGCCGAACTTGTTCTTGGCAGTGACGAACGAACCAGCTATCTTGGATATTGAAGAGTTCGGGCCGAAAGGGATGTTCGGGCCGAAGTGGTGTTCGGGCCGAAGTGCGATGTTCGGGCCGAAGTGGTGTTCGGGCCGAAGTGGTGTTCGGGCCGAAGTTCGGTGTTCGGGCCGAGGATGATGTTCGGGCCGAGGTTGAAGTTCGGGCCGAGGTCGGAGTTCGGGCCGAGGTTGAAGTTCGGGCCGAGGTTGAAGTTCGGGCCGAAAATGAAGTTCGGGCCGGGAACAGTGAAGAGTTCGGGCCGAACTTGTTCTTGGCAGTGACGAACGAACCAGCTATTTTGGTTACTCGTGGGGGTAAAACGGACACCCGAGCTGAAAGTTATGAATGTTTTAGTATAGCACCTTTTGTCACACAATATTGGATATTGAAGAGTTCGGGCCCAAGAGGGATGTTCGGGCCGAAGTGGTGTTCGGGCCGAAGTGGTGTTCGGGCCGAAGTTCGGTGTTCGGGCCGAGGATGATGTTCGGGCCGAGGTTGAAGTTCGGGCCGAGGTCGGAGTTCGGGCCGAGGTTGAAGTTCGGGCCGAGGTTGGAGTTCGAGCCAAAAATGAAGTTCGGGCCGGGAACACTGAAGAGTTCGGGCCGAACTTGTTCTTGGCAGTGACGAACGAACCAGCTATTTTGTTACTCGTGGGCGTGAAACGAACACCCGAGCTGAAAGTTATGAATGTTTTAGTATAGCACCTTTTGTCACACAATCTTGGATATTGAAGAGTTCGGGCCGAAGAGGGATGTTCGGGCCGAAGTGGTGTTCGGGCCGAAGTGCGATGTTCGGGCCGAAGTGGTGTTCGGGCCGAAGTTCGGTGTTCGGGGCGAAGTTCGGTGTTCGGGCCGAGGATGATGTTCGGGCCGAGATTGATGTTCGGGCCGAGGTCGGAGTTCGGGCCGAGGTTGAAGTTCGGGCCGAGGTTGAAGTTCGGGCCGAAAATGAAGTTCGGGCCGGGAACAGTGAATAGTTCGGGCCGAACTTGTTCTTGGCAGTGACGAACGAACCAGCTATTTTGGTTACTCGTGGGCGTGAAACGGACAACCGAGCTGAAAGTTATGAATGTTTTAGTATAGCACCTTTTGTCACACAATATTGGATATTGAAGAGTTCGGGCCGAAGAGGGATGTTCGGGCCGAAGTGGTGTTCGGGCCGAAGTGGGATGTTCGGGCCGAAGTGGTGTTCGGGCCGAAGTGGTGTTCGGGCCGAAGTTCGGTGTTCGGGCCGAGGATGATGTTCGGGCCGAGGTTGAAGTTCGGGCCGAGGTCGGAGTTCGGGCCGAGGTTGAAGTTCGGGCCGAAAATGAAGTTCGGGCCGGGAGCAGTGAAGAGTTCGGGCCGAACTTGTTCTTGGCAGTGACGAACGAACCAGCTATTTTGGTTACTCGTGGGCGTGAAACGGACACCCGAGCTGAAAGTTATGAAGGTTTTATTATAGCACCTTTTGTCACACAATCTTGGAAATTGAAGAGTTCGGGCTTAAGAGGGATGTTCGGGCCGAAGTGGTGTTCGGGCCGAAGTGCGATGTTCGGGCCGAAGTGGTGTTCGGCCCGAAGTGGTATTCGGGCCGAAGTTCGGTGTTCGGGCCGAGGATGATGTTCGGGCCGAGGTTGAAGTTCGGGCCGAGGTCGGAGTTCGGGCCGAGGATGAAGTTCGGGCCGAATTTGAAGTTCGGGCCGAAAATGAAGTTCGGGCCGGGAACAGTGAAGAGTTCGGGCCGAACTTGTTCTTGGCAGTGACGAACGAACCAGCTATTTTGGTTACTCGTGGGCGTGAAACGGACACCCGAGCTGAAAGTTATGAATGTTTTAGTATAGCACCTTTTGTCACACAATATTGGATATTGAAGAGTTCGGGCCCAAGAGGGATGTTCGGGCCGAAGTGGTGTTCGGGCCGAAGTGGTGTTCGGGCCGAAGTTCGGTGTTCGGGCCGAGGATGATGTTCGGGCCGAGGTTGAAGTTCGGGCCGAGGTCGGAGTTCGGGCCGAGGTTGAAGTTCGGGCCAAGGTTGGAGTTCGAGCCGAAAATGAAGTTCGGGCCGGGAACACTGAAGAGTTCGGGCCGAACTTGTTCTTGGCAGTGACGAACGAACCAGCTATTTTGTTACTCGTGGGCGTGAAACGAACACCCGAGCTGAAAGTTATGAATGTTTTAGTATAGCACCTTTTGTCACACAATCTTGGATATTGAAGAGTTCGGGCCGAAGAGGGATGTTCGGGCCGAAGTGGTGTTCGGGCCGAAGTGCGATGTTCGGGCCGAAGTGGTGTTCGGGCCGAAGTTCGGTGTTCGGGGCGAAGTTCGGTGTTCGGGCCGAGGATGATGTTCGGGCCGAGATTGATGTTCGGGCCGAGGTCGGAGTTCGGGCCGAGGTTGAAGTTCGGGCCGAGGTTGAAGTTCGGGCCGAAAATGAAGTTCGGGCCGGGAACAGTGAATAGTTCGGGCCGAACTTGTTCTTGGCAGTGACGAACGAACCAGCTATTTTGGTTACTCGTGGGCGTGAAACGGACAACCGAGCTGAAAGTTATGAATGTTTTAGTATAGCACCTTTTGTCACACAATATTGGATATTGAAGAGTTCGGGCCGAAGAGGGATGTTCGGGCCGAAGTGGTGTTCGGGCCGAAGTGGGATGTTCGGGCCGAAGTGGTGTTCGGGCCGAAGTGGTGTTCGGGCCGAAGTTCGGTGTTCGGGCCGAGGATGATGTTCGGGCCGAGGTTGAAGTTCGGGCCGAGGTCGGAGTTCGGGCCGAGGTTGAAGTTTGGGCCGTAAATGAAGTTCGGGGCGGGAGCAGTGAAGAGTTCGGGCCGAACTTGTTCTTGGCAGTGACGAACGAACCAGCTATTTTGGTTACTCGTGGGCGTGAAACGGACACCCGAGCTGAAAGTTATGAAGGTTTTATTATAGCACCTTTTGTCACACAATCTTGGAAATTGAAGAGTTCGGGCTTAAGAGGGATGTTCGGGCCGAAGTGGTGTTCGGGCCGAAGTGCGATGTTCGGGCCGAAGTGGTGTTCGGCCCGAAGTGGTATTCGGGCCGAAGTTCGGTGTTCGGGCCGAGGATGATGTTCGGGCCGAGGTTGAAGTTCGGGCCGAGGTCGGAGTTCGGGCCGAGGATGAAGTTCGGGCCGAGGTTGAAGTTCGGGCCGAAAATGAAGTTCGGGCCGGGAACAGTGAAGAGTTCGGGCCGAACTTGTTCTTGGCAGTGACGAACGAACCAGCTATTTTGGTTACTCGTGGGCGTGAAACGGACACCCGAGCTGAAAGTTATGAATGTTTTAGTATAGCACCTTTTGTCAAACAATATTGGATATTGAAGAGTTCGGGCCCAAGAGGGATGTTCGGGCCGAAGTGGTGTTCGGGCCGAAGTGGTGTTCGGGCCGAAGTTCGGTGTTCGGGCCGAGGATGATGTTCGGGCCGAGGTTGAAGTTCGGGCCGAGGTCGGAGTTCGGGCCGAGGTTGAAGTTCGGGCCGAGGTTGGAGTTCGAGCCGAAAATGAAGTTCGGGCCGGGAACACTGAAGAGTTCGGGCCGAACTTGTTCTTGGCAGTGACGAACGAACCAGCTATTTTGTTACTCGTGGGCGTGAAACGAACACCCGAGCTGAAAGTTATGAATGTTTTAGTATAGCACCTTTTGTCACACAATCTTGGATATTGAAGAGTTCGGGCCGAAGAGGGATGTTCGGGCCGAAGTGGTGTTCGGGCCGAAGTGCGATGTTCGGGCCGAAGTGGTGTTCGGGCCGAAGTTCGGTGTTCGGGGCGAAGTTCGGTGTTCGGGCCGAGGATGATGTTCGGGCCGAGATTGATGTTCGGGCCGAGGTCGGAGTTCGGGCCGAGGTTGAAGTTCGGGCCGAGGTTGAAGTTCGGGCCGAAAATGAAGTTCGGGCCGGGAACAATGAATAGTTCGGGCCGAACTTGTTCTTGGCAGTGACGAACGAACCAGCTATTTTGGTTACTCGTGGGCGTGAAACGGACAACCGAGCTGAAAGTTATGAATGTTTTAGTATAGCACCTTTTGTCACACAATATTGGATATTGAAGAGTTCGGGCCGAAGAGGGATGTTCGGGCCGAAGTGGTGTTCGGGCCGAAGTGGGATGTTCGGGCCGAAGTGGTGTTCGGGCCGAAGTGGTGTTCGGGCCGAAGTTCGGTGTTCGGGCCGAGGATGATGTTCGGGCCGAGGTTGAAGTTCGGGCCGAGGTCGGAGTTCGGGCCGAGGTTGAAGTTTGGGCCGTAAATGAAGTTCGGGGCGGGAGCAGTGAAGAGTTCGGGCCGAACTTGTTCTTGGCAGTGACGAACGAACCAGCTATTTTGGTTATTCGTGGGCGTGAAACGGACACCCGAGCTGAAAGTTATGAAGGTTTTATTATAGCACCTTTTGTCACACAATCTTGGAAATTGAAGAGTTCGGGCTTAAGAGGGATGTTCGGGCCGAAGTACGATGTTCGGGCCGAAGTGGTGTTCGGCCCGAAGTGGTATTCGGGCCGAAGTTCGGTGTTCGGGCCGAGGATGATGTTCGGGTCGAGGTTGAAGTTCGGGCCGAGGTCGGAGTTCGGGCCGAGGATGAAGTTCGGGCCGAGGTTGAAGTTCGGGCCGAAAATGAAGTTCGGGCCGGGAACAGTGAAGAGTTCGGGCCGAACTTGTTCTTGGCAGTGACGAACGAACCAGCTATTTTGGTTACTCGTGGGCGTGAAACGGACACCCGAGCTGAAAGTTATGAATGTTTTAGTATAGCACCTTTTGTCACACAATATTGGATATTGAAGAGTTCGGGCCCAAGAGGGATGTTCGGGCCGAAGTGGTGTTCGGGCCGAAGTTCGGTGTTCGGGCCGAGGATGATGTTCGGGCCGAGGTCGGAGTTCGGGCCGAGGTCGGAGTTCGGGCCGAGGTTGCAGTTCGGGCTGAGGTTGAAGTTCGGGCCGAAAATGAAGTTCGGGCCGGGAACACTGAAGAGTTCGGGCCGAACTTGTTCTTGGCAGTGACGAACGAACCAGCTATTTTGTTAATCGTGCGCGTGAAACGGACACCCGAGCTGAAAGTTATGAATGTTTTAGTATAGCACCTTTTGTCACACAATCTTGGATATTGAAGAGTTCGGGCCGAAGAGGGATGTTCGGGCCGAAGTGGTGTTCGGGCCGAAGTGCGATGTTCGGGCCGAAGTGATGTTCGGGCCGAAGTGGTGTTCGGGCCGAAGTTTGGTGTTCGGGCCGAGGATGATGTTCGGGCCGAGATTGAAGTTCGGGCCGAGGTCGGAGTTCGGGCCGAGGTTGAAGTTCGGGCCGAGGTTGAAGTTCGGGCCGAAAATGAAGTTCGGGCCGGGAACAGCGAAGAGTTCTGGCCGAACTTGTTCTTGGCAGTGACGAACGAACCAGCTATTTTGGTTACTCGTGGGCGTGAAACGGACAACCGAGCTGAAAGTTATGAATGTTTTAGTATAGCACCTTTTGTCACACAATATTGGATATTGAAGAGTTCGGGCCGAAGAGGGATGTTCGGGCCGAAGTGGTGTTCAGGCCGAAGTGGGGTGTTCGGGCCGAAGTGGGGTTCGGGCCGAAGTGGTGTTCGGGCCGAAGTTCGGTGTTCGGGCCGAGGATGATGTTCGGGCCGAGGTTGAAGTTCGGGCCGAGGTCGGAGTTCGGGCCGAGGTTGAAGTTCGGGCCGAAAATGAAGTTCGGGCCGGGAGCAGTGAAGAGTTCGGGCCGAACTTGTTCTTGGCAGTGACGAACGAACCAGCTATTTTGGTTACTCGTGGGCGTGAAACGGACACCCGAGCTGAAAGTTATGAAGGTTTTATTATAGCACCTTTTGTCACACAATCTTGGAAATTGAAGAGTTCGGGCCTAAGAGGGATGTTCGGGCCGAAGTGGTGTTCGGGTCGAAGTGGTGTTCGGGCCGAAGTGCGATGTTCGGGCCGAAGTGGTGTTCGGGCCGAAGTGGTGTTCGGGCCGAAGTTCGGTGTTCGGGCCGAGGATGATGTTCGGGCCGAGGTTGAAGTTCGGGCCGAGGTCGGAGTTCGGGCCGAGGTTGAAGTTCGGGCCGAGGTTGAAGTTCGGGCCGAAAATGAAGTTCGGGCCGGGAACAGTGAAGAGTTCGGGCCGAACTTGTTCTTGGCAGTGACGAACGAACCAGCTATTTTGGTTACTCGTGGGCGTGAAACGGACACCCGAGCTGAAAGTTATGAATGTTTTAGTATAGCACATTTTGTCACACAATATTGGATATTGAAGAGTTCGGGCCCAAGAGGGATGTTCGGGCCGAAGTGGTGTTCGGGCCGAAGTTCGGTGTTCGGGCCGAGGATGATGTTCGGGCCGAGGTTGAAGTTCGGGCCGAGGTCGGAGTTCGGGCCGAGGTTGAAGTTCGGGCTGAGGTTGAAGTTCGGGCCGAAAATGAAGTTCGGGCCGGGAACACTGAAGAGTTCGGGCCGAACTTGTTCTTGGCAGTGACGAACGAACCAGCTATTTTGTTACTCGTGGGCGTGAAACGGACACCCGAGCTGAAAGTTATGAATGTTTTAGTATAGCACCTTTTGTCACACAATCTTGGATATTGAAGAGTTCGGGCCGAAGAGGGATGTTCGGGTCGAAGTGGTGTTCGGGCCGAAGTGGGGTGTTCGGGCCGAAGTGGTGTTCGGGCCGAAGTGGTGTTCGGGCCGAAGTTCGGTGTTCGGGCCGAGGATGATGTTCGGGCCGAGGTTGAAGTTCGGGCCGAGGTCGGAGTTCGGGCCGAGGTTGAAGTTCGGGCCGAAAATGAAGTTCGGGCCGGGAGCAGTGAAGAGTTCGGGACGAACTTGTTCTTGGCAGTGACGAACGAACCAGCTATTTTGGTTACTCGTGGGCGTGAAACGGACACCCGAGCTGAAAGTTATGAAGGTTTTATTATAGCACCTTTTGTCACACAATCTTGGAAATTGAAGAGTTCGGGCCTAAGAGGGATGTTCGGGCCGAAGTGGTGTTCGGGTCGAAGTGGTGTTCGGGCCGAAGTGCGATGTTCGGGCCGAAGTGGTGTTCGGGCCGAAGTGGTGTTCGGGCCGAAGTGGTGTTCGGGCCGAAGTTCGGTGTTCGGGCCGAGGATGATGTTCGGGCCGAGGTTGAAGTTCGGGCCGAGGTCGGAGTTCGGGCCGAGGTTGAAGTTCGGGCCGAGGTTGAAGTTCGGGCCGAAAATGAAGTTCGGGCCGGGAACAGTGAAGAGTTCGGGCCGAACTTGTTCTTGGCAGTGACGAACGAACCAGCTATTTTGGTTACTCGTGGGCGTGAAACGGACACCCGAGCTGAAAGTTATGAATGTTTTAGTATAGCACATTTTGTCACACAATATTGGATATTGAAGAGTTCGGGCCCAAGAGGGATGTTCGGGCCGAAGTGGTGTTCGGGCCGAAGTGGTGTTCGGGCCGAAGTTCGGTGTTCGGGCCGAGGATGATGTTCGGGCCGAGGTTGAAGTTCGGGCCGAGGTCGGAGTTCGGGCCGAGGTTGAAGTTCGGGCCGAAAATGAAGTTCGGGCCGGGAACAGTGAATAGTTCGGGCCGAACTTGTTCTTGGCAGTGACGAACGAACCAGCTATTTTGGTTACTCGTGGGCGTGAAACGGACAACCGAGCTGAAAGTTATGAATGTTTTAGTATAGCACCTTTTGTCACACAATATTGGATATTGAAGAGTTCGGGCCGAAGAGGGATGTTCGGGCCGAAGTGGTGTTCGGGCCGAAGTGGGATGTTCGGGCCGAAGTGGTGTTCGGGCCGAAGTGGTGTTCGGGCCGAAGTTCGGTGTTCGGGCCGAGGATGATGTTCGGGCCGAGGTTGAAGTTCGGGCCGAGGTCGGAGTTCGGGCCGAGGTTGAAGTTCGGGCCGAAAATGAAGTTCGGGCCGGGAGCAGTGAAGAGTTCGGGCCGAACTTGTTCTTGGCAGTGACGAACGAACCAGCTATTTTGGTTACTCGTGGGCGTGAAACGGACAACCGAGCTGAAAGTTATGAAGGTTTTATTATAGCACCTTTTGTCACACAATCTTGGAAATTGAAGAGTTCGGGATTAAGAGGGATGTTCGGGCCGAAGTGGTGTTCGGGCCGAAGTGCGATGTTCGGGCCGAAGTGGTGTTCGGGCCGAAGTGGTATTCGGGCCGAAGTTCGGTGTTCGGGCCGAGGATGATGTTCGGGCCGAGGTTGAAGTTCGGGCCGAGGTCGGAGTTCGGGCCGAGGTTGAAGTTCGGGCCGAGGTTGAAGTTCGGGCCGAAAATGAAGTTCGGGCCGGGAACAGTGAAGAGTTCGGGCCGAACTTGTTCTTGGCAGTGACGAACGAACCAGCTATTTTGGTTACTCGTGGGCGTGAAACGGACACCCGAGCTGAAAGTTATGAATGTTTTAGTATATCACCTTTTGTCACACAATATTGGATATTGAAGCGTTCGGGCCCAAGAGGGATGTTCGGGCCGAAGTGGTGTTCGGGCCGAAGTGGTGTTCGGGCCGAAGTTCGGTGTTCAGGCCGATGATGATGTTCGGGCCGAGGTTGAAGTTCGGGCCGAGGTCGAAGTTCGGGCCGAGGTTGAAGTTCGGGCTGAGGTTGAAGTTCGGGCCGAAAATGAAGTTCGGGCCGGGAACACTGAAGAGTTCGGGCCGAACTTGTTCTTGGCAGTGACGAACGAACCAGCTATTTTGTTACTCGTGGGCGTGAAACGGACACCCGAGCTGAAAGTTATGAATGTTTTAGTATAACACCTTTTGTCACACAATCTTGGATATTGAAGAGTTCGGGCCGAAGAGGGATGTTCGGGCCGAAGTGGTGTTCGGGCCGAAGTGCGATGTTCGGGCCGAAGTGATGTTCGGGCCGAAGTGGTGTTCGGGCCGAAGTTTGGTGTTCGGGCCGAGGATGATGTTCGGGCCGAGATTGAAGTTCGGGCCGAGGTCGGAGTTCGGGCCGAGGTTGAAGTTCGGGCCGAGGTTGAAGTTCGGGCCGAAAATGAAGTTCGGGCCGGGAACAGCGAAGAGTTCTGGCCGAACTTGTTCTTGGCAGTGACGAACGAACCAGCTATTTTGGTTACTCGTGGGCGTGAAACGGACAACCGAGCTGAAAGTTATGAATGTTTTAGTATAGCACCTTTTGTCACACAATATTGGATATTGAAGAGTTCGGGCCGAAGAGGGATGTTCGGGCCGAAGTGGTGTTCGGGCCGAAGTGGGGTGTTCGGGCCGAAGTGGTGTTCGGACCGAAGTGGTGTTCGGGCCGAAGTTCGGTGTTCGGGCCGAGGATGATGTTCGGGCCGAGGTTGAAGTTCGGGCCGAGGTCGGAGTTCGGGCCGAGGTTGAAGTTCGGGCCGAAAATGAAGTTCGGGCCGGGAGCAGTGAAGAGTTCGGGCCGAACTTGTTCTTGGCAGTGACGAACGAACCAGCTATTTTGGTTACTCGTGGGCGTGAAACGGACACCCGAGCTGAAAGTTATGAAGGTTTTATTATAGCACCTTTTGTCACACAATCTTGGAAATTGAAGAGTTCGGGCCTAAGAGGGATGTTCGGGCCGAAGTGGTGTTCGGGTCGAAGTGGTGTTCGGGCCGAAGTGCGATGTTCGGGCCGAAGTGGTGTTCGGCCCGAAGTGGTGTTCGGGCCGAAGTTCGGTGTTCGGGCCGAAGTGGTGTTCGGGCCGAGGTTGAAGTTCGGGCCGAGGTCGGAGTTCGGGCCGAGGTTGAAGTTCGGGCCGAGGTTGAAGTTCGGGCCGAAAATGAAGTTCGGGCCGGGAACAGTGAAGAGTTCGGGCCGAACTTGTTCTTGGCAGTGACGAACGAACCAGCTATTTTGGTTACTCGTGGGCGTGAAACGGACACCCGAGCTGAAAGTTATGAATGTTTTAGTATAGCACATTTTGTCACACAATATTGGATATTGAAGAGTTCGGGCCCAAGAGGGATGTTCGGGCCGAAGTGGTGTTCGGGCCGAAGTGGTAGTCGGGCCGAAGTTCGGTGTTCGGGCCGAGGATGATGTTCGGGCCGAGGTTGAAGTTCGGGCCGAGGTCGGAGTTCGGGCCGAGGTTGAAGTTCGGGCTGAGGTTGAAGTTCGGGCCGAAAATGAAGTTCGGGCCGGGAACACTGAAGAGTTCGGGCCGAACTTGTTCTTGGCAGTGACGAACGAACCAGCTATTTTGTTACTCGTGGGCGTGAAACGGACACCCGAGCTGAAAGTTATGAATGTTTTAGTATAGCACCTTTTGTCACACAATCTTGGATATTGAAGAGTTCGGGCCGAAGAGGGATGTTCGGGCCGAAGTGGTGTTCGGGCCGAAGTGCGATGTTCGGGCCGAAGTGATGTTCGGGCCGAAGTTTGGTGTTCGGGCCGAGGATGATGTTCGGGCCGAGATTGAAGTTCGTGCCGAGGTCGGAGTTCGGGCCGAGGTTGAAGTTCGGGCCGAGGTTGAAGTTCGGGCCGAAAATGAAGTTCGGGCCGGGAACAGTGAAGAGTTCTGGCCGAACTTGTTCTTGGCAGTGACGAACGAACCAGCTATTTTGGTTACTCGTGGGCGTGAAACGGACAACCGAGCTGAAAGTTATGAATGTTTTAGTATAGCACCTTTTGTCACACAATATTGGATATTGAAGAGTTCGGGCCGAAGAGGGATGTTCGGGCCGAAGTGGTGTTCGGGCCGAAGTGGGGTGTTCGGGCCGAAGTGGTGTTCGGGCCGAAGTTCGGTGTTCGGGCCGAGGATGATGTTCGGGCCGAGGTGGAAGTTCGGGCCGAGGTCGGAGTTCGGGCCGAGGTTGAAGTTCGGGCCGAAAATGAAGTTCGGGCCGGGAGCAGTGAAGAGTTCGGGCCGAACTTGTTCTTGGCAGTGACGAACGAACCAGCTGTTTTGGTTACTCGTGGGCGTGAAACGGACACCCGAGCTGAAAGTTATGAAGGTTTTATTATAGCACCTTTTGTCACACAATCTTGGAAATTGAAGAGTTCGGGCCTAAGAGGGATGTTCGGGCCGAAGTGGTGTTCGGGTCGAAGTGGTGTTCGGGCCGAAGTGCGATGTTCGGGCCGAAGTGGTGTTCGGGCCGAAGTGGTGTTCGGGCCGAAGTTCGGTGTTCGGGCCGAGGATGATGTTCGGGCCGAGGTTGAAGTTCGGGCCGAGGTCGGAGTTCGGGCCGAGGTTGAAGTTCGGGCCGAGGTTGAAGTTCGGGCCGAAAATGAAGTTCGGGCCGGGAACAGTGAAGAGTTCGGGCCGAACTTGTTCTTGGCAGTGACGAACGAACCAGCTATTTTGGTTACTCGTGGGCGTGAAACGGACACCCGAGCTGAAAGTTATGAATGTTTTAGTATAGCACATTTTGTCACACAATATTGGATATTGAAGAGTTCGGGCCCAAGAGGGATGTTCGGGCCGAAGTGGTGTTCGGGCCGAAGTGGTGTTCGGGCCGAAGTTCGGTGTTCGGGCCGAGGATGATGTTCGGGCCGAGGTTGAAGTTCGGGCCGAGGTCGGAGTTCGGGCCGAGGTTGAAGTTCGGGCTGAGGTTGAAGTTCGGGCCGAAAATGAAGTTCGGGCCGGGAACACTGAAGAGTTCGGGCCGAACTTGTTCTTGGCAGTGACGAACGAACCAGCTATTTTGTTACTCGTGGGCGTGAAACGGACACCCGAGCTGAAAGTTATGAATGTTTTAGTATAGCACCTTTTGTCACACAATCTTGGATATTGAAGAGTTCGGGCCGAAGAGGGATGTTCGGGCCGAAGTGGTGTTCGGGCCGAAGTGCGATGTTCGGGCCGAAGTGATGTTCGGGCCGAAGTGGTGTTCGGGCCGAAGTTTGGTGTTCGGGCCGAGGATGATGTTCGGGCCGAGATTGAAGTTCGGGCCGAGGTCGGAGTTCGGGCCGAGGTTGAAGTTCGGGCCGAGGTTGAAGTTCGTGCCGAAAATGAAGTTCGGGCCGGGAACACTGAAGAGTTCTGGCCGAACTTGTTCTTGGCAGTGACGAACGAACCAGCTATTTTGGTTACTCGTGGGCGTGAAACGGACAACCGAGCGGAAAGTTATGAATGTTTTAGTATAGCACCTTTTGTTACACAATATTGGATATTGAAGAGTTCGGGCCGAAGAGGGATGTTCGGGCCGAAGTGGTGTTCGGGCCGAAGCGGGGTGTTCGGGCCGAAGTGGTGTTCGGGCCGAAGTTCGGTGTTCGGGCCGAGGATGATGTTCGGGCCGAGGTTGAAGTTCGGGCCGAGGTCGGAGTTCGGGCCGAGGTTGAAGTTCGGGCCGAAAATGAAGTTCGGGCCGGGAGCAGTGAAGAGTTCGGGCCGAACTTGTTCTTGGCAGTGACGAACGAACCAGCTATTTTGGTTACTCGTGGGCGTGAAACGGACACCCGAGCTGAAAGTTATGAATGTTTTATTATAGCACCTTTTGTCACACAATCTTGGAGATTGAAGAGTTCGGGCCTAAGAGGGATGTTCGGGCCGAAGTGGTGTTCGGGTCGAAGTGGTGTTTAGGCCGAAGTGCGATGTTCGGGCCGAAGTTCGGAGTTCGGGCCGAGGATGATGTTCGGACCGAAGTTCGTTGTTCGGGCCGAGGATGATGTTCGGGCCGAGGTTGAAGTTCGGGCCGAGGTCGGAGTTCGGGTCGAGGTTGAAGTTCTGGCCGAGGTTGAATTTCCGGCCGAAAATGAAGTTCAGGCCGGGAACAGTGAAGAGTTCGGGCCGAACTTGTTCTTGGCAGTGACGAACGAACCAGCTATTTTGGTTACTCGTGGGCGTGAAAACGGACACCCGAGCTGAAAGTTATGAATGTTTTAGTATAACACCTTTTGTCACACAATCTTGGATATTGAAGAGTTCGGGCCGAAGAGGGATGTTCGGGCCGAAGTGGTGTTCGGGCCGAAGTGGGATGTTCGGGCCGAAGTGGTGTTCGGGCCGAAGTGGTGTTCGGGATGAAGTTCGGTGTTCGGGCCGAGGATGATGTTCGGGCCGAGGTTGAAGTTCGGGCCGAGGTCGGAGTTCGGGCGAGGTTGAAGTTCGGGCCGAGGTTGAAGTTCGGGCCGAAAATGAAGTTCGGGCCGGGAACAGTGAAGAGTTCGGGCCGAACTTGTTCTTGGCAGTGACGAACGAACCAGCTATTTTGGTTACTCGTGGGCGTGAAACGGACACCCGAGCTGAAAGTTATGAATGTTTTAGTATAGCACCTTTTGTCACACAATATTGGATATTGAAGAGTTCGGGCCCAAGAGGGATGTTCGGGCCGAAGTGGTGTTCGGGCCGAAGTGGTGTTCGGGCCGAAGTTCGGTGTTCGGTCCGAGGATGATGTTCGGGCCGAGGTTGAAGTTCGGGCCGAGGTCGGAGTTCGGGCCGAGGTTGAAGCTCGGGCCGAGGTTGGAGTTCGAGCCGAAAATGAAGTTCGGGCCGGGAACACTGAAGAGTTCGGGCCGAACTTGTTCTTGGCAGTGACGAACGAACCAGCTATTTTGTTACTCGTGGGCGTGAAACGGACACCCGAGCTGAAAGTTATGAATGTTTTAGTATAGCACCTTTTGTCACACAATCTTGGATATTGAAGAGTTCGGGCCGAAGAGGGATGTTCGGGCCGAAGTGGTGTTCGGGCCGAAGTGCGATGTTCGGGCCGAGAAACGGACACCTGAGCTGAAAGTTATGAATGTTTTAGTATAGCACCTTTTGTCACACAATCTTGGATATTGAAGAGTTCTGGCCGAAGAGGGATGTTCGGGCCGAAGTGGTGTTCGGGCCGAAGTGGGATGTTCGGGCCGAAGTTCGGTGTTCGGGACGAGGATGATGTTCGGGCCGAGGTTGAAGTTCGGGCCGAGGTCGGAGTTCGGGCCGAGGTTGAAGTTCGGGCCGAGGTTGAAGTTCGGGACGAAAATGAAGTTCGGGCCGGGAACAGTGAAGAGTTCGGGCCGAACTTGTTCTTGGCAGTGACGAACGAACCAGCTATTTTGGTTACTCGTGGGCGTGAAACGGACACCCGAGCTGAAAGTTATGAATGTTTTAGTATAGCACCTTTTCTCACACAATCTTGGATATTAAAGAATTCGGGCCGAAGTGGTGTTCGGGCCGAAGTGGGATGTTCGGGCCGAAGTGGTGTTCGGGCCGAAGTGGTGTTCGGTCCGAAGTTCGGTGTTTGGGCCGAGGATGATGTCCGGGCCGAGGTTGGAGTTCGGGCCGAGGTTGGAGTTCGGGCCGAGGTCGGAGTTCGGGCCGAGGTTGAAGTTCGGGCCGAGGTTGAAGTTCGGGCCGAAAATGAAGTTCGGGCCGGGAACAGTGAAGAGTTCGGGCCGAACTTGTTCTTGGCAGTGACGAACGAACCAGCTATTTTGGTTACTCGTGGGCGTGAAACGGACACCCGAGCTGAAAGTTATGAATGTTTTAGTATAGCACCTTTTGTCACACTATCTTGGATATTGAAGAGTTCGGGCCGAAGAGGGATGTTCGGGCCGAAGTGGTGTTCGGGCCGAAGTGGGATGTTCGGGCCGAAGTGGTGTTCGGGCCGAAGTGGTGTTCGGGCCGAAGTTCGGTGTTCGGGCCGAAGTTCGGTGTTCGGGCCGAGGATGATGTTCGGGCCGAGGTTGGAGTTGGGGCCGAGGTCGGAGTTCGGGCCGAGGTTGAAGTTCGGGCCGAAAATGAAGTTCGGGCCGGGAACAGTGAAGAGTTCGGGCCGAACTTGTTCTTGGCAGTGACGAACGAACCAGCTATTTTGGTTACTCGTGGGCGTGAAATGGACACCCGAGCTGAAAGTTATGAATGTTTTAGTATAGCACCTTTTGTCACACAATCTTGGATATTGAAGAGTTCGGGCCGAAGAGGGATGTTCGGGGCGAAGTGGTGTTTGGGCCGAAGTGGGATGTTCGGGCCGACGTGGTGTTCGGGCCGAAGTGGTGTTCGAGCCGAAGTTCGGTGTTCGGGCCAAGGATGAAGTTCGGGCCGAGGTTGAATTTCGGGCCGAGGTCGGAGTTCGGGCCGAGGTTGAAGTTCAGGCCGAGGTTGAAGTCCGGGCCGAAAATGAAGTTCGGGCCGGGAACAGTGAAGAGTTCGGGCCGAACTTGTTCTTGGCAGTGACGAACGAACCAGCTATTTTGGTTACTCGTGGGCGTGAAACGGACACCCGAGCTGAAAGTTATGAATGTTTTAGTATAGCACCTTTTGTCACACAATCTTGGATATTGAAGAGTTCGGGCCGAAGAGGGATGTTCGGGCCGAAGTGGTGTTCGGGCCGAAGTGGGGTGTTCGGGCCGAAGTGGTGTTCGGGCCGAAGTGGTGTTCGGGCCGAAGTTCGGTGTTCGGGCCGAGGATGATGTTCGGGCCGAGGTTGGAGTTCGGGCCGAGGTCGGAGTTCGGGCCGAGGTTGAAGTTCGGGCCGAGGTTGAAGTTCGGGCCGAAAATGAAGTTTGGGCCGGGGACAGTGAAGAGTTCGGGCCGAACTTGTTCTTGGCAGTGACGAACGAACCAGCTATTTTGGTTACTCGTGGGCGTGAAACGGACACCCGAGCTGAAAGTTATGAATGTTTTAGTATAGCACCTTTTGTCACACAATCTTGGATATTGAAGAGTTCGGGCCGAGGAGGGATGTTCGGGCCGAAGTGGTGTTCGGGCCGAAGTGGTGTTCGGGCCGAAGTGGTGTTCGGGCCAAAGTTCGGTGTTCGGGCCGAGGATGATGTTCGGACCGAGGTCGGAGTTCGGGCCGAGGTCGGAGTTCGGGACGAGGTCGGAGTTCGGGCCGAGGTTGAAGTTCGGGCCGAAGTGGTGTTCGGGCCGAAGTGGGATGTTCGAGCCGAAGTGGTGTTCGGGCCGAAGTTCGGTGTTCGGGCCGAGGATGATGTTCGGGCCGAGGTTGAAGTTCGGGCCGAGGTCGGAGTTCGGGCCGAGGTTGAAGTTCGGGCCGAGGTTGAAGTTCGGGCCGAAAATGAAGTTTGGGTCGGGAACAGCGAAGAGTTCGGGCCGAACTTGTTCTTGGCAGTGACGAACGAACCAGCTATTTTGGTTACTCGTGGGCGTGAAACGGACACCCGAGCTGAAAGTTATGAATGTTTTAGTATAGCACCTTTTGTCACACAATCTTGGATATTGAAGAGTTCGGGCCGAAGAGGGATGTTCGGGCCGAAGTGGTGTTCGGGCCGAAGTGGGATGTTCGGGCCGAAGTGGTGTTCGGGTCGAAGTTCGGTGTTCGGGACGAGGATGATGTTCGGGCCGAGGTTGGAGTTCGGGCCGAGGTCGGAGTTCGGGCCGAGGTTGAAGTTCGGGCCGAGGATGAAGTTCGGGCCGAAAATGAAGTTCGGGTCGGGAACAGTGAAGAGTTCGGGCCGAACTTGTTCTTGGCAGTGACGAACGAACCAGCTATTTTGGTTCTCGTGGGCGTGAAACGGACACCCGAGCGGAAAGTTATGAATGTTTTAGTATAACACCTTTTGTCACACAATCTTGGATATTGAAGAGTTCGGGCCGAAGAGGGATGTTCGGGCCGAAGTGGTGTTCGGGCCGAAGTGGTGTTCGGGCCGAAGTTCGGTGTTCGGGCCGAGGATGATGTTCGGACCGAGGTCGGAGTTCGGGCCGAGGTCGGAGTTCGGGACGAGGTCGAAGTTCGGGCCGAGGTTGAAGTTCGGGCCGAAGTGGTGTTCGGGCCGAAGTGGGATGTTCGAGCCGAAGTGGTGTTCGGGCCGAAGTGGTGTTCGGGCCGAAGTTCGGTGTTCGGGCCGAGGATGATGTTCGGGCCGAGGTTGAAGTTCGGGCCGAGGTCGGAGTTCGGGCCGAGGTTGAAGTTCGGGCCGAGGTTGAAGTTCGGGCCGAAAATGAATTTTGGGCCGGGAACAGCGAAGAGTTCGGGCCGAACTTGTTCTTGGCAGTGACGAACGAACCAGCTATTTTGGTTACTCGTGGGCGTGAAACGGACACCCGAGCTGAAAGTTATGAATGTTTTAGTATAGCACCTTTTGTCACACAATCTTGGATATTGAAGAGTTCGGGCCGAAGAGGGATGTTCGGGCCGAAGTGGTGTTCGGGCCGAAGTGGGATGTTCGGGCCGAAGTGGTGTTCGGGTCGAAGTTCGGTGTTCGGGCCGAGGATGATGTTCGGGTCGAGGTTGGAGTTCGGGCCGAGGATGAAGTTCGGGCTGAGGTTGAAGTTCGGGCCGAGGATGAAGTTCGGGCCGAAAATGAAGTTCGGGCCGGGAACAGTGAAGAGTTCGGGCCGAACTTGTTCTTGGCAGTGACGAACGAACCAGCTATTTTGGTTACTCGTGGGCGTGAAACGGACACCCGAGCTGAAAGTTATGAATGTTTTAGTATAGCACCTTTTGTCACACAATCTTGGATATTGAAGAGTTCGGGCCGAAGAGGGATGTTCGGGCCGAAGTGGTGTTCGGGCCGAAGTGGGATGTTCGGGCCGAAGTGGTGTTCGGGTCGAAGTTCGGTGTTCGGGCCGAGGATGATGTTCGGGCCGAGGTTGGAGTTCGGGCCGAGGATGAAGTTCGGGCTGAGGTTGAAGTTCGGGCCGAGGATGAAGTTCGGGCCGAAAATGAAGTTCGGGTCGGGAACAGTGAAGAGTTCGGGCCGAACTTGTTCTTGGCAGTGACGAACGAACCAGCTATTTTGGTTACTCGTGGGCGTGAAACGGACACCCGAGCTGAAAGTTATGAATGTTTTAGTATAGCACCTTTTGTCACACAATCTTGGATATTGAAGAGTTCGGGCCGAAGAGGGATGTTCGGGCCGAAGTGGTGTTCGGGCCGAAGTTGGATGTTCGGGCCGAAGTGGTGTTCGGGTCGAAGTTCGGTGTTCGGGCCGAGGATGATGTTCGGGCCGAGGTTGGAGTTCGGGCCGAGGTCGGAGGTCGGGCCGAAGTTGAAGTTCGGGCCGAGGATGAAGTTCGGGCCGAAAATGAAGTTCGGGCCGGGAACAGTGAAGAGTTCGGGCCGAACTTGTTCTTGGCAGTGACGAACGAACCAGCTATTTTGGTTCTCGTGGGCGTGAAACGGACACCCGAGCTGAAAGTTATGAATGTTTTAGTATAGCACCTTTTGGTGTTCGATCTTGGATATTGAAGAGTTCGGGCCGAAGAGGGATGTTCGGGCCGAAGTGGTGTTCGGGCCGAAGTGGTGTTCGGGCCGAAGTTCGGTGTTCGGGCCGAGGATGATGTTCGGGCCGAAGAGGGATGTTCGGGCCGAAGTGGGATGTTCGGGCCGAAGTGGTGTTCGGGCCGAAGTGGTGTTCGGGCCGAAGTGGTGTTCGGGCCGAAGTTCGGTGTTCGGGCCGAGGATGATGTTCGGGCCGAGGTTGGAGTTCGGGCCGAGGTCGGAGTTCGGGCCGAGGTTGAAGTTCGGGCCGAGGTTGAAGTTCGGGCCGAAAATGAAGTTCGGGCCGGGAACAGTGAAGAGTTCGGGCCGAACTTGTTCTTGGCAGTGACGAATGAACCAGCTATTTTGGTTACTCGTGGGCGTGAAACGGACACCCGAGCTGAAAGTTATGAATGTTTTAGTATAGCACCTATTGTCACACAATCTTGGATATTGAAGAGTTCGGGCCGAAGAGGGATGTTCGGGCCGAAGTGGTGTTCGGGCCGCAGTGGTGTTCGTGCCGAAGTTCGGTGTTCGGGCCGAGGATGATGTTCGGACCGAGGTCGGAGTTCGGGCCGAGGTCGGAGTTCGGGACGAGGTCGCAGTTCGGGCCGAGGTTGAAGTTCGGGCCGAAGTGGTGTTCGGGCCGAAGTGGGATGTTCGAGCCGAAGTGGTGTTCGGGCCGAAGTGGTGTTCGGGCCGAAGTTCGGTGTTCGGGCCGAGGATGATGTTCGGGCCGAGGTTGAAGTTCGGGCCGAGGTCGGAGTTCGGGCCGAGGTTGAAGTTCGGGCCGAGGTTGAAGTTCGGGCCGAAAATGAAGTTTGGGCCGGGAACAGCGAAGAGTTCGGGCCGAACTTGTTCTTGGCAGTGACGAACGAACCAGCTATTTTGGTTACTCGTGGGCGTGAAACGGACACCCGAGCTGAAAGTTATGAATGTTTTAGTATAGCACCTTTTGTCACACAATCTTGGATATTGAAGAGTTCGGGCCGAAGAGGGATGTTCGGGCCGAAGTGGTGTTCGGGCCGAAGTGGGATGTTCGGGCCGAAGTGGTGTTCGGGTCGAAGTTCGGTGTTCGGGCCGAGGATGATGTTCGGGTCGAGGTTGGAGTTCGGGCCGAGGTCGGAGTTCGGGCCGAGGTTGAAGTTCGGGCCGAGGATGAAGTTCGGGCCGAAAATGAAGTTCGGGCCGGGAACAGTGAAGAGTTCGGGCCGAACTTGTTCTTGGCAGTGACGAACGAACCAGCTATTTTGGTTCTCGTGGGCGTGAAACGGACACCCGAGCTGAAAGTTATGAATGTTTTAGTATAACACCTTTTGTCACACAATCTTGGATATTGAAGAGTTCGGGCCGAAGAGGGATGTTCGGGCCGAAGTGGTGTTCGGGCCGAAGTGGTGTTCGGGCCAAAGTTCGGTGTTCGGGCCGAGGATGATGTTCGGACCGAGGTCGGAGTTCGGGCCGAGGTCGGAGTTCGGGACGAGGTCGAAGTTCGGGCCGAGGTTGAAGTTCGGGCCGAAGTGGTGTTCGGGCCGAAGTTCGGTGTTCGGGCCGAGGATGATGTTCTGGCCGAGGTTGGAGTTCGGGCCGAGGTCGGAGTTCGGGCCGAGGTTGAAGTTCGGACCGAAAATGAAGTTCGGGCCGGGAACAGTGAAGAGTTCGGGCCGAACTTGTTCTTGGCAGTGACGAACGAACCAGCTATTTTGGTTACTCGTGGGCGTGAAACGGACACCCGAGCTGAAAGTTATGAATGTTTTAGTATAACACCTTTTGTCACACAATCTTGGATATTGAAGAGTTCGGGCCGAAGAGGGATGTTCGGGCCGAATTGGTGTTCGGGCAGAAGTGGGATGTTCGGGCCGAAGTGGGATGTTCGGGCCGAAGTGGTGTTGTGGCCGAAGTGGTGTTCGGGCCGAAGTTCGGTGTTCGGGCCAAGGATGGAGTTCGGGCCGAGGTTGGAGTTCGGGCCGAGGTCGGAGTTCGGGCCGATGTCGGAGTTCGGGCCGAGGTTGAAGTTCGGGCCGAAAATGAAGTTCGGGCCGGGAACAGTGAAGACTTCGGGCCGAACTTGTTCTTGGCAGTGACGAACGAACCAGCTATTTTGGTTACTCGTGGGCGTGAAACGGACACCCGAGCTGAAAGTTATGAATGTTTTAGTATAGCACCTTTTGTCACACAATCTTGGATATTCAAGAGTTTGGGCCGAAGAGGGATGTTCGGGCCGAAGTGGTGTTCAGGCCGAAGTGGGATGTTCGGGCCGAAGAGGGATGTTCGGGCCGAAGTGGTGTTCGGGCCGAAGTGGTGTTCGGGCCGAAGTTCGGTGTTCGGGCCGAGGATGATGTTCGGGCCGAAGAGGGATGTTCGGGCCGAAGTGGGATGTTCGGGCCGAAGTGGTGTTCGGGCCGAAGTGGTGTTCGGGCCGAAGTGGTGTTCGGGCCGAAGTTCGGTGTTCGGGCCGAGGATGATGTTCGGGCCGAGGTTGGAGTTCGGGCCGAGGTCGGAGTTCGGGCCGAGGTTGAAGTTCGGGCCGAGGTTGAAGTTCGGGCCGAAAATGAAGTTCGGGCCGGGAACAGTGAAGAGTTCGGGCCGAACTTGTTCTTGGCAGTGACGAATGAACCAGCTATTTTGGTTACTCGTGGGCGTGAAACGGACACCCGAGCTGAAAGTTATGAATGTTTTAGTATAGCACCTATTGTCACACAATCTTGGATATTGAAGAGTTCGGGCCGAAGAGGGATGTTCGGGCCGAAGTGGTGTTCGGGCCGCAGTGGTGTTCGGGCCGAAGTTCGGTGTTCGGGCCGAGGATGATGTTCGGACCGAGGTCGGAGTTCGGGCCGAGGTCGGAGTTCGGGACGAGGTCGCAGTTCGGGCCGAGGTTGAAGTTCGGGCCGAAGTGGTGTTCGGGCCGAAGTGGGATGTTCGAGCCGAAGTGGTGTTCGGGCCGAAGTGGTGTTCGGGCCGAAGTTCGGTGTTCGGGCCGAGGATGATGTTCGGGCCGAGGTTGAAGTTCGGGCCGAGGTCGGAGTTCGGGCCGAGGTTGAAGTTCGGGCCGAGGTTGAAGTTCGGGCCGAAAATGAAGTTTGGGCCGGGAACAGCGAAGAGTTCGGGCCGAACTTGTTCTTGGCAGTGACGAACGAACCAGCTATTTTGGTTACTCGTGGGCGTGAAACGGACACCCGAGCTGAAAGTTATGAATGTTTTAGTATAGCACCTTTTGTCACACAATCTTGGATATTGAAGAGTTCGGGCCGAAGAGGGATGTTCGGGCCGAAGTGGTGTTCGGGCCGAAGTGGGATGTTCGGGCCGAAGTGGTGTTCGGGTCGAAGTTCGGTGTTCGGGCCGAGGATGATGTTTGGGCCGAGGTTGGAGTTCGGGCCGAGGTCGGAGTTCGGGCCGAGGTTGAAGTTCGGGCCGAGGATGAAGTTCGGGCCGAAAATGAAGTTCGGGCCGGGAACAGTGAAGAGTTCGGGCCGAACTTGTTCTTGGCAGTGACGAACGAACCAGCTATTTTGGTTCTCGTGGGCGTGAAACGGACACCCGAGCTGAAAGTTATGAATGTTTTAGTATAGCACCTTTTGGTGTTCGATCTTGGATATTGAAGAGTTCGGGCCGAAGAGGGATGTTCGGGCCGAAGTGGTGTTCGGGCCGAAGTGGTGTTCGGGCTGAAGTTCGGTGTTCGGGCCGAGGATGATGTTCGGGCCGAAGAGGGATGTTCGGGCCGAAGTGGGATGTTCGGGCCGAAGTGGTGTTCGGGCCGAAGTGGTGTTCGGGCCGAAGTGGTGTTCAGGCCGAAGTTCGGTGTTCGGGCCGAGGATGATGTTCGGGCCGAGGTTGGAGTTCGGGCCGAGGTCGGAGTTCGGGCCGAGGTTGCAGTTCGGGCCGAGGTTGAAGTTCGGGCCGAAAATGAAGTTCGGGCCGGGAACAGTGAAGAGTTCGGGCCGAACTTGTTCTTGGCAGTGACGAATGAACCAGCTATTTTGGTTACTCGTGGGCGTGAAACGGACACCCGAGCTGAAAGTTATGAATGTTTTAGTATAGCACCTATTGTCACACAATCTTGGATATTGAAGAGTTCGGGCCGAAGAGGGATGTTCGGGCCGAAGTGGTGTTCGGGCCGCAGTGGTGTTCGTGCCGAAGTTCGGTGTTCGGGCCGAGGATGATGTTCGGACCGAGGTCGGAGTTCGGGCCGAGGTCGGAGTTCGGGACGAGGTCGCAGTTCGGGCCGAGGTTGAAGTTCGGGCCGAAGTGGTGTTCGGGCCGAAGTGGGATGTTCGAGCCGAAGTGGTGTTCGGGCCGAAGTGGTGTTCGGGCCGTAGTTCGGTGTTCGGGCCGAGGATGATGTTCGGGCCGAGGTTGAAGTTCGGGCCGAGGTCGGAGTTCGGGCCGAGGTTGAAGTTCGGGCCGAGGTTGAAGTTCGGGCCGAAAATGAAGTTTGGGCCGGGAACAGCGAAGAGTTCGGGCCGAACTTGTTTTTGGCAGTGACGAACGAACCAGCTATTTTGGTTACTCGTGGGCGTGAAACGGACACCCGAGCTGAAAGTTATGAATGTTTTAGTATAGCACCTTTTGTCACACAATCTTGGATATTGAAGAGTTCGGGCCGAAGAGGGATGTTCGGGCCGAAGTGGTGTTCGGGCCGAAGTGGGATGTTCGGGCCGAAGTGGTGTTCGGGTCGAAGTTCGGTGTTCGGGCCGAGGATGATGTTCGGGTCGAGGTTGGAGTTCGGGCCGAGGTCGGAGTTCGGGCCGAGGTTGAAGTTCGGGCCGAGGATGAAGTTCGGGCCGAAAATGAAGTTCTGGCCGGGAACAGTGAAGAGTTCGGGCCGAACTTGTTCTTGGCAGTGACGAATGAACCAGCTATTTTGGTTACTCGTGGGCGTGAAACGGACACCCGAGCTGAAAGTTATGAATGTTTTAGTATAGCACCTATTGTCACACAATCTTGGATATTGAAGAGTTCGGGCCGAAGAGGGATGTTCGGGCCGAAGTGGTGTTCGGGCCGCAGTGGTGTTCGGGCCGAAGTTCGGTGTTCGGGCCGAGGATGATGTTCGGACCGAGGTCGGAGTTCGGGCCGAGGTCGGAGTTCGGGACGAGGTCGCAGTTCGGGCCGAGGTTGAAGTTCGGGCCGAAGTGGTGTTCGGGCCGAAGTGGGATGTTCGAGCCGAAGTGGTGTTCGGGCCGAAGTGGTGTTCGGGCCGAAGTTCGGTGTTCGGGCCGAGGATGATGTTCGGGCCGAGGTTGAAGTTCGGGCCGAGGTCGGAGTTCGGGCCGAGGTTGAAGTTCGGGCCGAGGTTGAAGTTCGGGCCGAAAATGAAGTTTGGGCCGGGAACAGCGAAGAGTTCGGGCCGAACTTGTTCTTGGCACTGACGAACGAACCAGCTATTTTGGTTACTCGTGGGCGTGAAACGGACACCCGAGCTGAAAGTTATGAATGTTTTAGTATAGCACCTTTTGTCACACAATCTTGGATATTGAAGAGTTCGGGCCGAAGAGGGATGTTCGGGCCGAAGTGGTGTTCGGGCCGAAGTGGGATGTTCGGGCCGAAGTGGTGTTCGGGTCGAAGTTCGGTGTTCGGGCCGAGGATGATGTTCGGGCCGAGGTTGGAGTTCGGGCCGAGGTCGGAGTTCGGGCCGAGGTTGAAGTTCGGGCCGAGGATGAAGTTCGGGCCGAAAATGAAGTTCGGGCCGGGAACAGTGAAGAGTTCGGGCCGAACTTGTTCTTGGCAGTGACGAACGAACCAGCTATTTTGGTTCTCGTGGGCGTGAAACGGACACCCGAGCTGAAAGTTATGAATGTTTTAGTATAGCACCTTTTGGTGTTCGATCTTGGATATTGAAGAGTTCGGGCCGAAGAGGGATGTTCGGGCCGAAGTGGTGTTCGGGCCGAAGTGGTGTTCGGGCTGAAGTTCGGTGTTCGGGCCGAGGATGATGTTCGGGCCGAAGAGGGATGTTCGGGCCGAAGTGGGATGTTCGGGCCGAAGTGGTGTTCGGGCCGAAGTGGTGTTCGGGCCGAAGTGGTGTTCGGGCCGAAGTTCGGTGTTCGGGCCGAGGATGATGTTCGGGCCGAGGTTGGAGTTCGGGCCGAGGTCGGAGTTCGGGCCGAGGTTGCAGTTCGGGCCGAGGTTGAAGTTCGGGCCGAAAATGAAGTTCGGGCCGGGAACAGTGAAGAGTTCGGGCCGAACTTGTTCTTGGCAGTGACGAATGAACCAGCTATTTTGGTTACTCGTGGGCGTGAAACGGACACCCGAGCTGAAAGTTATGAATGTTTTAGTATAGCACCTATTGTCACACAATCTTGGATATTGAAGAGTTCGGGCCGAAGAGGGATGTTCGGGCCGAAGTGGTGTTCGGGCCGCAGTGGTGTTCGTGCCGAAGTTCGGTGTTCGGGCCGAGGATGATGTTCGGACCGAGGTCGGAGTTCGGGCCGAGGTCGGAGTTCGGGACGAGGTCGCAGTTCGGGCCGAGGTTGAAGTTCGGGCCGAAGTGGTGTTCGGGCCGAAGTGGGATGTTCGAGCCGAAGTGGTGTTCGGGCCGAAGTGGTGTTCGGGCCGAAGTTCGGTGTTCGGGCCGAGGATGATGTTCGGGCCGAGGTTGAAGTTCGGGCCGAGGTCGGAGTTCGGGCCGAGGTTGAAGTTCGGGCCGAGGTTGAAGTTCGGGCCGAAAATGAAGTTTGGGCCGGGAACAGCGAAGAGTTCGGGCCGAACTTGTTCTTGGCAGTGACGAACGAACCAGCTATTTTGGTTACTCGTGGGCGTGAAACGGACACCCGAGCTGAAAGTTATGAATGTTTTAGTATAGCACCTTTTGTCACACAATCTTGGATATTGAAGAGTTCGGGCCGAAGAGGGATGTTCGGGCCGAAGTGGTGTTCGGGCCGAAGTGGGATGTTCGGGCCGAAGTGGTGTTCGGGTCGAAGTTCGGTGTTCGGGCCGAGGATGATGTTCGGGTCGAGGTTGGAGTTCGGGCCGAGGTCGGAGTTCGGGCCGAGGTTGAAGTTCGGGCCGAGGATGAAGTTCAGGCCGAAAATGAAGTTCGGGCCGGGAACAGTGAAGAGTTCGGGCCGAACTTGTTCTTGGCAGTGACGAACGAACCAGCTATTTTGGTTCTCGTGGGCGTGAAACGGACACCCGAGCAGAAAGTTATGAATGTTTTAGTATAACATCTTTTGTCACACAATCTTGGATATTGAAGAGTTCGGGCCGAAGTGGTGTTCGGGCCGAAGTGGTGTTCGGGCCAAAGTTCGGTGTTCGGGCCGAGGATGATGTTCGGACCGAGGTCGGAGTTCGGGCCGAGGTCGGAGTTCGGGACGAGGTCGAAGTTCGGGCCGAGGTTGAAGTTCGGGCCGAAGTGGTGTTCGGGCCGAAGTGGGATGTTCGAGCCGAAGTGGTGTTCGGGCCGAAGTGGTGTTCGGGCCGAAGTTCGGTGTTCGGGCCGAGGATGATGTCCGGGCCGAGGTTGGAGTTCGGGCCGAGGTCGGAGTTCGGGCCGAGGTTGAAGTTCGGGCCGAAAATGAAGTTCGGGCCGGGAACAGTGAAGAGTTCGGGCCGAACTTGTTCTTGGCAGTGACGAACGAACCAGCTATTTTGGTTACTCGTGGGCGTGAAACGGACACCCGAGCTGAAAGTTATGAATGTTTTAGTATAACACCTTTTGTCACACAATCTTGGATATTGAAGAGTTCGGGCCGAAGAGGGATGTTCGGGCCGAATTGGTGTTCGGGCAGAAGTGGGATGTTCGGGCCGAAGTGGGATGTTCGGGCCGAAGCGGTGTTGTGGCCGAAGTGGTGTTCGGGCCGAAGTTCGGTGTTCGGGCCAAGGATGGAGTTCGGGCCGAGGTTGGAGTTCGGGCCGAGGTTGGAGTTCGGGCCGAGGTCGGAGTTCGGGCTGATGTCGGAGTTCGGGCCGAGGTTGAAATTGGGGCCGAAAATGAAGTTCGGGCCGGGAACAGTGAAGACTTCGGGCCGAACTTGTTCTTGGCAGTGACGAACGAACCAGCTATTTTGGTTACTCGTGGGCGTGAAACGGACACCCGAGCTGAAAGTTATGAATGTTTTAGTATAGCACCTTTTGTCACACAATCTTGGATATTGAAGAGTTTGGGCCGAAGAGGGATGTTCGGGCCGAAGTGGTGTTCAGGCCGAAGTGGGATGTTCGGGCCGAAGTGGGATGTTCGGGCCGAAGTGGTGTTCGGGCCGAAGTGGTGTTCGGGCCGAAGTTCGGTGTTCGGGCCGAGGATGATGTTCGGGCCGAGGTTGGAGTTCGGGCCGAGGTCGGAGTTCGGACAGAAAATGAAGTTCGGGCCGGGAACAGTGAAGAGTTCGGGCCGAACTTGTTCTTGGCAGTGACGAACGAACCAGCTATTTTGGTTACTCGTGGGCGTGAAACGGACACCCGAGCTGAAAGTTATGAATGTTTTAGTATCGCACCTTTTGTCACACAATCTTGGATATTGAAGAGTTCGGGCCGAAGAGGGATGTTCAGGCCGAAGTGGTGTTCGGGCCGAAGTGGGATGTTCGGGCCGACGTGGTGTTCGGGCCGAAGTGGTGTTCGAGCCGAAGTTCGGTGTTCGGGCCGAGGATGATGTTCAGGCCGAGGTTGAAGTTCGGGCCGAGGTCGGAGTTCGGGCCGAGGTTGAAGTTCAGGCCGAGGTTGAAGTCCGGGCCGAAAATGAAGTTCGGGCCGGGAACAGTGAAGAGTTCGGGCCGAACTTGTTCTTGGCAGTGACGAACGAACCAGCTATTTTGGTTACTCGTGGGCGTGAAACGGACACCCGAGCTGAAAGTTATGAATGTTTTAGTATAGCACCTTTTGTCATACAATCTTGGATATTGAAGAGTTCGGGCCGAAGAGGGATGTTCGGGCCGAAGTGGTGTTCGGCCCGAAGTGGGATGTTCGGGCCGAAGTGGTGTTCGGGCCGAAGTGGAGTTCGGGCCGAAGTTCGGTGTTCGGGCCGAGGATGATGTTCGGACCGAGGTCGGAGTTCGGGCTGAGGTCGGAGTTCGGGACGAGGTCGAAGTTCGGGCCGAGGTTGAAGTTCGGGCCGAAAATGAAGTTCGGGCCGGGAACAGTGAAGAGTTCTGGCCGAACTTGTTCTTGGCAGTGACGAACGAACCAGCTATTTTGGTTACTCGTGGGCGTGAAACGGACACCCGAGCTGAAAGTTATGAATGTTTTAGTATAGCACCTTTTGTCACACAATCTTGGATATTGAAGAGTTCGGGCCGAAGAGGTATGTTCGGGCCGAAGTGGTGTTCGGGCAGAAGTGGGATGTTCGGGCCGAAGTGGGATGTTCGGGCCGAAGTGGTGTTGGGGCCGAAGTGGTGTTCGGGCCGAAGTTCGGTGTACGGGCCGAGGATGGAGTTCGGGCCGAGGTCGGAGTTCGGGCCGAGGTTGAAGTTCGGGCCGAAAATGAAGTTCGGGCCGGGAACAGTGTAGAGTTCGGGCCGAACTTGTTCTTGGCAGTGACGAACGAACCAGCTATTTTAGTTACTCGTGGGCGTGCAACGGACACCCGAGCTGAAAGTTATGAATGTTTTAGTATAACACCTTTTGTCACACAATCTTGGATATTGAAGAGTTCGGGCCGAAGAGGGATGTTCGGGCCGAAGTGGTGTTCGGGCCGAAGTGGGATGTTCAGGCCGAAGTGGTGTTCGGGCCAGAGTTCGGTGTTCGGGCCGAGGATGATGTTCGGGCCGAGGTTGGAGTTCGGGCCGAGGTCGGAGTTCGGGCCGAGGTTGAAGTTCGGGCCGAAAATGAAGTTCAGGCCGGGAACAGTGAAGAGTTCGGGCCAAACTTGTTCTTGGCAGTGACGAACGAACCAGCTATTTTGGTTACTCGTGGGCGTGAAACGGACACCCGAGCTGAAAGTTATGAATGTTTTAGTATAGCACCTTTTGTCACACAATCTTGGATATTGAAGAGTTCGGGCCGAAGAGGGATGTTCAGGCCGAAGTGGTGTTCGGGCCGAAGAGGGATGTTCGGGCCGAAGTGGTGTTCGGGCCGAAGTGGGATGTTCGGGCCGAAGTGGTGTTCGGGTCGAAGTTCGGTGTTCGGGCCGAGGATGATGTTCGGGCCGAGGTTGGAGTTCGGGCCGAGGTCGGAGTTCAGGCCGAGGTTGAAATTCGGGCCGAGGATGAAGTTCGGGCCGAAAATGAAGTTCGGGCCGGGAACAGTGAAGAGTTCTAGCCGAACTTGTTCTTGGCAGTGACGAACGAACCAGCTATTTTGGTTCTCGTGGGCGTGAAACGGACACCCGAGCTGAAAGTTATGAATGTTTTAGTATAGCACCTTTTGTCATACAATCTTGGATATTGAAGAGTTCGGGCCGAAGAGGGATGTTCGGGCCGAAGTGGTGTTCGGGCCGAAGTGGGATGTTCGGGCCGAAGTGGTGTTCGGGCCGAAGTGGTGTTCGGGCCGAAGTTCGGTGTTCGGGCCGAGGATGATGTTCGGGCCGAGGTTGGAGTTCGGGCCGAGGTTGGAGTTCGGGCCGAGGTTAAAGTTCGGGCCGAGGTTGAAGTTCGGGACGGGAACAGTGAAGAGATCGGGCCGAACTTGTTCTTGGCAGTGACGAACGAACCAGCTATTTTGGTTACTCGTGGGCGTGAAACGGACACCCGAGCTGAAAGTTATGAATGTTTTAGTATAGCACCTTTTGTCACACAATCTTGGATATTGAAGAGTTCGGGCCGAAGAGGGATGTTCGGGCCGAAGTGGTGTTCGGCCCGAAGTGGGATGTTCGGGCCGAAGTGGTTTCGGGCCGAAGTGGTGTTCGGGCCGAAGTGGTGTTCGGGCCGAAGTTCGGTGTTCGGGCCGAGGATGATGTTCGGACTGAGGTCGGAGTTCGGGCTGAGGTCGGAGTTCGGGACGAGGTCGAAGTTCAGGTCGAGGTTGAAGTTCGGACCGAAAATGAAGTTCGGGCCGGGAACAGTGAAGAGTTCTGGCCGAACTTGTTCTTGGCAGTGACGAACGAACCAGCTATTTTGGTTACTCGTGGGCGTGAAACGGACACCCGAGCTGAAAGTTATGAATGTTTTAGTATAGCACCTTTTGTCACACAATCTTGGATATTGAAGAGTTCGGGCCGAAGAGGGATGTTCGGGCCGAAGTGGTGTTCGGGCAGAAGTGGGATGTTCGGGCCGAAGTGGGATGTTCGGGCCGAAGTGGTGTTGGGGCCGAAGTGGTGTTCGGGCCGAAGTTCGGTGATCGGGCCGAGGATGGAGTTCGGGCCGAGGTTGGAGTTCGGGCCGAGGTCGGAGTTCGGGCCGAGGTTGAAGTTCGGGCCGAAAATGAAGTTCGGGCCGGGAACAGTGTAGAGTTCGGGCCGAACTTGTTCTTGGCAGTGACGAACGAACCAGCTATTTTAGTTACTCGTGGGCGTGCAACGGACACCCGAGCTGAAAGTTATGAATGTTTTAGTATAACACCTTTTGTCACACAATCTTGGATATTGAAGAGTTCGGGCCGAAGAGGGATGTTCGGGCCGAAGTGGTGTTCGGGCCGAAGTGGGATGTTCAGGCCGAAGTGGTGTTCGGGCCGAAGTTCGGTGTTCGGGCCGAGGATGATGTTCGGGCCGAGCTTGGAGTTCGGGCCGAGGTCGGAGTTCGGGCCGAGGTTGAAGTTCGGGCCGAAAATGAAGTTCAGGCCGGGAACAGTGAAGAGTTCGGGCCAAACTTGTTCTTGGCAGTGACGAACGAACCAGCTATTTTGGTTACTCGTGGGCGTGAAACGGACACCCGAGCTGAAAGTTATGAATGTTTTAGTATAGCACCTTTTGTCACACAATCTTGGATATTGAAGAGTTCGGGCCGAAGAGGGATGTTCAGGCCGAAGTGGTGTTCGGGCCGAAGAGGGATGTTCGGGCCGAAGTGGTGTTCGGGCCGAAGTGGGATGTTCGGGCCGAAGTGGTGTTCGGGTCGAAGTTCGGTGTTCGGGCCGAGGATGATGTTCGGGCCGAGGTTGGAGTTCGGGCCGAGGTCGGAGTTCAGGCCGAGGTTGAAGTTCGGGCCGAGGATGAAGTTCGGGCCGAAAATGAAGTTCGGGCCGGGAACAGTGAAGAGTTCTGGCCGAACTTGTTCTTGGCAGTGACGAACGAACCAGCTATTTTGGTTCTCGTGGGCGTGAAACGGACACCCGAGCTGAAAGTTATGAATGTTTTAGTATAGCACCTTTTGTCATACAATCTTGGATATTGAAGAGTTCGGGCCGAAGAGGGATGTTCGGGCCGAAGTGGTGTTCGGGCCGAAGTGGGATGTTCGGGCCGAAGTGGTGTTCGGGCCGAAGTGGTGTTCGGGCCGAAGTTCGGTGTTCGGGCCGAGGATGATGTTCGGGCCGAGGTTGGAGTTCGGGCCGAGGTTGGAGTTCGGGCCGAGGTTAAAGTTCGGGCCGAGGTTGAAGTTCGGGACGGGAACAGTGAAGAGATCGGGCCGAACTTGTTCTTGGCAGTGACGAACGAACCAGCTATTTTGGTTACTCGTGGGCGTGAAACGGACACCCGAGCTGAAAGTTATGAATGTTTTAGTATAGCACCTTTTGTCACACAATCTTGGATATTGAAGAGTTCGGGCCGAAGAGGGATGTTCGGGCCGAAGTGGTGTTCGGCCCGAAGTGGGATGTTCGGGCCGAAGTGGTGTTCGGGCCGAAGTGGTGTTCGGGCCGAAGTTCGGTGTTCGGGCCGAGGATGATGTTCGGACCGAGGTCGGAGTTCGGGCTGAGGTCGGAGTTCGGGACGAGGTCGAAGTTCGGGTCGAGGTTGAAGTTCGGGCCGAAAATGAAGTTCGGGCCGGGAACAGTGAAGAGTTCTGGCCGAACTTGTTCTTGGCAGTGACGAACGAACCAGCTATTTTGGTTACTCGTGGGCGTGAAACGGACACCCGAGCTGAAAGTTATGAATGTTTTAGTATAGCACCTTTTGTCACACAATCTTGGATATTGAAGAGTTCGGGCCGAAGAGGGATGTTCGGGCCGAAGTGGTGTTCGGGCAGAAGTGGGATGTTCGGGCCGAAGTGGGACGTTCGGGCCGAAGTGGTGTTGGGGCCGAAGTGGTGTTCGGGCCGAAGTTCGGTGATCGGGCCGAGGATGGAGTTCGGGCCGAGGTTGGAGTTCGGGCCGAGGTCGGAGTTCGGGCCGAGGTTGAAGTTCGGGCCGAAAATGAAGTTCGGGCCGGGAACAGTGTAGAGTTCGGGCCGAACTTGTTCTTGGCAGTGACGAACGAACCAGCTATTTTAGTTACTCGTGGGCGTGCAACGGACACCCGAGCTGAAAGTTATGAATGTTTTAGTATAACACCTTTTGTCACACAATCTTGGATATTGAAGAGTTCGGGCCGAAGAGGGATGTTCGGGCCGAAGTGGTGTTCGGGCCGAAGTGGGATGTTCAGGCCGAAGTGGTGTTCGGGCCGAAGTTCAGTGTTCGGGCCGAGGATGATGTTCGGGCTGAGGTTGGAGTTCGGGCCGAGGTCGGAGTTCGGGCCGAGGTTGAAGTTCGGGCCGAAAATGAAGTTCAGGCCGGGAACAGTGAAGAGTTCGGGCCAAACTTGTTCTTGGCAGTAACGAACGAACCAGCTATTTTGGTTACTCGTGGGCGTGAAACGGACACCCGAGCTGAAAGTTATGAATGTTTTAGTATAGCACCTTTTGTCACACAATCTTGGATATTGAAGAGTTCGGGCCGAAGAGGGATGTTCAGGCCGAAGTGGTGTTCGGGCCGAAGAGGGATGTTCGGGCCGAAGTGGTGTTCGGGCCGAAGTGGGATGTTCGGGCCGAAGTGGTGTTTGGGTCGAAGTTCGGTGTTCGGGCCGAGGATGATGTTCGGGCCGAGGTTGGAGTTCGGGCCGAGGTCGGAGTTCAGGCCGAGGTTGAAGTTCGGGCCGAGGATGAAGTTCGGGCCGAAAATGAAGTTCGGGCCGGGAACAGTGAAGAGTTCTGGCCGAACTTGTTCTTGGCAGTGACGAACGAACCATCTATTTTGGTTCTCGTGGGCGTGAAACGGACACCCGAGCTGAAAGTTATGAATGTTTTAGTATAGCACCTTTTGTCATACAATCTTGGATATTGAAGAGTTCGGGCCGAAGAGGGATGTTCGGGCCGAAGTGGTGTTCGGGCCGAAGTGGGATGTTCGGGCCGAAGTGGTGTTCGGGCCGAAGTGGTGTTCGGGCCGAAGTTCGGTGTTCGGGCCGAGGATGATGTTCGGGCCGAGGTTGGAGTTCGGGCCGAGGTTGGAGTTCGGGCCGAGGTTAAAGTTCGGGCCGAGGTTGAAGTTCGGGACGGGAACAGTGAAGAGATCGGGCCGAACTTGTTCTTGGCAGTGACGAACGAACCAGCTATTTTGGTTACTCGTGGGCGTGAAACGGACACCCGAGCTGAAAGTTATGAATGTTTTAGTATAGCACCTTTTGTCACACAATCTTGGATATTGAAGAGTTCGGGCCGAAGAGGGATGTTCGGGCCGAAGTGGTGTTCGGCCCGAAGTGGGATGTTCGGGCCGAAGTGGTGTTCGGGCCGAAGTGGTGTTCGGGCCGAAGTTCGGTGTTCGGGCCGAGGATGATGTTCGGACCGAGGTCGGAGTTCGGGCTGAGGTCGGAGTTCGGGACGAGGTCGAAGTTCGGGCCGAGGTGGAAGTTCGGGCCGAAAATGAAGTTCGGGCCGGGAACAGTGAAGAGTTCTGGCCGAACTTGTTCTTGGCAGTGACGAACGAACCAGCTATTTTGGTTACTCGTGGGCGTGAAACGGACACCCGAGCTGAAAGTTATGAATGTTTTAGTATAGCACCTTTTGTCACACAATCTTGGATATTGAAGAGTTCGGGCCGAAGAGGGATGTTCGGGCCGAAGTGGTGTTCGGGCAGAAGTGGGATGTTCGGGCCGAAGTGGGATGTTCGGGCCGAAGTGGTGTTGGGGCCGAAGTGGTGTTCGGGCCGAAGTTCGGTGTTCGGGCCGAGGATGGAGTTCGGGCCGAGGTTGGAGTTCGGGCCGAGGTCGGAGTTCGGGCCGAGGTTGAAGTTCGGGCCGAAAATGAAGTTCGGGCCGGGAACAGTGTAGAGTTCGGGCCGAACTTGTTCTTGGCAGTGACGAACGAACCAGCTATTTTAGTTACTCGTGGGCGTGCAACGGACACCCGAGCTGAAGTTATGAATGTTTTAGTATAACACCTTTTGTCACACAATCTTGGATATTGAAGAGTTCGGGCCGAAGAGGGATGTTCGGGCCGAAGTGGTGTTCGGGCCGAAGTGGGATGTTCAGGCCGAAGTGGTGTTCGGGCCGAAGTTCGGTGTTCGGGCCGAGGATGATGTTCGGGCCGAGGTTGGAGTTCGGGCCGAGGTCGGAGTTCGGGCCGAGGTTGAAGTTCGGGCCGAAAATGAAGTTCAGGCCGGGAACAGTGAAGAGTTCGGGCCAAACTTGTTCTTGGCAGTGACGAACGAACCAGCTATTTTGGTTACTCGTGGGCGTGAAACGGACACCCGAGCTGAAAGTTATGAATGTTTTAGTATAGCACCTTTTGTCACACAATCTTGGATATTGAAGAGTTCGGGCCGAAGAGGGATGTTCAGGCCGAAGTGGTGTTCGGGCCGAAGAGGGATGTTCGGGCCGAAGTGGTGTTCGGGCCGAAGTGGGATGTTCGGGCCGAAGTGGTGTTTGGGTCGAAGTTCGGTGTTCGGGCCGAGGATGATGTTCGGGCCGAGGTTGGAGTTCGGGCCGAGGTCGGAGTTCAGGCCGAGGTTGAAGTTCGGGCCGAGGATGAAGTTCGGGCCGAAAATGAAGTTCGGGCCGGGAACAGTGAAGAGTTCTGGCCGAACTTGTTCTTGGCAGTGACGAACGAACCATCTATTTTGGTTCTCGTGGGCGTGAAACGGACACCCGAGCTGAAAGTTATGAATGTTTTAGTATAGCACCTTTTGTCATACAATCTTGGATATTGAAGAGTTCGGGCCGAAGAGGGATGTTCGGGCCGAAGTGGTGTTCGGGCCGAAGTGGGATGTTCGGGCCGAAGTGGTGTTCGGGCCGAAGTGGTGTGCGGGCCGAAGTTCGGTGTTCGGGCCGAGGATGATGTTCGGGCCGAGGTTGGAGTTCGGGCCGAGGTTGGAGTTCGGGCCGAGGTTAAAGTTCGGGCCGAGGTTGAAGTTCGGGACGGGAACAGTGAAGAGATCGGGCCGAACTTGTTCTTGGCAGTGACGAACGAACCAGCTATTTTGGTTACTCGTGGGCGTGAAACGGACACCCGAGCTGAAAGTTATGAATGTTTTAGTATAGCACCTTTTGTCACACAATCTTGGATATAGAAGAGTTCGGGCCGAAGAGGGATGTTCGGGCCGAAGTGGTGTTCGGCCCGAAGTGGGATGTTCGGGCCGAAGTGGTGTTCGGGCCGAAGTGGTGTTCGGGCCGAAGTTCGGTGTTCGGGCCGAGGATGATGTTCGGACCGAGGTCGGAGTTCGGGCTGAGGTCGGAGTTCGGGACGAGGTCGAAGTTCGGGCCGAGGTGGAAGTTCGGGCCGAAAATGAAGTTCGGGCCGGGAACAGTGAAGAGTTCTGGCCGAACTTGTTCTTGGCAGTGACGAACGAACCAGCTATTTTGGTTACTCGTGGGCGTGAAACGGACACCCGAGCTGAAAGTTATGAATGTTTTAGTATAGCACCTTTTGTCACACAATCTTGGATATTGAAGAGTTCGGGCCGAAGAGGGATGTTCGGGCCGAAGTGGTGTTCGGGCAGAAGTGGGATGTTCGGGCCGAAGTGGGATGTTCGGGCCGAAGTGGTGTTGGGGCCGAAGTGGTGTTCGGGCCGAAGTTCGGTGTTCGGGCCGAGGATGGAGTTCGGGCCGAGGTTGGAGTTCGGGCCGAGGTCGGAGTTCGGGCCGAGGTTGAAGTTCGGGCCGAAAATGAAGTTCGGGCCGGGAACAGTGTAGAGTTCGGGCCGAACTTGTTCTTGGCAGTGACGAACGAACCAGCTATTTTAGTTACTCGTGGGCGTGCAACGGACACCCGAGCTGAAGTTATGAATGTTTTAGTATAACACCTTTTGTCACACAATCTTGGATATTGAAGAGTTCGGGCCGAAGAGGGATGTTCGGGCCGAAGTGGTGTTCGGGCCGAAGTGGGATGTTCAGGCCGAAGTGGTGTTCGGGCCGAAGTTCGGTGTTCGGGCCGAGGATGATGTTCGGGCCGAGGTTGGAGTTCGGGCCGAGGTCGGAGTTCGGGCCGAGGTTGAAGTTCGGGCCGAAAATGAAGTTCAGGCCGGGAACAGTGAAGAGTTCGGGCCAAACTTGTTCTTGGCAGTGACGAACGAACCAGCTATTTTGGTTACTCGTGGGCGTGAAACGGACACCCGAGCTGAAAGTTATGAATGTTTTAGTATAGCACCTTTTGTCACACAATCTTGGATATTGAAGAGTTCGGGCCGAAGAGGGATGTTCAGGCCGAAGTGGTGTTCGGGCCGAAGAGGGATGTTCGGGCCGAAGTGGTGTTCGGGCCGAAGTGGGATGTTCGGGCCGAAGTGGTGTTCGGGTCGAAGTTCGGTGTTCGGGCCGAGGATGATGTTCGGGCCGAGGTTGGAGTTCGGGCCGAGGTCGGAGTTCGGGCCGAGGTTGAAGTTCGGGCCGAGGATGAAGTTCGGGCCGAAAATGAAGTTCGGGCCGGGAACAGTGAAGAGTTCTGGCCGAACTTGTTCTTGGCAGTGACGAACGAACCAGCTATTTTGGTTCTCGTGGGCGTGAAACGGACACCCGAGCTGAAAGTTATGAATGTTTTAGTATAGCACCTTTTGTCACACAATCTTGGATATTGAAGAGTTCGGGCCGAAGAGGGATGTTCGGGCCGAAATGGTGTTCGGGCAGAAGTGGGATGTTCGGGCCGAAGTGGGATGTTCGGGCCGAAGTGGTGTTGGGGCCGAAGTGGTGTTCGGGCCGAAGTTCGGTGTTCGGGCCGAGGATGGAGTTCGGGCCGAGGTTGGAGTTCGGGCCGAGGTCGGAGTTCGGGCCGAGGTTGAAGTTCGGGCCGAAAATAAAGTTCGGGCCGGGAACAGTGAAGAGTTCGGGCCGAACTTGTTCTTGGCAGTGACGAACGAACCAGCTATTTTGGTTACTCGTGGGCGTGCAACGGACACCCAAGCTGAAAGTTTTGAATGTTTTAGTATAACACCTTTTGTCACACAATCTTGGATATTGAAGAGTTCGGGCCGAAGAGGGATGTTCGGGCCGAAGTGGTGTTCGGGCCGAAGTGGGATGTTCAGGCCGAAGTGGTGTTCGGGCCGAAGTTCGGTGTTCGGGCCGAGGATGATGTTCGGGCCGAGGTTGGAGTTCGGGCCGAGGTCGGAGTTCGGGCCGAGGTTGAAGTTCGGGCCGAAAATGAAGTTCAGGCTGGGAACAGTGAAGAGTTCGGGCCAAACTTGTTCTTGGCAGTGACGAACGAACCAGCTATTTTGGTTACTCGTGGGCGTGAAACGGACACCCGAGCAGAAAGTTATGAATGTTTTAGTATAGCACCTTTTGTCACACAATCTTGGATATTGAAGAGTTCGGGCCGAAGAGGGATGTTCGGGCCGAAGTGGTGTTCGGCCCGAAGTGGGATGTTCGGGCCGAAGTGGTGTTCGGGCCGAAGTGGTGTTCGGGCCGAAGTTCGGTGTTCGGGCCGAGGATGATGTTCGGACCGAGGTCGGAGTTCGGGCTGAGGTCGGAGTTCGGGACGAGGTCGAAGTTCGGGCCGAGGTGGAAGTTCGGGCCGAAAATGAAGTTCGGGCCGGGAACAGTGAAGAGTTCTGGCCGAACTTGTTCTTGGCAGTGACGAACGAACCAGCTATTTTGGTTACTCGTGGGCGTGAAACGGACACCCGAGCTGAAAGTTATGAATGTTTTAGTATAGCACCTTTTGTCACACAATCTTGGATATTGAAGAGTTCGGGCCGAAGAGGGATGTTCGGGCCGAAGTGGTGTTCGGGCAGAAGTGGGATGTTCGGGCCGAAGTGGGATGTTCGGGCCGAAGTGGTGTTGGGGCCGAAGTGGTGTTCGGGCCGAAGTTCGGTGTTCGGGCCGAGGATGGAGTTCGGGCCGAGGTTGGAGTTCGGGCCGAGGTCGGAGTTCGGGCCGAGGTTGAAGTTCGGGCCGAAAATGAAGTTCGGGCCGGGAACAGTGTAGAGTTCGGGCCGAACTTGTTCTTGGCAGTGACGAACGAACCAGCTATTTTAGTTACTCGTGGGCGTGCAACGGACACCCGAGCTGAAGTTATGAATGTTTTAGTATAACACCTTTTGTCACACAATCTTGGATATTGAAGAGTTCGGGCCGAAGAGGGATGTTCGGGCCGAAGTGGGTTCGGGCCGAAGTGGGATGTTCAGGCCGAAGTGGTGTTCGGGCCGAAGTTCGGTGTTCGGGCCGAGGATGATGTTCGGGCCAAGGTTGGAGTTCGGGCCGAGGTCGGAGTTCGGGCCGAGGTTGAAGTTCGGGCCGAAAATGAAGTTCAGGCCGGGAACAGTGAAGAGTTCGGGCCAAACTTGTTCTTGGCAGTGACGAACGAACCAGCTATTTTGGTTACTCGTGGGCGTGAAACGGACACCCGAGCTGAAAGTTATGAATGTTTTAGTATAGCACCTTTTGTCACACAATCTTGGATATTGAAGAGTTCGGGCCGAAGAGGGATGTTCAGGCCGAAGTGGTGTTCGGGCCGAAGAGGGATGTTCGGGCCGAAGTGGTGTTCGGGCCGAAGTGGGATGTTCGGGCCGAAGTGGTGTTCGGGTCGAAGTTCGGTGTTCGGGCCGAGGATGATGTTCGGGCCGAGGTTGGAGTTCGGGCCGAGGTCGGAGTTCGGGCCGAGGTTGAAGTTCGGGCCGAGGATGAAGTTCGGGCCGAAAATGAAGTTCGGGCCGGGAACAGTGAAGAGTTCTGGCCGAACTTGTTCTTGGCAGTGACGAACGAACCAGCTATTTTGGTTCTCGTGGGCGTGAAACGGACACCCGAGCTGAAAGTTATGAATGTTTTAGTATAGCACCTTTTGTCACACAATCTTGGATATTGAAGAGTTCGGGCCGAAGAGGGATGTTCGGGCCGAAATGGTGTTCGGGCAGAAGTGGGATGTTCGGGCCGAAGTGGGATGTTCGGGCCGAAGTGGTGTTGGGGCCGAAGTGGTGTTCGGGCCGAAGTTCGGTGTTCGGGCCGAGGATGGAGTTCGGGCCGAGGTTGGAGTTCGGGCCGAGGTCGGAGTTCGGGCCGAGGTTGAAGTTCGGGCCGAAAATAAAGTTCGGGCCGGGAACAGTGAAGAGTTCGGGCCGAACTTGTTCTTGGCAGTGACGAACGAACCAGCTATTTTGGTTACTCGTGGGCGTGCAACGGACACCCAAGCTGAAAGTTTTGAATGTTTTAGTATAACACCTTTTGTCACACAATCTTGGATATTGAAGAGTTCGGGCCGAAGAGGGATGTTCGGGCCGAAGTGGTGTTCGGGCCGAAGTGGGATGTTCAGGCCGAAGTGGTGTTCGGGCCGAAGTTCGGTGTTCGGGCCGAGGATGATGTTCGGGCCGAGGTTGGAGTTCGGGCCGAGGTCGGAGTTCGGGCCGAGGTTGAAGTTCGGGCCGAAAATGAAGTTCAGGCTGGGAACAGTGAAGAGTTCGGGCCAAACTTGTTCTTGGCAGTGACGAACGAACCAGCTATTTTGGTTACTCGTGGGCGTGAAACGGACACCCGAGCAGAAAGTTATGAATGTTTTAGTATAGCACCTTTTGTCACACAATCTTGGATATTGAAGAGTTCGGGCCGAAGAGGGATGTTCGGGCCGAAGTGGTGTTCGGCCCGAAGTGGGATGTTCGGGCCGAAGTGGTGTTCGGGCCGAAGTGGTGTTCGGGCCGAAGTTCGGTGTTCGGGCCGAGGATGATGTTCGGACCGAGGTCGGAGTTCGGGCTGAGGTCGGAGTTCGGGACGAGGTCGAAGTTCGGGCCGAGGTGGAAGTTCGGGCCGAAAATGAAGTTCGGGCCGGGAACAGTGAAGAGTTCTGGCCGAACTTGTTCTTGGCAGTGACGAACGAACCAGCTATTTTGGTTACTCGTGGGCGTGAAACGGACACCCGAGCTGAAAGTTATGAATGTTTTAGTATAGCACCTTTTGTCACACAATCTTGGATATTGAAGAGTTCGGGCCGAAGAGGGATGTTCGGGCCGAAGTGGTGTTCGGGCAGAAGTGGGATGTTCGGGCCGAAGTGGGATGTTCGGGCCGAAGTGGTGTTGGGGCCGAAGTGGTGTTCGGGCCGAAGTTCGGTGTTCGGGCCGAGGATGGAGTTCGGGCCGAGGTTGGAGTTCGGGCCGAGGTCGGAGTTCGGGCCGAGGTTGAAGTTCGGGCCGAAAATGAAGTTCGGGCCGGGAACAGTGTAGAGTTCGGGCCGAACTTGTTCTTGGCAGTGACGAACGAACCAGCTATTTTAGTTACTCGTGGGCGTGCAACGGACACCCGAGCTGAAGTTATGAATGTTTTAGTATAACACCTTTTGTCACACAATCTTGGATATTGAAGAGTTCGGGCCGAAGAGGGATGTTCGGGCCGAAGTGGTGTTCGGGCCGAAGTGGGATGTTCAGGCCGAAGTGGTGTTCGGGCCGAAGTTCGGTGTTCGGGCCGAGGATGATGTTCGGGCCGAGGTTGGAGTTCGGGCCGAGGTCGGAGTTCGGGCCGAGGTTGAAGTTCGGGCCGAAAATGAAGTTCAGGCCGGGAACAGTGAAGAGTTCGGGCCAAACTTGTTCTTGGCAGTGACGAACGAACCAGCTATTTTGGTTACTCGTGGGCGTGAAACGGACACCCGAGCTGAAAGTTATGAATGTTTTAGTATAGCACCTTTTGTCACACAATCTTGGATATTGAAGAGTTCGGGCCGAAGAGGGATGTTCAGGCCGAAGTGGTGTTCGGGCCGAAGAGGGATGTTCGGGCCGAAGTGGTGTTCGGGCCGAAGTGGGATGTTCGGGCCGAAGTGGTGTTCGGGTCGAAGTTCGGTGTTCGGGCCGAGGATGATGTTCGGGCCGAGGTTGGAGTTCGGGCCGAGGTCGGAGTTCGGGCCGAGGTTGAAGTTCGGGCCGAGGATGAAGTTCGGGCCGAAAATGAAGTTCGGGCCGGGAACAGTGAAGAGTTCTGGCCGAACTTGTTCTTGGCAGTGACGAACGAACCAGCTATTTTGGTTCTCGTGGGCGTGAAACGGACACCCGAGCTGAAAGTTATGAATGTTTTAGTATAGCACCTTTTGTCACACAATCTTGGATATTGAAGAGTTCGGGCCGAAGAGGGATGTTCGGGCCGAAATGGTGTTCGGGCAGAAGTGGGATGTTCGGGCCGAAGTGGGATGTTCGGGCCGAAGTGGTGTTGGGGCCGAAGTGGTGTTCGGGCCGAAGTTCGGTGTTCGGGCCGAGGATGGAGTTCGGGCCGAGGTTGGAGTTCGGGCCGAGGTCGGAGTTCGGGCCGAGGTTGAAGTTCGGGCCGAAAATAAAGTTCGGGCCGGGAACAGTGAAGAGTTCGGGCCGAACTTGTTCTTGGCAGTGACGAACGAACCAGCTATTTTGGTTACTCGTGGGCGTGCAACGGACACCCAAGCTGAAAGTTTTGAATGTTTTAGTATAACACCTTTTGTCACACAATCTTGGATATTGAAGAGTTCGCGCCGAAGAGGGATGTTCGGGCCGAAGTGGTGTTCGGGCCGAAGTGGGATGTTCAGGCCGAAGTGGTGTTCGGGCCGAAGTTCGGTGTTCGGGCCGAGGATGATGTTCGGGCCGAGGTTGGAGTTCGGGCCGAGGTCGGAGTTCGGGCCGAGGTTGAAGTTCGGGCCGAAAATGAAGTTCAGGCCGGGAACAGTGAAGAGTTCGGGCCAAACTTGTTCTTGGCAGTGACGAACGAACCAGCTATTTTGGTTACTCGTGGGCGTGAAACGGACACCCGAGCAGAAAGTTATGAATGTTTTAGTATAGCACCTTTTGTCACACAATCTTGGATATTGAAGAGTTCGGGCCGAAGAGGGATGTTCAGGCCGAAGTGGTGTTCGGGCCGAAGAGGGATGTTCGGGCCGAAGTGGTGTTCGTGCCGAAGTGGTGTTCGGGCCGACGTTCGGTGTTCGGGCCGAGGATGATGTTCGGGCCGAGGTTGAAGTTCGGGCCGAGGTCGGAGTTCGGGCCGAGGTCGGAGATCGGGCCGAAAATGAAGTTCGGGTCGGGAACAGTGAAGAGTTCGGGCCGAACTTGTTCTTGGCAGTGACGAACGAACCAGCTATTTTGGTTACTCGTGGACGAGAAACGGACACCCGAGCTGAAAGTTATGAATGTTTTAGTATAGCACCTTTTGTCACACAATCTTGGATATTGAAGAGTTCGGGCCGAAGAGGGATGTTCGGGCCGAAGTGGTGTTCGGGCCGAAGTGGGATGTTCGGGCCGAAGTGGTGTTCGGGCCGAAGTGGTGTTCGGGCCGAAGTTCGGTGTTCGGGCCGAGGATGATGTTCGGGCCGAGGTTGAAGTTCGGGTCGAGGTCGGAGTTCGGGCCGAGGTTGAAGTTCGGGCCGAAAATGAAGTTCGGGCCGGGAACAGTGAAGAGTTCGGGCCGAACTTGTTCTTGGCAGTGACGAACGAACCAGCTATTTTGGTTACTCGTGGGCGTGAAATGGACACCCGAGCTGAAAGTTATGAATGTTTTAGTATAGCACCTTTTGTCACACAATCTTGGATATTGAAGAGTTCTGGCCGAAGAGGGATGTTCGGGCCGAAGTGGTGTTCGGGCCGAAGTGGGATGTTCGAGCCGAAGTGGTGTTCGGGCCGAAGTTCGGTGTTCGGGCCGAGGATGATGTTCGGGCCGAGGTTGAAGTTCGGGCCGAGGTCGGAGTTCGGGCCGAGGTTGAAGTTCGGGCCGAGGTTGAAGTTCGGGCCGAAAATGAAGTTTGGGCCGGGAACAGCGAAGAGTTCGGGCCGAACTTGTTCTTTGCAGTGACGAACGAACCAGCTATTTTGGTTACACGTGGGCGTGAAACGGACACCCGAGCTGAAAGTTATGAATGTTTTAGTATAGCACCTTTTGTCACACAATCTTGGATATTGAAGAGTTCGGGCCGAAGAGGGATGTTCGGGCCGAAGTGGTGTTCGGGCCGAAGTGGGATGTTCGGGCCGAAGTGGTGTTCGGGTCGAAGTTCGGTGTTCGGGCCGAGGATGATGTTCGGGCCGAGGTTGGAGTTCGGGCCGAGGTCGGAGTTCAGGCCGAGGTTGAAGTTCGGGCCGAGGATGAAGTTCGGGCCGAAAATGAAGTTCGGGCCGGGAACAGTGAAGAGTTCGGGCCGAACTTGTTCTTGGCAGTGACGAACGAACCAGCTATTTTGGTTCTCGTGGGCGTGAAACGGACACCCGAGCTGAAAGTTATGAATGTTTTAGTATAGCACCTTTTGTCACACAATCTTGGATATTGAAGAGTTCGGGCCGAAGAGGGATGTTCAGGCCGAAGTGGTGTTCGGGCCGAAGTGGGATGTTCGGGCCGAAGTGGTGTTCGTGCCGAAGTGGTGTTCGAGCCGAAGTTCGGTGTTCGGGCCGAGGATGATGTTCGGGCCGAGGTTGAAGTTCGGACCGAGGTCGGAGTTCGGGCCGAGGTTGAAGTTCGGGCCGAAAATGAAGTTCGGGCCGGGAACAGTGAAGAGTTCGGGCCGAACTTGTTCTTGGCTGTGACGAACGAACCAGCTATTTTGGTTACTCGTGGACGTGAAACGGAGACCCGAGCTAAAAGTTGTGAATGTTTTAGTATAGCACCTTTTGTCACACAATCTTGGATATTGAAGTGTTCGGGCCGAAGAGGGATGTTCAGGCCGAAGTGGGATGTTCGGGCCGAAGTGGTGTTCGTGCCGAAGTGGTGTTCGGGCCGAAGTTCGGTGTTCGGGCCGAGGATGATGTTCGGGCCGAGGTTGAAGTTCGGGCCGAGGTCGGAGTTCGGGCCGAGGTCGGAGATCGGGCCGAAAATGAAGTTCGGGCCGGGAACAGTGAAGAGTTCGGGCCGAACTTGTTCTTGGCAGTGACGAACGAACCAGCTATTTTGGTTACTCGTGGACGAGAAACGGACACCCGAGCTGAAAGTTATGAATGTTTTAGTATAGCACCTTTTGTCACACAATCTTGGATATTGAAGAGTTCGGGCCGAAGAGGGATGTTCGGGCCGAAGTGGTGTTCGGGCCGAAGTGGGATGTTCGGGCCGAAGTGGTGTTCGGGCCGAAGTGGTGTTCGGGCCGAAGTTCGGTGTTCGGGCCGAGGATGATGTTCGGGGCGAGGTTGAAGTTCGGGTCGAGGTCGGAGTTCGGGCCGAGGTTGAAGTTCGGGCCGAAAATGAAGTTCGGGCCGGGAACAGTGAAGAGTTCGGGCCGAACTTGTTCTTGGCAGTGACGAACGAACCAGCAATTTTGGTTACTCGTGGGCGTGAAATGGACACCCGAGCTGAAAGTTATGAATGTTTTAGTATAGCACCTTTTGTCACACAATCTTGGATATTGAAGAGTTCTGGCCGAAGAGGGATGTTCGGGCCGAAGTGGTGTTCGGGCCGAAGTGGGATGTTCGAGCCGAAGTGGTGTTCGGGCCGAATTGGTGTTCGGGCCGAAGTTCGGTGTTCGGGCCGAGGATGATGTTCGGGCCGAGGTTGAAGTTCGGGCCGAGGTCGGAGTTCGGGCCGAGGTTGAAGTTCGGGCCGAGGTTGAAGTTCGGGCCGAAAATGAAGTTTGGGCCGGGAACAGCGAAGAGTTCGGGCCGAACTTGTTCTTGGCAGTGACGAACGAACCAGCTATTTTGGTTACTCGTGGGCGTGAAACGGACACCCGAGCTGAAAGTTATGAATGTTTTAGTATAGCACCTTTTGTCACACAATCTTGGATATTGAAGAGTTCGGGCCGAGGATGAAGTTCCGGCCGAAAATGAAGTTCGGGCCGGGAACAGTGAAGAGTTCGGGCCGAACTTGTTCTTGGCAGTGACGAACGGACCAGCTATTTTGGTTCTCGTGGGCGTGAAACGGACACCCGAGCTGAAAGTTATGAATGTTTTAGTATAGCACCTTTTGTCACACAGTCTTGGATATTGAAGAGTTCGGGCCGAAGAGGGATGTTCAGGCCGAAGTTGTGTTCGGGCCGAAGTGGGATGTTCGGTCCGAAGTGGTGTTCGTGCCGAAGTGGTGTTCGAGCCGAAGTTCGGTGTTCGGGCCGAGGATGATGTTCGGGCCGAGGTTGAAGTTCGGACCGAGGTCGGAGTTCGGGACGAGGTTCATTTTCGGGCCGAAATTGAAGTTCGGGCCGGGAACAGTGAAGAGTTCGGGTCGAACTTGTTCTTGGCAGTGACGAACGAACCAGCTATTTTGGTTACTCGTGGACGTGAAACGGACACCCGAGCTAAAAGTTATGAATGTTTTAGTATAGCACCTTTTGTCACACAATCTTGGATATTGAAGAGTTCGGGCCGATGAGGGATGTTCGGGCCGAAGTGTTGTTCGGGCCGAAGTGGTGTTCGGGCCGAAGTTCGGTGTTCGGTCCGAAGTTGAAGTTTGGGCCGAGGTCGGAGTTCGGGCCGAGGTTGAAGTTCGGGCCGAGGTTGAAGGTCTGGCCGAAAATGAAGTTCGGGCCACGAACAGTGAAGAGTTCGGGCCGAACTTGTTCTTGGCAGTGACGAACAAACCAGCTATTTTGGTTACTCGTGGGCGTGAAACGGACACCCGAGCTGAAAGTTATGAATGTTTTAGTATAGCACCTTTTGTCACACAATCTTGGATATTGAAGAGTTCGGGGCGAAGAGGGATGTTCGGGCCGAAGTGGTGTTCGGGCTGAAGTGGGATGTTCGGGCCGAAGTGGTGTTCGGGCCGAAGTGGTGTTCGGGCCGAAGTGGTGTTCGGGCCGAGGATGATGTTCGGGCCGAGGTTGAAGTTCGGGCCGAGGTCGGAGTTCAGGCCGAGGTTGAAGTTCAGGCCGAGGTTGAAGTTCGGGCCGAGGTTGAAGTTCGGGCCGAAAATGAAGTTCGGGCCGGGAACAGTGAAGAGTTCGGGCCGAACTTGTTCTTGGCAGTGACGAACGAACCAGCTATTTTGGTTACTCGTGGGCGTGAAACGGACACCCGAGCTGAAAGTTATGAATGTTTTAGTATAGCACCTTTTGTCACACAATCTTGATTATTGAAGAGTTCGGGCCGAAGAGGGATATTCGGGCCGAAGTGGTGTTCGGGCCGAAGTGGGATGTTCGGGCCGAAGTGGTGTTCGGGCCGAAGTTCGGTGTTCGGGCCGAGGATGATGTTTGGGCCGAGGTTGAACTTCGGGCCGTGGTCGGAGTTCGGGCCGAGGTTAAAGTTCGGGCCGAGGTTGAAGTTCGGGCCGAAAATGAAGTTCGGGCCGCGAACAGTGAAGAGTTCGGGCCGAACTTGTTCTTGGCAGTGACGAACGAACCAGCTATTTTGGTTACTCGTGGGCGTGAAACGGACACCCGAGCTGAAAGTTATGAATGTTTTAGTATAGCACCTTTTGTCACACAATCTTGGATATTGAAGAGTTCGGGTCGAAGAGGGATGTTCGGGCCGAAGTGGTGTTCGGGCCGAAGTGGGATGTTCGGGCCGAAGTGGTGTTCGGGCCGAAGTGGTGTTCGGGCCGAAGTTCGGTGTTCGGGCCGAGGATGATGTTCGGGCCGAGGTCGGAGTTCGGGCCGAGGTTGAAGTTCGGGCCGAGGTTGAAGTTCGGGCCGGGAACAGTGAAGAGTTCGGGCCAAACTTGTTCTTGGAAGTGACGAACGAACCAGCTATTTTGGTTACTCGTGGGCGTGAAACGGACACCCGAGCTGAAAGTTATGAATGTTTTAGTATAGCACCTTTTGTCACACAATCTTGGATATTGAAGAGTTCAGGCCGAAGAGGGATGTTCGGGCCGAAGTGGTGTTCGGGCCAAAGTGGGATGTTCGGGCCGAAGTGGTGTTCGGGCTGAAGTTCGGTGTTCGGGCCGAGGTTGAAGTTCGGGCCGAGGTTGAAGTTCGGGCCGAGGTCGGAGTTCGGGCCGAGGTTGAAGTTCGGGTCGAGGTTGAAGTTCGGGCTGAAAATGAAGTCCGGGCCGGGAACAGTGAAGAGTTCGGGCCGAACTTGTTCTTGGCAGTGACGAACGAACCAGCTATTTTGGTTACTCGTGGGCGTGAAACGGACACCCGAGCTGAAAGTTATGAATGTTTTAGTATAGCACCTTTTGTCACACAATCTTGGATATTGAAGAGTTCGGGTCGAAGAGGGATGTTCGGGCCGAAGTGGTGTTCGGGCCGAAGTGGGATGTTCGGGCCGAAGTGGTGTTCGGGCCGAAGTGGTGTTCGGGCCGAAGTGGTGTTCGGGCCGAAGTTCGGTGTTCGGGCCGAGGATGATGTTCGGGCCGAGGTCGGAGTTCGGGCCGAGGTTGAAGTTCGGGCCGAGGTTGAAGTTCGGGCCGGGAACAGTGAAGAGTTCGGGCCAAACTTGTTCTTGGAAGTGACGAACGAACCAGCTATTTTGGTTACTCGTGGGCGTGAAACGGACACCCGAGCTGAAAGTTATGAATGTTTTAGTATAGCACCTTTTGTCACACAATCTTGGATATTGAAGAGTTCAGGCCGAAGAGGGATGTTCGGGCCGAAGTGGTGTTCGGGCCAAAGTGGGATGTTCGGGCCGAAGTGGTGTTCGGGCTGAAGTTCGGTGTTCGGGCCGAGGTTGAAGTTCGGGCCGAGGTTGAAGTTCGGGCCGAGGTCGGAGTTCGGGCCGAGGTTGAAGTTCGGGTCGAGGTTGAAGTTCGGGCTGAAAATGAAGTTCGGGCCGGGAACAGTGAAGAGTTCGGGCCGAACTTGTTCTTGGTAGTGACGAACGAACCAGCTATTTTGGTTACTCGTGGGCGTGAAACGGACACCCGAGCTGAAAGTTATGAATGTTTTAGTATAGCACCTTTTGTCACACAATCTTGGATATTGAAGAGTTCGGGGCGAAGAGGGATGTTCGGGCCGAAGTGGTGTTCGGGCCGAAGTGGTGTTCGAGCCGAAGTTCGGTGTTCGGGCCGAGGATGATGTTCGGCCGAGGTCGGAGTTCGGGCCGAGGTCGGAGTTCGGGCCGAGGTTGAAGTTCGGGCCGAAAATGAAGTTCGGGCCGGGAACAGTGAAGAGTTCGGGCCGAACTTGTTCTTGGCAGTGACGAACGAACCAGCTATTTTGGTTACTCGTGGGCGTGAAACGGACACCCGAGCTGAAAGTTATGAATGTTTTAGTATAACACCTTTTGTCACACAATCTTGGATATTGAAGAGTTCGGGCCGAAGAGGGATGTTCGGGTCGAAGTGATGTTCGGGCCGAAGTGGGATGTTCGGGCCGAAGTGATGTTCGGGCCGAAGTGGTGTTCGGGCCGAAGTTCGGTGTTCGGACCGAGGATGATGTTCGGGCCGAGGTCGTAGTTCGGGACGAGGTCGAAGTTCGGGCCGAGGTTGAAGTTCGGGCCGGGAACAGTGAAGAGTTGGGGCCGAACTTATTCTTGGCAGTGACGAACGAACCAGCTATTTTGGTTACTCTTGAGCGTGAGACGGACACCCGAGCTGAAAGTTATGAATGTTTTAGTATAGCACATTTTGTCACACAATCTTGGATATTGAAGAGTTCGGGCCGAAGAGGGATGTTCGGGCCGAAGTGGTGTTCGGGCCGAAGTGGGATGTTCGGGCCGAAGTGGTGTTCGGGCCGAGGTGGTGTTCGGGCCGAAGTGGTGTTCGGGCCGAAGTTCGGTGTTCGGGCCGAGGATGATGTTCGGGCCGAGGTTGGAGTTCGGGCCGAGGTCGGAGTTCGGGCCGAGGTCGGAGTTCGGGCCGAGGTCGGAGTTCGGGCCGAGGTTGAAGTTCGGGCCCAAAATGAAGTTCGGGCCGAGGTCGGAGTTCGGGCCGAGGTCGGAGTTCGGGCCGAGGTCGGAGTTCGGGCCCAGGTCGGAGTTCGGGCCGAGGTTGAAGTTCGGGCCCAAAATGAAGTTCGGGCCGGGAACAGTGAAGAGTTCGGGCCGAACTTGTTCTTGGCAGTGACGAACGAACCAGCTATTTTGGTTACTCATGGGCGTGAAACGGACACCCGAGCTGAAAGTTATGAATGTTTTAGTATAGCACCTTTTGTCACACAATCATGGATATTGAAGAGTTCAGGCCGAAGAGGGATGTTCGGGCCGAAGTGGTGTTCGGGCCAAAGTGGGATGTTCGGGCCGAAGTGGTGTTCGGGCCGAAGTAGTGTTCGGGCTGAAGTTCGGTGTTCGGGCCGAGGTTGAAGTTCGGGCCGAGGTTGAAGTTCGGGCCGAGGTCGGAGTTCGGGCCGAGGTTGAAGTTCAGGTCGAGGTTGAAGTTCGGGCTGAAAATGAAGTTCGGGCCGGGAACAGTGAAGAGTTCGGGCCGAACTTGTTCTTGGCAGTGACGAACGAACCAGCTATTTTGGTTACTCGTGGG